>CM057451.1:1001141500-1002561000 GCA_016271365.2 Neoceratodus forsteri
GGTGTTATTTCAATGTTACAGTAGCAGTGTACACGTCTGCACACTGCATTTCATAATGGAGTCCATCAGTGTTTAATCAGTGCATTTTCAGGTTTCTGTTGGTGTACATGCAATGCTAACACAGTGTGTGTGATTGTGTTAATTAGCACTGCAATCACACTGCAAAAGTACTGCAAGTAGCAGTGTTTTCTCATCAACACTGCCTGAAGCAGTGTTAGTACAGCAACACTGCCTGAAGCAGTGTTGCATTGCTTTAGGTGTGTGAATTATGTTAATTAGCACTGCAATCTCACTGTAAAAGTACTGCAAGTAGCAGTGTTTTGTCATCAACACTGCCTGAAGAAGTGTTGGTGTAGCAATACTGGCTGAAGCAGTGTTGCATTGCTTTTCAGTGTGTGCTAATTATGTTAATTAGCACTGCATCAACACCTGTAGTGCACTTCAGTGTGCAGTATGATTTTAGCAGCACTGCTGCAGTTCTATTTCAGTGTATTAGGCTGCATTAAAGATGGTGTCACATAAAATTCAACAAAACACAAGTATTCATCTGCAAGTATCTACAACCTCAGCAGAGGAAGCTTTTCTAAGGGTTCCGAGTGAGAAAGTCGTCTGTGAATTCCAAAGAAGATGGAGATCTTGGGGGCTATGTCTACAGGAGGTACTAAAGTCTGTTACCCCATGTTTGACTCAAAATCACAAGGAAGGGGGTGGACATTTAGTTAAATGAATGACCACCAATGGTTCTGGTTTGCAGAAAATGGATTTGTGAAAACTGGATGGTTCTAGTCTACAGAAAATGGTATGGAAGCCTCCCTGATATGCAGGGCCTCACCAGTATTTCCAGGTTTATCTTCTGAAGGAGAAGACAGCCTCTTCGGTTTGGGAGCACATGCACAGTGAGGAAAATGATTTTCGGTATCAGGGGGCTGTTCCGAGTGAAGCGTGTTTGTGTGTATTATATCTATAATGGGATTATCAATCGCATTGGACAAACACCATTAGGTGACTGTGCGTATATCAGAGTGCGACCACACACCTGCACTTTTACTCCCCTCCAAAACAATTCTGCCATTGTATAAGACAGATAACTGTGGGGTGTGCGGTCGGCGCAATGATATCTGCAGCTTGGGTGGTTGATACGCTTTCAGCCTGCGACCTCATATGTAACAATGCACACCAAGGCATGATATCAAGAGTGTGACCGCACACCCTACAGTGGGTTATCTATTACACATACATACACACATATATGAGACAGTACTTGTTGCAAAACAAAACACTACATTAATGCAGGCATTAGAATGCAAAGCGACAATGCAAGAAAACAAAACAGGGTTTAAACCTCATACGCCTTGGCAAATTGGTTGTGTGGTGTTCCCTGAGTTCCCAACCTAATGCCCATCCCATACCCCCAGCCCATAGCCTCCTTTCTAAAGCACAAGGTACAGCTCCAACCCAGTATCTCCCACAGCAGCCATTCATACCTGTAAAATAAGAACAGCAATTGGCTCACAAAGGATCTGCAGCTCGTTATGAACTACTATATGACAAACAATGTAGGATAAACAAAAAAACAATACTTATCTGATACATATGGTCAGTGTCCTCCTACTCCATGTCCTGCCAGACCTGTAGATATAAAAGATAAAATGGGTTAGTATGAAAAATAAAAATATTGATCAGCTAGGTCAGATGGGAAGGCTCTGTAGAAGTTAAAATAAAAAAAGTGGGTTGGGGGAGGGATACCAGACCTGTACCACACCATCAACCTGGCTTTTAGAATGGACTCAGTCACTCAGGGGGATGTCATGGTTGGGGGAGGGAGGAAGACTCCTTGCCCCTGTGCCCCTAAAACTAATCTTTTTTGGGGGTAGGAGGTCATGTTGCTCCACACATCAACCAACACAGGGCAGGATAAAGACACCAAGGGACAGATATTCAAGGCACAATGAATGCTTCCCTGGTGGTGTAGTGGATCCCACCTCCCTTTCCCAATCTGCCTGTAGAATACATAGGAACATAGGCATGTGACGGCAGAAAGGGACCGCAAGCCCACCTAGTCTGCCCAGTTTGCCTTGATATCCACTAGGCCTTTTCTGTAGTCCTCCCCCCATGCCAGTTGCCCTCTGTGCTTATCCCTTGCCCTCGGGATCCCTCCCACCATTTCCCTCAGCAGCCTATTCCAGTTATCTACCACCCTCTCAGTGAAGAAGTACTTCCTAATCCTTCCTCTAAATTTCCCCAAACGATTTGGAATTTCCAATGACCACTTCATTGCAGTACAGCACACCACAGCAGGCCAACTGTGACCATCTCTAGGCAGATATCCACAGCCACAACCAGTAGCAGAACTCCCTGCAGCTGGTACCAGGGCAACAGGCAATAGAAGTTCCAATAGCCTGCAGTGCACATTTGGGCTTCCACAATCTCTGATCAGACGTTTTCCACTTCTGCTCTTCTCCAGGGATAAGTCAGTCCATGATAGAACTAAGCCCAGGGAGTACAGTGGGGCCAGTAAACTAAAGATGAGAGCCTATATAAACTCTTAACAAGCACTGTAGGACAATCTCCCACCACAAAAGACTCTAGGATCTGCTGCAAATGAAGCTGTCAGCGCAGAATCAAGCAAAACCAGTTCATCATAATCCACTACACTACAGCACACAGCAGGCAAACCAAAATGGCTCCACATGCAAAGTGCACATTGGCCCCAGACCCACACTTGTGTGGGACCCTTGATATAAGCCAGCCAGTGGGTATTGTGGTAAGGAGGGACAAAACCTTTTACATGCAGGTACATCAGTGAGAAAAGGAAGGCAAGGGGAGATACTGAGTGTCTGAAAAGGGTGGATGGAGGAAGGGTAAAAGATGACCACCAAAAAGCAGAAATACTAAACAAATACTTCTGTTCAGGTTTTATAATGGAGGGGGCAGGAAATGGGCCAGCATTAAGTAATAAGGATGGAGAGAGCACAGAAAAGGACACAGGTTCCTTTGCAAAGAAAGGATCCTCATGGAACTGGCAGAAATAAGGCTATGGGCAGATAGATGCACCCCTGGACACTGAGTGAGCTAGGGAGGTGTTAGTAGGGCTCTCGACTACCCTGTTCACCCTGTCTTTGTAAACTGGTGACATGCCCAGGGATTGGAGGAGGGCTGATGTGGTCCCACTATACAAAAGTGGGAACAGGGAGGATGCAGGAACTACATACTGGTCAGCTTGACCACAACAGTGGTCCTCCCCCTCCTGGTTCAACACACTGCCCCTCCATCTCCAAGCTCCAACTATATCGTGCTTCAAAACTTCCTTACGTAACCACCTTATTAACACCGATGCTGTAACTGCCACTAGTCAAAGCCGACTAACACTTATGACAAAGCTTATTACTAAGCTGCTATGACCATATAACTCTGGTATTGTTTGCATCCATCCTACTTGTACCAGCTTGTTTGTATCTATGTCTTAATTTTACTGTTATACTTATGTGTTGTACTGCTATACTGTGTATTTTGGTTTGTCTTACTGTGACAAGGTACTTTTGTAAATGAGCCTATGGCTCAAAGGTTTTCCAAACTGCTGTTTAAATAAATAAATAAATAAATAAATACAAGTAATGGAAATACTGCTGAAGGAAAGAATAGTGGAAACCTTGGTTGTCAATGGTCTACAGGGGAAGTGGGGGAAGGGAACACTGTTTAACCAGGAGTAGCACACTAAGCTGAAGCTTGTTTCCAGATGCAACCTGGAGCACAAGTTGGATCACACAGTATGCACTTAGACGGCTGCTGGATTCAAACCCAGGTCTCCAGATCTGTAGCTCAGAGCCTTTACCCAATGTGCTATACTGCCTCCAGGACCTAAGACAGTTTGGTTTTATGGGAGAGAGGTTGTGCCCGACAAACTTAATTGAGTTTTTCAACTGGGTAACAAGGAAGGTGGATAGGGGAGGATGTGGCCTACCCAGATTTCAGCAAGGCCTTTGACACTTTGCCACATAGAAGGCTGGTAAATGAGCTGGAAGGCTTAGGGGTGGGACAGAAAATAACAAGGTGGGTGAAGAACTGGTTGAAAGACTGAAACTAGAGGGTGGTGGTAAGGCAAATGGGGTGCATTCCAGGGTGGGAGTGGTGTGCCCCAGGGGTCGGTGCTGGGACCCATCCTTTTTTAATATCTATAGCAATGATTAGCCCAGTTGCAATCAGGGGAGGAGAGCTGTTCTTTCCAGACCGGGGCTTGTCGCTGGAAGGGGTCCGGGCAGGCATTCTGGGGCTGCATCGGCAGTGGGGGAGGATGGGATCACATTGGTGATCGACAAGGAAGCTCTTGTTGCCAGGGGACAGGCCATGCACACCGGGGCCACATCGGCCACAACTTTGCAAGCTGGTGACTCAGGAAGGAGTGGCCAATCAGTGAATAGGGCGAACCTTTGACTGTGTGACTGGGCCATAAAAGGCAAATAGTCCAGTCACAATCAGAGGAGGAGAGCTGTTCTTTGTTCCACACCACCCACCCTGGCCCTGACCTCTATTAAATGGTTGGTGAGGGTGGAGCCTTGGAGGAGGGCAAGTCGAGATTGGGTGAACTGGAACACTAGGAAGCTGGATTGTTATTGATTGGGGAAAAGGGTCCTGTACACTGTGCTGCTTGGGCAACATTTGACTACTACCAGGAAGGGGCATAATGAAGCAGACTGTATAAATGACTGTATGCCAACTACATCTGTGGGAGTAGACAAACTGTGTGTGACGATTACTGCTAGGGCCTCTGAGCTGGCTAGTGTTGTGGTGGGCTAATTTTGCTTGTGAACTGTCTACTGCAAGGGTTAGAAAACTGGCTACTGTCAAGAAAGAGGAGGGAAAATTGCTGTAATTGGAGGGGGAAACTTCTTGGGTTTTAGTGTAACACTGACTGAATTATTTCTGTTAGAGAGCCGCATTGCTCACCTAAAATGAGGGTAGACTTGGGGGTGGCCGAAGCAGGCACCTTCGGTAGAGTGATTGGGTGTACAGGGTGCAGGGTGGCAATAATATTAAATTGGGCATGGAGGTTCAGAGGGTGCCTAGTGTATTTTCAGTCAGCAGGTCTTAGTGAGGAAGCAGAGGGGATCAGAAGGCAGCTGGAAGGTGGGAGAGGTGGGGAGGAAAGGTGTGGAAAGGACCACATGACAGTAGACGAGGCCAATATGGCATAACCCAGGGAACAGGTGGACAAGGATCATATGGTTACTCAGGAGGTGGGGCAATGAAACAAGCAATGTACAGAAATCACTTCATAGGAGGTGGCTGACCAGAAGGAGGGGGGGACAGGAGAGAATGTCAGGGCAAGCATCACACTTACTAATTGATTTGCACTGCTATATCCAGGAGATGAGGTGGAGAGGCTGCCGGGAAGAGGGAAGCAGGCAGACAGAGAGGGTTTGGTCAGTAAACTGGGGGGGTGGGGCAGGAGAGAGAGCCAGATCCACAGAAGGGGAGGGAGAGACATTGGCCTAGGTGGGAGGGAGGTGGGGAGGATGAGGGAGTGCAGAGTGAAGCCAGGGTGGGAGGAGGGAGGACTAGGATCGGGCAAGCATCCAGGTTAGGGAAGTCAACCAAGGATAAGGAGTACTCTAGACAGGCCAGCTCCGGGTGGGAGAAATCAGATGAGGTGGAGAGGAGGGGAAAGATGGGGAGGGAGAAACACAGCAGATGGGGTGAAGGATGCAGAATGTGGGGGAGGGGAGGCAAGGAGGGAAGCAGTAGAAGGGAGCCTGGGTGGGGGATCTGAGGATACCAGCCCAGAAAGAGTCTCCTGGGAGATCTGGAGGGGGAAATCTGTGCCACACAGGAGGCTGGGGGATGAGGACCAAGCTGGGAGCTACAGGTTGAAGAATGAGCGTGGTATGGCAACCACAGGCTTGTGATCCCCAGGCTGAGGGGGGCAAGAGAAGTAAGCTGGGGGTTGATGACAGAAGGAAGAGCCTCGACGGAATCAAACGGGCCAGTAAATGTAGGGGGGGTGAAGGTGATCCTGCTGGGCGATTCCATGACCTGGGGCATCCAGTGGGAGGGGGCAGGGGAGGGAAAAAGCAGCCCAGTCAAGGCTAAATGTATCCACTGCCTATCCATACACAAGGCCAAATTCCAGCTATACTTGATAGCATTGGAATGCGGGGAATCCCCAGACTTCCTAAAACATCTGGGAACAACTGACTTAGAGGAAAACAGTGAACTAGAAATCCAGGCGAGATTCCAGGAACTGGCCAGGGTTTACCACTCTACAGGAAGCGCAATCTCCTTCTTTGAGATTCTGCCAGTACCTAGGGCGTCTGGGAGACCAAATATAAATTTAGAGGTGTGAACCAGTGACTAGGGACTGGCAGAGGCAGAAAGGTATGGGCTGGTGGGGTACTGGGGATACATGGAGGACAAAGGGTTATATGCCAGGATAGGCTACACCACAACTTGAAGGGGAGGGAGATCTTGAAACTAAAACTTGCTGGATCTATAGTTGAGAGGTGGAGCTTAAACTTGTAATGGGGGTTAAGTAAAAGAGTGGCTCCAGGAAGGCTGCTCAGGGTCCATGTCTAGGGCATGAAAAGAAGGCAGGTGACTGCTGTGTACATCACCCAGAGCTGTGCAAGAAAGGGCATGTAGGGACTGCTCAGAGCCGAGACGACTGGAGAGAAGGAGAGGGCTGGGGTGGGGACGGGCTTGATCAATGCAGAAGCATGGGCAACAAATGCCCAAGCCCAGGCGATACTGGTTGAGGGATCAGTGGATGTGCAGCAATTACTGAGACATGGGCCACTCAGAAAATGATTGGGACCCTAAATTTGGTGGGCTACAAAATATTCAGGAAGGATAGAGACGAGGGAGAGGAGGGGTGCATTGATAGTCAAAAATGACATAGTGGTTAGTGGAGTGGAGGAGGCTGTGGTGGGTGGAGGAGATCTGGGTAACCCTACAAATGAGGGAGGTAAAAGATTGAATGTAGGGTGGTACAGACCCCCAAAACAATGGAAGAGGCTCTGAGGACAAACTAGTTGAGAACATTAAGGGGCACTGTGACCGTGGAGCGGGTATGGTGGTGATCATGGGTGACATTAATATGCCGGGGACAGACCGACACTATGGCATCCTCTGTTGCCAGGGAACAGGGACTGATGGATGTGTTTCAGGATGCTTTCCTGGTCCAGCAGGTGGGGAACCTACTAGGAAGAAGTGGATACTGGATGTTGTCCTAGCAGACAGTGACCAGATAAAGGGCCTGATGTGTGCAGCCCACTGGCAGGTGGTGACCACACTACGATCTGGTTTCTGCTGTATCTGGGGGGATAACCATTCTAATACAGTAGTAGTGGACTTTGGGAGGCAGACTTGTGGGCATGGGTAGGATTCACAGGGAGCTTGGACAAGATTAAGGTGGACATGGATGCTGGCAGCTTAGGGATGCCATTAAGAAGGGGTTCAGGAGACTACTAACTCCTGTACAAAGGAAAGCATAAGCATGGTACAGCCAACAAGCCGTGCTTGTGGACCAGGGAGGTGCAGGAGGTGATGAGGATAAAAGGCTGCCTATGCATGTTTTTTTGCACTTAGGGGGTAGAGGGGTATGAGTTGATGGCTAAAAGGGTCACCACAGTGGTGAGGGGCGCCAAGGTGAGAAGGGAGCAAAATCTGGCTAGGGATATCGGGGGGGAGGGATTCTATAGATACACAAAGGAGAAGAGAAAAGGGAGGGCACAGATCAGCATGATTTGGACTGAGGAGGGATGGATTCAGGAGGTGGGGGAATCAGGCAGAGGTGCTAAATGAATACTCTGCCTTGATATTTACAGGGGAAGGCAGGGGATCCCTCCAGCCCAATGGGAGAGATGGGGAGCCAGCGGAGTCGAGAGGTCAGATGGAGTCTATAGGACTGAAAGAAGTTGGGGTTCAGGCTGGGCCAAGTCTAGAAGGGGATGGGTAAGGAAGGAGAAATTACAGTGAAAGGGTGAGGAGGCCATTCGGACACTAAAAACTGATAAGGCCCCAATCGGATAGGCTGCATCCGGTGTTATGAAGGAATTGGCAGATGAACTAGCAGCACTCTTAACACCTCTCTGCTGACAGGATGGGTGCTTCAAGACTGGAGGGTGGCTCATGTGGTGCCTATCCACAAATAGGGGGTCTAGAGAGGAGATGGGGAATTATAGGCCTGTCAGCCTATCGTCTGTGGTGGGCAAAGTAATGGAGGGCATTATCAAGGATAGGCTCAGGAGGCAGCTGGAAAGGTTGGAGCAATTGGATGACAAACAGTATGGTTTCATCCCAGGGAGATTGTGTTAGACCAACTCATAGATTTTATGACTGGGACCTGGACTGGCATAGACTGGAGGATGTCCTATACCTGATTTCAGTACATGTTGATTCGGTACCCCAAAATGGGCTGCTAATAAAGCTGGTGGGGGATGGGGGTGAGAGGACAGTTGCTCAGGATGGGTAGAAAATTGGCTAACAGGCTTAACAGAGAGGGTAGTGGTGAGTAGTCCTCCCCAAGAAGGTCACCAGTGGGGTTCCCAAGGTTCGGTACTGGGGCCATTCCTGTTCAATGACTATATCTTGGATGTGGGGAGGGCGGTTAAGAGTAGGATGAGTCTCTTTGTGGATGACTTAAAACTGGGGGCATTGGCGGACAGGGACGAAGCGAGAGAGACAGTCCAGAGGGACCTGGATACCCTGGATGGGTGATCAAGGAGGTGGGGACTGAAGTTGAATGTAGGGAAATGTAGGGGACTGCACCAGAGGGTCAGAAACCCGGGCCATGTATACACCTGGGGGGGTCATACTGCAAGCCACAACAAGTGAGAGGGATCTAGGGGTGGTGGTAGACGTCAAAATGAATAACACTGAAAATTGCAGAAGAATTGCAGCCAAAGCAAACTGGATACTGCATAGCCAGGGGTATTACGTCCAGGAGAAGGGAGGTGATTCTCCCTCTGTATAATGCCTTGGTCAGACCACATCTCCAGTATTGCATGCAATTCTGGAGACCTCACCTCAAGAAGGATGTAACACTGCTGGAGAGTGCCCAGAGGAGAGCAGCTAGGATGCTTCAGAGCATGGGAGGAAGGCCTTGTGAGGAAAGGCTGGAAGAGCTTGGGCTGTACTCGCTGGAGGAGAGGCGAAACAAGAGGGACATGATAGGGGTCTTCAAATATGTAAAAAGAGATGTTCAGACTAAAGAAGGTGGCAACAACCAGGTGACATGAGTGGAACCTAGGGGGGAAATTACTGGGGGGATGCAGGAGACATTACTTCATTGAGAGGGAGGCAGAACCCTGGAATGCACTGTCCAGGAGTCTGGTGGAGGAGGGCACAGTGGAGGGCTTCAAGAGGGAGTGGGACAGGTACAAGGGTAAACTGAAGCAGAGGATGACCCTCTCTGGGCTGGGTGGGAAAGAAAACACCCATTAGGAGGCTGGCTATCGAGCAGACACAACAGACTATCAGGCCTATTCTGCTGGCTTTTAGTACGTTATATATAGCGGAGGGACTGCGGGGGATGGTGTGCCTATTTGTAGAGGATACAAAGATCTGCAATAGGGTAGACTCCTGGTAGGAGGAGGAGACAGTGAGGGAGGGCCTAAAGATTCTGGAGAGGGTTGGAAACTTGGCAGCTGAAATTTAATGCCAGAAAGTGTACAGTAATGCACACATGGGTGTACAACCCACAAACCATTTACACCTGGGGAGAGGGGTAAGGAACCCAGCAAGAGAGAGATCTGGGATTTTAATTTCAGATATCCTTGGCAGATAACCAGCAGCACAGTGGTTGGCAAAAGAGAGGGTTATAAAACAGAAAGAGGGAGGTGTTGATGGCCTTTATAAATCCATGGTGAGGCCTCACCTGGAGTATGGGATTTAGTTCGTGAGGCCCCACTCTACACAAGGACATAAGGCAGGATTAAAAGGGTTCAGAAAACGGCAACCAAGATGGTGCATGCTATGCACAGGAAGCCTCGAGGAGGAGAGTGGAGGGAATCTGATCTGTACCCACTGGAGACTAGTAGGTAAGAGGGAAGCTTATTTGTCAAGGAAAATAAGTGCTAGAACTAGGATCATAAAGCAAGATTAGAAGAAGGAAGGTTTAGGCAATGTGCGGGGCATTACATCACCAGAAGGTGGTGGAGTCCTGGAACTGACCACTGGAAGAGGTGTGTGGAAAATGGGAAAGGATTCATGGGGCATGGGATAGACACCAGGAGCTAACCAGTGGCAGAGGGGTGTCTCTTGACAAAGATTATGACTGGTGGGGGTAAGGGCAGACTCAATTGGCACAAATGGTCCTTTTCTGTCACCAGATTTCTATGACTGTAAGGAGTTAGTAATTAGACCTTACCTGCTCCATCAGAGTAGGGGAGTCCAGAGTTGGGGTGTCCTTGGTTGGGTATTCAGGTAGGACCTGAAAGGGAAGAACAGAGAAGGTTGAAGGACACAAAGGGTCGGAGGTGCTAGAGGAGAGATTAGAGTGTTAGAATTAAACAAAGATACTTATCTGATTGGTATGTTTGGCCAGACCTATAGAAATAAAAGGAAAAATAGATCAGTATGGGGACGTTATAGTAGCAAGAGAGAGATACAAAAGGGTATATGGCACAGGAGTAAAGGAAGAGGAGTTTTAGAGAAAGACAAACTAGGTCAAAGTAAGGAAACTAGAGATGGAATAAAAAATGCAGACAGCTAAGAACAGAGAATAAAGTGGTATTTGGGACGCGGCAAACCCTCTTAGTGCCCCTAGGTGACCTGCAGGTAGCCAATAAATTTAAGTAGTAGTTCAGATGGGCAGGTGGAATGAATTTGGGCTAGTGGCCCTATATTATTTAAAGAAGGGGACACTGGTGGTTCAGGAGTTCAGTGAGTTGTCCCAGGAGGCAGTTGTTTGAAAGGTATGCTGGTGATATAATGGGTCACCCCTCATGGACAGTGGCATTTTTTTCTTTTTAATATTGTCTCCCTGGAACCTAATGTGGGTGTCCTGGGCCCAGAGGAGGGCAACTAAATAGCAATGGTCTGCACCAGAAGCCATACAAGAGAGACAAGCTGAATATGTATGCCCTTGAGGAAAAGGGCGGGTACAGGATAGAAAATTTCAAGCACCCTCAGGGAATCAACAAAGTCCAAGAGAGTAGCATCTTTCATAAAAAGAAATGCGCAAGAACAAGGTGCAAAATTTGAAGATAGAGTCGGTTGCGATCAGGGGCAACATGAGGAAGTATTTTTTCACAGAGGGTGGTGAAATGATGGAATGGCCTTCCTGAGGAGGTTGTGGGGTCAAAAATAGTGGGGAACTTCAAAGAATACATGGGACAGACCTGGAACCAATTCTATCGTGGTAGGAGGAAGTCAGCTGTTGGATAACTAGGATCTGCAGTTTATCTACTAGGTAGGGGAAATGGGCTGACAGAGTGGGACCAAGCAGTCCTTATCTGCCATCAAGGTCTATGCGCTATGATTCAGCCCACAGAGCTCAGTCTGTAGCCTGCTCCATGTGTGGAATGAAGATAGGATATTTTGGGAGGGGGAGGAGGCTAGAGCAACATGCCTCCCTCACTCCATCAGCCACAAAGTGGCATGTGAAGAGCCTCCCACGGGCAGGATAAGAGGGTCAGAGGGCCTGAGGGTGGGCAGCCAGCAGTAGGTGCAGAACCTTAGCTAAGCCACATGGTGGCAGACTGTAGATGCCCCGAGGGGCCTGTAGAAAGGGACTGGGAGAGCAATGCACAAGATAGGGGCCACAAAGGAAAATCCACAGTGCAGCTGAAGAGCAAGGCCTGAAATTTACTTTAAAAGTAGCTGTGGGTGGCAGGCAAACAGGGGAAATCAGTGGGTCCTGAGGGACCATGAAAGTAGCAAGCACTCAGATGCATAGAGCTGCACAGCAGCTAATGCCAAAGTACTAGCGGCTAACAAAAGGATTTGGGAAGGAAAAGAACAGCATAAGGTCCAGGACAGCTCACAATTAAAAACACAGAGCAGTAAGAGAAAGAACCCTGATGGGTTATAAATATTAAGTAAATTTATGCAATGGGTGGACATAATGGAGTGCGAGAAACTATTTTATCTGAGCATGTACGTGTATACATGCAGAATCTTACATTTATAAATATAGTTATTACGTCATCCTTGATTAATGTGCATAGTGGACTGCATCACACATCCCCATCCTTCACCCCCGTTGTTTGGCACTGCTTACTAGTATCTTGCTTTTAGTTTTGTTTTTTCCAGGTTGACCGTCCCTCAGCCAAGCCACCTGCCATTTAGTCATACTTCCTCCCATTCTTCCCACTATCATACAGTGATCATTTGTTTCTGTTTAACGTTTTAGTTTTTTGCTTTTTTACCAAACCTTTTTCAACTGGCTGCTCCAAGCTGCACTCCAGCTGTCACACTCTGCATGCTGCAGCCAAGTCCTCACCACACCTCTCGATATACAAAATATTTTTTTTAATATATATACTGTATATATACACACACACACACACACACACACACTGCTTCCTCAAAAACTGATAAGCCCTCACTCTTACTCTTCCACTCTGGTTTCTCAAACTCGCTACAACTGCCACCAGAGCTCCCCAGCACATAGAAACTGTCGATATTTTCTTCCTTAAACTGCATGCTTGTAAACCCCACTGCTGATGAGCCCACACTCTAGGTCACACTTCTGCTCTGGGTTCAGACCTCACTACAACTGCAACCATAGGCTCCTGTGAAGTCCTTCTCTGCACTGCAAACCTAAATGGTCTCTTATGGCTCTCCTCTTCCCTGCTTATTTACTGATATTTCTATGCCTATATACCACACATGTTTTAAGCCCCCCACCATTTTTTCACTCCTGACCTCCAACACTACAATGCAGTCAGTCTGTTCCAGGCTACCCTTTCAGTGAAGTAGTAATTCCTCACATCCATCTTACCCCCACCATAAGCTTCATCACATGCCCCATGGTCCTTTTCCTATTTGAAGGAGCACCCCCCAGCACCCTGTTCATCCTTGTAAGGTACTTGTGGGTCTCCATTGTCCCTCTCTCAGATTTTTATGTTGAACCCCAGTGTCCTCACAGGGCTTTTTGCCACAGCCCATGTACAGTTTTAGTTCTTTATACTGCCTCCACCCTATGGCCTTTCTTAGGTGCAGCCTCAAACCTGGACACAGTACTCTAAGTCAGATCTCACTAATAAGGGATTACTTGCAACACCATCACCTCCATCCTCCTGCTGAAGATACTCCTCCCTATGCAGCCCCAGCATCCTCCTAGCCCTACCCACTGCTTTGTCACAGAGCCCAGCAACTTTAAAGAGACTCACCAAGGTAACAGTGTGCCCCTGCACCATACCCATCAGTGCCTTGCTGTTAGAGACTCCAGGAAGTTAATATTATCATTAAAATGTTCAAGAAAGTCTCTGTCCTCGTAGTCAGCAAGCACAAACCCAGGTCCCAAGGTCTTCCCAGTTAGTTATGTTGAGCGTTCCCATAGCTCATTTTGCTAAATGAGCTAGGATGACGAGATGCGTGGGGAGTGCTCATTATTCATCGATTGGTGGCAGCTTTTCTACTGATTTTAAATGATCTATGGCTACCTCGGCAGTGAAGCGTGGGCATCAGTCAAGTAACAAGGCCCTTGTTAGTTGAACAGTGCCCAATTTATTCCCAGATAGCCACTATATCATTTAAAATCAATAGAACACTGCCACCCATTACATATCATCGGAGCGCCCCCATGTCCTACTGGCATCCTGGCCATCCCTGCTAGTGAGCATGGGGTGGAGCTGGCAGCAGAAAAAAAAAAGGAAGTCCTTGGGACCCGGTTTGTATATTTTTATGAGGGACAGAACTTTTTAACGGCTTATAAATTTAGGGACATATTAACTTCCTTGGGGTCTTCTGGCAGCACGGCACTGATGGGTATGGTGCAGGGCAGTATCTTGGTTAGTCATAATAACTCTAAGGTCCCCCCTCCGCTTAGTGATCATCAGCACCACCCCCAACCCTATGAAAGCAGCTCCTGGTTTCCTATGCCCTAGGTGCATGATTCTTCAGTTTGTCATTGAACCCCAACTGCCCCAATCTTGACCGCTTTTGGAGTTTCTCCAAGAGGCATGTGCATTCTCTCTGCTCCCTTCTTAGTGCCCACCCTACAAATTTTGGTACTGTCTGCAAAAAGGCATTCCCTTCTTTGCCAGTTTTTCTGCAATGTCACTTATGAAGACACTGAAGAGGATCTGCGCCAGTATTGAGCTGAGCTGCTCACTATCCCATCACTATGTTGTATGTATATCACTATGTATCACTATCATCTATGTTGGTCCATTAAAAGGTATCAAATCATTTGCTTCTGGATCTATTCTTGCAAGGACCAATACGGCAACTACTAAATCTACAGTTCAACATGGAAGATACCGAATTCGTCGTGAGAATATGGCAGTTACATAACATCAAGAAGAAATTGGCACGGCTAGACAGTGATATCTATTTTCTAACCCAGTGTAAGAGGAGAAACATTATCCCTAAAGGTCTTACTATTTGGAATCCATTAAGAAATACAAACACTATTTATGCAGAACAACTTTGTCATAGGACCTCTGAGAAACTGAGAAATCACAGGATTCACATGTCATATGCTCAAAAAGTTGTTCTTAACAAAGAGTTTGCTGAAATTGTAACCACTCTGGAAAGGGTGTCTGGGGAACCTATTCAAGACATCTTGCGAGAGATACACATTAACTACCAAAGGACCTTAAGAAAAGCCATGCTTGTGAAAAATAGGAAATTAGATGCCCTTCAACATACCATACTTCCTAACAACCATGAAGCACACAATGGAGTCACTGAACAACTACACAATACTGATGGGCACCTTTCAGTTGTTAATTTGTCCAACCACACACTGACTACTGGAGAACTGAATGTACTTTCAAAGGGCCTTACTTTCTGCCCAACAAAACCACTGGATAACATACTGTTTTGTGGTGAACTAGAGGAGTACTCCCTAGATTGAGACTTAAAGAATTCTTTCATGGCAGGGGAAGAAATCACTGGTAGTGAAGACAGTGCAAACAGCAATAATGTAATGGATAAGAAAAAGGAATCTGATTTTACCCCTCAAGTGGGCGAATAAAAAACTAGACAATTATATTAATTGTTTCCGCCAACAAGTCAGTGGTCAGATCCTTACCAGGCAAAAAACAAACCCATTATAACCTCTCCACTGGAACGGCGAGCTATAGGGACACTGAAATCAAACCACAACATTGTCATCAAAAAGCTGATAAAGGTTCTGCAGTGGTGATTTTAAACAGAGAGATTATATTACTGAAGCTAATAGACAGCTAACAGATCTTACATACTACAGAGAACTGAGAGTGACCCCACACTAGCAAGATATAAAGATGAACTATGTGACTTAATTAAAACTTTTCCTGACCATGTCCAAAATAAACTAGTTCACCTCATTCCTGCTGAACCAAAGCCAGGGACATTCTACACGCTGCCTAAAATACATAAACCTGGCAATCCAGGGAGACCCATAGTCTCTGGTAATGGTACCCTGACTGAGGGATCTCAGGGGTTTGTAGAGACCATTTGAAACCGCTGGTTATGGAAAGAGACTGTTATATCCAGGACACTACACACTTGTTGCGTGTACTTTCTGGTTAAAAGGATTACCACCTGATGCCATTTTAGTGACAATGGATGTAACATCCTCTACACTAATATTCCACAAACAGATGGCATTGCAGCATGCCTTAAATACATACATGAGAAAGGACCTGACCAAAACATCAACCCTGGAGTGGTGGGGAACTTATGGAATTCATTTTTGACACATAACAACTTCAACTTCAATGGTAAAACATTATGTTCAAACTATGGGAACAGCAATGGCACCAAATGGCTCCACAGTATGCTAACCTCTTTATGGCTGACTTGGAGGAGGATTTTTAAGGCAGTATCCCACAAACCACTGGCTTATTTCCGTTACATTGATGATTTGTTTATCATCTGGACGGAAGGCACAGATGCACTCAAAGATTTTCATCACAAACTTAATAATCTCCACTTCTACTATAAAGCTTACCTTGGAGTACTCTACCACCAAGGTTAACTTTCTGACACCACAGTCATCATTAAGGATGGAACCTTACATACATGTATTTACAGGAAGCCAACAGACAGACAGAGATACCTGCACAGGAAAAGTAATCACCCTAACCATACAAAAAATCTGTCTATACAGTCAAGCCCTTCGTTGTCAACGTATTTGTTCAAATGAGGATGACAGAGATACATTTGGCTATGTTGAAAACACCTTATGGAGCAGGGACACCTTCCAGGGAAATTGACAGATAACAGAACGGGCAACGCAAGTACCAAGACAACAACTACTTCAATATAAAGAAAAGACAGCTACAGAAAGAATACCCTTGGTAGTCACATATCATCCAGACCTTGAACGTCTGCATAGATTATTAAAGATCTCCACCCAATATTTAGTGAGGATGACACCCTTAATTGTATTTTTCAGGAACTCCCACTACTATCTTTTAAACAACCGCCAAATTTATCCAGCCTAATTATTAGGAGCAAACTTTCACCAGAACAGAATACCATGTCACACAATGGCACCGACCCTGCAATCAACGCCCTGCAAGACCTGTAGGCTCATTTCTACCTCAGACTGTGTGGTTACATCACAAAACAGACAATTCCAGGTGCATGGGAGTTATACATGCAAAGTCACGATATGTTGTTTATTTCATTCAGTGCAAGAGATGTCCACAAACAGGTTATGTAGAGAGACACGCCAACAGCTCCGCACTAGGATGAACTCACACAGACATACTATTATTACAGCAAGGAAGACTGACAAACCAGTGGGGCATCACTTCTCCCAGCCTGACCACTCAGTCTCAGATATGTCAGTAATGGTCTTAAAGGAAATCTCAAAACACACAACAGAGATGAGCTTTTGAGATTAAACTTATCTTACATCTCAATATGGTAGCAGATGGGATGAACTTGGATATTGGCTTTATGGGACACTACAGAAACTAACATTCACAGACCTTTTCTTCTTCAAACTGACATATTATAGGACTTCCAGCATATGTGAGATGTATGCTTGTATGTATGCATGTGTTGGTATGCTGCCTGAAGTATGTGATATAACAGATGTGGGGGTTTGTCACATTGAGGTAAGTCTCTATTTAGCTATATGGAGTTATAATGTGTTACTATTTTTATTTCACACATAAAGAATTTCTTCTTACTTTTTATCTTTGCCTGTGGGGGGGGGATTGATTCCATTGCACCATATTCAGATTACCCAGCCTGCTAGTGTACATACAGGAGTGTTATCTTATACTGTTATATATAATTTTTGTAACTCTGTACATATTGGGATGTGTGATCTCATTTGCTTGGGGGTCCTGCACATATCTTTTTACATTAGGCTTATATTATAGTACTTTACTCAGGATTTCATGACAAGTTGCATTCCTTTGGGAACAATTACAGCGACTGAAGTAATATAGGTTCACTAGAGAGGGATTGAGAGTGTGTGTGTGTGTGTGTGTGTGTGTGTGTATGTATGTGTGGGTCTGTCTGTGGGAGAGAGAGAGAGAGAGAAAAGGAGGGTGGGATAGAGAGAGAGAGACTACATCTTGTTTGTTATGTATCTCCTCACCCACATTATTGTGATGTGGGTGGGTTAGGTTGTATTGTTTGTATGAACAGGAGGAGATAAATTACATTTTTATCTCTTTTTCAGATTCCTAGACACTTGTGGTACATGAAGTTGCTACATTCTCAGTATATATTGACATCAGTACATATCAGGCTGCATGGTCTGAACTCTTTGAGGTTCCTCGACTAGAGTTTTTGCTTAACACTAATATTATCTATTTATATTTTAATTATCATGTATATAGTCCTGAGGTTTTTGTAATCTTGGGCCTTTTATTTAGCTTGAGAATACAGCTGGGTGGCAAGTCCAGCTAGGTTTTACACATCACACAGTGAGCACTGATGTTTTTAGACAACTTTACTGGTAATTCTTGCCTTTAATGCATACATTGTAATTTCATGAGCCCTATAACTATCTCAGTCTGTCTTTAAGCTGGGTGGGGTTGCCTTTCAGTAATCACATCCTTATACTGACTGTGGCACTCATGGCTTGATTTGGGAGTTATCTGCTTCTGCAGTGTTATTTTATGTCAATTAAATTTATGTGCAGTAGGATTCCTTATATGTGTCTTGGACCAGGAACATCTGAACCCAAGGTTCATTCGGACTGAGGGCAGTATTGTACTGTTAAACTTGTCTGACATCATCTGTTTTTTTAATGAGTATTTTAAACCAATGGGGATTTTTTTCTGTTTTTCTCTGCATTATCTAGCTGTTATAAGTATTGTATTTTCCAAACAACTGCCATGAGCTTCTGAAGAAGGACTGGTTGGTCCGAAAGCTAGAGCACTTTGTTCTTGTTACATCTATGTTGGTCCATTAAAAGGTATCAAATCATTTGCTTCTGGATCTATCCCATCACTGTAATGAGTGCCATTAACCATCACCCTCTGACACCTTAACCCCCATCCCCAGCTACTACTCCGTTTTCCAACCTGCATCTCTGGTCACCCCCCTTCTTTTCAGCTACCACAACACCATCACTCTGGCATCTGCCAGGACTTGCTCCACCATAGAATTATTCCAATATGTGGAGCAGCTGCCTAGGTAGTTAGGATACATATACATGTTCTTCCATTCCCTAGGACATAAGCAGCAAGGGTGCACAAAGTTGTGCAGACACTTGTGGCACAGCACCAATCAATGTCTTCCCACCCATGGGCTGCTCCCACCTGCACTTCCACTTGTGGTCACTCAGTCAGCAGTACTACAGCTGAGCTGGCTGTCCTCCTTCCTCAGAAGAGAGCCTCTTGTATAACAGTTGATCCTCCTCCTCTCCCCAGAGAGCCCCTGACGTGAGCTCATTCCTGAACTAAGGTCACCTCCACTGCAGGTCATAATGCTACTGTTAAGCGAAGGCACACATGTTAACCAGTTTTTAATTAATTTCACCACTTTGGATCCCTCCTAGGCTGATCAATCTCTTTAGCCTCGCCCCTCCAAATAGTCAACCACCCTTCTCTCTGCTAGATCACCCTTCCAGGCACCAGACTATCCTCCCTGCAGCTGTACAACCCTTCTAGCCCCAGCCTTTCACATAATGAGCACTGGAGTTAGAGCACCACACAGGCTCCGGGTCAGCTGCTTACCCAGCCAGCCACCCTCCCTACATCTGGGCCAGCCTCCAACTACATTCTATACAACCTCCATGTAGCTGGAGCACCACCCCAAACCTCCACTCTAACAGACCACATATCTGAAGCTGTCCCTCCAAGCCCCTGGACCAGCAGTCCCCAACCACTCAATCTACAGCCAGATCCACCAGCAGTCCCATACAAGCCTCACCAACCAACCACCCACCCTGCAGCTGGACCTCACTTCCAACCTTGAACTAGCCCCACCACCACCAGCCACCCTCCCTGCTGCTGGCTCACTCTTTCATGCCCTGGACTAGCCTCCCCCAGCAGACAATCCTCCCTGCAGCTGGACCCCTGTGTTCATTCCCACCCACAGACCAGCCTCCCTCCCCTCTGCAGGTTGAGTAACCTCCCCAGAGCTGAACACCCTTTCCAAAAGTTGGACATACCCTTCCATCCAGAGCAGAACCTCCCTACACCTAGACCCCCCCCGATCACCCTTCCTCAACCATGGACCCCATACTTCTCAACGTAGTATTAACAAAAATAAATATGTGACTCTAACATATTGCATTTGCAGTGTCAGCGGCTCAGGAGGTAGTCCACTTGCCTCCGAGGCTGGGAGATTAGAAGGCAGTGAGTTCTATTCTCATACCAGGAACTTATGTTAATATCCCAATACTGATGCTGTAGTGCAGCATGAGGGGGATGGCTGCACTCCTGAGGCACTGTCTTTCAGATGAGACATTAAACCAAGGTCCCATCTGCCTGTTCAGGTGGATGTTAAAGATCCCATGGCACTTCTCAAAAAAGGCAGGGGATTTTTCTGTGCCCTGGCCAAATTTCCCCCCAGTTCACTAAAAATATCATCAACAGCTTATCTGGTCCAATGTCAGTCAGCTTTCATCTGTATCCCCCTTCCTTCAGGTCGTGCCTGAAAATAGGCAAGAATCTGTCTAGTGCACTTAGCCAGTCAACAAAACAAAATAAACATAAAATATAAATTAATGCAGTCTTCAGAATAAAAAAAAATGCACTGATCCCAGATTACAAAATGGATTAACACATGCAACTGTTATACACAAATATTAATTGCAAAAAACAGTTCCCACAAATACACTCAAATATCTGCAGTAAAAATATTCCTTTATCTGCAGGAACTCCAGATTTTCTGAAATTAAAAAGTTGTAATCTTTTCTCTGTAAATATAGTTAAATAGGTTACTAAATGGATATACACAGAAAATGCATTCTGAATTTGTTCAATTATACAGTCTTCCTGCTGTTCATTCTCCTGCCCCCACCCCTACTACTTTAAAGTGACTAAATCAGCAAAAATTCCACAAATAACAAGTAATCTAGAGGCACAATGCATCCTAGACACTTTAAAGGGGGGAGGGTGACTAAAAATAAAATGTGTATTTCAAAATTTATCCACAAGTTCAGAGAAGAGAAAATGTTTTCAAGACAAAACATTGATAATGAAACCTGCTCAGCATTTCATTTAGAAAAAAAACCAAACACTTGAGTGATAATTCCCTTACTGTATTTAACATTTCTGGGAGTTAAAAAGATGTACTTTTTAAATGTAAGCTCTTACCTTAACATGTAAATCATAACTGTAGGAAACCTCAGATGTTCAAAAATGGAGACCACAGAGCACTCGTGCAGTTTCATTAGACTGAACACAGACAGGAAAAGAGCTGGGAAATGTAGGCCTCTGACTGAGTAGACTTATGGGAAAAGTAGTTTAGAATAGACTTTTAATAAAGGGACACTGCCAACTTGTTTTGCACCATATTATTTCCAGGTAAAAACCCACATTTTATGATCGCTTACCTTCTCTAAAATTCATTAGTGTTGCTGGTTGTTTTATCTGTCTCCTTGCTTAGTAGAACTGAAATGCACGGTAATGTACCCAGCCTTGATTGGCTAATTTAAATCCTAAAACTACTCCGCTGACTGCAGTTTTCATTTATGATTCAGTTGTATTAAAAAAAAAATTGTACTTTTAAGAGCATTGCAGATCTATTTCTAATCTTCATTTAGCAATAACTTACTCTTGAACAACTAGTCTGCTGAAATGCTTCTTAGAATTTAGTATTCTTAGCAGTTGTATTTTTGAATGATGATTAAAGATTATTAAAAATTACTAAAATTAGTCTTTGAAGGCAAATTAATGAATGCTTTAATACTAGGCTTTAGTATTTGACTTCAGTGAGGGTTCCTAGGTACAGCCCTTTGGGCCTGCACCCCCATGACCACTCAAATCTTGAACACCCCCTGCCCAGATGACCGCCCAACTGGACAACCATATCAGCATCCCACTTGACCTTTCCCAAGCTGTGTCCCTTGCCTGCAGCTAGTCCACCCTATAAGCCCCAAACCAGCCTCTCCCCATCAACTATCACCCTCCTTGTAGCTGGCTGCTTCAGGCTATCCTTCCTACCCTCAGACAAGATCTCCCTGCAGATGGAACCCCCCCAGACCTGCCTCCCCACCTCAGTAGACCACCTTCCCTGCAACTGGACCAACCTCTCAGCCTCACCAAACAAAGCACCTCCTTAGAGCTGGACCAGCACCCTCTAGATAACAACTCTTTCTGCAGCTGGACCCACCCAGACTACCCATCTTGCCCAGATACCAGTTGACCATCCCACCACTGACACCTCTCCTTGCACATAGAAAATTCTGCCCTCCTAGGTACCCTTTTATAATCCCAATGCTTACTAGTTTGACATGCTGCAACCCACACACAACAACCCAACAGCCCCAGCAGCTCAACACACAGTGACCTGACCCAGGACAATGACTGACACACTGTCAGACCAGAGGAGGTCGGGATGCTGTGATGCTGTTGAGTGGATTTTCCACAAACACATGAAGCACCCGATCCCAACCTATGCCACACATCCCAGGACCTGAGCCACTACTGAACAGCACATATGATGTGAAAAAACCCACCCCCTATGTGGTGCACACTCTGAGGACACACTGACCTGATCACAGACCCCCGGTAAGGATGACTGTCTCACTATCTGTGGGACAGGGATGAAACAAATAGCTGCGTATGCCCCAGTGTGTTGACCAGCCATCCCAGGCAGCATGGTGGACTGTCTGTGCATCCTTGCATGCATGATGATGTCAGCTGACAGCCAGCCAGCTGGGCATGCATGAAGGAATTGGAGCACCATGCCTGTTGGTCAGTACATGCATGACACTGCAGGCACACAGCAGAGTGGCACAACAAGAGCATGGATAGCTGCACCAGGAAATGGTCAACAGCAATACCACATGAGGATGCCAGGACACAGAGCAGCATGCCATCGCACTAACCATGCAATGTGTGCATGTGGCCGTGTCATGCTAGTCCACTATGGGCTTGCAGTAAGCACACAGAAAAAAGTCTGGAGGTTTTTGGGGGGGAGCTGTGCCACAGGAGCCCATTGTGGCATGAAGGCTGCCAGGTGTGTTGTGGGGGGTTCTGCAAGGGCCCATTGCGGGAATGCTTTTGCCACACAGTTGCACAGCTGGAAGGATTGGGGGCTACTCACATAGCTTCAGGCCTGTGCAATGTGTTGCACACATGAACAGCTGAAAGGATTTTGGGGGGACTCACACAGAGTCAGGCCTGTGCCGCATGTGACACACAGTGCAGATGTGGCAGTGTGCAGTGGGCTGCATGGCGATACCCAGCAGTGTTGTGATGAGACATCGCCACCAGGTTGGGGTGCATGTGAAATGTGGGGGTGAAACTTTATTCAACAGTAGGGAGCCACAGTGGCAACCTGGTGGCTGTGCATGATGTGTACTGTGAGTGTGCAACTGTCAGGTGCCAAGTCACCATGGAAACCCTACAGGGTGGTGTTGTGTGCCATGCCACAGAGGAACTTCAGCAGCTTGCACTTGTCCTTGGATGCCAGTACCATCCTTATCCACTCTTCATAGCTCTTCTTGGATGGCATCCATGGCAGTCCACAACAAATGTCTTCCCTGGTGACATAGGTCCATTGCTGTTTCCTGTGAAGCTCTGCAAGCATTGTCATGACCCCTACATGCACCTTCCTGAGCAGGGCATGAAGATGGCAGTGCTAGGTCTCAACATTGCTTCGGGTCCACAGTATACCTCTCTCATTGAGATCTGTAACCAACCACAGCTGAGGTGGGATCATGGGGTCGTATCTCGTGGGCACCTTGGCCACCCTACTGTACAGCTATATCCTGCCCAGCACATGTGTCTGCTCAAAACAATAGAGGAGTGTGGTGGCATTGGGCAGAATGGTTGGCTTCAGGAGGCTGAATGCTGCTGGAATGTCTTGTGCCAGGAGATGGGCAAGGGCCACGATTTCATGGATCTTCAGGCTGATGTCTGGGTCACTTCTGTATTGTGGTGCAAGGCCAAAGCTCTAGACCTTCTGCCTTGCAATCTGCCCAAAGTGGAACAGGCAACCCTTGTTTATGGCTTGTGGAAATTCCATCTTACAGGCATTGATCGCAGCCTGCTTAAAGTCAGTGATGATCGTAGGTGGTTTGAGGGTGTAGGACTGTATACTGCCATATTTATTCAGCTCCTGGAACAAGGTGCAGTAACATTGCAAGCTTTTTGTCGTCATCAGTGTATACACCAATGACATGATGAGATTGTTAGGGCCCGTCCCCATGGGTGCATGGATGGTGTGCAATGAGTGAACAGGTGTGGCACAGACTTGAACATACCATCCATCACCCAGAAGGGTGCCTGAGCCAGGTCCCCAATGTTGTCCTCTGTGGTGAGTAGAAGAACTTGGTGGGTGGTGCTGCCGGTGATCCTGCTGTACCATGGCCATCCAGTCACCGTCTGTTGCTGCTTGGCGATAGTGAGGTCAGCCAGTGTCACTGGTTCTGGTGAGAGGTCCTTGTGGAGGGTCCTGTTCACAATCTGCAGCAGAGCCTTCTTGCTTGGCAACTGTTGCCACTGCTCAGTGGTCATCACAGTTGCCTCACTCTGCAGTACTACGGGGCTAACCATGGTGCTGCATGCCTTCTACTTGATGCCAGCCAGCACCTGTGCTGGTAGAGCATCTGTCACCTTCAGAGCATGATTGTCTTCATTCTTTTTCTTTAGGTGGTGCTGGCCATCCAGGAGCAGTGTGATGGCCTGGCTGAGGCAGGACTTGGACTTATGGTGCTGGCAGCATCATTACACTGTCTCAGGCTGGCCTGGTGGTGCTGAGGGTTGAGGCACTGGATGCCACACCTTGTGCCACACCAGTGACCCAGGTTCAGGATTGAGCCCGGGCCATCGGGGGTCAGCAGGGGAGGACTGGGATCGAACATCCATAACTGCTCTCCCAGTGCTGGAGTGAGCTGGGGAATTTCAATGTGCTGTAGTGGCCCCCTAGGGAGGCCCATGGGCACTACTAGTGTCAGTGACACTAGGTGGGGGAGCACGGAAGATGTTGGCACGTTCTGCCTGGATGTCATTGCACATCCGTGCTACTGGGGCCAATCAAAGGAAAATGGCTAGGCATGACCTTACAGCTTGATGGATGTTCTCCGAGCCACCTGGAGAACTTTGGTGGAGTCCTGTTGAGGAGGGTCCAGGGCTGTCCTGGCTGGTAGAGGCAGAGGGGGAGCCCTCCAGTAGGATGGCATGATGGCTGTTCCTGATTCTCCTGGGTGCAGTTTGAGCTACCCAGCTCTCCAGATGGGTGGAGCTGGCAGCTGGATGCCCCAAGCCGGAGTGTGTGCTGCAGCAGGTGAAAAATATGATATGATAAAAAAAAGTACACTGTCTCATTGCAAGTCCATTCATGGACCGGAGGTAGCCATTCACATTCAGCTTGGACTTTCCCTTCCTAGATAGTACCACCTCACAGATTGTCTCTGTTGTTGGGGTTGCAGTTGAGCACCCTGGCCCCTCCATGACTTCCATGCTGTCCTCCATTTTGCCAGAGGACTGTGCTACACTGTCCAGCTTTGGTTCCAGCTCAGGCATGCGGGTGTGATTGCACTTCATTTGCACATCACACTCCATGGGCCACACCTGTAGCAGTTGCTACTTGTCTGTGGGTGGTTTGTACCGGTACTGTAGTGTCACTGTCTGCCTACAGTCCCAGTGCTTCATGGCTGTGCTGTACACCATGGTCACATTCAAGTTCTGTGTCCATAGTGTCCTGGGCCTCCATCTGCTACTGTGCTGCAGTGGGGCTATGCTCCCATGGTACATTTCCCTGCTGTCCAGCATGCAGGGGTCCCTGTGTGTTGTGCACTCTACCTACAGGTCAGTGTCCACCTACCTAAGCTGGCCTTTGCACCCCCCCAGCATTGGCATCCTGGCATCTTTAGTTCTCATGCATGCCGTCATGAGTGCACGTCTGCATCATTTTCAGATGCCTGCCTGTTCTCCATGTTCTCTTCAGCTGTAGTTCCCTGACCTGTGACTTCTCTGGTAAATTACCTATTGTAGCCCTCACTGTGCTCTTTCCTATGGGGTTTGCATTTTCTGCCCTTGTGCCAGTTTGTTTGTCAGAGTTCCAGTTCACCTGCTTTGTTTACTAACCACTCTCCCTGCATCTGAAATGGGCCCTGAGTGCCCAGCCAACCACTCTCCCTGCAGCTGAACCACCCTTTCAGCCCCTTGGGAAACCTTCCCCAAGGAAAGCACTGTCCATGGACCATTCCACAGTTACAAGGAGGGAGGAAGAGGCCCCCAGCTGAGTAGGAAGCAACTGCTGGTGGGGGACTTAATTAGGGGGATAGACTTGCGAGCAGAGTGGGGTAAAGGAGAGAGAGGTGAAATACCTGAGAGGCACTTTGGCTTGGAGGGATGAGAGTAGATACAGTGGATCATTAGACAGCAGGAGATTAGAGGGAGCTAGATGTCATTGTCCACCTGGGGACAAATGACCTAGCAAGGGACGGGGTAGGGGTAGCAGGAAATTTCAGGGATGGGGAGGGTCCTCAGCATGCATGATGGCTTTTGCTAAAGGTTGCCTATATACATCTGGGAAGAAGATATTACTCTCACACGGCTTTCAGCAGTTGGTTAAAGGCATAGTGAGAGGTGGGTTTCAGTACTAAGAGTGGACCACTTTAATGTCTTCATAAGTGAAATTGCAGAAGAACTGAATGGGAAGGTATGTCTTTTTGCAGATGCTACCAAAGCGTGTTATAGGGTGAACACTCAGGAGGGTGTGGAGAAAGGTTTCGCCCATGCTGGTGTGACAGCCATGTTGCTGATGCTGATTACAGCACAGGCCACATTACTGCACCAGGCATAACATATCCTGGGAGTTACACCACCAAAGCACCCTCCTGAGAAACAGTCTCCATTGGGCCCCCTCCACTAATTATCCCACAGGTCCAGGTTCTTAATTTACCTGTTCTACAGTCCTACCCATCCTACAATCACCCCTCAGATATACAGTAGATTGTTACTATCCCTGATGTCCAGTGGTTCCTATTTATTTATTTATTCATTCATTTACTAGGTAGGTGCACTGGTCTGAGAACCATTTTCAGGGTGACTCTGGGCCATTGAGGATGGCACAGGAATACAAGCAAGTACAAAGGAGGCTGGGACAAGGCATACAATAGACAGTAATAAAAATATACAGGGTATTTATATGAAAATATATATATAAACTTGCAGCACAATGGATAAATAACATTTGTGACAATAGCAGGTACAGTAGTAGCCAAGTTGTAATATAAATTAGGCATGATCTGAGATGAGTAAATGAAAAAGTGCATCATGGCAGTGAAGGTATGGACCAAGAAAGAAAAGGAGGGAAGGGAAGTAGAGGCATGACAATAAGTTGGGAGGGCAGGAGCAAGGAGTGGAGGACAGAAGGTGAGATCCAAGATGAGAGTGGAAGATTCCTGGAGAGTCACTGGTGCTAAGTGGAGTGGGCAGGTTGTTCCAAAGGAAAGGGGCTGCAGATGAGACTGCACATTTACCCATACAGGTGGAGACTAGGGGGCACACAAGCATGGGGCCAGCAGTGAGGCAGAGCTCTCGAACAAACACTTTTGGCCAAAGGAGGTGGGATTGCGGAGAGGTAGCTCAGTTTTGGATGGCCTTATTGACTGTGCTGGCCAAGAGATAGGTCTGTTGGGCTGATGGGGAAGCCAACCAGGGCCTGACAGAGTGAGCAGTGGTTTGTTGAGTGAAGCCATTGCCCCTGTATATCCAAAGTCCCCACCATGACCCTGTTAGTTCTTATAGCAATACTACCCCTGGTCCCCAGGCTTACTATATATTTGACACCCTTCCGCATTTGGCACAGACCATCCTCTCAGCTCCTTGACTGGGTACAAAATGGATGATAGTTCACAATCATGTGCTAACTGTACACAGCTGTTTATACAGTAGACACATGAGTGCAAAACTGGCATTCTGTCCTCAGTCGGTCACAGAGGTTAGCAGAGTGTCTCTGCCAATTGCCACTGTGGGGAGAGTGTGTAAACATATGGTGGGGACTATGAATGGTGGGAGCGAAGGGACTGGGTAGGCAGGTAGGTATTGGCAGTTTTCAATGTACGGAATGGACAGCAGCACCACTGAACACCAGGTGAAGTGTGATATTACTGATGGTGGGAGCTCAGAGAGGCAGGGGTAGGAGCAGAAGTGATAATACCTGGTTTAGGGAGGCAACATCTTTTACAGCCATTCACCAACTGGTCGGAGAATCACTAATTATGCTATTCAAGATATTTTGTGATCCTACCCTGTTTTGGGGGTGCAAAGTGTTGTTTGAGAGTCACTTACTCATTTAGCAATCGCAAATGCTCTTTGAGTGTTCTGGTCTACGTGAACAATAACAGTCCATTACCAGTAAGATAAAGACAAGTGAACAAATAAAAATATGGAATGGAGAGCTGTTCTCCATGAGGTTGATAATGTAGTTTATCTTAATAATGCGTTAGAGTACATGGTATAATGAGATTAATACTGGTACCACTGTGCTACCACATGAGTCTAGGGCTGCTGTGAGAGGTACCAAATACCGAAATGTCAAAATAACACAGTACCATGGTGCTACCAGAGTACCAGTATTTGTGGGAGCTGACAAAAATCTCAAAATTTGGTGATACCATTGTATTATCAGTGTATGTGTGAGAGACAGAGAAAATGGTCAAAAGTGCCCTAGGGATACCATTCTGCCAGCGCACCACCAATGCACAGAGGAAAATCTATATATCGCCTACCACTGTGATACCAGAGTACCACTGGGTAGTACCATTGTGGATTTTTCAGCTACCACAGTACTGCCATTGCTATACCACTGTAATGCAGTTGTGACAAATTCAGTAAGGGTAACCAGATTACTGAGACAATGCAGTGCTAAAGAAGTGTGATGACAATTATAAAGTGTTACCAGTACTACTACAGTGTGCAGCAAAAATTAGTGAAGGAAATACAGTGCTAAAGAAGTGTGCATGAAAATCTAATAATTATTTGCAGTGCTCTTACAGTCTGCATCAAAAAATAAGAAAGACTGAGCAGTGGTACAACAGTGTAGCAGAAAGTCAATGCAGTGTATTAACAGTGCACTTATGAAAAGCAGTGCTTTGTTAGTCTGGACTGAAATGACACTGAAATGAGACTCAAGATGGAAGTGTGCACTCCACTTCCCTCTGGAAATTGTTGTTTGTTGTTGTTATAACATTTTATTGATTTTAAATAATAATGCATAATATAAATACATAGCAAAATAAACACATACATTTTACTATACAGTAAAAAGAGGTATACTTTCTAAAACATATTTGGAGACAATTACCCAGCCTTATTAACAATATTAACTATGTTGCTGGTGTTTGGCACACTTAGGGAAACAGAACAGTAGGTAAGTTTCAAACCTGGCTGCAGCTCAGCTGATAGTGCAGACATTGTGGAGTAGTTTGCCATTGCACTCCAAGTGTATGATTTGAACATCATCATGCACAAAATCAAACACTATGCTGGTGACCAGGTTTGCACTCTGAGCACAAGATGTGGAGAGAAAAGTGTCACACTATACCTCTGTAAGCAGCATACAGTTATGAGCAGAGAATCCTCCCCCCACACACACAAACACACTCGTACAGACTCCCTCCCACACAGATCTTTTAAATGCTATGAATTTCACACAGAGCTAATATATAATGCAAATTCATTTACTCTTGCTCTACATATATTTACTGATTTTCTTCATAATGTTAGAGCTGTTTCTGGACATGCAAACTATTAAAATATAATTAAGTTGATAAGCCCTGGGTATATACTTAATATATTGCTGTTATTCTTCCACTTCAAAATAGAAACATAGAAGTTGATCGCAGATAAGGACTGCAAGGCCCATCCAGTCTGCCCATTTTTTCTTGCTTATGAATGTGCCATAGGCCTTTACTCTGCCAATGGCCAATCTATTCATACTCATCTGTATTGCTCCCTTATGCCTATCCCATGCCTGTTTGAAGCTCTGCACTGTATTAATATCCACCACTTCCTGAGGTAGGCCATTCCATGCATCCACCACCCTTTCTGTGAAAAAGAACTTCCTCACATTACTCCTTAATCAGCCTCCCTCTAATCTCATGCTGTGTCCTCTTGTCCTGCTATTTTTCTTATATTGACAAATGTTAGACTCTTTCACCTTGTTAATGCCCTAAAGGTGTTTGAATGTTTCGATCATATCACCTCTCTCCCTCCTTTGCTCAAGGGTATACATATTGAGCTCCGTTAATCTTTTTTTTTTTATTCTTTATCTGCTGCTTGCCACTGAGCCATCTGCCCATGTCATGGGCCCCTCCCACATTAGCCCTTACTCCCGGATACCCCCTGGATTACCCCCCAGGGTGGGGTTGCAGCACTGGCCCAAGTGCCGCAGACAACAGCATCATCCTAACAGCCAGCAGTGTCATTTTTTCCTCATTAGGTGGGGGACGGGACGTGCAATGATGACCTGCGTCTGCCCGCCCCCGAGCTTACTTTGGCGTCGGAACTTGTGGTGCACCCCAGCCTCCACTGGGTGTCACCACGGCTCCAATCACTCTGCCCCCCTCCCCCCGGAGAAGGAGAGCAGCCCTGGGATGCTCAAGCCATCTCCTCCCTGCTGGCCGGCTGATGACCCGCGATCGTTACGCCGGCGTCACAAGCAGAAATCCAACTGCTGCACTGGCAGGGGCCGACGAGCTCCGTTAATCTGTCCTCTTGTTTTCTGATGCAGTCTCAGCACCATTTTGGTTGCCCTTCTCTGGACTGCCTCAATTTGGTTAATGTCCTTGTGAAGGTGTGACCTCCAGTACTGCATGCAGTACTCCAGATGGGGCTTAACCAGTGTTGTGTAAAGAGGGATTATTACCTCCTCTTGACTTGTAATACCCTACTAATACACCCCAATGTCCCTCTAGCCTTAAGTACTGCTTTAGTGGTCTGCTTGGATGATTTCAGGTCATCTGTGATGATGATGCCCAAGTCTCTTTCTTCCCTTATGATTGCCAGCAACTCCCTCCCAACCTATAGGTAACTAAAGAGTTTCTCTTCCCTATGTGCATGATCTTGCACTTATTTGCATTAAACCCCAGTTGCTACTCTTCCGACCATTTTGCCAGTTTATCCAGATCTCTTCTTCCACCCCATGTGGATCATGCTGGAAAACTCTATTTATGTTTTACTACAGAAATATAGAATCTGTCAGCAGATAAGGACCACAGAGCCCTAATTTAACTAGAAAAATACTAACTTCAAATATCATGTAATTACTAACTGGAATTTATATTGAAAAACTAAAACATTTTCTAAGTCAAATAGCCAACTAATACCTAAGCTGGATAATGTTAAAGTGTAAATTCAATCAATTCATAATTTCAATACTTTCTGAAACATTTTATAAGTCAAATAATCAACTAATAGATAAGTTAGATTATGGTAAAGTGTAAAATTCAATAAATTCATAACTTCAATACTTTCTGAAACATTTTCTAAGTCAAATAGGTAACTAATAGCTAAGCTGGATTATGTTAAAGTGTAAATTCAATCAATTCATAACTTCAATATTTTTGAAGTCTTCTTTTCATCTAATGCATAAGTACAAAAACCCCATCCACTAATGGCTACATAACAAGGTTGCACATTAGTTGACTAAAACCAGTCAACTAATTCTTAAGCTTCATACTGAACTTTTTAGTTAGCAATTAACTATTAAATAGGTAACTGTTGGGTATTCGCTAACTTATTTTTTTGTATGGGTACTGCTTTAGTGGTCTGCTTGGATGATTTCAGGTCATCGGTGATGATGATGCCCAAGTCTCTTTCTTTCCTTGTGACTGCCAGCAACTCCCCTCCCAGCCTATAGACGGCTTCAGGGTTTCTCTTCCCTATGTGCATATTCTTGCACTTCTTTGTATTAAACCCCAGTTGCCACTCTTCCGACCATTTTGTTAGTTTATCCAGATCTCTTCTCATTCTGCCCACCCCATCTGGATCATCTACTCTGTTGCAGATCTTGGTGTCATCTGCAAACAGACACAACTTACCCTCCAGTCCATCTGCAATGTCACTGATGAAGATATTGAAGAGGACTGGCCCCAGGACTGATCCCTGAGGTACACCACTTGTGACTTGCATCTCTTCTGACTGTATACCATTTACCACTACTCAGTCTTCTGCCCATCAACCAGTTTGCCACCCAGTTGACCAACTTCTGACCCACCCCAAGCCTACCCAGCTTATTAATCAATCTTCTATGTGGAACAGTTATCGAAAGCTTTGCTGAAGTCAAGGTAGGCGACATCAACTGCTCCCCCTTGGACCACATTCTGGTTACCCAGTTAAAGAAATCTATGAGTTTAGTTTGACAGGACCTTCCTTTTGTAAACCTATGCTGTCTTGTATCCTGTGCTCCTATGGATTCCAGGTGTTGCACTATCCTTTCCTTAAGGAGTGCCTCCATAATCTTGCCCACTACTGAGGTAAGACTGACTGGTCTGTAGTTCCCTGCTTCCTCCCTGCTACCACTGTTGTGGAGAGAGAGATCACATGAGCCCTTCTCCAGCCTTCTGGGACCTCTCCTGTGCTTAGAGAATCACTAAACAGTTCTGATAATGTCTCTGCTAGTTCCACCCTTAGCTCCTTTAGTACTCTGGGATGTATGTCATCAGGTCCCATTGCCTTGTCCACCTGAGCTTATCAAGCTCTTGTAGGACCCTTTTTTTTGTGAAGGGACTAGTGCACACCTCTCTCCCCCCTGTGTCCATGGTGCTGAGCTGTGGGTCCTGCCCTACCTTCTCTTCAGTAAATACTGAGAAGAAGTTTCTATTTAGGATAGATGTTTTTATATGGTCCTATTCCTATTTTATATAGGTCATAATTCCGCTATACAAGACACTAGTGAGGCCCCACCTGGAGTACAGTGTACAGTTCTGGAGACCATACCTACGTAAGGACATAGACAGGGTAGAGAAGGTTCAGAGGAGGGCAACAAAGATGGTGCATGGGTTGCATCGCAAGTCCTATGAAGACAGGTTGAAGGAACTGAACATGTACTCCTGGAGAGAGGAGGAGAGGGGATATGATAGAGACATACAAGTATCTTACAGGAGGAACAGGGTGCAGGAAAACACTATTTTTAAGCGAAAAAGATGTTTCAGGACTAGAGGGCATGGGATGAAGTTGGAGGGAGGACGATTCAGAGGAAACATGAGAAAGAATTTCTTCACAGAACGGGTGGTGGACAAGTGGAACACCCTGCCAGAGGAAGTGGTGGGGGCTGAAACAATCACGGGATTTAAGAATGCATGGGATAGACATAAAGGAATTCTAGAGGGCAGGGGTAAGGGGAAACAGACTTCTAGGAAAACAAACTGAACTTACAAGCTCAAATGGGCAGACTAGGTGGGCCATAGGCCCTTATCTGCCGACACTGTCTATGTATCTATGTATGTATCTATGTCCTCCTCCTCACATGCCCCTTTATCTCCTTTGATCTTAGCAACACCCCCTCTGGATTTTCTCATTTCGCTAATATATCTATAGAAAGTCGTCACCTTCTTTTACTGCCTGTGCTAGTGTTTCCTCGGTTTGGGCCTTTGCGTGCCTCATTGCATCCCTTGCTTCCCTTAGGGAAGCTTGATATGCCTCTTTATCTTCATCCCGCTGCATTCCCTTATATTTCCTGAAGGTCAGCCTTTTGGCTCTGATCTTTCCTGCTACTGTTACTGTTTTTGGGAACCAAAGTGTTTTCTTTCTTCTTTTGCACTTCCTTTTCTCTCTAAAACAATGGAATGTTGCTTCAAGTATTGCATCCTTAATGCTTGCCAGTTTGCCTGTACCCCCTCACCTGTATTTCTTTTTGCCAGGGCTAACTTAACTCTGTTTGCCATCTTATCACAGTCAGCTCCTCAGGTCATCGGTGATGATGACGCTACCCAGAAGCTACCTAAAGGTGAAGAAATGTGAAAAACACACCAATATTTCAGTCCTTTCTCCTTCCCCATATGGCCAGAACCTGCAGCCTGGCACAGTGTGCCACCAGCCCAGTTTTTAGCCAGCTGCCCCAATTTCCTTCCCCAGAAGCTGGATGCTGGTCAAGGCCTATGAAGGCCACCCGCACTGCTGTCACCACTGCTACTAAGCCTAGCTAGCTACTGTGGGGGGTCTGTAATTTTTTTTTGGAAGGAAAGCATAGTACAGAAAGTAGGTAGCCTTGTCTTAAGTTAGCTTTTAGCGCACCCTCTGCCCCTTCAGCCACTAGGGGAGACTCACTAAGAGTTGAATAGCAAAAATATGCTGCCACAATACTGCTATAGAGAGTTCAGTGCTTACTGACTCCAACAAGCTGTAGGGTTCAGCTTGTCTACTCTGTGGTTGGAAAGACAGTGTCAAACTTGCAGGGCTCATGCACTCTTTTTTGGCTGGGGCTCATCCACATCACATGTAACTGTGCTGCCGGTAATAGGTGGAGAGAGTGGACAACACAGTACAGACACAGTCAAGTCTAGAGAGTGCCAGCAGCGTGAGCACACACAGGCCAGGTGGGCACTTATTGTGCAAAAGATTAAATCCAAATTTAAGCCATTACTGCCACACCATAAGAACAGCCTAGGCAGAAATCCAGGGTGGGGCAACTGCGCACCTCTGACCTACCTAAATGGTACCGCTGCTTAATGGCACAAATTCATTCTCAGGTGTTAACACAATGGTTTCCACTGTGTTCTGAGGTACATTAGCTCCATGTTCCTTGATGTGTCCTGATCCACCATGGGGGTTAGTGTCCCTCATTGTCATTCATTTTGAGTGTCCATGTCCCTCATTTCAGTAACAGAATATGAGGTATAGTGCATGCTTCCAAGACGCTACTCAGCACAAAGAGTGCTGAGCATGGCCATAGTGTTTATGCTCAGTACAGAATGACAAAGAGAAAGTAACTGAGATTAAACAGTCATGGATAGATATATTTGTAGCACTAAATGTGGATGAGGGATTTCCATTGTCCAAAAACAAAAAGGATAGGCTTCACAACACAGAGGCCCTCTTCATACATCTGGAATGGAGATGTTGGCTGGCTATATCCTAGGCATTTAATGCAATAGGCAAACAATACTTTACAGATTAATGGTAATTTAATGACAAAAATCAAAAGCCATTAGAAAACTTGCAAAAAATCAGAATTAATAAGTTTACCTAATTTTTATGGAAATTCAAATAAAAATGTATTTTAATGACTATTTGCTAGCAGAAGTATACTAAATAGAAACTGATGTGTTTTAGATGAGATTTGCACCAGCTTAGTGCTGCACACATGGCAAGCATGCAGCATGTAAACCTGATGTGATGTTTAAATGATATTCACGCTAGCTTAACTGCTGCACTCATGTCAAGCATGCAACACGTGGACCTGTTGTAATTGTTAGATGTTCACACCATCTTACCTACTGTGCACATGTCCAGCTTACAGCATGCAAACCTGAGTTGCCATTTAGACCTGGTTCACATATGTTCACTTAGTGTATATGAACCATATGCAAACATTGCCCACAATTAAGCATGTGGCATGCATTCTGCATGTACACAGCACACCTATATTTCTGTAAGGGAATGGCTGTTTACATATATGACAAAGCTGCATTTATATAATTAATATAAATGCAGTTTCATTGCTTTTAAAACATTTAAATAGCCTTCTTATTTCAAAAAACCTCCCATGTCTGCTTCCTAGATTGGCCACTGAACATGCAACATAGTGACATCACTGGAGCAAGAGATAAGAGCTGCACTGCACTCTACAGTATTGAACTGGAACTTTGTGTTTCCCTTTTTTACCATTGTTTCACAAAAATAAACAAAATAATGACTTAACATGTGTATTATTCTTGTCAATACACATTAGGCTATTTTTTTACATAAACCTGTCAAATGTTGAGATCATTGCTGAATCACAGTGTATTATAGGTTTTGAAGTACAGGGTGGCCTGGTGGTTATGGTCTACTGATGAGCATCACACCAGTCCTGTCCTAGTTCTGAGTTAGATTTAGTCCCTCATTTGTAATCCAGTATTTAATCTCTCCTCCACTGTTATTTCCAGATGTCCAAACTCCTCCCAGCAGTCAGCCTGCCCACTTGTTCTTCTGCCATTGCACACTCCATAGCAAGCACCTAATTCTTTGCACATTTTTGGTCCACGGTTTCCTGACCCTTACAGAAATAATTACGTGAAATGTTTTATTCTGCACACATTGTATTTATTTATTTCAAGATTCAGACAATACCTTTGAGCAAAAGCTCTTTTACAAAGGTTCCACGTCAGGTACAACAAAGTGTGAACAACTGAGAATAAGAAAACAAAGGAGGTTAGAGCACCAGTGTAAGCAAATTACGAGGGTGAGACATTACTAACAAAGACATAAGCTAGTTGGTAAATGCAAAGAAACATGACAAGGCCAAACATTGTCAGGTACACAGGTATAATTTACAACAGCCAATGGCTAGGCACAAAGGTATAATCTTTAGTAGCCTGGGAGCTAGATTCATCTACGTAGTGGAATTGATGTAGAGAGTTGAGGGTGGGGGATCCGAGTTGTGGGCAGCAGCTCTGTGGGGGGCTTTGTTAAAAAGGGTGTGGGAGGTGATTTGATCCATGTCGGTTAGCCAGGTGATTGTGTCTTAAGACTTGCAAGGCTGTGAATGCAATTACTGCCTACAGCAACAGGCCATGCTTCCAGAGAGGTACTGTTTAAGCTTGGCCTTAAAGGCAGGTAGGCTTCAGTTTGTCAGTAGGTAAGCCAGGATCTCATTAAGCCACAGAGGAGCTTGGTACACAAATAACCACTGTCCCAGTATCATTTTTCTGAAGAGGGCAGCTTGGGAGCCCTGGGGGGTGGCCTCCTTGTCTGGTATCCAGATCTATAGGCAGGCAGCAAGCCACTGTGGAAGGGAGCCACTTTGCCTAGTAGTGATTTCTTACCCAAAAGGCAGGTTTGGTATTTTATTCTGTTCAGTAGGTTAAGCCAACTGGTCTGCTCAAAGAGGGAGCATGTGTGTGAAAGGTTGTCTGCCCAAAGTTTTAGCCTATACGCCTTGTTAAGGGCCATTGCAATGCATGCAAGTGCAATACTGGAAGTGGCCCCATACACCACATGTCTGTAGTCAATGACTGACAGAACTGACGAGGAGACTGAGAGATGAAGGGCTAGTATTATGAGGTATTGCCTGTGCCTATACAGCACACCGAGCTTTGCATTTTCTTCTTTTACCACAGTCGACGTGTTGCATGAAGGAGAGGGTGTTATCAATAATAACCCCTAGGTACTTGAAACAGTGTACCTGCTCCAGCAGAGCTCCATTGCTATCAGTGATAGTAAGGGCATGGAGGGTTTTCTTGTGAAGGGGACTAGAGATAATTACTGCAGTTGTCTTTTTGTGATTGAGGACCCAAGGCAGCATGGATTCACAGTGGGAAGGTCGTGTCAGATGAATCTAATAGATTTATTGACTGGGTGACCAAAGTAGTAGACTAGGGAGGGCCTGTGGACATGGCTCACATAGATTTTAGCATGGCATTTGACACAGTTCCACACAAATGATTAATATACGTTATCCAGCTGTGGAGTGGATCCCAAGGTGGTAGCCTGATAAGAAATTGGCTGACAACAGGACACAAAGAGTAATAATAAACAGAGTCCACAGTAAAGAAAGGAGGGTTACTAGTGGGTACCACAGGGTTTAGTACTGGGACCAGTCCTCTTTAATGTCTTTATAAGTGACATTGCAGTGCAACTGGAAGGAAAAGTATGTCTCTTTGCAGATGGCACAAAGATTTGAAACAGGGTTGCTACGAAAGCTGGGGTTGAAAGGATGAGAAGGGACTTGTCAAAATTGGAAGAATGGTCAAATGCATGGCAGTTCAGATTTAATGCAAAGAAGTGCAAGGTAATGCACCTAGGAAACAAAAACCCAGGGAAAGAGTACAAACTGGGGTGGTGAGATACTAACAACAAAAATGGAAAGGGACCAGGAGGTAATTATATCCGATCACCTAAAGGTGGTCAAGCAATGTGAGGAGGCAGTAAAGAGGGCTGGGGAATACTGGGATGCATAGAGGCAACAACAGTAGAAAAGTGAAAGTTGATTCTCTCTGTACAGTCAGTTGGTTAGAGCCCATCTGAGTACTGTGTACAGTTCTCGAGACCACATCTCCATAAAGACATAAACAGAGTAGGAGACTGTCTAGTGGAGGGCAACCAAAATGGTGCAGGGTCTGCAACAGAAGACATACAGAAAGAGACTAAAGGAACTTAATATGTATACCTCAAGGAATGAGGGAGGGGACATGATAGAAACTTTCAAGTACCTCAAGGAATCAATAAAGTCCAAGAGGGTAGCATCTTTCAGAAAAGAAATGTGCAAGAAAAGGGACACAATTTGAATATACAGGGGAGATGGCTTAGAGGTAATGTGAGGAAGTATTTTTTTCATGGAGAGGGTTGTGGATGCATGGAACAGCCTTCCTGAGGAGGTCATGGAGTCAAGAACAGTGGAGGAATTCAAGAATACATGGGACAGACATAAGGCAGTTCTAGTGGGGGAAGTAGGCTGTTGGCTAACTAGGATCTGCAGCTTATCCATCAAGTAGGGTATTGGGTATACTAGGTGGGCCAAATTGCCATCAAGTTCTATGTTTCTATGAGGAGCAGCTTTTTTTCATGTAAAACTACCCATGTGCTTTGCATGCTGCAAGTATGATTTAAATGTTAAATTGGAACTAATTGCATGCATGTGGCATGTGTGCATCAAGCACGTGTGAAGACCATACTTTTTATATTAAATAGGAACAGAATGCATGCTTGTGGCATGTGTGTAAAAAGCAAGTAGTCACTGATAACTGCACACATAAAAGTTAAGTGACTTGCTCAGGATCACGCCATATACAAGTTGGTGTTAATCAGATTCAACCCCAGATCTTCAGATGATCTCCAAGTCTTCTGGTTTGCAATTCAGTGACTTTGACCACTAAGATATACTGCCTGCACACATATGGCTCGCTTGTACTTCAATACAAATCTGCATACATCCACATGCATGAGGCATGCTTATAGCCACTGTACTACTTTAGTGTTCTTGTCCCCATTCATCTCAGCTGCACAGCTGAACTATAGCACACATACCAATGGAAACACATGTGGTTCTTCCCACCCCCAATACACACTCAAATAATGAGAGACTCTTACCTGAGTGCTAGGGAGCAACATGCAGTGTTTTTAAGAGATGATGTCCATGGGTCAGAGTGTTGAGTGTACCTTAAATGAATGGAGTTTATTACTATTTTATACATTATTGTGGCGAGTTGGAGAGCAATGAAGGCCACTCTTCTACAAATAAGACCCTTGTAAGTCGTCTTAATTAATCTCCAACCCTCCATCAATAATGAATAAAATAGTAATAAAAAAAATACCCCCATTCATTTCAATGGTGCATGTCCCTGCAGTCTCCCTTGCCCTGTGTCATAATGTTCCTGAGCATGGGGATGTGGAGGTCAGTTTCACTGGGGAGAATGGAAGCCTGACTACAGTGGGGCTCCAATAGTCTGTGCATGCCATACCACTCAACTGTCTCTGAATGCAAGGGACAGTCCTCATTTTACCCCTGAAAACTGCTCTTCTCCTCATCCATCCCTCTTGGAAGACATCCTGCTCACACAGAGGATGTCCTGTAAATTTAAACCTGATGGCAGGGGCAACATTTTAGATTTCAGTAGTTAGGAGTTAACAACCAGTGGAGGCCAGGTGCTAGTTTTCACCTAGGTGATAAGCTCTAGAATGTCTGCAACATCTCTAAAAGGTGAAATATATTTGTTGTGGCTGAGAAGCGATATGCAAATCAGGAAAAATTCAAATGCCTAAGATTCATCAGTCTATACCCTGGAGCAGTGCATCAGATTTTGGCTTAAACCTACCTAGTAAGTAGTAAAAGTTTATTTTTATACAGGTAGCAAATGGTGGCACATCATTGGGAAAATTCCCATTTTCAGGATGGACCTGTATCAAATTTCATTGCAGAATAAATACAGTAACATAATACTTTATAAAAATAATACAACAAACATACAAATAATATACATAAGTAAATACTAAAACATAATTTAAAAAGCATCTGTGGCCTGACTTAACAAGAACAAAATACAGTCAATTACCCTCTTATCGGACAATAGTCTAATCAAAGACTCTAATCATTACATATACACAATTTCATATATACACTACATATACACAATATTACATATATATTACATATACCTAGTCACAAATCATGTTTTTCTTGGCTGAAGTTCTGACACCCCTCCCCCCAAAAAGTTCCATTTCTCTCTCCAACTCAATTCCATTTAATGCCAGTCCCATATGGGTCATGAAGCTGCCCAAAAGCACAGAAACATGAAAACACAACAATATTACAGTTCTTCCTCCTTCCTCAATTCCCTGTGAAGAAAATAATACTCTTACTTACCAGGCCATCTTGCCAGAACTTGCAGCCAGGCCCAATGTGTATCCAGCCTAGTTTTCAGTCCTCTCCTTCTCTGTTACTGTGCCAGAAGCTGGATGCTAGAGCCAACCATCCTAGGTCCCCAGTGTGGTCTGCGATGAAGTCACCTCATCAACTGAACCCACACAACCTGTGTCAGGGTTTGAAATAGCTGGTATAGCATAGCAAAATGCTTCACAAAACAATGAGTAATGATAACCATTTCCAGAAATGCATAGAAGTAGACTGCTAACATTTTTTTTTCAGTGAGTCTATGGCACACTACATACAATTAGTAAAATTATATATATTTTTAAACTTTGCTAACCATTCTTTGTCCAGAACTATGCATTTTTACAGCTGATTAGCACTTTCACATGTAAAACTGCTAATCATTTTTTTTTTGGCTTATATAGTACCCTGCTGTGTTGTTTGCTTCTTGCTTGGCTGCTGCTACACTGCACTGATCCAGGCATATGAAGGCTGTCCACACTGCTGTCACTGCTGCTAGGCCTAGCTTGCTGCCAGTAGGGTCGGTGCTGTTTTACCCCCATGAAGAGGGTGTATGCCCTCGAAGCGTTGGGGTGCTGTTGTTATGTGCGTTCGTTAATAAACTGAATGTGCTTTTTAGATATATCTGTGTGCATTGCTTTTCTGACGTGTTTTTTGTGGTTGCTGCTACAAGGGGCCTGTGCTGTTTTATTTGTGAGCCTAGTAGTGCAAGTATGTAGTCTAGTCTCCAGTTAGCTTTTAGCCCACCCTCTTCCCCTTTAGCCACCAGGGGAGATGGAGACTCACTAAGATTAGACCAACAAAAATATGCCACCACAATACTGCTATTGAGAGTTCGGTGCTCACTGACTCCTCCAAGTTGTAGTGTGCAGCCTGCCTTCTCTGTGACAGGAAAGACAATGTAGCACTTACGCTCATCCTTGGCTAGAGCTCCTCCATGTCACATGTGGTAGTGCCGCCACTAATACTGTAGGTAGAGATAGTGGATAATGCAATACAGACACAGAGACGAGTCAGGAATGTACCTGCAGTGTGAGTGCACACAGGCCAGGGGGACAGTTATTGTGCAAAAGATTAAATCCACATTTAATGCCATTATTGCCACACCGTAAGAACAACCTGGCACAAATGTGGGGGTGGGGGCAACTTCTCCCCTCTGCCCTACCTAAATGGCACTCCTGATTTATGGTAGAAATTCATTCTCAGGTGCTAACAACGGTACAAATAAATGTAATGGTTTCCACTGTGTTCTGAGGTACTGTATCTCCATGTTTCAGGATGTGTCCTGATCATCATGAGGGTTTGTGTCCCTTATTTTGAGTGCCCATGACCCTCATTTCAGTGACAAAATGTGAGGTATTGTGCATTCTTCCAAGACCCTACTCAAAAAGTGCTGAGCATGGCCATAGTGTATATGCTCTATACAGAATAACAATGGGAAAGTAAGTGAGCTGAAACAGTCATGGAGAAACACATTTAGAAACACAGAAACATAGACTTTGACAGCAGATAAGGACCGTTTGGCCCACCTAGTCTGCCCAGTTCCTTGCCTACAGGATAAGCCGGAGATCCTAGTTAACTAACAGCCTATTTCTTCCTACCCACCACAAGAATTGCCTTGTCTGTCCCATGCATTCTTGAATTCTCCACAGTTTTAGACCCCACAACCTCCTCAGGAAGGCTGTTCCATGCATCCACGACCCTCTCTGTGAAAAAATACTTCCTCACATTGCCCCTGAAGTGCCCCCATCTTTAAATTGTATCCCTTGTTCTTGCATGTCTCATTTTCTGAAAGATGCTACCCTCTTGGACTTTGTTGATTCCACTGAGGTACTTAAACATTTCTATCATGTCCCCCCTCTCCTTCCCTTCCTCAAGGGTATACATATTATGCTCTTTTAGTCTCTCCTCGTATGGCTTCTCTTGCAGACCCTGCACCATTCTAGTTGCTCTCCTCTGGACTGCCTCTATCCTGTCTATGTCCTTGGGGAGATGGGGTCTCCAGAACTGGACACAGTACTCCAGATGGGGTCTCACCAACTGTCTGTACAGAGGGATAACAACTTCCTGTTTTCTGCTGGTGATGCCTCTCCCTATGCATCCCAGTATACCCCCAGCTCTCCCTACTGCCTTCTCACATTGCTTGCTAACCTTAAGGTCATCTGATATGATTAGCCCCAGGTATCTTTCCTTTTTTGTTTTTGTTACCACCCCTCATTGTGTAATCTTCCCTGGGTTTTATTTCCCAGGTGCATTATTTTGCACTTCTTTGCATTGAACTAGCTGCCATACTTCTGACCATTCCTCCACCTTGCCAAGTCCCTTCTCATCCTTTCCACTCCTCCTTGTGTATCAACCCCTGTTGCAGATCTTTGTGTCATCTGCAAAGAGGCATACTTTTCCTTCCAGTCCCTCTGTAATGTCACTTATAAAGACATTAAAAAAGACTGGACCAAGGACTGAACCCTGTGGTACCCCACTAGTAACCCCTCTTTCTTCAGATTGGACTCCATTTACAATTAGAGGAGTGATTTGATAGAGTAGCAGTGGAGCATAAGCATAGATAAAGCCAGGAGTAGAAGGGGAAGGGAAAGCAGTTAATATGACAAAGCAATTATACCTTACCAGTGGATAAATATGGCACACATGGGGAAGGAAGAGACTTAATGACAGTTACAGGTGTCTTTTATTTTGGCTGAACTTAGCGATTTGTAGAAGTTTATTCAAACTGTGCTAGTTAGTTTCAGTACGGTTTGTAATTTTTTCCAAATGGAGGGAAGGACATATGCAATAGCACGTTTACCAAAGGAGGTCCGCGTCCTTGGTATGCCAAGCATAATAAAGTCAGATTTTCTTAACGAGTATGCACTATGTGAGATACTAATAAGGGAAGAGAGATAGCTTGGCAATTTCTGCAGGAGCAGTTTAAAAGTCCATAGCCCAGCATGGAGCAGGCATCTAGCAGTAAGGGATGTCCAACCAACAGCTGCATATAAGTCACAGTGATGCGAATGGTAAGGGGAGTTGGTAATGAACCGTAATGCACGGTGATAAAAGATATCCAGTTTACTTAGATTTGCAAGAGTGGTGGAGGAATAGAGTACATCGCCATAGTCGAGTAGGGGGAGAAAAGTGGCCTGTACAAGCTTGTTTCGAGTTTCAAGGAGGAAAAAGGGCCTATTTCTGTAGAAGAAACCTAGCCTTGCTTTTAACCTTCTAGAGACATCTTCGACGTGGTCACTGAAAGATAATTTATTGTCGATCCAGATACCCAGATATTTAAATTTGGTTACAACTTCCAGAGGCTCGTTTAGTGTGGTGACGATGAAGTCTTGGGCAAGGGTATTGGGGGGGGGCCTGTGACAACACTGAGGAGAATATCATCACTTTAGTCTTCTTAGCATTGAGCAGAAGCTCTGCCTTATTAGATTATGCTCAAGTTGTGCAAGTCCGCTTGAAGCACCCCTTGACTTCAGATAATGATGAGCCAGAAGTATACAACACAGTATCATCCGCGAAAAGTGCAGATTGGACGAGATATGTTAGCATCTAAGTCATTAATGTACAAAGAAACAAGATAGGGCCTAAGATGGATCCTAGGCGGACTTCTCTGCAACTGTCAAGGCAGCAGGAAAAAAAGCCTTCCGCCTTTACTTTTTGGGATCTTCCAGTTAGGTAGCTAGAGAACCACTGGGTGGTATGGTATGTGGCACCCAACTTTGCAAGGCAATTGACTAATAGTTTGTGATCAACAGTATCAAAAGCTTTGCTGAAGTCCAAAAAGACTGCGCCAGTTACCTTCTTAGCATCTATAGCAGAGATCCAATCATTGGTTACTTTTGCTAGTGCAGTGATTGTGCTATGCTTAGCCCGGAAGCTGGATTGAGCTGGGTTAATGAGAGAGAAGGTTTCCAAGTGAGATTTTAACTGAATATGGATCAGTTTTTCAAGAACTTTAGAAAGGATAGGCAATATGGAGATAGGTCTACAGTTGTTTACATTGCATGGGTCACTAGATTTAAATAGAGGGAGGATATGTGCTGATTTCCAGCAGGACAGCACAGTAGCAGATGTAATGGAAAGACTGAAGATGTGGAGAATTGGGGCAGTGAGATGGGCGTAACCTGACCTTAGGAAAAAGGGTTCCAAGCCATCGTCCCCTGTGCTTTTTTTGGTGTCTAAGTTAAGAAGAGGTAGTCAGTGGTTTCACTAGTTCTCCCCTTAATTCTTTTAGAATTCTGGGGTGGATTCCATCAGGCCCCATTGCTTTGTCCACCTTCAGTTTTAGGAGTTCTTTCAGAATCCTTTCTTCTGTGAAAGGACTGGGATCAACCCCCTATCCAAAGTGCTTCTGTTAATTGGATTAAGCACCTCCCCCTCCTCTTTAGTGAATACTAAGCAGAAATATTCGATCAGTATCCCTGCTTTTTCACTATCCCCTCTGCCCACCCACCGTTCATTCTATTCAGCCTCACTATCCCTCCCTTTGTCTTTCTACACTCCCTGATGTACCTATAAAAGGTTTTATCCCCCTTCTTAACTGAGTTGGCTATCCTTTCCTCAGTTTGGGCCTTTGCTATTCTGACTTCCCTCCCTGCTTCCTTCTGCCTTCACTGGTACAGCTCTCTGTCCTGCTTATTCTGTGTTTCCTTATACTTCCTGAATGCTATCTTTTTTCTCCCAGACTTTCCCCTCCACCTCTTTTGAGAACCATAGTGGCTTTTTCTTTCATTTTGATTTGTTTATTTGCTTCACACAAAGGCTTGTTGCCTCAGTGATGGCAGTTTTGATGATTCCAGATTGTTGCTCCACCTCTCCTTCTAGCCTGTTTGCTAGTGCTTTTCAGAGGCACTCTTCCATCTTTCCAAAGTCAGCCCTCCTGAAGTCCAGTACCATCACTTTTGTATGGCTTGACTCTGTAGCTGAGTTTAATGTGAACCACAGTCTGATGGTCATTTGTTCCCAGATGGCAACCCACTTCTAGATCCGAGATCCTCTCACTGTGCCCATTTGAGAGTATGAGGTCTAAGATTGTCTCCTCATGAGTGGGTTCTGAAACTAGCTGTCTGAGGCATGCCACCTGTAGGGCATCGAGAATGGCCCTGCTCTTGGATGTGGCTGCAGCAAGTGTGCTCCAGTTAACATCTGGCATATTCAGATCCCCCATCAACAGTATCTCCCCTTTCTCTGCCATCCTAAGAATGCCTTCTATCAGGTAACTATAGACCCATCAGTTTGACCTCAGTGGTGGGAAAATTAATGGAGAGTATACTAAAGGAACGATTGGGGGTGTACTTGGAGGAGGTGGAGGTCTGGAGTCGGCAACATGGGTTTGTGCCAGGTAGATCATGTCAAACCAACCTTGTGGAGTTCTGTGAATGGGTAACATCAGAACTGGACATGGGAAAGCCTGTGGATGTATTATTCTTGGACTTCAGCAAGGCGTTTGACTCTGTCCCCCACAATGGTCTGGTGGAGAAACTGATGGGGTTAGGAGTAGGCCCTTTGATGGTCAGATGGATTGAAAACTGGCTAGCTGGATGCACCCAGAGAGTAGTGGTCTGTGGGGAGCTATCGAACCCTAGAGAGGTTGGTAGTGGGGTACCGCAGGGCTTGGTCCTGGGTCCGATCCTGTTTAATGCATACATATCAGACATCAGGGAGGGTATAGGGTGTGAAATGAGTCTCTTCACGGATCACTCCAAGATGGGAGCAGTAGTTGAGGGAGAAGAGGGGAGGTTGGCCCTGCAAGGGGACCTGGACACCCTGGAAAGCTGAACTCACACATGGAAATTAAATTTCAATATCACCAAGTGCAAGGTGTTGCATCTTGGTCGGGGAAACCCTAAACACAGGTACACCCTGGGAGGGGAGGCGCTGGAGGCCTCAATAGGGAAAAAGACCTGGAGTCATGGTAGATGCATGTATGAATAACTCTGAGCAGTGCAGGAGAGCAGCTAGCAAGGCAAACAGGATGTTGGGATGCATCATAAGGGGGATCACCTCTAGGAGCAAGGAAGTGATTCTGCCGCTGTACAACAGACTGGTTAGACCACATCTTAAGTACTGTGTACAGTACTGGAGACCACACTTGAAGAGGGACATATAGCTCCTGGAGAGGGTACAGAGGAGGACAACTAAGATGATACGAGTTCTAGAGGATATGACATATGAGGACAGACTTGAGGAGCTCTGCCTGTTTTCATTGGAGGAGAGGAGAGACAGGGGGGACATGATTGAGGTCTTCAAGTACCTCAAAGGAATAAATAGGGTAAACATGGAGGGGATCTTTAGATTAAAGCAGGAAGGTATCACCAGATGGCATGGTTTGAAGTTGGAAGGTGGAAGGGTGAGGGGGGAAAGAGGAAGAGGTTTTTCACTGAGAGGGTGTGGACCCTTGGAATGCACTGCCTGGTGAGCTGGTTCAGAGATCCACAGTGGAGGGCTTCAAGAGAGGGTGGGACAGACACAGAAAGTGGATGTATCAGATGATGGCATGTCCCAGGGGGGTTGGGATGGATGATAGGGGTTTCTGGAGCACAAGGGATGGGAGGGCCTTGGCACCCAACTAAGGATCTAAGGTTCGAGCAGACTCGATAGACCATAAGGCCTAATCTGCTGGCAAATAGTATGTTAGTATATCTTGTCCATTCCTCCTCCTGACCTGGGGGTCTGTATAGAACCCTCAGTGGATTGTGGTGCCACTTCCAGTTTCAAGGTGACCCACAGTGCCTCCTCTTCTCTCCTCCCTCTTTACTCTTTTGTTCAGTTACTTTTATCCCTTCCTTTACATAGAGAGCTACTCCTCCCCCTCTTCTCCCCTCCCTGTCTCTCCTGTAGGTTATGTACCCTGGTATGTTAACATCCCAGTCATGGTTCTCTGTGTACCATGTTTCTGTGACTGCTATGATATCCAGGCATCCCTCTTCCATCAAGGCCACCAGTTCAGGGAGTTTGTTGCCCAGGCTACGGGCATTTGTACTCATTATCTTCCATTTCCTGATGGCCTTGCTCCTTTTTGCCCCATCCCTGTCCTTCTTGCCTTTGTCACTGTCTCCATTTACCCCTGCCCTTCTCCCTATTGACATCTGTTTGTTGGTGTTTACTGCACTTACTACCATGACTTTTTGGGGGGGCTAGGATTTCCCTGCTCCTTTCCAGTGCCTTCCCCCTTGGCTAGTTTAAATACTTGCCAATGAAGCATTTAAACCTATCACCTAGGATCCTGGTTCCCCTCCTGGACAGATGCAGCCCATCATGCCAGTATAGGCTTGCATCACTCCAGGTGGACCCTCAGTCCCCAATGAAGCCTAATCCCTGAGCTCTGCACCAGTTTTTCAACAACTGATTGAATCCCATGATGTGGAGCACCCTAGCCTCTTGTACGCCATAGACAGGCAGCACCTCAGAGAAGGTTACCGTGCATGCTACTTGACTAAGGCCCCTCCCCAATTCCACAAACTCTTCCTGCACTGCTCTGATTCCTTTCTTAGCCAGGTCATTTGTCCCTAGGTGGACAATGACATCCAGCTCCCTTCCCTGTGTAGCTGCTCTGGCAATTCTGAGGATTTGCTCCCTGTCCCTCCAAGCCATGGTACCAGGCAGGCACCTTACCTCCCTCTCCCCTTCCTCCCCCAGTTCTACCTTCCTAACAATGGAGTCCCCCACCGGGAGTTGTTTCCTTCCCCTATGGGGTCCCATGCCACCCTCCTGTGGGTCTCCTTTGTGGAGATTCCCAGCATCCTCTTTGGTCTCCACTGTGGGTGCCTCCATAGAGGAACCACACTTTGCCAGAATGGCATAGGAATTGTGGAGAGGTATAACTGGAGGGATGTGCCTCTGTTCCACCACCCTCACCCTCCCTGAGCCCACTGTGGTTCAACCGCTCCTCTTTCTTGGCAACCTCTGAGGCAATGACAGTGACCCTGGTGGTCCCCGGATGGAAGAGGAGGTCCCAAAAATCCTGGCCAACTCAGCCAGGAGATGAACAACCCCCCCCCCATCCCACAGAGGTGCCTGCAGCACTAAATATGCATAAGTGGATTTTCATGGCCCAAAACAAAGAGGTCAGGCTTCACAACACAGAGGCCCCTCTTCGCACATCTGCAATGGGGAATGTTGCCTGACTATATCCTAGTCATTTAATGCAGCAAGCAAACAATACTTTACAAATGAATGGTGATTTAATGACAAAATCAGAAGTCATTAAACAACTTGCAAAAGGATCAGAATTTTTGAGTTTACCTAATCATAATGGGAAATCAATGAATATGGTATTTTAATGGCTCTAATTGCTAGCAGTAGTGAAATAGAAACTGATGTTTTTTTAGATGAGATTCACACCAGCTTACCTGCTGCACACATGTCAAGCTTGCAGCATGTGAACCCAATTTGCTTTTTAGACCTGGTTCACTTATATTCACTTTGTGTATGTGAAATGCATGCAAATATTGTACAGTTAAGCAAGAGGCATGCAATCTGCATGTACACAGCACACTTACAGTTCTTTAAGGGGATGAAGCACACCTGCCAGCTCATCCAGTGATTAAACAACAGTCAGTTGTTTGTAGTAGTTAATTGACCTCCAGCAGTAGCCAGCCAGTGTGGCTCCTGTCACACACTCCATAGAAGTGATCAGTCCCTCCACATTGTTGGTCCACGGTCTCCTGAGGAAGCACACCTGCTAGCTCCAGTGTCGAACATTCTAAATTGGAATGCAGCCTATACAGAATTGCTTCTTACCTTCCTAATGCCGATTCTAAATGATATGCATACTTTATTTATTTATTTGAGTTTTGATAACCGGGTAAGTCCACTGAGACAATTACAATCCCTTTTCAGAGGACACAGAGGGATAACAAGAGATTACAGAATGGTTCACTGAGACTGGCAGAATACAAAACATACTGAAAAAGAAGATAAGTGTAGTAGTTACAGTAATAATATAATACCAGACTAGCAATAAATAATAGGAACATACAAAAAAACCAATGAACACTAAATATACAGGCATAATAAAAAAAACAGAACTAACAATCAACCTCATGTACAAGATGATGCGCAGGCAACTATATTGTGGTCCCAGGCTCTAGACCTGGAGCAGACGGAATGAATAACATGGAAGAAAGTGAGTAGCAAAGTAATAAGAGGAACAGGGAGAATGCAAGAAGGAGCAAGGAAAATTAAAGGAAGGGGACAGGGAGAGCAGAAGAAGGAGTGAGAAGAGGGAGAGGTTCTAGGGTAGAACACAATGGGAGAGAGGGGAAAGGCAGGGAGAGACAGGATAATGTATTAGCGGTGGCAAAAGCAAGAAGCAGAGCCAGAGAGAAAAGCATGTAAGTTCAACTGGAACTTGGGGAGAGAGGAGTAGGAGAGGATGGAGGGAGGCATGGAGTTCCAATCAGATACTGCTGCAAAGGAGAAGGATTTACGGGCAATGGCTAGATGTAAGTTTGGCTTTAAGAGGAGGGGGAGGGAGGCAGATCTGAGGGCATGAGGAGGTTGTCTCATACGACACCCATGACCTGGGTTTAGTCTCAGCCAGCTGGAACCCATCTAGTCATTGATTTTAGCCAGACAGATGTTAAGCATGTCAACAGCATCATATGATCCAGGTGCAATGACAATACAGCTGGGTGTCATCTGCATAGCAGTGAAATGCAACGCTGTATTATAGAAGGATCTCAACCAGGGCAGCATGTACACTGCAATAACATCGGCAACAAGATCGAACCTCGTGGAACTCCACATGACAGCAGCATTGGGGAGGAGGAGAAATTCTCATCACCACTTGCTGCACCCTATCAGAGAGATAGGACTCAAACCATCTGATGACAACCCGCAAGTCCACAAAACTCAAAGAGCCAATCAAGAAGCACAAGTGGTCACAGTGTCAGACGCTGATGAGAGACTTGAAGAGCACAAGAACAGACCTTTCTCCTCTATCTCTAGCCCTAAGCAGATCATTATGCACTCTAACTAGAGCTGTTTCTGTACTGTGTCTGGCCTGAAACCCAACTGAAATGGGCCATAGATGTCAAAGGACACGAGGCAATCCTCAAGCTGTTGTGCCACTAATTTCTCCACAACCTTGCTCAAAAGGCAGGTTGGAGATTGGATGGTAATTTGCAAGACGCCTGCTGAACAAAGACTTCTTACGCAGGGTCCTTACACGCTTCTTTCAAAGCCACTGGGAATACCCTCCACCATTGAGCACCTGGCAATCCTAGCTAACACCTGGCCAACAGCCTCGTGCATCCTATTAAGAAACGTTTGGGGCTGGGTCCAGTTCACAAAACATGTGCTTCAGCTCTAAAATCACATCAGTCACATCAGCCATCTCCACCATCCTAAACTCCTCCCAGATAGGCAGAGTGCCTCTGCTTCTGCTAGTCTGACCACTGTGAGACACAAAACCTCCCTAGCAGAATTCCCAACTGGATAGCCGACACTGTGTCAGATAAGAACAGAGCACACTCATCACACAAGGTGGATGAAAAAGTCTTCCTCGGCTGTAGACAGGCAGGATGGAGAAGCCTATCCACAGTCCAAAAAAGCTGAGATGGTCTGTTCCTCCCTGCTGCAATCTTCCTGAACAGGAATTCTGTCTTCTTATGGGAGATTGCCTCTAGTACTCATCAAAGTGAACACACAGGACCAGCCTGTCAGCCTCCAGCTGGGTCTTCCAGCAGTTACGCTCCAACTTCCAACCCTTGATCTTCATCACCTTGTGATAACCATAAAACCAGGCAGATCTCAAGTGAGAGGATCTTGGTCATGTATGGACCAGTGCGATGGCATCCAGTGCCTCAGCTACCACCTTATTATAAGTGGCTACCACCTCACCAGTCCAAATCACAAGCTGCCTCAAATCTAGATAGGTCAGCCAGTGCCAGAAGTTCTTCTGGGTACAAACCCCTTAAAGGCTGGTAGTTGACCATCTCCACAGGGGAAGAACCATCGGTGGGCCCCAAATGTGAGCCCCACGGCTCAATGGTCAAACCAAGAGACCCAATCAAAGATGAGGTTATCAACCCCAATACCTAGATGGAAAACCAGATTGAGTGTGGCCTATGCTGACGAGTCACAGAAGCAACTGCTTGTGCCAGGCCCAGTGAAGACATCAGATGGAGGAGGTCATAACAAATTGAGAAGATCTGTGAGTCGACTCCAGGCATTGAAGCCCCCAGGATTAAACATCTAGGGAACTCCAACATTTGGCTAATGATGAAGTCCGCTACCTCCTGCAGAAATTCTCCTCTGACCCCGAGGGTGGTAAATGAGGAGAATCCTGCAACCTGTACCTGGACCCACACATATGGTGACACACTCAAAAGACCTGATATTACCAACTGCATGCACTGAGAAGCCCAGATTGGCTCTAAACATTATGACCACCACGCCCTTCCCCACATTCCTTCCTCGGGCAATGCTCCACAGAGTACCTGGTGGGAATGGCAGCCTCTAAAACAGGACCAGCATCATCATCCAATTAGGTCTCCATAATGCAACCCAGGTCGACAGAGGAAATCAAGTCTGCAAAAATAGTGGTCTTGTTCCTTATCGACCTGGCATTCTACAGCACCACATGGAAAGGATTAGAGGAGGCAGCCGGTCCTCTGACTACCTGTCCACTCGGTCTGGTGGGACCCTTGGGTACAGAAACCAAACATGTCTGGCATCACCCTCAGCCCAGTTTAAACCCAGGGCATCTCCTGAACCTTACAACCTCGAGTCCCCTCACCACCCCCTCCACAGCTGCCTCCTGCAAACAATGATCCACCCACCTCTTGTAATTCAAACCTCCCTACAGCATCCAGTGGCAATAAATGGAATTGGGAGGTCGGTGAAGGGGCAGAGGTTGTGAAGCAGAGATGCAGCATAGGTGATTCATGCAAGGCTAACACCCCAACGCATCCCAACCTAGTGTATTAAAAAGAAATATTAAACATCCAATAAATTCAAATAAAATCACACAACACAGCCTCAGACTTAATACGACCCCACAATGACAATCCTTTACCACCCAGCCACTACTATTAATGATTCAGACAACGATACACACACAGTCAATCATCAGATACAACTAACATTAATTAACACTCATACAAACACACTCTCACACTCAGACAATCTCCTATCATCAGATTTTAAATATATTACTTAAACCCATGCTGCAAACAAACTAAAAGAAACTCTCAAACAACCCCTCCAACACTAGACAGTAGTGTAAACAGATCAAGTACAATGTATCACTTCATTATACTAATATCCAGAATACTGAGTCCAACATAGGAGAGGTCGACAAAGATAGCTCCAGTCACAGAGCCAAGGTCCACAGCCTGGAATATGTCAGAGATAACCTTTATAAGGGCAATAAGGGTATTATGATTCCTTCTGAAGCCATGTTGATAAGGAGAGAGAAGGTTGTGAAGTTCCAGGTAGCTCTGCAGGTGGTTGTAAATGATTTGTTCTTGAATTTTGGCAAGGGTGCAAAGAATAGAGATGGGTCAAAAGTTATCAATGACAGTATTGGGCTCCCTCTTATGCACATAAACAACAACAGCCAACTTGCACTTGTCAGGTACGGTACCAGTCAGGAATGGACTGTTGAAAACGTCACAGACAGGGCGGCCAAGGACTGGAGCACCGTGTTTAAGAAATTTTGGCTCAAGGGAGTCACAGCCAGTGGAACTATCAGCTTTTAAGTTGGCAAGATGTCTCTGGTCTTTGTTAAGGGATGCCTGTTTCAAATGGAAGGCACGACAGACCTCGGACTTACAAGATGATGGTGGGGCAGAGGGGGGAGAAGAGGAGTTACCAGAGACGGAGGTACATTTTTGAGGGTCAGTAAAGGTTGTACCATTGACTGAGATGGAGCTCGGAGCTCAGCAGCCTTTCCTTTGATCAGAAAATTAACCTGTTTCCAGAATTCCTTTGGGTTTGAGAGGTGCTCACTTTGAAGGTATTTATAATAGTGGTGCTTAGCTTTGAGAGAATTTTGCACTTATTCCTAAGTTGACAATATACTTGCCAATTAGAGAGCAACTTACTGTTCTTATAGGTCTACCAAACCTTGGCTCATAGGGACATAAGACTTAATGTCCTTGGTGATCTAGAGGGTCTTAATCCCCTTGAACCTACATTTTTCAGAGGGGTATGGATATTGATAATTTGAGTAAGGGTGGAGACAAAGAAGTCCAAAGCTTGGTTAATATCAGGGAGAGTCTTAATAGGGCACCAGTATTGTTGATGGAGGAGACAAAGCTACTCATGACAAACTTGGACATGTCACGAACTAGGAAGATCTTGGGAGGAGAATTAGGACAATTGTTCCTCCAACCACAAAATGTCAGGGAATAGTCGCTGATACAATCTGAGGGGACACCCATGGATTTCATCTTTACAGGACAGTTAATGACCATCCAGTCTATCAGGGTGTGTTTTCCTGTCTTGGCATTGATATGCATTGGGTCCTGAATGAGCTGTTAGAGATTAGAGTCAATGAGCACCAAATGTCCATTTTCACATCAGGGTGAGAGCAGTCAATATTGAAATCACCACAAAGTATACGGTTGTGGTGGGGGGAGATTGACTAGAGAGATTATGAAAGGGGGGGAGTCCTATGGAAGCCTTACTGGGAGGCAGATAAGCATATCCAATGACAAATGTTTGACGTTTCCAAGGGTTAGGGAGATGAATAAGGATTCCACTAAGGGGGAGTCAGAGTTCACTAACATTCAGATCAGATTTAGAGTAGATTAGAACCCCACTTCCTCTTTTCCCACCCTATCCCTTCTGAAGCAATTGCACCCCAGTAGAGCCACCTCATCTTGCTTTATTTCAGGTTTGAGTCAGGATTCGAAAATGCATAGGATGTCTGGGGTCTTCTGCATGGTCCAAGCCTAAAGTTCCACCATTTTGGGGTGGAGACTACAAATATTCATGTGGGCAATTTTAAGCCCTTTACATGTGGGTAATGCAGTAAGAATGTGGGTATGGATTGGTGAAGAGCAAGGGGGCCCGGGATTAAGCTCAATATCACCAGCACGTAATGATGTGTATGTGCATCATTTAGTAGTGCCAGTTGAGATGGAAGGGAGCAATTTATATTTATTTATTTGTTTACTGAATTTAGGTAACCTGGTGGGCCTACTGGAACCAGAGGTCCCTTTTTAGGGGTGACCCAGAGTTACAGTAATTACAGGCATGAACTCACACATCAAGCAGGAACACAGAGTACAGATTTTCTTACAGCAGGGGTTTGAACACATGCAATTTGCAAACAAAGGAACAAAATAATGTGAACATGTTATATGTAAAGGATCAGTTTCCTGGACAATACCATACATAGCAACAATTAATGAGAGTGATGGAAACACAATGCTTAGTACAAAGCTCAAATTAGGAACAATAAGGTATTCAGTGCAATAAGGAAGCAATCAACAGTAGCAAGTGCAATGTGAGCTGTCTATTAGGAAGGTTTATTTTAGCCTTTTTTGAAGCACTCAAGTGAGGGGGAGTTTTACAACTCAGGAAATAGGGAGTTCTAGAGGAAGGGGGCAGAATAAGCATAAGACCACATCTGTAAATTTGTTTTGATTCTGGACATTTCTAGAAGTTTATGACTAGAGACCCCGAGGAGGCACCTTTCCAGCAGGAAATAATAGCCAGGGAAGCTAGATGGGTAATGTGTGAGATGAACTTGTAGGACATGCCTAACAGGTGTTACATCATTTGCCCCTCTAGGGAGGGCCAGCTTTGAGATGACAGGACTCCACAATGATGCATCCCAGGTAGGGCCCCAGCCACAAAGTAGCTTCTTTTGCTATAAAGAACCTTGAATCTGCTAGTCTCAGAGTTCTTGAGGAATTGGATTACAGGGGTACTCGATAGTAGGGTTGGGAGCTGGACACAGTCAATAATGGTGAGTTTAGGCTCTGGAATGAGGACATGACCCAAGCTACATGACAGACCAATTTTCCAGTGCAAAACCTTGGTAATCTGATCTACATAGGGTTTAAAGGAGAGTTCCTGGTCTATGAAGACCCCAGGTATTTTATCTTGTCTACCACTTCAGTTTGTGCACCAGTTGAGATGGCAAGCAAGAGCTGGTACTGTCTGGCCGGGCCAAGGTGCCTGGGAGCCAAAGAGTAACCTTGGTTTTGGCAGTGTTAAAGACAAGCCTGTTGTCCTGGAACTAATTTTAAGCATAGCAAAATCAGAGGTGAGTTGGGAATTGATCTGATTTACATTGGGGCAACTACAGTGGAGAGCATCAGCCACATGCAGAAGAGGTTCCTCCCTAAAATGGTTGGGCAGGTCATTTATAAATATAGACAAGAGCAGGGAATCAGGATAAACTCCTGTGGTGCCCTGTCAGTAATGGGCCTCAAGCAGGTGAGCACCAAGCCATTTAATCTCCTGGTACCTATTGGTTAGGTAATACCCAAACCATTATACTGAGTGGCTGCAAAATCCCATGCATTGCTTCTTGAGGAGAAGCAGGTTATGATGAGCCAGGTTAAAGGCTTTGGTTAAATTGATGAAAATCACACCAGTTGGCACTCTTTGTCCACAACACCCAGAAAGTCTACAGTCAGACTTATCAAGGAAGTGTCCGAGCTCTGGTGTCTTCCAAAGCAATTCTGATGATCAGTAAGGAAGTAGTGCAATCTCCAGGTAGTCTTGGACTTGGTTGTAGAATAGTCTTTCATGTACCTTAGTTAATGGGCTCAGGAGGGAGTAGTTATCTGCACATTCCTTTGACCATCATTGAGAATAGGAACCACTACTTCCATTTTCCATTTTCTGGGATTTTGCCTTGCTGGAATGATCTGTTAATGAGAAGGGTAACAGGAGTAAGCTAGTTGTAAGTACTGTAGTTTAGGCTCCAGGCTACCAAATCCAGTTGCACCATCTGATTTGTCACATTTTGGTAGCGCTTACACTTCCCAAATTTGGGCAAGTTGGAGATGAATGAGGGTGCTGGACATTGGGTTTTGCTTGACCTATGGGAGGAGGAGGAGACCTGAAGTAGGCTGGTTTGAATTTAGTTAGATTTGAGAAAAATCTGTTCGACATTAGCAATGGTATTTACTCCACCTGCAGGTGATTCTTTTAATATCCTTTATAGTACTCACAGACAGAACCATTGGAGTATTCCTTTTCAATTCAAATCAATTTTATTGGTTCAGAAGATATATTTGAGCCCAAGCTCTTTTACAAAGGCTCCATGTCATTGACAAGACAAGGTACAAAGTAGTAATCTAGAGAAGAGCATACAGAAAACACCACCCTGTTTAACATAATCACAAAAACATTGTGGGATACAAGATAAATTGGTGGGTAAATATATGTACAGTTATGGAGATAGAGAATATGCAGCCCCTAGGAGCCTTGGTCATCGTATGAAGGTGAAATTGACAGAGCGTAGTGTAGTTTAAGGTTAGTTGGTGTTAAGGGTAGGGTGTGGGGCCTTGTTTTAACAAAGTGTTCGTGTGCAAGACGAAGGGAGACAAATGCTGCATCAGACATGGTATGGCAGAGGACTGAAGATCCAAAATTAGTTGCAAGAGCATTTAGAGATTGTACTTAGATGTTGTTTGAGGTCCATTTTGAATTTGGCTAGACAGGTGGTGGCAAGGAGGTACTGGTAATTCATTCAGCCACAAGGGAGCACGTAGGCAAATACCCATTGCCTGAGTGAGGTGCGGTGGAAGGGATGGACAGAGCCCTCTAGTCCTTCCTCTAGAGGCCTGTGTGTGTTTGCAGCTGCAGCCACTACCAGATTGCCAACACAGGTGGAGTTTTCCCAAAGTGCTTTTTCCCTAGGGTGCTTGTCTGATGAATGACCCTGTTTTTAAGGGATAGCCAATTTGTGAGTTCATACAGTGAACAGATGTGTGTATCATGCTGTAAATCAAGAGCTAGTCTACAGGCCTTGTTTACAGCCACCTGTACCCATTTCGATGCAGTGTCCATTGCCGCCCCATATATCACTATACCATAGTCGATATGTGACAATATGGAGCTCTGTACTGCAAGGCAGAAGGCCTCAGGCGATAGGTATTTCCTATGCCTGTAAAGGGCTCCAATCTTTATGTTGACTGTCTTGACCAGGGTGTCAATATGCTGTGCAAAAGTTAGCGTTTCATCAGTGTGATCCCCAGATACTTGAACGTGCAGACTTGTTCCAGTGGCTCACAGCAGGAGTTAGAAATGATGAGGCGATTTAGTTTGATTTTTTTTGTGTGTACTGGTAATAAGCATGGCCTTGGTCTTTTATAATTCAGTAATAGCTTATGTCTGCAGAACCATGTTTCCAATGAGGAGAAGGATGCCTGAAGCTCAAATCACAGACTGATGAGGGATGTGTTACTTCCCAGGAGCACTGCATCATCAGCGTAGAGGATCAGGTTTGGTATTGCAGGCAGTGGGGAGGTCATTTAGAAGATACTGAAGAGTAGGGGCTCAAGGATATATCCTGGGGCACCTAATGATACCTCTCTGTGCTCAAAAGCTGTATGTCCAATTTTGACACACTGAGTTCTGCTTGTAAGGTAGTCTTGGAACCAACATAGTGCATTGGGTGCCACACCCAAGTTTGCCATTTTGGTCAGTAACAGGTGGTGCTTGACTGTGTTGAAGGCTTTGGTGAGGTCTATGAAGATAGACCCCATCAGTTTGCCTTCATCCAGGGCCTTGTGTGCATAGTTTGTCAAGTCCAGCAGGGCAGTTGTTGTGCTGTGGCTTTATCTGAAACCATGTTGATTAGAGCAGAGTAGGTTATATTTGTTGAGGTAGTCAATGAGTTGACTAGCCACAATCTTTTCTAGTGATTTGGACAGCAGAGAGAGTATTGAAATGGGCCTATAGTTGGACACCAAGGATTTGTCACCTCCCTTATGCACAGGTGTGACTAGGGCCTGCTTCCTGACCTCTGGGAATTGAGCAAGAGTCAGGGATTTGTTGAACAGCTTGGAGATGGGCACTATGAGGACTTTGTGGTGTGAGGCAGTACTGACAGGGAAGACTCTAACGGATGCTCTTTTGACTGTATCCCAGCTATCGGTGCTGTAACCAGCACTAGACCCTGACTGCTAATGGAAGGTGTGTTGAGAGAGTAGTTTCTAGTTACTGCATGAAACTACAACACATCCGGCTGGCAGGGGAGCATGTGCAAGTGCCGAAAGCTGAGGTAATTATTTGTTTTATAGTAAACTCATTTGAATATAGCACTTTTAAGTGCTCCTGTGCTGTTAGAGGTTATTAGTTCCATGAGCTTGTTAGCTCTGGGGCTTTGCTGTAATTCAATCCAGGTGTCTTGGGGTGGTGATTTCCAGCTCTATTCTTGAAAGGAGCGCTCCATGCGAGCCCTGGTATACCCTGTGCACACGCTGTGAGACACCTTTGTGGTATGAGGCAGTACTGACAGTGAGGACTCTAACGGATGCTCTTTTGACTGTATCCCAGCTAGTAGTGCTATAACCAGCACTAGACCCTGACTGCTAATGGATGATGTGTGGAGATCGTAGTTTCTAGTTACTGCACGATACTACAACACATCCGGTTGGCAGGGAAGCGAGCGCTGAAAGCCGAGGTAATTATTTGTTTTATAGGAAACTCATTGGGATATAGTACTTTTAAGTGCTCCTGTGGTGCTAGGGATTATTAGTTCTATGAGCTTGTTAGCTCTGGAGCTTTGCTGTACTCGACCCAGGTGTGTCTTGGGGTGGTGATTTCTGGCTCCAGTCTTGAAAGGAGACCCGTGCAAGCAGAGCACGCATCTCGCGCAAGACGCCAAGACACGCGTGCATGTCGAAGCGTGTCAAGTAGAGAAAGGGGAAATGTGCAACAAACAATATAACGCTCTATTAACAACATACAAGGGTACTGTGTTGGTACTGCAAGATTGATAGAGATGGAGTGTACAATAGTGGAATTAAAATCAGGTCTGTTAGGTTTAAAATGTAATAAATGTATGATGTTTTCTATTAATGAAGTTACGGGGTTTGACATATTTATTTGTCACATTTGTCAGAAAGAACAGGATTATAAGAACAAGACTGTAGAGCAGGAAACTGGGATTGTGACACTCAAACAACAATTGGAGCAATTTAGAACTAGGGAGAATGATCTCACTGCTAGATATACGCCAGCTGTTAAAAGACAGAGACCCATGGAAACATTAAATGATGAGGAAGATGAAGATGAATGGACCATGGTTAGGGAGGATAAAATACATAGAAAATTAAGAAAAAGAGATTTATCACTGGTCATAAGTACCCAAAACCATTACCAGATGCTACTACCTCACAATGAAATATGTGATCACATACCAGTCACAGGGAAGTAATTGATATACCTTGTGAAAGAGTATTATCTATAACTCCATCTTCTAAATCCATTGAAACTAACAAACAGATTAATGGGAATCAGGGTTCTGAAAGTGAAATAACTGGCCCAATGAAAAGCATGAATGAGTTAACTACTATAGTATCTACAGAAGTACCCCCACTCCCACCATCCTTGGTAGAAAGTTCACCTAGGGAAACACCTAATTGTATCCAACTTCAAGAAATAAATATCTTAAATGCAAGTGTACCAACATATGAGATGCCAGAACAGGTCTTTATTTTAGGGGATTCCATGATAAAGTACACAGATCGATATTTTATAAAGGGAAATAAGTTAAATACAACAACTTGCTCTTATGGAGGAGCTAAAATAAGGGATATCTCACAAATGCTACCAGGAATATTAAAAGATGTCAGTGTATCCATAAAACTTCTTGTGCATGTTGGAACAAACGATTTGAGTCATAGAACTGTTACTGATGTAATAGAAGGTACGATTATGATGTATGAAGTTGCTAAACAACATAAAGCAAAAATTATAATTTCAGAAGTATTACCAGCGCCAAGAGCAAGTAAATACAGAGCTACTAAAATTAAACAATATAACAATTGGCTCAGAAAATGGTGCCGTGAAAACAATGTGAATTGTCTAACAAGTGATGAAGAGTATAATGACAGGCTTGATCTCTACAGCCAAGATGGCTTACATCTAAACAAAAATAGGACAATAAAGTTAGGATCAGATTCCATGAGGCAGTCTCAAAAACATGTAAACAGTGGGTGTTGGATAAGCATATGCCCAAAAAACAAACCGATACCACTGGCACCTAAGAAGCGTAGAGAAATAAGGAAGGGATGACTTGTTTAGTTTCAATGCCAGAAGTTTGAATGCAATTAAAATGGCTGATCTGGAATACACTTTGAAGGACAATGAGATCAATTTTCAGCTATAACAGAAACCTGGTGGCCTATTAAAGGCACTAAGAATACATGTATTGATGGATATAAAATTAACAGACAGGATAGGGTGGGTAGAAAGGGGGAAGGGTAGCATTATTTGTTATGACAGTATCCATCCCACCCTAAGCCAGTTCTACCTTTATAGCCACTGGATTTGACTGTCATCAGGAACTTCCTGTTTTGCAGAGGAAGGGAAGGATCATAGAGAAACATTGGTTTTGTCAAACCTAAAGGAAAAAGTACAGTAGCTCACTCTCTCCCTAGCTGCTGGTGGTCTGACACTGAGCAAGGAAGAAGAAGCTACTGAAGAATATTGGAAGTTGCTGTCCCAGAACAGGAAGGGTGAGAGTTGTAAGGAGAGGAGAGAGTAAGCATACAGAGAAACAGGAGAGGGGACACAAAATAACACATGATAGGAGTGGTGCAGTGCAATGGTTGTGGGGCGGCAGTGTTCCGGGAGACATTCTGGAGGCTGTGATGCTGCCCTATTTGCAGGCACTTCTCTGGTCTGAGGGAGGAGGTTGACCATCTCCAGGCTGACCTGGCTAGGATTCGTGAAACCTCCTCCCCCACCCAGGGACCACTAGGGCCAATACCACTACCTCAGAGGTTGCCAAGAAAGAGGAGAGGCAGGACCAGGGTGGGCTCAGGGAGGGAGAGGGTGGTGGAACAGAGTTGCATCCTCCAGCTGTTCCTCTCCACAATTCATTCGCTCTTCTGGTTGATAGTGGTTCCTCTACGGAGGCACCTGCAGTGGAGACCAAAGAGGATGCTGGGAACCTTCACAAAGGAGACCCACAGGAGGGTGGCATGAGACCCCACAGGGGAAGGAAACAGCTCCTGGTGGGGGACTCAATCATTAAGAGGGTACAAATGGGGGAGGAAGGGGAGAGGGAGGTAAGGTGCCTGCCTAGCACCACGGCTTGGAGGGACAGGAAGTGAATTCCTCAGGATCATGGGAGCAGCTACACGAGGGAGGGAGCTGAATGTCATTGTCCACCTAGGGACAAATGACCTGGCTAGGAATGGGATCAGAGCCGTGCAAGAGGAGTTTGTAGAGTTGGGGAGGGGCCTTAGACAAGTAGCGCATACAATAACCTTCTAGAAGGTGCTGCCTGTCTATGGCAAGGGTGATGTTAGGGTACTCCTCACCAGGAAATTCAATGAATGGTTGAAAGACTGGTGTGGTGCTCAGGGTTTTGGCTTCATTGGGGACTGGGAGCCATTTGGAGGATGCAGACCTCTACTGGTGCAACGGTCTGCATCTGTCCAGAGGCAGGAACCAGGATCCTAGGTGAGAGGTTTAAATGCTTCATTGGCAATCATTTAAACTAGCCAAGGGGGGAGACACTGAAAAGGAGCAGGGAAATCCCAGCCTCCCCCCACAAAACACAGTAATTAGTGAGGTAAACACCAAGATAGAGAAGTCATTAGGGAGCAGGACAGAGGTAAATGTAAAAAAAGGCAAAGGCAGTAAGGACAGAAATGGGGCTAAAAGGGGTAAGGCCATCAAAAAGTGGAGGGTAATGAGTACCAATGCCTGTAGTCTGTGTAACAAGCTCCCTGAACTAGTGGCAGTGATGGAAGAGGTTGCCTGATATTGTGGCAGTCACAGAAACATGGTACACAGAGAACTATGACTGGGATGTCAACATACCAGGATACACAATCTACAGGAGGGACAGGGAGGGTAAAGAGGAGGAGGAGGAGGACAGCTCTCTATGTAAAGGAAGGGATCAAAGCAACAGAACTAAAGAGTAAACAGGAGCAGATGAGGCCCTCTGGGTCATGTTGGAGACAGGAAATGGCACACATTCCGCATGGGGTTGTATACAGACCCCATCTCAGGGGAGGAATGGACAAGGAAATGATAGAAGGCTTCCTTAGAATGGCAGAAAAGGGATATTGTTGATTGGGGACCTGAATATGCCAGATGTTAACTGGAGCACCTCTGCTGCAGGCAATCCAAGAGCAGGGTCATTCTTGATGACTCACAGGGCATGCCTCAGGCAGCTAATATGGAACCCACTTGGGAGGAGGAGTAATCTTAGACCTGGTACTCTCAAATGGGGATGGAGAAAGAATCTCAGATTTAGAAGTGGGTAGCCATCTGGGAACAAGCGACCACCAAACAGTGTGGTTCATGATAAACACAGCCATACAATTAAGCCATACAAAAGCAAGAGTATTTGACTTTTGGAGGCTGACTTTGGGAAAATAAGAGAATGCCTCAGAAAAGCACTAGCAAACAGGCAAGAAGGAGAGGTGAAGGAACAATAGGGAGTAATCAAAACTGCCATCACAGAGGCAACAAGCCTTTGTGTAAAGCAAATCAACAAAACACAACGAAGGAAAAAAAACTCTATGGTTCTCAAAAGAGGTGGCAGGGAAGGTTAAGGAGAAAAGGAAAAGGATAGCATTCAGGAAATATAAGGAAACACAGAAGAAGCAGGACAGAGAACTTTATCAGTTAAAGCAGAAAGAGGCTGGGAAGGCAGTCAGAATAGCAAAGGCCCAAACCGAGGAAAGGATAGCCAGCTCTGTTAAGAAGGGAGATAAGACCTTTTATAGGTACATTAGAGAGTGAAGAAAGACCAAAGGAGGGATATTGAGGCTTAATAAAGGTGAGGGAATGTGGGTAGAGGGTGACAGTGAAAAAGCAGGGATACTGAATGAATACTTCTGCTCAGTATTCACAAAGGAAGAGGAGGGGGAGGTACTTAAACCAAACAAAAGAAACAATCTGAAGATGGGGTGGATACCAGTCCATTTACAGTAGAAAGGGTTCTGAAAGAACTAATGAAATTGAAGGTGGACAAAGCAATGGGGCCTGATGGGATTCACCCAAGAATTTTAAAAGAACTAAGGGTAGAACTAGTGACACCGCTGACTACTCTCTTTAACAAATCATGGGAGGATGGGGTGGTACCTGAGGACTGGAGGAGGGTGGATGTGATTCCTCTTCACAAAAGTGGGAGCAGGACAGAGGCAGAAAACTACAGACCAGTTAGTTTGACCTCAGTGGTAGAGAAAACGATGGAATCACTTCTGAAGGAAAGAATTGTTGAGTACCTAGAGGCCAGTGGGGCACAGGACCCAAGGCAGCATGGATTCACGATGGGAAGGTCGTGGCAAATGAATCTAATAGATTTCTTTGACTGGGTGACCAAAGTAGTAGACCAGGGAGGGGATCTGGACATGGCTTACCTAGATTTTAGCATGGCATTTGATACAGTCCCACACAAAAGATTAATACACAAGTTAGCCAGCCTGGGAGTGAGTCCCAAGGTGGTAGCCTGGTTAAAACATTGGCTAGACAACAGGACGCAAAGTGTAGTAGTAAATGGAGTCCACAGCGAAGAAAGGAGGGTTACTAGTGGGGTACTGCAGGGTTCAATACTGGGACCGGTCCTTTTTAATGCTTTAAAAGTGACATTGCAGAGGAACTGGAAGGAAAAGTATGTCTCTTTGCAGATGACAAAAAGATCTGCAACAGGGTTGATACTCAAGCTGGGGTGGAAGGGATGAGAAGGGACTTGGCAAGGTTGGAGGAATGGTCAAATGTATGGCAGTTCAGATTTAATGCAAAGAAGTACAAGGTAATGCACCTAGGAAACAAAAACCCAGGGGAAGAGTACAAAATGTGGGGTGAGATACTGGAATTCTAAGGATGATACAGTCAAAGTATTATGGATGAAAATTAAGGAATGCATTTTCAAACTTGAAAAGGATTTTGTACCCCTTAAAAAATACTGTAATAAATCAGGGAAAGTTCCTATTTGAAACAACAATAAAGTTCATAAAAATGTAATAAAAAAAAAAAACAGGCGTATCGAGCAATGAAAAGGGTTAATAATTTATTTACTATCCATGCCTACAAAAAACAGTTAAGATGCACTAAAAACATAATCAAAAAAACAAAAATAGCTCTCGAATTTAAGTTTCGCATACTAAGGATAATGGCAAGGCCTTCTCTGCCTATATTAATAACAGAACTAATATCAGAGAGGTGGGCCCTACAAAACTACAAGATCAAGAACTAAAGGACCCACTACAAATGGCCAGTGCCTTTAATGTATATTTTTGTAATGTATACCAAAGAAATAAAATAGCAAGCTTTAATCAGGATAACACAAGAGATGCCACTAGTTCCCATGAAAATATCAAAATGAGATAATGGATAGGCTGAACAGAATTGATATATCAAAATCTGTGGGACCAGACAATTTACACCCAAAATACTGAAAGAAATAAAAGATTGGCTAGTTGAACCATTGTATAAATTATATAACATGACCTTGATAACTAGGGATGTCCCAGGAGACTGAAGAAGAGCAGAGGTGGTGCCAGTATACAAAAAGGAGTGGGTCTGACATGGGAAACTATAGGCCTATAAGCTTACCCCATACTGGGTAAAGTTTTGAATCATTATTAAAGACAGATTGGAAGAGACTTAGAAAGTAAACATATAATGATAATACCCAACACGGTTTCAAAGGAAATAGATCCTGTCTATCAAATCTGCTTGTCTTTTATAACAGGGTTAGTAAAATGCCGAAAAATAATCTCCCGGTTGATATTATATACTTAGATTACCAGAAGGCATTCTATAAGGTTCAACATTCACTTTTGATAGCCAAGATGGTAAATATGGGTATAGAGAAATACTGTATATCATTAATTGGGTAAGAAATTGGCTGGATAATAGAACGCAGAGAGTAAGATTGAGGTGCTATTTATCTGAACAGAGAACGGTCAGTAGTAGAGTGCCCCAGGGGTCTGTCCTGGGCCCAGTTCTGTTCAACCTGTTTATTTATGACATGAACGACACATTAAAAATTTACTGTGTTAAATTTGCTGATGATTCAAAATTGTGCGCCAATGTGGGGAATTTACAAAAGGTTAATGAATTACAACAAGACCAGTTTGAATTACAAAGATGGGCAGATCAAAATGGAATGCAGTTTAACGCTGATAAGTGTGTGGTATTACATCTGGGGGCTAATAATCCTAATGAGGATTATTATCTTAATAATCACATGTTGAAACCAGTAACTCAAGAAAGGGACCTAGGTATTTTAATTAACAATGACCTTACCTTTTCAGGCCATTGTAGGGAGACAGTAACCAAGACCAATAGAGTTATTGGTATGATACGGTGCTCATTTACATCAAGACATAGAGGGTGCATTTTGCCACTGTACAGTACACTGGTTCGACCACATCTTGACTATTGTAGCCCTCTATGGAATCCGTATTTAAAGAAAGATGTAAATGCTGTTGAGGGAGTCCAACGAAGGATGACTAGAATGATCAGGGGGATGATGGGGGTCCCTTATGAGGATAGACTGCAGATTTCAGATTTATATAGCCTAGAGAATAGACGTTTGAGAGGGATTTACTTTATATGTATCGCGTTCAAAAGATACACAGATGTTCGATGAGCTGGGCATACGTTACTCGACTCGTAACTTCTATCTTAAGAGTCATAGTAAACAAATTAAGCTTACCTAGCCACAAAATAATCAATATAGTGAGTATTTGGAAAAATCTTCCCTCAGAAATCATTGATTCCAATAACATGGGTACTTTTAAAAAAAGATTAGATGATTACTGAAGCAAAGAATATAATTCCCCCTTGTTTAGGGGAGTCAGACATCATGGACAAACAAAGTCTTCTGTTTGACTTAAACTCCAAGTATAGTTCCAAGTATCGAGGGTGCGGGATAGCAGTTTCATGTCAATCTCATCGCTACCCTGTCTTGTCTTGTCCTGTACTTTCCTGACCTTAGCTAGTGTTTCCTTCACAATCACCCTTTAAGGTAGAAAGGTGGTAGGTTTGGGGGTCCACTGTTGGACTGGTTCTGCTCAGGGTGGAAATATGCTTGTGGTAGAACTGCTGTGAGATCAGTGAAGGTCTTGTTGAAGGCCTCCCAATGGCTAGGGGTCTGTGATGTGATTGCTATTGATATCAAGTAGCGGGACACATCTTGTCCTCCTTGCCAGGATGCTCTTGATGCTATCCCAGAACCTTTTGTCATCACGCAGGAGTTAGCAAGCTGTCCTTTGTGGTAATTGGCTTTAGTGACCGTATTAGTTTAGTGCAGTGATTCCTGGCCACCCTGTAACACTGGTAGTTGTGCCTATCTCCTGTGTTTCTTGCTTTCTCCCATAGTGAATCCTATCATTCATCAGGAAGAGTAGTTCTCCATTTACCCACCCATTAGAATGCCCTTTAATTTTCCTGTTTGTGAGGGGCATAAATATTACAGATGCTATTAAAGCCATTTGTGAAGTAGCTGAGTGCCTGATTTAGGTTGAGTGCCTGACTGATTGGGGTCCAGTCATAAAGGGTGAGTGCTGATTTGAGGGCTCCAAGCATTCCCTTTCTCAGGACCCTGCTTGTTATGAGTATGGGTGGGCTTTTGGTGAATTTGTTACACCACAGCAGTGTAATAGGGGAGTGGTCACTAAGCGTGTCAGGCAGAACCTTGACCTCGGCGATTCGAGATGGTGATCTTGCAAGTACCCAATCAAGAAGGGTGCTGCTACCAGTCTTATAATTCTGTCTTGTAGGGTGGGTGACTAGTTGTGACATATTGGTGGAGGCAATCATGTCCTTAACTGGGGCAGTCTCCTTCCCATTCCAGTTTATATTTTTCCACCCTATAGGTTGCTGCACAATCCATTCAAAATCAATCTGGCTAGGTCACATGATGCAGGCAGCCTGATATCAGCAGGGGTGCTGGGCTCTCTCCTCTCACCTCCTAATTTTGCTAGTTTTTGAGGCAATTGGGGCTAAAAACTTGCTAGTTTGAACAAATGTACTACATTGCAATCTGCCAGCCTCCTGATCTACAAATCCTGATCGCAATTAGCTTCTAAAGTCCACGACGGAGACAGAAATGCAGCAGGCCCCACTGCACTACACACCACCAACAACGCTGGAGAAGATGCCAAAAAAGCCTAAGCCCAAGGAGCACAGGCTGGGAAACAAAGCACTTAGGAACATACTGCAGAATTTTTTTTTTGCGATCCCCTGAAGGAGGATTGATTCCTGCAGGAATTGCTCCCCTTTCAGGGAAACTCTCACATGTATTTAAAAAGAGCTTAAATCTTTGAGAAGCAACCTGTCCGATCTAACCCGCAGGGTCGGACGCACGGAGGCCTGAACTACCTACACAGAGTGGCAGGAAGAGAAGACGGATCTGAGATTACCACACTAAAACAACAGATCCACAAGCTGCAGTTTAAAATGGAAGACCTGGAGGTGAGGAGTCTTAGGAATAATATTCTGATAATAGGCCTTTCTGAAGTGGAGGAAGCCAGAAATCCATGCTTTTCTTCAAAAAGTCTTGAATAAAGTTGTCAGGCCCATCACCAGTTGGCACAGCATACCTGATAGAGTGTGCCCACAGCTCCCTCAGGCCTCGTCCCCAGCCAGGCACTACCCCCCCCCCAGTCTGATCATATTAAAATTCTTAAGCTTTATTGAAAAACAGCATGTTTTGTCTAAAGCCCATGAAATCCAATCCATTATGTGGAAGGCACCAAAATCCATATTACCCAGGACTTGCCTGTGAGACCAGACAAAAAGGGCAGCCTTTACCCTATAGTCAGCAAACTGATTGTGGCAGGGATTCATTTCAAATGATATACCCTCTTGATGGCAAGTTTCGCTAGCGGGCAACGGGATCTCATATGAGACACCCTCCAAGGCAACGGAAGATCTGGTGAGCAAGCTTCCCGACATGTTCCAGAAGGGATGAAGATGACAGGAATACTCTGGTTTCAAGTTTGTACTGCTTAATTGGTAAATGTGTTGTTTATGGGTTAACTAACCTGCTGCCTTATCTTATTCTACCGGGCCTTGTCTGATCGGTCAACTGGGTAAGTGTGGAGCCTCTTGGGACTGTGCTTTTGGCTTTCAGGAGCTTCCACTGTGGGCTTACAGAGACCTATAAGTGCCAAAGTGAACAGGCTCCAAGTCTTGCAAACAACAGCTTGCATCTCTCATCCTGTAGTAGACCGGAACCTCTGGACCCAAGTGGTAGTTGCAAGGGAAAGTTGTACTGTGACACGGTCCCAATTAGTTATCCCCATCGTGTCTGACTAAGAAACAAATGGACTCAGCTTGTAAATAGTTAAAAGTGTTGTTGGTTTTCTTTCACTTGTTGTATTTAAGTGGTCTTGCATTTCTTATTGTTACACATGGGGTTTATTCCTTTATGTTTCCCAGACCTGCACTGTATAGGCTTTGGAGAATGAGCTGGGGAAGATAGCTCCTACTTTTTAGTTGTACCAAGTGTTTCAGCCTGGAGGGCCTAGGCAGTGAATGGAGTCTTACTGGCTCCCTGCCTCTTAGCCCTATGCATTTACATTAGCATCCAATATAGTCTCACAATTCCAAGGGTACCTTAGAGATATGGTTGAGTCAGGGGGGGGAGCTTTAGCACCCAAGAGCTGAAGGTGAGACCGCACCACGATCCAATCATTATGGGGTAGGTCCCTGTTTACATTTTAAGTGCTTATTATTAGGAGGCAGTATAGTGCAGTGGTCTAAGGCTCTGAACTGCAAATCTGATGACATCCAGCAGACCAGACCTGGGTTTGAATCCCACAGCTTCCACTTGCATACTGTGTGTCCCCGAGCAAGTCACTTAACTTCTTTGTGCTCCCAGGTCACACCTGGAAACAAGCTCCGGCTTAGTGTGCCTTTCCTGTTTAAACAATTTCCCCTTTCCCTTTCCCCTTATAATGGATAATACTCTTAGCCATATAAATAGTTTTTTATAATTCTTTCAATTTAACTGCTAGGAAGTATGGTACTGGGACTATGGGGATTTGGCTTCTCCTCTACAGACAACAGCTTGGTTCTTTGTTTTCTAGCTTAAATAGGAGAGCTCATGTATATATTTATAAGTATAGGGGAGCTCAAGGAAAGGGGGAAGGGATGAGGGGGGAAAGGACGGGGATCTGTTACAGGTATTCTGAGTCCTGGCAAAGTTTGTTAAGATGTATTACCAATTATAACAAGATAGTTGTTATAGAAAGGTGCAATGGAGAAGTGGGGAAGGGGAGGGATGGGTTCACCTTAAATCTTAGTTCCTACTTGCAACAATGTTGTATTGCATTGCATGTTTGGTTTTACAATCGAAAATACTGTTGTGGGTGAAGGGTGCAGGGGGGTGTGTGGGCCTGGAGCGTCCACAGTGCTAACTCCTTCTTAGTGGTATACAAAGGTCAACATGGATTATGGCTAATCTTAAAGTCAAATTTGTTACATGGAATGTCAGGGGTGCTCAAGAGCTTTCAAAAACGTACCACATTCTTAAACATTTATCTATATTACAATCAAATATAATTTTACTTCAAGAAACCAATCTCCTTACTCAAGAAGCCATTAGTTTCCAGAGGCAAGGGGTCCAACAAGTTTTTCTGCCGGTGACTCCACTGCCAGGAGTTGTGTGGCAATACTAAGTATGAAGAACATCCCCTTCCAGACCGATATTACTAGGATATTATAGATCCTGAGGGCTGGTTCGTCCTGGTTAAGGGAATGCTAGACAGAACCTCTGTCATCTTAGGGAGTATATATGGCCCAGTGGGAGGAGACCTGATTTTTTGAATGGAATTATCAGACAAGATAGCACCCCTTTTACTGGCTGCTCTGATTCTAGGAGGTGATTGGAATCTTCCTCCATCCCAGACTCTTGATCGGTCAACCCAATCTCTACTGCCTCTGACCCCAACCCAAAGAGCCCTTAATGGTATGATGGGTATTCTAGGTGTATGCGATCCATGAAGCATCCTCACCCTACTGCTAGGGCTTTCTCCTTTCACTCTCAGGTACATCTTACTGCGTTCAGAATAGATTACTTCCTCATAAGTTCTAATTTATTAGCTGGGACTCTTGGGGGGAGTATAGAACCAATAGTCTTGTTGGATCATGCAGCAGTATGGCTCCACCTTATTCCTTCTGATAACATGCAACGGGATACTACCTGGAAACTGAATATGCAGTTCCTTAAGGATGAGTTCATTGTGTCCAAAATCAGGTCACTTATCCACTAATTCCTGGAAGATAATCTGCATTCTATCCCCCGGGTAGATCAAATCTGGTGTGCATTAAAATGTTTTTTAAGAGGGGAGCTCATTCGGCTGTCAGCTAAGCAAAAGAGAATTAGAGAAGCCAAAGCAAGAGACCTGTTAGAGCAGATATGTGCATTAGAGCAAGATCTCTCTTCTACATCTCCACAGAATTCCCCCATGACTCTCATCTCTCTCAGTAACAAATATTTGGGTCTTCTCAGGGAGAAGGCCGAGTACGCCATTCTTAAAACACAGTCAGCTTATACAGATCAAGAGGAGAAGGCCGTCCACCTCTTAGCTCTCCACATGAGACAATTGGAAAATCTGAGAACTATTCAAGCCATTTCAGGCACAGATGGGGCCATTAAAACTCTCCCTAGAGAGATAACTAAAGTCTTTGAGAATTTTTATGCCAGCCTCTATGGTAGATGACCCAACCCCCATTTACACAAAAAATACAGGAATACATATTGAGAATCCAACTTCCTAAGCTACTGGAGCTTCATCAGTCCTCCTTGTCCTCCCCAATAACATACCAGGAAGTTACAAATGCTATAAACATTCTCACTTCAGATAAAGCCCCAGCTCTGGACGGTTTTCCTTCCAACTTCTACAACCTCTTCCTCAAAGAATTATCTCCTCATTTACTTAATGTTTATCAATACATGCTCTCAGCCAATGCCATAGACCCTTCTTTTCTAGAGGCCATGATTATTCTTCTCCTTAAGTTGGACAGACCCCCCCCCCACAGCCCTCTAGCTATCGTTCCATCTCATTACTAAACTGTGATCTCAAAATACTTACTTAAATATTATCAACATGGATCAAGAAAATATGATCTCCATTGCTTAGTCCAGAACAGGTAAGCTTTGTTCCAGGCAGATCCTCAGCTGATCATCTTTGCAAACTGGCCCACATTTATTCTTTAGCCCAATCTACTGTATGCCCTACCCTATGGCCCTGGTGTCCTTGGACGCAAAGAAAGCATTTGATAAGGTGGACTGGGAGTTCTCTGTGTACTCTTCATCACATGGGCTTCCTAGACTTTATTAGTTGGCTTCAAGTGATCTACTTTCTCCCACAGCACGAAAATATTAAAATATAGAAACACAGAATTTGATGGCAAATAAAGACCTCTTGGCCCACCTAGTCTGCTCATTTCCTACCTAACAGATAAACTGCAGATCCTAGTTAACTAACAGCCTACTTCCTCCTACCCTCCACTAGATTTGCCTAGATCCTAGTTAACCAATTGCCTACTTCCTCCTACCCCCTACTAATGATGGGTGAAGTGGCCCCAATTCCCTCTGTGAAGTGATTCGTGGAGTGAAGGCAAATTCGCGGAGTTCTCTGCAATGCAAAGTGGAGTACTTGGCGTTATAATGGGTAACGTGAAGTCCATTGAAAACAATGACTTTGCGTTGCTCCGCCTTCCCAAACCACTACTCCACACCAATTCTTAAGGTGAAGTACATTGAAAACAATGTACTTCGCCTCACTTCACCTTGTTTTTAAGCTCCAAAGGCGAATTTTGCAGTGATTCATGGGATTTCAGGTCACATGGGCTCTAGATTGTTCTGCACAGCCTCAATTTGGGGTAGTGTGTGTAGGAAGATGTAGGAGACAATCTGCTCTGAGAGCTCTCTGCGATTCAAACCTTCAAAAAGCTGTTAAAAAAGCCTTTTTGGGTCATTTTTTTTCTGAAACTTTAGTTCATCGATTATAGGAAACCCTCCTGTGCTCATATCGTCTAGCGTTTATTGTTTGTGTATGGATTTTGATTGTTAATGTACAACATTCATTCTGTGTACTGAGAGACAGTGGAAGTGTGCTTTGGGGGAAGGGTGTATCTGTGGTGTAGGTAGATTAACTTGGAGAAAAAGACAGTGCTTTCTGTTTTGGTAATATTTTTCTTGTATAACTGTGTTAAGGTACTCACAGTAATATTTTCAATATTTCTTGCCATTTATTTGCTGATTGTTGTGGTGAAGCAGTGCATAATTTTAGTTTGGAAGCAGGGGTTAAGGTCTGCACCAGGGTCCTGTGCTTAGTGTTAAACCGATGTAAATAAAAAGAAAATTAGTTTGCCAGCACCAGGTAAAACTAACAGAGTACTTTGTCCAAGCCTGCCAAGTAAGGTTGTGTGCATACTGCCAAGTGAGATTATGTGCTAAAGTATGCACCGAAGGGAATCCACACCATGCCACATGCACTTTCAAATCCAGCGTTCTTTATTTTTTCACACAACATATGAGGTACAAGTGCTCCCACTCTTTACAGGCTCCTTACAAACTGTAGGCTTACAGGCTGCCAACCTCCTCCATTACTCCACACACAGTGTCCTAACACATTTCACACCACCTGGTGCTTAATCATAAGAATGACACTTACAAAAATAATTCCCATTAAATAGTATTGCATTTAAAGTGACAGTGCACCAAATTGAAAAGACTACCTAAAAAACTCAATTTTAATTTAATAACTTTAAAACACATTATGAAATAGATTATCGCTCATTACTTTTACCACTATTACACCAGTGTCCACCATTGCTCTTCGCCATTGAGAGACATAGGAATCCACTGAATATTATTATTAGTCGTGGTACCTAAAAGAAAAAAAGTTAAATTATAATCTGGTACTAACTACATTCAACTACATAACAGCTAATGATACATAGGCATAAACCTGCACTTCTTATTTCTGTAAAAAAGGTTTTATATCAATCCTCTCATTAAGGCCAGGTTTTTCTGACCCTCCTAATGCAAAGATCCAGTATTGTTCTCTTTTAAGTAGTACATTGTCATGATTCCCTCCTCTGGGGCTTCTCATTGGTTTTTCTATACGTAGAAATGATCAACTATGTTCCATTACATTTTTCACTTTCAACATATGTGCTGCTAAAGCATTTTTCTGGTCCCCATAATTGATAGCCCTCAAGTGTTCACCCATTCTTTCTTTTAATTTCCTTTTTGTTTTATCAATATAGAAGCTTCCACTTGTACAAGATGCCATATAGATTACCCCTTCAGTTGCACAGGTTATAAATCCTCTCACTTTGGTTTCCTATGAGTTTTAGGATTTGTAAACTTTTGTTTGTTTCAAGAAACTACACATTACAATTACCACATTTGTAACAACCATCTTGTTGTTTTGTAACCACATTCTGCCTTGTACTTGTCCCGGTTGTACTGAATGAACTAAAGTGTCTTTTAAACTTTTTCCTTACTATGTACTATCCTGGGCTTAATTTCACTGAGGTCCCTCAGGCCTGGGTCTAAACTCACTAAATGCCATTTCTTTTTGACAATGTTACTAATTTCATTAGACCGTGCATTGTAAGTACTAACAAAATTTATTCTCTGATCTTTTATTTTTTCAGATTTTTCTTTTGTTATGACCTTTGACCTTTCCATTTGGCTAACCTCTTTTCTAGCTTGCACCACTAAACTTGTCGGATATTTCCTTCCTTTAAGTCTTATCTCCGGTTCATTGCTCTTCTTTAAAAGTAGAATCAGAACTACAATTTCTTTTATTCTCATAAATTGTCCTTGGGAATACCGCTATGGTATGGTATGGATGACTGCTATCAGCTTGTAACAGTGTATTCCTATCGGTACTCTTTCTGTATAAATCTGTCTCAATTCCCCTTACCATCTTTCTGAACAATTAGATCTAAAAATGTATTTATTTGGTACTGAAAGTTAGAAAAACCATAAGTTGGAATCACTTATTTCAAGATATTTAATAAAATCAAGAGTTCGTCCTCAGTTCCTGTCCAGATGATGAATATATCATCTATAAAGTGTTTTTACAGGTCTATTCTATCCCTATATGGATTTTTGTCACAACTCTGATGGACTCCTCTTCTCATTTTCCCAGGTACAGATTAGCAAAATTAGGGGCGAAAGTGGACCCCATCGCAGTTCCTTTTTTCTGTATATATTGACCATCTGAAAAGAAAAAGGTGTTACACTCTAATACAAACTTGGCAAACTGAGTCAACATTTCTGTGGGTGGGTCTTGTATTTCTCTGCCATTAAGATAGTATTCCAGGGCACCCAACCCACCTTCATGCAGTATATTTGAATACAAGGCTTCCACATCTAAAGTGACTTACAAACTCGTTTCTTCAATGGCTACATTTTCTAATAGGTTAATCATGTCACCAGTATCTTTTATATATGAGGGTACTGCTTGAGCTAGAGGTTTTATATAGTGATCAATATACTCTGACAATGGTTCAGTTAAACTACCATTCTCTGAAACAATAGGCTGGCCTGGTGGATCTGGGAGACATTTGTGTATTTTAGGAAGGACGTAGAACCAAGCTTTCATGGGATAGTGTACAGTTAAAAATAAAAAAGTATCTTTACTGATCCAACCTTTCTCTTTTACATCTACACGGTATTTATCTATTTCGGCATTAAATAGTGTAGTGGGGTCTGTGGGCACCCTTTTATAGTAATCTTCATTGCTCAATTGTCTATTCACCTCCAAAACATATTTAATTGTGTCCATGTCTACAACTGAACCCCCTTTGTCCGTTTTTTTTATTGTTATATTTTTATCATCACTTAATGTATCTAAAGCGGATTTTTCTACCCTGCTTAGATTACTCCTAAGGGGTATATTTGTCTTTCCATACTGATTTCTATCTAGGTTTGGTGATATGTTTCTTGTATAACTGTGTTAATGTACACACAGTAATATTTTCAATAATTATTGCCATGTTTTTGCTGATTGTTGTTGTGCAGCATTGCATAATTTTAGTTTGTTTAAAATATGTGGTTATATTACCGAAGTTTTCAATTTGCTACACATTACTTAGTGTGTGTATGAGTATGTGTGTGATGCATGTCATCAAATCAGACACCTTTTATTGTGCCACATAATAATTTCAGCATTGTGAACCTGCTATCCACTGCAGCTATGTGATTTTTGTACTTTTTTGTGATATCTTTACTGGTACCAGTACTAGTGATTGTTACTGCAGCAGTGCAGTACACTGCCCCCCCTCCCTCCCACAGCCCGCCCCAACCAGCAAGGGTATTCTTTTCCAGATTTGAATTTCTGATGGTGAGCATTGGTTAGGTGCTATGCCTTTGTGTCTGCTTCTCTTCAGTGCACAGCGCAATCTTAATCTGTCTGTGCATTTGCATCTCTTTAGGGCCCAATCTCCATCTGTAACTTAAGTCATAGTTGTTTCTTTGGCTTCCCTTCAGAGTACTGGACAGGTGTGGTGCTTAATTCTGCATGAAAATAGTACTCATTAATATGCGTTTTTAAGTCAGGACCATCATCACGAGTCACCCGTGATACAAATCACGTTCTTCATCATCATGGTCACAAATGCAGTCACAAATCATGATTCACGATCATTCACATTACGAATCACAGCATAATTTTTTTTCTAGTTACTTGGATGTATTCAAGTCTGTTTTGTAGTATTTCTCCAGGCTTCATAACCCCACCATTGTACTCATTGATACATGTTTTTTCCAGTTGGTACTTTTTATTGAAGTTTCCAAAGCAATATAAACATCATCCACAAACAACACTCAATAGCATCAAAAGCAGAGAAGAGTACAACACAGTATTATATCCATATATTCTATTATGTACTCATGAGTAAAGGCACATCAGGGTATATAATGTAACAGGGAGAGGATGGGGAAACCTTCATTCTCTGCCCAATAAAGATGCAAGCTATCGAACACTGGGTGACCAGATAATACTGTTAAATATAACAAATGAGCTGCAAGATATATAAAATGCACAAGTGTAGTGGCTAGACTGAGTATCTTGTCAGGAAAATATACATCACTGGGAGCAATAAAGGGAGTTCCAACAGGACTTTCCTCTGGCTTACCCTATCCCAGTCCTAGGCTTCAGGGATGCAAGAAAGGGAGCCCAAAATGCAGCGTATACTGCAAGTCTATTGGCTACTGTTTGAGTCATATGATCCATATATGCCAATAGCGTAAGAGCATGTTGAAGTTCTAGGAGGGAAGGGATGTCGGTTGATTAGCCACTGGCTTAGAATATGGCGCTTGGCAGAGATACTAAGTAGGGCTAGCCAGCGGAGCTGATGGGTTTTGAGATGACAGCCTACAGGGGGTAGGCCCAAAATCAGACCAGGGGGTCCAACTGGGTCATGACACCAAGAGTTTGTGTGGCCAGTTGATTCGCTGTCTGCCAGAAGGGGGCCAATAAGAACACTGCCAGATAATATGGTGTAGATCTCCAGTTTGGGCCTGGCACCTCCAGCAGAGCTTATTGTCTAAGAGTTTGGCTTGGTACAGAATGGCAGGCATTCTGTACCAGTGATGTAGGAGTTTATTCTGAATGAGTCTGCTGCATGCATCAGGGTAGCTCAAGTGTGCCGATTTCCAGAACAGGACCCATTGAGCATTGTCTAGTCTCACCTGTAGAGCTTTCTCCCATTTCTGTTTAGAGACCATGGAGTGCAAGGGAATTCTTTCTCAGATGTCTGCATAGATTTTGCTGGCCAGTCCTCTGGCAGTCTTGAGCCAGGTAGATAGCTGATACGTGTTTTTAAGTCTGGGAGTTTAAGCTGCAGCTCATCAGGGAAGTACAGCCGTAGGCATTTGTATTCCCAATACTGTTTCATACTGGTTATCTCACACCATCGACACCAAATCGTGTTCTTCATTATCACGGTCACAAATGCAGTCACAAATCATGATTCACGATCACGTTATGAATCACTAATTTTTTTAAATAGTTACTTGGATGTATTGTAAGCCTGTTTTAGTGTCTCTCAATGCTTCACCACCCCACCATTGTACTCATTAATGTTTGTTTTAAGTCGGGAGTTTGTGCCACACTCATAGGGGCCTGGGAAGTATAGCCATAGGCATTCATGTTTCTTCATCATCACGGTCACAAATGCAGTCACAAATCACGATTTATGATCATGTCACGAATCACAATATTAATTTTTTTTTAATAGTTACTTGAATGTATTGTAAGCCTGTTTTGTAGTATCTCTCCATGCTTCACCACCCCACCATTGTACTCATTAATGTTTGTTTTTTAAGTCAGGGAGTGTCTGCAGTACATACACAGACTGGAAAGAAAACTGACTGCACACATGCAGTTTAGCACAGTATACTTGCACTGCTCAGAATACAAAGTGTCACACATACGGAAGACAACAAGAAAAGGGCATAATTACATACAAGGGTCGGGGATGGTGGAGGAATACATTTTATAACATAGCAAGGAAGGTTTGGTGGTGAGGACAAAAACACTAATGTGGGATCCCATGGCGATCCAGCAGCAGTTCCAGCATGGACATAATTTGCAACTGATGTCCCTCTGTGTGATCCAGCCACTGCTCCACAGCACTCACCCTCTCATTGTTCTCCTTGACAGCACTCCAGAGAACTGCCAAATCATCCTGTGTTACATGCAGTTCTCTGGGGTCCACACGTTCTAAAGGCTGACCTGCTGGTGGTTGTGGTGGTGGTGGGGGTGGGAGTGCTGGTGGAGCAGCAGGTGTTGCTGTAGGCCTCCTCTTCTTAGTGATGCCACAATGCACAGCTGCACCCTCTGCCACAGAATGGCCAGAAGGTGCAGGCATGGTCCATTCTGTGGGCAGTCTGCCACTCCAACTGTTTGTGATTGAGCATATGGGTGTGCTGGCCCCCAGTCCCCAGGTGAGTCCCCCGGGGGCCACGGAGCACCTCCACTTCCCATAGGCGGCACTTGAGTAAACTGCTGTCCTCCCTGACACAGTCAGAAAACTGCCAAACAATTGAGGTGTGGGGAGGACCATGCACAGGCAGGGGATGGCCAGATGAACTGGCAGCCGGCTGGTCATGGTGCTGAACAGGGATGGGATCCACACCTGGGCCTGGGGGAACAGGCACATCCTGCTCCACAGGACCTGATGCTGGACTTGGTGGTGGTGGTTCGACTGCCTAAGAGTCAGGACAGGAGGTGGTGCTGGTCCTGCTTCTGGGGGGGCACTCACAAGTTTTGAGCAGACCAACAGGAATGGGCACCCATGCCCCCCACGCATGTGCATGGTATGACACTTACCACTACCATGCTCTCCTAGAGCTGCCCCTGCCCCAGACATTGTCCATTGTCCATGGTCCATCTCTCCTGCTGAGCTCCCTCAGTCTGAGCAATCACTACTCACACTGCCACAAAACACACACACACACACACACACACACACAGTCACACAGACACAGACAAACAACTACTTATAAAGGTAAGAAAAATTAAATTTACAGAAAGAACAAATTAAGTAAAAAAGAGTACAGAAAAGACAAAGAAATGTAGCTTTTAAAAAAGCTGTTGGATCTAAATCAAAGTTTAAATTTCCTCCTCGCTCTAATCTCAAAGTATCACCAGTCACAAAACACACTACTCTCTCTCCGTCTGCACAGGAGAAAGTAAAAGTGTCTGCTTGTATGATTCATTTTCTTCCTGCCTAGTTAAATTGCATATGACTTGCAGTACTGTAAGCCATGTGATGTGTGGGGGGGCTGCCAAACCTGAATCACCAAGTGGATCACTTAGAATCATAATGAGGAACACGAAGTCCATTAAAAGCAATGACTTCACCATGCTTCGCATTGCCATTCCACCTTAACGCGAAGTGGTAATGACAAGGTGGAGTGAGCACTTTGCATTGCCCACTCCATGTAGTGGAGTGGCAACGTGAAGTGCCCACTTTGTGTTCACTTCACCGGCGGAATTTAAATTCGCCGGATCTTTCCCACCCACTAGAATTGCCTTATTTCTGTCCCATGCATTCTTGAATTCCCCCACTTTTTTTGAACATTTGTATTGTAATGGGGTCTTCTTTTTTTGATTCTCTTTCTATTCTGGCATCAGACAGGGTTGCCCTCGATCCCCCTTTCTTTTAATCTTTATATCGAACCGCTGATTTGACAGTTAAAAGCTTCTCCTCAAATATATGGTATACTGTGGGCAATCTTAGCTTATCACTTTCTGTATATGCAGATGCTATCCTCCTACATCTGTTGAACCCTACTGTTTCCCTCAACTCGGCATTGGCAATCATTAAAGAATTTGGTCTGGTTTCTAACTATAAACTAAACTGCAACAAAATGGAAATTCTTCTCCTCAACCATCACACATTTAGTCAGGATTTTATTAGATATGGGATGAGATGGGTCCCTCAATCTATTAAGCACATGGGTATATACCTTGCCACATATCCCCTCATTCTCAAAAGGTTGAGCCTGGAGGATCTGATCCAAAAGATTCAACAAGATCTATATAGATGGAAAGCCCTACCTATCTCACTATGGGGAAGAATAAACATAATCAAAATGAACATTCTCCCTAGACTGTTTTATCCCCTTAATATGCTCAACATCTGGCTGCCTCTAACATTTTTTCAATATATCCTCGCAGTCATCATTGAAATTTTATGCTCAGACAAAGCTCCTAGATGTGCTTACAACAAGCTCACTCTTCCTAACATCTTATATTATTACTGGGCTAGCCATCTCCAAAAATGTGGGAAGTGGCTATCTCTCCAACCCTATCAGTTGGATGCTGATTTTACACCTATATGACTTCAAATTGAGTCAAACCTATTTCGTTCTGCTAAGGTCTCCCCAGAAGCAGCTCTTCTGACTCCCTGAAGTCCCTACCAGATAAAATCAAGAACTGGTAGTGGGCATCTCTAATAAGGTTTTTCCCAACTCTGTGCCTCCCTTCACATAAGCTCAACTAAGGACATAATAAAACTTATTCTAGGCAACCCTACCATGAAAATCGCAAACTCAATCCTTTCAGTAGACTGGCTCCTACAACTCCAAGGGCTTAGGGTTTTGGACTTCTATACCTTTGAGGGGCTCCTTTCAATGGCGGAGGTACTCGCAAAACTCCACATTCCCCCAACTCACACCTATATGATATTCAAACTGAGATATCTTTCATTACAAAAACTCAGAACTGCCCAAATTCCATCCAGACTAGACACACTACTCTCCCAAATTCAAGATCAGGCCATCCAACCACATGGAGTTTCCTTAATATACTGTATAACTGCTTAATCTTCACCTTTTATCCTTTTCCTTTGACAGGCTCTAAAAATTAGTGTTAAAAAGAGGAGATAACATATCTCCCTCATCTCTATAGCAGTTAAAAAACTTTTTCTTAAACATTAGTTGGACCAGTCATTGATCTCTTACACAGAATGGCTGCATGAAATCTCATTCTGTTTCCGAATTGAAAGATTGATAATGAGCACAAGGAACAAACTGGCTCACTTCAACCATAAATGGAGCAAATGATATGCCTTGTATTTGAATTAACATGGACAGGCTCTCTAGCTCCCTATAGCTCCTTTGTCTTACATAGAACAGTTACACCTTTAATGGTTTACTTGCTGTTAGGATGCTTGCTTTGGGGGTGAGGGAGATGGGAGGAGCTAAGGGTGAGGTGGTTGTTGGGGGAGGAATTACATATTGTACTGTCACTTCCTATGTTACTTGGTAAATGTTTGCTTTTGAAAAATTCAATAAAGCATTTTAAATTTTAAAATCAAGCAGACTGAGAATAGCCCCTTTTCCATCTGAGAATCTCCAGTGTGAATCTTCCATAGCAAGTATATATATATATATATATATATATATATAGTCACGTGATGGTGGTCTGAAGAAGTGACAGCAAGCTCCTAATGCTCCGTTTCACTCCCACTGAATCCCACTGCTAACCTATACATTCGGCAACGTAATTCACTGAAAACACAAAGACAAGGTGTGGGAACATCTCCGGATCCTGATTGGACACCAACACAATGGAGGTTTACATATGAAAGGCACCTCTGCGGCATTCTTTGCCGCCTACCCCTGAGAAAGAAAAGGCCGCAAAATGGTCAAAACAACAGGCCACTAGCAGTAGTAAAACCGCAGATGGAGCCACGGCCCTCTCAGAGGAGAGATATATAGAGTTAATGCAGCAGATGCAGGACTCAATTGATTGCATATCTGAAGAACTACACCAAATCAGAGCTTCAGTAGACAGTTTAACAATCAGAGTCAGAGATTCAGAAGTCAGAGTAACATCCCTGGAAAAAAAAACCGAATAAAGCTGAATTGGATGTTATGACTGTGTCAAGGAAGGTTAAAACATTAGAAGAGAAATTCAAAGATTTGGAAGGGCGGAGCAGGAGAAATAATCTTATAGTAATTGGGATTCCTGAGAAGGAAGAGGGTAGTACCCCAATTATTTTCCTGCAGAAGTTTTGCGAGAAAGTCACGGGACCCTCCAAGAATGGCACTACCTACGTGATAGAGAGATCGCATACAGTGTTTTGCCCTCCACCACCTCCTGGCTCCCCACCTCAGCCACTCATATTTAAGCTCTTGAATTTCCTCAATAAGCAGCACAATCTTCCACAAGTTAAAGCTTTACAAGAAGTGCTATTGGAAGGTTGGAAAGTGTGCATAACTCGAGATCTCCCCAAGCTGTCTGACTGAAGAGGAAAGAGTTACATCCACTGCTTTCAAAGCTGATTGCTGCGAAGTAGTTCAGAGTAAAATACCTGGTGGTGCTCTATGTTAAAATGGGGATAAATGGTTGGCTTTTGAGTCTCAGGAACAGGCCTCTAGTGAGCTCAAGGTACTCTTTCCTGATCTATTTAAGTGAACTGGATAAAGATTCAAGCTGCTGTGAATCTGGAACAATAGCGGTAAAGGGGCTTTATTGAAATTTATCCAAAGGTTCATTGTATTGCTCTGAATTGGGCTAACTCTAGAGAACTATCTACCGACAAGCCACTTTGGATGATACAAATGCCTACAGAAGAGGCCATGAAAAATGTGTGGAACAGTAACTGAGTTGGAGATTCAGTAAGGGAGCGAATGGTTGTAAGCCTCCCCATGTCATGGCAGAAGTGATGTAACTATGCCATACAGTACACACTAATATTTATAGAGTAGATGCCACTGTGTGTAATTGTATAGAGGATTACTGGAGTGGTTTTTAAATTCAAGACATTTTATATGATTATTTTGATAGAAACCAAGTGCCATAATGGGATAGTACCTTTAGTTTAGTACTGCATTACTGAAAATAAAGAGGTAAATGAGTAAATTTACTTTTGTGTTTAGGATCTCGATGTAACCTACATAGCGACTTATGATTTAATTGACTTAAAGTTAATGTGGATATCATTACTGTTGGATTAATGATGATGTGGGGGGGGCGGAATGTGGGCAGTCTGATCAGACCTGCGCTAAAACATCACCTCGCGGTAAAGTTGGGTTAGTGCAGTTATTAGAACTTGGGGTAGTTAATGTTAGTATAGGGGAAATTGTATAGTTTGTTGTTTTTTGGGGGTTGGGAGGAATATTGGGCAAGGTTCTGGTTCATATGTTATGACTGAGTGGTGGCTGTGAAGGGAGGATGTGTCAATTATGTGTCTTTATTAGCCTACAATAGGGATGAAAACAAACTGGGGACAATATCTGCAACAGTTGACCAATGAGTGGAACATATAATATTCTAAGTTGGAATGTACGTGGGGCCCGGGACAGATGCAAACGACAAGTGATATTTAAGCACCTGCTATACCTCAAAACAGGAATTGCCTATCTGCAGGAAACTCACCTCAGACAGGAAAATGTCTCTCTTCTATGTAAACAATGGATTAGCCATGCCTTTGGAGCAGGAGCCTCTACAAATAGTATGGGGGTGGCTATCTTGATTGGCAAGAATATTCCCTTCCAACTGGAAACAGAGATATGGGATCCTAACGGATGATATATTTTACTCACGGAACATTGGTTGCTCAGCCAGTTTTACTGGGTTCAATATATGGTCCGAATACACCCTCACCCTCCTTTTTTGCCAATCTCTTGAGCCTGCTAGTCCCTCATTCACCCAAGGTTATAATTTTGGGTGGAGACTGGAATACCACTCCCCAGCTGCAGCTAGATTGATCAGATTCCAGGAGATTTGGTTTGCCTTCCGCTCAGCGAGCATTGAAGGATCTCATGTATGGGGCTGGACATATAGATATATGGAGGGTTCTGAATCCCACTGAGAGAAGTTATACTTTTCTTTCACCTCCACATCGAACCTGCTCCAGAACTGATTTTTTCTTGTTAAGCTCCTATGCTATGTCAGGGGTACTGGATGCTACTGTCCATATACGGGTTATATCAGACCATTTCCCCATTGCTATAGTATACTTGGTGGTCCCGGGGACCAGAAAAGATGCCTTATGGCAGTTAAATACCCAGCTATTCCAAACTCAGACAACTGTGAATCATGTCAAGGACTTTGTCTCCTGCTTCTTAGCAAATAATGTAGGTTCTGTTCCTAAAATTGAGATAGTTTGGGTGGCCTTAAAATGTGCCTTGAGGGGAGATTGTATATGTATTTCCACCACTAGAGCCAATCAATTTAGGGCTAAGATAGATGGTTTGTTGCAGCTAATTAAAACTGCGGAAACAAAATTAATTCATGCTCACCAGACCAGAACTGGGTAGAACTCCACAAGTTGCAAGCACAGTTCTCTAGTCTAGTGTCCCAGAAGGCAGAGCTCTCTCTCAAAAGGACTAAGATTAAATACCTTGAGTCTGGAGAAAAAGCTGGAAAATTGCTGGCAATCTGGCTCAAGCAGGCAGAGGTAACCAGGTATGTTCCTGGCCTACGCGTTGACTCTGCTAGTTCTGCCATAACAGACCCTACAGAGATTGCTGACGTTTTCATAAATTACTTTCAAAATCTATATACAGTTCATGAGGAGGACAGGCCCACAAATGCTGAAATCCAACAGCATTTAGCATTAACTGAACTTCCTAATTTACCCCTTTCTGGTACTGCCTCCTTAGGGCACCGTATCCAGGCATGGGAAATAGAACAAGCTATTAGACAACTCCCTTTGTATAAATCCCCTGGACTGGATGGCTTCCCGAGTAACTTATCCAATGTCTCTAGAGCAGAGCTTTCCCTATTATTGACAGACGTATTTAATTCATGGAATGAGACTGGATTTACAGAACACAACTTTTTAGAAGCCCTAATAGTAGTTATTCCTAAACAGGGGTAAGACCTACAATACCCAGAGAGTTACCATCCCATTTCCCTCCTTAATTCCGATATTAAAATTCTAGCTAAAGAACTTGCAAATAGATTGGGGCCTATCATGGGTAAGCTGATTGGCAATGAGCAGGTAGGGTTTATGGTGGGGCGATCTTCCAGTGATCACACATGCAGATTGTTACATTTGCTTATGGTGGACAAAGAATCGGCTCTCCCCATGATATTACTATCATTAGATGCCGAAAAGGCCTTTGATCGGGTATCATGGGATTTCCTCTTTGCTGTCCTAAAGGGCTATGGATTACCAGAGGAATTTATTACATGGGTCAGAGTATTATATACCTCCCCAACAGTCCGTGTCTGGTGTAATGGTGTTCTCTCAGAATCTTTTTCACTACATCATGGTACCAGACAGGGCTGCCCTTTATCTCCATTGCTCTTTAACTTGTATTTAGAACCTCTTATTTGACGCCTGATCTCTTCTCTATGCCTTAAAGGTATTGAGATAGGAATGCAGCGGCATCTCTTATCAGCTTAGGCAGATGAGTTGCTGTTGCATCTGGAAGATCCCAGGATGGGTATCCCAGTTCTACTGGAAGAAATCAATCTATTTTCTAGAGTTTCTTTTTACAAATTAAATCTTTCAAAAACCAAAGCTTTCCCAATTAATGGCAGAACTACACAGGAAGACATAGCAGGCTTTGGCCTGGTGTGGGAGCCAAGGTCCTTGACATATCTAGGTATTAAAATAACCAGAGAAGTATCTACAATGATAAAGGAAAATTGTACACACCTGATGAATAAGTTAAAAATTGAACTTCACAGATGGGGAGCCAAGTATTTATTACTGTGCCCCGAGTGGGCAAGGGACTGCAATGCTGTTAGCTGGCTCTACACCTTGTTGATTACCCATCCATGTTCTTGCAGACATTGTGCTGCCATGTTGGTACTGAATTGATCTTTTTCCATTGTTCTTGCACATAACAACCAGTTGTCCAGGTAAGGGATGATGTGCACACCTTCTTTCCATAGGTGTGCAGTCAAAATGACTAGTGTCTTGGAGAATACTCCTGGAGCTGAAGCCAGACTGAATGACAGGTGGGTATACTAATAGTGTTCCCCTGTAAGTTGAATCACAGATACTTGTAGTGTGATTTCCAAATTGGTATGCGTCCTTCAAATCTATTGATGTCAGACAGTCTCCTGGATGGATGGTTAGTAATGTTGACTATAACATCTCCATCTTGAACTTCTTGCTCAAATTTGTTTAGGTATTTTAGATCCATAACTGGACACACTTCCATTTTCTTTGGGACATCAAAGAATAAAGAGTAAACCCTGCTATACTCTTCTGCCCAGATGGGCAAAGTAGCCCCATTTTGTAGCAGGTCCAGTATCACTAATTGTATTCCTTGTGCTTTCCCTGGGCACTTAGGCACTGGGGAAATCAGCGGTCTGTGCTAAATTGGTTTGTTATTGAATCTGATGGCATATCCCCTAGTTACCACTTCCCTCACTCACATGTCTGTTGTTTGGCCTAATCATTTTGCAAACTCTTGCAGTCTCCATGGTATTAGTGGGTTTGCTTGGACCCATGTGTCTTCATTGCTTTTTCACTTTGTTTTTGAAATTTGGCTTGTGCTCGCCATTGCCATACTGCCTGCTAGTTTTGTTCTTTGTTTTATTGCCATAAGACTTGTGTTGGAATTTGGGTCTTTGGCTCCATTGTCTAGATCCCTGGGAGATGTAGGTCTGGTTTCTGGGTTTAAATGTTTTACCTTTAGGATGAAAGGACCTGTTCAAGGGTAGGTAGACATCTTTGTCCCCTTCCACTTCTTTGCCCCCTCTGTTTTTGAGGTGTGGGGTTAAGCCCTTGCCAAATATGGTGCTTTCTTTGAATGGTAACTTCATCAAGGTGCTTTTGGATTCATTGTCCACCTACCACAACTTGAGCCATAATGGCCTCCTAGCTCTGTTTGCTAGGACAGTTATTCTGGGTCCAAATGTTAGGATGTCTGAGGATGCATCCATTATATATTTTATGGACTGAATTGCACATTTAGCTGCATCCCTCTATGGAGAGTCCTCTGGGACATTCTTGGTCAGGATAGCCACCCATCTATGAAAGTCTCTGCTTGTGAACCAGACCATCATATCAGCTGAATGTAGCATGACCAAGACCTCATGAATTTTCCTGAGGTGTTCCTCAATTATCTTGTCGATGGGATCTTTAAGTGCAGCTGTGCTCTCGATGGGGATGGTGGTACACTTGGAGTTCAGATACCATTTAGGTGCTTTTCCCAGTGTTTGCTCAGTGTCTGGGATAGGTACTAGTTACCCACCATGCTCCTTTCAGGCATTCTGGTGGGTTCGAGCATATTGTATTCTTTAATGAGGAAAGATTCAATGGTTTTCACAATGGGAAGTGGGTTTTCTCTTCTGACTTACCATTGATAGAAGGGGGTCCTCTGATGTGGATGGCTATTCAGGTTGTTCTGGTATTCTGCGGGCTGCTCTAACCATTATTATGAGCTAGTCAATGTTACTGCTGTGGCACATCTGTTTGATTTGTCTATGATGACCTCATCTGAGTCTGCTGTGGTCTCAGATGACATACTGTCCATTTCCGGTCTGGGCCATTTCTGCATGGTGTCTTCCTCTTAGCTGTTCAGTTTATTAGGAAGTGGTATGGGATTGCTGGCCTTAAATAATTCTAGAAGCTGGAACAATAGCTGCACCTGGCTGGTATCTAGTGCTATTGGGGTGGTTGGTGGTAGGGGGTCTCTGAGTCTGACCTCCCTCATCCATCTCCCCAGAGCACCCATTGGCAATTAGCATGCACAATGCACAGGCCGTGTCCCCTTTGTCAGCTTCTGGGAAGAGCAGTCTGCATTCCCTGCATTTCTTCATGATGTCTGATTTATCCCTGAATCCGTTGGTTTGGGACAAAAAGAACTGCATCAGATATGGATTCTGCTTGACAAAACACCACTTAAAGAACAATCAGATTGCTCAGCTTAGGTAGTGAATGTGATTCCTCATCCATTGATTAAAAAAACTCTACCACCACTTTAAATGTGCATTGCCCCTTTAAGAAGTACATTTGTCCTTATGGTGTGGTTGCTGCAGTCCCGGACAAGACGGCCATCATAAACCTGGAGCTGGTGAGATTTGGGAACTTTCTATTCCCTTAGTAGGTCCCAGCTAAGATGGCCGCTGCGATATTGTGAGAGGTCCCTCGAGCTTTGCAAGTGCTGTATGCCTTACAATGTGGTTCCTGGTCTGCGGAGGCGTGCATTATGGGACAAGCTGAGAAAAGCAAGGAACAGTATGGCTCCAGTAGTCTCATTGGGTGGATAACTTGTTATTTTATTGCCCATTGAGACAAAGGACTTAGCACCGATGAAATGGAGTGGCCCATGTGTGGAGGTCTCAGGATTCTCGCTGGAGACAAATTTGACTGCATTTTCGGAGGATACAGATGGCAGGGAACAACTCTAGCAGGTATTGCTGTTTCAGTAATATCACTTCCCTTTGTTACTTGATGCCTTGCATGGGACTGAGGATGCTATGGGAGTTCTTCAGTCATGCAAGTGAGCAGGGGTTAGGCAAACAGTGGTGGGATATGCTTGGGCTGGCTGCAGAGGGCTCTCCAGTGGGGACTTTATCATCAGTATGCCCTGCAACTTTTTCTTGTGTGGCTACAGTTTAGAGGGCGCTTCAGGAGGGACCTCATAAACAGTGGAAAGGGTTCTGCAGAGGAGCACTGTAGATAAGCTCAGATGAGGATTTTTGCTCTGTAGTTACCATAGTTGCACAGTTATGGTGGTGGTGTGGGTAGGACATGCTATACGAGGGAACCTTTCCCTAGAGGTGTGCTGTACCTAGGGAAAAATATAAATGTTTTCCTATGCACTAAGCCTTGCAAAGCTAGTAAATAGATGCAGATAGTCTGCATTCCTTCAAAGCTAAACATTTAAACAGGAATTAAATCCTATTGGCTGACAGGCTTGTAAAGTCAAGATTAGTTTAAAAAATGGTATACCTTGTAATTGAGTTGATAGTTGTTGGGAGCAGATCTGGATTGCAACCAACCTCTTTTGATGCACAAAGTAAACTGGAGATTATCAGATGGAAAAAGGGGGTTGTTCTCAGCCAGCTTGATGTTGATTGGATCGTGCATCAACCTATAGGGTAGATAAGGAATGCCCTAATGGTTCTGACTGCGGAGTACTATAAAGCGTACAAAATATAAAGAGTTTGGGCTGACTGACACTGTGGCCATTAGTCAGAATACTACATACAGTGGAGTGAGTAAGTCCTTTCAGTAGGGTGTTTATTTGCACCCATAATCATTTAGGGTTGGCCAGTTCATTGCCCTGTAGCTTTCTAACATAATCCTTATTACCTGACTTGGTTTTCTTTTTGCATGAGTTTCACAATTTTCTGTATTCGTACCAGTCTTTGTATTCCTCATCATCATCATTTTATTTTAAAGGGTACCTTTCCTTTGTTCAAGGTGGCTGTACAATTTGAACTTACACACCAACACAAACAACAATAAAACCATCACAAAAAAATACAATAAAATACAACTCAGATAACATAATTCAATACTATTGCTTGACTGATTCTAACTCCCCATTCAGACCAGTAGCAGTGTTTGTCTTCAGACCAGAACATGTAAAGGTCCCCCAGGCTTTGTCTCTAAGAAACAATAGGATTTTTAGCTCATGGACAATCCATTTGTAACATTGCCCTTTAACTCAGAGATTTCATAAGACAGCATGATTATTGACAATTGAGAGGAAGTTGTGAACAAGGAGATCTAAGGCCTTGTCTGGAGTAGGAAACCTTTCTATTTGATACCAATTGACTTGTGCTAGGGAAGCCCTGAAAGACACCACATCAAATTGGGAGTAATCTTGTGCTGGGAAGATTTTGGGCTGCACATTTGGGGCATTATTTTTCCAAACATAGAAAATGGGAGAGTAGTCGCTGATAGAGTCAGAGAAGACACCAGCAACCTTGATTCTGTGTGGTACAGAGACAACAACCCAATCAAGTAGAGAATGGTTGCCAGTTTCATGGTTAAGTCTTGTACATTCACTGATAATTTAAGTGAGGCCAGCATCAAGGAACTCAGCCTGAAGATTAAGTTTAGTATCTTGTGCCAAGTTTAGATTGAAGTCTCCAAACAAGGTTAACTCCCATTAAGGTTGTTCTACTAGTGCCGTTGTTAATTATCAAAAGCCCCAGGGGCTACCTAAGGACAGTTATTAGGGCACCCCAGGATGAGAGGCTTAGTGTTGCTAGCAAGATTGTTGTAGTCTCACTACCACATTTGCTGAGATTAACTCATTCACTCCCCAGGAGCTCTTTGAGAGTTCCACCACTTGTTTCCTGTATACAGTTAACACTGCATCCTTGGCCTTTCTAAACAAAATTAAGCCATAATGAGCATACCACAAACAAATGCGAAATAACTCATAAACTGTAAGAAAGTACAAGTGGCAAAGTTGTTCAGCACAAAATTATCTTTCCAATTATGCTATGTAATTAATTATAAGCAATTTCTTTTTTTTTTCTATACTAGTCGAAATAGCAAAAACAGTGTTTTTTTGCAATAGAAAAGGCAATGTAAACCATTTTCTGGTGGGAATACATGTAACATAGCACCAAATAAAACACCCATACATTAATGTTGATACAAAAGGGATTTTGTACTAAAAATCAATTTTTCTAATATAAAACGTGTATTTTTTCCCATTTTATTCAAGGTGCTTAGGTGACGCTTGAAAGACAAATGTCAGACATGTACACCATACCATAAACAAATGCGAATAACTCCTGAAGTATGCCTGATACACACAAAGTATCAGCTGCAAAGTTGTTCAGCACAAAATTGCCTTTCTAACTGTGCTATGCAGTCAATTCTAATCAATTTGCATCATAAGTAATACAAAGAAATAGTGTTGATGACCTGAGAAGTGTCCAGGACAAACGGGAAGTCTTTAGCTGCAGACTGAAGTCTGTGGGAGACAAAGGGGATGATTTGGCTGCCAACTACATTGGAAGGGGTTGCATTTAAGGAGCCATTAACATAGATTATCACCCCTCCTGCTTTTTTTAAAGACCTGTCTCTCCTGAATGTGATATAGTTTGTTAGCTCAATTTCATGATCCATAACATGAGGCTTAAGCCAGATCTCAGACAGTGCCGGGATGTCTGGTTTATAGACTGCCACTCATCTTTTCAGTTCATGCATCTTGGATCTAAAGCTATTAATATTTAGAAAGACCAACTTCAGGCCTCTGGTAATAGCCCATGTTGGGTCAGTGGTGGGGCAGATACTGTCTTTTTTTTTAATTTATTCTTTATGTGCCTTTCCTACTGCCATGCATCTGCCTGGTCATGAACCCACATGGCTGTGGCTCCCCCACATTAGCTGCCCTCCCAGGACCCCCTGGATGGCCCCCAGGATAGGGTCATGGTACCCCGGCCCAAGGGTACTACCAATGATGGCATAGGGTGGAAGTCGGCCTGGGGGAACTAATTGCAGCAGGAGGGGTGGGCTTCATAGAGGTGGTAAGTGGGCAAGTTTTCTTCCCTGTTTTTGCAGGGGGTGGGAATGTGCAATGACACTGGCGTCCATCCTGCCCCCTCAAGTCCTTGCTGGTGCTGACTGCTTGTGGAACCCCTGGCCTCTGCCAGAGGTCCCCCATGTACCAGTGATACCCACACCCTCCCCCCAGAAAAGGAGACCAGTCCATAGGTGCTTGATCCATCTCCTCCCAGCCGGCCCTTCGATGACCCAAGTCCATTCCTGAACCTGGGTCACTGTGGTTGTGAGCAGAAATCCAACCACTGCACCGATGGGCTGGCTCCAGGATTAGGGTACACATTTCTTGATAGGAGGAGGAGGAGGAGGAGTGCATGCCGGACCAGTGCAGTCCTGAGTATTTTGAGTTTTGTGTGTAAGGTTTGGGATGAAGGGAAGTATTTTGTGGGCATTACTGGGGTGGGAAGGGTGCGTATGAGGTGCGCTTAGAGTTCAGATGATGTGGGATGATAGGGGCCGAGATGGTAGTGATTGACCTGGGTAAGGGGGGTCCAGTGGAGGGCAGGGTAGTGGTACTGTGCAGGTAACGGGTGTAGGGGCTGGAGAAGGGCTCAAGAGGGAGGTGTGGGTGAACATGGTGGGGAAGTGAGAGGAGAGGGTGTAGTAAGCCAAAAAGCATTAGGTAACCCCAGGGATGGGTCATTATATGAGGGAAGAGGGGCCATGGTGATGGCAAACAACTTAGGTGACCATTCCTTAGGGAAGGTGCAGGAAGGGAGTGATGCTGAAGGTAGGAGGGAAGTGAGTATTGCTAGAAACAGAAAAAGAGATTTTATGATGCTGCTGTGTTAGTGACTGAATATTCGCTGGGGCTAGCAACCACTAGTGATGAAAGGTATAAGCTGCTAGTGGAGAATTGGGCTGATTGGTTTTACATGTCACTTGAGCCTTCTTAATAATGGCTTATTCACAAAGGGTGGTGGTGGGGGTGGTAGGGTAGCTGACGAGTGACATTGATGGGGCCAATAGTCCTTTGTTAAGCTGCGAGCAAGTGGGGCTCTATGATGCTGAGTCGACAACTAACTTATCGACCAGCATCTCAGTGCCAGGCTCCTTGTCAACTGCGAGTTGCAGTTTGCAGGAAGCAGCACACAGGAGGGACTATTTTTCCTTCTGGGGCCTTCATCCCCTGAATTCCCCACCGGGGGGGCTTTGCCCCTGCACCCCCCATACTTAAGGATTCTAACTTCAGGTCACAGTTAATTCAGGGAGGAGGTGCAGGTCAGGGGAGAGAGTTGTTGAGTCCTGAGCTCATCCCCTATAGTGACTTGGTGCTGTTGTCGGCAGCGACGTATGTTACTGTAGGGGTGTCACTGCTGGATGTGTATACCACAAGGGGCCACTATTCCAAGCATCTCTGTGCTTCTGTAAATCTACATTCCTGCTGTGGAAGCAAGCTCTGTCCTGGGCGAGTGAGGCTTCAGGGAGCCCTCATGACCTCCTCTTGTTTTGGGGAGATGCTGTGGAAGTGAGCTCTGTCCCGGGGAGGGCAGCATCAGGGAGACTTCATGACCTCCTCTTGTTTCGGGGAGCTGCTGCTGTGGAATTGAGCTCTGTCCTGGTGGAGGGCAGCTTCAGGAAACCCTCATGTCCTCCTCTGTTTCAGGGAGCTGCTGTGGAAGAAAGTGCTGTCCTGGGGGAGAACAGCTTCAGGAAGCCCTCATGACCTCCTCTTGTTTTCGGAAGCTGCTGTGGAAACAAGCTCTGTCCTAGAGGAGGGAAGCTTCTGGGAGCCCTCACTCCCTCCTCTTGTTTTGGGGATCTGCTGCTGTGGAAGTGAGCTCTGTCCTGGGGTAGGTCAGCTTCAGGAAGCCCTCATGATCTCCTCTTGTTTTGGGGAGCTGCTGCTGTGGAAGTGAGCTCCATCCTGGAAAAGGGCAGCTTCAGGGAGCCCTCACAACCTCCTCTTATTTCAGGGAGCTGCTGCTTTAGGAAGTGAGCTCTGTCCTGGGGGAGGGCAGCTTCAGGCAGCCCTCGCAAACTCTTCTTGTTTTGGGGAGCTGCTGCTGTGGAAGTGAGCTCTGTCCTGGGGGAGGGCAGCTTCAAGGATCCCTCACGATATCTTGATTAGGGGAGCTGCTGCTGTGGAAGCGAGCTCTGTCCTGGAGAGGGAGCTTCAGTGAGCCTTCGCGACCTCTTCTTGTTTAGGGGAGCTGCTGCTGTGGAAGTGAGCTCTGTCCTGAGGAGGAAGCTTCAGTGAGCCCTTGCAACCTCCTCTTGTTTTGGGGAGCTGCTGCTGTGGAAGCAAGCTCTGTCTTGAGGGAGGGAGCTTCAGTGAGCCCTCGCGACCTCCTCTTGTTTTGGGGAGCTGCTGTTGTGGGAAGCGAGCTCTGTCCTGGGGAAGGGCAGCTTCAGGGAGCCCTCATGACCTCCTCTTGTTTCCAGGAGCTGCTGTGGAGGAGGGGCCTTGGTGGAATGAAGGTCTTGATAAAATTGCATCATGGTTGCATTGACCTCCAGGGTTTTTGTAATTATCCGTTCAGTATTGTAACGGAGCGAGTGAATCTGGGAGTTAGCTTTTGTTTCTACAAGTGGAAGGCTAACAACCCCACCAATGAAAATGGTCTTAGTTCTATGGCTTGGGGCAGATTGAAATTCCAATGGAACTGAATTCACAGAATTTTGGAAACTTCTACAGAATTCTACTGCTAGCAGAATTGTAACATTCTACATGAGATATAGAGAATAATGGATAGACAACTGAGTGATATGGATTTTTTTTTACACTACCGAGGTGTGTGATGACCCATAAACCATCCAGGTTTATGGGTCATCACACACCAAGAGTGTGTAAAAAGGGAATTTTACACACACACACACACACACACACACACACACACACACTAGGGGTTGGCGAAAGTTCAGTTTTGTGGAAATTCTGTGAAATTTTGTTGAAATTTATGAATTTTTGCCCTTGTCAAAACTGGGAGTTTCCTTGGATTTTTGTCGAGTTCCACTGACTTTTTTTGTGAACTGTGAAAAAATATATATAAATTGTGGAATTTATTCTATTAACAGTTTAATGAACTGTCAATAAATGAGCGCCTGCTTGTACAACCATGCAGTCATTAGGAGGGCTGTGCTGACAGCCAGCTCAGGGGCAAGGTGGAGGGGACTGGTGTAGTGGCGGATGAACTCTCAGGGTGGGGTGGTGGGGGTTCCACTAGACACCAGGGAATTGGGATTATTTTTTTATAAGGGATCGGGGATGGGGCGGTCCACTAGACACCAGGGAATTCTGGGAATGGGGGGATGAGTCAGTGGACTGCCAGTTGTTTTTTGTGGATTAAGGAAACCAGGATAGGGAGGTGGGTCTGCAAGACATCAGGGAAATAAAATGCTTTGGGGGGCCATTATTGATGCGTGTTGGGCCACTAGAAACCAGGAGGGTCCAAAGAAGGGATAGAAACATAAAAACATAGACTTTGATGGCAAATAAGGACTGCTTGGCCCACCTAGTCTGCCCATTTCCCTATCTACTGGATAAGCTGCAGATCCTAATTAACCAACAGCCTAGTTCTTCCTACTCCCCACAAGAATTGCCTTATGTCTTTGCCATACATTCTTGAATTCCCCCACTGTTTTTGACCCTGCAACCTCCTCAGGAAGGCTGTTCCATGTGTCCACCACCTTCTCTGTGAAAAAAATACTTTCTCACACTACTTCTGAGCCAGTCCCCCCCCCCCCCCGTCTTCAAATTGTGTCCCCTTGTTCTTGCACATCTCTTTTCGGAAAGATGCTACCCTCTTGGACTTTGTAGATTCCTTGAGGTAATTAAATGTTTCTATCATATCCCCCCTCCCTCCTTCCCTCATGGTTATGCATATTAAGCTCTTTTAGTCTCTTCTCATATGGCTTCTGTTGCAGTCCCTGCACCATTTTAGTTAGCCTCCTCTGGACTGTCTCCATCCTGTCTATGTCCTTGCAGAGATGGGGTCTCCAGAACTGGATGCAGTACTTCAGATGGGGTCTCACCAACTTTCTGTACAAAAGGAATAACAACTTCTTGTTTTCTGCTGCTGATGCCTCTCCTACTCGTCCCAGTACCCCCCAGCCATCCTACTACCTTCTCACATTGTTTGCTAATATTTAGGTCATCTGATATGATTCCCCCAGGTCCCTTTCCATTTTGTTGTTGTTACTCCTCCCCTCCCCATTGTGTACTCTTCCCCTGGGTTTTGTTTCTCAGGTGCATTACTTGCACTTCTTTTCATGAATCAAGCTGCCATGCTGCTGACCTTTCCTCAACCTTGCCAAGTCCCTTCTCATCCTTTCCACCCCACCTTGTGTATCAACCCTGTTGCAGATCTTTGTGTCATCTGCAAAGGCATACTTTCCTTCAGTCCCTCTGCAATGTCACCTATAAAGACATTAAAGGGACGGACCCAATACTGAACCCTGCCATACCTCACTAGTAACCCCCTTTTTCAGAGTGGATTCTGTTTACTATTACCTTCTGTGTCCTGTTGTTCAGACAGTGTTTTACCCAGGCTACAACCCTGGGACCCACTCCCAGGCAGGCTAATTTGTTTATTAAACTTCTGTGTGGGACTGTGTCAAATGCAGTGCTAAAGTCTAGGTAGGCCATGTCCACAGCCCCTCCCTGGTCTACTACTTTGGTCACCCAGTCAGAGAAATTGATTAGATTTGTCTGACATGACCTTCCTCTGTGAATCCATGCTGCCTTGGGTCCCTGCCCCACTGGTCTCTAGGTACTCAACAATTATTTCCTTTAGAAGTGATTCCATCATTTTCCTTACAACCAGTCAAACTGACAGGTTGATACTTCCTGTCTCTGTCTTGCTCCCTCTTTTGTGAAGGGGAATCACATCTGCCCACCTCCAGTCCTCAGGTACCACACCATCCTCCCATGATTTGTTAAAAAGGCTAGTCAGTGGTGTCACTAGTTTCCCCTTAATTCTTTTAGAATTCTTGGGTGAATCCTGTAAGGTCCCATTGCTTTGTCCACCTTCAATTTTAGGAGTTCTTTCAGAACCCTTTCTTCTGTGAAAGGACTGGGATCGACTCCCCCTATCCAGAGTGCTTCTATTGATTGGATTAGGTACCTCCTCCTCCTCTTCCTCTTCTTTTGTGAATATTGAGCAGAAGTATTAGTTCAGTATCCCTGCTTTTTCACTGTCCCTTTCTGCCCACCCACTGTGCCCTCTATTCAGCCTCACTATCCATCCCTTTGTCTTTCTATGCTCTAAAAGGTATACCTATAAAAGGTTTTATCCCCTTCTTAACTGAGTTGGCTATATTTTCCATGGTTTGGGCCTTTGTTATTCTGACTGCCTTCCCCTCTTCCTTCTGCTTTAACTGGTTGTTATCTGTCCTGCTCCTTCTGTGTTTCCTTATACTTCTTAAATACTGCCTTTTTCTCCCTAACCTTCCCCACCACCTCTTTTGAGAGTCATAGTGTTTTTTTCTTTCATTTTGATTTGTTTATTTGCTTCACACAAAGGCTTGTTGCCTCTGTGATGGCAGTTTGTTGTTTCCCCATTGCTGATCCACCCCTCCGTCTTGTCTGTTTGCTAGTGCTTTTCTGAATCACTCTCCCATTTTGACAAAGTCAACCTTCCTGAAGTCCAGTATCCTGACTTTTGTATGGCTTGACTCTGCAGCTGAGTTTATGTTGAACTACACTGTTTGGTGGTTACTTGTTCCCAGATGGCTACCGACTTCTAGATCTGAGATCCTCTATCCATCCCATTTGAGAATACGGATCTAAGATTGCTTCCTCCTGAGTGGGTTCCAACACTAACTGTCTGAGGCATGCCTCCTGTTGGGCATTGAGAATGGCCCTGCTCTTGAATGTAGCTGCAGCAAGGTGCTCCAATTAACATCTGACATATTCATGTCCCTCATCAACAATATATCCACTTTCTTTGCCATCCTAAGGATGCTTTCTATCATTCCTTGTCCATTTCCTCCCCTGAGATGGGGTCTGTATACAACCCCTGTGTGGATTGTGGTACCATTTCCAGTCCCCAGTGCCTCCTCTCCTCCATTTATCCTTTTGTTCCATTGCTGTGATCTCCTCCCTTACATAGAGAGCTACTCCTTCTCTTCTACCCTCTCTGTCTCTCCTGTAGATTATGTACCCTGGTATGTTGACATCCCAGTCATGGTTCTCTGTGTACCATGTTTCTGTGACTGCCACAATATCCAGGCATCCCTCTTTCATCAAGGCCACCAGTTCAGGGAGCTTGTTACCTCAACTGCATGCATTAGTACTCATTACCCTCCATTTTTGGATGGCCTTACCCCTTTTTGCCCCATCCCTGTCCTCATTGCCTTTGCCTTTTTCTCCATTTACACCTGCCCTTCTCTCTATCGACGTCTGTACCTTGGTGTTTACCTCTCTAACTACACTGTTTTTTTTGGGGGGGTGCTAGGATTTCCCTGTTCCTTTTCAGTGCCTCCTTCCTTGACTATTTTAAATGCTTGCCAATGAAGCATTTAAACCTATCACATAGGATCCTGGTTCCCCTCCTGGACAGATGCAGACCATCATGCTAGAATAGACCTGCATCCCTCCAGGTGGACCCCCAGTCCCCAGTGTAGCCAAAACCCTGATCTCCGCACCAGTTTTTCAACCATTGTTTGAATCCATGGTGCAGAAAACCCTAGCCTCACCCATGCCATAGACTGGTAGCATCTCTTAGAAAGTTACTGTGTGTGCTACTTATCTAATATCCCTCCCCAACTCCACAAACACTTCCTCCACTGTTTTGATCCCTTTCCCAGCCAGATCATTTGTTCTAAGTGGCCAATAACATCCAGGTCCCTCTCCTGTGCAGCTGCTCCTGCAATCCTAAGGATTCACTCCCTGTCCCTCCACACCATGGCACCAGGTAGGCACCTTTCCTCCCTTTCCCCTCCCTCCCCCTGTTCTACCCGCCTAACAATGGAGTCCCCCACCAGGAGTTGTTTCCTTTCCCTGTGGGGTCCCATGCCTCCCTCCTGTGGGTCTCCTTTGTGGAGGTTCTCAGCATCTACCTTGGACTTCACTGCGGGTGCCTCTGTAGAGGAACCATACTCTGCCAGAACAGCATATAAATTGTGGAGAGGTACAACTGAGGGATGCACCTCTGTTCCACCACCCTCACCCTCCTGAGCCCACTGTGGTACAACTGCTTCTCTTTATTGGCAGTCTCTGAGGTAGCAGTGGCCCTGGTGGTCCCTGGGTGGGAGAAGAGGTCCCGAGTCCTGGCCAACTCAGCCTGGAGATGAGCACCCTCCTTCCTCAACAGAGAGGTACCTGCAGATGGGACAACACTGCATTCTCCAGAACGTCTCCAGAAAGACTGCTGCTCCACAGTCACTGCACTGCACCACTCCCATCATGTCTTATTTGTGGATCCTTAACTGTTGTTTTGTATACTGTACTTACTCTTTCCTCTGTCTGTTTATTATTTGTTTTTCATACATATATATATATAATTTTTTTCTCCTGCTTTCCTACTGCCACCATGCCCTTAATACCTCATCCTGTTCTGGGACAGGAAGTTCCTATATTCCTCAGTAGTCTCCTTCTTATTTGCTCAGAGTCAGACCTCCAGCAGCTAAGGGGGGGGGGTTGGAGAGCTATTTTTTTCCTTCTAGGATGATGATTCTTTTGTGCCTCTGTTATCACTCCCTTCCTGCTCCCAAACAGGGCGTTCCTGTTGTCAGTCAAATCAAATTGGAGGTATTTATTTATTTACTGGGAACCCTGATCAGTGGGAGGTGGATTAATGAATTAAACTGCTGTTAAAAAAGCCTCAGAACTGACCACTGGCATTGATCCTTTCTGCAGATTTGTATATTTATTCTGCAGTTTTAAAGTAGAATTTCCGTGAAAGTTCCGAAAATGATTTCCAAACTTTTGCTGAAGCAAAATTTGCACTTTAGAAGAAATTCTGCCAGTGGAAATTTTTTTCACACACCCCTAACACACACACTCCATTCCAATTGGCATTTATGAAAGGGACTGACTTTACTGAGAAAAATAAGTGACAAAGTTTGAAATGCTATTGCCTTCTTAAAATTGTGTTAAACCTCAATTAATCTGCTGTATAAAAAGTCAGGCACAGTCCCCTTGGGTGATCACGCTGGGTCAGACTCATATTTTCTTGAATCTGGTGCACAGCAGGATCAGCCAAATACATTTTATTAATTTAAAAGCCTGGATCAACTGGGCAAATTCTAAAAAGAATAAATAATCATTTGGAGAGACTTATAGTAACAGAAACTCTCTATTGCTGTAGCAGTTTATAGCTGAGAGGAACTGGATCTACCATATTTGCAGAATTGCTTAGCCCACCTACTCACAGAATAAAGGCGGATGAGGTAGTGCGATGATTTTCATTGATGGGAGAGTTAAAGCAAATGCCTAATAATCAGGTGAACAAGTTAATATGGTGCTTGAAAAACAGACCCAGACCATGTATTAAAAGGGGCCACCAGTAATTATATGGTATTTGTGGTTAATAAACTGCATTTCAAATAAATGCAGATTCCATCTCAGCAATCAGTGAAAATTATTCTGCAGTTTTTGAAGAAATGGTTTTCTGAATTCTGTGGAATTTAACAAGACTTTCCTAAAAGCATTTTGGAAGTAGAATTGCCCTTCTGCTGAAATTCCAGTGATGGAATTCCATATTTGACACAACCCTACTTAACATGAAGAATTAGAGGATCCGTTTTTGTTGTTGGGCCATATTTCAAAATTTCTTTTTTTTTGTCTTTTTGTGCTACACATGAATATTTGTCAGAATAGTGTGAGGTATTTGGACAATATTGGAATTTCTGACACAGATGATCCCCACTGGACAGAAGAATAGATTTTTGACATCAAAACAAATAAGCATGAGGGTGAAAGTAAAATATGCCAAATGTGATTAGCATCTCCAGGAAGATCTGATTGTCAACATATTTTGTTTTCCCAGGTCTTAAAGAAATGCACATTCTACATGGAAAAACAATCAACATCTGAATAGGATTATTTGGGTCACATTCTACCACAGACCACTCCACTCCTCAAACTTTGAAACACTGTCATTTGATTAATATATATTTTCTCAAAGCTTAAGGATAACTAAAATATTGGACTCATTTATACAAACAATTCTGCAGCAGGCATTGCTTGGTCTACATCCTTCACAGCTTCACAAACTTACCTGGAGTCTGAAGTCTGGAGCGTCTCTATTCTTTATCATATCTTCTCCTTCGGCAGCAGGTTAATGGGACATTTGAGGTAAAGAAGCAACATACTGTGCCAGGATAGACTTCAAATGCAGAAAGGGATCCATACATTGTATCATGTAAGAACAAACTGGACACTTTGTACTGGGTTATTTCAAGGGATGCCCTTTCATAGTGATTGGCTGGTTCCTAAACTTTTCTTGTTTTCTCATTGCCCACCTATGTCTGACATTGTGTAATCAACTGATGTAGCGACATAGCTAGAGGACTGTGGGATACAGGATCTGCACTAGCATAGAATCACAGCAGGAAGATCTGATAGAGTTCTTTGACTGAGTGACCAGGCAAGTTGATCAGGGAGGGGCAGTGAATGTAGCTTACCATAATTTCGGCAAGGTCTTCAACACCGTCCCACATAGGAGGCTCGTAAACAAGTTGGGTAGCCTGGGAGTGGGGATCAGGTTGGTAAAATGGGTCAGAAATTGGTTGAGTGGAAGGACAGAGATGGGTGGTATTGAATGGAGTCTAAAGAGATGGGGGGTGACCAGTGGGGTGCCACAGGGATCATAATGGGACCAGTCTTCTTGAATGCCTTCAAAGTGACATAGCAGAGGGGCTAGAAGGAAGGTATGGTATGCCTCTTTGCAGATTACACTAATATCTGGGGCGGCCCCGGCGCGGTGAATTTCCACTTGCGGCTGGCGACCCGGGTTCAGGAAAGAATCCGGGTCGTCGGAGGGCCGGCCGGGGTGGAGTAGGATCGAGCGTCCGCTGGGCAGCTCTCCTTCTCTGGGGGGGAGGGTGTGGGTAGCATTCGGTGCGTTAGGAACCCCTGGCGGAGGCCGGGAGTTCCCACGCAGCTGATGCTTGACAACCCATTGAGGCGCGGGCGGATGTTGACATCATGGCACGACCCCCCTCCCTAGAAGCGGAAAATGGAGGAGCTGCCTGCTGCGCAAATGGCTACATAGCGGCTTCAATGTGCTCCCAGCCCAAGCCCCGACCTAATCCCAGTGCCTGCGGCATATGCCGGGAGTGCCGTGGGCCCCACAGTGGGGGGCAAGCCACGGGGTATTGACGGCTGTGGCTGATTTGGGGTGCAGAAGCCGGCGACCCGTGACCAGGCTGATAATTGGGCGCCAGGTAGCTCGGGAGTAAAGAGAAAATAAAAAAAAAAAAGATTACACTAATATCTGCAACAGGCTGGACACTCGGGGGGGGGGTGAGGAAAATGAAAAGGACCTAAGAAATTTGGAGGAGGGGTCAAGATAGTGGTAAGTGAGATTCAGTGCAAGAAATGCAAGATCATGCATTTGGGGCACATCAATCCAGGGGTGGAATACAAGATGGGAGCAGAGGTTCTGATGGCTACTAAACAGTGAAGGGATCTGAGGATGATTATATCCAATGACCTAAAGGTGACCAGACAATGTGAGAAGGCTGAAGGGAAAGTCAGTGGGATGCTGGGGTGCATAGAGGGAGGATTCAATAGCAGAAAAAAGAGGTGGTGATGTCACTGTACAGATCACTGGTGAGACCTCATCTGGAGTACTGTGTTCAGTTCTGAAGGCTGCATCTTAGGAAAAACATAGGCAGAATGGAAGCAGTGCAGAGAAGGGCAACTAAAATGGTGAAGTGGTTGCGTCAGAAGCCATATGAAGAGAGACTGAAAGACCGCAATATGTATTCACAGGAGGAGAGAAGAAAGGAGATATATGATAGACTTTCAAGCACCTCAAGGGTATCAATAAGATACAAGAGGGATGCATCCTTCAGAGGAGAAGAAGAGTTTCAAGAACAAGGGGACATGATATGAGTCTAGAGGGGGGTAAACTCTGGGGTAATGTGAGGAAGAATTTCTTCACAGAAATGGTGGAGGATACATGGAACAGCCTCCCGGCAGAGCCAGTGGGGGCAAAAATGGTGTGAATTCAAATGTGCATGGGAACACAAAGAATAGGAAAATAGGAAGCTGCAGGTTAGGTAGGGAATGAGGCTTAAGCACTGGGTAGGAAAATGGGCATAGTAGATGGGCCTGATGGTCTTTATCTGCTATCTAATTCTATGTTTCTGTTTACAAGCTTCATGGTCAGTAGTGAAGAAGTGTGTGTGTGTGTGTGTGTGTGTGTGTGTGTGTGTGTGTGTGGAGGGATATAAGTATTTTGAATGAGCAGAAATGACAGAGTAAGGCAAGGGTCTTTATGCTCTGAGCTGCATGGGGTAAATAGGAATGTGAGTTCAAATTGAATGAACTGCTCAGCAGTGGACTTCACAGCACTAAAATGTTTTATCAGCAAGTCAGTAAGGTTGAGGGAAGTGGCCCAGGGCCAGCTATGGATCTGTTTCAAGTTGGAGGGTTAATAGTTGCTTTGACTTTTTCAGTTCAGCTGAACCACGTTTGCTCCCAGTAAAGTAACTGGCACAAGGTAAAACAGATCACACGTAGGGGAAAATGTCTTGTATTCAGCATAATTTCAATTATTTCAATAGTATTTCCCTATTCAAAGCAGGCCTCAAAGTTCACCTACTTGAGACTGCGAACTGTGACTGTGGCTAATTTCCCTGCCCACCTCGTGCACCCCCAAGCCCCCCCCTTACAACTGAGTCAGGGTCCTCCTAGACCCTATGAATCTGCTTCCTACCTATCTCTAACTAAATGGAATCCTGAAAGCTGCCTACCACTGCCTCTGGTAAACTAAGTTAAAGCCTGGACTGCTCTGCCAGTACTGATTACGAATGCTGACTGTTATTAGAAACATAGAAACATAGAATTTGACGGCAGATAAGGACCGCTTGGCCCACCCAGTCTGCCCATTTCCCTACCTGATGGATAAGCTGCAGGTCCTAGTTAACCAGCAGCCTACTTCTTCCTACCCCCACCCCCTAGAATTGCCTTATGACTGTCCCATGCATGCTTGAATTCCACCACTGTTTTTGACTCCACAACCTCCTCTGGAAGGCCGTTCCATACATCCACAACCCTCTCTGTGAAAAAATATTGTATGTTTCCCCTGAATTACTGCTTGACTATGTATGTTTCCCTGTATTTTATGTACTCCCTCCACCCCCTGTAACTGACATGGAGCCTTTGCAAAAGAGTCTGTGACTCAAAGGTTTGTAATTCCGATCTTATGCAATAAATAAAAAATAAATAAAAAAATAAATTGCATTGCAGTTGGGAGGAAAACTCAATGTATACTTCAATCAGACCATTTATTATTTATTTATTTCAAAAATTTCACCAGGAAAGACATATTGAGCTGAAAACAACTAGTTTCCTGGGGGAAGTGGGGAAGGAAGATAATGTTGACAATCATAAGCAATAAGTACACAGCAGGTGAAAGGCCTAAGTTGCAAACATTAAGTTATAACCAAATAAGCAAATACAAACTAGTGCCATATATTAAGGAGAGAGGAGATTGCAACCAGAGGACATCAAGGAGGTACAAATAAAGTGCAAGGTGCTAAAAGAAAAAAGCAGACAAAAGCTAACCATAGATTTTGAGAAGAAATAGTGGTAGTGGTAGCAGGGAAAGTAGAAGACTTAAAAGGCATAAGTGGACAAATCAGGGATAAATTAAGCATTTTCTTAAAGTGCTAGCGTACTGCTGAAACTAATAACTTTTAAAAACTGTCAACTACTAGCATTTGTATCTGACGTACATTTCAACTCCATTTAGTTAATTAGAAGATTTTTTTTATATGATGTTAGTTGGTGCAATGAGTGGAACAACACTCTGCCTAGCTTCTAAAATAGCTAGGTATTTTCCTTCCATTACATCTTCAGCATTGTGATAAAAATGAAAGTAGCTGCCAAGCCAGTCATCTTTGATGTCATAGTCAGCGAGGTCACAGTTTTATTTATTTTTTGTTGACCGGGTAAGTGCACTAGACTGATCCTGCCTATTTTCAGGCATGAACTGGGGGGGGATACAGATGAATGCCAACTGACTTTGAACCAGATTAAGCTGTTGGTGGTATTTTTTTTCAGTGAATGAGGGAAATCTGGTCAGGACGCTGAGGAAATTCCCCTACTCTTTTCAAGAAGTGCCATGGGATCTTTATCATCCGCCTGAACTACCACCAATCCAGGCAGATGGGACCTCAGTTTAACGTCTCATCCGAAAGATGGCACCTCAGAAGTGCAGCACCCTTCTTATGCTGCACTACAGTGTCAGTACTGGGATAGTAACCCAAGTACCAGATGTGGGAACTGAACCCACAGGTCTCTGATCTCCCGGCCTCAGAGGTGAGTGTGCTACCTTTTGTGTCACTGACACTTTAACACTTTTTTTTTACGCTGACAGTTCTGATAATGTAGTTGGAGGAATGCAGAGTGTTATTCCACACATCCAGCATAATATTATCACATGGAAAAAATTCAAATAGGCAAAAAGGAAAATATCTCAGAAATAAAAAGGTACAACTGACTACTTCTAATATGTGTAAATGTTCCTGCTATTTTGTTTCCACTAGCTCTTTAAGACGTTCCTACATGTCATACCTTCACATAACCCTTAGATAGACAAGCACTGGAAAAAGGGCTTTACTATGTCAGCTGCCTTAGCTCTACAGCTCACTACCCCACATGTGTCTGACCAAACCCTGTCCGCCTCTGTTTTCAAATTTAAACTCTGGGACTGGTTGTCTAATTTGGATACTGCAATGGCCTTTAATATGATAGCTGTTTACATTGTTATACCAGTAGTATGCTAGCAGTATACTTTGTAAAGGTGTGCCTAGTTTTTGTTTGTAACTCTTCTTCCTGCCTGATAGACAATGAAAACAGGCAGTCTCTTGCGTATAGCCTCACCAGACATTAATACAAAAATAAAATAAATAAATACATAAAGATTGAGCCCTTACTTGTGAAATGTGGTGTCTGCATGCCACTGCTAGAGGTACAGTATTTCTCCAGTGTGACACAGTCTATGTATTCATACATCCCTCAGAGCCACTCATTGCTGAAAACGAGTGGTTTCACGCACCTTCAGCTGGAGTGAAAATAGCGAAGCGAAGCTGAGCTGTTCTGGCTCCAGCTGAAGGGAAGTGAAACCACTCATTTTCAGCAACAAGTGGAGACGGGGGATGTATTAATATATTGTTGATTGAGAGCGATCAATAATATATTTTAAAAAATACATTTCCCAGAATGTGTCTGTTTCCAGAGCATCTGCACGTGAGATGCTTTTCACAGAATAAGAGTGCACAAAGCGCAGTGGAAAGTAAAGCTCTGATTTGTCGGGGAGCGCTCCCTCAATCTATAATACAAAGAGTACAGCTGCTGCATTCCAGTTCTGAGCTACTGTATACTTATTGTTAGTATTCATTGCTGAGCTCAATGCTTAACCCTCCCCAGTAGTCTTTGTTTTACCTCCACAACAATTAGTAATGCTGCACAGATTTTTTACATTTTGGTGGAACATAATTTTGTGGCATTTTAAAAAAATACCTTTCAAATTCCTCTGAATTTTGTCAGATGTGGAATGGCAGAACTTTTCAGTGGAAAACCACAGAATGTGTTCTATCCAATAATTACCAGGAAATTATATTCCATGGATTTTATTTATTTATTCAATTTTGGTGACTGGATAGGCCCACTGAGCCCTAAAGTTCCCTCTTTCGGGACGATTTTGATATATTCCATGGGACTTTTTTTGCAACCATTATAAAATGTTTCTATGTAACCCATTTGTGCAATTTTATTAAAAATATACCAGTTTATATGTTTTAGTATTTAGGATGAGTAACCTGATTATAAATTGTGGCCGTAATGTCTGTAATTAGTATTCCGCTATTGTCAATTAATTTGCTAGAACTACATCATCTTCTGTGGATTATTATACAGTTGAAATTTCCATGTGCAGAATGTAACTCCATAGCTGTTCTCACAATGGTTCCAAAATGGTCACATGGTGCTGCATTCTGCAGTACATTTACCCATGTGACTCCCTGACCTTAATACAGACCTTAGAAGTGGTTGAGTGAGAAGGATTTCTCTGCTGTGGTTAAAACAGAAGCAGTTCTTTAATGTGAAAACATGGCTCAAGGAGCACTTTTACAATAGATTAAGTATAAGTGGTGTTGGTGGTGTGCTTCCAGTACTATCTGATAGTTTTTCTATTTTCTGTGTTCTTTATATTTATTTATTCATTTATTTATTGCAGCTGTATTGTCCCTCCCTGTTATTGGGAGCTGGGCTGTGTTTATTAAAGGTATACATTTGCATCTCTATATTTATTTTCTGCATTCATTTATACAGCTTATTTTTACTGTAGCATTTTTTTTCTACTACAAGGGAGACATTTGTGATATAGAAAAATATTTATTTCTATCACAATTAGTATTAAGAACTGTGGCTCAAAGCATGGTACTGCACAGTCTAGTTCTGTAGGTGTCAGAGGCCATGGAAGAGCCTGACTTGTGGACAGAAGTACAACAGCAGAATCCAACATTTGTGCTTTGCAGCCCTTTGTGATGCAGACACTCTCCATGGGGTGGCTATGGTGAAATGTGATGTTTTTGGAGAGAGTCCGGTGTGACGATCTTCGGTGGACTGGGAACATGTCTGCACTCTTCAAAGCCGACTGCGAACTGAGGAAATGCCGATGAGCTGTATAATGGCATAGATAGGGCTTTTTCAACTTTTTTGCATATCTCAGGCATTTTTTTGAATTTTGGCACCACATTTTCAACATGGGTTATTGGGCCCTCCTCATGAGTTCAGCCACTGCCATGGCATTAATCCATCCCTAAAGGTGATTTCACAGTCACTGTGCGGAACCACCTTTCGGGACCAATTAACAAAATGACAGTGCTAGTGGTCATGAGGTGTGCTCTGTAAAAGTCTGTGTTGCAAATTTGGTGAGAAAAATCCAAGAAATGACTGTTTTATGAACATGTGTTGCACAGTTGCTATGCATGCTCATAACTTCGCCAATTTGCAATATTTCTCTCCAGATTTTCAACATTGCCATCTTTACACATCTCCTTATGAACAGCACAGCTGTCATTTTTCACATCCTTTCCAAAATGTGTTTTCGCAGTTCTGGCGCAGAATAGCATGGTTGCTGTGGAAAATCAGTGTTTGGGACACATTATGAAAATGACAGTGACACTGTTCATTAGCAGAGGGTCTAAAATGCCTATGTTAAAAATTTGGTGATGAAAGTACATAAAATGAGTGTGTTACAAGCGTGCATTGTGCAGTTTCCGCGCGCGCTTGTACCTTCACACTTGCAATTTTTTCACCCAGATTTTCAACATTGCCATTTTCTACACCTCCTTATGAACAATGCAGCTGTCATTTTTCATATCCTGGCCAAAATGTGTTTTGCACTTCTGGCGAAGAACACCGCAGTAACTTTGAAATCAGTGTTTGGAACAAATTAGGATCGAGCGAGTGAGGGAGGGGGAGTGACCAAGATCAATTAAGTTCTGTCAGGACTGCTGCATATTTCTTTGTGGGCAGGAAAAGGTGCCAATGCAGGCAGGAGCCCAGTACAATAGGGCAGCCTGCAGAGCTGGGAGACACAGAATGAGCGAGTGAGTGAGGGGGAGTGAGTGAGCTCAACAGAGCTCTGTTGGGACTGCAGTGGATTTCTTTGTGGGCAGAAAAAGGTAGCAATACACGCAGGGGCCCAGCACAAAAGGGCAGCCTGCAGTGCCGGCAGAAACAGAATGAGCAAGTGAGAGAGGGGGAGAGAGTGAGGTCAATGGAGCTCTGTCAGGACTGCTGCAGATTTCTTTGTGGGCAGAAAAAGATGCCAACAGAGGCAGGAGCCCAGTACAAAAGAGCAGCCTGCAGCGCCAGGAGAAACAGAATGAGTGAGTGAGACAGGGGGAGTGAGTGATCTCAATGGAGCACTGTCGGGACAGCTGTGGATTTCTTTGTGGGCAGAAAAAGGTGCCAATGCAGGCAGGAGCCCAGTACAAAGGGCAGCCTGCAGCGCTGGGAGAAACACAATGAGCAAGTGAGAGAGACAGAGTAAGAGGCTCAGTGGATCTATCGTGACTGATGCGGATTTCTTTGTGGGCAGAAAAAGATGGCTATGCAGGCAGGAACCAGAACAAAAGGGCAGCCTGCAGTGCCAGGAGACACAAAACGAGCAAGTGAGGGAGGGGGAGTGAGTGAGCTCAACAGATCTCTGTTGGGACTGCTGCAAATTTCTTTGTGGGCAGAAAAAGGCAGCAATGCTCGCATGGGCTCAGTACGAAAGGGCAGCCTGCAGTGGTGGAAGAAACAGAATGAGCGAGTGAAAGAGTTCAACAAAGCTCTATCGTGACCTCAGCAGATTTCTTTGTGGGCAGAAAAAGGCAGCAACGCAGGCAGGAGCCCAGTACAAAGGGCAGCCTGCAGCACCAGCAGACACAGAATGAGCGGGTGGGGGGGGGAGTGATCAAGCTCAACAAATCTGTGTCGGGACTGCTCAGATTTCTTTGTGGACAGAAAAGTCACCAACAGAGGCAGGAGCCCAGTATTAAAGGGCAGTTGACAGCGACAGGAGAAACAGAATGAGCGAGTGAGAGAGGAGGGAGTGAACCACCTCAATGGAGCTCTGTTGGGACATCTGCAGATTTCTTTGTGGGCAGGAAAAGGTGCCACTGCAGGCAGGAGCCTAGTACAAAAGAGCAGCCTGCAGCACCAGGAGAAACAGAATGGGCAAGTGACAGAGGGGCAGTGAGTGAGCTCAACGGATCAACGTAATCAACATTCGGCATTGACAAATGCTTGTTTTCTATGGGGTCCTGTTTTTGATGCATTTGTATACTGTACTTACACAGCAGACATGCAACATCTAGTTACAGCTGCATAGCAAAGCTAAGAATGATGTATAACAATATCATTGGAAATGGGGCTTTGGAAGCATGTGACTGTAAATACAACACAGCTGTTGGCAGTTATGTTCCTTCACCAGAATGGAATGGAATCTATCTGCATACTCTCCTTTTCAAGTAGTTGCTTGCTCCTCCCCCCTTCTGCTGCACTATTTTCTACAGACATCAATTCTTGTGCATGGACTACTGTACTTGAGTTCAGCTAAATACGTTTCTAGTACTAAAAGAAAACTGAACTCAAGAAAATGCTTGTTTCTTGAAACTGGGGCTAAAAATTAGTTAAATCATGGTCTTAAACTCAAGTCATGATATTGGGCATGTACATATGCATATTTATATGGATATGATACTGTATATGCATGCCTGACATCATGGCTAGACTTTCAAATTGTGACTTAACTGATTTTTACTTCCCATTTTCAAGAAATAGGCACTTTCTAGAGTTCAGCTTTCTTTGTAGTACATACTAGAAAATGTATTTAACTAAACTCAGGTATAATAATTCTTGTGTCCTATCAGTTCCCAGTCCAGAAACATAGAAACATAGAAGATGATGGCAGATAAGGACCGCAAGGCCCATCCATTCTGCCAATTTCTTTTTCTACCTTATGAATGTCCAGTCCTCTGTCCAGTCTATCCTTCTTCTGTGCATCTGCCTATCTATCTATCTATCTATCGATCTATCTATCTATCTATCTATCTATCTATCTATCTATCTATCTATCTATCCAGTGGACTGGGGTGCCCACCACCTGGTACCCTTCTTTCTCCCTCTACCTTCCAAATCACCTGACTGCCTTTCCCAGTGTTTATATATATGCTTTTAACATATAAGCAGACCGGGGTGCCCACCCCTGGTACTGCTTCTCTTGACCCCTTCCTCACCTCCAGTTTGCCTGCCTCCATTCACCTTATGTTGGTAGAGGCACCAGGGTTCTCACTCCCAGTGCCGCCAAACATAAACCCAACACTGTGTTGCCCAGTCCCCAGCATTGAAATAGCCCAAAAATAAAGAAAGAAAGAAAACTGTCCCTCATGTTTTTTTTAACCTGTAAAACAGAAAATGTTTGTTCACCATTCTGCCCCAATACACATCCCCCACCCATCCTACCCCAACTTCCTATTCAGCATCCACCATCCGACTCCCCTCCATACTCCCACTCAACTGAACATGTCCCAGAGTGAATATCCACTCTCTGACTGAAGACTCGTCTTGCTGCTGGAACTGCTGATTGCAATAATTAGAAACTAAGGTACAGTAGATTCGGTTCAATTGTATTTATTTATTTATTTATTTATTTATTTATTTATTTATTTATTTATTTATTTATTTATTTATTTATTTCTAGGAAGTACCTTTGAGTCAAAGGCTCTTTTACAGAGGTTCCAAGTCATAGTAATACATGAGCATAACATCATTTACAATGGTTACAAGTACATAAGCAAATACAAGGAGGTTCCATGCCTAGAAAAACATGCGTACATCAGGTTACAGAGGTTGCATAATTAGGATTACGTAAGTACAAATATACAGATACATAATTTATAGCAGGCTAGGTTGACAAGAAGCTTGAGTGAACAACTTAACAATCTACAGGATATAGAGCAAATCAGACAGGGAACAGAGGATGGTATTGTCTGTAAAATAATGATCTAATACTATATGCAACCAGGCGAGAACTTGATGGGCAGCAGTTGAAGTCTGTCTGAAGTGCTAAAGAGTGTAGTCACAGAGGAGGGCTAGACTCAATGCGGGGTGAGTGCTGAAGCGGGGAACTGGAGCCTACTAGGGGAGTGTTAGTTGGCAAGAAAAGAGGAGAAGGCAAGGATGCAGGTTAGAATGAGGGTAGCAGGAAAGAGGAGGGAAGAGTGTGGGGGGGGTTCAGGTCTCACAGTCACAGTTACTGTTTGTGGCAAGGGCCACTTGGAGTTATCTTTAAAGGGGCCTATTTTGTCCTATTTCATGATGTCTAGGTCAAGCACATTAAGCCAAAGTGGTGCTCAGTATTCATAGGACCGTTGGCCTTGTGTGCTTCTATGGAAAGAGACACAGAGGGCCAAGTTGTTTGTACACTTAGTGCATCTGATGGAATTAGGTCAGCTAAGAAGGCTTTGCAGGCCTGGGGTGGTAAGTCCTAGAATAGACTTCTTGGCGAGCATGCATACTTGATACTGGAGGTGGGCATCAAGTTTGAGCTAGTTTGTTTGAGTGTACAACTCACAGGTGTGAGTGAGATGGGGTACACCTAGGAATAAACAACATGTTTGGTTTAGTGTTGTTTTGATACTTTTCAAAGTGGTGTGGGAGGCAGTCCCATAAACTGCTAGACTATAGTCTATCACTGATAGGACTGAGCTATTTACAACAGTTTTCAGTGCCTCAGAAGTCAGACCTTTTCGGTGTCGTACAGTAATCCTAGTTTTGCATTTGATGACTTTGCCACTGCATCTATATGTTGGTTAAATGAGAGGGTGTGGTCCAGTGTCAATCCTAGGTATTTAAATGTTTGCACCATCTCCAGGGAAGTGTTCTGATTGTTATGAATGCAAATTTGGTGGGTGCGGTGTTTGTTATGTGATGATGTGAATTACATAGTCTTGTTTTTTTATAATTGAGGAACAGTTTTGATTGAAGGAACCTGTGCTCAGCCATGCTGAAATTAGCCTGCATTTGCTTTTCCAGTATGTAGGGGTCAGCATTACATGAATATAAGACTGCATCAACTGCATATAGTAGTATCTGGTCATTTACCGATTGAGGGAGGTTGTTTAAGAACAGGCTTAACAGCAGAGTGCCAAGGATAGAGCCTTGAGGAATGCCTGTGTTAACACTAAGGTTGTCAGAGAAGGTGTCCAAGATTTTCACTTTTTGGACCCTCCCAGAGAGGTAGCTTCTGAACCATGCTACTGTTGCAGGGAGAGTCCTGTATTGGAGAGCTGATCCAGGAGCAGATTGTGATTGACGGTGTTGAAGGCCTTGGTGAGATCAATATATGTTGCCCCCACCAAGAGCCCTCTGTCTAGCGCATTATGGATAAAGCTAGTAAACTCCACTAGAGTGGTTGTGGTACTGTGTTGTTTTTGAAATCCATGTTGTTGCTGACATTGTAAATGGTACTTGTCCAGATATTCCATCAGTTGGTCAGTTACGATTTGCTCCAGGGCCTTGGAGAGTGGAGGAAGGATAGATATTGGGCGGTAATTTGTAGAGTTGGCCCTGTCACCACTTTTGTAAACAGGGGTAACCACCGTCGCCTTCCAGATATGTGGGAATTTGCCTGATACCAAGGAGAGATTTAAGATTCTGGTGAGGGGTTTGAGAGTCATGTCCAGGGTGAGTCTAACTAGTTTTAGGATAAGTTGATCAGAGCTAGTTCTGGAATTACTTAGCGCTTTTAGGATGTACTTTTTTGCTTCCATAAATCTGATAGCACTGAAGTAGAAAGATGGATGGGAGTTTGATTTGGTCCCCGGATTTCATTTGGTATAAGTATCTGATTGGTGTTGAAGGAAGTTAGGGGGCAACACTCCGCTGAGGTCAGTAAAAGTTTTGTTGAAGACATTTGCCATGCGACTGTGATCCTGCATAGGTTGGCCCTCAATGTTCAGGAAGGTGGGGGGAGTTTTATTAGGTTTACCGGATAGGGACTTTGATGTTCTCCCAGAACCATCTACTGTCACCTCATGAGTATGTCAGCTCATTTTTAAAGTGAGTGTTTTTGGCCTTGTGAATAGCCCAGGTGCATTTATTCTGTGCAGCTCTATAGTTCTGATAGTCTGTCTGGGTACCGGAGTTCCTCACTTTGTACCACAAGTCATCTCTATGTAACCCCCCTGCAAATGGGGGTTCTCAAAGAATCTTCCAGGAGCTTGCTTGAAAGCTCCAAGCCTGGATGGTGTTCGGCATCTAAGCCGTTTATCTGTGAGTGCTTTTAGAGCCTCTGGTACTGTCTCTTTAAGAGCTGTCTGCCTGCAGACATAATTAATTGGATGGGGTCTGTGTGTTTCCTGCTTGAGTCCCACTCGGGTCAGTTGCCAATCGCTCTGTTTCTGCCGTCACTAAGGGCAGAGTGAGCACTTTTCAAAGATGTAACTGTTTGCCAGATACCATTTAGAGTAATAACGAAAATACAGTTTGTCTAACCTGCTTTTCTTTGCAGTCAGAACTGTGTTTGCCTAGTCCCCCATTCTAGTTTTGAACTGCTGAACTGGACCAATCAGTGTGGGGGGACCTTTGAAATGGAGCCTGCTGCTGGTAAATCAGAACTTGGACTCTCATTGTGGAGCCAGCCACCTATGTACTGTATGGCCAATGCTTCTGGGAATTGTAGTTTGGACTTCGGCACCTTTTTTCCACCAACAGGGGGAGTTTACTGTGAGTGACAGCCAAACCAGCCAACTGAACTGGGAGGAACTCAAAGGAAATGCACGGCTCTGTCTACTGGAAAGATCAGATGAGTTGGGGCAGTGAAGAGACAAGGAGCTGTGTGCTTCTTCGGTGTGTAGTTTTAGCGTGGGAATCGCATGTAAGGCCCTAAGACCCTAAGTTTCAGTCTGCAGCTTGTGCAAGTGCCTGTTCAGACTGAATCCGACCTGTAAAGAGAATCAAGGAGGTCTGAAGAGTAGAAACCAGGCTCACCCTGTAGAGGACTGGAGAAATTGCTAAATCGCGCTCGGTCTGTCAGGAACTGAATCTGCTGTGTGTCCTCCCGGGTATTGTGCAGTAATTATGATCAGGATAGAGAAGCAGCCTGCATGGTATAGTACTTTCCTTTTACATATAAATGTGTGTAGTGCTTGTGGGGAATCGTGTTTCAAATCCCCCTGTACAGTGAATTGAGTGCATGAAGCTGGAAGTAAACCCCAGCTTAATCCAGACGACATCCATTTGCTCTAAACTGCAGTGGGGTCCAGTCACAAGGACCTTGTCCACATGGTCTGCTCCTCCTGGCAATCCAGGACAATCTGCCTTCCATCCAGTTCCCAGCACTGAGTTTGTGAGTACAAAGCAGGGTAGCTCCCTGCCATCTGTTTATCGAATTACAAGTGTGTCACCTAATTATTTATTTATTTTTTTCATTTCTTCACGAACTGAGCCAACCAGCTCCGAATTACAATTTGTGTATTGTGCCAGTGTTTTTTCCATAACAGGGCCCCAACCAGCTGCACCAATCCTGGCTAGCCCCCATCCTGGGTACCCAGTGAAAGTGACAATTTGGGACTCTGAATATGAGCACAGTACTGTGATTATTAATGTGTTTAACCTAATTAACCTGATTCCCCTTTCCTTGTTACAGCTCTTAAATAAATCAAATCTGTTTGTTTCAGCAAAGTTACACTGTCTGAGGTATTCGTTCATGTTAAAGTATTGTACTGTGGTTTTTACATTGTATTATCTTGTTTTACAGGGGGTCCCCAGCATCCAGTCGACAGAGCCAGTCCTGGGGGTAAGTGTACATTGTGAAGATATTCCTGATGCATTGTGTGGGCCACTAGTGGGAAGAAAGAGGGAATACAGTGTCCCAGAGGGCTGTGACCAAGTTAGTTTAACTACTGCAAACCCTGACCTCTGGGTGGAGGCACTTGCCATTGGACCTAGGCCCCTCAACCTGTCAGTAGTCAGTCAGGCAGGGGTAGTAGCCCTTGGGATAGCACCACCCGGGGGGGGGTTACATCTATTTTTCATGAGAGCTAGTAGCTGTGGCATGATCCAGGGGCTGTCATAGTCGCGGATCCTTCTTTTAGTGTAGGGGCGTAGACATTGCACACTTCATTGAATTTGCTTATAAAGCATTCTAGGGCAGTGTTGACGTCTGTTTTGTGGTCAATAAAGCTCCAATCTTGGAGGCTGAGGTGTGCTCTTAGAGCTCCCATCTTGCCTTTCTTCAGAAGTCTAGCAGTAATAGTCCTGGCTGGTGCTTTTGGGGCCTTATTTTACCATTTACAGATTACCGGGGAGTGGTCACTGAGGGAGTCAGGGAGAACTGTGATGGAGGATATTCTTTCCGGCCTATTTGTGGCCACCCAGTCAATTACTGACCCCATGACTGTTCTGCAGTTATACCGAGTGGGGAAGTCTACCAATTGCACAAGGTTGAGAGCATCTAAAGAGTCCTTGTAGTGTACAGCTTCAGCGGAGGACCAGTTGATATTAAAGTCTTCAACTATTATCAGCTGTGTTTCATCCCCTTCAGAGAGGTAGTTGATGACAGAAAGAACCGTTAACATGTTTCCAAGACTATTGTTAGTGTTTTCCCATTCTTGTCAAGTATTACTTTTATGGCCATCAGCTGAGTCCCACATTTGGTGTCACATGGGTTAAGCATTTGGCCCTGAATGTGGTCTTTAACATATATAATTCAGCCACCTCCTCTTTTACCGAGTCTATCTAGTCTGAATGCAGCATACCCAGTGAGTTGTATAGCAGAGTCTGGCTCCCTAGGTGATAGCCAGGTCTCTACTATAGCAAGAATGTCAGGCTGGTGCTGCTGGACCCAGACTTGGAGGGTGTCCATTTCTGCTAGCAGGCTGAAGATATTTATTGATGCTATTATTAGACCATTCTGTTTCTTATTAGCTGTTGCAGTGTTTTTCATCAGGCCTGGGTTGGGATGAATATTTCCTGAGATCAGTAGGAGCAACTATGTGATCCTTATAGCTTGCCATTTTAGATATGTTAGGGCCTGCGATTGTGTAATGCTATGTGATTTTTTTGGCATGGTACATGGGTAAGTTAGGGGTACATTACTACCAGGTGGAGGGAGGGGATAGTCATCCTGTCCACTGCTCATATAGATCCATGTAGTGGGGGTATGATGTGGTATGTTACTGACAGCTGCACATTTGTGGTTTTAGTATTATCAGGTGGTGATACTGTGGCACTATAGTCTGGAGGTGGAGAATTAATGTCCTCCTGATGTTCTGCAGTGCGTCCTTGGTGTGGTCATATTCGTATTGGGGTGATGCGTTTTATGTGGCCCTGTCCTGTAGAGGGGGCCAGTATCAGAATTGATAGAAATAGGCAGAGGGTTCTAGGGAGGAACATATTGTGGCTACAACAGGGAAATAATTCACTAGGTGTGTTTACAGATGGTGGGAGGGGTACTGTGCCTAACACTGGGACTGAAACTGTAGCTAAAGAAAGTGGTTAGAGGTGAGAGTGGATGGCAGGCTTATCCAGTTTTTAAGGAGGAGAGAGAGAGAAGAAGGAGAGTCCACTGGGGGAGTGTTGTGATGATAAAATCTGAGGAATGAGGAATTACGATGTGCCAGACAGGATAAGGAGCCCTTAGTGGCAGCTGTATATAACCTGCTAATAGTGGAGTACATAGAAACATAGAAACATAGAATTAGACGGCAGATAAGAACTGCTGCCCACCCAGTCTGCCCATCTCCTCACCTACTGGATAAGCTGCAGATCCTAGTTAACCAGCAGCCTATTTCTTCCTACCCCCACCCCTAGAATTGCCTTGATGACTGTCCCATGCATGCTTGAATTCCACCACTGTTTTTGACTCCTGATAACTCTCGGAAGGCCATTCCATGCATCCACAACCCCCCCATGAAAAATACTTCAAATTACCTCTGAGCCGTCCCTCCTCTATCTTCAAATTGTGACCCCTTGTTCTTGCACACCTCTTTTTTTGAAAGATGCTACCCTTCTGGACTTTGTTGGTTCCCTTTAGGTACTTGAAAGTTTCTATCATGTCCCCCCTCTCCCTCCTTTCCTCGAGGCTATACATATTAAACTCCTTAAGTCTTTCTTCATATGTCTTCCAGTGCAGACCTTGCACCATTTTAGTTGCCCTCCTCTGGACAGCTTCCATCCTATCTATGTCTTTGTGGAGATTGGGTCTCCAGAACTGCACACAGTACTCCAGATGTGGTCTCACCAGCTGTCTGTACAGAGGGATAATAACTCCTGTTTTCTACTGGTGATGCTCTAACCATCCCAGTATCCCCCACCCTCCTTGCTGCTCTCTCATTGCTTGCCCACTTTTAGGTCATCTGATATGGCCCCCAGGTCCCTTTCCATTTTGTTGTTGTTAGTATCTCACCCACTGTGTACTCTTCCCTAGGTTTTGTTTCCCAGGTGCATTACTACACTTCTTGCATTGAATCTAAGCTGCCATACATTTGACCTTTCCTCAACCTTGCCAATTCCCTTCTCATCCTTTTCCACCCACCTTTGTGCATCAACTCTGTTGCAGATCTTTATGTCATCTGCAAACAGACATACTTTTCCTTCCAGTCCCTCTGCAATGTCGCTATAAAGACATTGAAGAGGACCAGTCCAATACTGAACCCTGCAGTACCCTACTAGTAACCCCTTTCTTCAGAGTGGACCCATTTACTATTACCTCTGTGTCCTATTCTCCAGCCAATTCTTTACCCAGGCTGTCATCTTGGGACCCACTCCAGGCTGGCTAACTTTATATTAATCTTTTGTGGGACTGTGTCAAATGCCTTGCTAAAGTCTAGGTAGGCCATGTCCACAGCCCTCCCTGATCAACTACTTTGGTCACCCAGTCAAAGAAATCTATCAGATTCATCTGGCATGACCTTCCTGCCGTGAATCCATGCTGCCTTGGGTCCTGTGCCCTCTGGCCTCTAGATACTGGACAATTCTTTTCTTCAGAAGTGATTCCATCATTTCCCTATCACTGAGGTTAAACTAACAGGTCTGTAGTTTTCTGCTTCTGCCTTGCTACCACTTTGTGAAGGGAATCACATCTGCCCTCCTCAAGTCCTTGGGTACCACCCCATCCTCCCATGATTTGTTAAACAGGGTAGTCAGTGGTGTCACTAGTTCTACCCTTAGTTCTTTTTAGAATTCTTGGATGAATCACCAGGCCCCATTGCTTTGTCCAGCTTCAGTTTTAAGAGTTCTTTTTATAACCCTTTCTTCTGTAAATGGCTATCAACTTGTATCCAGACTGTTTCATACTGTTTGTTTTAGGTACCTCCCCTCTTAATTTGTAAATACTGACAAAAATATTTGTTTAGTTTCTCTGCCTTTTCACAGTCACCTCTGCCCACCCTCCCTCCCTTTATTAAGCTTCACTATCCCTCCCTTGGTCTTCCTTCGCTCCCTGATGTACCTATAAAAGGTTTTATCCCTCTTCTTAACTGAGTTGGCTATCTTTTCCTCAGTTTGGGCCTTTGCTGTTCTGACTGCCTTCCCAGCTTCCTTTTGTAGACACAGAAAATGTCACTGCTACCAGAGATATAGCCCTCTAGTGGCTAGAAGATATAATCTGCTAATTACAAAGTCAGCACTTAAAAAAAAAATTAAATGGAGTCTTGAACTTTGATGTATAACTTTAACATTTAATCAAAGTTTGGCCCCAAATATTCAACATGGGCTTTTTGGGATGCCACCTCATGACCAGCAGTTGAGAATTACACAAATCTGGCCCAAAAGGTGATTTTGCAGTTACGTTGCAAAATCACCTTTTAAGTAGGATTAATATTTTTCACTGCCCTTGTTTATGAATAGGGTCATAAAGGCTATATAAAACCCAAACAGGCAGAGCAAGTAAAACCACCATCAAAAACAACTTTGAGTGTGATTACCAGGATCCCAAAACTTATCGCAGATAGCTTCAACAAAGCCTTCACAGACCTTAGTGAGGTCCTTCCTCCAGACTATTCTCTGACCTGTGCTAGCTCTGCCATTGGCTGTACCAACATCCATCCAACACACACAGCACCTCCCTTCTACCTGAAGGTAACTCTCTACAACTGAGGCAAAAAATACTGGAAAAGTTCTCAGGAATACTAGATCCATGGAACTCACTTGACCTAAAGATTGTGGCTCTCACCTGGATGTATTCTCTCCCCTCTAACCTGGATACAAATCACACTAACCACTGGTTGTTTCTCATACAGAAAGCTGCAGTGGTCAACCTGGTCTTTAAAAGTGGAGACAGAACCTGCCTGGCCAACTACAAGCCAATCTCAACCCTGCCCCCACCAAGGCACTAGAGAGGATAGTATACGATCAGTTAGACTACGTACCTTGATAAGTACAACCTTCAATGCCAGGAACAGCATGGCTTTCAAATGGCACATAGTACTAATGGCATTGGTTGAGTTTACCAGTCATATTCCATGAAGAACCTTGACTGAGGGCTCTTGGTGGGGCCACTTTCATCGACCTCACCAAGGCCTTTGACATGATATCAACCATGACTTGCTTCTCACACACTCTAACATTGATATATCCTCTGTCTCGCTAGGCTGGTTGCAGAGTTGCCTCTCTAACAGGACCCAGCAGGTCAAGATTCTTGATGTTCTATCTGACCATCGACATGTTAACACAGGGGTGCCCCAAGGTTCCATTTTGGACCCCCTGCTGCTCAGCCTGTTTCTAAATGAACTCCTCAAAGTCTGCCAAAACAAGATCCTTCTATATGCAGATGATGCTGTTCTCTACACATGTCACTCTACTCCAGAAGAGCTGGAAAAAGGCATGCAAGATGACTTTACTGCTGTGGAAAAATGGTTCCTTCAGTCTAAGCTCTTGCTCAACTACACTAAGACTAAAACAATGTTGTTTGCTTCCATCAAAACCATCATAAGTCACATCATCTCAATATCTACAATAACAAGTTTGATACACTTGAAATGGTCACCACCTGTAAGTACCTTGGTGTTTACCTCGACAACTCTCTCTCCTACAGGCCAGCACATACACCATGTTGCCAAGACAGCTAGTGCCAGACTAGGTCAGCTCTACAGACATAGGTAGTGCCTCCTAGAAAGTACCATCAAGCTTGCAGTTAACAGCTCTGTGCTCTCTATCATAGATTATGGACTGGTAGTCTCACGGGCGGTACCGATACAGCACTTAGACGAAATCAAGATCATCTTAAACAAAACCTGCCAGACTAGTCCTGGGTGTGGACCATTTTAACTCACACTTGTAGAACTATACTCATCCACTGGTTGGTTAAACTTGAATGGAGAATTCAGTTCCAAGCTCGGTCTACTTAGCTAAAAAATCCACCCTAGGTCTTGCTCTTCCTGGAGTGAGACAACTGCTAGAAACTCCACTTCATCCAGACTAACTAGGGGGTCAAGTAACACTGCCTTTCTTATCACATCCACTGGACCTCACTAGGACAATGGTCCTTCAAATACAGGGCTCCCTGCTGGCTAAATCCCTTAACTCTGAGCTGATTGAGAAAGGAAACTATGCCCATTTAAGGCCAAGCTGCTGCAGTACCTGGCCACTCTTAATAACTAGTGACTGCATCACCTCTGCTCTAATCCTACTGTTATTGACAGCTTATCTGTCCTGCATAGCATCCATCTCCCCCACTTCCTCCCCTGCCTAGTGTGACCTAACTGAGCACTTTTGCCCATGTACCTCTTTATATCCCCACCATCCTGCCTTCTCCTAACAAACATAAATCCCCAATTTCACCCTCCCCAGTTTTCCCTCACCTCACCCCACTTCAAACCCTTTCCTTATCCTCTCCCCCAAATTACCCAGCCCTGCCCTATCACCTACTTTCATAACCCTGGGTAGATTCCTATCCAATCCCACCTTTCTGACTACTCAACCCCTTATTCTGTCACCCCCTTTGTCTCTGCCCCCACCCTCCCTGTGCTCTCATCTATTCTGTCCTCCCCCTTCTTTGGTCGCCACCTCTTCTGACCCTCCATAACTCTACCTGCACACTCTAAAGCTCCGTTACCACTGTAAATTGCTTGCCCACCTGGTATGCTCTTAGAACTAATGTAATAAAGTTGACCTCTCTACCTGATGTATTTTAACTGTACAAGCTTGAATCTGTATCTGTATGTACTATAATGTACTTGCCTTATATATATATACCCTATCTGTTTGTAATGTCTACATACCTTGTCTGATTACCCACACAATTGGAACCATTGTAAAATTAGTTTTACCAGCTCAAAGGAAGTTATCTCGAGATTCCAATAAATAAATAAATAAATAAATAAATAAATAAATGCTGAAGATTTGGGGTGAAATATCTAAAATGGCAATGTTATGTGTATACAATCCTATAAAATTTTCTTAGCTCACTCATAAATTTGATAATTTTTAAATAATTTAAACAAATTTTCAACACAGCCATTTTCCACACCACCTCATGAATGTGCTAGCTGTTTTTTCAAATCTGGCCAAAATGTGTTTTCTCATGCACTTTAACTGAATTATGTTTTTGGTGGCACAGACAATGACATTTCATTAAAGTTAACAATTTTCACTTCCAGATTCATAATGTAGGGTGATAAAAGCTATGCTGAAATGTTGTATACAAATATGCAAATGCCTAGGTTATGACTCAACATTACAGTATTTCAAAGTTCACTCATAGCTTTGCTAATTTCCAATATTTGACTCCAAACATTCAACATAGCCATCTTTCATCACCTCATCAACAACGAAGCATGTGACATTTTTAAAATCCTGGATGAGATGTGTTTTCACACTTTGGTGTGAAATGACGTACTATCAAATGTACTATAAATAGTATATGTCATGTTTATATTAGGCAAATCATAAAAGAGATCTTAAAATTTAGGTTCAAATTTTTTTACAAAAAAAAACTATATATAAATAAAATATATATTTATATATATATATACATATTTACACACACACACACACACGCATGTAAGTATATAAATCTGTACATATATTGATTCCTTCTGTTGATGAAGACTGTTTTTTTATGATATGAATTTATGGAACTATATAACGTACTTCATTAAAAGCAAAGAAGAGTAAAAATAAAAACTGCTCCTTGGTATAATTCAAACGATATAAAATAAAAGACACAGCATGATGGACATGGCAGGTGGCCAAAGTTAAACAAAATAATGAAAATTGGCACAGATATAGACAACTGTAATCAATATGCACTGGAATTGATGAAATCTAAACAAAATTATTATAAAAGAACTATCTTCCAATTTGACAGAATAATGAGAGAAGTATGGAGAGTTATGAAAAGATTGCAGGAACACAAACAATGGATTTCTCAGAAACTTTTGAAATCTGAGGTGCAAAGTTACCCATGGATATTGAGGTAGTGGTTGAATTCAATGGGCCTCTATTTAATTGGTACAAAACATTGATTGCTGCACCTAATAATTTGACTGTTACCTTGAAACAGAAAAGTTCACCAAAGGGTAGTTTTACTTTTAAGTCAATTGATTCTAGGGAGGTACAACAAACACTCAGTAATCTAAATATAAATTGTAATGGATGGATGAAATACCTAATATATTGCTTAGTATGCAGCACCTGTTATAGATTATCCCCTAACTCAATTGTTTAACATGTCACTGATTCAAGCAAATTTCCTTCTGAATGGAAGACAGCAAAGGTGCCTATTTTTCAAAAAGCAGGACAGAAAATGTTAATAGAGAACTATGAGGCTTATATCAGTATTGCCTATTGTTGCTAAGGTATTTGAGGGTTAGGAGTTAAACAATTACAACATTTCTGGAAAATGAGAAAGATTTACGACAAATGCCAATCTGGATTCAGACCATGTCATGGAACTTCTTCTGTTTTGCTGCAGGTTATAGAAATCTATGTGACAGCCTGGACAGGGGATGTCAGGTGGAGCTATTTTATGTGACCTGTCCTAAGGCCATTGATACCCTGGCTCACATCCTCCTGTCCAGAGCCTTGAACACTGGATTATCTGATGTTGTTGTGAAGTGGTTTGAATCGTATTTTAAAATGTAGATCACAATTAGTGGCAATAAAAGATTGTGAGCTGTTTTGAGTCAAATTATGTCTGAGGGTCCATGAGGGTCACATGAATCAGTGTTATATATATATTTACATGAATTGCCCATTACTAATTTGGATTTTAACTATAAGTCTATACACAGATGACACTATCATTTAAGTAAGTAGTTCTTCAGATGATTGACAAGTACAAAAACTCTGCAGGAATCTTTTTGGTAAATAACCGAGTTTTTTTGTTACAATCAAACTTGTTCTAAACTCAAAAATCACAGAATATGGTATTTCATAAGAAAAGAAGAGAAGGATACAGGAGAGGGAACCATACCAATTAAAACATTGAATGGTTCAGTTCTTGAACAGATCTCTAGCTATCAATATTTTGTCATGTATCTGGATGATCTACTTAGATGGGATGTTCATGCTGACCAAGTTGTGAAAAGTTAGTCGATGTGGGGCTCTGTATCAATAAAACATTTTTACAACAGGGTCAATTTGAAACATGTGATTGACATCACTGTTGTTCCATTATTGGATTTGAGGATTTGATGTTAATTGGTCACTAATGCCTCTATATTAGGTAGACTGGATGTTATTTACAACAAACTCACATGTTATGTCATTATGTACACAAAACCACATGAAGAGAACTATATCAGGCAATAAACTGGTACCTCTTTAAGAGATAAAGAAGTCTCTGAGCAATATGGATAAATGTTTTGGAAATGAAGTTCAGACTACATTATTAGTAGATTAAATATTAAAGAGATTAAGGTGGGGTTTAGCTCTGCGGAGAGAGGAATAGAGTACCATTTTTATTTTGTATTTATTTATTAGAAATATTAGATTTTCAACCTTTGAGTCATAGACTCATTTACAGAGGCACCTCATTGCAGAGGTTAGACAGTTAGATAATGTGGTTACAACAGTGAGAACAGTACAGGTCAGAACATTAACATAGAGTACACATAAGTTCGTCAATAATGTTATATAATAGGTTACAGTCAAATACAAGGTACCCAAGGGTTACATTGGTACAGCCTGGACATGTACCTAGCTAAAACCTGGAGAAATTGGAAGTAGGGATGGGAGTGGGGTGGGAGGAGGGGAGGAGGTAGGCTATCCAGGAGGATGTTGTCAAGTCAGGAGGCATGACAGGAGGATCACAGTGGGATTAATTAGGTGCACTGCATCTCAAGCAATGAATGTGGAAGAGATGGTTCTGGAGGAGGGTGATTTTGAGAAGGGACAATTTTGGCAATGTCTTGTACTACATAAGGGTGGGGAGGGCGTTGAACCAAGCAGGGCTCAGTAATGGAAGGACCTCTGTTTAGTGAAGACTGGTTCTGGGCATCAGAAAGGTGGCCTTGACGTAGCTACTGGGTGGTAATAGATGAAGACGATGCCATAGGAAGCAGAGACCCCCAGGGGGAGAGCCCTAGAAGAGTTTTTTTAGGCTATTAGGCAGGTCTGGTAGCACAGATGCTCCTTAAGTGAGCAGGTTGGTGGTGGAGTAGAACAGGCAGGTGAGTGTGGCTGGGGCTCCGGTCAGGAGCCTGTGAGCCTTATTGATTGAGAGCTGAATTTTAGTCAAGGTGGTCCTGTCTGCCACAACGTAAATGGGCAATGCCGTATGTCCACTCAGCCCAGGACCGGAAGAGGTGATGGGCAGCCAGGGGCAACTTCAGGAGGTATAGTGAGGCCTATCTGAGAATTTATGGCAGGATAGGACATTGATGTGGATGTAAAGGTGAGAGCAAGACGAAAGTGATACCTAGATTTTGTAAGAGGTCACTTGTTCCAGTGGGTGCAGAGTGCAGGGGAGAATAAAGAGGGGGCATTCTTGGCCTTGTTTTGCGTGATGGGAGAAGAGCATTGACTTAGTCTTTTAGGTTAATGACAAGTCTGTGGTCAAGTCCACTTTTGCTTGGTTGTAGGGTGTGCTGGTGGGATACCTGGAGAGAAGAGGATTGGGGTGGGATGTAGAGACTGCATCGTCGATATAGGTAGCATTTTTCCTGTGCAGGAGCTGGGAGAGTGTTGAGGTAGAGGCTGAAAGTGGGGCTCAGAATGGAGCCATGAGGTACCCCAGATATGAATGGGCCAGGTATTGGACAGAGAGCCATTTATCCACACTAGGATCTAGCAGAGATGTAGCTGGAGAACCAGGCAAGTGGACCAGCAGAAAAGCCGAGTTAGTGGAAGAGTCAAGCAGGAGGAGTGACAAACAGTATTAAAAGCCTTGAGAGGTCTATGAACACTGCACTGGCAAGGTTGCCAAGTCTGAGCAGAGTGCAGGTATTGAGAGAACTCAAGAGAGCAGTAGTGGTTGTGTCATGGGCAGAAACTCATGCTGTTCTGGGCACTGTTGTGTCATATTTGGCCGGGTACTCAGAGAGTTGAATAGACACTATTTTCTGAGGCTTTAGAGGCGGGGGGGGATGGGGCTTGGCCGGTAGTTGTTAGGTGCGGACCAATCCTCACTCTTATGTATAGGGGTGATTATGGCTGATTTTCAAACACTGGGAAACTGGATGAAAGCAAACCAATTTAGTAGTCTGTAAGGAGAACTAGGACAACATCCAAGACCAGGTGGAGGATCCTGGGTCTAGGGGGTCTGAGCTGGAGTTGTTGCTGCAAGCTTTTAACTTGAGTGAGCCTGGCTACGTGGGAGGTCTGAGTGTGCAGGTGAAAGGAGGAGGCAATCAGGCAGGGGGATAGAGGCGGGGTGGGTCAAAAAAAAAGAAGTTTGTTTGGGAGGACAGAGCTTGGGTCAGAGAAAGTAGTATTGAGGCAATGAGCTATATGAGTTGGGTATGTAGTAATGGTGCCATTAGTAGAGCTGGGCTGGTGGGGGGTGTGGGTCATCCTATTAAGTTCTTTCATGCTGTCCTAGAAAGTCCTGGTGGAACCCCAGGTGGATGCGGTGGTCTGATAGTGCTCTCCTGGCCCATCTAATGGCCCGTGCACCGATTACATGCGTATGGGATCTATCAGCCAACACTAAACTGATAGCGATGTGCCAGAGATTATCCCTGCTGCTTATGTTTTTGGATACGGGATGGGAGATCCATGCACGCATTTGTTTCTTGTAATGCGGATTCTGGTGTGGGGGTGAAAGGTCTGCAGGTCTTGCTGAAGGCATTGGTGAAGAGGTGTATGGCAGAGTCAATATCAGGGGCATGATGGATGGGGACCAGTCCAGCTGTGCTTGATGCTATTTAACTTTCTGAGACCCCGGGGCATGAGCTACAGGTTACAAGGTGGCCTGGGACACAGGTTTCAATATGGAGGATGACCCAAGACAGAGGACAGGTGAATGATCACCAGTGAGTCGGGGGATATTGATATCCTAGATTTTATGAGGCGGTTTGATAGTGTATTATGTCTAGGAGGGTCTGGTACCACTTGTCTGGTTGAATCTAGTGGGCTGGGTGACTAACTGGGACATGTCAGGGCAGCAAAGAGTTCTGGTATGGGAGTGGTGGTACCAAGTCAATTGATGTTAAGGTCACCTAGGAGGAGTTGCTTCGGCTTTGTGTGGTAGGGAGGTGAGGTAGTCGTTAGAGACTGGATTGCTTTGGTTTCTGGTTCTCGGGGTGTGTGGGAGACCGTAAGTCAGAAGGGTATAATACAGAATTGGAAGATCTCATTTTCTACAAAGAGCTATATTTATAGGAATTCCTTACCTGTCTCACTTAGGAAAAAGATGGAAGAAACATATCACATAAATAAAATGTTGGCTTGAGCAGGAGAGAATAAAATAGGACCTGGGGCTGAATGTAGTTGTATTTGTGCTGTTTATATTTTATTTATTTTATAAATTACTTCATTGTATGCTTTGTGCCATTGTGTGCATTGAGCTATTTCTTGAGCAATAAGTGAAGGATGACTATGTTATACCAACTGAAGTAATCATTTGTACATCTGGACCTCACTGAAAATGAACTTGCTCAGGTAAGTTACCAATTCATGTACTGAATAAAAGTTTTACTAGTACTGCTACATATATAATTGTTAACAAACTTTGTGTGTACTGACATCTTCACTAATACTGCAATATTTAATATAGAAGAATGGTATTGAGAGCAAGTTTGTATTGGTTGCCATGAAACAATTACATCATTTGCAGCCATATTGGCTCTGAAAAGGTTTATTTTCAGTTAGGCACTGCTTACCTATTTACACTGTATTTATTACAGGATGGCACATCAGAGATGTAGCTTCTCTATTTCCAGTGAGGCCCAGCTTTACACCTTTCTACAAAGTATTTGTTCAGCATGGCCCACTGAGAGTCATTTTCTCATTTCATTGAGGTCAAGCTTTCATGATGTATTTTCACCAGGATAGACCAACATAGATGGCATCTTCCATTTGGGTTCTGCTTTAATGGGGTATGGCTTTTAAACATTTTACTATTTATCCAAGATAGACCAGATGAGGTCATTACCATTTGCAATATGCTCTGCTTTACACAGTTTTTGCTATACCATTTTGCCCAGAATAGCAAGGTGAGATGCAATATCTAATTTCAGTGGGATCAGCCAACGCATAATTTTATTTTCCAGACAGAGTCAGCTTCAATACAACATCTCCTTTTCAGTGTGGTTCTGCTGGGTACTGTTCTTACCCACTTAAATATATTTACCAAGGACAGCCCAGCTGAGATGCAATATCTAATTTTCTTGAGATCCAGCTTTGATGCAGTCTTACATTGCATTTATCCAGGATAGCAGAGTGAGCTGTAATATCTAGTTTTCAATTAGGCGCTGCTTTGAATATATGGTCTGAATTTATTTTTTTCATTCTGCAGCACCTCTTTATACTCTATCCTAGCTTTATTTAATTGCTTAATATTGCTTTTATTTGGGTTCTGTTTTACATGATGAACCAGTTTGTTTAGCTGATGTTTTGCTTTTTTATAAATTTTATTGAACCAAGATCTTACCCTTGGTGTACCAACTATCTTGTTTAAAAATGGTCTCATATGTTTCAGTATTGTAACTAAAAGAACATTTTGATCAGGTTTACCATTATATTCTATAATATTATTTTTCCAATCATTGGGTGCATCAGAATCCAATAGTTCTCTCCGTGAAGCACTTAACATGGGTGTCCATCTTAATCTATGAGTATTTCTAATTTCACATCCTAGTGCCAAAGCAGTATCCACTGATGAATTGCCAGATCTAACAACCTTATCATATTGTAGGAATAGTGGCAAGTGAGCAGACTCTGGTCTTTCAAGGATTTTAAATGAGTTAATTTTCTTCGCAGCCTTTAGATTTACCCATAACAAATCTATTAGAGATGATCCTGATGGACAAGTATATGTATACGCTCTTCCAAATCTCCTCAACTCTCCCATTCATGAGGCACTGTTTTAGACCCAACAACCTCTCCAGGAAGGTGGTTCCATGAGTCCACCACTTTCTCCATGAAAAAATCTCTTCAGATTACCCGAGTCATCTCCCCATCTTTAAATTGTGCCCCGTGTTCTTACACATCTCTTTTCTGAAAGATGCTACGATCCTGAACTTTGTTGATTCCTTGAGGTACTAAAAGTTTCTATCATGTCCCCCATGTCCCTCCTTTCATCAAGGGTGTACATATTAAGCTCTCTCAGTCTCTCTTCATATGGTTTCAGATGCAGACCCTGCACCATTTTAGTCACCCTCCTCTGGACTGCTTCCATCCTATGTCCTTGCATAGATGGGGTCTCCAAAACTGCATGCAGTACTCCAGATGGGGTCTCATCAACTGTCTGTACAAAGGGATAACCACGCCCCTTTTTCTACTTGTGATGCCCCTCCCTATGCATCTCAGTATCCCCATGGCTCTCCTTACTGACTTCTCACATTGCTTACCCACCTTTAGGTCATCTGATATGACTACCCCAGGTCCCTTTCCATTATTGTTGTTGCTAGTACCTCCCCTGCTATTGTGCACTCTTTTTCTGGGTTTTTATTTCCCAGGTGCATTACTTTGCACTTCTTTGCATTGAATCTAAGTTGCCATATGTCCAGTGTTAATCCCCTTAACACCAACTGTCTTAGGACCCATATGACTCTTTCTGACATCACTCTCCTATTGTTCAAAATGTCCACGACTGCTCTATTGTCACTCCAGAAGGTGACCTTCTGGTTCCTCAGCATCTGCACCCAGACTTCTGTGGCTACCCAGATTGGGAATATTTCCAAGAAAGTGATATCCTTGTCAGGCTGGCCCAGGCCCAATTGTTGGGCCATGCCACTGTAAACCATTTTCCTCTGAAGTATCCTCCCATGCCTATGCCCCCGCCGCATCAGTGTATAGTTGCAGGTTCGTGTTGAATACCAATTCATCCTGCCAGAAAGTCCTGCTGTTGTAATGTCTTAGGTAAGTCTCCCATACCTGCAAGTTTTCCCTGGTCTCTTTGCTAATATCCACTCAGTGGTGCAGCCTTGAGGCACCATGTGTTGCCCCCTTTTGTTAGTTGTTTAACCAGGACTAGCACACTAAGCTGAAAGCTGTTTTACAGGTGAGACCTGGGAGCACAGGGAAGTTAAGTGACTTGCTCAGGGTCACACAGTCTGCAAGTGGAAGCTGTGGGATTCAAACCCAGGTTTGGTCTGCTGGATGTCACCAGATTTGCAGCTCAGAGCCTTAAGCCACTGCACTAAACTGCCTCTTGCAGCTCAATGCTACCACCCTACAGGTAAAGTTTAAGTGTTCCATAAGTTGCTGCACCTTCTGGAGCTGTGCTCTGTGCTCTGTGCCTGGCCTTATGAAGCCCAGCAATGACTTTAGTTTCCCCACTTTAGCAGCGGGCAGTCTAAATAGCTCCCCTACTGTGTCTATCACAATGCCCAAAACTCAATCCTTTGACTATGCCTCTGTTTTTCTGGGACAGACACACTCTAGTTTGTGGCACATGGCCTCAAAATCCCACAGCATCCTCTCTGTCTGTTGTCACCCTTCTCCTATTAATAGAAAGTCATCCAGATAATGGACCACTGTTTGGTCCCCTCAATTTGTCCTGAAAGGCCCATTGCATCCAGGCACTGAACATCTCAAATGTCAGACAGGAATGGAGCAGTCCATGGGCATGGCTTTGTCAAAATAGTAATTCTCCCTACTCAGAAACCCAAAAGATCCCAAACTTTGACTGGATGACAGCAGATGAAGGTCACTTCAGTGTCCGTTTTGCCAGCCATGCTCCTTGTGACTCTCTAACCAACTTGACTGCCTCCTCTAATGTAGCATACATCACCCTGTCATCCTCTTCACTGATGTGATCATTAACTGAGCCCCCTTCTGGGTAGGACAGGTGGTGTATCACCCGAAAGTCCTCCGGCTATTTCTTCAGTACCTGCCCCAAGGGTGATACTGTATCTGTAGCTGTGGCAGTGGAGGCTACACAAATGGGCCCTCCACCCTGCCAGCTACTATTTCCTTCTGAATTTTCTGCTCCAATTATTTCTCCCTCCCCTTAACTGACCTCAAGTTCTTTGCTTTTGTCTCTTTCTTGGCCCTCTTAACATGTAGGCTGAAACATTCACAGAATTCCACCACTAGTACGGCAGCTTCCTCCTTGTCTGGGTAAGGCCTCAGCTACTCCTGCATCACCTCAACTTTTATGGGGGTTTGTGCCAGGTGAAATGTCCTTGACACACCTCTATTAATTATCTTGCTGTCTGTTGTAGTGGGCTTGGCCTCTACCTCCCCTGTCCCCCTGCCTCTGGTCCCCCTCCACCACTGCTGGCACCTAAACCCTGTATAGTTACCCCAAAGGACTGATTATATGAATTATCCTGAGTAGCATTACCTTTTTCCCCAGTTATTTCTGCACCTGGAGGTGGTTGCCCCCGCACCTGGACCAGGCATGCTGGAATCAGCAGTTCAGCCAGGAGCAAAATGCCCAGTTGTATTCCCAACAGCATTTTGCTGCTGCCCCAATGTTTTTTTTCCCTTCACCCTCATTGCTATTGAACCCCATCCATATGTCTAACCACAGGTTGATCTACCAGGTGTCCCACTTCACGTCCTCAAAATGTGCCATGCTTTTTCGGAACTTCTCATCATACTTCAGCCAACTATATCCCTTATGTATGTCCCCTGCAAGCACCTTGGCTGTTCACTGATCCCTTTTTACTAGTTTTCAAGCTGTGCCCTGACCAGCTTTTAGCTGGTCTGCTAGTCTACCCTGTACTGCTTAGCCTCCTTATATCTGGATCTGCATGATTTCAGTCTATATGGGCAAATGTGCAAGTTTCCAAACTATTATGGGTAAATGTGTTTTATGCAGGGTACTGTTTTTATTTCTGCTTGTGGGGAAACTGCTTGTGGGTTACTGTGTTAAATTGCTGTAGGTTTATACTACACTGTTTCTGTTTGTGTGCTAATATTCTGTGACTATATTGCTAAAGTGCTAACATTTGCTTTTGTATTCCTTTCATCCCTCTGCTCTAACCTCTCAAATCTCTTCTCCACAGCTCCAGTTCCTCTCCCACTCACTACCTTGCACACTGCTTAATCTAGCCCCCAACCTTCTCCCTACCTCACCTAAATTGCATTTTCATTTGCTATTCAGGGTTCTGGCACCTAGAGACAGACACCCATTTACTGCTCCTTTAGTTTCCAAACTTCACCTCCTCTCTCTGTTACTAGACTCACCCACCACTTAACCAGTGGCTGGCCCTCTAGCTATTTAAAGTTTCTGATTCTCCCTTTTCCTCCACAGAAATGTGTCCTTGTCTGGGCTCCTCCTCCAGACCTGCAGCTGTGGCTCACCCTTGAGCCAAGTTCTCTGTTCACAAATTCTTCCTATTCCTAAATCAATTGTTCACTAATTTCTCTGCCTTTATGAACAATACATCCCTACTTTCCTCACCCTCTTGTTCTGCTCATATCCATCTTCTTTACCACTTCCACTTGCTCAATACTCATCAATTCCTAATAACTCTTCCATCCCCATCAGTTATTTTCTTCAATCCCCTACCACATCCATGCTATACACCCCCATTTGAAATACGGTCTCACTCTACCACTATTCTTCATGCGACTTTGATAACTGTGTCCACTTTCACTGCAGTTCTCAACCTTCTTCATCCTCACTCATCCACTCCCTTCTCCTCAAAACTCTCAGTCTTTTTGCCAGCCCTTTCAAAATCCCTAAACCCCACTTTCCCATACTTCCTCTCCTATTGCTCTCCACTGGGGATATCCACCTCAACCCAGACCCTATTGCCCATAGCTCCTCAGGTGCTTCCTCATCTACTACCTCCCCTCACTCTCTTCTCTCAGCCCTCCCAAAGGACTTAAAGATCCTACAGCTAAACACCCACAGCTTATTGCAAAAAAGAGACCAGATTCAGACCATGGTGTACTCAAAACCAGACATTCTTTATTTATTTATTTTTTTTATTACATGCTTTTTGCCCTTGGTCACCACTTATTTAACACCACCCCCTAGCACCCACCTCCCTTCCCTTATTAACTTACCTCCAGGATACCCCTGGTGTACCCCCCCAGGGCAGGACCACAGCACCTTACCAGACCTGTCTGCAATAGGGGAAGGAGTCAGCTGCTGCTGACATTACCTCCCTGGCTTCCACCTGAGGGTGGCATTCAGGGCCTGGAGATGCTTTGGGAAGCCATATTAGGTTGAGGAGAGGCAGGGAGCAATTGTGGCCAGGTGCTGTGGTGGATGTCAACCATGGTGGCCAATGATTTTTTCTTGAGCTGCCCCAGGGGCAGGGACATACAATAAAGTCCAGCATCCATCCGCCCCTCATGCGTGCAGATGCCAGTTGCTTGGTTCCCCAGCCCCTGACAGGGGTTCCTTGAGTGCTGAACACTCTACCCTCCCTCCCCAGAGAAGGAGAGCAGTCCATGGGATGCTTAATCCTTCTCCCCACTGGCCCGCCAGCTCCCAGTCTGTTCCCAAACCCAGGTCACTGGTGTCACAAGCAGATATCCAACCACTGCATTGATGGGCCTAAAACCAGACATTCAAATCATCTCAAAACTTGGCTAATGAGCACTATCCCTGACCACTCAGTCTCCATTCCTGGCTACTCACTGCTAAGGCAAGACCGTGCTGGCAGGGGTGGTGGTGTGGCCATTTATCTGCTAGCCTCCATCCAAAATTCCATCATCATACTAATCCTCCAATCCTGAGACCCATGATTCCCTAGCTATCCATGTGACCCTCTCATTCACTCTCCCAATCTTCATAGCTGCCATTTACTGCTGCCCAAATGTCCATCCTGCAGTCATGCTAACCTAATGTAACCTAACCTCCATCATTTTCATTGCTCTGGGAATTATTCATCCTAGGCAACTTCAATATAAATTGGTTATTACCTAAAACTGCCAAACTAAAAAGAAATTGGAGCCTAAACCTCTCCCAACTGATCTCAGAACCCACCCACCCAAGACACAACAACACTCATTACTCGTCTGGGCCCTTACCTCCCACCCCCACCACGTCATCACCTCTAGCATCCTCCCCAATGCTATCAGTGACCATAACACAATAGTTGTAGTTAGGAAAGTCCAAAGAACTAAATCACCACACAAAACCATAGAATTACTCTTTTTCAAGTCTCTTGAACTTGAACCTCTCCAGATCAACCTTGCCACTTCTGAATAGTCCCCCTAATCTCCCTCCCCTTGGTTGATAAGGCCTTTTCCTACTTCAAATAAATCTTTCTTGTAAACTGGAATGCCTTTGCCCCACTCAAACAAACCAGAGTCAGAGGTGACCACTTACTGTTCCTTGGATAACACCTGAACTTCTGGCCTGCCTCATGGCTAGAGATCAAGCCTGGAAGTGTCATTAAGCTATCCAGCATCCTAGTGACCTTGCCAACTACTGCACACTCCAAAATGCTTGTACCAGGGCTACAAGGTTAGCCAAGTCCGAATATTTCAAATCTACCTCCACCACCACCATAAATTCCCCTTCAAAGTTCTGGAAGTTGGCCCATACCCTATTTATCCCCTCTTTTCACCCACCCAGTACTTAAAGTAAATAGATCGTTAGTGTCCAACCCACCAGACATAGCTGCAGAATTTAACTCCTACTATACCTCCTGTGCCACTGAGCTTGTGAAGTCCTTCTCTTCCTACCCATCCTCTTCCCCACCCTCTACCAGTGTGCCCCTTCCCCCTCCCTCCCTCCTCCCTTTTCTTACTCTACTATATCCTCAAATGATTCCTTAAGTGCCCTGCTCACCATAAACCCCTCTAATGGTGCCTCCTGATGACCTTAACTCAAAACTCCTTTCCTTCTCTGCTTCTGCCATTGCCTACCCCCTCTCAATAATCCTAAATCTCTCATTCTGTACTGTCTCGGTCCCCTCTTCATGGAAACATGCAGTGGTCCTTCCTCTTCGAAAGGGGTGACCTTTCATCAAAATTTCATTAGTTTGGACTGTAACTTTGGCCTATGTAAATGGCCATTTGGACTGACTGAGCTCTGCAGGTTGCTCTCCTAGATTTAGAAATTTGAGTCTTGGCCTATTCAGCTTCCTATGGGGGTTTAGTGAGGTGCCTTGGGGATAATGTGGGTGGGGTGATTGAAGGTGGGGGTTGTTTTAATGAATGGCTGTGTGATATGATTGTTAGGTATGTATATTAGTTGTGTTGATCTATGTGTGTTTGATAATGATTAGTTGATTACTAAGGCTTCCTGGTTAGAAGAGTATGTGTCTGGGGAAGTCAGAGGGTCTGGGGCAGGTCAGGATCGTGTATGAGGAGTCCCAGCTCTTTGATCTGTGGCCCATTATCAACCTCACAGTTTCCACCACTACAGCTCATCACTGTGGGAGGTTGAAATTAGGAGCCTCTCATTGATCAACCTTGGCGGGCACCTCGCACATTGAGAGGGAAGGATTGAGGTTATCTGGTGCAGGAGGCACACTAGGTGTTGATGGGACCTAGGGAGAGGTCAGACCTGCTTGGTTCCCATCCCCAGGGTTTCCACCAGACCAAGTAGGCTAGTACTCAGGAGGGCTACACAGCTCACCAGTCCCCTGACTGTAGTGCTTTGCAAAGCCAAATCGACCAGGAACAAGACTGCAATTATAGCAGACTTGGTTTCCTCTGTTGATCTGGCTTGCATTACCAAGAGCTGAGTGGGTGATGATGCAGGCCCAGTTCTAGAGGCTGCCATCCCACCTGGATATTCAGTGGTGCACTGCCCCAGAGTGGAATGCAGAGGCGGAGGAGTGGCTATCTGTTTTAGATTCAAGCTTGGATTCACTGTGCTCCAAGTGGAAAGACTGGGTTCTTTTGAATGTGTGGCCATATGTGGGGGTCTGATGGAGGTAGCCGATTTCATCATCTGTTAGATATTGGAGATATATAGTGCTGGGGGATTTCGATATCTGTGCTGATGACGAATCTTACCCAGTCAACAAAAACTAAAATAAAAAAAATAAAAAAATAAAAAAAAACATGCCCCCCCCAGTTCTTAGTCAACTCCCTCTCTCTCTTTGTACTTTATTTTTTAATTAGGAGCAGTTCTTCTCGGCTGCAATGTACATGAATTCTCCACAGCTCGATTGGCATTCGGGAGCGAATTGACACAGTAGCGAGTTGTTGCAGGAGCAAGTAGTCACCGGCCCGTACTGTTGGGAATGAATAGTTGGGAAGCGAAAAGTCAGGAGCAAGTTGTCATGTACCCATCATTGCACATTGGAATTCTCACCCGGGACCTCCCTGAGAGCCCTCCCTGCAGAGATGGCAGGTTACCACCCTTTGGTGGTGGCAGATCTATCTAGTGTGAGCAGTGCATGTGTAGGGAGTATGTGCGAGGCCATCGCCACATAAAATAAGGCGATGCTGGCTACGCTCGGCTCTCTCACACCAGTCCATGTACGACCCAAATCTTCTCACTTGAGGTCTTCATGGTTTGATGGTGAGCTCAAGGTGATGAATATTTTGGGTAGGAGGTTAGAGCACAGCTGGTGGAAGTCAAGGCTGGGGGTGGACAAACTGGCCCTGCGCTCTCATTATGTTGAGAATCAGGGGGTAATCACCTGTAAGAAGGCAGAGTTCCTGTCCAGGGAGATTGCTGCCAGGAGGAATCAACCCACAGTGCTCTTTCGTACTGTGGATAGGCTGTTAAATCCAGCCTGTTTACAACTGAAAAAAGCCTTTTCTGATACATTATGTGAAGAGTTTGCTTGATTCAACTAACAGCTAATATTTTTCCTAGTCAAACTCTCTCTTGTTGGGAGCTGCAATACTGAACATAGGATTTGCAAGAAAGCGAGTTGTGCTCACAACAGAGGAGGGAACCTTTCAATTGTCCTTGGTTTGTAGCAGATATACTGCAGGTGGAGGCTGCTTCTAACTGAAAGGTGAAATAAGGAATTTACAGTTATCAGGAAAAGACAGTCTTGTTACAATTCTTAACATTTTCAGTGCAGGAAGAGTTCAAAGCACAGCTGACTTATTTTGGGGCTGACTGCTTTCAGAGCACAAACCACCAGGCTGTTTTGGGGCTGGGGAGGTTTACCTGTGTCTGACTTGGATGTCTGGATTTTACTCTGTTTGATTAGCAGGGGATTTTCTCTGTCAAATTGTTGTGTATAGTATCTTGCAGACAGGAAGGCACCCATCGCAGCGGTGGGTCAGAGCTCTTAGCTGATTGTTTTGTGAGGGCACAGTTTAGGACACAGCTCTGAAAATATACGCACACACATTGTATAATATATATATATTTCTATATAACAAACCAATCACACACACAACACACACACACACACACACACACACACACACACACACTCAAAAAAAAAACATAGTCATGTGGGGAGTAGTGCAATGTAATGGCTGTGGGGCAGCAGTCTTCTGGGAGTCTTTCTGGAGGCTGAGATGCTGCCCTATTTGCAGACAACTCTCTGCCCTGAGGGAGGAAGTTGCCCATCTTCAGGCCACACTGGACTGCAGTAAGAGAACCTTCCCCCAGGCCAGACTGGATGGTAGGAAGGAACCCCCCATCCAGGGAGCACCAGAGCCACCACCACTACCTCATAGGTTGCAAAGAAAGCACAGCAGTTGGACTACAGTGGGCTCAGGGAGGGTGAGGAGGGTGGAACAGAGGCACACCCAGTCAGTTGTTCCACTCCACAATCCATACACCATTCTGGGGGAGCACAGCTCCCCTATGGATGCACCCACGGAGGAGATTAAGGAGGCTGAGGACACGTGTCTCAAGGGAGGCCCACAGGAAGGAGGCAGAGGATGCCACAAGGAAAGGAAGCAGCTCCTGGTGGAGGACTCAATTATTAGGGGGATAGAACTGGGGGGAGCAGGGAAAACTGAAGTAAAGTGCCTGACTGGTGCCATGGCTTATAGGGACAGGAAGCGCATCCTCAGGATCACGAGAACAGCTGCACGGGAGTCTGAGCTGGATGTCATTGTCCACCTAGGGACAAATGACTTGGCTCAACATGAGATTAGAGCAGTGCAGAAGGACTTTGTAGAACTGGGGAGGGGCTTAAGACAAGTAGCACACACAGTATCCTTCTCAGAGGTGCTGCCTGTAAATGGCATGAGTGAGGCAAGGGTACTTTGCACCATGCAGTTTAATGAGTGGTTGAAAAAATGGTGTGGAGCACAGGGGTTTGGCTTCATTGGGGACTGGGGTTCCACCTGGAGAGACACCAGCCAATACTGGCAGGATGATCTGCATCTGTCCAGGAAGGAACAAGTCTTTTGAGCAATCGGTTTAAATGCTTCATTGGCAAGCTTTTAAACTAGTCAAGGGGAGGCACTGATAAGCAGCAGGAAAATCCCAGCTCTCCCTACAAAGGTACTAAATGGGAAAAAGACCGAGGTAGAAAGGTCAGTGGGGGATGCTGCAACAGAAAGTAAAGCCATAAAAAAATGGAAAGCAATGGGTACCAATGCACGTAGTCTGAGTAACAAGCTTCCTGAATTAGTGGCCTTGATGGAGGAGGAACATCTGGATATCGTGGCAGTCACAGAAACATAGTTCGCACAAAACCATGACTGGGATGTAAACATACCAGGATACACTATCTACAGAAGAGACAGAGAGGGTAAAAGAGGAGGAGGAGTAGCTCTTTACATAAGGGAAGGAATCAAAGAAACAGAACAAAAGAGAAAACAGGGAGGAGAAGAAGCACTGTGGGTAAATTTGGAGACAGGCAATGGCACCACTAATCCGCGTTATATGCTAGAGACAGACCCCTCTCAGGGGAGGAAATGGACAAGGAAATGATAGGAAAGTATACTTGTATGGCAAAAAAGGGAGATATTGCTGATGGGTGATCTGAATATGCCAGATGTTAACTAGAGTGCAGTTGCCGCAGCCACTTGAAGAGTGGGTTATTCTAGATGCCCCACAGGGGCATGCCTTGACAACTAGTATTGGAGCCTACTCGAGGAGAGCAATCTTAGACCTGGTTCTCTCAAATGGAGATGAAGAGAGGATCACAGATGTAGAAGTGGGTAGCCATCTGGGAACTGGCGCACCATCGAACAGTATGGTTCACAATAAACACAGCAATAGAGTCAAGCTTACAAAGGCAAAGGTACTGGACTTTAGGAGGCTGACTTTGCCAAATGCGAAGTGCCTGAGGAATGCGCTAGCAAATGGGCAGGAAGGAGGTGTGAAGAACAATGGGAATAATAAAACTGCCATCACAGAGGCAACAAGCCTTTGTGTGAAGCAAATAAACTAAACTAAATGATGTAAGAAACCACTATGGTTCTCAAAGGAAGTGGCAATGAAGGTTCAAGAGAAAAAGAAAGCTTTCAGGAAGTACAAGGAATCACAGAAGGAGCAGGACAGAGAACTGTATCAGTTAAAGCAAAAGGAAGCTGGGAAGGCAGTCAGAACAGCAAAGGCCCAAACCGAGGAAAAGATAGCCAACTCAGTTAAGAAGGGGGATAAAACCTTTTATAGGTACATCAGGGAGCGAAGGAAGACCAAGGAGGGACAGTGAGGCTTAATAGAGGGGGGGGTGGGCAGAGGAGACTGTGAAAGGCAGAGATACTAAACAAATATTGTTGCTCAGTATTTACAAGGAAGGGGAGTACCTAGATCAAACAGTAGAAACACACTGGATACAGAAGTTGATACCAGCCCATTTACAGAAGAAAGGGTTCTGAAAGAACTCTTAAAACTGAAGGTGGACAAAGCAATGGGGCCTCGATGGGATTCATCCCAGAATTCTAAAGAACTAGGTAGAATCAGTGACACCACTGACTACCCTGTTTAACAAATCATGGAGGATGGAGGGTACCTGAGGACTGGAGGAGGGCAGATGTGATTCCCCACACAAAAGTGGGAGCAAGCAGAAGCAGGAAACTACAGACCTGTTAGTTTAACCTCAGTGGTAGGGAAAATGATGGAATCACTTCTGAAGGAAAGAATTGTCAAGTATCTAGAGGCCAGGGGGCACAGGACCCAAGGCAGCATGGATTCACAGCGGGAAGGTCATGCCAGAAATTTCTGATAGATTTCTTTGACTGGGTGACCAAAGTAGTAGATCAGGGAAGGGCTGTGGACATGGCCTACCTAGACTTTAGCAAGGCATTTGACACAGTCCCACACAAAAGATTAATATAAGTTAGCTAGCCTGGGAGTGGGTCCCAAGACGACAGCCTGGTAAAATTGGCTGGAAAATAGGAACAGAGAGTAATAGTAAATGGAGTCCACTCTGATGAAAGGGGTTACTAGTGGGGTACCGCAGGGTTCAGTATTAGGACCAGTCCTCTTCAATGTCTTTATAGCTTACATTGCAGAGGACTGAAGGAAAAGTATGTCTCTTTGCAGATGACACAAAGATTCTGCAACAGAGTTGATACACAAGGTGGGGTAGAAAGGATGAAAAGGACTTGCAAGGTTAGAGGAATGGTCAAATATATGGCAGTTTAGATTCAATGCTAAGAAGTGCAAGGTAATGCACCTGGAAACAAAACCCAGGGAAGAGTACACAATGGGGGTTGAGATACTAACGACAACAAAAATGGAAAGGGACCTGGGCAGTCATATCAGATGACCTAAAGGTGGGCAAGCAATGTGAGAGGGCAGCAATGAGGGCTGGGGATATTGGGATGCGTGGGAGAGGCATCACCAGTAGAAAACAGGAAGTTATTATCCCTCTGTACAGACAGCTGGTCAGACCCCATCTTGAGTACTCGGCAGTTCTGGAGACCCAGTCTTCGCAAAGACATAGACAGGATGGAAGCTGTCCAGAGGAGGGCACTAAATGGTGCAGGGTCTGCACTGGAAGACATATGAAGAGAGACTAAGGAGCTTAATATGTATAGCCTCGAGGAAAGGAGGGAGAGGGGACATGATAGAAACGTTCAAGTACCTCAAGGGAATCAACAAAGTCCAAGGGGTAGCATCTTTCAAAAAAGAGGTGTTCAAGAAAAGGGACAATTTGAAGATAGAGGGGGTGGCTCAGAGGTAATTTAAGGAAGTATTTTTTCACAAAGAGGGTTGTGGATGCATGGAACGGCCTTCCGGAGGAGGTCGTGGAGTCAAAAACAGTGGTGGAATTCAAGCATGCATAGGACAGTCATAAGGCAATTTTAGGGGATGGGGGTAGGAAGAAGTAGGCTGCTGGTTAACTAGGATCTGCAGCTTATCCAGTAGGCAGGGAAATGGGCAGACTGGGTGGGCCAAGCGGTCCTTATCTGCCATCAAATTCTATGTTTCTATGTTTCTATGATTCTTCTCAAAGAGGGTGTCCACCATCCAGCAGGGTGTTCTGCCAGTGTGCCACATTGTGCCCAGCAGTGATCACCTTGGATGTCCGGAGAGCACTCCGCCTGGTTGAGGGGAGTTTAAACCAGTGGAGGTAGCTGAGATCATTGAGATTGCCATCAGGCTAAAGCACACATATTGTGAACTGGACCCAGTGCTGACACGGTTCTTGGTGAGATGTGTTGACACTGTTGGCCCAGTGTTCGCCTTGATTGTCTGGTATTTCTGTCTCAGAGGTAGTCTTCTCAGATACCTTGAAGGAGGCACTGGTCATTTCTCTTGTGAAGAAACCATCTTTAGACCCTGACGTCAAGTCAAATTACCGTCCAATCTCCAACCTCCCACTTTTAGGAAAGGTTGTTGAGGAAGTTGTGGTACAGCAGCTTGAGGAGCATCTTGTGACCTTTGATTTATACAAGCTTTTCCAGTCGGGGTTTCGGGCAAGGCATAGCATGGAAACCGCATTAGTTTGGGTGCATAATGACCTCCTTAGAGCGTGAGATCGAGGAGAGGGGGACAGTTCTCATTTTCCTCGACCTCTCCTCAGCATTTGACATGGTAGACCATTGGGTGTTGCTCGACCATCTGAGGGAATTTTGTGGACTCACCGGCATTGTCATCTGCTGATTTGAGTCATGTCTCATGAATCGGAGGCAACAGGTAGTGATGGGAAATATCGCCTCCTCTCTTAGCCTCCTGTCATGTGGAGTACCTCAGGGTGCAGTCTTGTCAACAGTGTTGTTTGCCATGTACATGCTGCCCCTTGGAGAGATCATTAGGAAATACAGTTTGGGTTTTCATTGCTATTCTGATAATACCCAACTGTACCTTTCCTTTGCTCTGGAACATCCAATGTGGTGGAAGTGCTTAACAGCTGCCTTGCCAAGATCAATGACAGGATGGCCTCCAGCTGGTTGTGACTTAACCCCGATAAGATGGAGGTACCTGTGGAGGAGTTGAACAGAGGCATGATAGGATGTCCTCTGGCACAGCAACAGGGTTATTCCTGGGTTCTGTGCCATTAAAGGTCTCTATGGTGCGTAATCTTGCTGTTACCTTTGATAGTGGATTGACATTTGAAGTTCAGGTGTCATCAGTTGTCTGGACCAGCTTTTGTCATTTTAGGAATATCACTAGGATTAAGCCCCTAGTTCCACCATGGACCTCCTACCTTAGTACATGCCTTCATAATGTCCAGGCTTGATTATTGTAATGAGCTAGTGCAGAATGCAGCTGCCAGGTTGTTGACGGGCAGGCTCATACTGCCACATCACACTGGTGCTGCTCAAATTGCACTGCCTGCCAGTCAGGTGGAGGATCCTCTTCAAGGTGGTTTGCTCACCTTTAAGACCCTACCCCGGCTGGGTCCTGGATACTTGTCTGACCTTCTGACACCTGCCACCTCAGTCCTTTTTCTCCACTCTTCCTCTAGGGGCCTCCTTGCAATTCTAGGACAAAGCTTAAAACCACCAGCGACAGAGCATTCAGTGTTGCTAGGCCCCATCTTGTGGAATTTGCTGCCTCCATCTGTAAGGGAGGCCCTTTCAATTGAAGTGTTTAAGGTGTGTATCAAGACTCTCCTGTTCAGTTAGGCCTTTTCTGACACTATCTACTAATATATTTCTATGGGATAGCTGTGTTAATAACTGCTGTTATTTTTAAATTGTGTTTTATAAGGAATGATTTTTTATTAATGCTTTATTTATGTGTGTGTTTTTAATTAATAGTTTATATTTATGTACGGCAACCAGAGCCTCCGGATTGGGTGCCTGAAAATAAACTTGCCTTGCCTTCATCTCCTGACAACTATCACCCCTTTCTCTCCTCCCTACCCTTGTCAAACTTCAAGAACACATTGTCCTCTCCCAACTCATTTTTTTCTATCTGGCACCTCCTGTTTCACCCTTCTGGTCTGGTTTCAGGAAAACACTCAACCACCACCTCTCTCCTATGACTCACAGACTCCATCCTAGCCAGGATGGGCAATGGCCAATTACCTCTGCCATTTTGTTGACCTGGCCAAGGCTGTCAACGCTATCTCTGCTTCATGAATTTGCTGCTGTTAGTGTACTCCAGTTTATATCTGGAAGGTTGAAGTCCCCATGAGTATCACCTCCAATCTAAGTCATTTGTGTATTTCTTCTATCAGGTTTTTGTCCCTTTCTGTCCTTGATTTGAAGCCTGTATATGATGCTGATCCTGAAGGTTTTACATTTCCTGTATCTACAGTAAGCCACATTGACTCAGTGTCTCCTGGGTGGCTCTGCAACTCTGTGGCTTTTATGTCTTTTTGAATGTAAATGGCCACCCCTCCCCATCTTTGCCCTGCCTATCCTTTCTGAACAGATTATATCTGGGTATAGCCGTGTCCCATCCGTGGTTTTCCATGAACCTCATTTCTGTCACAGAGACCCAGTCCAATCTTTCTACTACCATGATGGCTGCTAGTTTGGGAAATTGGTTGCAAGGCTTCCTGTGTTTGAAACAATCACCTTGCTGGAATGTGCTCCCCTTTGGTATGAGGCTGCAGCCCTCTTCTTGGACAGTGCCAACTTGCTGTTTGCCCCAAGTGATTTTGAGGTTGCCATCTTGTTGTGGAAAGCTAATCAAAACCTCTTGTGATCAAGATGCCTGGGTTCTCCATTTCTTTTTCTGGGTGTGTATGTGCTCCTTGAATTTATGGGGAGTAGACCATCCCACTGATAGTGTTGGTGTGAGTTGCCACTGTAGCCTTCCAACCACAGCCTCCCCCTCTGCTATAACCTCAGTTCCATCCCCCATTTTCTGTGTCTGCCCCTTCTGTACTTTACATGAGGTGTCTAGGGCTTCGGGCTATGCATTCAGTTACAGTGGCTCCAGTTTCAACGGTGTTTTCAGACAAAAAAGATCTGCATAAATGTACTGGCTGAGATCACTCAGAAATACCTTTCATAGCATCAGAAACAATATTGGTCAGGCTCACCGTTATAATACATGGAGGATACGCTATGGGTTTAAACAGTTTCAAACAGAGCACTCACAGTTTTACTACTGGGCTACTTTTTCAAACAGAGACCTCACAGTTTTACTACTGGGCTACTTTTTCAAAGTGGTTAATCAGTATTTCAACTTACAATAGTTGCAATCCTATGTCCTGCTAGCTCTGAAGCTGTGGCCACCCACCACATCCTTGGCCAGAAAACCACAATTTGCTGACATTACGCAGGGCTAGCAGGACATAAGATCTCAACTACTCTAAGTTAAAATACTGATTAACCACTTTAAAAAAGCCAGATCAAATGATTGGAGCGGAAGTGAGCACTGAGTGAGAAAATAGTGTAACAGTGGCGGGAAGATAAAAGAATAGAACTATAGTGAATGGAAAGATCAGCATGTGTTTCAACTCAACTTTGGAAGGACACAGTGTATGTATCTGGTCACGTGGTTCTATAGCCACTTCTTCTATTATGTAATAGCAATACGTCACCATGACTCTTGCCATGCAACCATAACAAATAAAATAACTTGTCTGAAGATCTTAGAATAAAAGAAGAGAGAGGGATATATATATATATATATATATATATATATACACATAGAGAGAGAGAGACAGAGAATTTTGTTGAGACAGAAGGTGTTACTTTTGGGAAGAGTTTAGTGCAGCTAGAATCAATTTGGTTGTATGTCTAGGTGCTAGTCCAGCTTGATGGGCTACTATTTTAAATAAATGACTGACTGAGGAATTATTGAGGTGATGAAGCAAGACTTTTCAGAAAGCATGTGGAGTTAGTGCCTTGCACTGAGCAGCATAGACACAGTCTTTTGGATAAATATTAAAGTTGTTATGAAGAACCCCTTGCAATTAATCCTGTATTACAATTTAGAACCACAATGCTTCTCTGGCCAGAAACTATGGTTGAGACATTTAAAGCCAGCTAGTAGTTTACAAAGAGTCGGAATATAAGTAATGCACAAAGGTATGCAAATGACAAGGATTAAAATATAATTTGGAAATAAGAAGCGCTGGGTATTTTCATCATGCCCAGAAATTGTCCTCCCATCTACTGTATATTGTTTAGATGTGAAAGGGGTGACAGTATTCCCACAAATGCATTGGCTGTGTTACATCTCAGCTATAATACTGTAAAATCTTTTGTTTCTAATGCATCATCTGTGCTATTCTAGCATAAAAAATACATTGACTACTTTGTGCTACTTTATTGAAAACAGGCTCTCAGGCCCACCTGATGGCCTAGCAGAAGCATATTTTGGTTTTGTTCCTGAGACATGAGTTCAGCTTATGGATAGTTGCAATGGTTGGGGAGTGCTACCAAGAAAAGCGCAGACCAAGCCAGGGTGGTGACAATGCAGATCTGCTATCACAGCAGCCCCACATAGATACTTTGAGACTCTGTGTCCTTGGGAGACTGTGCCAACATACAGTAATATAGACCTGACATCAGGGAACATGGGAGGGAAAGCACAAATGAGGAAGAAAAACTCACACCTCTTTAACTATGATGACTGATGAAAATCTTGGACTCTGCTCCATGTATCTCCCACTGTAATGCTTGGTAACTAGTAACTAGCAGTTGCTGATGCTGGGGCAGTCACTACAGTGGTGAAGTCAGTCCCTTGCAATCTGGCACCTATACACCCAACATACAAAAGTTAGATCATTGGTACATAGCTTCACTGACTGTCATTTACTTAAATTCTGATTATAAAAGGCTTTGAGCTGCCTGAATGAAAAATGCCTTATAAGTAAGCAATAATGCATGGCAGTAAGTGTAATAATGCCAAATTTATGCATATCCTAGAGGAGATCAGGCAAAAGGAGATGACACTGAAGTGGGTTATTGCACTTATATAATGGTGTGCTGTTGATTTGTAAGCACACCTTTTTTGGAAACAAGACATAGAAACATAGACTTTGATGGCAGATAAGGACTGCTTAGTTCACCTAGTCTGCCCATTTCCCTACCTATTGGATAACAGCAGATCCAAGTTAATCAACAGCCTGCTTTTTCCTACCCCCCAACCAGAATTGCCTTATGTCTGTCCCATGCATTCTTAATTTCGCACTGTTCTTGACCCCTTGACTGCCTCAGACAGGCTGTTCCAGGCTTCCACCAAACTGTTTGTGAAAAAATGTTTCCTCACATTGCCCCTGAGCCATCCCCCTCTATCTTCAAATTCTGTCCCTTTGTTCTTGCACATTTCTTTTTCTGAAAGATGCTACCCTCTTGGACTTTAATGATTCCCTTAAGGAACTTGAACGTTTCTATCATGTCCCCCCTCTCCCTCTTTTCTTCAAGGGAATACATATTAAGCTCCTTTAGTCTCTCTTTGTATGGCTTCTGTTGTAGACCCTGCATCATTTTAGTTGCCCTCCTCATAACTGCCTCCATCCTGTCTATGTCCTTGTGGAGATGGTGCCTCCAGAACTGCATGCAGTATTCCAGATGGGGTCTCACTGACTGTACAGAGGGATAACAACTTCCTGTTTTCTACTGGTGTTGCCTCTCCCTATACATCCCAGTATTCCTCCAGCCATCCTTACTGCCTTCTCACATTGCTTGCTTACCTTTAGGTAATCTGATAGGACTACCTCAGTTCCCTTTCGATTTTTGTTGTTATTAATACCCCTCCCCCATTCTGTACTCTTCCCCTTGGTTTTTGTTTCCCAGGTACATTACTTTGCACTTCTTTGCATTGAATCTAAGCTGCTATGCATTTGACCATTCCTCCAACCTTGCCAAGCTTCTTCTTATCCTTTCTACACCTCCCCCTTTTGTATCAACTCCATTGCAGATCTTTGTGTCATCTGCAAAGAGGCATACTTTTCCTTTCAGTCCCTCTACAATGTCTCTTATAAAGACATTAAAAAGGACTGGACCCAATAAAGAACCCTGCGGTATCCCACTAGTTACACGTCTTTCTTTGGAGTGTACTCTGTTTACTATTACCGTATGTGTCCTGTTGTCCAGCCACTTTTTTACCCAGGCTACCAGCCTGGGACCCACTCCCAGGCTGGCTAATTTGTTTATTAATCTTTTGTGTGGGACTGTGTCAAATGCCTTGCTAAAGTCTATGTAGGCCATGTCCACAGTCCCTCCCTGGTCTATTACTTTGGTCATGCAGTCAAATAAATCTATTAGAATCATCTGACGTAACCTTCCCACTGTGAATCCTTTGGTCCTGTGCCCCACTGGCCTCTAGGTTCAACAATTCTTCCTTTGAAGTGATTACATCATTTTTCCTACCACTGAGGTCAAACTAACAGGTCTTGAGTTTCCTGCCTCTACTTTGTTCCCACTTTTGTGAAGAGGAATTACATCTGCTCTCCTCCAGTCCTTAGGTACCACACCTTCCTCCCATGATGAATTAAAAAAGGGTAGCCATTGGTGTCACTAGTCCTCCCCTTAGTCCTTTTAGAATTCTGGAGTGAATCCTATCAGAACCCATTGCTTTGTCCACCTTTAGTTTTAAGTGTTCTTTCAGACCCTTTCTTCTGTGAAAGGAGTGGTATCAACCCCCTATCCAGATTGCTCCTATTGATTGGATTAGGTACCTCCCCATCCTCTTCTTTTGTGAATACTGAGCAGAAGTTTTTGTTCAGTATCCCTGCTTTTTCACTGTCCCTCTCTGCCCATCTGCCCACTTTCATTTTATTAACCCTCAATATCCCTCCCTTGGTCTTTCTTCACTCCCTAATGTACCTATAAAAGGTTGTATCCCCCTTCTTAACCTAGCTGGCTATCATTTCCTCAGTTTTTGCCTTTGCTATTCTGACTGCCTTCCCCGCTTCCTTCTGCTTTAACCAGTGCAGTTCTCTGTCCTGATCCTTCTGTGTTTCCTTTTACTTTCTGAATGCTATCTTTTTCTCCCAAACCTTTCCCACCACCTCTTTTGAGAACCATAGTGTTTTTTCTTTCATAGAACAAAATCATGATTATACGCTATCAAGTAGTCAGTCTCAGCCAATCTGATTTATTTAGTGTTCAATATTATTTTAAAATGCTAATGGCAGGGTTTTGAATGGTGTCTACTTTAAGCATAGTAAGGAATACTATCCTCTCTTTGGGAGTGGAGGCCAGCCATCTTGGCCTCTGATTACCACAAGGTTGAGTCCAGGTGGTACTGCCAATTAGTAAGAGGCTTGAAGGTTGAAGCTGTGGCTCTGCAAGGCATGTGCACTTCAAGCACTCATCCCGATGTTTCCCCATGGCAGAGGACAAGGAGAAAATGAAAAACATTACAGGCAGACTTCACGGAACATTGCCAACTGCCCCTTGCCCATGCTGCCACATGAACACCATGGCAAATCTGTGCACCAGGGGAAGGACAGCTCTCTCCCTCCAGATCACACCATGGAGGAAACTGTGAGGGATTCAGCCACAGTTGGATGGAGGAGGCAAGTGCTGGTTGTGGGGAGCAGGGATAGGGCTGAAGCATCCCACTTCTGAGAATAAAATCTGTATGAAAAAAGGGAAAGGGGTTGTACAAAAGGCAAGCACATTGACAGTGAAAATTTACAATAAAATATTGAGTCATTTTTTCTGAATTAGACAGGAAGGAAGTAGAATGTGAGTTAGGCACAGTGAGCTCAATTTTCAAAGCCCCTGATTGCCATAAGCCCCAGGAGTGCTGAAGATATAGTGCACCAGGCTTGTGGCAATCACCAGATAGCAACAGGGATTTTCAATCCCATGCAACTAATGCCGCAAAGTAGACCAACTTTTTCTGATCTAGTTTGCTGCAGTCCTGGAGCTGTTTTACAGAGCTTGCACCAGAAATTTGGCACAATCTGTTGTATAGTGTGGAAACTGTCACAACTGTGCCTATGATTGGAAATTCGGTGCATTTGGCTAAGCGGGATCAGTGCACCTCCAGAAACTAAGTGCCATGGTGCAGGCTTTACAGAAGTCATGCACCATGCTTTGAAAATTGAGCCGGTGTATAATTTTTATTATAAACTGTCTATGGAAAATTAAGTGATCTGGCTGGTTACCTAAATGCACAAACCCAAGATTTATTTGGACTGCACTATACTGAACAACAATCCACCTCACCATAAGCATATCCTTACATGGCTTCCAAACTAAATTGCCATGACCAATATTGTCATGACTTTTCTACCAAACATACCCACCACAAATAACAACAATATACCAACAGGTGTGTAAAACATTACCTTAACCCCTATCAAAACATCCTGAAACTAAATAGCATGTACTCTTTCCACCAGTGAGTTGCAAAAACATTGCTTTTCCTTTAAGCTACATACAGTTCAAGTAAAGCTCTCATAGTTGCTGTTCCTCTACCCAACCACGCCAGATGAGTAAGTCACCAATGTTTGTAGACTAGTACTTCAAATAACCTGTGACACCATGAGGAAAACTTTAAATAACATACTGTAATAGTTGCACAATATTCTGCTTATATGTGGCATATTTTCTATACTAAGCATCTTTACTTTATTACTTTATGGTGTAAGTCAGGGGATTGCTCATGACTAATCATATCTCTCAGTTTCCTTGTGTATGAGGCACTTCATATATTGCACACTTAGTTACACACAGGTATCCTGGAAATTGACATCTTCACAGGGAGATTTTCACATGCCTAAAATATTAGTAACATTGACAAATGGGAATATATGCTGAACAAACATGGTATACACATATGTGCAGTTTCAGAATCTTGGTGGCAGGATAGTGCAGAATGGGTTAGAAATATAGATGGATACAAGATATTTAATAAGGACGGAAAGGATAAAAAGAGGAGACCAGTGGTAGTATATGCAGAAATTATGTGGAGGTGGCCAAAATGAATATAACTGAGTCACAGGTAGAACACATATGGGTAAAACTAACACAGAGTGAAAGGAGAAGTACCAAAATGGGAATAGCTTATGGACCACCAGCTCAGGAGGCTGTCTTAAATAAGAAGCTTTTATCTCTTATTAGCAGTGTGGAAAAGGAGGCAAACCTTATCCTTGTTGGCAATTTTAACCTGTCAGGAAAAAACTGGGAGAAGAAAGAGGATAAAACTATGCTAGAAAGACAATTGTTGGAAACATTAACATTATTAAACCTCAAACAGTATGTAGATCAAACTGAAATGGGAGAAACACATTTTGGACCTGGTTTTAAGTAACATGGTGGATCAAACTAAAGGTTGTAGGGTTACAGAACCGTTATGTGGCAGTGGTTATGATATGGTCACCTTTAGGATTAAAAAATGTAGAATTAAAGACAATGATTTAACTAAAATCAAACACTTCTACAAGGCTGATTTCCAGAGCATGAATGAAAATCTAAGAAGATGAACTGGAAGGCATTATTCAGTAGATAAACTTTGGAAGATAGATGGGAAACCTTGAAAGTAAAAATAATGGAGGTAGTGGAAACGTTTGTGCTGGGGAAAAAGCAAGTATAACAGTAATAGTAGAATACCAAAGTGGCTGAACTGCACTATAAAGAAATAATTAAGAAGAAGCAAAAAATAAATCAGAAAGTTAATACACAAACCTTACAGAAAGCACATAAGAAAACAGTTAAAGAATGCAAGAGACCAATGAGAAAATCAAAGTGCTAACATGAGCTTAACATGATGAGCAATATTAAAGATAATTATAAAGTGTTCTATGATTATGTAAATGGAAAAAGACAGGAACATAGGCAAGTGGGTTCTGTGGTACATATTGGCAAAATTCTAAGTACCAAACTGGATATGGAAGATATCTTTAATGACTGCTTTTGCAGTGTCTACAGAAAAAATAGACAATAACTGGTTATATATTCAATACAGGAGTCTGGTCCAAAAATAAAAATTAAAATTGAGGAGGTAAAGTCAAGATTACAGGGAGTCAATCTTATGAAATCACTGAGGCCTGATGGGATACACTTGAGAGCGCTTAGAGAGCTGGCAGAGGAACTGGCAGAACCAATAACAGAAAATGTTTAAACATTTTTACGTTCATTCTTGGCGCATGTGCAAGGACGTCTTGGGAGAATGGGACACTTTGGAGGTGTGCCTGTCCTGTGCAATCCCTGCTCCATTAAGCAGGTGTGTGATCCTGCACCAATCGATGTGGTGCTGTGTATGACAGCGGTGGTCTTATCTTCAAAGAAAACCACCGCTGTGTGCTGGCAGTGCGTCACACCCCCCCCCAAATCTTTGGTGCCATGCTGGGAGCCCACCCCAGCTTGGCAAATGTCCTGCATCGTCTGCCAATGGGGGGGGCCCAATTCCCTGTCAGCTCCACTTCCCCCCAAACAACTTTCCCTGCTGCCACACTGGGAGCCCACCCTAGCGTGGCAAACGTCCCGCGCCATCAATTTAGAAAAAAAAACAACTGTAAATTAAAAATGGTCCCATGCAGTCTCCCCGGCCCCCTCCCACAACCCGCACCCACCCACTGCTCACCCTGCCTCCCCACACCCCCGCTCACCCCATACTTACCTCAGGAGCTAGGTGCAACGATCATCGCTGGACCGGGATCATGTTTGCACTCTTCAAAGCCAACCGCGAACTGAGGAAATGCCGGTAAGCTGTATAATGGGCTAGATGTTTTTTTTTTCAACTTGGTTGCATATCTTAGGCATTTTTTGGAATTTTTGCACAAAATGTTCAATATGGGGTTTTTGTGACCCTTTCTCATGAATTCTGTCACTGTCATGACGTTATTCGGGCCCGAAGGGTGATTTCACAGTCACTGCACAAAATTACCTTTCGGGCCTGATTAACAAAATGACAGTACCACTATTCATAAGGTGGGCTCTCAAAAGCCTATTTTGAAAATTTGTGGAAATATTCCTGAAAATGACCATTTTATTTATTATGCTATGCAGTTCCTACGCAGGCTCGTAGTTCGCAGGTCTCTTCAATATTTCTCCAGATTTTCAACATTGCCACTTTACCACACCTTCTTATGAGCAGTACAGCTGTCAATTTTCATATCTCACCCAAAACATGTTTCCGCCCATGTAGCGCAGAATGGCACAGTCGGTGTGCAAAATCAATGTATGGGACACATTAAGAAAATCATAGTGACACTGTTCATGAGCAGAGGTCTTAAAATGGCTATGTTGAAAATTTGGTGAAAAAATTCCTAAAAATGACTGTTTTACGCGTGTGCATTGCGCAGTTCCTATGCACGCTCGTAAGTTTGCGAATTTTCAATATTTTCACTCCAGATTTTCAACATTGCCATTTTACCACACCTTCTCATGAGCAGTGCAGCTGTCATTTTTCAGATCTTGCCCAAAACGTGTTTCCACCCATGTAGCGCACAATGGCACAGTCGGTGTGTGAACTCAGTGTATGGGACACATTAATAAAATCACAGTGTCACTGTTCATGAGCAGAGATCTTAAAATGGCTATGTTGGAAATTTGGTGAAAAAATTCCCTAAAATGACTGTTTCTGAGCATCGTTGCACAGTTCCTACGCACTCTTGTAAGTTCACGAATTTTCAATATTTCCACTCCAGATTTTCAACATTGCCATTTTACCACACCTCCTCATGAGCAGTACAGCTGTCATTTTTCACATCCTGCCCAAAACGTGTTTCTGCCCATGTAGCACACAATGGTACAGTCGGTGTGCGAACTCAATGTATGGGACACATAAAGAAAATCACAGTGACACTGTTCATGAGCAGAGGTCTTAAAAAGGCTGTGTTGAAAATTTGGTGAAAAAATTCTAAAATTACTGTTTTACGAGTGTCGTTGTGCAGTTCTATATGCGCTCATAAGTTTGCGAATTTTCAATATTTTCACTCCAGATTTTCAACATTGCCATTTTACCACACCTCCTTATGAGCAGTGCAGCTGTCATTTTTCAGATCTTGCCCAAAACGTGTTTCCACCCATGTAGCGCACAATGGCACAGTCGGTGTGTGAACTCAGTGTATGGGACACATTAATAAGATCACAGTGTCACTGTTCATGAGCAGAGATCTTAAAATGGCTATGTTGGAAATTTGGTGAAAAAATTCCTAAAAATGACTGTTTTACGAGCATGCGTTGCACAGTTCCTACGCACTCTTGTAAGTTCACGAATTTTCTATTTTCCACTCCAGATTTTCAACATTGCCATTTTACCACACCTCCTCATGAGCAGTACAGCTGTCATTTTTCACATCCTGCCCAAAACGTGTTTCTGCCCATGTAGCACACAATGGTACAGTCGGTTTGCGAACTCAATGTATGGGACACATAAAGAAAATCACAGTGACACTGTTCATGAGCAGAGGTCTTAAAAAGGCTGTGTTGAAAATTTGGTGAAAAAATTCCTAAAAATGACTGTTTTACGAGTGTGCGTTGTGCAGTTCCTATGTACGCTCATAAGTTTGCGAATTTTCAATATTTTCACTCCAGATTTTCAACATTGCCATTTTACCACACCTCCTTATGAGCAGTGCAGTTGTCATTTTTCACATCTTGCCCAAAACGTGTTTCTGCCCATGTAGCGCACAATGGCGCAGTCGGTGTGCAAACTCAGTGTATGGGAAACATTAAGAAAATCACAGTGTCACTGTTCATGAGCAGAGATCTTAAAATGGCTATGTTGAAAATTTGGTGAAAAAATTCCTAAAAATGACTGTTTTACGAGTGTGTGTTGCGCAGTTCCTACGCACAGTCGTAGGTTTGCCAATTTTCAATATTTCCTCCAGATTTTCAACATTCCCATTTTACCACACCTCCTTATGAGCAGTACAGCTGTCATTTATCACATCCTGCCCAAAACGTGTTTCCGCCCATGTAGCGCACAATGGCGCAGTCGGTGTGCGAACTCAATGTATGGGACACATTAAGAAAATCACAGTGACACTGTTCATTAGCAGAGGTCTTAAAATGGCTATGTTGAAAATTTGGTGAAAAAATTCCTAAAAATGACTGTTTTGCGAGAGTGCGTTGCGCAGTTCCTACGCACGCTCGTAAGTTGCTAATTTTCAACATTTGCGCTCCAATGACTTCCAAATACCTAAACAGCACATAGAGGCAAGCAACATTTGGCATTGACAAATGCTTGTACTTCTTTGTCACTGGTTTTTTTAAGCCATGTCCAAGTGCCAAATACCACTGCAAATACCTGCAAGCGAACGTTCGGCATTGACAAATGCTTCTTTAAACATTTTAAACCAATTATTTTTTTTAACCAATTATTTTACCAGGTGAGACACACTAAGCTGAAAGCTTGTTTGCAGGTGCAACCTGGGAGCACAGGAAGTTAAGTGACTTGCTCAGGGTCACACAGTATGCATCTAGGGGGCTGTGGAATTCAAACCCAGGTTTTCAGATTTGCAGCTCAGAGCCTTAACCCACTGCGCCATACTGCCTCCTAAACATTAAACATTGGTGGATAAGGGACATGTTGTAAAGTGATGGAGGGAGGTCATGATTATACAATTATTCAAAAATGGAACAAAATAAAATTATACAAACTACAGATCTGTGAGTTTGACTTCTCAATGGACAGATTCTAGACAGCATTAAAGAAATGGAAAATATGTACTTAAAGATCTGGTGGATAAGACTCAACGTGGTTTCACAAAGGTAAATCATGTCAAACAAATGAAATTAACTTCTTTGGAAAAGTTAGCAAGGACCATGATAATTTTAATAACTAACCTGTTAATCCAATATTTTTGGACTTTAGCAAGGCCTTTGACTGTGTTCCACATAACAAACTAATAGTCAAACTAGTTGCAATGGGAAACAACATCAGATTAGTGAGTTGGGTGGAGCTCTGCCTGATGGAAGAAAACAATGAGTATCTTTAAATCATCAGCTATCTGAGTGGGAGGTTTTGAGCAGAGTGCTACAGGTATCAGTCCTTGGGCCTCTTTTTAATGTACATTGTACTGCTTGGCCAGCTTGTTATGATTGCAGTATGACATTTGTAATATAAAAATATAGTGTGTGATTGTCACAGTGTTCCATGGGTGCCCCCACCCCCAGGTTTCTCTGAAATGACAGGATATATAATTGACCACGAGATCTCTGTAATATAATTAACTTTCTTGAGACATTTCATTTTATGACCTGTTGCTTCTTTGAAGCGGAAATGAAATGGGACTTTATGAGCCTGCCAGAGGATAGGGATCATAAACTTTTATGACATCTTAAAAGGAAGAACATTTAATATCAACTGGTGTTAAAAAGCTATAAAACCCCTTTGAAATGCATGGGGAGAAGGAACTGGGAAATTAAAGACTGTCATAATTTGGGAAATTAGTTTTACTGAAGTCACACTATTTAAAATACCTCCTGGGGGTGCTAATGAGTGGCTAACTGGGAAGACGTGTCTCCGCTCACTCCACCAGGTCAACCAGTATTTAAAAGATTAAATAAGGAGTTTTTCTGCCCCGGAGTAATAAAAAGGTGGTATTCGGTATCGGATAGTAATATGGATGAATACCTGACACCCATGCCCTCTGACAGTCAGCGTTCGACTGGCAAGGCAAGCAAAAAAGTGATGGCGGGATCTGGAGGGGAGAACTCAGGCCTGGTCTCGCTCTCTGCAGCGGAAGTGGTAGCCTTAGGCAAGGAATTGACTGGGCAGGTGATCGCAGCCCTAGAGCCATGGCTGATAAATTAGAAGGCAAACTTCAAGAGGTTTTGGAGCAGCAGTCACACCAGAGCTCTCGACTAGCGGAGGCGGAGGAAAGGATCTCCAGGTTGGAAGACGAGGTGCTAATGGTCCCTGAGCAAGTTCGCATGTTACAGAAAGAGCTGGAGGAGTTCAAAGAGGCCTACGACTATCAAGAAAATTATCATCGTAGGCTGAATTTGCGCCTCAGAGGGCTCCCTGAGGGACTGGAGGGGAACGATGCCTTAGAATTCTGCAGCAAAGTGCTTCCCGAGTTATTGGGATTGAAGATGAAAAATGGCAGGGTCAAACTGGAACGAGCCCACTGGGTGGTGGTGCCGTGGCCTCCCACGGATCAGCCCCCACATCAGATCATCATGAGATTTCACAATTTTCAGGACCGAGAAGCAATATTGAAGGCGTATAAGTCCAGGGGCTCTCTGTCCTACGAAGACCATAGGCTGTTCCTATCGCAAGATTATTCAACCGGCTGCTTAAAAAGCGGAGAGCTTTTAATGGGGCAATGATCCAATTAAGAAATCTGAAGGTTGAAAGTTTTCTGACCTACCTTGCTACACTTCAAATTAAACATGAATGGGTGACCTACTCGTTTTGGGAACTTGAGAAGGCAGAAGAGTTCGTCAAGGGCTTGAAAAGGAAAGTGAGCTGAGTGATGACCATGGAGAGGGTCAGAGGTGGAAAGCAGAACAGAAGAAACCCTTGTTGACTTGGCTGTGTAATTCTCTGGTGTTTCTGGTTATTTGGTTCCTTCTCGTATCATAGAAGTTTTAAACTGTTCTGAGTGGCGCCGTTGCACTTTGTTATTTAGAAGTGGACACTCAAGAAGGCCTGAGAGTCGTGAAATCTGGTCTAGGAAGGGGTGATTAATTTGGAGAACAAACTGAGATGCATGTTTACACCCTGCCTGCCTTGTGAGCTATGAAAGGACTGCTGGTAGCCCAGTGGACTGATGACTGTAAAGTTGCCGAGTGATGTGGCCTGTAAGGTAGGAGAGTGGGGAGGGCTCTGCGTATATATGATGGCACAGCCTAGCCTCCCATGCCTTTCTCCTCTCAGATGCGGATTATTGGACTCTGGGTCCGAGGAGCATGACACCAGATGCTGCTGAGCAACGGCTCGGGTGGGGGGGCGTGATAGGAAAGGGGAGGATGGCAAAGAGTAGTGGGGTGGGTTCGAGAGGGGAAAAGGGATGTGCCAGTGTGGAGGATAAGAGGCATAGGGGATCAACCATGGGAAGAAGGGATTGGATACACACCTGGGCCTAGACTAGGTTAGATAGTCGAGATTCATATGAGGGAGTGGAGGTCCAATGAGATGTAGGAGAGTGGAGGAATGAGCAAATTCCAAAGAATGTGCTGGGAGACCTTGTTCTAGGCCGGGTGAGTGAAGGCATTAGTAAATCTGGCATACCCCTACCGCTGGCTCTGGAAAGGGGGGGGAGGTTTGGGGTGTAATGAATGGGATTAAAGGGGTGGCTTAGTGTGAAGAGAAAAGAGGGAGGAGGAGGGTGGTGGGGAGGGCAGGCTCAAAGGGGATAGAGTGAAAAGAAACGGGTAATTGGCGGTGACAGGGAGATGGTTGGGACTTGGGGAAGTGTAGGGGGAGACCCTTGAAGTAAGGTCAAGGGGGGGAATGATTCTGACCCGAAACAGAGCATTATGGGTTCCTTAGGGGTAGATAAGCTCCCGAAGGAAGAACTGGGGGCCGGGGGACACGCATCTCAGTTGTGGAAGAGAATGGTGGTTATGTATTGTTGTTTTTTATATTTCTCAACATGCACTTGTGCTATGTTAGCATTTAGTGTAAATGTGGGGGGCTGGTTAAGGAAAATTAATCAAAAGGCTGGGAAGGGAAGGAAGGGAGGAGGAGTGTGGGGGGAAAAGGTGGGGTGGGATAGTTTTGAATGTTAAAATTGATGTATGTCTTACAGTGTTTGTTAGTAGGATAGTAACCTGGTTATATCTATGGGAAGGTGGCCGAGTGTGTGGAATTCAAGGGAAAGATGAATGTGTGCCTGTGAGACTTGGGGCACCCTTGGTACTATAAAATAAGGACAAATAGCAATGCTCAAACAAATGAAATATACTCTGAGGTGAGATGGGGACCTAAATGTTATATCGTGGAATGTAAAAGGCATAAGCCCAGTAAAGAGGATCGCACTTTGACTGCATTGAGGCATGGGGGGCACAAGTGGCTTTGCTACAGGAGACCTATTTGACAGACCTGGAGCATGCCAAGTTGGTTCGAAATTGGGTGGGGAAGTGTATCGCGGCTTCCTATTCATCTCATAAAAGGAGGGTGGCAATACTCCTGCATAAAAACCTGTTGTTTGAGGTAAAGAGGGTAGTGAGAGATCCCAGGGAGGGTAGATATGTCTTTGTTATGGGGGTCTGGCAAAGTGAAATACTCACGTTTGGGTGCATATATGCACTGGCAGCATATGACCCAGAGTTTTACTCCTCTGCTTGGCTTGCTTGTTAAAGAACAATTTCCTGGTCTGATTATGGGGGGAGATTTTAACTGGGTGATGGATGCGAGGATGAATCATTCGGCAGGGAAAGGGAGGGTAACAGAGGCTATGGGCCAGTGGCAAGTAGGCATAGCAGACTTAGACATGGTGGATTGCTGGAAGGCCACCAACCCCATTGAACGGGAGTACACATTTTACTCCAACCCTCACAAAACGTGGTCCCGATTAGATTATGTATTTTTACCCAGGAGCTGGATGGGGAGAATAAAAGAAATTAACCACAGTCCCATTCTTATTTCAGATCATGCTATGGTGGTACTGAGATTTACAGGAGGAGGAGGGAGAGAGGCCCACCAATTTGGAAGTTCCCCATGTATTTGGCCAAGGACCGAGCATTTAAAGAACATCTGATAGAACAATGGCGGTATTATATAGAGGCGAATGATACAGAGATGTTCCCAAGGGCACCCTCTGGGAGGCAGGCAAGGCCTACATGAGAGGGGCCATAATGGCGTATGCAGGTAAAATCAAGAAGCAGAAAAGGAATAAGAGGATAGAACTGGAAAGGCAAGTTAAGGAGCTGGAAAGAGTGGGGGAGGAGGAGAAAGGGGAAGCCGGAAGTTGCTTACAACAGAGGAAGCTTTAAATTCTCTGTTGAGAGGGAAGCAGGGAAGGCGTGGTTTGGTTGTCAGAGTCGAGTCTTTGAATGGGAAAATAAGCCGGTCCCATGTTGGTAGACTGATGAAAGGGAGGTGTCCAACTAGGATTCTGTAAATCAAAGGGGGCAATTTATGACCAGGTCTAAGGATACAGCAGGGTGTTTTGCAATTTTACAAAAATTATACAGGCAGAGCAAGTTGGACTGGAAAAGGAGACCCAGGAATTCTTGGATGGGGTACCCATACCGAGGATGTCAGATGAACAAAGGAGATATTGAACTGGCCTATATCACGAATGGAGATATTAAGGGCCATGCAGAAACTGCAGGAGGGAAAACCTGCGGTCCAGACATTTCCGTTGAGTACTACAGGATATTGGGAGTCAGTGGCAGATGTGCTGAAGGAAATATTTGGGGAGAGAGGAGGGACAGGTTCCAACATTACCTGATTAGTGCTATGAGGTCAATATTTGTTTGATCCATAAGAGTGGGCAGCAGGGGTCGGAGTGTTCAGCCTATCGGCCGATACCTCTTCTCAATGTGGATACGAAGATTTTGACTAAAGTTATGGCCTTGAGGCTGGAGAATTTTTTGGCGGACGTAGTCCACCCAGACCAGACCGGATTTATTAAGGGACGGCAATCCTATCATAATGTGTGGAGATTGTTAAATGTTATCTGGCGGGTGGGACAGGCTGGATGCTGGATGGGGGTACTCTCTATGGACATGGAGAAAGCATTTGATAGAGTGGAATGGGATTACCTCTTTGAGGTAATGGACTGGTTTGGTCTAGGGGATTCATTTATAGGGTGGGTTAGAGCCATGTACTTGAAACCCTGTGCACGAGTAATGGTGAACGGTTGTTTCTCTGAAAAGTTTGAATTAGGGAAAGGAACTAGACAAGGGTGCCCGCTCTCACCCCTATTGTTTGCCCTAGCGATTGAACCCCTGGTGTCAGCGATACGCCGTCATGAGGGCATGGTGGGAGTAAGGGATGGGGAAGGGAGAGAACATAAGGTGGCACTTTACGTCGACTATATGCTTCTATTTTTAGGGGACATGGGGGACTCCTTACGGCACCTGATGGATATTATTGGAAAATTTTCTGTTTTTTCTGGGTACAAGATTAATGTCAAGAAGTCTGAAATAATGGGATTCACAGATATCAGTCTGGAGGTGCAGCAGAGAGGTTTTAGTGTGGTTAAGACTGACTTCAAGTATCTAGGGTTGCATATTGGGCGGAAGTGAGAAGAATTGTACAAGTTGAACTATCACCCACTAAGTGAGGTGATACTGGCTGATCTGAAAAGGTGGGTACACCTGCCCATATCCTGGATTGGGAGGATTAATCTCATTAAAATAAACATACCTCTGATATTATACCTGATGCAAATGCTGCAGGTGAGATTAATAGAGAGGGTTGTTAAAAGATTGAAGAAAGGGTTTGTGGAATTCATATGGTAGGAAAAACCCAGAATAAGTCTGGCAAGACTTAAGATGGATAGATCTGGGGAGGGCTTAACTTCCAGACCTGGGTGCGTATTACAGGTCAGTGCAACTTAGGAGCGTGAGTGGATTGGATTCACAGGTCGGGAGGTAGCTAGCTGGGTGGGGCTGGAACAAGAAGGGGTCCCCAGTGGATATCAGCGTACCTACATAGTAAGGGGCTACGGGCGTATAGAAGAATGGGGAAGGTTAATCCATTGGTGCGGGAGACGTTGGAGGCATGGGACCACTCATGGAGGTGAGAGGGGCAGTCCAGAGGGAGACAATCCTGCTTCCAGTTGCAAGGAATCCATTTTTTGTCCCAGGAATGGAGGACAAGGGGTTTCTGGAATGGGAGAAAGGAGGTGTGGTGTGTGTAGGAACCTTGCTGGAAAAGGGGGAGCTGAGAGAGTTTAATAAGGTTAGAGGAGAGATAAAAGTAGGGTACAGGTACCTCCAGGTGAGGTCGTATGTTAGGGGGTTGAGCAAGGGGGGGAGTGTGGGATTGTGCCCAAACAGAATAGAGCAGGTGCTAAGTCAGGCCAAGAAGGACTTAAAAGGGTTCATTGGAAAGGTCATTAAGCAAAGCAAGTTAAATTTGCCAGATCTGACAGGCCCCACAAAAGCCCTATGGGAGAGGGATTTGGGTCTGCTGATATCAGAAAGTAATTGGGAGCTGGTATTGGGAATGCCTGAGGAATCATGATATGTAATAAATTTAAGGGCCTTTTTCAAATTCCTGCACAGAATGTATTGGCCACCAGTTGCAGTACATTGGGTATGCCCTGGGGTATCGCCGATCTGTAAGAGATGTGGCAGGGGCCTAGGCACTTTTTATCATTGTTTCTGGACATGCCCAGTTCTGGTTAAGTTTTGGGGGAAGGTAGTACAGGAGGTAAATAGGGAGGTGGGGGGCCGTCTGTCCCATGATCCCCTGATATGTCTGTTTGGGGCAGAAAGGAAATCAGGAGAGGAGGAATTGCAAGTGTTACCTAGATGGGCCAGAGTTGTGTTTGTGCTGGCTAGGCACTACATTCAGAACACTTGGGTTACTGGAAATGGACCTACAATGGTAGACTGGAGGAGGTTGGTCATGAGGTCACTGGCCCTGGAGAGGTTTACTTGGGCAGTTAGAGGTGGGGAGGAGAGGTTTATGAGGGAATGGGCCCCGTTCTTGCGACTCTGAGCATTTCTGAAAATATAATGCTCCGCTCGGGATGGGACGTCATGGATAGAATACGGGTACCCCCACCCGGGGGGTGGGACATTCCGAATGTACAACTGTTTATTGGGGCTTCTCGCTGATGTGTCCTAGGTCCCTCCCCGTATATTAGGCACAGCATGAACTCGGAGGATTTTCCTCCTTGTCTGATGGCGTGAAGTGTTAGGCAGGGAGGGATGGAGCTCATAATGCATTGGGGTTTGGAGATGGTCCTGCACACTTGATCACACTATTATAATTTGAATTAGGATAATGTATCAATGAAATAACCAAGGGTATTCGTTTTTTTTTGTGCATGTCTATCAGTATTTGTGTTTTGTTTTCAGTCTACTGTCCAATGTAGTGTATATCATGTTCCTTCTTTTTTCCTATGTATTGTGTTGGAAAACTCTAATAAACAGAATTTTCAAAAAAAAATACCTCCTGATAGGACATCATGTTTGTATCTTTTTATTTTCTAAAAGGAGGAGCTAGATGACTCATAGAATGGGTGTGGAGAGATACATTTTAAACTATACTGTGTCTAAACTGATTTGGTATATCTCCATCTTGGGACTGTAGAAACACACAGCTCCCTGCTATGCAGCACTTGGAGGTAATACATTAGATAGAAATGTTTCTAACTGAATGTTGGTAGGAGTTTGTCTGTAGTTTACTTTGTTTTCTTTTAAAGGATTGTATGCTTTTTGATATAGTGTTTTGTGTTTACTTTTTACATACTTTGATCCATTATTAGTAGATATATTATTTGAAAGATAGAGCCTGGGTGTTTCTCCAAGTTCTTTTTTTGCATGTGACGTGTAGATGGTTAAGTTTGACAGCTGTTCTGAAAAGCTTGATGGTATTACTGAGCTTGAGTAAAAAATTAAGAATATACCTAAGGTCTTTTATAGAGTTTTAAGGGTTCATTTTGGATACATGGTTAGGTGCCCTTAGGTGAAAGATATACTGCATCCCCTGAAGAGAATACTATCTGAGCCTGTACATTTGGTATGCTAGCATAAGGTTCACAGTTTGAATCCCCCCAGAACGTGAGACTAAAGGTGATTCAGACCCACAAGCAGACAGGAGGGTTACTCTGTCTGTTACCTCTTCACACTCTTGTGCTCTGAGGTTGGCACTGTGGCAGCAGAGGGCCTGACCTGCTGAGTGCATTTGTGACACATGTATAATCCATGAAAATATCAGAGAACATCTGATGGCAAAATCTGCCTATTATGCTAAAGTAGGGGCTGTGGAAAGCAAAGATGTGGATACAGAGTAGCTAGGAAGATAATTGACTGACATGAAAAACTGGGCAAAGATACAGCAGCTTTACTTTAATTTTGATGTGTGTTGTGATTCACAAGGGGCAAATGCACACAAAAGCTTGGTATAAACTCTTGCCAAAGAGATAAAAAAATAGAAAAGGATATGGGCATTCTGCTAACAAAGGATTTAACTTTTGAAAAGCAATGCAATCAACTGACAAAAAAAGTCATAACTTTTTTTTAATTTTAATTTTGTTGTTTAACCAGGTATAGCACACTAAGCTGAAAGCCTTTTTACAGGAGTGACCTGGGAGCACAAGGAAGTTAAGTGACTTGCTTAGGGTCACACAGTATGCAAGTGGAAGCTGTGGGATTCAAACCCAGGTCTGGTCTGCTAGATGTCACCAGATTTGCAGCTCAGAGCCTTAGACCACTGCGCTATACTGCCTCCTCCATTTTAGACTACATTAACGGATGCATAGCACGTAGGGATACGGAGGGGTTAATGCCACTGTATGGGGCTATTGTAAGGACACATAAGGAGTATAGCAGTCACTTCTGATTACCACAGAATAAGTTTTGATTTAAAAAGTTGAATGTAGTTAAAAAAAGGCAATCATAATAGTCAAAGGAATGGCAGGGGGCATCATATGCACAAAATTGAGAGAGGCTGAATTTATACTCCTTGGAACTTGGCAGACTAAGTACAGACCTTTTTTCGCTCCCAGTATTGTATTGTATTGTATCCACAGTATTGTGCTCCCAGGTCGCTTCCTGTAAAAAGCTTTCAGCTTAGTGTGCTATACCTGGTTAAACAACAACCTCTGTTTAACTTTTAAGCTTTTAAAATCAAGAGTCTATGGGACAGTCAGGGTCTACTATTGAAGGATTCATCACATGCTACCAGAGAAATAACTTGCAGTTGAAAGGGATATTTTGGAAAATATTGAGGGGTTTTGGTACACAGAGAATAGGAAAGTCTGGACTAAATTACCATAGGACATATTAAATTGTAATTGAATGGATACCTTTAAAAGACATCTGAACAAATACCTTAGTAAGTGTAGTAGAGTGGGGTATGACCATTGAAAAATTATTAGCCTACATGGGTATTTTACCTTCTGGCTTATATTTTCATATGATTCACATGAAATGCTTGATCAACATCAATCAATAATATTATCACAGTGCAACACTGCTGGGAGTGCTGTGTTGGCTGCATGATTGTCTCACATTCTCTGGGTATTGAATCTGTTCATCTTCTCTTCATAGTTCTATTGCCCTATGAATCCCCATGTTTCCACTGTGACAACAATAAGAGTGATGCAGAGGTAGTATTAACATACAAAGGATGGCATATTAAAAAGAGAATCACTGACCATCAGACTTAATATGCACTGTTGTCTGTCTACATGAAATGTTAAAATCCTATGTGCATGAGCCACAATAGGTTGCTGTGAAATTATTTATTTGAATTTTGGTAACAGGGTAGGTCCACTAAGACAGAATGTCCCTTTTCAGGGCGACCTGAAATGATTGATAAGAAATGATTATAATATCACAAAAAAAGAGTTTACATATTTTATGTACACTAGTAGAAGGAGCAAGTGAAGTCCAAAGGACAAGAATCCTGTTTCTATATACTGTAAATGTCCTTAGTTATTGGCAATAAAGCGATAATAATAATTATAGGATATCCAACTGAATTTATTTATATTTTCAGAAATTCTGTCAGAGTGAACACGTGCACTTTAATTACACTCATGGGTGTAGAAAATAGTTATAAAATACATTTGTTATATTGGAGAAGATTTTGTTTTCTGCTGCAAATGACAGGTATGAACTGAAAACTGGGCTGAATACAGTGTACAGCAACGTTTTATTTGATGTGACATACCAATAAAGAACATTATAAAGAAAAAACACCTTTTGATAAAACATATCAGTTCTGAGTATACTATTTTTACTGACTGCAACTGCATTGACTGAAGGCAGTGAGTCTTCAAAGCAATATACCATTTCTTACTAGATAATGCATTTTTAATACATAGGTTTTGAATCAGTACCAAATAAAGTACATGTGTTATAGATGCAAAGCTGAGTAGAGTAATTTAACTCTATCCTATAAAGGGTCAGAAAGTGAGGGAAAGAAAGAGTCCTTTAGGAGCAAAACATTAATAAAAAAAAGTTTTAATTGTATATATGTATGAGTGTTCTTTTGAGTCTTATTAATGTTTTTATGTGCATCTAGATTACAAAACATTACTACTGATGACACCACTGTCCTGTTCACCAGAACAGTTCTTGCTGGACATCACTCGCTGCTTGGGAACACAAATGAATATCGATGGATTCTCTCTTCCAGACGAAGATCCACAGAATGTTCCATGTTTTTATTCTACTACATCCAGCACTCAGGTGTAGCCACATATTCATTTAATTTCTCTTCTACAAACCCTAATTGTGCTGTTGTAGTTTTGGTAAGTAACATTAAGTTTAAACTCTTCATTTATGTGAATAACAAGATTATTATTTTTGTTATTATGATTAGCCCATCTACTTAGAGAGCACTTTCATTTAAAACTGATTCTTATATAACAAGTCGGCCATTGTTATATTTTCAACTTTTTCTGTAACCCTGGAGTCTTTAGTCTCTACAGGTAATGCTCATTCCTCAAGCTTATTGTAGACCTTATGTAATGGCTTTTTTTTTTGGTTATTGTTGTTGCTTTACAGTTTTTATCAAATGTCTCTAAATGAAGAATACAGAGATGAATAGTACATAGTATGGAACATGATAGCATGGTTCATAAAATCATTTAATTTGGGCAATAAATCAAAGTTCAAACAATAATGAGCTGAAAAGTATAACACTATGAGATAACAATGTAAGAGCAGCTAAATAAAAATAAGAACCTATGTCACTAGCTGGTTCTTTATATACAGATGATGGTGGTGCCTGTTGTTCTTCACAATAACTAAGCATAAGTGATATACACTAGTAACAACCCTTGTTTTCTGTTCAGTATAGTAACTGATGAACCCCCATGAACCCATTTAGATTCTAGTAGGTTCTTATTTTTGAAACTATTTTGAAATTTAGTAATTCCATTCATCAAACATTGTCAAAATATGACTTAAAACTGAAAGTGACTCTAGGGCTATGATTTCCATCCTGTACTGTATTTTTGAAGCTGGGATTAAATAGATATGCTGTTCAAACAGGTACAGTAGTAATTTGCAAGTATTCCCTAACTACTCTACTACCCACAGTACTCAGTGATTCTCCTGGTAAGAAGACAGTTGTCCAGGCATATCTAGATGCTCAAATGCAGTTAGTGTTTCTCAGTTTATCTACTGGAATCTATCTGACCAATGGTATTTATTGTGTCATTTGTGCATAAGTTAAAGTAAACTTTTGTTAACCTTCATATGAGTTTTTTTCTGTCTACAATTTTCTTAATTTCAAGTGTCAGGCATCAACTTTCATTGCTGGATCTCGTTAGACATTGAATACTGCATACATCATTCTTGTCAGGATCTGAATACAGTCAATATGTAAATTGACTCTTCAGTGGCCTGTAGTATTCATAAAATGTATACCTATGTTGAGTTGTTGGGAAATTCTGCTTTATTAGTGAAGTTCATGTGAAGTTGCGAATGTTATAGTTCATGAAGCTTCATGAAGTTCCAAGTGGCTAAATGCACTACACTACACCAACCTTGTTTTAGTTATTTAAAGAAAATTGTTTAATCATGTTAGAACCCCTTCCCCACTCTCTGTGACATATTTAAATGCCACCTTGCCACCAAACAAAATCAATTTGGTATGTAATGATAATAATGATGAGTAATAACTGTATTTATAAACCACCTTTCAAAGCCAAGATGCTGTACAAAATAAAACTGATCAAATACAACATTAATATTCTATAAAATCAAGTTAAAAATTGGTACATAATACATTTCCAAACAGCAGCATAACATTAATGGCTACAACTATCAGCTAACATGATCAGAGAACACTATCCTAAACAGATAGGTTTTAAGGGCTGACTTGAAACTTTGAACGGTCAGGAACTCTCTCACCTGATGAGGTAAAGAATTCCACAGGGTAGGGGCTACATATGAATAAGACCAAGACCTGATGTCTTTAAATGCACCTTGGGAATCTCTAGCATTCCCTCATTAGTGGATCAAAGTGGGTGGGAGGGGCAGTAGGGCAAAGGAGATCTTTCAGGTAGCAGGGTCCCTGGTTATGTAGGGTTTGTGGGTCAGTAAACTGACCTTGAAGGTGACCCACCACTGTACTGGCAGCCAGTGCTATCTGCAAAGCATAGGTGTAATGTGACTGGTTCTAGAAGTACCAATCACAAGCCTGGCTGCCACATTCTGCACTACCTGCAAGTGGCAGATATCAACACCAGGAAGCCCACGGTAAAGGGCATTACTATAGTCAAGGTGAATAGTCACAAAGGGATTGATCAAAGTAGAAAGATCATTGAGAGGAACCACGTGCTTCCCCCGGGGGATATTCCTCAGATGAAAAAATGAGGACTTGACAACTGCCAACATCTGAGATTTCAAGGTCAGCTCATTGTCAAAAATAATGCCCAGGTTATGCACATGATGTGAGGCACCTAGTGGAGCATCACTGAGTCAAAGGCGAGATAACTGCCCCAACAGCATACCGGACGCCCAACAATCTGGGTCCACCATCAATACCTCAGTCTTTTCTGGATTTAGTCTCAGCCAGCTGGCACTCATTCAGTCCTGAATTTCAGAGAGACAGTTGTTAAATACCAAGATCGCATCCTCCTGCCCAGATACAAAGGACAGGTACTGCTGAGTATCACCTGCATAGCAATGAAAACTCAAGCCATACCACCTAATAATGTCTCCCAATGTCAGCATGTACACTGTGAACAATATGGATGTAATAATGGAACCCTGTGGAACCCGACAGGATGGGGGAGAGCATCAGAGGAATAAAACCCACTGACCATTCTTTGAGTCCTACCCTGGAGGAAAGACCTTAATCATCTAAGGACTGTACCCGATAGCCACATACGATCTGCAGGCATTACAGCACACCATGGTCCATAGTGTTACATGCTGCAGAGAGATCAAGGAGAACCAGGATAGAATGAGATCTCTGGTCTCTCACTATTAGGAGATCATTAAGCACAAGACAAGAGCAGTCTCAATTCTATGTCTCTTCATAAATCTGGACTAGATAGAATCATAGACATCATGGATGGTAAGATGGTCATCCAGCTGCAGTGCAACCACCATTTCAATAATCTTACTCACAAAGGGCAGGTTAAAAACAGGTCTGTAGTTAGCAGATAATCCAGGCCAAAGGAGTTTTTTTTTCAGGAGTGGTCGCACGACCGCCTCCTTTAGGGGATCAGGACAGACCCCACTCTCCAATGAACTCCAGACTATCTCTGCAAGGATTGGGCTGAACTCATCCATGCAACCCACTAGGAGTCACATGGGGACTGGATTAAAAATACAGTGGGTTGGCCTTAAAGTCTGGATGACTCTTACAATGTCAGTGAATTCCAGCAGGCTGAAATCCATCCCCCAAAAATGGGCTCTTTTGATGTCCTGCTGACCTTCAGACCACCCCTTGGAGGTGGAATGGCTGATCTCTGACCTAATGGAAGCAACATTATCTAAAGAAAATTGAGCAAATTCATGACACTTCTCTTGTGAAAAAGCTCCCCCAGCATGAAGACAGACTGGATTGCATAATGTGTCCACAGTTCAGAATAGCTGAGCTGGTCTGCTTTGTGCAGTGGCAGTCTCCCTGGACAGGAATTCTGCCTTCTTATGGGTGATTGTTGATTGATAGATTGCATAATGTTCTATTAACCTAAGACTGTCACCCTCCAGGCCCGATTTCTGCCAGTCCCTTTCCAGCCTTTTCCCAACTCTCCTCAACTCTTTCAAGGTCTCATCAACCATGGAGACCTTTTTCCCCAGATGCAAAATTAGTTGCTCTGTACCATCTGGGGTGCCAGAAATATATAGTGAATACTGAGCAGAAAAACTAGCATTCATAAAAACAAAGTGTGTGCATGACATGTTATCTTCGTACATTCTTTTTGAATAACAGGATATGCTGATTTACAGTGTGATGCAGTCAATTGCAATGTAATGAAGTGGCTGGTTATTTAACTAGCATATGCACATATGAATGTGCCAGCAGAAACAGGCCTCCTGGTCTATCAGTGTCTGCTCACGTTTGTAGCTGGCTCCCCAAGTTACAGCTGCCCACTTCCTCCCTTTGTTCACCCTCAGCAGTTCTCAGCCTCACCCACCCATTCTCTCCCCTGTTCTCTGTACCATGCCCTTTTAAAGCTACCCACAGTTTTGCATGATATCACCATCTCTGGTAGGGTATTTCACTTTGACTCCATTCTCTGTGACATAATGCCTCCTCATCTGCCTCCTAAATCTCCCCCCTCTATTCTTAGCCCATGCCCTCTAGTGTCCCTTCCCTTCTTCAGTTCAAAAACCCTGTCAACTCCATCCTTTTTGATTCCCCTCAGATACTAAAATGCTCCAATCATGTCCCCCTATCCCTCCTCTCCTCCAGGATGTACATATTCAGTTCCCCCAGCCTGTTCTCATAGTCTCTCCCCCCCTCCTTTCCCTGTACATCCTCATTGTCTTCTGCTGCACTCCCTCCAGTAGCTTGATCAATCAATCGATCAATCAATTTTTATTTATTTGAGGTGCCTTTCTCAAACCAAGTTGCCTTTACAAATGACATAAGACAATAAATATCTAAAACAGGATTTGAACAAGATTAAAATTAAATAATTAACAATCATTAAAAGCTTTGTTAAAAAAGTAAGTTTTCAGAGCTACTTTAAAGCTCTGGACAGTCGGGCAATTTCATGCCTGATATTCTGCCTCTTGTATGGCCTCCAAAACTGCACACAGTACTCCAAGTTCGGTATGACCAGTGACTTGTAAAGGGGCAAGATCATCTCCCTCCACCTGGATGAGAACCCCCTCGCTATACACCCTAGCATCTTGTGCACCTTCGCTGCCACTTTACTGCACAGGGCAGATTTGTTCATGCTCCCCTGATACCATCACCCTGGTATCCTGTGATAATAGCGACTAAAGAATCGCGACTAAATAATAGCGAGTAAAGAAAAGCAAATGAAATAATAGCGATTATCATTCATAGCGAACCTCCTTAAAAGTGACTTCTGCATGTCAAAATAGCGATCGAGAAAATCACTACTGCTGAGAGCTTCTGAATAGAATAGCAGCAACCTCACTTGAGTCCTACTACACAGCAACTACCTGACTATGAAATTGACTCGTACAGCTTCTGAATAGCAGAAAATCACTCGAGTCCCACTACCGCTGAGAGCTTCTGAATAGCAGAAAACCACTCGAGTCCCACTATCTCAGCAACTACCTGACTATGAAATTGACTCGTACAGCTTCTGAATAGCAGAAAATCTCTCGAGTCCCACTACTGCTGCTGAGCACTTCTGAATAGCACATTGAGCAACGCAACGCCTGACTCGAATCCCACTACCGAATAGCACATAGAAATTAAGGAACTTGCATCGGTAAAAGATAAAAGATACAACATACAGAGACCATTCTGAGACACATTAAAATAGCAAAAAAAGCTTTTAAAAAAATGGCAATTGCCAGAGAGCCTTCATTGAATACATGTTGATCGCTTTCCTCTGATTCTTCTAAGTCAAGTTAAATCTTATATTGGAAGTTATACATAAGACCTTTTAAGTAGTCATAGGTAGATCTCTCACAGTATTGGCACACAATCTTCTCAATGCGCTCATTTTGGTCTCTGTATTTTCTCTTTGTCCCTCTCGGAGTTCTACCAGCAAGTAACTGCTCCAGCTTAATTTCAGTAAGCTTTGTTCTTCTATCAAACACTCTATGAGCTTCCATATACAGTACTAGGATGGCTGGATCCGAGGCCGGAGTTGAAACCTCTATGCCACCTCTTGACTGCATTGTTAGTGCGTGATAGTCCCAGTATAGTAGCTGCATTACAGTTCCAGTACTCAACTGGGAACGTTGCATGTCTTCTCTTTGAATGTCCTTTTGGCCTTCTAAGCCAAGTGTCCTCAAAGTAATCGAGGATTGGTTGCAGTAGCTCTTTATTTGAAGTGAAGAACTCATTCTCTCTGAGCTCCTCAAATGAACTTACAACATCATCTGGTGGGACAAAAGCCAGAGACAGCAGCATTCTTAGATGTAGCGCAAAGTTGGAGTCGCTACAGTATCTTTTTTCCACTTCATGGCACTATTGTATTTTATGCCACACAGCTTGTGCAAAGTGAAAAAAACAACCACAGACACATGTGCTTGTGAAAACAGTAGTGAGCCCCTTCCATGCAGCTCTTTCATAGTCTATAATTGCTGTAGAGGGACTGTTATCCCCACACATAGCCTTAATTTGCCTAAAGACGCGCTCGTATGAAATTGCAGTGCGTGAGCACATAAGGATGAAAACTGCAGATATAACCTGTCCAGAACGCATTGCATGTATACTGTATAACTGTAAAAATAGTGATGGGCATGACTTTAAGGTACCATCCAGCATCCAATCTGGACTGTCCTTCAGCAATCTAATGTTACCCTCAGTGCCAACTACAAGAATTCTGTCAGTTTCTAATCCACTATCATAAAGCAGAAATTTTTCACCTGATCCAAGCACAGCAAACTCATTAGGAATTACAAGTGCCTCCACACATGTAGGAGTTACTGGGCCAACATGCTCTTGTTGCCTAATTCTTTGAATTGTACACTTCATTAATTGAATTTCAGGCAGGTGTCCACTTACAGAATCAGGCACAGCGGCAGTGGATGTCACAAGTACCTGTGATGTACTCTCAACTGTAGTTCGTGCTCTGGCACAAATATCTGCCATAACCTGATGCACTGCAACATCTCCAGAATCAGCAACATGGTTATGCTGTTTAATGACAGCTGAAACAGTGTCTGCAACTGTGTGGAGCCTGGCCACACATTTGAATTTATGAGCATCCACACACCTCCAATACACCTTATTTGCAGTTTCTTTATCCAAGCGATATAAGTAGCCCTCATGAAGAACTAGTAGCTTACCCTTTTGACTCTTGATAAATTAAACAGACATCTCTTGCCTGAATTGATGTAATTTCAGTTGAAACCCAGCACAAGAAACAGCGACACAAGGTAGGGGGGCCATTGATGCAATGGAACTTATACATTGGAGAGGACAATGAGTGGACTATGGTCTGGTTACCAGGCAACAATCGCTATGCAGAAACAGGAAACAAATTCAAGTGATTGGTAGATAAACAGAGTGGATACAGCAATAGCAAACAAAGTATGAGAGGCTACAGGTATAGAAAGCCGTTCGCTATACTTGCTGTTCAGTTATTATGACGTTCGCTATACTTTAACTCGCTATTCTTGGTATCGCTATTTTGTACTCGCTGTTTTTGAACTCACGATTTTTACATAGAACCCATCACCCCTAGGTCCTTCTCTTCAATGATTCACAGCTTCACCCCCCCCAACCAGTATTATCTCCGTGGGTTCTTCACTCCAAATTGCATAACCTTACACTTCTTTGCATTGAACCCCAGCTGCCATCTCTCTGACCACTCCTCCAATTTGGTTAGGTCCCCCTGCAGTTGCTTCCATCCATCCTCCTCGTCCACTACTGCACCCATTTTGGTATCATCTGTGAACATATTCACCCTACTCACCACTCCATGTGTGATGTCAGAGATGAAGAGACCAAATAGCACTGGGCCCAGCACCAAGCTCAGAGGCACCCCCACTCGTCACTGGTCTAGGTGTTGAGAATTCTCCTCCCACCATCATCCATTGTAGCCTCCTATTCAGCCAGTTTGTAATCCAGTTTGCCATCTTAGCCCCCATTCCCACACCAGTTAGCTTCCCCCAAAGCTGTCCATGAGGTACTGAATTGAAGGCCTTGCTGAAATTCAAGTAGAGAACATCCACTGCATGGCCCCCATCCAGCTCTCTTGTTACCCAGTCATAATATTTTATTAGGTTAGTTTGACAATACTTCCCCGATACAAACCCATGCTGCCTCACATCCTGGAGGTATAAGTCATCTAGAAATTACACCATCCTCTCCTTCAGTATCGTTTCCATACTTTTGCCTACTATAGAAGTGAGACTGACTGGCCGATAATTGCCCAGATCATCCCTTGGGCTGCTCATGTGTATCGGTACCACATGGGCCATCCTCCAGTCCTGAACTACTCATCCTGTATCCAGTGAGGTGCTGAACAGATCCTCCAGCAGTTCTGCCAGCACCTCCGCCATCTCCATCAGCACCCTGGGGTGGATACCATCTGGCCCTGGTACCTTGTCCACTTTTAGTGCCCTCAGTCCCTCTAATACTTTACTTCCTTCAATCATTCCATCCATTGCCTCTTTCCCCCCACCCTCCCAGTCCAAGGTGGTAGTGCCCCTTCCTTCTCCTGCATGAACACTGAACAAAAGTATTAACTTAGAGCTTTCGCTTCTTCCTTTCCCTTTTCCACCCATTCACCTCCCTCTTTATCCTCACCTGTTATTCCAGCACTTCCTTACTATCCCTCTACTTATACTGCTCCCACCAGTTTACTCACATTTTGATTTATTTATCTGTTGTAAGATGTACGATGTTAAGGATTGTTTCTTTGCTACCTATGATTGTTTGTGAGTCTGTATTTTGTACCTTCCTGGGTTGTGCCTGAAAATAGACTGGGTTATTGCATAATGCACTTACCCAGTCATCAAAAGCTAATAAATAAATTAATTAATTAATCTGGGGTGCCAGAAATAAACAGCGAATACTGAATAGAAAAACAAACATTCATAAAAACAGAGTGTGCACATGACATTTTATCTTTGTACTTGTGATGCACACATTCTTTATGAATGACAGGGAATGCTTATTTACAGTTTGATGTAATCAATTGCAATTTAACGAGGTGATTGATTATTTAACCCTCTACTTTTGCTGTACCCTCCAGTTTACTCACATGTTGTACAGATTTAAATATATTTAACCAATTAGTGATGTTGTTTAAATGCATTGTGTACACACCAAAAAATTGCTTTTGATAAAGCACTAGTATAATGCAGAACTGTTTGTTTATTCTATTTTTTTTGTGTTGCAGCTTAGGCTTTTTATCCTTTCATTTTGTATTTGTAAAATACTTTTTTTCACAAACTTTGCTTTTTGGATTAGAGCTGCTGACCTTTTCTAATTTGGAAGTGGGGATTTTTTTTCTACTTATATTTTGATCCCCACCTGCTTCCTCCCTCTACTGAACCCACACCCCTCCTCCTCATGGCATAGTTTGCTGCAAACATATTTGTGAAGTAATGTATTATATTCCCTTCTACAAACCTGCACACCAGAACCTTTTCCCCTGGTTTCTGCCACCCACTCCAATGATTACTAAAACTTCCCCCTCCCAACCCTCATTTGGACCTCGCCTCCATCTTACCCTCTGGGCATCCAAACATAGCCTGTTTTGAAGCACCTGTCAGTGAAAAAAACTATCTCTGAGTACAGAGCATCAACTGTCTTCAGTGTAGGTATTGATACTGACATGAATGGATGGTGTATCAGTAGATCCGGTTTACTATAAGAAAATATGTTACCATCTATTCATTCTTGCCATTACTGATGCTTACACTGAACAGAGCAGGTGCTCTGCACTGGTAGACAGATTTGTTTTGTTTGCAGGACCTTCACAACAGGATGTTTTCAGGTACTTAGGGGAAATAAGGGAGGAAGGTATCAGAGTAGATTTGACTGTGTAGAGTTTGAGTCATTGTCAAGGTCCAGCCAGATCAAAGGAGGTGGGTGAGTGGTTTCTGTCACATGGCAAGGGGATAGGAACACAGTACTTTTTCTTCACTTTGGTGATGAACTTGCTGGGGAGGAGGAGTTTTCAACAGAGCATGGCAGCAGGGTGGGGTAAATATATGAAATTGGTCTGTGTGGTGAAAGGGGGCATTTGGAAATGGCACAGTAATTGGGTGCTGCTAATGTGATTGAAACAAGAATAATTTATATATAGTGGGTTCAATTCTCAAAAGGTTTTGAATGCCACAAGCCCGGGGTGCTGAACACATGGCACATGTCACTTATGGCAATCCCTGGCTGGCAATCGGGAGTCTCAATCATGTGCATCACATTCTATGAGTTAGACCAGCTTTTGCTTTTCTAATTTCATGGACATTTTTACAGCATTTGCATCAAATATTTGGCACAAGCTGTGGCAAAAAGGGAAAATGTTACAAATGCACACAACCTTTTAGAATCAGGTACAAAGTGTGTCAATGTGTTGTGCAAGATCTTCATTAACCTTTTGAGAATCGAGCCCAGTAACTTCAAATAGTTCTTCATGAGCAAAGTGCTACTTAACTCAGTGAAAACTATGGAAAGGGGCATATCACCAGCAACTAAACTGGAAAAATGCAACTATTGTATGCATAATCTTTGTTGAGTAAAGCAGGTACGTCAGTACATGAAGAACTTTGTCAGTTTTCACCAGGAAACTTTAAAAAGTATTTTGTGAAGCAAAGTTTCCCGACTTTACATGTCCTTACTCCTATGTATATTAAGTAAAAAAGAAGATTATCTGTAAGGGCATTATAACCTTATACTTTTATATACTACCCCTCCCCAAAAAACAAGGTAATAGTAGGCCTAGAAAAGGAGATTCTCTTAGTTTTATGAATGATCTATTTATAGTGGTCCCTTTTGTTGGTTTTATTTGTTAATGTAAAAAGAAAAGATACGTAAATACATTTTCTTAATGTTATTTGGCCAGAATTCATTAACAAACACCAAACAAGTTAACAGTAGTTTTAATATAAGAGGCATGATCCTGTGATACCACAAGAGGCACGCAAGTACTGTATCTATATGAAAGGTACCAGCTTAAGGCCTGATCCCCAAAAAGGCCCAGATACTCTGTACCCACAGATGCTGGTGCACTTGCCACCATCTAAGACACCCAATCCCCCCTTATCCATGTGCAGAGAGGAGTGTAAAGTGGCTGCGGGTGAAGTAGGACATGGCATTGAGCATTAAAAATGAGATGAATGACCCAGCCCACTTCCAGGTAAAGTAATGCCAGTGCAGAGTGGGTCCCCTACTCAGATTGTAGCAGAGAAGTGTGGGACATGGCAGTCCTCCTAGAACAGTGTGTTTGATGTTGTACTCTTGCTTTTGTCATGTATTGAATTTACTTGTCATTGTTATAAATTTGCCTTGTTAATGGTTGTAATTCTTTGAGGTTGCACTTAAGAAATGGTGGCCTTGATGGAAGAGGGATGCCTGGATATTGTGGCAGTCACAGAAACATGGCTGGGATGTCAACATACCAGGGTACACAATCTACAGGAGGAACAGGGAGGGAAGAAAAGGAGGAGTAGCTCTCTATGTTCGGGAAAGGATCAAAGCAACAACACTAAAGGGTAAACAGGGAGGAGAGGAGGCACTGTGGGTCACCCTGGAGACTAGAAATGGCTCCACAATCCACACAGGGGGGGGTTGAATACCAACCCCTGTCTCAGGGGGAGGAAATAGACAAGGAAATGACAGAAAGCATCCTTGGGATGGCAGAGAAAGGGGACATATTGCTGATTGGGACCTGAATATGCCAGATGTTAACTGGAGCACCTTTGCTTCAGTCACATCCAAGAGCAGGGCCATTCCTGATGCCCTACAGAGGGCATGCCTCAAACAGCTAGTTTTGGAACCCACTTGGGAGGAAGCAATCTTTGACCTTGTACTCTCAAATGGGGATGGAGAAAGGATCTCTGCTCTTGAAGTGGGTAGCCATCTCTGGGAACCACCAAACTTAGCTATAGAGTCAAGCCACACAAAAGTGAAGGTACTGGACTTCAGGAGGGCTGATTTTGTCAAAATGGGAGAGTGTATCAGAAAAACACTAGCAAACAGGCAAGAAGGTGGGGTGGAGCAACAATGGGGAAACATCAAAACCGCTATCACAGAGGCAACAAGCCTTTGTGTGAAGCAAATAAACAAATCAAAATGAAAGAAAAAAACACTATGGTTCTCAAAAAGTGTGAGGGATGGTATGGGAGAACAAGATAGCATTCAGGAAGTATAAGGAAACACAGAAGGAGCAGGACAGAGAACTGTACCAGTTAAAGCAGGAGGAAGTGGGGAAGACAGTCAGAATAGCAAAGGCCCAAACTGAGGAAAATATAGCCAACTTGGTTAAGAAGGGGGATAAAACCTTTTATAGGTACATTAGGGAACAAAGAAAGACTAAGGCAGGGATACTGAGGCTGAATAAAGAGGAAGGTGGTTGGGCAGAGAGCGACAGTGAAAAAGCAGGGACACTGAACGAATACTTCTGCTCAGTATTCACAATGGAAAAGCAGGGGGAGATACCTAATCCAGTCAATAGAATCACTCTGGATAGGGGGGTTGATATTAGTCCTTTCACAGAAGAAAGGGTTCTGAAAGAACTTTGAAAAACTGAAGGTGGATAAACCAATGGGGCCTGATGGGATTCACCCCAGAATTCTAAAAGAACTAAGGGAAGAACTAGTAACACCACTGACTACCCTTTTTAATAAATCATGGGAGAATGGTGTGGTACCTGAGGACTGGAGGAGGGTGGATGTGATTCCTTCATAAAAGTGGGAGCAAGACAGAGGCAAGAAACTACAGACCTGTCAGTTTGACCTCAGTGGTAGAGAACATTATGGAATCACTTCTGAAGGAAAGAATTGTTGAGTACCTAGAGTCCAGTGGGTCACAAGACCCAAGGCAGCATGGATTCACAGCAGGAAGGTCATGTCAGACAAATCTAATTGATTTCTTTGACTGGGAACCAAAGTAGTAGACCAGGGAGGGGCTGAGGACATGGCCTACCTAGACTTTGGCAAGGCATTTGACACAGTCCCATACAAAAGATTAATAAACAAATTAGCCAGGCTGGGAGTGGGTCCCAGGGTAGTAGCCTGGGTAAAACATTGGCTGGACAACAGGACACTGTGGGTAATAATAAATGAGAGTCCACAGTGAAAAAAGGGGGGTTACTAGTGGGGTACAGCAGGGTTCAGTGCTGGGGCTGGTCGTAATTAATGTCTTTATAAGTGACATTGCGGAAGGACTGGAAGGGAAAGTATGTCTCTTTGCAGATGACATAAAGATCTGCAACAGTGTTGATATGCAAGATGGGGTGAAAAGGATGAAAATGGACTTGGTAAGGTTGAAGGAATAATCAAATATATGGCAGCTTAGATTCAATGCAAAGAAGTGCAAAGTAATGTACCTGGGAAACGAAAACCCAGGTGAAGAGTACACAATGGGGGGTGAGATACTGGCAACAACAAAAATGGAAAGGGACCTCGGGGTAGTCATATCAGATGACCTAAACGTGGGCCAGCAATGTGAGAAGGCAGTAAGGAAGGCTGGGGGGATACTGGGATGTATAGGGAGAGGCATCACAAATAGAAAACAGGAAGTTGTTGGCCCTCTGTACAGACAGTTGGCAAGACCACATCTGGAGTATTGTGTAGAGTTCTGAAGACCCCATCTCTTTGCAAAGACATAGGCAGGGAGGAGACTGTTCAGAGGATGGCAACCAAAATGTGCAGGGCTGCAGGAGAAGACATATGAAGAAAGACTAATAGAGCTTAAGATGTATAGCCTCAAGGAAAGGAGGGAGAGGGGGACAAGATCGAAACTTTCAAATACCTCAAGGGAATTAACAAAGTCCAAGAGGGTAGCATCTTTCAGAAAAAGAGATGTGCAAGAACAAGGGGGCACAATTTGAAGATAGAGGGGGGATGGCTCAGAGGTAATGTGAGGAAGTATTTCTTCACAGAGAGGGTTGTAGATGCATGGAAAGGCCTTCCTGAGGAGGTTGTAGAGTCAAAACAGTGGGGGAATTCAAGAATGCAAGGAACAGACATAAAGCAATTCTAGTGAGGGGTAGGAGGAAGTAGGCTGTTGTTTAACTGGAATCTGCAGCTTATCCATTAGGTAGGGAAATGGGCTGACTACGTGGGCCAAGCAGTACTTACCTGCTGTCAAATTCTTTTTTTCTATGTTTGTCTAAAGCACCTTACTTGGAAAATAAGAACTATATGACTATCCTTGTAGAAGGAGCAACTGCATTTTCCAAAAGGAAAAATAATGTTCGGTAGCAGTGGACCAGTCCTCCATGTCCACTCAGAGAGCTGGGAGGAAACATTTGTTTTTCTGAATAGGCCAAATGAAATCCAAAATGCTCATGGGGATGTTTTGCAATCAGGCAAGCATTCCTATAGGGGTGCTCCTGGAATTTTGCTGCTGTCCTTTTCGGCACCTCCTTGGTGCATGAGCAGTGTGCCACACAGATGTGCATCCCTCCCCTGACATTTATTTATTTATTTATTTAGCTTTTGATGACCGGTAAGTGCACTAGACAAATCCTGCCTATTTTCAGGTACGACCGGAAAAGACAGATAAATGCCAACTGACCTTGCACCAGATTAAGCTGTTGGTGGTATTTTTAGTGAATGAGGGAAATTTGGCCAGGACACCGGGGAAATTCCCCTACTCTTTTCGATAAGTGCCATGGGATCTTTAACATCCACTTGAACTACCACCAATCCAGGCAGATGGGACCTCGGTTTAACGTCTCATCCGAAAGACGTTTTGCCATTCATATAGGCATGTACATAAAACAGGACTGAGTGTGCAGGTCTGGGACAACCCACACAGTTGGTACCATGGGTAACTCAATTTGAGAGAAAGGAATGCTCTTTGGCTTCCATCGGCCCTCCTCACATGCATGAAAGATACCCAGTCATTCATGGATTTCACACATACTCTGAAAGTTGGCATCTTCATTCAATACATAAAGTACAGAAATGCTGGACATTGATCCTTACTTGGATGAGCCTAATGTTTCATCTAGTTCAGCTGATGCATTTGGTGAAAGTGATGTCAGTGAAGACAATCCAGATCCATATTTGCATGGAGGCATTCATCATCTGAGCAATAATGACCTGTCATGTGTTGCATATTAATTTAGAATATTTCGCTATTACATTATGTTGTAGTGTGTTAATTTGACATGCATAATGAGAAATGTAGTCACATTATAAATATTTATACCCCTAGGAAATAACTTTTAAAGCTGTTTGGTGACAGATTGTTTTTAATAGATTTGGTGAAAAAAAGCAAACCACTATACTTTACACTGTACTGTACTGTAAAGTGTTGTTGGTTTGTTGTGAGCTCAATTATTATTTCTCAGATCTGCTTTTTTGAGGTGCATCATATATTTCATTGTGAAAACACTTATTTTTGTTATTGAATATAGCACCTGTGTTTATTTAATCTGTTGTTATAACATTCTTTCTCAGTTTGTTACTGGCTCATTAGTGAAAAACACTTGTCATAGGGACTCCCTGAAATCAACCAGCCCAAAACCTGCTTGATTAAAAACTGGCCTTTATCTGATCAGATTACCGCATACATCATTTTTACTTTCACACCATTTTAAAAACCATCACCATGCCATTGCATAATCTTTTACATATTATTTCATCCTTATGTCTTGGGGTTGCCCCTTTATTCAAATTTTGATTTTAATTTGATAAAATGTATTTTTAAACAGGCAATAATTTATTAGGCTATAAATTCCATTTACAACAAAGTCCTGTATAAACACTGAATACAAGAGGACTAGACATAACATATATTTGACTAATCGGTTACACAATTAAGAAAGTTAATTAAAACATGTGCAAACTGACATGTCAGCATTCAAACTTATTTACATCTTTTCGCAAACTTCATGGCTCAGGTGTAAATGACTCGATACCTATTCCCCCTCAAGGTTCTCCTCCCTGGATTCAAGGGTCCCACTTGATCCCCAGCCTTGCCCCCTCTGGGGTGACTGCCCCATGGGGGCCTTCTCTGCCTCACCCAAAAAGCTTTATGGCTGGGGCCCCCCATTGTCCCCCCATCACCGTTGGTCTCATCAGCCACCCAATGACTCTGTGTGAACTTGATACTTGTTGCCCTCAGTTGGCAACCCTATGACATGAATCCCCCCTTCTGCTCAATGTACATTCTTATCACTTCTAACTATCGGGAGGGTGAGTGGGAATAGCCTTTGGCAAATAGCAGGAAAAAGTGGGCTTCTACCTCTCTGCAGCCCCTCTTCTACCCCCCCACTATCCCCTTCCCTTCTTGTTTCTCCACTAATCTGTAACCCTGTCAATTGGTGCTGTCCGGTCTGTCCCCTCATGACCTCATCTTCTCTAAACTGGCCCCCCAACTTCCTTCATTAGATCCACCCAGACCTTCTGCTACCTCTTCCCCCATACCAGTTCCTTCCCTGTAAACATTACTTCATATTTCAGAGAGCCCTTGACAGTCTATGTTGTCCTCTCTTGGGCAACCCTCTTTGTCATAGGAACTCCCTGAAATCAACCAGTCCAACACCTGCTTGGTTCAAAACTGACCTTTATTTGAGCTGATTATTTGATACTTCATTTTTACTTTCACACCATTTTAAAAACCTTCACCATGTCATTTCATAATTTGTTACATAATATTTCACCCTTATATCTAGGGATTGCACCTTTATTCACATGTCAGCATTCAAACTTATTTATATCTTTGCTCAATCTTCATGGCTTTGGTGCAAATGACCAGATACCCCTTCCCCCTCCTGGTTCTCCTCTCTGGGTTCAGGTGTTCAACCTGATCCACAGCCCTGCCCCCTCTTGGGGTACTGCCCCATAATAGGCCCTTCCCTGCCCTGCCCAAACATCCTTCCAGCTGAGACCCTTATTTTTCCACTTTAGCCAGTATCCAAGCTATCAGCACTGAGATAAGGGCACCCCCCTGATCCCATGGCAAAATTCTATAGTCTCCAATATGTCCCCATTGAAAGTTGTGTTGCCTACTATTGACATATGCACTCCATCATCCCTGTACATTGCTGGTACATCATGTGAGATATCCTCATGCCCCATGTACAACTCCCCCCATCCCAGGCAGCCATTTTCCAATTTACCCACTTGCAGGCCCTTTTCACTGACTTAACATCCCTTGTATGTTGTCATACCCTCCTGGGAATAATCCATAACCAACAAATTGTACCTGGGAAATGAAAACCTAGGTGAAGAGTACACAATAGGGCCACCAATAATTTATGATTTATATGTCTACTAAAATCTTGTGTGTCAGCACCACTCATGGGATGTCCCTCAAATAATTTCTCCTAGCATGTATGATCACTAAGTCAGGTGTGGGCCATGCCCTGCTTCTTCCTTCCAGTAGTGGTAACAACTGCTGCCAGCATAATCCCCTCAACCTGTACCACTTTATTAAGGTCTTATCTGGGTCTTGTCCCAAATGTAGGCCCACTAGAGTTATTAATGCCCATTTTTCTTCCCAGTAAATAAAGGAATGGCCCATTATCCACACCACCCTGGCATCCATCCTCTGGAAAACATAAACAGAAATGATTAGTATCTATTTTCTTATGTACCTTCTATAGGCTTGGGATGCCCATCTTCCAACATTTGATGCATCAGTCTCATTCCCATCCCATACTGCCACCTCTGATGCTGCCCCAGTCCTAAATGAATATGATGCAAACTGGCTGGGGTGTTCCCTGATGAACTCCATCCTTTACATTAATACTGCCATGACCTGGTATGTTGTCTCTGGGTCTCCACTACTATGCTGGAAAAAACACCCCTATTCCAGTGGTATCACTCTGTATATCCTTTAAGGAGTCTACTATGCCCAGTCATCCACCTCCTTGCCTTAGCTTTACTCTGGTCCCTCTGCTACTTCATCTATTTTGGACCAAAACAGCCATATGAATGCCTTGTCATCCACTTATGAGATATCCAGAAACTTCAAACCCTTGATTGATCCTCTTCGCTGCCAGCTACCACCTACTGACCTGGAACCCCCTTTCTGTATTACTAGGAATATCACCCTTAACTCTGACTTCTTAAGTCAAGGTGCAAACCTGCTTAAGACTGTCCAGCAGAGGATCATTCAAGTTCAATGATAGTTGATTTTAGGGAGGTGGACTTTCAGAACATGGAGGAAATTCTCAAGGGGCATTTGCAGGAGATAAAACCAGGTTTGGACATGGAAGGTAGGAGTGAGATCATAAAGCAGGTGCTACTGGATGCCACAAGGACCTGTGCAAGAGTGAAGCTCAAGGGCGGTAGGACTCATAAACTATGCTGGTGGACCAAGGAGATCCAGGAGGTGGTAAGGGAGAAGAATGTTGCCTACAGTAGATACAAAAAAATGAGAGGAGAGAGGGATAGAGAAAACTATCTCCTTGCAACCAGGAAAGTGACCAGAATGGTGAGGGGGGCAAGGGCCTGGAACGACCAGAGGCTGGTGCAGGGAATATGGAGTGGGAAAAAGGGGTTCCTTAGGTATATTTGTGAGTGAGGGAAGGTCAAGGGCCAGTTTAGTAGGTCGAGAACAGCTGGGGGTGGGTGGAAGGGGCTGGAGAGCAGGTGGAGATACTGAAAGACTACTTTGCCTCAGTGTTCACTAGGGAGGAGGCTGGAGAACTTCCAAAGAAGGTGTTGAAGGACACAGAAGGCACAACAGACCTGACTGTTGGGGTACCTGCTGAAGAACATGCCACCGGGGAGGTAGGCCAGGGGTGAGATATCAGGCTGGTACTGCTAAATGGGAGGAGGGGGAACAGATGCTGATATTCCTATTGGTCGGGTGTGGGAAGCCCTCCAGTCCCTAAAAAAGGATATATCTCCAGGGCCTGACGCTATTCATCCCAGCGTACTGAGGGAGTTGGCGCATGTTTTGGCTGTGCCATTGGCTGAGCTCTTTAACTTGTCGCTCCAGACAGGGAGGGTGCCAAGGGATTGGAAGCAGGTGCATGTTGTGCCCATCCATAAAGGGGGATCTAGAGAAGATCCAGGAAATGATACACCCATTAGTTTGACTTCGGTGGTGGGGAAGGTAATGGAGAGCATACTTAACTCATACAGGCCTAGATACACCTGTAGGTGGCATCTGAAAGCATAGCCACTCAGGCAAATAATGACTGTAAACATATTTAGCTGACTTTCACTCAGGCCTGGAAACGTCTGAGAAAGTCAGCACTTTTTACCTAAATATTAAACAAACGAATTTGCTTAGAATTGATTTCATTGTACTGTTAGAAAGGTAATTTTGTGCTGAACAATTTTGCTGCTGATACTTTGTGTCTCTCACACATACTTTAGGAGTTATTTGCATTTATTTAAGATATTGTGTGCATGGCTGACATTTATTTCTCAAGCCTCACCTAAGCACCTTGAATAAAGCTGAAAAAAAACACAGTTGTTTGGTATTTCAGCTAGTAAAAATTAAAAACAAATTGATTACAATTGATTGCATGGCACCGTAAGAAGGGTAATTTTGTGCCGAACAGCTTTGCCACTTGTAGTCTGTGTGTAGCACTTACGGTTCAAGAGGTATTTACATTTGTTTGTGACATGCTGATTATGGCTTGATTTTGCTTAGAAAGGCTCAGGATGCAGTGCTAAGAGTATACAGGGCACATGTGGTTGAAGTCTCAAAGAGCTTTTGTGGTGTGAATGAGTTAAGGAAAGGCTGGGAGGTTTCTTGGAGAAGATGGGTTAACTGGATGACCGGCAGCATGGGTTTGTGCCAGGTAGATCATGTCAAACAAACCTTGTAGAGTTCTATGAGTGGGTGACATCAGCACTCGACAGGGGGAGTCCAGTGGCTGTACTGTTCCTAGATTTCAGAAAGGCATTTGATTCAGTCCCTCACATTGGCCTAAGGGAGAAGCAGGGAGGATGTGGGTAGGCCCATTTAAGGTTAGGTGAATTGGAAATTGACTTTCAGGTCCAACTCAGTGGGTAGTGGTTGGAGGGGAGGTCTCATCTCCTAGGGAGGTCATAAGTGGGGTCCCACAGGAATCAGTCCTGAGACCACTCCTATTTACTGCCTACATCTTTGATATCAGGGAAGATATCTCATGTGAAATTAGTCTCTTTGTGGATCACTCTAAGCTGGGGGGCGGTGGTGGAGGGGGATGAGGAGAGATTGTCCCTGCAAGAGGACCTGGATGCTCTGGATAGGTGGTCCTGCACCTGGAAATTGAAATTTAACTCCTGCAAGTGCAAGGTGCTACACCTAGGGTGGGAAACCCCCAACTATGTGTACACCCTGGGGGAGGGTGATTTGCAGGCCACAACAGGGGGAAAAGACCTAGAAGTCTTGGAGTCTTGGTGGATGTTAATTCAGAGCAGTGCAGGAGGGCTGAAGTCAGGGCAAATAGGATGCTGGGATGCATCGCTAGGGGGATTACCTCAAGGAACAGGGAGTTGATTTTGCCACTGTACAACAGCCTGGTTGGACCGCATCTTGAGTAGTGTGTGCAGTTCTGGATGCTGCACCTAAGGAGGGACATCCAACTCCTGGAGAGGGTTCAGAAGAGAGCAACCAGAATGATCCAGGGCCAGGGGGATATGACATATGAGGAACGACTAGATGAGCTCAACCTGTTCTCGCTGAAGGAGAGGAGGGACCAGGGTGACATGATTGAGGTCTTCAAGTACCTCAGGAGAGTAAATAAGGTAAACCATGACAGGTTCTTTTGACTGAAGGAGGGTGGAATAAGCACAGGACACAGCTGGAAGATTGAGGGTGGTAGGATTAGGGGGGAAAGAGGAGGAGGTACTTCACCGAGACAGTGGTGGATCCGTGGATTACGCTACCCAGGGAGATGGTACAGGCAGCTACGGTGGAGGGATTCAAGAGAGGGTGGGAGAGGTATAGGCTTGGGTTGAAGCTAAGGCTAGTTTGCCTTGGGGGGCAGGACTGGGGGATGGAATAACAGTGGAAGGAGACAGATAGAGGGCTATGGTACCCAATCAGGGTGCTGACGCACGAGCAGACTTGATAGACCAATAGACCTACTCTGCTGGCATCTAGTATGTTAGTTTACAGAACATGTCCCCCTGACAGGTCTTCTGTTGTCTAGTTGCTGTCCCTGCAATCATGACCATCCCTGCTGCATTCTGTGCACTGCTGGCACCCGGGTGGGGGTTCCCCACCCTTGTAGCTGGTAAACCATACCAATGCCCACCAGATGTAAACCGATCATGGATCCTGCCATCCCTGTCTTTCATCTGTCTACCATGTATCTCATTATGTGGGTCTTAGATACTCGGCCACTTACCTCAAACCCTTCCCCACTTTCAGAACTCCTGAAAGCTCTGCCACACATTCTCATAAGCCCTCAGCATGTTCAGTGCCCAGGCATTCTGAAAGAGGAGTTGGTCTCATCCTCTATGACTGTTTTTGCTAGCCAGACACCCACCTTGCCTCTGATTTATTCCACAGCATTGTCAAAGGTGGGATATGACACCACACTCCTTTCCACAGTGATGGCAACATTAACCGAATCCCCCTCTGGGTAAGAGAGATGGCTGTTTAGCCGTCATTTCCTTGGCAGCTTCTTTGGCACTATGCCCAATGATGAAGCCTTCAAAGGGGGAAAAGGTGGGGATTTGAATGGGCCCCCCAACCTCCCAGCTACCTTCCCTTTTTTGATTTTTCATTCAACTATACCCTCCTTCCCTTTTATTGATTCCAGATTTTTGCTCCCATGTTTTTTCTGTCCACTGCATAATAGAGGCTAAAACCAGACTTAAACTTCCCCTCAGCCTGTCCCTCACTTGTTTGTTCATATAATCACTGTACCAAAAAATTTAAATGGCTATTTTAGTGGGGGTGGTAGCCATACTGAAGTTACCCCTGTGTTGCTGCTCTGTGGGTGTCAGATTACCTCCCCTCAAAACCCCCTCTTCCATATTGCCCCTGTGTCCACTACCTCTATTTGCATAACCTCCCCATCCTCCCCATTAAATCTCCCCCAAAAGGGCTGCCATTGTAGCTGGATATTTTCTCTGAGTGTACAGCATTATGTGACAGGGTGGGCACTAGCACACGTAGTGTGCCTTGTTATATGTCCAATAGGTTTTTGAGTTTGTCGTCCCATTCCCTTTTATCCCCTCCTTATCTGCCCCCCCAGGTTGATAGGGTTTTGATCCATAGAACAGATAGTGTGACATCTTGGTGAACATCACCATGAGATGCCATCCTGTGCCTGAGTTTCTCATCATGCACTGACCACCCATATCTGTTCTTTACCAGGTAAGCATCCCTGATAATGGCTGAGTAAGTGGGCAAAGGTATTGTCAGTTCCTTTTTTTTTTGCAATATGATGGTGCTAAAGTGCATGAAACCTTCCATCCACATCCCAGAAGTCTTCCCCTTGTTGCTGTTGTCCTTTGCTAGTTTCCCCAACAATGGCCAAAGTCACTGCAATCTCCGATTTTCCCACAGTTTCCTTCTATTCATACTTCTTAGCTGTGTCTTTGTCCACAAGGGCAAACATCCACAAATTCCCGTTTCCAAATCTTGTCCTTTAAGGATTGTGGCACATGATACCCAGGGTCAAACCTGAAGCCCCCCCCCCGTACCCACACTTATTCCCCCATTCCGCACCTTCCATCCCCTGTGCTGCTTTTTCTTCCCCTTTTTTCTCCCTTTAATTTTTGCCAGGTCTTATCCAGCTCCTCCCACCCTTTATCCCTTTTTTCTGCCATAATGCCAGCCAAATATTCCCTCAGGCTGCTATCAACCAACAGGTCCACTGTCGGTCCCTTACCCTGGTCAGGCTGTGGCTCTCCAACCACCTCAGGGGTGTTCCTTGTCGCCTTCTTCTTCGGGGGCTCCTTCTAAGGTAGGGCCATATTTTGCTTCACCTCCTGCCTCTTCTTCTCCTCCACCTCGCTGGGCTCCTTGATGATCACCTGTACTTGCTTATTCAGGTCAGCACTATTTTGTGCCAGCTGCTCTCTGGTGTTCTGTTTCAGAGCTTCTGCCTTCTTTGGTACCATCCTGGAACCATGTCAAGGATACGTTAGCCATCTGCCAGAACTGTTCTACCCCTACTTCTTGTTGCACTTCCCATTGCACTCCTACCCCCTGGTTCAACCTTCCCACTGTCCCTATCCAACTTCTGTGCTTTGTGGACACTACTCCCCCACCTGAGAAAACATTTTTTTTTGTTTTTTCTTTGTCTGGCAGCCCACTGGGTGAAAATATTTCCTAGGCATCTCCGAATGTGGTCCGACACATTGCTATCCCTCCAAATCAAAGACATGCCAGCCTAAATGGAGAATCTGCCACTCAAACAGCTGTGGAATTAAAGTTCTGAAAGTCAACTGGAAAGAAGGCCTTCTAAGCGCCCTCTGAGGATAGGCCCCAACATTCAGCAGGTGTGACGCTACCTTCTCCCATGTGTCCTGCAGTCCCCATCACGGCCCCTAGTGCCCAAAACTATGGTACACCATTGACTGTTTCTTGTTTTATTTTTTTTTTATCCAGGTGGGATGTACGTCCACACCAAGAAAACTAGCCTCCCAAAGCGCGTGACTCTTGGCCCCTGCCCTGAGGCCCTGTGCACTGCAGCTGACACAGCATTCACTGAGAAAAAAATGTGCCCAATGTATTCGGTTATTACCCAGCTTCTCCCCATCCCCCCCTCCTTGTGCTCTTCTGCCTGGATTCCATGGCCCCAGGACCCACTACGCTTCCCTCCAAACAGTCCAGCCTATCATCACTTCAGGAAAGAAGAAAAAAGGAAACATTAAATAAACCTGGGAGGCCCCAGTGGCTTCATTCCCTGCCACTGCTCCCCCTCTCCTTACTCTGTGTGGCTCATGTTAGCCCAACCACATGGTCACTTGGTGTAGACTGTTGATCTTCTCCCTGAATTCAGGAGAAACCAGAAAATTCATGAAAAAAACACCGTACTGAAATCCCATGTCTGAAAGTGGCATTATGGTCTATATATTTTCCTTTTCTGAAAAAACAAAACCAACTCAATTTGCAGGATAGATCATGTCTGCGTGTTCTGTCACAGGCCATCCTACACCCAGACTGGAACCCAAGGCCTCAGCGTGGTCCTCGTCTTCTTCCTAGGCCACTCTACACTTAAACACTAATCCCCAGGAGGTGCTGCTATGGCCTTTAATAATCTCCTCATTATTCTTTTTTTTTAAAGATCAAAACAGCCAAGGCCCTTAGCTCCTGGCTGAGCCTCTGGCCACTAGCCAAATTCCATCCCAGAATGGAGACCCCACTGCCCTGCATGTCTCACTCAGGCCCTGTCACATGGGCCCACATCCTACAGGCTGCCCTGCTGTCCTAAAAGTGCAGTGAGGGGAAACTAAAACTTTAAAAACCCAGCCTTCAATTTGCTAGCACACCCTACCAATTAGTCTACCCAGCATCACCATCCGATCCTTATGCTCTCGTTGTAGCTACTGCAACATCGCCACCACCACTCTCTCATCGCTTTGCAGCCACCCACAGCACATGCCATCAGCCCATCATCTGGCCATCTCTGAAATGACACTCCAAATGAATCAAAACATAGTTACACAAAAAGCACCACCCACCCAGACTATCGGCCTTGTGCCTGAAGAAAAAGTCCAGCTCCATGACGGCCCTCTATGTTCCACCCCTAGTCAATCATAAACCACAGGAAGAGAGATCCTAGCTCCCCCACCCTGCATGGAGAAAAGCAGCGGATTTTGCCCAATTTAAGCACTAACCCCCCAACTTGCTGACCTAATCCCCAGAACATCTCTGTTCTCATCTCGACTTACCAACCTGTACATTTCTTGCATTCATGTAACTCATGGGCAGGCCACAAGCACCAGAGTTTACACAAAACTAAACCGACCATCAAAATATCTTAGCCCACAACTTCTGCAGATTGGAATGAAAAGTAAAACCATTAATTAAACAAACAATGTTGTGGATGATGCCATACACATATATTTGCCAGATAATACAATAATAAAACAGCAGTCTGCTTAACCCAGTGCCTACCACACCTTACCTTCCAAATCTGCTCAAACTAACAGGTAGTTTCTATACAGCGGCAAAAAAAATAGCTTCTGGCAAACTGCAGGAAAAGAGGTGTTATCCCTCTCTGCAGCCCCTGATCTACTCCCTCTAGCCCTTCCCCATCTGGTCTCTCCACCAATCTGTAACCCTATTATTCAGTGCTGTCCAGTCCATTCCCCATGACCTCATCTCCTCTAACCCCACCCCCCCACTTCCCTCATTAGCTCCACTTAGAAAAGGTTTTCTCAAATGGTGAGGCCAGCCTCCTGGCGAGGCCCCAACCTGTTCCAGGGGAGGCTCAAGCATGTCTGAAAAAGTACTGTATTTAACTTTTGAGTTTTAGATATTTTGTATGAAGGGGTGAGGCCAACTGAAAGAGGATACTAGTGGGTAATGTTATGCCTTTATTTACAAATCAGTGAACAGGAAAGGCACACTGAGCCAAGGCCCATTTCAGGTGTACCCGGGGAAGGGTAGGAGTAAATACAATTCAAATGGTAACTGCCTGCAAAACAGTCATGCAGTACAAAATGAACAATAGCCTTGATAAAAGACCTTGATAAAAGTGCTAATTTTAGCAGGCTCATCAGATAACCTCATAGTCTTCAGGTGAAGCTACCTCTGGCTGCAAGCTGCAACACTGGACTTAAGATTTGCAAGAAAGTGAGTAGTGCTCACAACAGAGGGAGGTGAACTTTACAATTTACAATTGTGTTTGGTTTGAAGCAGATTCCTTAGGAAAGTTAATATTCTTCAGGTGGAGGGTACTTCTAACTGAAGGGTGAAATAAGCAACTTAGAATTATCAGAAAAGGCAGTCTTTCAATCAACAGAGGGAGGTGGAGTTTGCTTTACTTGTGTTACAAGTGTTAAGGTTTTCAGTGCAGGAAGAGTTTAAACCCACATACGCTAAATACTGTTTTCTCTGTCTGCCCTTCTGCACAGCTGAAGTGTTTTGGGGCTGACTGTTTTCAGAGCAAGTCACCAGGCTGTTTTGGGCTGGGGAGTTTACCTGTGTCTGACTTGGATGTTTGGATTTTCTCTGTTTGATTAGCAGGGTATTTTCTCTGTCAAATTGGTTTGAAGCAGTATTACAAATTGTCGTGTATGGCATCTTGCTGACAGGAAGGCACTCATCGCATCGGTAGGTCAGGCGTTTAGCTGATTGCTCGTGAGGGCACAGTTTAGCCCCAACCTTCCCACCCTCACCCCACCCACCCTGGAAATAGTTCTATTTATACCTGGGGTTCTGACATCATTTCCTCAAGAGGGCAAGGTACACATCACTGTCATATCCTGTCTAGCACACTGCACTGACAATATAAGCATACACATTATATAAATACATATATTTCTATATAACGCACCAATCACACACACACAAAAAAAAAAAACTGAACAAGGTAGACAGTATGTGGGGAGTAGTACAATGTAATGGCTGTGGGGCAGCAGTCTTCCAGGAGTCTTTCTGGAGGCTGAGATGCTTCCCTGTTTGCAGACAACTATCTGCCCTGAGGGAGGAAGTTGCCCATCTTCAGGCCGCACTGGACAGTGGCAAGGGAACCTCCCCCATCCAGGGAGCACCACAGCCAAACACCACTACCTCAGAGGTTGCGAAGAAAGCACAGCAGTTGGACCACAGTGGGCTCAGGGAGGGTAAGGGTGGTGGAACAGAGGCACACCCAGTCAGTTGTTACACTCCACAATCCATACACCATTCTGGGGGAGCATAATTCCCCTATGGATGCACCCGCAGAGGAAACTAAGGAGGGTGCAGATAACTGTCACAAGGGAGGCCCTCAGGAAGGAGGCAGAGGGCACCACAGGAAAGAAAGCAGCCCTGGTGGGGACTCCAATTATTAGTGGGATAGAACTGGGGAAGCAGGAAAACTGAAGTAAGGGTGCCTGCCTGGTGCCATGGCTTGGAGGGACAGGAAGCGATCCTAGGGATCACGAGAACAGTTGCAGGGAGTCTGAGCTGGACATCATTGTCCACCTAGGGACAAATGACTTGGCTCATCATGAGATTAGAGCAGTGCAAAGGACTTTGTAGAGTTGGGGAGGGCTTAAGACAGTAGCACACAGTATCCTTCTCAGAGGTGCTGCCTGTCAGTAGCATGAGTGAGGTGAGGGTACTTTGCACCATGCAGTTTAACAAATGGTTAAAAAAATGGTGTGGAGCACAGGGGTTTGGCTTCATTGGGGACTGGGGTTCCACCTAGAGGGACACCAGCCTATACTGGCAGGATGGTCTGCATCTGTCCAGGAAAGGAACAAGTCTTTTGGGCAATCGGTTTAAATGCTTCATTGGCAAGCCTTTAAACTAGCCAAGGGGGGAGGCACTGATTAGCAGAAGGAAAATCCCAGCCTCCCCTACAAAACAGGGTACTAAATGAGAAAAAGACCAGTAGAAAGGTCAGTGGGGTTGCACTGACAGGTAAAGCCATCAAAAATGGAGAGCAATGAGTACCAATGCCGTAGTCTGGGTAACAAGCTTCCTGAATTAGTGGCCTTGATGGAGGAGGAAGATCTGGATATTGTGAAGTCACAGAAACATGGTACATACAGAACCATGACTGGGATGTAAACATACCAGGATACACTATCTACAGGAGGGACAGGAGGGTAAAAGGAGGAGGAGTAGCTCTCACATAAGAGAAGAAATCAAAGCAACAGAACAAAAGGGTAAACAGCGAGGAGAAGAAGCACTGTGGGTCAATTTGGAGGCAGGCAATGGCACCACAATCCGTACAGCGGTTGTATACAGACCCCCTCTCAGGGGGAGGAAATGGACAAGGAAATGATAGAAAGTATACTTAGAATGGCAGACAAAGGGGAGATATTGCTGATGGGTGATCTGAATATGCCAGATGTTAACTGGAGGCAGTTGCAGCAGCCACTCTAAGAGTGAAGTACTCGATGCCCTACAGGGGCATGCCTTAGACAACTAGTATTGGAGCCCACCTGAGAGGGAGCACTCTTAGACCTGGTTCTCTCAAATGGAGATGAAGAGAGGATCACAGATAGAAGTGGGTAGCCATCTGGGAACTAGCGACCATCGAACAGTATGGTTCTACAATAACACAGCAATAGAGTCAAGCCATACAAAGACAAAGGTACTGGATTTTAGAGGGCTGACTTTGCCAAAATGGGTGAGTGCCTAAGAATCCACTAGCAAATGGGCAGGAAGGAGGGTGGAAGAACAATGGGGAATAATAAAAACTGCCATCACAGAGGTAACAAGCCTTTGTGTAAAGCAAATAAACAAAACGAAATGAGCTAAGAAACCACTATGGTTCTCAAAGGAAGTGGCAGTGAAGGTTCAAGAGAAAAAGAAAGCATTCAGGAAGTACAAGGAATCACAGAAAGAACAGGACAGAGAACTGTATCAGTTAAAGCAAAGGGAAGCTGGAAAGGCAGTCAGAACAGCAAAGACCCAAACCGAGGAAAAGATAGCCAACTCAGTTAAGAAGGGATAAACCCTTTATAGGTACATCAGGGAGCAAAGGAAGACCAAGGGAGGGATAGGAGGCTTAATAAGGAGGGAGGGTGGGTAGAGGTGACTGTGAAAAGGCAGAGATACTAAACAAATATTTTTGCTCAGTATTTACAAAGGAAGAGGGGAGGTACCTAAAACAAACAGTAGAAACACTCTGGATACAGAAGTTGATACCAGCCCATTTACAGAAGAAAGAGTTCTGAAAGAGCTCTTAAAACTGAAGGTGGACAAAGCATGGGACTTGATGGAATTCATCCCAGAATTCTAAAAGAACTAAGGATAGAACTAGTGACACCACTGACTACCCTCTTTAACAAATCATGGGAGGATAGGGTGGTACCTGAGGACTGGAGGAGGGCAGATGTGATTCCCTTCACAAAAGTGAGCAAGGCAGAAGCAGGAAACTACAGACCTGTTAGTTTAACCTTAGTGGTAGGGAAAATGATGGAATCACTTCTGAAGGAAAGAATTGTTGAGTATCTAGAGGCCAGAGGGGCACAGGACCCAAGGCAGCATGGATTCACAGCGGAAGGTCATGCCAGATGAATCTGATAGATTTTTGACTGGGTGACCAAAGTAGTAGATCAGGGAGGGACTGTGGACATGGCCTACCTAGACTTTAGCTAGGCATTTGACACAGTCCCACACAAAAGATTAATGCTAGTGCCAACCTGGGAGTGGGTCCCAAGATGACAGCCTGGGTCAAGAATTGGCTGGAGAATAGGACACAGAGAGTAATAGTAAATGGAGTCCACTCTAAAAAGGGGGTTAGCAGTGGGTACCACAGGGTTCAGTATTAGACTGTCCTCTTCAATGTCTTTATAGTTTACATTGCAGAGGACTGAAGGAAAAGTATGTCTCTTTGCAGATGACACAAAGATCTGCAACAGAGTTGATGCGCAAGGTGGGGTGGAAAGGATGAGAAGGGACTTGGCAAGGTTAGAGGAATGGTCAAATGTATGGCAGCTTAGATTCAATGCTAAGAAGTGCAAGGTAATGCACCTGGGAAACAAAAACCCAGGGGAAGAGTACGCAATGGGGGGTGAGATACTAACAACAACAAAAATGGAAAGGGACCTGGGGGTAGTCATATCAGATGACCTAAAGGTGGGCAAGCAATGTGAGAGGGCAGCAAGGAGGGCTGGGGGGATACTGGGATGCATAGGGAGAGGCATCACCAGTAGAAAACAAGAAGTTATTATCCCTCTGTACAGACAGCTGGTGAGACCACATCTGGAGTACTGCGTGCAGTTCTGGAGACCCAGTCTCCGCAAAGACATAGACAGGATGGAAGCTGTCCAGAGGAGGGCAACTAAAATGGTGCAGGGTCTGCACCGGAAGACATATGAAGTGAGACTTAAGGAGCTTATTATGTATAGCCTCGAGGAAAGGAGGGAGAGGGGGGACATGATAGAAACTTTCAAGTACCTCAAGGGAATCAACAAAGTCCAAGAGGGTAGCATCTTTCAAAAAAAGAGGTGTGCAAGAACAAGGGGGCACAATTTGAAGATAGAAGGGGGGCGGCTCAGAGGTAATTTAAGGAAGTATTTTTCACAGAGGGTTGTGGATGCATGGAACAGCCTTCCAGAGGAGGTTGTGGAGTCAAAACAGTGGTGGAATTCAAGCATGCATGGGACAGTCATAAGGCAATTCTAGGGGTGGGGGGAAAGAAGTAGGCTGCTGGTTAACTAGGATCTGCAGCTTATCCATCAGGTAGGGAAATGGGCAGACTGGATGGGCCAAGCGGTCCTTTCTGCAGTCAAATTCTATGTTTCTATGTTTCTAATAGTGCAAACAAATAGGAACAATGCACACATAATGAGAGGTAACAATTGACCAATTAGACTGGTGGGAGAACAGTTCAAAAACATGGGTTTAGCAGAGATGTCCTGAAGCATAAGCAGGAGGGGGCAAAAGGATACCTGAGAAGTTGCTTTAGAGCAGAGTAAGAAAGGGAGAGAGATGTGTGCATGGAGGTAATTCCAAATAACAGAGAAACTGAGAAAGTAGTCTGACCAACGAAGGTATTGCAACAAGGGGTAACAATGGTTCAAGAGTCAAAATAGAGGAGAAAGCAGACTGGCCTGGGGAAAGGGGTTACAAATGTGTGTGTGTGTGTGTGTGTGTGTGGTGGGAGGGTTATAATAAACTGAATAAAAAAAATTTAAGGTGTATGATGAATTGCTGGTTATGTGTATTATTGTTGTTGATTTGTACTGTATCGCTCCCAGAATCAACAGAATTGGGTGCTTTAAAAATAAAATATCTATCTAAAACAACAGCCAACTACTCAAAGAAGTTTCACTTTATTCATGATGTACTGTGCAAAGTATGCTGTTTGTCTACGGAGAAGCCCAAGATTATTTCAATAGGTATTTGGGGGAGGCTCAAGATCCTTTCCATGGCTTGGTGGAGGCTCACTACAACAAAGTCTGAGAACTAATGACTTAGCCTTTCTGCTACTTCTACCCCCTACCTCCTTGCCTCAAAACCTTACTTCTGATTTCAGTGAGCCCTTGACAATCTAGATTGCCCTTTATAGGTCAAACTGCTATGCTGACATCACAAAGGGAAACTAGCACTGTGGAGCTGAAGGTTGGAATTGTACAAATGTTGCCATGCAGTCTTAGAACTGAGGGGTTTTAAGTGGTATATTGACCCTGTTGGGGGTTCATAGTTATTCTATGCAAGCAATAATACTCAACAGGGTGGGGGTATTGGGCAATACCTAACCACCCAGGGTCTTAGAGCCCCTGGAAGGTCTGTATTGCCCATACTGCCCACCCTGGAGGGTATCATTGCGCTTAGAAAATGGACTAAATGGGAATGGTTTTTTTAACATTTAAGAATTATAAAAAAAAAAAAATTATAATAAAATTACTACAAATTACCTTAAAGTTGATTTGTTAGTAAATAGTCCTCTACTGATATACTTACCAATACTTACCAGTAGAGGGCACTGCAGCTTTTTTGTGGCTTTCTTACTGCTATGTAGGATATGTCCCTCCTTGCCTCTTGAACCATCATCCCCCCCCCCCCAGGCAAGAGCCTGATCAGGGAAACAGACTGAAGAAGTTAGCAGTAATGCCATCAGTTTCGTTTTGTTAAAAAAAAAAAAACACATGTAAATGTTTTAATGGAGCTGAAGTGGAGGTGGGGAGAGTGCCAGAAACAGAATTTACATAGGGCTGTATGCAAGTAGTGCTGAGCACACCACCTGCTTGCGCTACTCATTTAAAATGAAAGAAAACAATTTTTTTAACATTTTCTGAGAACTGTGTCAGAGTGTGCCTGTTATCATGGAGGGTGTCTGTGTCTTATCTGCTTGTGGGTCTGTTGGTGGCAGTTGTTTTTTGTTGGAAGCAATCAGTGTATGAGTCGCCAACATTGGGGATCACAACTGTGCTCCAGTGGGGGAATTGCAGGAGCTGCGCGAGACTAGTGCTACATTAACTGGCACTTTTGTTTTTTCCTTTGTCTAGTTTTAGCAGAACCTGTTTTTATAAAGCAGGCCGAGATCAAAGGATTGCAGTGGGACTGTGGCAGGATTTGCCTGTGAGCGAGTGAGCAAACGGGGGGGGGGGCAGAGTCCCTCGCTAACTGACATGGGAACAGTTGCGGTGTTGTCATGGCACGGTGGCACCTGGAAGTTGAGGAGTGCTCCCCCACACACACACACACACACACACACACACACACACTACCGTGGCTATATTTGGGGGGTAGACCTTGAAATGTCCATAGCTGGGGACTGAAGGCAGATATTATCGCTGTGTCCACAGAGAGTGTGAGGGCACTGGGAGAGACTGCCTTAAAGTTGAATGTACTGATGGCTTTTATTTTACATTTTCAAGTAGGGAGTCTGTGGAGAGCCAGAGGCACTGGCAGTAATACACTGAAAGACGATCTGATAGCTTTAACAGTACAATCTTTTTTTTTTTCATTTTTATTAAATGCAGACATTTGGGATGTTCAGTACTTTATGGGGCTACAGTGAAACCAATCTCAAGCATGGTGTTCGGTTCACTCGTGAAGGTTGTCTCAGAATTTGACTGCATTATCTGTGTGATATCTAGATGCTGTAGATGTAACTGAGCCCCTGGTTGGTTTGTGCTGTGTGTGTGTCTGGTGGGGATGAATTAGACTTCAGTCTCTCTCTTAGTAAGCAATAACAAAAATATGGTAGTTAGTTAGAGTGTGGTCAGCTCTCTGAGATTTGTGACATGAATGAGAGAAAACAGCAAATTGACTTGCGAGAAAGCGCTATCTCATACACAGCAGTCCTACTAGATATAGCGCTGTCTCACTAGCCAGTTTGCGGTCTTGGAGCCGATCAGACCAACTAATAACAAAAAATTGACAATTCCTTGCAGCAGTAGGTTAAACGGGCAGGCAGACAGGTGGAGAATGAGGGTTGAGTGTCGTCTCACACTTACCGAGAAAAAAAAATGGTGGCAGTTTGAAATTGAGTACCCAGCACTTCAGCCAATGAGGAAGCAGGGTGCTGGGCACACATATACTTTGCTGGCTATCAGGCAGGCTTAGGCTGGGGCTTTTTATTTGGTGGGCAACTATTGTCTGATAGATGCCCACCTAAATAAATGTCTCAGCCAATCAGAAGAGAGAATGGTCTTTGCCCATTTTCTAAAAATAAATAAACTGGCTGAGCAACACAAATTGTTGGCTAATAGCTGTAATCAGGCACAGTGTCACAATACAGAAACTCATTAAAAGGTAACAAAAACTTGATTTAACTTGATTTATGCAAAATGTCACAGCACATACTGTAAGCATTCTAATAAGCTGAATGAGACCTTAAAATAAAAAATTAATTTAGCATTTTTTAAAAGCCTATATTGTCTTCACATTCACTATCTCTGCTGGTAGACTAGTTCATTCACTTGCATGTTAGAATACTAGATTTGAATTTCGTAGGGAGGACATTTTGTTAAAAAAATCCAAAAAGTTTAATTTTAAAACTGGCTCTTCTAGTCCTGACTCAAGCCACCTGGCCATGTTTCTAACTTGACAATTTGTGATGCATGACTCTAATCTCATTCTCCCTTCTTCCCTCTGCAGGTAAATGACACCTATGTAACATACAGCATGAATGTGCTATATCCATATAACTCGACTGATGGTGTCATTCTTTATAATGACATACAGGTGACTTATAATTGCTCCTTCCCCTTGGATATGATATCAAGCCTTGATCTAGCTGTGAATCCTGTATTGAGGTATGACTGTTCTTTTAATTCAATTGTTTCAAAACAACTGGTGGCCCAGTGAAATAGATTTAGTTTGCTTTTACATATAGATCCCATGGAATGCCGTGACCAGATTGAGGGGTAGCAATTATGCAAGCAATAATACCCGACAGGGTGGGCGGTATTGGGCAATACCAGACCGCCCAGGGGCGTAATGAGACCTGATGCTGCAGGCCGAGGGCCTTATAGCCCCTGGGAAGTCCGGGATTGCCAATACCGCCCACCCTGGAGGGTATTATTGCGCTTAGAAAATGAGCATTTGTGTAAATTTTAATTAGGTTATTGAATAAAAAAGGATATTATTTTGAAATTGGATAGAAACTGCAAAAACTATTTTTTATGGTAAAATAGTCCTTTGTTTTTGTGCTGTTACATCTGCTGTTGCACCCCCCAGCTATTCTGTTGTAATTAGCCCCACCCCTTGCACCCACATACCACTGTTTACAGAAGCAGAGAAGGAGTATTTTTTGAAGCTGCCTCCAAGCAGTTAATTTTGGTATTTTCAAATGCAGCATGTATTTTTTTTTTTTTTTGTGCTGTCCCACGCAATGTTGCATGACTCTGTTACATGAAACCAGGAAGTGGAGAAACCAATCCTGTAACAGGTGAATGGTGGTTAACTCCCGGAGTGTTTTTTTTTTAAATCCCGGCAGAATAGTGAGGCAGTTTAAGTAAGGTAATGCATTTTAACAATAATACATTCATTGGGGTGATTTTACTGTGACAGGTTTGACTGAAGTTGGAATGGAGCTACTGTTGGTATCGCAGTTACTGTGGGAATGGTGAAACTGTAGGATAGTTATTGTGCAGTGAGCTGCTATCAGGGACAACAGAAAAAAAAAGGTTATTTTTTGTTTTTATGATTTGCCTACAAATAAATATTCATGAGTGAAGTTTTTGTTGATAGTTGTGAGCGGGGATACAGACCTTGTGTTGCCGACGGAAATCTCGCTAAACGAGAGAAAATAACATGGCGCCTGGGCAGTTTGAAAATCGGGGTGCCCAAGAATATGTTAAGTAATGGGGCACCCCGAATTAGGACTTGTTTTACAGTGGTCATTTATCGAAACTTAATGTACCCCCCTGCTATGCTGCTCAGCCAATCAGAAAAGTCCTACTGCCTAGTCCATTTTCTAAAAACAGTTATTTCCTTATAAAGAATGAGCATAAAAGGAACACTGTATGATGCTTACTCACAGGTGTAGATACCTGGATCATTCCTGGGGGCTTTGGTCCACTTGAGAGAAATAGATGGTAAGTCTCAGACACATAAAAACAGTAACATTGTTGACTGCAGAAGACCAATGAATCATCCAGCCTTGCCAAATAGTTTTTCTTACACCACCTTGTAACCTACTGTCCTGGCTGGTTTTCCAACCCATCACCTCCCCCACATCTTCCCCCATATTTAGCCCTCTCAGTGTAGCTATCGGCCCCTTTGCTCTGTCCAAGCTGTGCTTGAACCTGTTAATAATCTATGCTGGTAGACTGTTTCATGGCTCAACCACCCTTTCTGTGAAATAAAACTCTTTACATACCTCCAGAACCTTATTCCTTTCAACTTCTATTCATGACCCTTATTACTGACTCTATTCCTATTAAATAGGACCTCACTGTTCACCTTGTTGATTCCTCTTAGGAACCTGAAGGTCTTAGTCATGTTGGTCTTCTCCATATGGGACTCCATTGATTGTGCATTGAGAGCCGACCAGTCTCCCCTTATAGAATCTGCCCTGCTGGCCACAAATCATCTTAATGTCCCTCTGCTAGACTAACTCCAGTCTATCTCTATCTTCTTCAGGTGTGGACTCCAGAACTGGGCACAGTATTCCAGTTGTGGCTTCACCAGTGACCTAGACATTGGCAAAATTCTTCTTTTTCCTCCTATATAATCACCTTCCCAGTGCACCCCAATTACTGTTGGTCTTATTGCATTGACCGTTTTGTTTTGTGTCTCTACATCTCATAAAGCTGGTTCCAGGTTCAAAATTAATTCAGTGGCTAAACTGAGCCACACAGCGGAGCACCTTAAAGAGCTCGGTGTTTCCTTTTATTATTATTCTTGTCTAAACTGATGTGAGTCCAGGAATGCGAGTTTATTTGTTTTCCTTTTTCCCAAGGTGTTATTTCTAGTTTTGTATTGGATTCATGAATAACTATATGTAGTCTCAAATATGTTGCATTTTACTTGTCATTGATATTATATTGTAACTTGTGTCTCAAGAAACCAATGACATTGAGCTTTCATAACTGGCCTTTTCTACCAGGAAACATATCCAACAACAACAACCAATACCATTCAACTCTGCTACTCAGGCTGCTCTAGAGTGGTGTGATATGAGATGAGTATTTTCTCATATGCAGAATTCCACATTGGAATATAAAATTTGCACCAAAAACTTTAATTCTGTAGATTTTTAGTTCAGTTTCAGGTTATTGTTCTGTGACTAGAAAAAGACAATTGCAATCTGACATACAGTATATGGATAGCATCATATACTGCATATTATATAAAGATGAAGGGCTATATATTCAAAGGAGTTTCACCTTGCGCAACTGAGTTGCACCAGCACAACCCCAGAAATGCACCCCTGGGTGATATTCAAAAGGGAGAAATGCACTGCACAATTCCCTATGTGCCACGGTGCAAAGATAATGTATGCGGCACATCTCCGGGGGCGTGCCCATGCATATGTGACACATTTTGATATTCAGCTGAGATGTGCCATGCATCTGCTGGCACCTCACAGTGCAGAGATGTGCCACATACATGGGCACAAAATTATGCCTGTAAAAAACAGACCTAACTGGCAGCCACCCATAGGCAGGCTGCTGTATTGCAAGGCACAACACAGCATCCACCAGCCCCTGGGTGGCTACTCCCATGAGTACCACATCTGCTCCCAGCACAGTGCACACAGGGCACTGGTAGTCCAGTGGTTCCCCACTTCCCACTCTGTACCCTGATCACTGTATAAAATTGAACAGCCCCAACCCTGATGGTCTAGTGGCCGTTCCCTAGCCCTAAACACTGCTCCCCCAAAAAAGGTGTGCATGTAGAGACATATACCCTGGTAGTCTAGTGGCCCTGCCTGATCCCCAATTCCATGATCCCAGACACATTCCCCAAATACAAATATAGATCTCTTGGTAGTCTAGTGGTATCCCCCAACCCTCACCAACACAGGACCACATGCCACCTAAGTCATTGGTGGGCAGCAAACCTACTTCCTCACCTCTGCAGCTGATCACCAAATGACAGTTTACAGTAACACCTGCAAGCTCATTGGTCCACACTGTCAACCAATGGGCTTGCAGTGTGTACTGTAATTAGTCATTCGCAACTTTGTAATCTAACTTTTTTCTAATATACCTCTGTGTTGGTCTGATGCATGCTTGAATCCCCCTACTGTAGCCTCCACCATGTCCATTGTCGTCTGTCCTAGATATCCCAGACACCACCAAGTCTTTGACCCCACCCCTAGACAATGCCTAGGCAGAAACATAATGGTTGGACCTTTGTGAGCTCCTAGAGTGTTGCAGTGGCAGGCAGTGTACATACTCCTCAGCATACACTGCTGCAGTATTCCTTCCCTATATTGCCAGGATGGGGCCACCAGATGGAGGCACCCACAGCAGCAGAAAGAGAGGATGTGGTGGCCTTCAGAAGGGGAAGATCCAAGAAGGAAGGGAGAGGACCCCAGACAAGAAGGAAGCAGCCACTGGTGGGGGACTCTATCATGATGGGGATAGATTTGGGAGAAATGGAAGGGAAAGAGTGATGAAGTGTCTCCCTGCTGCATCAGCTTGGAGTGGTGGGGAGCAGATCCCTTGCTTGGTAATAGTAGTAGTAAGGACATAGGCTCCATAAGCAAAACAAATAATTTCAGGACCTTACTTTATGGACTTGGCTTTCTTGTTATTGACTTTTAACAGTACATTGATTTTACCCTGAGTGTCTTGAAAAAGTTTAGCGATATCATACATATTGTCACAAGGGAAATAGGAAGCGAAAATTGTTTAACCATGAAAGGCACACAAAGCCGAAGCTTGTTTATAGGTGTAACCTAGAAGCACAAGGAGGTTAAGTGACTTGCTTAGGATCACACAGTATGCAAGTGGGGGCTGTGAGATTGAAACCAGATCTCCAGGTTAGCAGATAAATGCCCTAAACCATAGCACTATACTACCTCCTATAGTAGGTAAATAGTACATTTTCTTCTTGTGCTAGGCTGCAAATCCCATGTATCATAGGTTTGTTAACATTATCTGCCTTTTGATGCTCAGATTAATGCATATGTCTCCTTATGGTGTCCATGTCAGCCATATTCTATATGGACAAGCTATATGCAAATAGACCTGAGACAGTGCCAATAAGACCTTCCAGGTCTCCAACCAGTCCGGTATGGAAAACTCCATCTTTTTTTTTTTTTTTATAGCTTGTTCTGGTTTTCTTGGTAACAAAGATACATGGTTTTCATACAGATGTACGTGCTCTTGGTAGTGTTGTCCAATACAGCTGGTATAATCCTGGTGTCTCCTGAGTATGAGCCAGCAAGGAACTTAAAAATAGGTTCTTGATTGTCCAACATCTGCTGCCTCCATATCAAGTGTGCAATGGTGGATGAAATGTAAATGACAGCTAGTAGAACATAATTTCCTTCATACGCTGACACTGCTCACTGGTGCATCATAACCTTGAGTCCTGTGGCTGCTAGCCACATATCACTTAATCTCTGAAAGATAAAACAATTAAAGAAGAGGGCTTTGGCCCCCTCATACATTGCTAGGTTAGTTTTGATCATTAAACAGTTTTAACTGATTTACATGAAATCACTTGTCAGTGGCTACTTGTGGATATATCCTGTAAAGTGTATCAGTGCTGTGGTGGTGCAGTATGCTTTTCTAAAACCATGCTTTTGCGGGCATTGTAACTGATATTTGTTGAAGTAATCCACCAACCAATTGGCGGCAATGCACTCTAGCACCTGAGAAATTGGTGGGAGGATAGCTATGGGGTGGTAGTTAGAGTAGTTGGCTCTATTCCCACTTATATGTACCAGCGCAATCACCTCAGCTTTCCAGACAATGGGAATGTTGCAGTTCTCAGTGATAGATTTAGGATTTTTGTTAGAGGTGAGAGTATCTCCTCAATGGTGAGTGCAACAAGTTTCAGATCAGGTGAGTCTCCACTAACTCTAGAGTTTCCTAACAGTTGTTGTAGATATTTGTTTGCCTCTGTTTTTTTTGTGATGATTTTGATTTTGTCATGTTTGCCATAGTAAATGGGAGTAGTAACCTGTAAGAGTTGTGACTCAATCTCCTACCATTCAAACTGCCAAACAGTGCAGTTTTCCATGAAAAAAAAATGATTCTATTGCTGTGCTCTGCCCCATTTGTATAACCATGCCCATTTTTTTCTCCATATTGCAACCCCAACGGTGACATCATGCAAGGGGAAATAAAATTTTTAATCACTGTGTTCAAACAGAGACCTCTCTTGGTCAGTCTTGGTATTGCAGACATCCTTTTTCTTTCACAATTTTGAACTCAAAGCAGAAGATGGACACCAAAGAAAAAGAAAAGTAGTCTGACACATAATTATACTCCTAAACTACTTATAGTCATTCAGGCCCTATAACATAAACACAGAAAAGTGTCATCACTTTCCCACACTTTGACAGTAGCTGCCACTCCAGACCAGTCACATCACCAGCAGGCAGTAAAAGTCAAACAGCATCTACGCAGACTGGCAAATTATCTTTTTGCCTATCTGCATCACAAGAGCAGTTTCCAGAATGATTTCTACAGACTGTACTGCTGTAAACACTACCAACACAGGAAACTGTACTTTGATGAAACAGAACAATCAGCTATACACTGTACCCACAATGCCTTGATATAGATATATACACACACACATACATACATATAGATGTTGACAGCAGATAAGGGCCTACAGTCCACCTAGTCTGCCCATGTGTGCAGGTACTTAGCTTCTTCAGACTTCTCTAGAACTAGGTTATATGTTTACATATTAGGTGCTATTCTGCAGTTCCCACTACCAAATCAAGGGACTACACCTCTGAGTAATGAACATTTAAGTCAACTTTATCATTTACCCATCATTCCATGGTGCTGTATGTACAATATTGACATTTCCTTGCATGACATCACACTGGGGGTATGGCCTCACACATAAAACTGAAGGGTGCACAGGAACAAAAATGTACAAGAAAATTACTATGACAGATTTTTTTACAAAACAAATAACATCTGAAGCATGGGTGGCAATGGCATACTCTGTGAAACAGGCATTAGCGTAATGTGACTAAATCACGTTAAGGTAAAGTGAGGGGTGGCGACCTGATGGGCAATAGGGCAGTTATTGTTGTTTATGATATCTGTAGTCTCAAAGAAATCATGGGGAAGCACACTGCTTAGATCTGAGAATGCAGCATTAAAAGTATTTGCTATAAACTTTGGGTCTTGGGTGATCACCCTTTCCATATTGAGCATGGATGGTGAGGCCTTGATGGTTCTCCCAGTTACTGACTTCATATTGACTCAGAACTTGAGGCTGTCACTGCATGATATGGAAAGTTCATTTTTATAGTATTGACTTTTGGCAGATCTGATGGCCCAGGTGCAGTTGTTACAAGATTTTTTGCAGTTCTGAATGTCCACCTGCTTTCCTATACTCCACGCCCAGTACCAAAGATTGCCTCTTAGTTTCATAAGTTCACTTAGGGGAGGTGAGAGCCAGGACTTACTTGATCCCCTAGCTTTATGTTTTCAACATGGGGCATAAGTGTCACATGCTACATAAAAAATGGTTACAAATTTGCAGAGAGCTCTGTCTACATCTTCAGCAAATTCTATAGTAAACCAGTCTTGCTGCACGAGGTGGTGTTTTAACTGTCCCAATTGCCATTTTTTAGCACACAGGTTGTGACTGTTTTTGGGGGTGGTTTTATTACCTTGTTTGACCAGGTACATTAAATAAGGGAGTGGTCACAGATGGTGTCAAGGAGTATCATAATGTTCATGATTCTGTCTGGAAAATTGGTTATCACCCACTCCAGTAGCATACTAGTTCCAGTGTGGTAATTCGTTCTGGTGGGGGAGTCATGTTAATAGTGAGATTGCATCTTTTTATTTATTTATTTAAAATTGGTGACCTAGAAAGGCACACTGAGTCAGGCTCATTTCCAGGTACAAGCTGGGTACAAGGTGTTCACTGAGGTATGCATAGAGTACAATTGTTTGTTACAGATGTACAACATCAAGAAATTACAGTACGAATGTAGATATTTACAGTATTATAGAAGCAGCAACATTTACAGTGTTCTATAAACTAGCACAGAAATTGTACAGTAGATAAGTTGAAATACTATTGGAGGCAGGCGTGTGCAAAAATTGACTAAATGAGACCTCAGAGTGTAGGATAGGCCCAAGTTGTGGTGGGATCCAAGGAGCATCTTTGACAGAGAGGGGGGGAGGGGGGGAGCAGCCTGAGGAGTTGTTTAATGGCTGAAAGGGAGGAGGCCTGGTGAACGTTTGGTGGAAGATTGTTCCATAGGAGGGGAGGTGGTAAGAAAAGGCAACTTGACCAGCAGCAAAGTGGGTGTGTGTGAGGTGGAGAGTACGTGCATCCCTGTGGTGGATGGTGTAGCCTAGGGAATTGGCTGGAGTAAGGCGGGAAGTAAGGTAGCGGGGTAGGGAGCCTAACCAGTATTTAGCTATGAGGGAGGCACTGTGGATGGTTCTCCTGTGAGGGATCGGGGCTAGGGAGAGAGTAGAGGAGAGGAGAAGGCAGTGATGAGTAAGCGGGGAGGCAGTGGTAAAATGACAGAAAGAGTTGAACAGGATGTCAAGATTAGAGAGAAATGAGGTTGGTGCCGTAGCATAGATGATGTCTGCATAGTCCAGCACTGGCAAGGTAGTTTTACATATGAGTTTGTTTCGGGCAGCAAGAGGAAAACTGACTTTGTTGCGATAGAGGATGGCCAGTTTGGGACAGAGTTTGGTACAGATGGTCTCGACATGGGTGGAAAAGTTGAGGTGGCTGTCCAGCCAGACTTCCAGGTACTTGAAAGCAGGGACTGACTCGAGGGGGAAGACGTTCAGGGTGGTGATTATTGGGGGGGGCCCGGTAGGAGGCAAGCTTTGTCTAGATCCAAACACCATGGTGACTGTTTTTGGCATTAAGTTTAAGCTGTTTTTCAGGAACCAGGCTTGACCTGGTTGAAGTCACTTTGAAGATTTGAGAGCACGCTGTTGGGGAAGGGCCCGAGACATAGATGATAGTATTGTCTGTATACAGATGCACGTTTGAGGAGAGATAAGTGGAGGGAGGTCATTGATGAAAAGAGAAGAGGATAGGGCCAAGAAGAGAGCCTTGGGGACTCCTGAGAGGATTGGTAGAGGGGGAAAGGGTGTCACCTATTTGTACAGACTGCTACGCATTCTGGAGGTAAGAGTGGAACCAGTTGATGGCAGTTTGGGCATGGCCGAAGGAGTTAAGTTTGCAGAGCAACAGATGGTGGGAGACAGAGTTGAAAGCTTTTGCCAGGTCGATGAAAATGGCAGTGGTGGTTTGGCTGTTGTCCATGGCTGAGAGGATTGAGTCAGTAACTCATAGTATGGTTGTGATAGTAGAGTGGTGTTTTCTAAATCCTGATTGAAAGGGTGAGAGAGAGCTGTTGGTGGAGTGAAAATTTGACAGTTTGGACAGCATGAGGAATTCTTGGATCTTGGTGAGGGAGGGGAGGAGCGAGATGGGCCTGTAGTTTCCCGGTTGGGAAGGGACTCCACCTTTATGAAGAGGGAGGATCTTGGCTGTCTTTGTAGGTGGATGCCTCTGGGATAGCCAATTGATGTTAAAAAAATCTCCTAGCATAATTACCTCTGAGCTAAAGTGTAGTTTATTTAGGTAGTCTATAACCATCTTGAATACACGGTTGTGCTCTGTGGGAGGGATGTACTGTATACCAAGACTACAGCTAGCTATTTGTTGGCCAGTGTTTGGACAGTGCTACCAGTATTTAGATTGGGGAGGGTGTGAGCCTTAATGGTGTCCTTTATGTAGATCACACAGCCCCTGCCTTGTGTACTGGTCCTATCTGGTATGAAAATTGTACAGCCTTCAATTTAGGGTGCCACATCCGGTATCTTCTGAGTTAGCTATGTTTCTGCCACAGACAGCACATCAGGACTGTGCTGTGTTATCCAGACCTGGAGCGAGTCAAATTTAATGATCAAGCTACAAATGCTGATGGAGGCAATTTTGGGTTCCTGTAACCTTGAAGGCCCATTAGTATGAAAGTAGGGACAGGGTTGGGTGGATGTTCCTGACATGAGCATGCGAGCAATTCAAGTCTTCTGGTTTGATACTTGAGGTGTTTATGGTTTTCTTTTTTAGTGGCAGCTTCTCTGCCAATTTTCAATTTGCATGTGATTAAGTTTAGTCTGGTAATGGGGAGTACTGGGTAGGTGTCATTAGTACTTTGGCATATCTCAGTTCCCATGTTTACTCCCCTACTTAAGTTACATAGAACTGGGCGGGTCAGGTTTGCAGGCCTATACTAATTTGTTACCATGACAAATTGACTGCTATCGACTTTCTGGGTGATTATGAACCCTATTTGGAAGAACAACAATAGTAGGATGGCAATGTGCAACAATAATATGCATGACTCACTTTACTATAATGGTACCCCTAGAAGTGTGGTTGGTCTGCCTACCAGAGTGACCCCCGATGGAGAATCAGACTGAGGGTGACCATTGGGAATATTGAAATATGGGAAATACTATCCTAAAATCTTAAGTCCTAGGCGTGGGTGGGGGAAGGAATTTGACAGTGAATGTAGTGGTGGGGGGTGGGGAATAGTCATACTGTAGGCTTAAGGGTAATAAGTCGGGGGTTTAGTGTTACTGCCAGGATAGCATAATGCTTGCAGTCTTTGGTACAGAGGGTCAGAGGTTCAGGTCCTGCCACAAGCAGATGGTACTGGAAAAGAGAAATTAACTGATGCAGTAGGTATTCACTAGAAGGCAGTGGAGAAATCAGGCTTCAGCTATCACAGGTAGAGATGAGCAGGAAGGGTAGGCATCAGCAAGGGAGGGATCAGCAGGGACTTCTAATGGCCAGGAGTTATAACCTGCAAATGGGGAAACAGGGTGTTTGAAATAGGCTGCACAATCACATGACAGGTCACATGACCTGACCTCCCCAATTAAGGAAAGCACTGCACAGGGCAGGAGGGTGGGTGGGGAAGTCGCCATATCAGCAGCAACAGACTAGCACAGTCTGCTAACCAGTACCTTGTTTCTTGGCTGCTGCAGCTCCTTTCTTGCGGACAAGAGTGCAGGGGATCACTACTGAGCTGGGCAGCCTTGTTTCTAGCCGCTGCGTAGCTCTCTGCTAGTAGGGAGAATGTAGTTGGCTGTCTATTATAATTTCACCACTTACTCCTGCCTCTGCTTCTTTTCTTTGTCTGTTTTGGTTTTGGTTTAAGAACCTGATCCTTATGCTCCAGCATAAATCCATCATTATTACAGCTAAAGGGAAAAATCTGGGCACAGTGTTTTCATTTTGTTGTGCAAAATGTATCCTCTTCCTCCTCTAAACAAGAGGATGTTGATTCTCCATTTGCTCATCAGGCCCAGCTGTAATTGATGTTTGCTAGAATGTTCCAGTCTTTTAAAATGGTCTTCATTGTCTTGTTTCTATTCCTGTCAGGATCTCTCTGCTTCAATCAAATATGATTCCTCTTCTATAGTCCTTGTATCTCTTTTAAATGTTTTCCTCTTCCTGTCACTGATTTTTGCATCATTTATTTTTATAGTGTCCTGTAGTGCTTGCAAATATTTCCCATATGAAGTGTGATCTCAAAACATACTCATTGTTTTCTCCTGGCTTTTAACTCTGTGCAGACATCTGCTGCTATCTCAATGGAATCTTCAATAATTAATTTCATGAACACTGCTGAGGCTTTGAAATGTTATTTATTTATTTATTGAAACATAGACTTTGATGACAGATAAGGGCCTTGTCCCAACTATTCTGCCCATTTCCCTACCTATTGTATAAGCTGCAGATCCTAGTTTACCAGTAGCCTACTGTACTTCCTCCTACCCCCACTATAATTGCCTTATGTTGGTCCCATGCCTTCTTTTAATGGGGATGATGGGGAGTTATGCAAATCGAGGTAGCAGGACACAGGGGCAATATGGAGGGGTTTTGAGGGAGATAATCCCAGCACCCACAGAGCAGCAACACAGGGCAGCTTCAGTATGACTGCCACCCCCACTAAAATAGCCATTTAAATTATTTGGTACAGGATTATATGAACAAAAAGTGAGGGACAGGCTGAGGAACCAGTTCTGGTCGTTTTGCCTCCATTATGCAGTGGAAAGAAAAACATGGGAGCAAAATCTAGAATCAATAAAGGGAAGGAGGGTATAGTTGATGAAAAAATCAAAAAGAAAGGTAGCAGGGAGGGTGGGGCCCATTCAAATCTCCCACCTTTTCCCCTTGAGGGCTTTTATCATTGGGCATAGAGCCAAAGCAGCTGCTAAGGGAAGTGTTGGCTAAACCGCCATCTTTTCTACCCAGAGGGGGATTTACATAATGATGCCATCGCTGTGGAAAGGAGCGTGGTGTCATATCCCACCTTAAGAAAATGCGGTGGAATAAATCAGAGGCAAGGTGGGTGTCTGGCTAGCAAAACAGTCATAGAAGGCTGAGACTCAACTCCTTTTCCAGAATGCCTGGGCACTGAACACGCTGAGAGCATGAGCGTGTGGCAGGCTTCCCAGGAGTTCTGAAGTGGGGAGGATTGATGAAGGTGGCCCAGTATCTAATACCCAATACGAGATACATGGTAGACAGATGAAGAGACAGGGATGGCAGGATCCAAGATCGGGTTTACATCTTGTGGCATTGGTATGGTTTGAAAGCAACAGAAGGGAAACACGCCACCCAGGTGCCAGCAGTGCACAGAATGCAACAGGGATGGTCAGTGATTGCAGGGACAGCAACGACAATAGAAGACCTATCAGAGGGTCATGTTCTGTAAACAAACAGCACTAACATGCTGAGATGCTGGCAGAGTAGGCCTATTGGTCTATCAAGTCTGCTCGTGCTTCAGCATCCTGATTGGGTAACAAGTAACTCTCTATCTGTCTCCTTCCACTGTTACTCAACCTCCAGTCCTGCCCCCCGCAACCTACCTTAGCTTCCAACCCTGCCTATACTTGTTCCACCTCTCTTGAATCCTCCACCATAGCTGCCTGTACCAGCTCCCCTGGGTATTTATTCACTGATCCACCACTCTCAGTGAAGTACCTCCTCCTCCCCTAATCCCACCACCCTCAATCTTCCAGCTGTGTCCTGTGGTTATTCCACCCTCCTTCAGTCAAAAGATCCTGTCTTGCCTTACCTTATTTACTCTCCTGAGGTACTTGAAGACCTCAATCATGTCACCCTGGTCCCTCCTCTCCTTTAGCGAGAACAGGTTGAGCTCGTCTAGTCGTTCCTCATATGTCATATCCCCCAGGCCCCGGATCATTCTGGTTGCTCTCTTCTGAACCCTCCCCAGGAGTTGGATGTCCCTCCTTAGGTGCAGACTCCAGAACTGCACACACTACTCACAAGATGTGGTCTAACCAGGCTGTTGTGCAGTGGCAAAATCACCTCCTGCTCCTTGAGGTAATCCCCCTAGTGATGCATCCCAGATTCCTATTGCCCTGACTTCAGCCCTCCTGCACTGCACTGAATTAACATCCACAAGACTCCTAGGTCTCTTTCCCTGACCATGACCTGCAACTCACCCCAGGGTGTACACATAGTTGGGGGTTTCCTCCTAGGTGTAGCACCTTGCACTTGGAGGAGTTAAATTTCAATTTCCAGGTGCAGGACCACCTATCAAGAGCATCCAGGTCCTCTTGCAGGGCCAATCTCTCCCTCCTCCCCTCCACCACCACCCCAGCTACGAGTCATCACAAAGAGACTCATTTCACACGATATCTTCCTGATATCAGAGATGTAGGCAGTAAACAGAGTGGCCCCAGGAATGATTCCTGTGGGACCCAACTTATGACCTCCTTGGAGATAAGACCTCCCTCCAACCACTACCCACTGAGTGTGACCTGAAAGTCAATTTCCAATTCACCTAATCCCTTAAATGGGCCTACCCACATCCCCCAGCTTCTCTCTTAGGCCAATGAGAGCCAAATCAAATGCCTTTCTGAAGTTCAGGAACAGAACATCCACTGAACTCCCTAGTCAGTACTGATGTCACTCACTCCTTAGAACTCTTCAAGGTTTGTTTGAGCATGATCCACCTGGCACAAAGCCACGCTGCTGTCATCCAGTTAACCCATCTCCTCAAAACACTCCAGCCTTTCCTTAACTCATACATCACAACAAGAGCTCTTTGAGACTTCCACCACATGTGCCCTACATACTCTTAGCACTACATCCTGGGCCTTTCTAAGCAAAATCAAGTCATAATCAGCATGTCAAGCAAACAAATGTAAATACTCTTAAACCCTAAGTGCTACACACAGGTACAAGTGGCAAAGTTGTTCCAGCACAAAATTACCCTTCTTACGGTGCCATGCAATCAATTGTAATCAATTTGTTTTTTATTTTACTAGCTGAAATACCAAACAACTGGATTTTTTCAGATTTATTCAAGGTGCTTAGGTGAGCTTGAGAAATAAATGTCAGCCATGCACAATATCTTAAACAAATGCAAGTAACTCCTAAAGTATATGTGAGAGACAGAAAGTATCAGCAGCAAAATTGTTCAGCACAAATTACCTTTCAATTGTACAATGAAATCAATTTAAGCAATTAGATTTTGTTTAATATTTAGGAAAAAGTGCTGACTTTCTCAGACATTTCCAGGCCTAGAGTGAAAGTCAGCTAAATATGTTACAGTCATGTTGCCTGGTGGCTGTCTTTCCAGATGCCACCTACAGGCGTATCTAGGCCTGTATGAGTTAAGTATGCTCTCCATTACCTTCCCCACCACCAACGTCAAACTAATGGGTCCATCGTTTCCTGGCTCTTCTCTAGATCCACCTTTATGGATGGGCACAACATGCACCTGTTTCCAATCTCTTGGCACCCTCCCTGTCTGGAGTGACAAGTTAAAGAGATCAGCCAGTGGCACAGCCAAAACATCCGCCAACTCCCTCAGTACGCTGGGATGAATAGCATCAGGCCCTGGATTTATATCCTTTTGTAGGGACTGAATGGCTTCCCACACCAGGCCAGTAGGAATATCAGTATCTGTTCCCTCTCCTCCTATTCAGCTGAGCCAGCCTGCTATCTCACCCCTGGCCTACCTGCCTGGCAGCATGTTCTTCAGCAGGTACACCAACAGCCAGGTCTGCTGTGCCTTCTGTGTCCTTTAACACCTTTTTTGGAAGTTACCCAGCCTCCTCCCTAGTGAACACTGAGGCAAAGTAGTCTTTCAGTACCTCCACCTGCTATCCAGCCCCTTCCACCCACCCCAAGCTGTCCTCAACCTACTATGTTAGCCCTTGACTGTCCTTCACTCACCAATAAACCTAAAGAACCCCTTTTTGCCACCCCGTATTCCCTGCACCAGCCTCTGCTCTTTCCAGGCCCTTGCCCCCCTCACCAATCTGGTGACTTTCCTGGTTGTAAGGTGATAGTTTCGCTATCCCTACCTCCTCTCATTTTTGTACCTACTGTAGCAGCATTCTTTCCTTACTACCTCCTGGACCTCCTTGAACAACCAGCATACTACGAGTCCTACAGCCCCTGTGCTTCACTCTTGCAAGGTTCTTGTGGCCTCCAGTAGCTCTCGCTTTATGATCTCACACCTACCTTCCCGTGTCCAAACCTGGTTTTATCTCCCACAATGCCCCTTGAAATTTTTTCCCATATTCTGAAGTCCACCTCCCAAAATCAACTATCATTGAACTTGAATGATCCCTTGCTGGATAGTCTTAAGCAGGTTTGCACCTTGACTTGAAATCAGAGTTAGAGGCGATATTCCTAGTAATACAGAAAGGGGTTCAGGTCACCCAGAGGTAATGGCTAGGTTGAAAAAAGGATCAATCGGTGGTTTGAAGTTCGGCATATCTCAACAGGTAGATGACAAGGCATTCATATGGCTGTGTTGGTCCAAAATAGATTAAGTAGTGAGAGGGACCAGAAGAGAAAGCTAAGGCAAGGGGATGGATGACTGGGGCAAAAAGTAGACTCCTTAAAGGATATACAGTGATACCACGGGAGAGGGGTGTTTTCCAGCATAGTAATGGAGACCCAGAGACAGCATACCAGGTCATGGCAGTATTAATGTAAATGATGGAGTTCATCAGGGAACACCCCAGCCAGTTTGCATAATATTCATTTAGGACTGGGGCAGCGTCAGAGGTGGCAGTAAGGGATGGAAGTGAGACTGACATATAAAAAGTTGGAAGATGGGCATCCCAAGCCTATAGAAGGTACATAAGAAAATAGATACTAATCATTTCTGTTTATATTTTCCAGAGGATGGATGCCAGAGGATGGTGTGGATAATGGGCCATTCCTTTATTTACTGGGAAGAAAAATGGGCATTAATAACTCTAGTGGGCCTACATTTGGGACAAGACCCAAATAAGACCTTAATAAAGTGGTACAGTGTGAGGGGATTATGCTGGCAGCAGTTGTTACCACTACTGGATGGAAGAAGCAGGGCATGGACCACACCTGACTTAGTGATCATACATGCTAGAAGAAATGATTTGGGGAACATCCCATGAGTGGTGCTGACACAGAAGATTTTAGTAGACACATATAAATCGCAAATTATTGGTGGCCCTATTGTGTGCTCTCCACCTGGGTTTTGATTTCCCAGGTAAAATTTGTTGGTTATGGATTATTCCCAGGAGGGTATGGCAACATGCAAGGGATGTTAAGTCACTGGAAAGGGCCGTCAATTGGAAAATGGCTGCCTGGGCCTGGGGTGGGTGTTATACATGGGACATGAGGATATCACACATGATGTACCAGCTATGTACAGGGATGATGGAGTGCATATGTCAATAGTAGGCAACACGGCTTCCAATGGGGACATATTGGAACTATAAATTTGGAATGGTATCTAGAAGTGCTCTTATCTCAGTGTTAATAGCTTGGATACCGACATAGGGCAAAATGAGGGCCCCAGCTGGAAGGATGTTTGGGCAGGGCAGAGAAGGGCCTATTTTGGGGCGAGTCCCCAGAGGGCAGGACTGTGGATCAGGTTGAACACCTCAACCCAGTGAGGAGAATCAGGAGAGTGAAGAGGTTTCTGGTCACTTACACCAAAGCCAATAGCTTGAGAAAGATATAAATAAGTGTGAATGTTGACATGTGAATAAAGGTGCAACCCTAGATATAAGGATGACTTAATATGTAAAAAGGATTATGAAATGATGGTGATGGTTTCAAAAATGGTGTGAAAAAAAATGAAGTATCAAATAATCAGCTCAAATAAAGGTCAGTTTTGAACCAAGCTGGTGTTGGACTGCTTAGATTTCAGGAGTTCCCAAAGACAAAGGGTTGCCCTAGAGGACAACATAGACTGTCAAGGGCTCACTGGAATGTGAAGTAATGTTTACATGGAAGAATTGAGATAGAGGGAAGAGTAGCAGATGGTCTGCAAGTGTATCTAAAGAAGGAAGTTGGGGCCAGTTTAGAAGATGAGGCCATGAGGTGACGGACTGGACAGCACCGATTGACAGGGTTACAGATTAGTGGAGAAACAAGAAGGGAGGATAGTAGGAGAAGGATAGGGCTGCAGAGGAGAAGCCCTCTTTTTCTACTGTTAGCAACTATTCCTCACCCTCCCAATAGTTAGAGAGTAAGAATGTACATTGGAGCAGAAGGAAGATTCATGTCATAGGGTTGCCAACTGAGGGCCCAACAAGTATGGAGTTCACACACAGTCATTGGGTTGCTGATGATATAAGCAATGGTGATGGGGAAAAATAGCCCCAGCAATAAAGTTGTTTGGGTGAGGCAGAGGGAAGGCCCCTTGGGGCAGCTCACCCCCAGAGGGATAGCTGGGGATCAGGTGGGACCCCTGCATCCAGGAAGGAGAACCAGGAGGGAATAGGTATGAGTCATTTACCTGAGCCATGGAGAAGCGAAAACAGTAAATAAGTTTGAATGCTGACATGTCAGTTTGCACATTTAAATTAACTTTCTTAATTGTGCAAATGATTAGTCAAATGTATGTTATGTCTAGTCCTCTTGTATTCAGTGTTTACACAGGACTTTGTTGTAAACAGGAATTACAGACTAATAAATTATTGCCTTTTAAAAATGTTATCAATCAAAATCAAAATTTGAATAAAGAGGGCAACCCCAAGACATAGGATGAAATAATATGTAAAGATTGAAATGACATGGTGATGGTTTTAAAATGATGTCAAAGTAAAAATGCTGTGTGGTAATCTGATCAGATAAAGAACTGCTTTAATTGCTAGGTTTTTGGGCTGGTTGATTTCACGGAGTCCCTATGATAAGTGTTTTTCACTAATGAGCCAATAACATACTGAGAAAGAATGTTATAACAACACATTAAATAAACACAGGTGCTATATTCAATAGCAAAAAATAAGTGTTTTCACAATGAGATATATATGATGCACCTCAAAAAAAGCAGAGTTGAGGAAATAATAATTCTGAGCTCACAACAAACCAACAACACTTTACAGTACAGTACATTACAGTGTAAAGTACAGTGGTTTCTTTCACAAATCTATTAAAAACAATCTGTACTAAACAGCTTTAAAAGTTATTTCTAGGGTATAAATATTTGTAATATCACAGTTCCAAAATAATACTACCGAAAAACGATCCAAAAAAATCCTTGTAATACATGTCACAGAACTCTGCAGACCCAATAATACACTTCCCTTCCAATAATACTGTTGTTCCAACGAACGATAGTATTATCACTGCAGCACCACAGTGCAAGTGCACCCTTCAACCTCGCACCCACCACGAGCCACCTTAATCACCACACAGCTCTAATAGTTTGAAAAACTGATTCACGGAAAAGTAATGCTAGCAACTATTTGGCGATATACTGTACCAGTAAAAATCGCTAACATGGCACTATCAAAGCCACAAATGATAACAGAAACCAGGCTCCAATTTGTATCTGAGCAAGAAAATCAAAATATGTTAAAAAACAGCCTTCGATTTAAAACTGCTCAACAACTACCTCCCACCATAGGTGAGTCACGCTCTATAGAAAACATTGAAAATAGAGCAATGAGACCCCTTCCTAGTCAACTTTATATTTCAACTAAAAACAGGATGGTACAGAATACAGAGCCAACTACAATCAGAGGAATTCTGGGAAGCATAGACCTTTATTTAAAAAAAAAATTACCCAGACTCAGCAACTTCAAAAGTGCAACAGTAACTTTCAAACAGACCCACAACACACTCCCATAGCCAAACAAAAGTACCTGAAAAACTAAACTACATGGGAAATCAACCTAAGCAAGCACAGCCACTAACTGAAAGTGAAATAAATCAATTAAATAACCACAGGCACCCTTGGGCCAACACACACTGCTCTCCTACATCTTTATTTTTCAACATAGGCCTCCACTTTGTACTCGAACAAAGCGAACAGTACCAACTGCGATGGGGTGACATTATGGCAGGCATGAACACAGAGGGCAAAGAATGCCAGAATATCATGGCGAGCCACCAAAGCAAGAACAGGAGTAAATATCTGAGATATCAGACCAGTGGCACCCAGACTCTACCAAAACACACAGTACCCAGAACGAGATGTTGTAGCTGCTTACCACATATATGCTACCAAGAGACCCCCAGCGATGAACAAACCAGAAGCCCCCTTTTATCTTGCTCCAAATCTGAAGCTCAAACACTCAAGCCACTGGTACAGAGCAATGACTATAGGAGAGAACAAGACCTGAGGTATTATGAAGCTTCTTCAACAAACAGCAGGTCTTCCACCAGAAAAAGGAAGCACAAATCATTCTACAAGAAAAACAGCAATACAGATGCTCATAGACTCGAACATACCACCCACTGATGTCGCTCTGCTGTCTGGACACAAAAAAATATTCAGAGTATAAATAATGACTCTACCTTATCTGAAACAAAGCAAAAGAAAATGTGTTCAATCCTGGCATTCGAGCAGCCTTCACCTCCCAATCCACCCACAAGTCACATCTCCAAAATCCACCTCAGACCAACTACCGATGCACACACTGTCATGGGAAATGAAAGCAGCTCAGACTCTCACAATAAAGTGCCCAACTTTTCTAGGATGTCCGGCAACATTTTGGCTCCCACTCCTACTTTTTTGGAAACGTTGCTATCAACATCCAGAAGTCTCCTAAACCCAAAAAGAAGATATAGTAATGTACTCAGACTTGGAGTCTGAGTAAAAACACAAACCAAAGCATTACTCAGTTCATACCTCAGTTAATAGTTCTTTTGCCAACAATCATTGGCTATCTATTTAAAAAAAAAGATTATATTTTTTACGTTTGACAACAAACTTTTCGACCTAATTGCTAACCATTCTCATACAAATTAATGTTTAACTCTTCCAATCAACTTCCTGAGTGCAGCTTTCAAGCCATTGCCTATACTACAGTCTACACCCACAGGAGAACTTCCTTCATCCATATATTACAAAAATAACAAATGGGTTACTGTATATTACTCAGATGAAATTTCATCTTGAGTTTCTGGGGACATAAGAAACCTCTTGAGCTTCGCTCTCGAGGGTTATCTATGCAAAGCTTCTAGATAATCACAAGCCTATAATAATACACAGTAACCAGCATCTAATATTCTATTTATAATTTGACTACATTTCTCATTATACTTGTCAAATTAACACTACAATATAATGTAATACCAAAATATTCTAAATAAATATGCACACATGACAGGTCATTACTGCTCAGATAATGAATGCCTCCATGCAAATATGGATCTGGATTGTCTTCACTGACATCACTTTCACCAAATGCATCAGCTGAACTAGATGAAACATTAGACTCATCCAAGTAGAGATCAATGGCAGCATCTCTGTACTTTATGTATTGAATGAAGATGCTAACTTTCAGAGTATGGGTGAAACCAAGATGACTGGGTATCTTTTATGCAGCGTGGAGGGCCGATGGAAGCCGAAGAGTGTTCCTTTCTCTCAAACTGAGTTACCCATGGTACCAACTGTGTAGGTTGTCCCAGACCTGCACACTCAGTCCTGCTTTACATACATCCATATGAATGGCAATGTCAGGGCAGGATGACATCTGTGTAGCACACTGCTCATGCACCAAGGAGGTGCCGAAAGGACAGCAGCAGAATTCTAGAAGCATCCCTATAAGAATGCTTGCCTGCTAGCACCATATCCCCAGGAGCATTTTTAGATTTCATTTGGCCTATTCAAAAAAACAAAAATGTTTCCCCAGCTCTCTAGTGGACATGGAGGACTGGTCCATGCTACTAGGAACATTATTTTCCTTTTTAGCAAAATGCAGATTGCACCTTCTACAAGGGATAGTCATATAGTTCTTATCTTCCAAGTAAGTGCTCTAGATGCAAACATAGAAACAAAGAATTTGACAGCAGATAAGGACTGCTTGGCCCACCTAGTCTGCCCATTTCCCTACCTAACGGATAAGCTGCAGATTCTAGTTAAACAACAGCATACTTCCTACTACCCCCACTAGAATTGCTATATGTCTGTTCCTTGCATTCTTGAATTCCCCACTGTTTTGATTCCCACAGCCTTCAGGAGGCTGTTCAATCCATCTACAACCCTCTCTGTGAAGAAATACTTCCTCACATTACCTCTGAGCCGTCCCCCTCTGTCTTCAAATTAGGCCCCTTGTTCTTGCACATCTTTTTTTCTGAAAGATGCTACCCTCTTGGACTTTGTTGATTCCTGAGGTATTTGAAAGTTTCTATAATGTCCCCTCTCCCTCCTTCTCCTTGAGGCTATACATCTTAAGCTCCTTTAGTCTTTCTTCATATGTCTTCTTTTAAGACCCTGCACATTTAGGTTGCCCTCCTCTGAACATTCTCTACCCTGCACCTATGTCTTTGCAAAGAGGGGTCTCAGAACTATCACACAGTACTCCAGATGGTCTTACCAACTGTCTGTACAGAGGGCCAACAACTTCCTGTTTTCTACTGGTGATGCCTCTCCCTATGCATCCCAGCATACCCCCAGCCTTCCATACTGCCTTCTCACATTGCTGGCACATATTTAGGTAATCTGATATGACTACCCCCAGGTCCCTTTCCATTTTTGTTGTTGTCAGTATCTCACCCCCCATTGTGTATTCTTCACCAGGATTTTCATTCCCCAGGTACATTGCTTTGCACTTCTTTGCATTGAATCTAAGCTGCCATACATTTGACCATTCCTTCAACCTTGCGAAGCCCATTTTCATCCTCTTCACCCCATCTTGCATATCAACACTGTTGCAGATCTTTGTGTCATCTGCAAAGAGACATACTTTCCCTTCCAGTCCCTCCACAATGTCACTTATTAAGACATTAAAAAGGACCATACCCAGTACTGAACCCTGCTCTAACCCACTAGTAACCCCCCTTTCTTCACTGTGGACTCCCATTTATTATTACTGTCAGTGTCCTGTTGTCCAGCCAATGTTTTACCCAGGTTACCACCCTGGGACCCACTCCCAGGCTAGCTAATTTGTTTATTAATCTTTTGTATAGGACTGTCTCAAATGCCTTGCCAAAGTCTAGGTAGGCCATGCCCACAGCCCCTCCCTGGTCAACTACTTTACTCTCCCAGTCAAAGAAATCAATTAGATTTGTCTGACATGATATTCCAGCTGTGTATCCATGCTGCCTTGGGTCTTGTGTCCCACTAGACTCTAGGTACTCAACAATTCTTTACTTCAAGAAGTGATTCCATAATGTTCTCTACCTGAGGTCGAACTGGCAGGTCTATAGGTTCTTGCCTCTGTCTTGCTCCCACTTTTAAGAGAGATCATCACCCTACCTCCAGTCCTCAGGTACCACACCATCCTCCCATGATTTATTAAAATAGGTAGTCAGTGGTGTTACTAGTTCTTCCTTAGTTCTTTTAGAATCTGGGGTGAATCCCATCAAGCCCATTGCTTTATCCACCGCTGTTTTTAAAAGTTCTTTCAGAACCCTTTCTTCTGTGAAAAGGACTACTATCAACTCCATCCACAGTCTTCTATTGACTGGATTAGGTATCTCCCCTGCTTTTCCATTGTGAATACTGAGCAGAAGTATTCGTTCAGTGTCCCTGCTTTTTCACTGTCGCTCTCTGCCCAACCACCTTCCTCTTTATTCAGCCTCAGTATCCCTGCCTTAGTCTTTCTTTGTTCCCTAAAGTACCTATAAAAGGTTTTATCCCCCTTCTTAACCAAATTGGCTATCTTTTCCTCAGTTTGGGCCTTTGCTATTCTGACTGTCTTCCCCACTTCCTTCTACTTTAACTGGTATAGTTCTCTGTCCTGCTTCTTCTGTGTTTCCTTATACTTCCTGAATGCTATCTTTGTCTCCCTTACCTTCCCCGCCACTTCTTTTGAGAACCATAGTGTTTTTTTCTTTCATTTTGATTTGTTTATTTGCTTCACACAAAGGCTTGTTGCCTCTGTGATGGCGGTTTTGATGTTTCCCCATTGTTGCTCCACCCTGCCTTCTTGTCTGTTTGCTAGTGTTTTTCTGATGCACTCTCCCATTTTGACAAAATCAGCCCTCCTGAAGTCCAGTACCTTCACTTTTGTGTGGCTTGACTCTATAGCTAAGTTTATCTTGAACTACACTGTTTGGTGGTCACTTGTTCCCAGATGGCTACCCACTTCAAGACCAGAGATCCCCTCTCCATCCCTACTTGAGAGTACGAGGTCAAAGATTGCTTTCTCCCTAGTGGGTTCCAAAACTACCTGTTTGAGACATGCCCCCTGTAGGGCATTGAAATTGGCCCTGCTCTTGGATGTGGCTGAAGCAAAGCTGCTCCAGTTAACATCTGACATATTCAGGTCCCAATCAGCAATATCTCCCCTTTCTCTGCCATCCCAAGGATGCCTTCTGTCATTTCCTTGTCCATTTCCTCTCCCTGAGTCAGGAGTTGGTATTCAACCTTTGTGCGGATTGTGGAGCCATTTCTAGTCTCCAGGGTGACCCACAGTGCCTCCTCTCTTCCCTGTTTACCCTTTAGTGTTGTTGCTTTGATCCCTTCCCTTACATAGAGAGCTACTCCTCAACTTCTTCTTCCCTCCCTGTCCCTCCTGTAGACTGTGTTCCCTGGTATGTTGACATCCCAGCCATGTTTCTGTGACTGCCATGATATCTATGCATCCCTCTTCCATCGAGGTCACCATTTCCTAAGTACAACCTCAAAAATTACAATGACAATTAACAAGGCAAATTGATAACAATGACAAAGTAAATTCAATACATGACAAAAGCAAAAGTACAAAATCAAACACACTGTTCTAGGAGGACTGCCATGTCCCACTTCTCTGCTACAATCTGAGAAGGGGACCCTCCTGCACTAGTATTACTTTACCTAGAAGTGGGCTGGGTCATTCATCTCATTTTAATGCTCAATGTCAGGTCTTACTTCACCCCAGCCACTTTACACTCCCTCTCTTCACATGTTTGGGGTTGGGTGTCTTAGATGTTGGCAAGTGCACCAGCATTTGTGGGTACAGAGTATCTGGGTCTTTTTTGTGGTTCAGGCCTTAAGCTGGTACCTTTCATATAGATACAGTACTTGCATGCCTCCTGCGGTATCGCAGGATCATGCTTCTTATACTAAAAAAGCTGTTAACTTGTTAGGTGTTTGTTAATGAATTCTGGCCAAGTAACATTAAGAAAATGTATTTATGTATCTTTTCTTTATACATTAACAAATAAAACCAACAAAATGGACCACTATAAATAGATCATTCATAAAACCAAGAGAATCTCCTTTTCTATGCCTATTATTACCTTGTTTATTTGTTTTTTTTTTGGGGGGGGTAGTGTATAAAAGTATAAGGTTATAATGCCCTTATAGATAATCTTCTTTTTTACTTAATATACATAGGAGTAAGGACATGCAAAATCGGGAAACTTTGCCTCACAAAATACTTTTTAAAGTTTCCTGGTGCAAACTGACAAAGTTCTTCACGTACTGACGTGCCTGCTTTACTCAACAAAGATTATACATACAATAGTTGCACTGTTCCAGTATAGTTTCTGGAGATATGCCCCTTACCATAATTTTCACAGTTAAGTAGCACTTTGCTCATGAAGAACTATTTGAAGTTACTGGGTTCATAGAAACATAGAATTTGATGGCAGATAAGGACCGCTTGGCCCACCCAGTCTGCCCATCTCCCTACCTACTGGATAAGCTGCAGATCCTAGTTAACCAGCAGCCTACTTCTTCTTACCCCCACCCCCAGAATTGCCTTATGACTGTCCCAAGCATGCTTGAATTCCACCACTGATTTTGACTCCACAACCTCCTCCAGAAGGCCGTTCCATGCATCCACAGCCCTCTCTGTGAAAAAATACTTCCATAAATACCTCTGAGCCACCCCCATCTTCAAATTGTGCCCTCTTGTTCTTGCACACCTCTTTTTGAAAGATACTACCCTCTTGGACTTTGTTGATTCACTGAGGTACTTGGAAGTTTCTATCATGTCCCCTTTCCCTCCCTTCCTCGAGGCTATACATATTAAGCTCCTTAAGTCCTCTTTATATGTCTTCGTGCAGACCCTGCACCATTTTAGTTGCCCTCCTCTGGACAGCTTCCATCCTGTCTATGTCTTTCATGAGATGGGTCTCCAGAACTGCACACAGTACTCTAGATGAGGGTCTCACCAGCTGTCTGTACAGAGGATAATAACTTGTTTTCTACTGGTGATGCCTCTCCTATGCATCCCAGTATCCCCAACCTCCTTGCTGCCCCTCTCACATTGCTTGCCCACCTTTAGGTCATCTGATATGACTACCCCCAGGTCCCTTTCCATTTTGTTTTGTTAGTATCTCACCCCCATTGTGTACACTCTTCCTGGTTTTTTTTCCAGGCATTACCTTGCACTTCTTGCATTGAATCTAAGCTGTCATACATTTGACCATTCCTCTAACCTTGCCAAGTCCTTCTCATCCTTTCCACCCCACCCTGTGCATCCAACTCTGTTGCAGATCTTAGTGTCATCTGCAAAGAGACATACTTTTCTCCTTCCTGTCCTTCCGCAAAGTCGCTTATAAAAGACATTGAAGAGGACCGGGTCCATTACTGAACCCTAGCGGGCACTCCCACTAGTAACCCTCCTTTCTTCTGAGTGGACTCCATTTTATCATTACTCTCTGTGTCCTATTCTCTAGCCAATTCTTTACCTACGTGTCATCTTGGGACCCACCCCAGGCTGGCTAACTTGTATATTAATCTTTGTGTGGGACTGTGTCAAATGCCTTGCTAAAGTCTAGGTAGGCCATGTCCACAGCCCTCCCTGATCTACTACTTTGGTCACCCAGTCAAAGAAATCTATCAGATTTGTCTGTATGACCTTCCCGCTGCTCAAATCTATGCTGCCTAGAGTCCTGTGCCCCTCTGGCCTCTAGATACTCGATAATTTTTTTCCTTCATGAAGTGATTCCATCATTTCCTATCACTGAGGTTAAACTGACAGGTCTGTAGTTTCTGCTTCTGCCTTGCTCCCACTTTGTGAAGGGAATCACATCTCGCCCTCCTCAGTCCTCGGGTACCACCCCATCCTCCCATGATTTGTTAAAAGGGTAGTCAATGGTGTCACTAGTTCTACCCTTAGCTCTTTTAAATTCTGGGATGAATCCCATCAGGCCCCATTGCTCTATCCACCTTCAGTTTTAAGAGTTCTTTAGAACCATTTCTTCTGTAAATGGGCTGGTATCAACTTCTGTATCCAGAGTGTTACTACTGTTTGTTTTATACCTCCCTCTTCATTTGTAAATACTGAGCAAAACATTTTGTTTAGCATCTCTGCCTTTCACAGTCTCCCTCTGCCCACCCTCCCTCCCTTTATTAAGCCTCACTATCCCTCCTTGGTCTTCCTTTGTTCCCTGATGTACCTATAAAAGGTTTTATCCCCTTCTTAACTAGAGCTGGCTATCTTTTTCCTCGGTTTTGGGCCTTTGCTGTTCTGACTGTCTTCCCAGCCTCCTTTTGCTTTAACTGATACTGTTCTCTGTCCTCGCGCCTTCTACGATTCCTTGTACTTCCTGAATGCTTTCTTTTTCTCTTGAACCTTCACTGCCACTTCCTTTGAGAACCATAGTGGTTTCTTACATCATTTTGTTTTGTTTATTTGCTTCACACAAAGGCTCGTTACCTCTATGATGGCAGTTTTTATTATTCCCCATTGTTCTTCCACCCCTCCTTCCTGCCCATTTGCTAGTGCATTCCTTAGGCACTCACCCATTTTGGCAAAGTCAGCCCTCCTAAAGTCACACTTACTTTTGTCTTTGTATGACGAGATCTATTGCTGTGTTTATTGTGAACCATACTGTTTGTGATGGTCACTAGTTCCCAGATAGCTACCCTTACTTCTCCATCTGTGATCCTCTCTCCATCTCCATTTGAGAGAATCAAGTCTAATATTGCTCCTCTTGAGTGGGCTCCAGTACTAGTTGTCTAAGGCATGCCCCTAGGGCATCTAGAATAACTGCACTCTCAAGTGGCAACTGCAACTGCACTCCAATTAACATCTGGCATATTCAGATCACCCATCAGCAATATCTCCCCTTTTCTGCCATTCTAAGTATACCTTCTATCATTTCCTGGTCCGTTTCCTCCCCCTGAGAAGGGGGTCTGTATACAACCCCTGTGCGTATTGTGGTGCCATTGCGTGTCTCCAAATATACCCACAGTGCTTCTTTTCCTCTCTGTTTACCATTTTATTCTGTTGCTTTTATTCCTTCTCTTTTGTAAAGAACTACTCCTCCTCCTCTTTTACCCTGCCTGTCCCTCCTGTAGATAGTGTATCCTGGTATGTTTATGTCCCAGTCATGGTTTTGTGTGTACCATGTTTCTGTGACTGCCACGATATCCAGATGTTCCTCCTCCATCAAGGCCACTAATTCAGGAGCTTGTTACCCAGACTACGGGCATTGGTACTCATTGCTCTCCATTTTTTGATGGCTTTACCTTCAGTTGCAGCATCCCCTCACTGTCGATTCTACCTCTGTCTTTTTCATTTAGTACCCTGTTTTGTAGGGAGGCTGGGATATTCTGCTGCTTGTCAGTGCCCCTTTGACTAGTTTAAAAGCTTGCCAATGAAGCATTTAAACCGATTGCTCAAAAGACTTGTTCCTTCCTGGACAGATGCAGACCATCCTGCCAGTATAGGCTGGTGTCCTCAGGTGGAACCCAGTCCCCAGTGAAGCCAAACCCTGTGCTCCGCACCATTTTTTCAACCATTCATTAAACTACATGGTGCCAATTACCCTCGACTCCCCCATGCCTTTGACAGGCAGCACCTCTGAGAAGGATACTGTGCGTGCTATTTGTCTTGGGTCCCTCCCCAACTCTGCAATGTCCTCCTGCACTGCTCTAATCTCATGATGAGCCAAGTCATTTGTCCCTAGGTGGACAATTACGTCCAGCTCAGAATCCCTTGCAGCTGTTCTCGTGATCCTGGGGATGCCTTCCTGTCCCTCAAGCCATGGCACCAGGCAGGCACCTTCCTTTTAGTTTTCCCAGCTCCCCCCAGTTCTATACCCCTAATAATTGAGTCCCCCACCAGGAGCTGCTTCCTTTCCTTTGGTGTCCTCTGCCTCCTTCCTGTGGGTCTCCCTTGTGACAGTTGTCATCAGTCTTCTCTGCGGGTGCATCCATAGGGGAGCTATGCTCCCCCAGAATGGTGTATGGATTGTGGAGTGGAACGATTGACTGGGTGTGCCTCTGTTCCACTCTCCTCACCCTCCCTGAGCCCACTGTGGTCCAACTGCTGTGCTTTCTTCACAACCTTTGAGGTAGTGGTGGTGGCGCTAGTGCTCCCTGGATGGGGGAGATACCCTTCCTACTGTCCAGTGTGGCCTGGGGGAAGGTTTCCTTACTACTGTCCAGTGCAGCCTGAAGACAGGCAACTTCCTCCCTCAGGGCAGATAGTTGTCTGCAAACAGGGCAGCATCTCAGCCTCCAGAAAGACTCCCAGAAGACTGCTGCCCCTGGTGCTCAAGGTTAATGAAGATCTTGCACAACACACTGACACACTTCAGTACCTTATTCAAAAGTGTGTGATTTGTGACACTTTTCCTTTTGCCACAGCATGCATCAAATATTTGATGCAAATGCTGTAAAATGTCCATAAAATTAGAAAAGCAAAGCTGGTCTAACTCACAGAATGTGATGCACATGATTGAGACTCCTGATTCCAGCCAGGGATTGCCATAATGCCATGTGCTATGTGTTCAGCCCCCTCCCCGGCTTGTGGCATTCAAAACCTTTTGAGAATTGAACCCACTGTATATAAATAATTCTTATTTCAATCACATTAGCAGCACCCGATTACTGTGCCATTTCCAAATGCCCCCTTTCACCACATAGACCAATTACATATATTTACCCCCACCCTGCTGCCATGCTCTGTTGAAAAAGTCCTCTTCCCCCAAGCTAAGTTCACCACCAAAGTGGAAAAGAAAAGTACTGTGTTCCTATCCCTATGCCATGTGACAGAAACCACTCCCCCACCTCCTTTGACCTGGCTGGACCTTGACAATGACTCAAACTCTACAAAGCCAAATCTACTCTGATACCTTCCTCTGTTGTCTCCCCTAAGTACCTGAAAACATCCTGTTGTGAAGGTCCTGCAAACACAAAAAATCCACCGACCAGTGCAGAGCACCTGCTCTGTTCAGCGTAAGCATCAGCAATGGCATGAATGAATAGATGGTAACATATTTTCTTATAGTAAACCTGATCTACTGATACACCATGCATTCATGTCAGTATCAATACCTACACTGAAGACAGTTGATGCTCTATACTCAGAGATAGTTTTCTTCACTGACAGGTACTTCAAAACAGGCTATTTGTGGATGCCCAGAGGGTAAGATGGAGGTGAGGTCCAAATCAGGGTTGGGAGGGGGAATTTTTAGTAATCATTGGAGTGGGTGGCAGAAACCAGGGGAAAAAGGTTCTGGTGTGCAGGTTTGTGGAAGGGAATATAATAAATTACTTCACAAATATGTTTGGCAGCAAACTATGCCATGGGGAGGAGGGGTGTGGGTTCAGCAGAGAGTGGAAGCAAGTGGGGATAAAAATTTAAGTAGAAAAAAATCCCCACTTCCAAATTAGAAAAGGTCAGCAGCTCTAATCCAAAAAGCAAAGTTTGTGAAAAAATGTATTTTACAAATACAAAATGAAAAGGATAAAAAAGCCTAAGCTGCAACACAAAATAAATAAACAAACCAATAGTTCTGCATTATAGTAGTGCTTTATCAAAACAAATTTTTTGGTGTGTACACAATGCATTTAAACAACATCACTAATTGGTTAAATATATTTAAATCTGTACAAAAATGTGAGTAAAGTGGAGGGTACGGCAAAAGTAGAGAGTTAAATAACCAGTCACCTCATTAAATTGCAATTGATTACATCAAACTGTAAATAAGCATACCCTGTCATTCAGAAAGAATGTGTGCATCAGAAGTACAAAGATAACATGTCATGTGCACACTCTGTTTTTATGAATGTCAGTTTTTCTACTCAGTATTCACTGTATATTTCTGGCACCCCAGATTAATTAATTAGCTTTTGATGACTGGATAAGTTCATTATGCAATAACCCAGCCTATTTTCAGGCACCCACCCAGGAAGGTACAAAATACAGTCTCACAAACAATCATAGGTAGTAAGAAACAATCCTTAACATCCTACATCTTACAACAGATAAATAAATCAAAATGTGAGTAAACTGGTGGGTGCAGTGTAAGTAGGGGGATAATGAGGAAGTGCAGGTATAACAGGTAAGAATAAAGAGGGTGAGGAGGGTGGAAAAGGGAGATGAAGAATGAAAACACTAAGTGAATACTTTTACTCAGTGTTCATGCAGGAGTTGGGGGACCACTACCACCTTGGACTGGGAGGGTGGGGAGAGGTGATGGATGGAATGATTGAAGAAAGTAAATTATTAGAGGGACTGAGGCACTAAAAGTGGACAAGGTACCAGGGTCAGATGGTATCCACCCCAGGGTGCTGATGGAGATGGCGGAGGTGCTGGCGGAACTGCTGGCGGATCTGTTCGGCACCTCCCTGGATACAGGATGTGTGCCTCAGGACTGGTGGATGGCCCATGTGGTACTGATACATAAGAGCAGCCCAAGGGATGATCTGGGCAATTATCAGCCAGTCAGTCTCACTTCTATAGTGTGCAAAAGTATGGAGAAGGTACTGAAGGAGAGGATGGTGTTATTTCTAGAGGACAAATACCTCCAGGATGTGAGGCAGCATGGGTTTGTATCAGGGAAGTCTTGTCAAACCAACCTAATAAAATATTATGACTGAGTATCAAGAGAGCTGGATAGGGGCCATACAGTGGATGTCCTCTACTTGAATTACAGCAAGACCTTTGATTCATTACCTCATGGACAGCTTGGGGGGGGAGCTAACTGGTGTGGGATTGGGGGCTAAAATGGCAAACTGGATTTCAAACTGGCTGAATGGGAGGCTACAACGGATGATGGGTGGGAGGAGAATTCTCAACACCTAGACCAATGATGAGTGGGGATGCCACTGAGCTTGGTGCTGGGCCCAGTGCTATTTGGTCTCTTCATCTCTGATATCACACAGGGAGTGGTGAGTAGGGTGAATATGTTCACAGATAATACCAAAATGGGTGCAGTAGTGGATGAGGAGGTGGGATGGAAGCAACTGCAGGGGACCTAACAAACTGGAGAAGTGGTCAGAGAGGTGGCAGCTGGGGTTCAATGCAAAGAAGTATAAGGTTATGCACTTTGGAGTGAAGAACTCAAGGATATAATACTGGTTGGGGGGTGAAGCTGTGGATCATTGAAGAGAAGGACCTAGAAGTGATGGTAACAGGGGAGCATGAAAAAATCTGCCCTGTGCAGGAAAGTGGCAGCAAAGGTGAACAAGATGCTGGGGTGTATAGCGAGGGGGTTCTAATTCAGGTGAAGGGAGGTCATCTTGCCCCTCTACAGGTCACTGGTCATGCCGAACTTGGAGTACTGTGTGCAGTATTGGAGGCCATACATGAGGCAGGATATCAAGCTACTGGAGGGAGGACAGCAGAGGGCAATGAGGATGATACAAGGAATGGAGAGGAAAGACTATGAGAACAGGCTGGGGGAAATGAATATGTACATCCTGGAGGAGAGGAGGGATAGGGGGACATGATTGGAACTTTCAAGTATCTGAGGGGAATCAACAAGGATGGAGCTGACAGGGTTTTTAAACTGAAGAAGGGAAGGGACACTAGACGGCCTAGGCTAAGAATAGAGAGGGGAAGATTTAGGAGGCAGATGAGGTGGCATTATTTCACAGAGAATGGTGTCAAAGTGGAATGCCCTACCAGAGATGGTGATATCATGCAAAACTGTGGGTAGCTTTAAAAGGGCATGGGACAGAGAACATGGGAGATTATGGGTGGGTGAGGCTGAGAACTGCTGTGGGTGAACAAAAGGGGAGGGGGGCAGCTGTAACTTATGGGAGGCTAGCAGCACACGTGAGCAGACACTGATAGACCAGGAGGCCTGTTTCTGCTGGCACATTCATATGTGCATATGCTAGTTAAATAACCAGCCACTTCATTAAATTGCAATTGAGTACATCAAACTGTAAATCAGTATACCATGTCATTCAAAAAAGAATGCGTGCATCACAAGTACGAAGATAACATGTCATGCACACACTCTGTTTTTATGAATGCTAGTTTTTCTGCTCAGTATTCACTATATATTTCTGGCACCCCAGATGGTATAGAGCAACTAATTTTGCATCTGGGGACTAAAGGTCTCCATGGTTCGATGAGACCTTGAAGGAGTTGAGGAGAGTTGGGCAAAGGCTGGAAAGGGCCTGGCAGAAATCAGGCCTGGAGGGTGACAGTCTTAGATTAATAGAACATTATGCAATCTACAATCGACAATCACCTATAAGAAGGCAGAATTCCTGTCCAGGGGAGATTGCCACTGCACAAAACAGACCAGCTCAGCTATTCTGGACTGTGGACACATTGTGCAATCCAGTCTGTCTTCAGGCTGGGGGAGCTTTTTCACAAGAGAAGTGTCATGAATTTGCTCAATTTTTTGCAGATAATGTTGCTGCCTTTAGGTCAGAGATCAGCCAGTCCACCTCTGAGGGGTGTTCTGATGGTCAGCAGGACATCAAAAGTGCCCATTTTTTGGGGATGGATTTCAGCCTGCTGGAATTCACTGACATGGTAAGGGTCATCCAGACTTTGGGGCCAACCTGCTGTAGTTTGAATCCAGGCTCCATGTGACTCCTAGTGGGTTGCATGGATGAGTTCAGCCAGATCCTTGCAGAGATAGTCTGGAGTTCATTGGAGAGGGGGGGGGGTCTGTCCTGATCCCCTAAAGGAGGCAGTGATGCGACCACTCCTGAAAAAAAAAACTCCCTTGACTTGGATTATCCTACTAACTAGAGACCTGTATCTAACCTGCCCTTTGTGGCAAAGATTATTGAAAAGGCGGTTGCACTGCAGCTGGATGACCATCTAACCATCCATGATGTCTATGATTCTCTCTAGTCCAGATTTAGGAAGAGACATAGTATTGAGACTGCTCTTGTCCGGATGCTTAATGATCTCCTGATAGCGAGAGATCAGAGATCTCATTCTGTCTTAGTTCTCCTTGATCTCTCTGCAGCATATAAAACTGTGGCCCATGGTGTGCTGCTGGAATACCTGCAGTTCGTATGTGAACTAACAGGTACAGTCCTCAGATGATTTAGGTCTTTCCTCCAGGGTAGGACTCAAAGAGTAGTCACTGGGTTTTATTCCTCTGATGCTCTCGCCCATTCTGTTGGGTTCTGCAGGGTTCCATTCTTACACCCATATTGTTCACAGTGTACATGCTGCCATTAGGAGACATTATTAGGTGGTATTACTTGAGTTTTCACTGCTGTGCAGGTGACACTCAGCAGTACCTGTCCTTTGTACCTGGACAGGAGGATGAGATCTTGGTATTTAACAAATGTCTCTCTGAAATTCAGGACTGGATGAGAGCCAGCTGGCTAAGTCTAAATCCAGAGAAGACTGAGGTGTTGATGGTGGATCCAGATTGTTGGGCGTCCGGTATGCTGGTGGGGCAGTTATCTCGCCTTTGACTTGGTGATGCTCCACTACCTGCCTTCATCATGTACATAAACTGGGCATTATTTTTCACAATGAGCTGACCCTGAAATCTCAGATGTCAGCAGTTGTCAGGACCTCATTTTTTCATCTGAGAATATCCCGGGTGAAGCATCTGGTTCCTCTCGATGATCTTTCTACTTTGGTCAATCCCTTTGTGACTACCCACCTTGACTATAGCAATGCCCTGTACCTTGAGCTTCCTTGTGTTGATAACTGCCACTGCGGTGGTGCTGAATGTAGCAGCCAGGCTTGTGATTGGTACTTCAGAACCAGTCACATTACACCTGTGCTTTGCAGATTGCACTGGCTGCCAGTACAGTGGTGGGTCACCTTCAAGGTCAGTTTACTGACCTACAAACCCACATGACCAGGGACCCCGCTACCTGAAAGATCCCCTTTGCCCCTACTGCCCCTCCCACCCACTTTGATCCACTAATAAGGGAATGCTAGAGGTTTCCAGGGTGCATTTGAAGACATCAGGGTCTCGGTCTTATTCATATGTAGCCCCTACCCTGTGGAATTCTTTACCTTGTCAGGTGAGAGAGTGCTTGACCATTCAAAGTTTCAAGTCAGCCCTTAAAACCTATCTGTTTGGAATCATGTTCTCTGATCGTGTTAGCCGATAGTTTTAGCCAGTAATGTTATGCTGCTGTTTGGAAATGTGTTATGTACAAATGTTTTAACTAGATTTTATAGAATATCATTGTTGTATTTGATCTGTTTTATTTTGTACAGCACCTTGCCTTTGAAAGGTGGTTTATAAATACAGTTATTATTATTATTATCATTACATACCAAATTGATTTTGTTTGGTGGCAAGTTTGCATTTAAATATGTCACAGAGAGTGGGGGAGGGGTTCTAACATGATTAAACAGTTTTCCTTAAATAACTAAAACAAGGCTGGTGTAGTGTAGTGCGTTCAGCCTCTTGGAACTTCATGAAGCTTCATGAACTATGACATTCGCAACTTCACATGAACTTCACTAATGAAGTAGAACTTCTCAACAACTCAACATAAGTATACATTTTATGAATACTACAGGCCACTGAAGAGTCAGTTTGCATATTGACTGTAATCAGATCCTGACAAGAATGATGTATGCAGTATTCAATGTCTAACAAGATCCAGCAATGAAAGCTGATGCCTGACACTTGAAATTAAGAAAATTGTAGACAAAAAAAAACTCAGAAGAAGGTTAAAAAAAAGCTTACTTTAAATTATGCACAAATGACACAATAAATACCATTGGTCAGATTGATTCCAGCAGATAAACTGAGAAACACAAACTGCATTTGAGCATCTAGACATGCCTGGACAACTGTCTTCTTACCAGGAGAATCACTGAGTACTGTGGGTAGTAGAGTAGTTAGGGAATCCTTGCAAATTAGTACTGTACCTGGTTGAACAGCATATCTATTTCATCCCAGCTTCAAAAATGCAGTACAGGATGGAAATCATAACCCTACAGTCATATTTTGACTATGTTTGATGATTAAAATCACTAAATTTCAAAAGAGTTTCAAAAATAAGAAACTACTAGAATCCAAATGGGTTTATGGGGGTTCATCAGTTACTATACTGAATAGAAAACAAGGGTTGTTACTAGTGTATATAATGTATGCTTAGTTATTGTGAAGAACAACAGGCACCATTGTCATCTTTATATAAAGAACCAGCTAGTGACATCGGTTCTTATTTTTATTTAGCTGCTCTTTGTTGTTATCCTGTAGTGTTATACTTTTCAGCTCACTATTGTTTGAACTTTGATTTATTGCCCAGATTAAATGATTTTATGAACCATGCTATCATGTTCCATGTACTATGTACTATTCAGCTCTCTATTCTTCATTTAGAAACATTTGATAAAAACTGTAAAGCAATAACAATAACCAAAAAAAACCCTTTACATAAGGTCTACAATAAGCTTGAGGAACAAGCATTACCTGTAGAGACTAAAGACTCCAGGGTTACAGAAAAAGTTGATAAACATAACAATGGCCAACTTGTTATATAAGAATCAGTTTGAAATGAAAGTGCTCTCTAAGTAGATGGGCTAATCATAATAACAAAAATAATAATCTTGTTATTCACAGAAATGAAGAGTTTAAACTTAATGTTACTTATCAAAACTATGACAGCACAATTAGGGTTTGTAGAATAGAAATTAAATGAATATGTGGCTACACCTGGAGTGCTGGGTGTAGTATTATAAAAACATGGAACATTCTGCGGATCATCGTCCGGAAGGGAGAATCCATCCACATTCATATTTCGTCCCAAGCAGCCAGTGATGTCTATCAAGAATTGTCCTGGTGAACAGGACAGCAGTGTTGTCAGTAGTAATGCTTTGAAATCTAAATGCACATAAAACCATTAATAAGACTCAAAAGAACACTCATACATACAGTATATACAATTAAAACTTTTTTATTAATGTTTTGCTCCTAAATGACTCTTTCTTTCCCTCACTCTCTGACCCTTTATAGTGCAGAGTTGAATTACTTTAGTCAGCTTTGCATCTTTAATACATGCACTTTATTTGGTACTGATCTAAAACCTATGAATTAAAAATGCATTATCTAGTAAGAAATGGTGTATTGTTTTGAAGACTCACTGCCTACAGTCAATGCAGTTGCACAGTCAGTAAAAATAGTATACTCAGAACTAATGTGTTTTATCAAAAGGTATTTTTTTCTTTATAATGTTCTTCATTGGTATGTCACATCAAATAAAACATTGATGTACACTGTATTCAGCCCAGTTTTCAGTTCACACCTGCCATTTGCAGCAGGAAAAAAAATCTTCTCCAATATAACAAATGGATTTTATAACTATTTCCTACACCCATGAGTGTAATTAAAGTGCACATGTTGACTCTGAGATAATTTCAGAAAATATAAATAACTTCAGATGGATATCCTATAATTATTATTATCTCTTTATTGGCAATAACTAAGGGCATTTATATAGAAATAGGATTCTTGTCCTTTGGACTGCACTTGCTCCTTCTACTAGTCTACATAAAATATATAAGCTCCTTTTTGTGACATTATAACCATTTCTTATCAATCATTTCAGGTCACTCCTGACAAAGGGACATTCTGTCTCAGTGGACCTACTCAGTTACCTAAATTCAAATAAATAAATAAATAATTTCCACAGCAACCTATTGTGACTCATACACATAGGATTTTAACCTTTCACGTAGACAGACAACAGTGTATATTAAGTTTGATGGACAGTGATTCTCTTTTTAATAAGCTGTCCTTTGTATGTTAATACTACCTCTGTGATCACTCTTACAGTTGTAACAGTAGAAACATGGGGATTCATAGGGCATCAGAACTATGAAGGGGAGATGAGCAGATTCAATACCCAGTGAATGGGAGACAATCATACAACCAACACAGCGGTCCCAGCAGTGATGCACTGTGACAATATTATTGATTGATGTTGATCAAGCATTTCATATAATTCATATGAAGAAATAAACCAGAAGGTAAAATACCCATGTAGGCTAACCATTTTTCAATGGTCATACCCCACTCTACTACACTTACTAAAGTATTTGTTCAGATATCTTTTAAAGGTATCCATACAATTACAATTTAATATGTTCTATAGTAATTTATTCCAGAATTTCACTATTCTTTGTGTGTACCAGAAACCCCTCAATGTTGTCCAGAAATATCCCTTTTCAACTGCAAGTTGTTCCTCTGGTAGCATGTGATTAATCCTTCAATAGTAGACCCCGACTGTCCCATAGACTCTTGGCTTTAATAGCCTTAAAAGTTAAACAAAGGTCTGTACTTAGTCTGCAAAGTTCCAAGGAGTATAAATTCTGCCTCTCTCAACTTTGTGCATATGATGCCCCCTGTCATTCCCTTGAATATTATAATTGCCTTTCTTTGAACTACATCCAATTTTTTAAATCAAAACTTATTCTGTGGTAACCAGAATTGACTGCTATACTCCTTATGTGTCCTTACAATAGCCCCAAACAGTGGCATTAACCCCTCAATATGCCTATGTGCTATGCATCTTTTAATGTAGACTAAGATGTTATGACTTTTTTTGTCAGTTGATTGCATTGCTTTTCAAAAGTTAAATCTTTTGTTATAGAATGTCCATATCCTTTTCTGGTTTTTTTTTTATCTCTTTGGCAAGAGTTTATACTAAGCTTTTGTGTGCGTTTGCCCCACATGAATCACAACACACATCCAAAGTAAAGCTGATATATCTTTGCCCAGTTTTCCATGTCAGTCAGTTCTCTTCCTAGCTACTCTGTATCCACATCTTTGCTTTCCACAGCCCCCACTTTAGCATAATCGGCAGATTCTGCCATCAGATATTCCCTGATGTTTTCATGGATTATACATGTGTCACAAACGCACTCAGCAGGTCAGGCCCTCTGCTCCCACAGTGCCAACCTCAGAGCACAAGAGTGTGAAGAGGTAACAGACAGAGTAACCCTCCTGTCTGCTTGTGGGTCTGAATCACCTTTAGTCTCAAGTTCTGGGGGGATTCAAACTGTGAACCTTATGCTAGTGTAGCCAAAGGTACAGGCTCAGATAATATTCTCTTCAGGGGATGCAGTATATATTTCACCTAAGGGCACCTAACCTGGTATCCAAAATGAACCCTTAAAACTCTATAAAAGACCTTAGGTATATTCTTAAATTTTTACTCAAGCTCAGTAACACCATCACGCTTTTCAGAACAGCTGTCAAACTTAACCATCTATACATCACATGCAAAAAAAGAACTTGGAGATACACACAGGCTCTATCTTTCAAATGATATATTTACTAAAAATTGATCAAGATATGTAAAAAGTAAACAATGAACACTATATCAAAAAGCATACAATCCATTAAAAGAAAACAAAGTAAATTACAAACGCCAACCAACATACAGTTAGATGCATTTCTATCTATTGTATTACCTCTAAGTGCTGCATAGCAGGGAGCTGTGTGTTTCTACAGTCCCAAGATGGAAATATACCAAATCAGTTTAGACACAGCATAGTTTAAACTGCCCCTCTCCACAACCATTCTATGAGTCATCTAGCTCCTCCTTTTAGAAAATAAAAAAAAAAAAACAAACATGATGTCCTATCAGGAGGTATTTTAAATAATGTGACTTCAGTAAAAACTAATTTCCCAAATTATGACAGTCTTTAATTTCCCAATTCCTTCTCCCCATGCATTTCAAAGGGGTTTTATAGCTTTTTAACACCAGTTGATATTAAATGTTCTTCCTCTTAAGACATCATAAAAGTTTATGATCTCCATCCTCTGACAGACTCATAAAGTCCCATTTCATTTCTACTTCAAAGAAGCAACAGGTCATAAAATGAAATGTCTCAAGGAAGTTAATTACATTATAGAGATCTTGTGGTCAATTATATATCCTGTCATTTCAGAGAAACCTGGAAGGGGGGGCACCCATGGAACACTGTGACAATCACACACTATTTTTTTATATTACAAATATCATACAGCAATCATAACCAGCTGGCCAAGCAGCACAATGTACATTAAAAAGAGTGGGCCCAATGACTTGATGCCTGTAGCACTCTGCTCAAAACCTGTGCCACTCAGATAGGTGATGAATTAAAGATACTGATTGTTTTCTTTCCATCAGCCAGAGCTCCACCCAACTCACTAATCTGATGTTGTTTCCCACTGCAAGTAGTTTGACTATTAGTTTGTTATGTGGAACACAGTCAAAGGCCTTGCTAAAGTCCAAAAATATTACATTAACAGGTTGATTATTAAAATTATCATGGTTCTTGCTAACTTTTCCAAGTAAGTTAATTTCATTTGTTTGACATGATTTACCCTTTGTGAAACCATGTTGAGTTTTATCCACCAGATCTTTAAGTACATATTTTTCCATTTCTTTAATGCCATCTAGAATCTGTCCATTGAGAAGTCAAACTCACAGATCTATAGTTTGTTCCTTTTTTGAATAATTGTATAATCATGACCTCCCTCCATCATTTTACAACCTGTCCCTTATCCACCAATGTTTAAAATGTTTAAAAAATGGTTAAACATTTTTTGTTATTGGTTTTGCCAGTTCCTCTGCCAGCTCTCTAAGTGCTCTCAGGTGTATCCCATCAAGCCTCAGTGACTTCATAAGATTGACTCCCTGTAATCTTGATTTTACCTCCTCAATTTGAATTTTTATTTTTGGACCAGACTCCTGTATTGAATATATAACCAGTTATTGTCCATTTTTTCTGTAGACACTGCAAAAGTAATCATTAAAGATGTCTGCCATATCCAGTTTAGTACTTAGAATTTTGCCATTATGTACCACAGGATCCACTTGCATATGTTCCTGTCATTTGCCATTTACATAATCATAGAACGCATTATAATTATCTTTAATGTTGCTCATCATGTTAATCGCATGTAAGCACTCTGATTTTCTCATCAGTCTCTTGCATTCTTTAACTGTTTTCCTATATGCTTCCTGTAAGGTCTGTGTATTAACTTTCTTTGCCACTTTATGATTTCTTTTTTGTTTCTTCTTAATTATTTCTTTATAGTGCAGTTCAGCCACTTTAGTATTCTACTATTACTGTTATACTTATTTTTTTTCCCAGCACAAACGTTTCCACTACCGCCATTATTTTTACTTTCAAAGTTTCCCATCTATCTTACTAAGTTTATCTACCGAATAATGCCTTCCAGTTCATCCTCTTAGATTTTCATTCATGCTCTGGAAATCAGGCTTGTAGAACTGTTTGATTTTAGTTAAACCATTGTCATTAATTCTACATTTTTTAATCCTAATGGAGATCATATCATAACCACTGCCACATAATGGTTCTGTGACCCTACAACCTTTAGTTTGATCCACCATGTTACTTAAAACCAGGTCCAAAATGTGTTTCTCCCATTTTGGTTTGATCTACATACTGTTTGAGGTTTAATAATGTTAATGTTTCCAACAATTCTCTTTCCAGCATGGTTTTATCCTCTTTCTTCTCCCAGTTTTTTCCTGACAGGTTAAAATTGCCAACAAGAATAAGGTTTTCCTCCTTTTCCACACTACTAATGAGAGATAAAAGCTTCTCATTTAAGACAGCCTCCTGAGCTGGTGGTCCATAAGCTATTCCCATTTTGGTACTTCTCCTTTCACTCTGTGTTAGTTTTATCCATATATGTTCTACCTGTGACTCAGTTATATTCATTTTGACCACCTCCACATAATTTCTGCATATACTACCAAGTGTCACCTCTTTTTATCCTTTCTGTCATTATTAAATATATTGTATCCATTTATATTTCTAACCCATTATGCACTATCCTGCCATCAAGATCCTGAAACTGCACATATGTGTATACCATGTTTGTTCAGCATTTTTTCCCATTTGTCAATGTTACTAATATTTTAAGCATGTGAAATCTCTTTGTGAAGATGTCAATTTCCAGGATACCTGTGTGTAACTAAGTGCGCAATATATTAAGTGCCTCATACACAGGGAAACTGAGATATGATTAGTCATGAGCAATCCCCTGACTTACACCATAAAGTAATAAAGAAAGTAGACACGCTTAGTATAGAAAATATGTAACATCTAAGCAGAATATTGTACAACTATTATGTTATTTAAAGTTTTCCCTGTGATGTCACAGGTTATTTGAGATACTAGTCTACAAACATTGGTGGCTTACTCATCTGGGTGGTGGGGTAGAGGAACAGCAACTGTGAGAGCTTTACTTAGACTGTACTGTAGCTTAAAGGAAAAAGCAATGTTTTAGCAACTTACTAATGGAAAGTGTACATGATATTTAGTTTCAGAATGTTTTGATAGGGGTTAAGGTAATGGTTCTTAAACACCTGTTGGTATATTGTTTTTATTTGTGGTGGGTATATTTGGTAGAAAAGTCATGACAATATTGGTCATGGCAATTTAGTTTGGAATCTGTGTAAGGATATGCTTATGGTGAGGTGGATTGTTATTCAGTATAGTGCAGTCCAAGTAAATCTTGGGTTTGTGCATTTAGGTAACCAGTCAGATCACTTAATTTTCCATAGACAGTTTATAATAAAAATTATACACTGGGCTCAATTTTCAAAGCATGGTGCATGACTTCTGTAAAGCTCTGCACCACGGAACTTAGTTTCTGGAGGTGCACTGATCACCTTTGCCACAATTGCACCTGAATTTCCAATCATAGGCACAGTTGTGACAGTTTCCACACTATACAGCAGATTGTGCCAATATCTGGTGCATGCTCTGTAAAAAAAGCTCCCAGGACTGCAGCAAACTAGATCAGAAAAAGTTGGTCTACTTTGCGGCATTAGGTGCATGGGATTGAAAATTCCAGTTGCCATCTGGGTGATTGCCACAAGCCCGGTGCACTATATGTTTAGTACTCCTGGGGCTTATGGCAATCAGGGGCTTTGAAAATTGAGCCCACTGTGTATAACTCACATTCTACTTCCTACATGTCTAATTCAGAAAAAAACTACTCAATAGTATACTGTAAATTTTCACTGTAAATGTGCTTGCCTTGTACAACCCCTTTCCTTTTTTTTCATACAGATTTTATTCTCAGAAGTAGGAAGCTTCAGCCCTATCCCTGCTGCCCACAACCAGCACTTGTCTCCCCCAACCAACTGTGACTGAATCCCTCACAGTTTCCTCCATGGTGTGGTCAGGAGTTAGAGAGCTGTCCTTCCCCTGGTGCACAGATTTGTCATGGTGTTCATGTGGCAGCATGGGCAGGCAATGTTCTGTGAAGTCTATCTGTAGTATTTTTCATTTTCTCCTTGTCCCCTGCCATGGAGAAATATCAGGATGAGTGCTTGTAAGTGCACATGCCTTGCAGAGCCACAGCTTCAACCTTCAAGCCTCTTGTTAATTGGCAGTACCACCTGGCCTCAACCTAGCAGCAATCAGAGGCCAAGATGGCTGGCCTCCACTCCCAAAGAGAGGAGAGTAGTCCTTACAATGCATAATTCTCTCCCACCATAGGCAACCTGCGATCATTCCTGAACATGAGTGAATGGTATGGCAGGAAATAAGGTGTTCAATGCCTTAGTCCTCCCTGTCTCCAGGCTGGCTTTTCCCCATTCCATTATTTAGATAAATAATATAAATACTGATATCCATTTCTACCTTTTTAGTACTATATTGCACTGCTTAGTGCTGTTCAGAGATCCATGTGTGAAACAATGGACATGACCTCATAGTATATCTAGAACACAGAAACCGACAACAACAAACATTAAGAAGTAGACTAAAAGACAACTAAATGGTATGTAATCAGTAATAAAAATAATTTTCTAAAGCAAAACAAACAAGCACAGGACATTAGAAAAGTAAACACCATTCAAAACCCTGCCATTAGCATTTTAAAATGACATTGAAAACTAAATAAATCAGATTGTCTGAGACTGACTACCTGTCAGAGTATAATCATGATTTTGTTCTACGAAAGATAAAAACACTATGGTTCTCAAAAGAGGTGGTGGGGAAGGTTTGGGAGAAAAAGATAGCATTCAGAAAGTAAAAGGAAACACAGAAGGATCAGGACAGAGAACTGCACCAGTTAAAGCAGAAGGAAGTAGGGAAGGCAGTCAGAATAGCAAAGGCAAAAACTGATGAAATGATAGCCAACTAGGTTAAGAAGGGGAATACAACCTTTTATAGGTACATTAGGGAGTGAAGATAGACCAAGGGAGGGATATTGAGGGTAAATAAAAATGAGGGTTGGCAGGTGGGCAGAGAGGTACAGTGAAAGAGCAGGGATACTGAATGAAAACTTCTGCTCAGAATTTACAAAAGAAGAGGATGGGGAGGTACCTAATCCAATCAATAGGAGCAGTCTGGATAGGGGAGTTGATACCACTCCTTTCATAGAAGAAAGGGTTCTGAAAGAACTCCTAAAACTGAAGGTGGACAAAGCAATGGGTCCTGATGGGATTCACTCCAGAATTCTAAAAGGACTAAGGGGAGAACTAGTGACACCACTGGCTACCCTTTTATCTCATCATGGGAGGAAGGCGTGGTACCTAAGGACTGCAGGAGAGCATATGTAATTCCCCTTCACAAAAGTGGGAACAAAGTAGAGGCAGAAAACTCCAGACCTGTTAGCTTGACCGCATATGTAGGGAAAATGATGGAATCACTTCTCAAAGGAAGAACTGTTGAGTACCTAGAGGTCAGTGGAGCACAGGACCAAAGGATTCACAGTGGGAAGGTTGCATCAAACGATTCTAATAGATTTATTTGACTGCATGACCAAAGTAAGAGACCAGGGAGGGGCTGTGGACATGGCCTACCTAGACTTTAGCAAGGCATTTGACACAGTCCTACACAAAAGATTAATAAACAAATTAGCCAGCCTGGGAGTGTGTCCCAGGGTGGTATCCTGGTTAAAAAATTGGCTGGACAACAGGACACAGAGGGTAATAGTAAACAGAGTACACTCCAAATAAAAAGGTGCTACTAGCAGGATTCCACAGGGTTCATTACTGGGTCCAATCCTTTTTAATGTCTTTAAAAGACACATTGCAGAGAGACTGAAAGGAAAAGTATGCCTCTTTGCAGATGACACAAAGATTTCCAATGGGGTTGATACAGAAGGGGGAGGTGTGGAAAGGATAAAAAGGAACTCGGCAAGGTTGGAGGAATGGTCAAATGCATAACAGCTTAGATTCAATGCAAAGAAGTGCAAAGTAATGCACCTGGGAAACAAAAACCAAGGGGAAGAGTACAGAATGGGGAAGGGGGTATTAACAACAACAAAAATCGAAAGGGAACTGGGGTAGTCATATCAGATTACTTAAAGGTAAGCAAGCAATGTGAGAAGGCAGTAAGGATGGCTGGGGGGGAACTGGAATGTATAGGAAGAGGCATCACCAGTAGAAAACAGGAAGCTGTTATCCCTATGTACAGATAGTCAGTGAGACCCCATCTGGAATACTGCATGCAGTTCTGGAGACACCATCTCTGCAAGGACATAGTCAGGATGGAGGCAGTCATGAGGAAGGCAACTAAAATGGTGCAGTGTCTACAAAAGAAGCCATACAAAGAGAGATTAAAGGAGCTTAATATGTATACTCTTGAGGAAAAGAGGGAGAGGGGGGACATGATAGAAACTTTCAGGTACCTTAAGGGAATCATCAAAGTCTATGAGGATAGCATGTTTCAGAAAAAGAAATGTGCTAGAACAAGGGGGCACAATTTGAAGATAGAGGAGGATGGCTCAGGTGCAATGCAAGGAAACATTTTTTCACAGACAGTTTGGTGGAAGCCTGGAACAGCCTGCCTGAGGAGGTCAAGGGATCAAGAACAGTGGGGGAATTCAAGAATGCATGGTACAGACATAAGGCAATTCTGGGGGGGGGGTAGGAAAAAGTAGGCTGTTGATTAACTAGGATCTGCAGTTTATCCAATAGGTAGGGAAATGGGCAGACTAGGTGGGCTAAGCGGTCCGTATCTGCCATCAAAGTCTATGTTTCTATGTATTGTTGCCAAAAAGGTGTACTTACAGAACAACAGCACACCATTATATAAGTGCAAAACCCACTTCAGTGTCAACACCTTTTGCCTGATCTCCTCTAGGATATGCATCAATTTGGCATTATTACACTTACTGCCATGCATTATTGCTTTCTTACTGTATAAGGCATTTTTCATTCAGGCAGCTCAACGCCTTTTATAATCAGAATACAACTAAATGACGGTCAGTGAAGCTATGTACCAATGATCTTACTTTTGTATGTTGGGTTTATAGGTGCCAGATTGCAAGGGACTGACTTCACCTCTGAAGTGACTGCCCCAGCATCAGCAACTGCTAGTTACCAGTTACCAAGCATTACAGTGGGAGATACATGGAGCAGAGTCCAAGATTTTTATCTGTCATCATAATTAAGGTGGATTGAGTTTTTCTCCCTCATTTGTGCTTTCTCTCCCATGTTCCCTGATGTCATGCCTACATTACTGTATGTTGGTTCATTCTCACAAGGACACAGAGTCTCAAAGCATCTATGTGGGGCTGCTGTGATAGCAGATCTGCGTTGTCGCCACCCTGGCTTGGTCTGCGCTTTTCTTGGTAGCACTCCCCAACCATGGCAACTATCCATAAGCTGAACTCATGTCTCTGGAACAAAAGCAAAATATGCTTCTGCTAGGCCATCAGGTGGGCCTAAGAGCCTGTTTTCAATAAAGTAGTACAAAGTAGTCAATGTATTTTTTATGCTAGTATAGCATAGATGATGCATTAGAAACAAAACAGTATACAATATTAAAGCTGAGGTGTAACACAGCCAATGCATTTGTGGGAATACTGTCACCCCTTTCACATCTAAACAATACAGAGTAGATGGCAGGACAATTTCCGGGCATGATGAAAATACCCAGCGCTTCTTATTTCCAAATTATATTTTAATCCTTGTCATTTGCATACTTTTGTGCATTACTTATATTCAGACTCTATGTAAACTACTAGCTGGCTTTAAATGTCTCAACCACAGTTTCTGGCCAGAGGAGCATTGTGGTTCTAAATTGTAATACAGGATTAATGTAAGGGGTTCTTTATAACAATTTTAATATTTATCCAAAAGACTGTGTCTATGCTGGTCAGTGCAAAGCATTAACTCCACATGCTTTCTGAAAAGTCTTGCTTCATCACCTCGACAATTCCTCAGTCAGTCATTTATTTAAAATAGTAGCCCATTGAGCTGGACCAGCACCTAGACACACAACCAAATTGATGCTAGCTGCACTAAACTCTTCCAAAAGTAATACCTTCTGTCTTAACAAAATTCTCTCTCTCTCTCTCTCTCCCTCTCTTTTCTTTTGTTCTAAGATCTTCAGACAAGTAATTTTACTTGTTATGGCTGCATGGCAAGAGTCATGGTGATGTATTGCCATTACATAATAGAAGAAGTGGCTGTGGAAGCACGTGACCAGATACATACACTATGTCCTTCCAAAGTTGAGTTGAAGCACATGCTGATCTTTCCATTCACTACAATGCTGTTCTTTTGTCTTCCCCACCACTGCTACACTATTTTCTCACTCTGTGCTCACTTCCAGCTCCAATCATTTAGATTTGGCTTCTTTTTTAAAGTGGTTTTTTGAGTAGTTGAGATCCTATGTCCTGCCAGCCCTGCTTAGTGTCAGCAAATTGTAGTTTTCTGGCCAAGGATGTGGCGGGTGGGCCACAGCTTCAGAGCTAGCAGGACATAGGATTGCAACTATTGTAAGTTGAAATACTGATTAACCACTTTGAAAAAGTAGCCCAGTAGTAAAACTGTGAGGTCTCTGCTTGAAAAAGTAGCCCAATAGTAAAACTGTGAGTGCTCTGTTTGAAACTGTTTAAACCCATAGCATATCCTCTTTGTATTATAATGGTGAGCCTGACCAATACTGTTTCTGTTGCTATGAAAGGTATTTCTGAGTGACCCCAGCCAGTACATTTATGCAGATCTTTTTTGTCTGAAAACACTGTTGAAACTGGAGCCACTGTAACTAAAAGCACATCCCGAAGCCATAGATACCTCATGTAAAGTACAGAAGGGGCAGACACAGAAAATGGTGGATGGTACCGAGGTTATAGCACAGGGGGAGGCCATGATTGGAAAGCTATGTTGACAACTCACACCAATACTATCGGTGGGCTGGTTACCACTCCCTGTAAATCCAAGAGAGCACATACACACCCAGAAAAAGAAATGCAGAACCCAGGCATCTCAATTACAGAGGTTTTGATTAGCTTTCCACAACAAGATGGCAACCTCAAAAATCACTTGGAGGCAAACAGCAAGTTGGCACTGTCCAAGAAGAGGGTGCAGCCCCATACCAAAAGGGGAGCACATTCCAGGAAAGTGATGGTTTCAAACACTGGAAGCCTTGCAACCAAATTACCCAAACTAGCAGCCATCATGGTAGTAGAAAGATCGGACTGGGTCTCTGTGACAGAAATGTGGTTCATGGAAAATCATGGATGGGACACGGCTATACCCAGATATAATTTGTTCAGAAAGGATAGGCAGGGGCATAGATGGGGGGAGGGGGGCCATTTACAATCAAGAAGACATAAAAGTGGGGAGACCATGTGATGCAGGGTACCGAGTAGAAGCTCCTCCGTTCAGCTCCAGCCTCCCATCTTAATAATGAGTTATTTTGGACTGCTAACACTACCTAAGACCATATCTATTTAATTCTGACTTCTAATCATACCGGACTCTGGTTTAGCGAGTTTGAACTCCGATGGAGGTTTATATGAAAAAGGCGCTGCAGAAGCACACCCTTCCGGTCACTCCCAAGAAGGCCCTGAAGAAATCTCGGGCCTCGAGTGGTTCAGATAAGCCTGAACACTCGATCCAGGCCTCGGACCAGGAGCCTTTAACCTTGAACAAGTTTTTAGAAGATTTTAAACCCTTCCAAGAGAAAGTAAAGGAGATGTCTTTGTAGCTTAAATCACTCTCTAAAAAGCTTGATAAGGTCTCGGTTACAACCTCAGATAATACAGCGTGTATTGTTTCGCTAGAGAGGCGTGTGGAAAAGTTTGACCCTAGGCTTGTGGCTATGAGGCAGAAGCTTTCCCATCTTGAAACAAAACTAGCGGATCTTGAGGGCCGCAGCTGCAGGAACAATGTTATCATACTAGGGCTTCCTGAGGGTGAAGAAGGCCAGAATCCCATAGTGTTTGTTCAGAAGCTGGTGGATAGGATCACCGGTCCCTGTCCCTTTGGGTCCCAGTATATTGTTGAGAGGACACATAGGTCACTGCGGCCAAAACCTCCCCCAGGAGCTGCACCTCGTCTTATTATAAGCTGTTTTTTAAACTACTTAGAATGACAGCACTTCCTGGCAAAAGTAAAAGAATAACAAGAAGCCAGATGGGAGAAAAACAAGCTCAGAATGGCCCATGATTTACCTGGTTCTGTCCGGCAGAAACATGCAGCATTCCACCCTGTTGTGTCCAGGATCATCGTTGCTGGGCTTAAGTTTATAATAGGGTACCCAGCTAGGTTGCAGGTGCAAGTGGCTGGAAACTGGTCGTCAGCCTATGATGACCCAGATGTTGCTTTCTCTGGCTTAAAACTAGCCCTGCCTGATCTGTTTCATGACCCATGATGTGTCCTGTATTTCTGGCAATGGAGAGTTCTGAATCATGGGGTTGTGACTGTTCTTTGAGAGGCATGAAGGAAACAAATGTAAATATCTGCCCGAGTTCGGGAGAGCCTGATATCAAAGTCTGAAGGGACATCACATTGTTGTGTTTTCTTATTTTATGATACTTCGGCATCATATTCAAGTTTGGGACTGTTGTACCTAACAGGAGACTGTTTCAACGGAATGTACTGGTCATTTGGCGGAGGGCATTTTTTGTCTATGTTCCATTTTGGAGTTTATTTGTACCTGCAGAAAGGGGATTGTTGCTCTGTACCCCTTTGGCTCACCTTTTTTAAAATATAAGAAGACTTTGTTTTGAGGGAGGGGCTGGCCTTTTCTTTCTCTATTTGTGCTATTGTGCACTTTCACCCATATGCCAGCAGAGGGCGCTCAGGCTATGAGCCTTACAGGTTAGCACTAGTTGCCAACTTGGGACCTGTTTTCTTTTGCAGGGCTCTTGTACTTGAGGCCTGGATTAATTAGTACATTTTTCACTGGGCAACTTTGTCCTGGCGCCGGCAAGATCCCGTGGCAAACTGGCCTTATCTTGAATTAACTACCATTTGTTGTTCTTGGGCAATTACATTTTCTTTGCAGGCTGCATGTTATCCTTTAATTATACCAGCACATTCGTTGAGCCCAAACTCTATACACTGTGCATTCCCTTCTGGTTACCAGGAGCTGGTTAGGTACCAGATTTTTTGTTGGAATGCTGTTTTTCCTTACATTTTTATTTAATATTTTCCTGTTCCAATTACAGGGGGTTTGCTGAATCTGTTTGGGGCTGCGAGGCAATGTCGGGAGGCTGGGGGGAGAGGAAGGGATGCAGTATTTTGTTGAGTGTTGTTTGTGACAGTTGGGGTGGTCGGGTGTGAGGGTTATTGGTCAGATCTAAGGGATTTGGTAAACTTATGTTACATGATGTTGGAGTGCCTTACAGGGAAGGGGGATGGGTGAAGATTAGGTTTGTATTGGAGGTGGGGGGCTGGGTGGAGGTACAGCAGTACTCAAGATGTTTTGGATTATGGATTCTCATTGCTGTCACACCAAGATTATTATTATGTGCTCATTATTACCAATCTAGATGGTTAGATGGGTACCGCAGGGTTCAGTATTGGGTCCAGTCCTTTTAATGTCTTCATCAGTGGCATTGCAGAGGACTGGAAGGAAAAAGTATGCCTTTTGCAGATGACACAAAGATCTGCAACAGGGTTGATACACAAGGAGGCGTGGAAAGGATGAAAAGGACTTGGCAAGGTTGGAGGAATGGTCTGACGTATGGCAGCTAGGATTCAATGCAAAAAGTGCAAATAATGCACCTGGGAAACAAGAACCAAGGGGAAGAATACACAATGGGTGGGGAGGTAGTAACAACAACAAAACAGGAAAGGGACCTGGGGGTAATCATATCAGATGACCTTAAGGTTAGCAAGCAATGTGGGAAGGCAGTAGGGAGGGCCGGGGTATACTGGGATGTATAGGGAGAGGCATCAGCAGCAGAAAACAGGAAGTTGTTATCCCTCTGTACAGACAGTTGGTGAGACCCCATCTGGAATACTGTGTCCAGTTCTGGAGACCCCATCTCCACAAGGACATAGACAGGATACAGGCAGTCCAGAGGAGGGCAACTAAAATGGTGCAGGGTCTGCAAGAGAAGCCGTATGAGGAGAGACTAAAGGAGCTTAATATGTATACCCTTGAGGAAAGAAGGGAGAGGGGGGACATGATAGAAACTTTCAAGTACCTCAAGGGAATCAACAAAGTCCAAGAGGGTAGCATCTTTCAGAAAAGAGACTTGCAGAACAAGGGGACACAATTTGAAGATAGAAGGAGGGCAGTTCAGGGGCAATGTGAGGAAGTATTATTTCACAGAGAGGTAGTGGATGCATGGAACAGCCTTCCTGAGGAAGTTATGTAGTCTAAAACTGTGGGAGAATTCAAGAATGCATGGGGCAGACATAAGGCAATTCTTGTGGGGGGCAGGAAGATATAGGCTGTTGGTTAAATAGGATCTGCGGCCTATCCTGTAGGTAGGGAAATGGGCAGACTAGATGGGCCTAGCGGTCCTTATCTCCCGTCAAAGTCTATGTTTCTATATTAATGTTAATTTTGCTACTTGGAATGTGAAGGGGTTAAGGAAAAAATCTAAACAATGCCAGGTGCTTAAGCACTTATATTAATTGCGTTCCCAGATAACGATTCTGCAAGAATCCCATTTGCTAGATTCTGAAGCCTTACAACTCAGGAGACAACAGGTTGGTCAGGTCTTTAATGCCCCGAGGTCCACTAATAGCCGCGGTGTCATGCTAATTGTTAATTGAGGCATCCCCTTCATCTCCTCATGCGTTTTAGGGATCCAGGGGGCAGGTACATTTTGGTTCAGGGTACTCTTTGGTCCATGACACTTTTACTTTGTAGTACCTATGGACCTAATACAGATGACCCTGACTTTTGTATGAAGTTGATCACCATTATTCTCCCTATGCTCCCTATTGCGATTGTTATGGGTGGTGACTTCAATTTGGTCATAGACCCTAATATGGACAGGTCTGGCAGTGGATTGAGGGGACTGTCCCCTGGGCAAATGGTTTTTAGGGACCCATTGGACCTGTGTGGGTTGTGTGATGTATGGCGAGTATTGCATCCTAACTCTAAGGAATATACTTTTAGCTCACCAGTGCATGGATCACAGTCTTGTATAGACCACCTATTAATTTTCCAGGTGCTCCTGCCGGAGGTTTTGTCCACTTCAATTCAGCCTGGTCCAATATCAGATCATTCTCTGATGGTATGCAATGTAGCTTTTCTTAATACGGCTAGTAGGGAGACCCGTTGGAAATTAAATGAACAATTATTAAAGAAGGCAAGGTACTGTAACCTTATAAAAGAACAGATTGATTTCTCTTTTTCTACAAACCCGATAGATAGTATGGAGCCGGATATTCTATGGGATGCCTTCAAAGCGTATATGTGAGGAATTCTTATTAGTTTAGCTACTAAGAGAAAAAAGACTCAAGAAGCAGAACTATTATCCTTACTTTCCCAAGTATGGTCTTTAGAACTTAACTTATCTTCCAGCACTCCGAGTGAGGGCAGGAAGAAACTTTTGGTAGCTAAAGACAGATATTTAGATTTGTTGAGGGAAAAGGCAGAGTTAGCCATTATTCATACTAGAGCTAGTTACACGGATCAGGGAGAAAAAGCAGGGCAATGCTCGCTCTAAGGTTAAAGCAGCAGGGGTCTGCAAGATTTATCCCTCCGGTCCGGGCTCAGGAGGATGGGTCCCTGAGGGTATCCCCTTCCGAGATAGTACAAGAGTTTGCATTGTACTATGAGCAATTATACAGGGACATGGACTGTTCTCCTCCCTTGGAGATGCTGGAGGCGTTTAAGGGACTCCCATCTTCCTTCCCTGTCAGATGCGCATAGGAGTTTTTTGTCCTCCTCTATATCCCTGGAGGAAATTTTGGAGGTTGTTAAGGCCTTGCCTTCACATAAAGTTCTGGGGCCAGATGGTTTTTCTTCATTATTTTATAAAGTTTTCCGAGAACAATTACTGCCAGTGCTTCACTGGTTGTACCTACATATTCTCTCCGGGGTTGCTGTAGATACCTACCTGTTTGAAGCCCTGATTGTCCTTCTCCCCTAACCGGATAAAGATCCTGAGTTAGTACAGAGTTACAGGCCTATATCCCTTTTAAATCAGGATATCAAAATTATTTCAAAGATACTGGCTGATAGGTTAACTCTGGTCCTTCCGGACCTGACTGGCATTTCCCAGGTAGGATTCATGAAGGGGCGGTCATCATTAGACCATTTGCACACCCTCTCACATGTCTTCTCGGAGTCCAGGGATGCTACCTTTCCTGCTGGGTTGGTCTCCCTGGATGCCAAGAAGGCATTTGACCGTGTGAATTGGAATTTTCTATTCCAGGTCCTTAAGGCTTTTGATTTTCCTACCATGTTCATAGACTGGATTCGTGCTTTTATACCGGGCTCCTTCTGCTAAGATTTCTGGAAATGGTGCATTTTCTAAACCCTTCCTTTTATATTCAGGTACCAGACAGGGATGTCCCCTTTCCCCTCTCTTATTTAATCTATATTTTGAGCCTCTCATTCAAAATATTCTAAACAATGCAGAGATACAAGGCATTCCGGTGGGGAGCAATGTGGTCAAGATCACCGCATATGCTAATGTTCTTCTGCTTTATCTGGCTCATCCGACGACATCTATCCTGGCCTTGTTGGGGGAAATTGCCAAATTTAGCTCCTTTTCAAATTATAAATTAAATGCTAATAAATCGTCCTTTTTTCTCCTTAACCATAAGGTCTTTAAGACAGACATTACCCATTTTGGCTTGTGTTGGGCACCCCAGGTTCTTAAATATTTGGGTATTAAACTAACATGTAACTCTTCCTCATGGTTTAAAGGAAACTTGGAGCCTCTTTCCCAGTTGATTGTCAAGGACCTGGATAGATGGTCTAAGCTTCCGGTTTCATTATGGGGCCATATCAATATAATTAAGATGAATGTTTTTCCCCACCTTTTTTATCCCCTTTCTCGCCTTAATTCATTCATCCCATTATCCTGGTTTCAGAAAATGCATAAAATCTTTACTAATTTCATCTGGTCGAACAAACACTCTCGACTGGCATACTATAAGCTGGCCACCTTGAAAGCAGATGGGATACTGCGGATTCCCCACTTGGCTATCTATTACTGGGCTAGTCATCTTCCTAAATGCCTGAAGTGGGTGAGTCTGGGTCCCGAGAGTTTGAGACCGGTTTGGCTCAACATAGAACTAGACTTCATTCGGTCTATGAACATGGATGCCCTGACTATGTTTTATGTTAAATTGTCTCTTTTACAAGATGCTAGTAAATGTCCTACCTTTATGACTTCACTAAAGGTATATGTGCAGCTTTGCTCCTTTTTGTGATATACTCCATATCTGGACCTGTCCCAGTCTATTTGGAACTCACTGGCCTTTACTATAAATAAGCAGAAGATCTCCCGTACATGGTTGCCCCATATGGGCGATGGGATAGTATCCACATTTTTGGATGGCGAGGGAGCATGGCTTCCTGTAGCTAAAATCACAGATAAATTTGGCATTCCAGTATCTTTGCAATTTAGGGTTCCAATTAAAGCACTTGCTTACCGCTGTGCTGGGTAATACCCCCCCTCACCCTCCAGCTTTCTCACTGATTCCTGAACTTTCCTCCTTACTGGGTTCTTCTAGTGTCATTTCTAAAATATATCAAGTTTTGTTTCATCAACGGTATTGGGGCTGCTATGGTCTGACTAGATTTTAGGGTTCTATTTTTCCCCAATATACTTTCAATTGGCCGGCCTTATGGAAGTTCTGTCATAAATATGTGTCTCAAGACAGATTACGCCTTATGCAATACCACATTTTACACAACTTGTATTATACTCCAGCTAAATTGATGAGATGGGGACTTCTCGAATCAGACGTATGTACCAGATGCTCCCAAGGAGAGGGAATACTTCTCCATATATTCTGGATGTGTCCCAAAATAATCCCAATGTGGGATTCAATTAAAACCAACCTGGACCCCTTACTGGGTTTGCAGGACTGCTTCACACTGGATATTTGCCTCCTGGCTGACCTGTCCTCCATCAAGGTTAAAATTCGGAGATTTCATATCTCCATGATCACATTATCTGTCAAAAAACTTATATTAAGGCATTGGAAAGATAAGGTTAGCCCAACATATCAGAAATGGGTTAACGAAATCCTTGCTAACCTTCAGACAGAGAAAGCCATAGCCAGTCTCCACAATCGGTTACCAAGCTACAAACGTATCTGGATCCCTTCACCTTAATCACCATTGCAGAGGATATATGTGTTGTTAGCTGTTAGTTATACCTGTATGCATATGGCTATTGTTATAGGATTAAGTTACAATGTGGTATTACACTGCTGTACTGGGGTGGAGGGATGGGGGCAGCTTGTGTAAAACACTGTGAACAGATTGTATGTTACAGTTGCTGCCTCCTATATTGTGAAAATGTGTTAATAAAGTTTGAATTATAAAGAAAAAAAGACATAAAAGCTACAGAGTTGCTGAGCCACCCTGGAGACACCGAGTCAATGTGGCTTACTGTAGATACAGGAAATGTAAAAACCTTCAGGATCAGCATCATATACAGGCCTCAAAATCATGGACAGAAAAGGGACAAAGACCTGATAGAGAAATACACAAAATGACTTAGATTGGAGAGGTGATACTCATGGGGGACTTCAACCTTCGAGATATAAACTGGAGTACACTAACAGCAGCAAAATCAAGAAGCAGAGATAGCACTGACAGCCTTGGCCAGGTCAACAAAAATGGCACAGGTAATTTGGCCATTGCCCATCCTGGCTAGGATGGAGTCTGTGAGTCATAGAAGAGAGGTGGTGGTTGAGTGTTTTTTTTCCTGAAACCAGACCACAAAGTGGTGAAACAGGAGGTGTCAGACAGAAAAAATTGAGTTGGGAGAGGACAATGTGTTCTTGAATTTTGTCAAGGGTAGGGAGGAGAGAAATGGGGTGATACATGCCAGAGGATGAAGGCAAGGCAAGTTTTATTTTTCAGGCACCCAATCCTGGAGGATCTGGGTACCATACATAAATACAAACTATTCATTAAAAAACACACACATAAATAAAGCATTAATAAAAAAATCATTCCTTATAAAACACAACTGAAAAATAACAGCAGTTATTAACACAGTTATCCCGCAGAAATATATTAGTAGATAGTGTCAGAAAAGGCCTAACTAAACAGGACGGTCTTGATGCACGCCTTAAAGACTTCAATTGAAGGTGCCTCCCTTACAGATGGAGGCAGTGAATTCCACAGGATTGGGCTGGCAACACTGAATACTCTGTCACTGGCAGTTTTAAGCTTCATCCTGGAATTGCAAGGAGGCCCTTAGAAGAAGAGTGGAGAGAAAGGACCGAAGTGGCAGGTGTCAGAAGGTCAAATAAGTATCAAGGGGACCAGCCTGTGTAGGGTCTTAAAGATGAGTAAGCCCACCTTGAAGAGGATCCTCCACTTGACTGGCAGGCAGTGCAGTTTGCACAGCACCGGGGTGATGTGGCAGTATTAAGACTGCCCCATCAACAACCTAGCAGCTGCATTCTGCACTAGCTGCAGCTTGTAGAGGATACCTCCCAAGACCTAGAAGAATAGCTCATTACAATAATCAAGCCTGGACATTGTACAGGCATGTACCAAGGTAGGGAGGTCCATGGTTGGAACTAGGGGCTTAATCCTGGCGATATTCCTAAGATGATAAAAGCTGGTCCAGACAACTGATGACACCTGAGCTTCAAATGTCAATCCACTATCAAAGGTAACAGCAAGATTACGCACCACAGAGGAGACCTTTAATAGCACAGAACCCAGGAATAACCCTGTTACTGTGACAGAGGCCATCCTATCATACCCTCTGTTTGACTCCTCCACAGGTACCTCCATCTTATCGGGGTTCAGTCACAACCAGCTGGAGGCCATCCAGTCATTGATCTTGGTAAGGCAGCTGTTAAGCACTTCCACCACATTGGATGTTCCAGGGCAAAAGAAAGGTACAGTTTGGTATTATCAGAATAGCAATGAAAACCCAAACTGTATTTCCTAATGATCTCTCCCAGGGGCAGCATGTACACGGCAAAGAACACTGGTGACAAGACCGAACCCTGAGGTACTCCATATGACAGGAGGCTATGAGAGGAGGCGATATTCCCCATCACTACCTGTTGCCTCCGATTCATGAGATATGAATCAAACCAGCAGATGACAATGCTGGCAAGTCCACAAAATTCCCTCAGATGGTCGAGCAACACCCAATGGTCTACCATGTCAAATGCTGAGGAGAGGTCAAGGAGAATGAGAACTGTCCCCTCTCCTCGATCTCGAGCCCTAAAGAGGTCATTGTGCACCCAGTCTAATGCGTTTCCATGCAATGCCTTACACTAAACCCTGACTGGAAAAGCTCTGTATAAATCAAAGGTCACGAGATGCTCCTCAAGCTGCTGTGCCACAACTTCCTCAACAACCTTCCCTATAAGTGGGAGGTTGGAGATCGGACGGTAATTTGACTTGATGTCAGGGTCTAAAGATGGTTTCTTCAGAAGAGAAAGGACCAGTGCCTCCTTCAAGCCATCTGGGAAGACTCCCTCTGAGACAGAATGCAGGACAATCAAGGCGAACACCGGGCCAACAGTGTCGACACATCTCATCAAGAAATGTGTCGGCACTGGGTCCAGTTCACAGTATGTGTGCTTTAGCCTGATGGCAACCTCAATGACCTCAGCTACCTCTACTGGTTTAAACTCCCCTCAACCAGGTGGAGTGCTCTCCAGACATCCAAGGTGATCACTGTCGGCCACAATGTGGCACACTTGCAGAACACCCTGCCGAATGGTGGACACCCTGTTTGAGAAGAATCAAGCAATCTCTTCACATAATGTATCAGAAAAGGCTTTTTTCCGTTGTAAACAGGCTGGATTTAACAGCCTATCCACATTACGAAAGAGCACTGTTGGTTGATTCATCCTGGCAGCAATCTCCCTGGAGAGGAACTCTGCCTTCTTACAGGTGATCACCCCCTGATACTCAACATAATGAGAGCGCAGGGCAAGTTTGTCCACCCCTAGCCTCGACTTCCACCAGCTGTGCTCTAACCTCCAACCCAAAATATTCATCACCTTGAGCTCACCATCAAACAATGGAGACCTCAAGTGAGAGGATTTGGGTTGTACATGGACTGGTGTGAGAGAGTCGAGCATAGCCAGCATTGCCCTATTTTATGTGGTGATGGCCTCGCCCATAACCCCTACACATGCACTGCTCACACTAGATAGATCTGCCACTATCAAAGGGTGGCAACCTGCCATCTCTGCCGGGGTAGGGCTCTCGGGGGTCCTGAGTGAGAATTCCACTGTGCAATGTTGGGTACATGACAACTTGCACCCAACTTTTCACTCCCCAACTATTCACTCCCGACAGTACGCTCCGGTGACTACTCGCTACTGTGTCAATTCGCTCCCAAATGCCAGTTGAGCCAGGGAGAATACATGTACATTGCAGCCGAGAAGAGCTGCTCCTAATTAAAAAATAAAGTACAAAGAGAGAGAGGGAGTTGACTAAGAACTTGGGGGGGGGGCGTATTCACTCCTCATTCTCACACTCTCTCTCTCCTTCTCTCTCTCTAGTGCACTGTGGGGCTGTTCAAAGTGAAGCTGTTCTGTTTTAAAAAAGTAAATCAGGATTGACAATGGGTGGCAAGAGAGAGAGGGAGTTGACATGGGCACCACATTTCAGGCCCTGTAGATTGACCAATTGGGGCTGTGTTTTTGTTATTTAAACTTCTTCATACGACTAACTTAACTTTCAAGCTCCAAGCACATATGGATTAGACATTCATAATTTCAGACGTTTTGACTGTTCCGCTAATATGTTCAGTGCACAAAATTAAAATAAGGTCTAGTTTCCACCTGGTAAGTACTCACAGACACTTTTTCATCAATATCATTACAGCTATACTCTCTTCGTTACTCTACAGTGACATACAATGCTTGCATTATAGTCTTCATGAAAAGCTGTTTCTGCAGCATCTTGTCATAATTTCAGAAGCATTGCTTTGATATAGTTTTGTATTCAGAACTCAGTGCATAACAGCAATGACTCAGTTGCACAACACAATATTATTTACTCAGATGGGGTTAATTGCTGGATAAAAGAATGTTTCCTTTCAGTTTAACTTTGTACAATCTTGCTCACACTGGATACAAAAGACAGGAAGGTTGATGATAAATATCAAACTTTCTAATCTATAAAATAAGAGTCCTATCACATTTGAAATCTTGAGCATGGTCCAGAATCTGGAAACACAGCCACTTGTGTTACTCTTGCTGAAAGAAGAAAATTACCTTTTTTCTATGTGCCTTACATTCACTATTGTACTAGTAAACCACTTTGTTACCTTTCCTCTCAATACACAATTTCAAACTGGATTATCTAAAACAAAAATACTTCAAACTTTCCAAGACGCAGTTCACAAAAATAAAAGCTGCTCCGATGTTCTTTGCCAGCACTATCTGTCTCTAGTGCCCTTTCTGAATGAAAAATACCCTCCCTGTGGGATACCGTTTCTGATGTTGCTACCGCTATTTGAATGGAATGGCAACCGGTCAGTCTTGAGATTACTAATCTCCAGCCCAAGCAAGAAGACCAGGTCCAGCATGTGGCCGCTCTGGTGGGTCACAGAAGAAACTTCTTGCAACAGGCCCAGAGATGATATAATCTAGAGGAGGTTGTAACCTAGTCTAGAAGATTTATCGTCAGCTCAGACATTGAAATCCCCAAGAATTAAACATCTCCAATGTCTCACAGATGATGAAATCGGCTACCTCCACTGGACCCCCACATATGGCCACACATTCAAAAGAACCCAGTCTTCCCACTTGGAGCACAGTGAATACAACCTTGGATCTAAAACAGAAGGCCACTTCCCCGCCCCTGTATTCCACTCTGGGGTAGCGCACCACTGAATATCCAGGGGGGATGGCGGCCTCTAGAACTGGGCCTGCATCATCACCCACTCAGGTCTCGGTAATGCAAGCCAGATCAACAGAAGAAACCAAGTCTGCTGTAATTGCAGTCTTGTTCCTGGTCGATTTGGCTTTGCAAAGCACTACCCTCAGGGGATTAGTGAGCTGTGTAGCCCTCCTGAGTACTAGTCTACTTGGTCTGGTGAAAACCCTGAGGACAGGAACCAAGCAGGTCTGGCCTCTCCCTAGGTCCCGTCAACACCTGGTGTGCCTCCTGCACCCGATAACCTCAATCTTTCCCCTCTCGACATTTGCAAGGTGCCCCGCCAAGGTTGATCAATGAGAGACCTCCTAATTTCAACCTCCCCACAGCGACGAGCTGTAGTGGTGGAAACTGGGAGGTTGATAATGGGCCACAGATCAAAGAGCTGGGACTCCTCATACATGAATCCTGACCCGCCTCAGACCCTCTGACTTCCCCAGACACATACTATCCTAACCAGGAAGCCTCAGTAATCAACTAATCATTATTAAACACACACAGATCCACACAACTAATATACACAAACCTAACAATCATATCACACAACCATTCATTAAAACAAACCCCCCCACCCTCAATCACCCCACCTACATTACACCCAAAGCACCCCCACTAAACCCTCACAGAAAGGTGAATAGGCCAAGACTCAAATTTCTAAATCTAGGAGAGCAACCTGCAGAGCTCAGTCAATCCAAATGGCCATTTACAATCGGGCCAAAAGTTATAGTCCTAATTAATGAAATTTTGATGTAAGAGTCACCCCCTTTCAGTAGAGGAAGGACCACTGCATGTTTCCATGAAGAGGAGACTGAGACAGTACAGAATGAGAGATTTAGGATTATTGAGAGGGGGTAGGCAATGACAGAAGCTGAGAAGGAAAGGAGTTTTGAGTTAAGGCCATCAGGGGAGGCACCTTTAGAGGGGGTTAATGGTGAGCAGGGCACTTAGGGCATCATTTGGGGTTACGGTAGAGCAAGAAAAGGGAAGTGGGAGGGTGGGGGAAGGGCACACTGGTAGAGGTGAGGAAGAGATGGGTAGGAGGGAAGGATTTCACAAGCTCAGTGGCACAGAAGGTATAGTAAGAATTAAATTCTGTAGCTATGTCTGGTGGGTTGGCCACTAGTGATCTATTTACTTTAAGTACCGGGGGGGGAGTGATAAGAGGGAATGACTAGTGCATGGACCAAATTCCAGAACTCTGAAGGGGAATTTATGGTGGTGGTGGAGGTGGATTTGAAATATGCGGACTTGGCTAACCTTTTAGCCCTCGTACAAGCATTTTGGAGTGTGCAGTAGTTGGCAAGGTCACTAGGATACTAGGTAGCTTAATGATACTTCCAGGCTCGATCTGTAGCCATGAGGCAGGCCAGAAGTTCAGGTATTATCCAAGGTAAGTGGTCACTTCTGACTCTGGTTTGCTTCAGTGGGGCAAAGGCATTCCAGTTTACAAGAAAGATTTCTTTGAAGTAGGCCAAGGTCTTATCAACCAAGGGGAGGGAGGGAGGTTAGGGGGGACTAGTCAGAAGTGGCAAGGTTGCTCCAGAGAGGTTCAAGTTCAAGAGACTTGAATGAGAGTAGTTATATGGTTTTGTGTGGTCATTTAATTCTGTGGACTTTCCTAACTACAAATATTGGGTTATGGTCACTGACAGCATTGGGGAGGATGCCAGAGGTGATGACGTAGTGGGGGTGGGAGGTAAGGGCCCAGATGAGTAATGAGTGTTGTTCTGTCTTGTGGTTTGGGTGGGTGGGTTCTGAGACAAGTTGGGAGAGGTTTAGGACTTCAATTTCTTTTTTAGTTTTGGCAGTTTTAGGTAATATTTAACCAATTTATATTGAAGTTGCCTAGGATGAATAATTCCCCAGAGTGAGCAACGAAAATGATGGAGGTTAGGAGGTCTAGCATGACTGCAGGATGGACATTTGGGCAGCAGTAAATGGCAGCTATGAAGATTGGGAGAGTGAATAAGAGGGTCACATGGATAGCTAGTGAATCATGGGTCTCAGGACTGGAGGATGAGTAGATGATGGAATTTCGGATGGAGGCTAGCAGATAAATGGCCACACCACCACTCCTGCCAGCACGGTCTTGCCTTAGCAGTGAGTAGCCAGGAATGGAGACTGAGTGGTCAGGGATAGTGCTCATTAGCCAAGTTTTGAGATGATTAGAATGTCTGGTTTTAGGCCCATCAATGCAGTGGTTGGATATCTGCTTGCGACACCAGTGACCTGGGTTTGGGAACAGACCTGGTAGCTGGCGGGCGGAGGGAGGAGAAGGATTAAGCATCCCATGGACTGCTCTCCTTCTCTGGGGGGAGGGAGGGGTAGAGTGTTCAGTGCTCAAGGGACCACTGGCTGGGGCTGGGGAACCAGAAGCGACCAGCACCTGCATGCATGAGGGGTTGGATGGATGCTGGACTTCATTGTATGTCCCTGCCCCTGGGGCAGCTCAAGAAAAAAATCATTGGCCACCATGGTTGACGTCCACCACAGCACCTGGCCACAATTGCTCCCTGCCTCTCCTTGACCTAATATGACTTCACAAAGCATCTCCATGCCCTGAATGCCACCCTAGGGGGGAAGCCAGGGAGGTAATGTCAGCAGCAGCCGACACCTTCCCCCATTGCAGACAGGCCTGATAAGGTGCTGTGGCCCTGCCCTGAGGGGTACACCAGGGGGTATTCTGGAGCTAAGGCAATAAGGGAAGTGAGGTGGGTGCAAGGGGTGGTGTTAAATAAGTGGTGACCAAGGGCAAAAAGCATACTTCATAAAAAAATAAATTAAAAAAAAGAATGTCTGGTTTTAGAGTGCACACCATGATCTGAATCTGGTCTATTTTTTGCAACAAGCTGCAGATGTTTAGCTGTAGGATCTTTAAGCCCTTTGGGAGAGCAGAGAGACGAGAGCAAGGGGAGGTAGTAGAGGAGGAAGCACCAGAGGAGCTATGGGAAAAAGGGCCTGGGTTGGGGTGGATATCCCCAGCGGAGAGCAATAGGAGAGGAAGTATGGGAAAGTGGAGTTTAGAAATTTTGAAGGGGCTGGCAAAAAGATTGAGTATTTTGAGGAGAAGGAAGTGGATCAGTGAGGAAGAAGAGGGTTGAGAACTGCAGTGACAGTGGACAGAGTTATCAAAGCCGCATGAAGAATAGTGGTAGAGTGAGACTGTATTTCAAATGGGGGGGGTGATAGCATGGATGTGGTTAGGGGATTGGAGAAAATAACTGATGGGGATGGAAGAGTTAATAGGAATTGATGAGTATTGAGCAAGTGGAGGGGGTAAAGAGGTTGATATAAGCAGAACAAGAGGGAGAAGAAAGTAGGGGATGTATTTTTCATAAAGGCAGAGAAATTAGTGAACAATTGATTTAGGAATAGGAAGAATTTGTGAGCACAGTACTTGGCTCCAAGGAGTGAGCCACAGCTGCAGGTCTGGAGGAGGAGCCCAGACAAGGACACATTCTGTGGAGGAAAGGGGAGAATCAGAAACTTTAAATGGCTAGAGGGTCAGCCACTGGTTAAGTGGTGGGTGAGACTAGTAACAGAGAAAGGGGAGGTGAAGTTTGGAAACTAATGGGAGCAGTAAATGGGTGTCTGTCTCTAGGTGCCAGAACCTTGAATAGCAAATCAAAATGCAATTTAGGTGAGATAGGGAGAAGGAGGAGGGCTAGATTAAGCAGCGTGCAAGGTAATGAGTGGGAAGGGGGAATTGGAGCTGTGGAGAAGAGATTTGAGAGGTTAGAGCAGAGGGGATGAAAGGAATACAATAAGCAAACGTCAGCACTTTTAGCAATATAGTCACAGAACATTTGCACACAAACAGAAACAGTGCAGTATAAACCCACAACAATTTAACACAGTAACCCACAAGCAGAAATAAAAAACAGTACCCTGCATAAAACACATTTACCCATAATAGTTTGGAAACTTGCACATTTGCCCATATAGACTGGAAACATGCAGTTCCAGGTAAAAGAAGGCTAAGCAGTACAGGGTAGACTAGCTAGCCAGCTAAAAGCTGGTCAGGGCACAGCTTGAAAACTGGCAAAAAGGCAGTCAGTGAACAGCCAAGGTGCTTGCAGGGGACATATATAAAGGATATAGTTAGCTGAAGTATGATGAGAAGTTCAGAAAAAGCATGGCACATTTTGAGGATGTGAAGTGGGACACCTGGTAGATCGACCTGTGGTTAGAGATATGTATGGGGTTCAATAGCAATGAGGGTGAAGGGAAGAAAAACATTGGGACAGCAGCAAAATGCTGTTGGGAATACAACTGGGCATTTTGTTCTGGCTGAACTGCTGATTCCGGCATGTCTGTTCCAGGTGCGGTGGCAACCACCTACAGGTGCAGAAATAGCTGGGAAAAAGGTAATGCTACTCAGGATAATTCGTATAATCAGTCCTTTCGGGGGAACCATACAGGGTTAAGGTGCCAGCAGTGGTGGAGGGGGACCAGAGGCAGGGGACAGGGGACTAGAGGCCAAGCCCACTACAACAGACAGCAAGATAATTAATAGAGGTGTGTCACACTTACTTCGGGCACAAACCTGGATAAAAGTAGAAGTGATGCAGAGTGGCTGAGGTCTTACCCGGTCAAGGAGAAAGCTGCCATACTTGTGGTGGATTTCTATGAATGTTTCAGTCTGCATGTTAAGGAGCACAGAAAGAGACAAAGCAAAGAACCTGAGGTCAGTTAAGGGAGGGAGAAATAATTGGAGCAGAAAATTCAGAAGGAAATAGCAGCTGGCAGGGTGGAGGGCCCATTTGTGTAGCCTCCTGCCACAGCTACTAATATCACCCTTGGGGCTGGTACCAAAAGAAACAGACAGAGGACTTTGGGTGATACACCACCTGTCCTACCCGGACGGGGGCTCGGTTAATGATCACATCAGTGAAAAGGATGACAGGGTGATGTATGCTACATTAGAAGAGGCAGTCAGGTTGGTTAGAGAGTCAAAAGGAGCATGGCTGGCAAAAACGGACATTGAAGTGACCTTCTGTCTGCTGCCAGTCCAGTCAGAAGATTGGGATCTTTTGGGTTTCTGAGTAGGTGACGATTACTATTTTGACAAAGCCATGCCCATGGACTGCTCCATTTCCTGTTTGACATTGAGATGTTCAGTGCCTGGCTGCAATGGGCCTTTCAGGACAAATATGGGGACCAAACAGTGGTCCATTATCTGGATGACTTTCTATTAATAGGAGAAGGGTGACAACAGACAGAGAGGATGCTGTGGGATTTTGAGGCCATGTGCAAGAACTAGAGTGCCCTGTCCCAGAAAAACAGAGGGCATAGCCAAAGTTGAGTTTTGGGCATTGCGGTAGACACAGTAAGGGAGCTATTAAGACTCCCCAATGCTAAAGTGGGGAAACTAAAGTCATTGCTGGGCTTCATTAAGGCCAGGCACAGAGTACAGCTCCAGCAGGTGCAGCAACTTATGGAACACTTAAACTTTACCAGTCGTATGGTAGCACTGAGCTGCAAGAGGCTGCAAGAGGCAGTTTAGTGCAGTGGTTTAAGGCTCTGAGCTGCAAATCTGGTGACATCCAGCAGACCAGATCTGGGTTTGAATCACAGCTTCCACTTGCAGACTGTGTGACCCTGAGCAAGTCACTTAACTTCCCTGTGCCCCCAGGTTGCACCTGTAAAAAGCTTTCAGCTTAGTGTGCTAGTCCTGGTTAAACAACTAACAAAATGTTTACACAGTGCCTAGTGAGGGTAACACATGGTGCCTCAGGCTGCACCACTGAGTGGATATTAGCAAAGGGACCAGGAGAACTTGCAGGTAGGTGAGATTTTCCTAAGCCATTACAACAGCAGGACTTCCTGGCAGGATGAATTGGTATTCAACACGGACCTGCAACTATATACTGATGCAGCCTGGGGCATAGGCATGGGAGGATACTTCAGAGGAAAATGGTTTACAGTGGCATGGCCCAGCAATTGGCCTGGGCGGCAGACGAGGATATCACTTTCTTGGAGATATTCCCAATCTGGGTAGCCACAGAAGTCTGGGGGCAGATGTTGAGGAACCAAAAGGTCACCTTCTGGAGTGACAATAGAGCAGTTGTGGATGTTTTGAACAATAGGAGAGCGATGTCAGAAAAAGTCTTATGGGTCCTAAGACAGTTAGTGTTAAGAGTATTAACACTGGACATATGGCAACTTAGATTCAATGCAAAGAAGTGAAAAGTAATGCACCTGGGAAATAAAAACCCAGAGAAGCGTGCACAATAGCAGGGGAGGTACTAACAACAACAATAATGGAAAGGGACTTGGGGGTAGTCATATCAGATGACCTAACGGTGGGTAAGCAATGTGAGAAGTTGGTAAGGAGAGCCTGGGGGATACTGGGATGCATAGGGAGGGGCATCACAAGTAGAAAAAGGGAAGTGGTTATCCCTCTGTACAGACAGTTGGTGAGACCCCATCTGGAGTACTGCATGCAGTTTTGGAGATCTCATCTATGCAGGGACATAGACAGGATGGAAGCAGTCCAGAAGAGGGCAACTAAAATGGTGCAGGATCTGCATCAGAAACCATATGAAGAGAGACTGAGAGAGCTTAATATGTACACCCTTGATGAAAGGAGGGATGGGGGGACATGATAGAAACTTTCACGTACCTCAAGAGAATCAACAAAGTCTAGGATCGTACCTTCTTTCAGAAAAAGAGATGTGTAAGAACAAGGGGGCACAATTTAAAGATAGAGGGGGGACGACTCAGGGGTAACCTGAGGAAATTTTTTTTCACGGAGAGAGTGGTGGACACATGGAACAGCCTTTCTGGAGAGGTTGTCGGGTCTAAAACAGTGCCTCATGAATGGGAGAGTTGAGGGAGATTTGGAAGGAGCATATACATATACTTGCCCATCAGGATCATCTATAATAGATTTGTTATGGATAAATCTATAGGCTGCAGAGAAAATTAACTCATTTAAAATTCTTGAAAGACCATAGTCTGCTCACTTGCCACTATCCCTACAGTATAAGGTTGTTAGATCTGGTAATTCATCAGTGGATACTGCTTTGGCACTAGGATGTGAAATTAGAAATAATCGTAGATTAAGATGGACACCCATGTTAAGTGCTTCACTGATAACTACTGGATTCTGATGCACCCAATGATTGGAAAAATAATATTATAGAGTATAATGGTAAATCTGATCAAAATGTTCTCTTAGTTACAATATTGAAATATATGAGACCATTTTTATACAAGATAGTTGGTCCACCAAGGGTAAGATCTTGGTTCAATAAAATTTGTAAAAAAGCAAAACATCAGCTAAACAAACTGGTTCATCATGTAAAACGGAACCCAAATAAAAGCAGTATTAAGCAATTAAATAAAGCTAGGAAAGAGTATAAAGAGGTACTGCAGAATGAAAAGCATAAATACAAGGCCATAAACTGGAAAAAACTGAGACAGGCAATACTTGCAAGAGACAGTAAGATGTTTTCGCTATTGGTAAGGCAAGGCTATAACCAATTTGCCACTGGTATAGAGGCCTACATTACAACTGACGTATGGATGGCCCATTTCAAGTCCTTGTTCTTTTCTTCTACTGAAGTAATTAAAGAACAATATGAGTTGTCTCAGTTTTATCCTAGGCCAATTCTTATTACTAGGGAGGAAATATCATATGCCTTATTGAGGCTTAAAGATAATAACGCTCCTGGACCAGACCAAATAGTGGCAGAGCTATATAAATATAATTCTGATTGGTGGATTCCCTTATTGTATGTTCTTTTCAATCAGATTATCCAAGGCTTAGACATTCCACCGAGTTGGAAGGGTAGTATTATTTGTCCAATCTTCAAAAAAAAAAGGATAGTCCATTTGACCCGTTAATGTATAAACCCAAAAGACTTATCAACACACTTCAAAAAATATTTTGTTGTGTCATTTTGGATAGATAACAGTTGTGGGCTGAGGAATCGGGTATTATGAGTGAATCTCAGAATGGTTTTAGACCACATAGATCAACAGTGCAGCATTGCTATACCTTGACACATATGATTTGGAAATATATGAAGGTTAAAAAGTCACATTTATACTGTTGCTTTGTGGACCTGAGAATGGCGTTCGACTTGATTAGTCATACCCTTTTGTGGGAAAAGTTGCAATCCTATAAAATAGATCCTGTCCTTTTGGACACTCTGATTAGATTACATAAAGATACCATGCAAAAAGTTAAAATTAATGAAAAGGTAGATCTCACTCCCAAGATTGGAACTAACCTTGGAGTTAGACAAGGCTGCCTTATAGCCCTTTTACTATTTAATTTATATATATATACAATTATAACACAGATGAGTATCCTGAGTTTCATTCTCCTGTTATCGGAAATAAAAAAAAAGCACTGTTGGCTGTTGCAGATGATTCAGTTCTCTTATCTACATCCTTTCTAGGCTTATAATGGAAAGTCAATATATTTGCCATTCTTTGTAGTACCAACAAATTATCTATTAACATTAGTAAAACCCAAATGTTGATATTTGGTAATAGGCAAAAAAGAAGTCCTACTTTATTCATAAATAGAACTAAAATACAGTTAAAACATATACCTATCTAGGTGTAAAATTTTCTCAATCCACCCGGTGTAATTTGCACCATGAATAAGTAAAACACAATGCAACTACAGCTTTCTATGCCTTTAAGAGATTCACGGCCCAGATGGGGAATGGTTTAGTGAAGGGTCTCTTGAGGGCACTGGAGGCTAAGGTGTGCTCAAGTTTGCTCTGTGCCTCAGACATATGGGCATTAATGGCCCCAAAGCAGCTGGAAGTACAATTAAATAAATGTTTAAGATATATTCTTAAAACATCCCAATCAGTGCCAGCCTCAGTTATAAGAGCAGAACTGGTTCATCTCCCAACTGAAGCTTATACAGTGGAAAGGAAAATGTTATTTTTACTCAAGTTATTCCTGTACCCAGAGTATAGAATTCCAAGAATGTGCCTAGAAGAGGAGATCAAATATACGATGTTGGGCTAGGGACTGGGACATCTGCTTTGTCAAATTAACTCCCTCCCATTCGGGGACATAAAATTTCAGATTAAAGAAAGGGTCCAAATGTTTATAGCAGTAAAGACATGGCGAAAATTCAATCTTACAAAAACATTATGTGGTTTAAAAAATTCAAACTATCTTATACAATAGAACCTTATCTATTGCTCCTAGATAAACCAGACTTAAGAAGAGTGATAACTAGATTCCGAATGGAATTGTTTTATTCACATTATGGACATTATGCCCAGAAAAGAGAGGGAGTGAATAATGACAAATGTAGATGCCACCTAAATATGGTGGATGATTTAAAACATGTAGTTTTGATATGTCCACTATACCAGAACCATAGATCATTTTTCTTAGGACCTATTTTAAGGGATCTTGGACTCCCCACTGACCAAATATGAATAAAATTGTTTATGTCTAATGATACACAGATATTGACAAAACTTGCACAGTTCCTAAATATTTTAAAGTTATAGGACCATATTAGGAAGATTGTTTGTATTGTTATTTACTTGGATGTTCTAGAGTACTTTATTGTATGTATTTAAGTAAATACCAGTTTTATCTATTTTAAATGTTTTGTAATGGCTTATGCCGAACAAATAAACATGATGATGATGATTCTTGTCCCCTAGGACTTTAAAAGCTTAGGAAACGTCATGGAGGGCCTTTAAGGCATTCCAGACACTAACTGGCTGCCAGGTAATTGGGATAGTGATGGGGGAACAGGTAGCACAATTTATAGTGATAGGTTGGAAGAACAATGTGGCACATGTGACAATGGGGGTACATATGGCTGTGATAAGCCAGTTGTGCATACTGAAGGGGTGGAAGGACCCCATGAAGAGCAACCTCATTGGGCACATGATGCAAGGTTGGTTGTGGGGGGGGGCTGGGATGGCCAAGGACAATAGGAGGCCACTGACAGAAGAACTGTTGGAAAGGCTAGTGGGGGTACTGCACCAGGTATGCAGGTGTAGTAGTGAAGCAGTTTTGTTTAAGGCAGTCTTCTCTGCCATGTATAGTGGATCCTTCAGAGTCAGTAAGGTGGTGGGACATGGGGGCAGACAAGTCCACAGGGTTGCTATGGGATGACATGATGTGAACCCGGGATGGGATTTCAGTACTGGTAAGGTGGTCCAAGACTGAGCAGTTGGGTAGAGGGATCAAGGTCATGTTGCGGTGTCACAGGAATACCAGCATTTGTCTGGAGGGGGCCCTGCATGCATATGCAGCTTGGTGCCCATGGGATGTGAACCCATTACTATTTCTGCATGGGGACGGGTCCACAGTGACAGGGTCATAAGTAGTGGTGGTGTTAAAGAAGGGTATGGCCTTCTTGGGGGGAAACCCAACGGGGTACTAATTCCATTCATTTCAGATAGGGTCAGTCTCTGAAATGGCAACAAGGGGGATCGCACCTGGGGATATCAAGCAGAAAGGGTGGTGGTCTTCTAAATGCTATAAAAGATATGCTCATAATATTTTACATACATACATACATATATGTGAACATATGAAGGTGCCATAGAACAGACCTACTGGTCTATCAAAGGCTGCTCAATTGTGCAGCTAGCTCCCTAGCAGGCAGCTGCCTCTCCATATACCCCTTGACCTCCTGTTGTTGTCCTCCTTGCCCACCATTACCAACCCCTGTACCCTGTCCCAAGTGTTCTTAAAGTCAACCACATTTTTGCTTGATATCATCCATTCTGGTAGTGCATTCCACCTCTTGACTACTCTCTCTGTGAAGTAATGCTTGCTCATCTCCCTTTTGAATCTCCCTCCCTCTGTTCTTAGCCCATGCCCCCTAGTTTCCCTTCCACTCCTTGGTTTCAACACCAACCCTGCTTCCCCTTTTTGATATCCTGCAGGTATTTGAAGATCTCGATCATGTCCCCCCTCTCCTGCCTCTCTTCCAGTGCATACATATACAGTTCTTTTAGCCTCATCTCATAGTCAATTCACTCCATCCACTGAATCAGCCTCATTGCCCTCCACTGCACTCCCTCCAGCAACTTGACATCCTGCCTCTGGTACAGCTTCCAGATCCACACACCATACTCCAAGTGCAGCCTGACCAGTGCCCTGTAGAGGGGCAAGATCACCTCCTGTGCCTGGATGTGAATCCCCATGCTATGCACCCTAGCATCTTGTTTGCTTTCACCACTTCTCTCCTGCATTGGGCAGTATTGTTCATGCTTGCTGTTATCAATATCCCCAGGTCCTTTTCATCCTCGGTGCTCCCCAGCTTGATCCCCCATTGCCAGTATCCTCTCCTTGGATTCCTAGATCCAAAATGCAAAACCTTGCATTTTTTTGCATTGAACTCCAGCTGCCACTTCCCTGACCATTCCTCTAGCTTGGTCAAGTCCCTCTGTAGTTTTATCCATCCCTCTTTATCATATGCTACTGCACCTGTTTTGGTGTCATCGGTGAACATGCTAATTATACTCACCACTCCAGAGCAGTGTCTGAAATGAATAGCCCAAACAGCGCTGAACCCAGTGCCAAGCCCTGTTGCACTCCACTCATCACAGATCTAGGCTCTGAGACTTCATCCCCACCACCACCCTTTGTAGTCTACCTCATAGCCAGTTTGAGATCTAACATGCCATCTTTGTCCCCACTCCCACCCTAGACAACTTCACCCCTAGTCACCCATGGAGCACTGAATCGAAGGCCTTCCTGAAATCCAAGTACAGAAAATCCACAGCATGGCCCCCATCCAGCTCCCTCATCACCCAGTCATAGTACTGCATAAGACTGGTTTGGCAGGATCTCCTTGAAATGAACCTGCACTGCCTCCCATCCCACAGGTCACTGCCCTCCAGAAATGCCATCAGCCCTTCTTTTAGTATAATCTCCATGAGCATTCCCATTATGGACATCAGACTGACTTGCTTATAGTTCCCTGGCTTATCCCTTGTACAGCTTTTATGTAACAGTACCACATGGGCCATCCTCCAGTCCTGAGGCACCTCCCCCATTTCCAGGGGGGTGCTGAACAGGTCTGCTAGTGGTTACACTAGAACCTTTGCCATCTCCTGCAGCACCCTGAGGTGGATACCATCTGGCTTCAGTGCTTTATTCACCTTCAGCACCCTCAGCCCCTCTATATCTCTGCTACCCTCTGTCCTGCCATCCATTCCCTCACACCCCCCATCCCCCCTCCTTCCCAACCAGAGTGGTAATGGACTTCCCTCCTCCCTTGTGAACACTGAGCAGAAGTACTCATTCAGTGCTTCCACTTGTTTCTTCCCCTTTTCCTCACACCCTTCCCCCCTTTTTTCCTCACTATACTGTCCTTGCACTTCCTTTTCTCCCTGACATATCTAAAAAAGTCTTTCTCCCCTACTTTCATTCCTTGCAACAATCTGAGTTCCCTTGTGGCTTTTGCAACTCTTACCCTCTTGGTCACCTCGTTAGACCATTTGATGTACTCCTCCCTGTCCTCCCTCTTCCCCATCCTTCTGAACACCAAGTACAATGCTCTTTTGGCCCTTACGCCTTCTATCACCTCCCTGTTCAGCCAGCATGGTCTTTTTACCCTCCTCTTCTTACTCTGTAGCCAAGTGCATGTTTCTGTCACCTCTATGATGACTTGCTTTATTAAGTCCCATTTCTATGCTGTCTACATCTCCCGTTTTATTCCTTCAAGTCTCCCCTTTAGCAATTCCCTCATTCTCCCGAAGTCCACCTTCCTGAAATCCATCACCTTTGTTGCTGTTCCCTCCAGCTCCCTGCTCATTGTGATTTTAAACCACACCATCAGATGACTGCTATCAGCTAACAGATTCTCCACCCTTGTGTTCCTCACTGCCTCACTTTTAGATAGAACCAGGTCTAGCATGTTCCCTAATCTAGTGGGTTCAGCAACCAGCTGTACTTTGACTCCATACTAATTATGTGTTTGATTTCTTCCCCACAGCAGATCCAGGTTGTTAATCAAGAAGAACATTTAAGCTGGAATAACTGAATCGGGGGGAGGGGATCACTGGGGTAAGGTGAGGGGGTGACAGGCCATGAATGGGAGCACAGCAGTAATTTTGTCTCTATTTATGGTTTCAGCAGGAGGGGTAAGGAGGCTAGAAACTTGGATATGCAGGTACTCCTTTGTTCATTGGGTGGAAAGGTGGGCACGCAAGAGGCTCTGGGGAGGCAGCTGTATTTGGACATCAATGCCATCAAATTGACCTGAAAAGGCAAACGATGCAGGAAGCAGGCACAGCTACTCCCAGCACTGATGGAGATAAGGAGGAAACACAGCTACACAGATTTAATCATGGTTCATTTAGGAAGCAATGATCTGGGGACCAGACTCTGGCTGGACATTTTTTATCAAATTAAGGTGGACATTGAAAAAATTTTATTTTTTATTTTTTATTTTATTTTATTTAAACAGCAGTTTGGAAAACCTTTGAGCCATAGGCTCATTTACAAAGGTACCTTGTCACAGTAAGACAAACCAAAATACACAGTATAGCAGTACAACACATAAGTATAACAGTAAATTAAGACATAGATACAAACAAGCTGGTAAAGGTAGGATGGATGCAAACAATAACAGAGTTATGTTGTCCTTAGCAGCTTAGTAATAAGCTTTGTCATAAGTATTGAGTACAGCTTTGACTAGCGGCAGTTACAGCATCGAGTGTTAATAAGTTGGTTCATAGGGAAGTTTTGAAACCACGATATAGTTGGAGCTTGGGGTGGAGGGGGGCAGTGTGTTGAACCAGGAGGGGGCCCTAAAGCTGAAGGCTCTTTGGCCGTGAGAGGTCCTAGCTCTAGGGATAACAAGAGAGGTTTTCCCAGAGGTCAGAGTATGAACTAGTGGGACAGAGCGGCGTATGGTGGTGGTCAATCCTGGTGGGGAAAGCCCAAGGAGGGTCTTTTTGTAAGGGTACAGGTAAGATATTTGAGGCCGCAGCGTCGAGATCAAGTACCAGTGCTTTAGCATACAGTAGACAGGGTGTGTGTCATCCTAGGTGCTCCAGTAATTAACCTGCAGGCCTTATTCAGAGTAGTGCGAATTTTATGGAGTGCGGTCTGATCAGCAGCACCATACACCAGCAGTCCATAGTCCACTAGGGACAGGATAGAGGAGGTGACTGTGAGTCAAGAGCCTCGGGGAGGCAGTGTTTATACCGATGTAAGATGCCCAATCGGATATTAGTGGCAGTGGCTAGGGCATGATGTGTCCATGGAAGGAGAGGAGGGTCAAAATGGATCCCTAGGTATTTATAGGAGCAAACTTGTTCGAGTGGGAATGAGGACCCAGAGTGAATGAGGAGTTTGAAGTTGCAGGACTTGTTTTGGGGATGAGTGAAGAACATGGTTTTGTTTTTAAGATTTATCGCAATCTATGTTCCTTGAACCAGCCCTCGGCTTCAGTGAAGGACTTCTGCAGCGAGTCCTGGAGGGCAATAGGTTACGACTTGAGGCAAGATGACTGCATCATCAGCGTACAATAGAATGTTCCCCAAGCAAGAGCATGGAAGGGTGTTAAGGTAAAGGTAGAATAGTAAGGGGCCCAGAATGGAGCCTGGGGAACCAGAAAAGATGGGACAGATGTCTGAGTAGGTCCCATTAATTTTTACACACTGTGAGCGGTCAGACAGATAACTGGTGCACCAGGAGATAGGCCCAGCAGCAAAACCAGAGAGACTAAGGGCATCAAGAAGGAGGGTGTGGGAGACAGTGTCGAAAGCTTTTGAGAGGTCAATGAAGACAGCACCAGCCAGAGGACCAGTGTCTAAGGAGGAGTGGAGAAAGTTGGAGAACTCTAGGAGGGCTGTGTTGGTACTGTGGCCTGCTTGGAAGCCATGCTGCTCAGGACAAAGGACATTGTAGGTGGAGAGGTAGTCAGAGATTTGAGAGGCCACCACTTTTTCCAAGGCCTTGGAGAGAGGAGAGAGAATGGAGATCGGTCGATAGTTTCCAGCCACAGTCCTATCACCACCTTTAAAGATAGGGGTGACAGTGGTGACTTTCAGGCAGTTGGAACCTTCCCAGGCAAAGAGAGTGGTTGATGAGGCATGTGATTGGGGTAAGGACTGTGTCTAAGACCAGCCATAGGATACACGGATCCAGGGCGTCACTGCCTGTACTATTACTCTTGAGGGCAGTGACAAGGTGCGGCCTAAGTTCTTGGGCAGAAACACGGCGGAGGAGAAAATGAGGGTGAGAAAGATTTACGGCAGGTGCTGGGGGAGGAGGGTCAAAAAAATTTGTATGGAGGATAGGGCTAAGGTCAGTGAATGAGGTGTTGAGGTGGTTGGCTATGAGGGCTGGGCCTGAGGAGATCACACCATTAATGTTGATCTGGGTGGGTGGGGAGTGTGCACTCCCATTTAACTGTTTAATGTTATCCCAGAAGGTTCTGGGATTCCCCATGAGGCAGTGAGTGAGGACCGATAGTGCTCAGACTTGGCCTTTCTGATGGCCAGTGCACTTGTTTGAGGGGCAGCATATAACCGCCCTGTCATTGGGCGCCAGTCTCAATGGCATGGTGCCATAGGTTGTCCTATGTTTGAGCTGGTGGATCAAAGCTGGGGTAACCCAGGGCATTCTTCCTTTTAGAATGGCGGGTCAACACTGGGGCAAAGATATCACAGGCATTATTAAAGTTTGGGTAAAGAAGGAGAGCTGTGTCGATGTCAGGAGTTGCCTGTATAGGAGACCAGTCAATTTGGGACAGAATTTCCTTAAGTTTTATCAGTCCACCCAGGTATTAGGCGCCGCCTGGCATGTGGACTGTGCTATGGGTTTAGGGACTGAGGTTGACCAGTGGAATAGGATGGCGGAGTGATCGCTGAGAGAGTCTGGAAGGACTTGTACATTGGGGATCCGATTAGGGTGGTTGGTGAGTACCACATCAAGCAGGGTACTGGAGCCTCTCTTGGGGTTAGTCCTGGTAGGGTGGGTAACTAGTTGCGTTAGGTCTATTGCAGAAAAGGAGTCTTGGGTAGAGGAGGAGGAGGAGGGGCTGAGCCAGTTGACATTTAAGTCACCCACCAGAATTTGATCAGCAGAAGGAGGTAGAGAGGTAAGGTATTCTGTAAGAGAGGCAATGGCCTGCATTTGGTCCCTGGGGGGCACGTATGCAATAGTCAGATAAAGGGGTCCCTTTAAAGGGTCAGGGGTTAGTTTCAGCGTAAGCGCCTGGGCCCTGGAGTCAAGGATGGGAGAGGGCAGGGCTAGTACGGGGAGAGATTCCTTGACATAAATAGCGCAGCTGCCACCCCGTCTCCCAACACGGTCAGACCGGAAAAGGGTGAAACCAGAAAGGGAGACTAGGGAGTCAGGGGAGGATTTCAACAGCCAAGTCTCAACCAGGGTGACGACATCAGGGTTAATTGATGTGACCAGGCATTGTAGTGAGTCAAACTTTTTTAGGAGGCTACAGATATTCATGGAGACCATGCATAGGCCTGTGGTACGAGTTGGGGAGCTCCTGGGATCCAGGGTTTGGATGAATGTTCCCTGACAGGAGTAGTAGCATGACTAACACCCTGGCTGGGAGATGGTGAGAGGTTTTCGATGATTCACATGAGGGGAGGGAGGCTAAGGGAGCAGGGGTGGGCAGGGAGGTACAGGAGGGGAAAGCAAGAATAAGAAGACACCCAGATGTGCCTGAGGTGAAGAGAAAGCTAGGGGAAGGGCAGGGAGGATGGGGACACACAGAGGTCCCAAGGGGCAGGAGAGGAGGTTCAGGAGCAAGGGGAGGGAGGGGTGCCAGGGCACAGTGTGGACTAGCAGATGGGTAAGTGGGTAAGTGCACTGCTAGTGGGGATAGGCACAGGCAGAGCGTGAGGCAGGGCCAATACATTGTGGTGAGCAAGATCCCAGGGAAGTAGTGCTATACAGGTAGGAGTAGGAAGTAGGAAGTAGTGAGGGAGCATAGGTCCCTCTAGTGGCCAGCAGGTATAATCTGCAAATGGGAAAGTGGGGAGATGGGTTCTGGGCAACAGGACGTGATGTCACGGATGTGATGTCTGAGGGCAGATCTTAAATTGATAGCTGCCCCTGGGTGGGAGGTGGTTGGGGTGAGACCAGAGGGCAGAGCCAAGCCGGGCTAGCACCTCCTGCAGGCGCCCAGACTAAGAGAAGAGGCTCTCTTTACCTCGAAAGTTATCAGGCTCGAAAATAAAAGAGTGGTGTCCAAAGATGACCTACGTTTGGTTCGATGTTATTCCACAAAGGGTGTGGAGGCATGCTGACAGTTATAAGGTCCTGGACAGGACTAGGAAGTGAATGAATGCAAGAGTGGTCAGGCTGTTTGAGAGCTTTGCTGGCATGGTTGTACACAAAGGAGTAGTAAAAGACAGAGACGAGTATTACAGGTGTGATGGGTTATACCTCTCTAGTCTAGGCCAGGCAATGTTTAATGCCAAGATTGCCAATGTGATTGAGCATGTGATGAAAAGAAACAAAGGCTGAAACAGGGGTGTGGTATGTCCCTTTGGGGGAAGTCCACCGTCCATTGCAAGCAAGAGGTGGACTAGTGGAAAAAGAGGGGAAGGGGAGGATAGGATGAGGGAAGGGACGGGGGGGACAAAGAAAAATAGGACATATGAAAAATCAGCAGGAAGTAGAGGTTTGGGGCATATGTTAGTACCCCTTGAACAGAGAAGGATGAGAAAAGATGGCCCCCCATGATGTACATCTTTGGGGAGAAGACGAAATAAAAGGAACAAGCATTTGGCAATGCCGAATGCTTGCTTGCTGGTATTAGCATTGGAAATGCAAGAGTTATACAGATGCATAATAGGAATGGCAGTGAAGTATTGAACCCCACCTCCACCCTGCAGAGATGGACAGGCATTGGGGTATGTGTTTGGGTCATCACACATGACGTTCATGCCATGTCACCTCACTATATCGTGCAGTCACCGACACATGTTGAGGTGTGCCTTGGGGTGTTCGACTTACCAGTCACCCCATTCCATAAGAACATATGCTGAAATAGGTGTCGTATAGGAAAATGGGGTGAACTCTGGGACCAAAGAGTCCAGGGCACACCTCAATGCCTGTCACTGGCTGGGGAGTAGGGGTGGGATGGCATGAACATTATAGTCAGCTATCCAAAGGCACACCCCTGATGACTCTCAGTCTGTACAGGGTGGGACATTATGGTTAGAAATCCTAACGCCTCAGGCATTTGTTGGTATTTGCACTACAGATTTTCAATATGGCCTTTTGGTGACCCCACCTCATGAAATCATTTGGGACCTCTTTTCATGAAGAGTGGCAGTGTGATTTTGTTAATGTGTCCTGAACTTTGAGTTCCCACAACAACCGTGCCATTCTGCTCCAGATGTATGAAAACACAGATTGGGCAGGATATGAAGTATGACAGCTGTTACATCCATAGGGAAGTGTGAAGAGATGGTAATGTTGAAAATCTGTTGGGGAAATATGGAAAGTGCTTGCACTTCCGAGCATACGTGGAAACTGTGCAACCCATGCACATAACACAGTGATTTAGTGGAATTATTTCACCAAATTTTCAACATAGGCATTTTGTGACCTCTGCTCATGAATACTGTCACTATGATTTTCTTAATCTGTCCCAAACATTGATTTCCCCCAGCGACCATCGCTATTCTGCGCCAGATGTGTAAACGCATATTTTGGGCAGGATATGAAAAATGACAGCTGCACTGTTCATAAGGAGGTGTGAAAAAATGCTAATGTTGAAAATCTGGAGTGAAAATTTTACAAATGCATGAAATTACAAGGGTACACAGAAATTGCACAACCTACACTCATAGCACAGTCATTTTATGGACTTTTGTTACTTCCGAGCTTACGTGGAAACTGTGCAACCCATGCACATAACACAGTGATTTAGTGGAATTATTTCACCAAATTTTCAACATAGGCATTTTGTGACTTCTGCTCATGAACAGTGTCACTGTCATTTTTTTAATCTGTCCCAAACACTGACTTCCCACAGCAACTGTGCTATTGTGGGCCGAGAATGCGAAAACACACATCGGCCAGGATGTGAAACATGACAGCTGTACTGTTCATAAGGAGGTCTGAAAAAAATACAAATGTTGAACATCTGGACCCAGATATTCAGACTGAACCAGGCTGTGGAGCAAGCCTAGGGGTAGTGCAACTTGGCTGCACAGGGGCATTCACATATCTGGACTGTGTAGTAGGGTATGGGCTGCACACCCATTGGCTCACACTGTGTACCAATGGGCGCGCAGCCTACCATATGGTGTCAGTCTGTGGGCGGCAGGCGGAGAAGCAGGTGGGAGCTGCCGCCCATTGCTGACTGGGGGAGCGGGTGGTGGGGCTCCAGTGGGCGGGTGGGGAGGGTCACCGCTAGTCCACAAGGGTTGTTTGGGTGGCATACTTTCTACCGACGCACATGATCAGGCTGCAAGCGGTCCACTGGACCACCAGGGATATTGGACGTTTATTTTCTACTACACATGCCCATGATTGGGCTACAAGCAGTCCACTGGACCACCAGGGATATTGGACATTTACGTTCTTCTACATATGCCTGTGATTGGGCATGGGGGGGCACCACCACGAAGGTGCAGCTGAAGCTCGGGTGGCCACCCACAGGTGGCATCTGCTGTGTTGCACCCTGCAATATGGCAGCTCACCTGTGGGTGGCCAGCTATTGTTCCTTTTTTTTGGCTCACTGGTGTGCAGCACAGGAAGGGGTTGCGCATGCATGGGCTCAACACATCCCGGGCTGAATATTGGGATGTGCGGAGTATGAATGGGCAAGCCCCCCCCACCTGCACCGCATACATTACTGATGCGCTCCTGTGCATCAGGATTTGTGCCAGGCTCAATCCCCATTTGAATATCGTGCTGGGGTGCATCAGTGGGTTGCACATGGTGCAACAGTGTTGTGCTATGTGCAACACTTCTGAATATCCGGGCCCTGGAGCAAAATACTACAAATTTGCGAAGTTATGAGGGTGCATGGAATCTGCACAAGGCAAGCTCACAACACAGTCATTTTATAGATGCTTGTCAACAGATTTTCAACATAGGCATTTTAGGACCTCTGCTCATGAACAGAGTCACTGTGATTTTCCTAATCTATCCCAAACACTGATTTCGCAATGCAACCATGCTATTCTGCACCGGAAGTGCAAAAACACATTTTGGCCAGGATGTGAAAAATGACAGCTGTACTGTTCATAAGGAGGTATGAAAAAATGCCAATGTTGAAAATTTGGAGTGAAAATATTACAAATTTGAGAAGTTGCAACGGTGCATGGAAACTGCTCAAAGCACACTCGTAACACAGTAATTTTATGGACTTTTGTCACCCAATTTTCAACATAGGCATTTTAAGACCTCTGCTCATGAACAGTGTCACTGTGATTTTCTTAATGTATCCTGAACACTGATTTCCCACAGCGACCGCATGTTTCTGCACCGGAAATGTGAAAACACATTTCAGCCAGGATGGGAAAAATTACAGCTCTACTATTCATAAGGAGGTGTGGAAAAATGCCAATGTTGAAAATCTGAAGTGAAAATATTACAAATTCGCAAAGTTACTAGTGTGTATGGAAACTGTGCAATGCACGCTCTTAAAACAGTCATTTTTTTGGATTTTTTTTTCACCAGATTTGCAACATAGGCTTTTTGAGAGCCCACCTTATGGACAGTGGCACTGTCATTTCATTAATCAATCCCAAAAGGTGATTCCACATAGTGACTGCGAAATTACATTTTGGGACCGAATAATGCCATGACAGTGACTGAATTAATGAAGAGGGGTCCCAATTACCCCATTTTGAAAATGTGGTGCCAAAATTCAAAAAAATGCTCAAGATATGCACCAAAGTTGAAAACCCCCTATTTGTGCCTTTATACAGCTTACCTGCATTTTTTTTTTTTTTGCAATTAACATTTTATTGAACATTAGAATACAAATACTTGCGGAGATGATATAGAAGTAAGCAGTAAAATACAGATGGGGTCACACAACGGACAATCAGTACAATCTGAATAAAAGAGAAACATACAGTCTCCCTCATAAGCCCCCAACCCAACCACTCCCACCCCCATCCCTCCCAACAAGGCACTGCGATCAGAGACTACATGGGAAAGAAAAAAAGAGGCATCACTGCTATAGGTTCCTTATGAGTAAGCTGTTACTACTGGAGACCAGATTTTCTAAACGGGCAAACACATTGTGCAGTATGGCAATCATCCTCTCGGTCCTGAGGCTCGAAAGGAATTCTGCCAACCATTCAGAATAAGAAATTAGGCAGGGGTCCTTCCAATGCCTCAACACCAATTTTTTAACTACACAAGAAATCATGGATATATGAAATTTCCTCTGCTTAACCATACAACCTGACATATCACCTTATAAACATATTTCCGGGGTGAACAGGTCTTCTAAACCCAGTAATGGATCCGTTTTACTTTTGATTTCATTCCACAGAGGGGCTATGTTAGGACAGAGCCAAAAGATATGGAGAAGGTCTCCCCCTTCCCTGCCACATCTAAAACACAGAGACCTCTGTGCTAATTTTAAATCCTGTAACTTCTGAGGTGTGTAATAAATATTGTGCAGTATTTTGAATTGCACTAATCTGAGATGATCTTGTTGGATCCATTTGTGGCAACTCCGCCAAATGAGTGCCCAGTCCCAGGTTATGTTGGGGAATACTTTGGCCCAATATGAACTAGGTGCTAGGTTATCCTTAAAGGCCCAATTGAACAAAACTAAATAGATCTTGGAAATAGCCTGTGGGGCACCGACTAAAACGCTGAGGTCTTCCCAGAATGAGATGCAGGGTGAATAAACCGGATTGATACCGATTCTCTGAATCAGAACATGACGTAATTGATATATTTTGAAAATATCTCTCTGAGACAAATCAAACTTCACCAAAATCTGCGCCGCTGAGATCATCCTACCATCCAAATTTATAAAGTCTTTCAGGGAGCAAACCACTAAGACGGGCAACCAGTTCCGTTTAATAGTCTGATATCCTATCCGCCATTGCAGGTTCCCCCAAACAGGCTGCCCCCAATCCCACATTTGTTCGTATTTCAAAAAATTACATAACTGATTATGTATTCTAAGAGAAAGTCCGATAGGAGACTTTTTCAGTAAGGAGGGAAGCAAACGGGTGGGTACATAAGGTAGAGCCTTGGGATTAATATCTACATTCTTAATAAGACTAAGTTCCAAATTAACCCATAATGGAATATATCCCATATTCGTGGCAGTATTGTCACAATGCATCCATCTCCCATATTTATTTAAATGTGCTGCCCAAAAATAAAGTGCAAAATGAGGCATTCTCAGACCACCGAGATTCTTGGGGGCCGCCAACTTAGGATACGACATCCTGGCCTTCCTATGGCCCCAGACAAAGTCAGCCAATTCACCATGAAGTTTCTTAAACCAAGAAAGGGGAATCCAAATATTTAACATAGATAAGGGGTAGAAAAGCCTGGGAAATATATTCATTTTTACAATATTTATTCTCCCCCATAAGGACAAAGTCAACTGCGTCCATCTTTTGAGGTCGAGTTTAATAGTATGGACTAAGGATTCTAAATTCAGTTGACGCAGTCTATCCTGATTATTTGTCATGAAAAGGCCTAAATATCTAAAAGATTTAGAGTCCCATCCTAAATCAAGTCCTATGATGTCGGGTTTAAATACCCTGCTGTTCAAAGGATAAACCACAGTTTTGTCCTGATTCAACTTATAATTAGATAGCTCACTGAAATTCTGAATAAGTTTTAATAAATTGGGAATAGACCAATCAGGTTTCGATACATATATTAGTAAATCATCGGCATAAGCCGTAACCTTAATTGTATATCCTTACGTTAATACCACGAATTTCAGGGACAACACTATACTCATATAAGGGGTTCCATATTCAAATTGAATAATAAGGGTGAAAGGGGCAGCCCTGTCTCGTACCAGCCTGTAATTTAAAGATGCAGAGATAGCCCCATTGCACTGACCTAGCCGGGGTCTGCGTACAATGCCCTAATCCAAGCCACAAATTTCTCAGGGAAGCCGAAACTGAGCATTACTTCAAAAAGATAGGCCCAGTGGACCCTATCGAAAGCTTTCTCGGCATCCAAGGAGACCAATGCCATTGGTAGCTCGGACTCCTCGGAGGCCGAGAAAACATGCGCCAGAGTTCTAAAATGATCCGAAGAGGATCTACCCCTCATAAAACCTACCTGCTCTGGTCCAATCAACTTTGGGATTACCTGACAGATACGATCGGCCAATATCTTGGCCGGAATCTTAATGTCGCAATTCAACAGTGAAGTTGGTCTGTAACTGGCTGGTCTTTCAGGTGGTTTATTAGGTTTGGGGATAAGCACTATGAGTGCCTCGGTAAGGGAGTGCTCTACTTCTTTACCAGATAAAATATATTAGAAAAATTTGAGTAAAATCGGGGACAACTGGGTGGCAAATGCTTTATAAAAATTGGGTGAGAACCCATCTGGTCCGGGAGTTTTGTCAGATGTAAGACCCTTAATAGCCAATTCAACCTCCTCTTGTGTAATCTCTGTAACGAGCACTGATTGATCCAATTCGCAGAGATTAGGGAGGGGTAACTTGCCCAAAATGAGGAGATATCCGCCCGATTGAGGGTAACTGCATACCACAAAGAGATGTAAAGTAATTTTGAAAATCTGGGCCATATCCTCGGGAGTAGTTTTGATAGTACCCTCCCTTCTGAGAAAATACCTCTATTAAACGGGAAGCTTCAAATTGGGAAATAGCTCACAACAATTTGCCCGACTTTTCACCTTGATCCACGAACTTTGCCTTAGTTTTAATAATAGCCAGTTCGGCCTGCTCCCCCAGTAGATTAAGATATGCATCTTTTGCTTTTACTAAACTTAATTTCACCTCCTCAGTGGGGGTATTGAGAAGCTTATGTTCTAAAGACCTAATCTGGTTAAACAACCCCTCCATTGCGATTTCACTTTCTTTCTTTCTCTGCACTGCCTGGCTGATCAATAAACCTCTCATATATGCTTTAAATGCTCCCCAAAGAATATCCGGACGAACCTGATCCTTCAAGTTGAAATGAAAAACTCTGTAATTTGAGCTGACAAATATTTGGTTATTTTTTGACTCCTCAATATCTGATTATTTATCTTCCATCTATTACTTTTACGGATTAAGGAAGGTAGGAAAACTGTGAGGTCTACAGCTGAATGGTCTGAGAGGAGCAGCTACTATTGCTGAGCTGAGAATCCCGGGGAGCAAGGTGCGAGATAATAGAATATAGTCCAACCGGGAACGCGACCCATGAGTCGGGGAAACAAATGTATAGTTCCTCTCTTGAGGATGAAGAACCCTCCAAACATCTGCTAGGCCCAATTGGTCAACCAATTCCCCAAAAGCTCGGGAAGCAGGAGTATGAAGTGCCTGAGTCCTAGAAGCTCTATCTAGTGATGGGTCTAGCACTGTATTGAAATCACCAGCTATTATCATGGGAAAATGGCTGAAAGGTTGTAAGACCTTAAGTAATTTGACCAAAAAATCATGAGAATCCGAGTTAGGGCCATAGATTGCACCAATCAACATAACCTTGTTCTGCAATTTACCTTGTACCAAAATGTACCTTCCCTCATTATCCTGGATAACCTTAAGGGGGATAAAATGCAATGACCTGTGAAATAATAGCATGACCCCTCTGCTCTGTGTGGTGCCCTGTGACGCGAAAATCCTCCCTATCTGAAGTCTCCGCATAGCATTGCTTTCTTCTTGTAACAAGTGGGTTTCTTGCAAAAATACAATTTTAGCCCTCAATGCATCAATGTACTTCAATATTTTAAATTGCTTTGTTTTGTCCCTCGCCCCTTTAATGTTCAATGTAAGAAATTTTATAGCAACATCCGTCCCCATTTCCGATACAATCCTATAGTGACTTGTAGTTGTGTAGTTAACCAGTCAAAACTTCTATATTTGCAGGCCTTGCATACCCTCCCAACACAAAGAATCCAAAATCCCTCCAAATGCTACCCTCCCACCAATACCCAGCTCCCCCAAACCATTCCTTTGATACCCCAAAATTATCACCTCCCCTACCGCCCCAGTTATCCCTACAAATAGTATCAGTAATAAACCAATAATATGCAAGAATAAGTAGCGCAATCCTCCATAACACCCCCCATATCCCACCCTTCGATTGTCCCCCCCACCCCTCTCAGCACTCTTTGGTCCATGGCGACCATAACTCCGTCAACTAGTCCTTCCCCCCACTCCCCTCCCCGGCATGTCCTTGCAACTAAACCCATTTAGTCCACCGCCTTTATTTATACTAATATTCATAATGAACCCTCTTTCCCCAGTACCTAGCCTTTATGTGATCCACAAGACTGTTAACCCTTTAAATCCCAATCCGCTTCCCCCCCGAATCCCACCACACACCCCCAAATTCAGCACAAACCAACATTCCATAAAAATCACTTAAAGGACATTCAATCAAACTTGCAGTAGTTTCACACTTTCAAAAAAAAAAAAATTAAAAAATTCCTTTGTCCAGGCAGTTTCATCCAAAGTAGTCCGAAGTACAAAAAAGATCTAGGTAGTCCCAATGGAATTATGATGAGATGTACATCCAGACACCCGACAAACATGATTAAATCCCAACCGAAAAAAGTAAAAACATAGCCCAAAAATCTGCTTCATTCCAACAGTCTGTCCATGCTACTACTTCGGGAAAGCAAACAAAATATAGTACACAAAAATCACCATGCGATCCTCTTCTGAGCCAATTTTGCCACCTTCACAATGTCCATCTATATACATCCAGGGCAGGTCCATAACCCAAGAAGTGACAGGGTGAGCTACCGAACAATTAAAACGAATACCACGACTGAAAGGTGAATTAAGACACGGCAACCATTCTTCCTTCGGTATGGCCGTGTGATTACATACTTTTCTGCTAAACACCATCGAGAAGAACCCTCTCACTCAAAAGCAGAGCTACATATTGCCACACGAAGCTTGAAACTGCGCTCGCACAGGCTGCTCATCCTGGACGTGAGCCCTGCACTCCGGGACAAAGAGAGAAAGCTTTTAGCCAGGACACCACACTTACTGGTCTTCAGTCTGGGTGGTGTGATCAGAAAAAGAAATCAAACAGGGACGTTCACCCCGATCAGTCGGGGAGTAAGCTAACCCTAGACCACACCAAGAGAAAAATGAAAGGCAGACCATCTTTCTCGGCAAACTCCCGTGGTCATTTGAAGAGATCCGGGAGAGGTTTGTCAGACCCTTACCAGCGCAGCAGCATCTCGAATGCAGCCCATTGCCCGTTGAGTAGCACATGTAACCGCTGGATACAGTACTTTAAATTTTATGCCAGCAGGGATCAGCTTAGAAATCAGCGGGTGGTATTCCGCGCTTCTGCCTTACTGTAACCGGTAGATCCTGCGTGATTCTAATAGGGGTCCCCTTCCAGTTCAATTCCTTATTCTCTTTGGCTTTCAGCAATATGAATTGACGCTCCTGGAAATTTAAAAGGCGGACAATGAAAACCCGTGGGGAGCACCCAAAGGTGGTACTGCTCGCAAGGCCCGATGTGCCCGTTCAATTATAAATTTCTCCCCGAAGGGCGTCGGGCCTACCACATCTTTAAAGAAGCCCTGGGCGAAAAGGGTCGGGTCGGCTCCTTCTTCTCGTTCCGGAAGACCAATAATCACTAAATTATTTCTCCGACTCCGACCCTCTAAATCTTCTAATTTTGCCTCCATCCTGGAGATCTTCTGGCGAAGGTTAACAAGCTCCGGTTCTTGCTTCGAGACCCTTTTTTCTAAGGAAGAGACCTTTACTTCAGTGTCTCCGGTGCATTTGGATAGATCCTCCAGTGCCGACGTGACCGCTTTCAATTCTGCAGCAATCGAGCCCAATTTGGCTCTGAAAGTCTTAAACTCTGCTAGGAACTGGGCGAGGGTCAGGGGCTCATTCTCGCCAGTAAAACCACTCTCCTTGGGGCCTTCATTCTCCATAGAAACTCTCGGCTTCTCCGGCTGGGCCTTTGCCGGCGACATGGGCGGCGTGTCGGGACGTATTTTCTTCATTACTTCGTCCATATACGCCCGAAAGTGCCAGGATAGCTGCTCAAATAACTTAATGCTGTTGTAAAGCCCGAAATAAAGCCGTAAATGCCCCAAGAAGTTTTAAACAATTGACTTTAAAGCCGGGGTAAGCTGGAGGCGAAGGATCAGACTGCTACTGCAGAGCTGGCATCACGTGACTCCCCAGCTTACCTGCATTTTTACAGTTCTCGGTCAGCTTTGAAGAGTGCAGACGTGTTCCTGGTCCACTGAAGATCATCATGCCGGGCTCCAGAGGTAAATATGTGGTGAGGGGTGTGTGTGTGAGGGGAGGGAGGGTGCACAGTGGTTGGGTGCAGGCTGGGGGAGGAGACCCCACCAGTGTGGGGCCATTTCCTTTCTTTCAGGGACAGAAAAAAAAAAGACATTGCTGAAAAGGTTTTTTTTTTGCAGGCTTCTTTTCAGAACTCTGGGGTGGGCTCCCCGTGTGCCATCTGCCTTTTTGGAGTGGGGGGACTTAAGCCAAATGGGATTGGGCCCCCTGTCAGCAAAGAATGACTGTTTGAGGGGGCATCTAAAGGCTCAGCTCCAGGCAGCATGAGCAAAGACTGTGCTCCTCAAATTGCATATTCAAGAGGAAATATATTATAAGAACCACCTGCCATTTACCCAACATCCAACAGAAGCACCTCTACTGCAGAGGGAAGTTGGTCTGGAAGGTTGGCAGGAGATTAGAAGGGGAAAATCTGGTACCCCATCAGTTAGTGCTCTCCAACATATTACCTCCACAAACCATATAAAAACTACAAACAGGTATCTGCTTCTATCTCTGAAATCAAACAAAGGGGCAAAGGACACTGCAGCACAGGGGCTAGCACAACAAAATTCACCTAAAACAGGATCCAAAACAAAAAAAGCAAAAAGGAAATACAAAAAACTTCTGATCATAAGAGACTCCATGAGTCGAGGAGTTGATTCCTATCTCTATCCAGGGGTAATGATCAGATGTCTCCCAGGTACATCAGCAAGGAGAGACACTGACCACATTGCTAAAATTGTTCAGGAAGCAGGAGAAAACATTGACGTACTGGTACACATAGGGACTAATGATCTCACCAGCTGGTCAGTTGTGGGGACCAAGGAACACCTGACCAGGCTGGGTGACAAACTATCATCCATTTCATCTGGCATCTCTTTCTCTAAGACCCTGCCTGTCTGGGAGAGGGGGGCAGATGGACGGAAGGTCAGAGAAGGGGAGATAGGGGAGCTAAACATGTAGCTCAAGGGCTGGTGCCAGGAAAAAGGAAACAGATTTGCAGGGAACTGGCAACAGTTTTGGGAGTGAAAGTTCATTAAATTTGATGTACTATATCTGACAAAGGAGGGAGTCAGTGCATTGGGGCAGAAGTCTGATGTCTTTGCAGAATATTTAAACTAGCAAATGGGGAGTGGGGTGCAGCACGCCACATGTTGAATGGGAAAAGCACCCCTCTCCCCTCAGCTAGTGGTCAAACATGAGTTCAGCATGTTTGCAGTTCATTTGCATCACCAGGTAAGGAAAAAGGTTGGACTCCCCATATGATGCACAGGGGAAGCGCCAGACCTCACTCAACAGCTAACACATCAAAATCTGGCCAATGGAAAATCATGTACACAAATGCTCGCAGTCTGGGAAACAAGATCCCAGACCTTCAGGCAATAATTGCAGAGGCTAAACTGGACATAGTAGCAATTAACGAGACATGTTTTACCAGTAACCACACTTGGGAGACTTCAGTACCTGGCTATGTACTGTTCAGAAGAAACCGAGGTGCAAAAAGGGTGGGGGTGGAGTGGACCTGTATGTCAATGAAATTATCAAAGCTACAGAAATTCAGAATGGACATAAGGAGCCAGAAGAACTGTGGGTCACCCTGGAAACAGGAAATGGGCCAGCCATATGATCTGGGGTTGTCTACAGGCCCCCCGATCAGGGGGAGGACACAGACACATTACTGTGAGAAGATATACAAAACATGACAGCTAAAGGGGAGGTTCTGATAATGGGAGACTTCAACATGCCAGATACAGATTGATTATTACCAGCAGGAACATCTGACAGAACTAGACACATTGTGGATTCCCTGCAGGAGGAGGGCCTCAAACAACTGGTACAACAACCCACAAGAGACAGGGCTATCCCAGATCTAGTACTGACTAACAGGGAAAGGATCACAGATCTCCAGGTAGAAGGTCACCTGGGGGCCAGTGACCATCACATGGTATAGTTCAATTTGGCCACTACAATTAAATCATCCCATTCCAAGGCAAAAATATGGGACTTCAGAGGAGCTGACTTTAATAAGATGGTCAACAGAGTTAAGCTAGCCCTGGCAAAAATAAATACAAAGGAGGGGGTACAGGCAAAGTGGACAGGCATTAAGGATGCAATACTTGAAGCAACATCCCATTGTGTTAGACAGAAAAGGAAGTGCAAAAGAAGAAGGAAACCACTTTGGTTCTCAAAAACAGTAGCAGATAAGGTCAGAGCCAACTGGCTGGCCTTCAGAAAATATAAGGGAATGCAATGGGGTGAAGATAGGGAGGCATACCAAATTTTCCCAAGGGAAGGCAGTAAGGCAGTCAAAGGCCCAAACCGAGAAAACACTAGCACAAACAGAAAAAGAAGGTGACAAGACTTTCTATAGATACATTAGTGAAAGGAGAAAGTCCAGAGGGGGTATTGCTAAGATCAAAGGAGATAAGGGGGTGTGTGAGGAAGAGGACCATGTAAAAGCTTATATCCTAAATAGATACTTCTGCTCAGTATTTACTGAAGAGAAGGTAGGGCAGGGCCCACAGCTCAGCACCATGGACGGGGGGGGAGGGAGGTGTGCACTAGTCCCTTCACAAAAGGAAGGGTCCTACAAGGGCTCAATAAGTTCAGGGTGGACAATGCAATGGGACCTGATGGCATACCTCCCAGGGTACTAAAGGAGCTAAGGGTGGAATTAGCAGAGCCATTATCAGAACTATTTATTGAGTCTCTGAGCACAGGAGAGGTCCCAGAAGACTGGAGAAGGGCTAATGTGATCCCGCTCCACAAGAGTAGTAGCAGGGAGGAGGTGAGGAACTACAGACCAGTCAGTCTTACCTCAGTGGTGGGCAAGATTATGGAGGCACTCTTTAAGGAAAGGATAGTGCAACACCTGGAATCCATAGGAGCACAGGATCCAAGACAGCATTGGTTTACAAAAGGAATTTCCTGTCAAACTAATCTCATAGATTTCTTTGACTGGGTAACCAGAGTGGTGGACCAGGGGGTAGCAGTTGATGTTGCCTACCTTGACTTCAGCAAAGCTTTCAATATTGTTTCACGTAGAACATTAATTACTAATTTGGGAAGGCTCAGGTGGGTCAGAAGTTGGTCAACTGGATTGCAAATTGGTTGACAGGCAGAAAACAGAGAGTGGTGGTAAACGGTATACAGTGAGAAGAGATACAAGTCACAAGTGGGGTACCTCAGGGATCAGTTCTGGTGCCAGTCCTCTTCAACATCTTCATCAGTGACAACGCAGATGGACTGGAGGGTAAGGTTTGTCTGTTTGCAGATGACACCAAGATCTGCAACAAAGTAGATGATCCAGATGGGGTGGGTAGAATGAGAAGAGATCTGGATAAACTGGCAAAATGGTCAGAACAGTGGCAACAGGGGTTTAATGCAAAGAAGTGCAAGATCATGAACATAGGGAAGAGAAACCCTGAAGCCACCTATAGGTTGGGAGGGGAGTTGCTGGCAGTCATAAGGGAAGAAAAAGACTTGCGCGTCATCATCACAGATGACATGAAATCATCCAAGTAGACCACTGAAGTAGTAGGTAAAGCTAGGGGGATGTTGGGGTGTAGTAGTAGGGGCATCACAAGTCAGAAGAGGGAGGTAATAATCCCTCTTTACAAGACACTGGTTAGGCCACACTGAAGTACTGCGTGCAGTACTGGAGGCCACACCTTCACAAGGACATTAACCAAACTGAGGTAGTCCAGAGAAGGCAACCAAAATGGTACAGGGACTGCATCAGAAAACATATGAGGACAGATTAACGGAGCTCAATATATATACCCTACAGCAAAGGAGGGAGAGCGGTGATATGATCGAAACATTCAAGCACCTTAACAGCATTAACAAGGTGAAAGAGTCTAACATGTTTCAATATAAGAAAAATAGCAGGACAAGAGGACACAGCATGAGATTAGAGGAAGGCCAATTAAGGGGTAACGTGAGGAAGTTCTTTTTCACAGAAAGGGTGGTGGATGCATGGAATGGCCTACCTCAGGAGGTGATGGATATGAATACAGTGCAGGGCTTCAAGCAGGCATGGGATAGGCATAAGGGAGCAATACAGATGAGTATGAATAGATAGGCCATTGACAGAGCAAAGGCCAATGGCACATTCATAAGGTAGAAAACAAAATGGGCTGACTGGATGGGCCTTGTGGTCCTTATTTGCCATAAGCTTCTATATTTCTATGTTTGTATGATGCCGAGGGGGATTGGGCACCCCCCATGGCACACAACAAATGGGGGGCATCATGCTGACAGGGAGTGAGCTTCCCCATCAGCAAATTAACTGGGCTGAGGGTATGCTGACAGGAGGATTTGGCACCCCTGTCAGTCGGCTTTTCCTCCACTGCCATGTTTACAGGCATGTTATACTAGGCAAGGTACCACCCTGCAATGATGGATCGCTCCCTCATTGCAGCAGAATGGCTGATGTTGTAATGATGAGACGGCCCCTCATTGCAGCAGCCAAATCGTTTCAACTTGGTAGCACTTATGCAGAACCAGTGTCATCAGGACACTGGGCCTGCATTGGGTGAACATTGCCAAGCCTACAAATGCAGTGCTGGCATTGGTTGCCACAGTGCTGCACCTCCACAATCTGCTTCTCTCCTAAGCTGCCACATCATGTTTCTTGTGCATGCGCAAGCAAATATAGTAAAATTAAGAGAAAATGGACAATTAATTATTATGTGATGAAGTGGATGTGGAATGAAAGATTTTATGGAAATGCTAATACATGTATACCTACGAATGTGAATATAAAGTGAAACTTGAAATGAAAATATGAGTAAATTAATTGCCAAATTGAGCAAACATACACACTTGTCTGTGTATTTATTGGTGGGGATCAGGGGGACAAAGAGTGTTGCCCTCTTTGATGGGCAGTCCGTATCGTTCACAGGCCCATGCCAAGTGTGTGGGTGGCCAGATGCAGATGATTTGGCAGAAAGGAAATATGGCAGAGGGAGGCTTAGTGATGTCCCAAAAGGGGAGGGACTATGAGGTCAGAGCTGAAGTGAGATGGGAAACAGGGATTGGTCGGGAAGTAAGAGAGAGAGAGAGAGAGAGAGAGGGGTGAGCAACAGAGATATTTAAGGGCAAACACAGGCCCAAGGAGCTCACAATTTTACTCTAAGAACATTTTTCACCCACCTGCCCTAAAATAGAATTGGAATTGGATCTGGTTGGTCACTGTAGTATGTGGAGCACAGTGGACTGTTAAGGGATGCCAAAGGTGAATAGCAGTCACACCAGATGGTATAAAAATAGGGAAGGGGAGGATAGGATGGGGAAGAAGGTGGCGGGGGGGCAAAGAAAAATAAGACATAAGAAAAATCAGCAGGAAGTAGGGGCTCAGAGTGTATGCAACTACCTTTTGAATGGAGGAGGATGAGAAAGGTCAGCCCCCAAGACGTACATCTGGGGGAAGAAGAAAAATAAAATTAAGAGAAAATGGACAATAAATTATTATGTAATGAAGTTGATGTGGAATGAAGGATGTTATGGAAATGCTAATCAGAGATATATGTATACATATAAATGTGAATATAATGTGAAACTTAAAATGAAAGAATAAGTAAATTAATGGCCAAATTGAGCACCCACACATACTTGTCTATGTATTTATTGGCAGGGATCTGGGGGACAATAGCACTACTCAGAAAAGCGCAGCAAAAATGCATAAACAGCACCCACCAAAAACAAGCAAATCCACATGGTAGCGGTCCAGACACACTCCAAGGACTGCCACCAGGGATTTAAAACAAAACAGTTAATTTCTGTTTTATGCTGGGGGGACTCTGCCCTTGCACCCCCATAACTAAAATAATCTACTCCAAGTCAGAGTTAGATTGTGGAGAAATAGTGAAACTCTGGCTGGAGAGGGTTCTATGAGGTGAGACTTGAAAAAATTTGTGAAACCATCTCAGAGAAAAAAGACTGGAGACTAGGACAAGAACCTTGTTCTCCAGCACCATGCTGGCTGAGCTGCTGTCTGCCTTCATCTTCTCCACCACAGGAGCAACTCAGCCAGCCACCCACTTTTTCTTGCTCTTACTAACACACTTTAGTCACTCCCTGTATCATGGAGAACTGTAAGGTTCGCTGTTCTACCCCAGTTGCTGTCCATGATCTGCTTGTGTAACAGTATGCTTCTAACATGCACTGTGCAGGTTAGACTCTTCTGACTGAGTGGGAAATATAGCAAAACAGGAGATGAAAATGATTTAAATGCAAAGCAAGACACTAGTATGTGATATACCGTGTGCAGTAGAAATGATAGAAAAGTACTATATTCAACAGTACAGATGCCGTAATGTAGAAAAGTGTTGTGTTCACAGGTTTTGCCTGCTTCAAAGTTCATCTTATCTAATGGATTTAACCTTGAAAAGATTATCAGTAAAAGCAAGATAGAGGAATGCTCTTCATTCCATCTAAGTTTGTGAGTTTTTGAAGTAGGTGCTATTAATCAATAAGAATTGTTCTGGGATTCTTATGTATGAACTGGGTGTTAATAGATTTTTGACTACCTGAGCACATTGTCATAAGTCTCTGAGGAAAGTCTTTGTCAGCCCAAAAGATTAGACAATGTTTTCTTTTTGTAACATTTATGCTGGTCCAATAAAAGGTATCAAACTATCTGCTTCTGGATCTGTTCTTACAAGAACCAATATGGCAACTAATCTATTTCTGTATGTGTCCTACAGGATAAATGTCCTAATGTATTTCATATGGGTCCTGTACGGAGGTAGTAAGTTACAAAAGTGTGCATACCATTTATGATACTCATTAAGCAAATCAAAAGTAGCTAATAAATTCAATATTAATGTATAATTAATTTACAACTGTATGACAATTGCTTGGTTCAAAAAAGGTTCAGCAAATAACAAGAGGCAATATTTTAAGAATGAATGAAGGGCATTAACTCTATAAACCTCATCAACCGAGTGTTTCCTTCTCAATGCAACTCAGTCTTACCACATCCACCACCACTCCTTACTTGTTATGCACAGGCATAGGGATTGTATTGCCAGTTCACTAGTGGGATTATCATACCTAGAAGTGCAACTCAGTTCAAGGGGCCTTACCTAAAAGATTACTTACAATATAAGTTTAACGCCTTTTCTTCAGAATTGTACTATGGATTTTCCTAATTCAAACAACTGAGTGATGGCTAAATTCTCAAGCAAGTCAACCTCCTTATCCCTCACAATCCCCTAGCAACAATTGCACTACTCTAGACACACAGTTATGGGATATTCATGTGTATTCACTGAGTCAAAGCTGTTCAACCCCCTGTAGACTAGGGACAGGTTGAACAGATTCCAAAAAAAGAAGCCCCATATTGTGGTCAATTTCACTAGTTGCAAACAAACAGTCCCTTGCCATAAGCAACTCATCTAGTTGTTAAAAAGACAATAGATAATGAATTTGCAATTAGTTTATCTTTTACCTGCAAATGCTTAAAGATCTCTAAATTTGAAAAAGAGGTTTTAAAAAAAACAACTTCTAAAACCTGTTTAACCAGAATCAAGAAATGGTCATGCATCTGTTTAGTTTGATCATGTCAGCCTTTTAAAATTATACCTTTTTTTTCTGTAAATTTGTGTTATATTAAACCCTTAGTTATTGTGTTTTAAGTATTTATTGTATGTTATTTTATGATATTTTAATAGTCTGTATTTGATTGTACGGCACCCAGAGCCTCTGAGGTTGGGCACCAGAAAAATAAAATGTGCCTTGTCTTGCCATCTCTATTCTACTTCTACAACAATGCTAACTGAACACATACTATACCTGGGGAATCATAGAGAGTTGTGTTACAGTCACAGATACCTTGATCACATTGTTCATCATACAGGCATGCAGGAGAACATGATTGGGCTGGCACTGGATAAGAAGATACATACAGGTTAGTTACTATAGTCAAGACCTGATAGAATGTCATTAGCCCAATGTGCAATCAAACATTTGGTTGATCAAATACCACTGTGCATTGGTGCAACCCCTGGGCACATAGTGGACAATCACTTTGCCCAACGGGCAAACTTTTGAAAATCTGGCCCCAGGTCTTTAATTCTCTTGGACTCTGGTTAACATCTGATGAAGAATTAATGCTTTTGGTTCAGTAGGTATGATTGACTTGAACCTGTCTGTTCAGCTGAAATGGCAAGTATGAGGTATTACTCTAACCCCTCCCTGTCCCGAAATGCATGTTCTCACACAGAAACAACAGACTCTTGACACTGAGCTGTGGGAAGAGTCCATCTTTTACAACAGCCCAATTTAAAAGTCCTTTTCCCCAAGGCTCTGAAACACCATCATTGAAGAATAGCCCATTCACTGACCAACTATATAAAGCAAAGGATGGCAATCTTTGTACATACCCAGCTAACTCAGTCATACTTGCTGGACCCTTGCGTAAGGAAGGAAGGGGTGAAGCAGTGGCATCAATGACAATGTTAAGTGATTTGCAATCATTTAGTCAACTAGTGTCTAAATGATGGAAGTGCTCTGCCCTTGTCCTCACAGTCACATGCATGCAGTCTACCTTTACTAAATGGATCAGGCATGCTACAGCAGGTGACTGAGTCAGACAGAAATCTGAAGTTTAACTGCCCCTGCCCCACCACCAATTATGGATTGAGGGTCAAAAATGCAAGTCATCAGTTAAAATGTATTTTTCTGGGGACATGGTGTGTGTTAGGGAGGAAGTTCTTGCAAATGATATAACTGACTTCTGAATCTGAACCAGAGATGCAGATCTGATATTTCTACGAATCGTAAGAGCTGCATGGGGCAGATGACTGAGTTAGCCAGTTACTTTATGCAGAGTGATACACTTCCTACCATACACATTCTGTATCATGGATTGTGGTCAGTCCGTGGCTACTCTTTATTTATGGTCTTTGGGGGTCTTAGGAGAGGGCTTGCTAGAGGCACTTTTTTAAAAGGTGATAAGCCAAAACATGACCATTTGAACTTTAATCTTTCAGGAAAATGGCAAACTACTTCAGATTTAAGGTGCAAAGTTCTTATAAATAGGAGATTCACACAGTTCTAAACTACAGTCACACTAACTATTTCATAAGGATAATCCTGCTGTTACACTGTAACTGTTTTCTAAAGATCAACCAGTATTTACACAATAACAATTTCTGGAGTTCAGTCTGTAAATACTCTGTAACCATTTCCTAGGGATACAATTAGTTTGCATTGACACTGTAAACATTCCTGGAGCTCAGTCTGTAGTTACACTGAAAACATTTCCTCGGATCAGTCTGTAGTTATGCTGAAATGATTCCTGGGACTCAGTCTGCAGTTTCACAGTAACCATTCTAGAATACCAGAGTGCAATTAAATTATAGTGTATAGTGGAACGTCGTTGTTCACTGAAATCTAGTGCTCTCAAAATGTTGTTCTGCTCCACTAGTGACATCCATAGTGCAGCAGAACCAAAAAGTGATGTCCGCAGGACAACAGAATGACTTTTCGTTCTGCTGCAGTGCAGACGTCACACATGGTGTCCTTGAGCAGCAATCTGACTGGTTAGTCTTATTTTAAAAAGAAAGATGTAGTAATTTTTTTTTTTGAGGCAACGACGTTGCTCTATACACTATACAGAACAGTGCATGCATACCATTTAATGGCAGGGCTGATCACTCTTCTTGTTGGTACCATGACGACTGATTACCTCTTGATCTGCGCTCTCGAGGTAATCTGCCGTCATAGTACCAACTCGGTGAAAGAATAGCCCTGTTGTTAACTGGTACTCATGCACTATCCTATATGTAACCAGTTCTTGGGGATCAGTCTGCAGTTATACAGTAAGCATGGATTTTAACTCAAGCTGCAATTACACAATCATTTTCTTGGGATCAGTTCATAGTTACACTTATTCCCACAGTTACAGTTATTTACAGTTACAGTTATTTCTGTGAATCAGTCTGCAGTTCTGCTGTAACCATTTCCTGGGGCTCAGTCTGCAGTTACACAATAATACTTTTCTGAGGATCATTTTGCAGTTACACTGTAATTACTTCCTAGGGATCCATCTGCTGTTCCACTAGCTGTTTCCCATGGATCATTATGCAGTTAGACAGTAATCACTTCATAGGGAACAGTCTGCAGTTGCACTGTAACCATTTCTTGGGGACTAGTCTGTGGTTACATTGCAGCCATTTCCTCATGATCATTCCACAATTACAGTCTAACCCCTTCCTGGGGATAAGTCTGCATTTATACTCTTACTCTACTATTTCCTAGGGATTAGTCTAGAGCTATGTTGTAACTGATTTCTAGAGGTCCATCTGCAGTTACATTATAAGCATTTCTTTAGGATCAGTCCACAGTTCCTCAGAATTATATCCACAATGACACAGTAACCATTTCCTGGGAATCAGTCTGCATTTACACTGTAACCTATTCATCAGTGGAGCATCAGTTTGTAGTTCAACTAAGCAAGGCATTAGTTTGTAGTTAAACTGTGACTATTTTGTGGGGATCCACATGCAGGTGCACTGTTATCATTTCCTGGAGACCAGTCTTTACTACAGCTGCACTGTAACAATTTCCTGGAATTAAACAACAACACAGTAACCATTCCCTGGGGATTAGTCAGAAGTAGAGCTACAACTTCCACTCAACATGAGAGTCAAAACCTTGAACTTCTGGTATTCAAATTTGTGTAAACTTCAGCAAAGTATTGATGTCATGTCCAAATATTTAGTTTATATGAATTATTTGGTGTGAACCAGTCAGTCGAGCTGGACAGGGATGGATGTACCATCTCTCTAACCTATACTGAAATACATGTAAAGACACTGTTGCACACACACACACACACACACACACACACACACACACACACAGAGGTATGCACACACACACATGCATGCACTCACACACGCACGCACGTGCACACACACGTAGTCATCCCCTGGCCTGTTGGTCCCTTTTGCTGGTAAAGCAGTTTTGTCATTGATGATGCAACAGTAAATGGTCTGTATAGGTTACTCCACCTAAAATCATAAATAATATAAATGATTTGCTCCTTTCATCTCAATTGCATGCACTCCAGTCTGCCAACAGTACATGGAGAGGCATGCTGGTGGTGACTGTAAGCCTACATTTTGAAGTTCCACTGGCCAGAAAATCGTTTATTGGAGTCAGGAAGGGGGATAAAAAGCTAAGCAATGCATTTTGTTGTGTGTCTTGACAAAGAGTTTTAAATGCAAAACGTACAGTTCCTGCTCAGTGCCAGTGAACTGGCCATGGCATTTTATGCATGGGAAGAGTTGGCAGGGGAAATGCCTGATCTTGCAAGGTATCTGCAGTCATTCCTTCCTCTATATATAATAAAGCAAGGTAAGTCTAGGATAGTGTGGCTAATGGTAAATTATGGTGTGTGGGCTCTTGAAGGGAAGGGCTATGGAGAGGTATTGTTTTAAAATATGATGAACCTGCCTTATGACCATGCCAACTTTGAGCATTTGAGACCATGGTGAACTTTGGTTTAAAGGTCACTTGCAACAAGCTATGCACTTTCCCATGCCCACAACCAGTTTTCTATTTCCTAATCTTTCTGTCCTCTCCTCTCTCTCTAGTAATTTCCACTTATTTCTCCCTCCCTCGCTCCATCCCACTTCCTTTTTCTAGTTCCCTGGTGACTACTGCTATGCAGGAAACTGCATCATATGCAACCACAATTGCACGCAACTTCTATTTTTCCAACACCCCTCAATCCCTTTGTATATCTTCTGAAATCCATGTTTACTAGTACACAGCTGTACATTTCTCTTCATACCCTCAATTGGATATATTGTATTTACTCCTTGCCCTGATGCCTTGTATCAAATTGACATGTTGCATTTTCTCCTTTGGCTGATGTATTGTATTTCCCCCCTTGTATGTGCTATTGTACCCAGGTCATGCCTGAAAAAGGCACTTGCAGCTAGCACACCTACCCAGTCAACAACGTTAAATAAATAAACACATAAATAAAAATAGCAGTGTTTATAGTTGAACTTTGGGAGCTTTGCACAGCTCTAGCCCTCGTTTGCCTTAAAACCATTTTCTGAGCCTCAGTCTTCAGTTTTAATGCAACCATTTTCTGGGTAACAGTCTGTAGTCTCACTGTAATCATTTCCTGGGATGGATCAAACTGCAGTTACACTGTTTCCACTATCTATGGATTCAAACTGCAGTTACACTGCAATCATCTCCTGGTAATCTGTCTTTAGTTGCAATGTAACCATTTCCTGTGCTTCACTATACAGTTAAACTGCTACTATTCCTGGCATCAGTCTGCTGTTGCACTGTAACCCTTCTCCATGGCCCAGTCTACAGTTACTGTACACTGTAACCATTCCCTGGGGATCAGCCTATAGTTACACTGTAATAATTTCCTGAGGATCAGTTGCATGGTAGCCACTTACTAATGATCTGCCTGCAGTTACACTGTAACCATTCCCTGTGGATGAGGCAGCAGTTACAATATATTCTGTACATCTATTTGCAGTTACACTGTACTCTTTTTCCTTGGGAATAGGCTGCAGTTACAGTGCAACCATTCCCTAAGGATTATTCTGAAATTACACTGCAGTCATTGGGGATCAATGTTCAGTTATACTATAACTAAGGCTGTGCAGATTGTTTAGATTCCAATGGAATTCTGTTAATAGTGGAATTCAGACATTTCAAATGAGAAATGGTTTCACATAAACTGCAGATTCCTATTCTGCAATGCATGGAAACAAATAGTATATGGTTTACAATATCCACATAACATTATTCCATGATTTACACAAAAATGCTTTTCAGAATTCTGCAAACTTGATATAGAAAGTTCAAAAAGAATTTCAAAAGGGGAGTTGCTATTTTGCACCAATTCCAATGGCTGAATTACTCATTCCTCATAGCCCTAATCGTAACCATTCCGTGGGACTCAGTCTGCAGTTCCACTCTAACCATTCACATGGATCAAGTTTGAAGTTACATTATGACCATTCCTTGGTAATCAGTTTCAGTTTCACTGTAACCACTTCCCATGTATCGTTTTACTGTTTCACTGTAACCATTTGCTGGGAATCAGCCAGGAGTTACACTGTAATGAATTCACAAAAGTCCTGCACACTCCACTACAAAATAAAGCTGCTCCTTGCCTGTTTCGGAATAAAGTGCTATACTTTATTAAAGTGCCAGTGCTCAGGCACATCTTGACATGTTTTGGACCTAAGCCCTTTATCAAAAGACAAAATACCCCAACCTGGTGCAATTTCTTTGAGATTCAGCTATACTGTAACCATTTCCTAAAGAGCTACACTGAAATCATTTCTTGGGAATCAGTCTGCAATTACCCTGTAATTATTTCATGGAGATTAGTCTGTAGTTAAACTGTAGTCATTTTGTGGGGATCTATCTGAAGTAACATATAACTATAAGATAGAATGGCGAAGGCTTTCTGCCTCAACCCCAGTTCTCAATGGTAGCATCTGTCTACATTTGACTCCTATAAATGATTTTCTAGATTTCCATAAACTGGTCCTTATTTTCTAGGTTTACTATGTTACTTGGGAGTGAATTCCATGTACTGTAACAAAAAGCCTCTTTTAAAAATAGTACTTTAGCTTGTTCCTCATTGAAGTTGTCACCTTGCAGTTGCTTGCCAGGGCTCCATGTACTTTCATTCCGATAATTATTTAACCCCATTTCATGGCACAATTCCTGATCCTTTTAGAAATCATACAAAACAATAAGGTCACTTCCTTACCCCATTGCCCTAAACTAAAAATTATGGAGCCCATTAATGAAAGCTAACTAGGAATGCACAATCTGCACATATCTGGCCCATGTAGCTACGTGGCCCCGGACAGGTGTTGGGTGACTAGTACTCACTAACACAAGCATGCACAGGGCACCTGTCCCTGCCCCCTGGTGCACAGGGACTGACTGTAAGGGCTCTGGTGCATCCAGCTGGATGCCCATCCAGGGTCTGAAGTAGATACCAGCTGTGCACATGCAAGGGATCCAGGGAAGGTGCAGACCCCTGCAAGCTTACTCCAATAAATGAATTCCCAAATAGCTGCCCCCAGCACTTCCTGGCAGCCTGGTGGGCTGGGGAAGAAGTGTGGAGTGTGTTCCCTTTGCCACCACAGCTGGTGGGTGTCCATTGAGGGGGGTGCATAAAAGTTATGGCAGGGTCTCACCTCATGTAGCTTGTACCCCCCTGGGCCCAGCTTGACACACCTTAGTCAATGGCAAGGAGGGCAGTCACACCCCTAGGCACAGCCCTGGACTGTCTGTGACATGTACAGTAGCTGCATGGGCAGCCGGGGGATCCTGTAAGCAAGGAGATAGTGTGCATGCAATGAGTGCTACCAGGGGTCCAATAGACCCCCACTGCATGGCATTCCAAAGTATAGTTGCCTATGCACCTAAGATATGTGGCACATAGCAATCCATACTTTTGTGAATAGGCCACATTTAGTACAGTACATCAAATCTCTCTGCATAATTAATTCTATCTGAATCTATCATTATTTTATTTGCCCTTTTTTGGACTCTCCCCATGTCTACCTGTGTCTTTCCTGTGATAAGAATTTCAGAACAGGCAGTAGGATTCCAAATATGGTTTCACATACTGTAAGTCCTATATAGTGGTGACTTTACTTCCCTTGACCTGCTCACAGTGTTTCTTCTAATGCACAATAGTACCCCTGTTGCCTTTTTTAGAAGCTGTCTTGTTGTACTACCACCCTTCTTTAAAGGCTACTGTTAATAAGGCACCCAAATTCCTTCTCTTCATTAGTCTGCTGTGCATAGGCTGAATAATATTTTCTAAATACCACAAATAGTAGGCTTCCCAAATAGTCAGAAGCATTTTCCCGAATAGTTTATTATTTGATCACTATTCGGGGACTACTATTCGGTAAGATTTCCAAGTCTCACAGAGCTTTGTTGGCCAATCCAAAGCCTTTTCAGGAGCTTAAAGGCAAGCACATCATTTGACTTCCCCACTCTGAGCTGGTAGAAGACAGAAGACATTGGTTTCTGAGAGATAGCTCTGCAGTACTTCTGAGACCTTAAACTTGCCAAAAAAGAAATTGTTTTTGCTTCACAGGCTTTTTTTGGGTCAGTATAATTTGTTGATTAGTGTCAGAAAAGCTATTTTGGCTTTCTGATAGGTATTTTGTCCTTATTGATGTACTCAGTTACATGGACTAGGAGGACTGTCTGCTAACGCCCCTTCTCTGCTGCTTTCTGACATAGCTCCAATGTGGTTTTTTGGGGTGAAGCACATTTTATTTATTTATTTATTTTTTTGCTGTTGTCTGGTTCCAGGTGTTGTCCCTGCATGACTGATGAGAGTGTCTGTTAGCTCCCCCTTTTGTATGCCACTGCTCATGATTTACCTGTATGTGCATAACATTTTATTTCATGAGGCTTTGCCCTACATGTGATTGCTTAATATATGTTCACATGAAGATAGGCCCCACATGTGCTCAGCTATGTGCACACAATTTTTGAAATAAATTTCTTCAGTTCTAAGTCAGTTTGGCTTGATTTAATGAATTATTATTGTTAGTCCTCTGGTTCTGGGCTTGAATCCCTGTACAAATTAGGAGTCTGTTGACTGTCTTCACCCCACACACACACACTTCAGCAGCCCACCACACACAATTAACCTGTGCACCATCCCCTCCCCCTCAAGTATGTGCCTTGTGTGTGCACAGCTGTGCACATGCATTTTGTTGTTGTTGTTGTTTTGTTAATTAAATCATTGCACTTGGTGGGGCAGGCATGTCTCACTGAGTTGACTGTACATCATCTGTCAGTTCCTTACTCGGTTCCATGTTTGACTAAAATGGTTGCCCTCTTCTTCCCCTTTCATAGTAGCAGTGTTTTTTTTATTTGCTGCAGCTTTTTTTATGCTACAGTGTTACTGCTAAGGTCAGTGTGAGTATTACTGTAGTTCCACAAGCACTAAGTAAAGAATCGCACACACAGGCACTACCTAGAAATTGTTTGTGTTTTACAAAGTAACCACTAGTGACCAGATCCATCATGTCTTTAGCAACCTTACAAACATGCTTGGTCTAACCTCAGCAAAGCATCTGCACCGCTGGGCGGAAGTGGTGAGCGACAGGATGACAGACCCACAAATGTACAGCGCATCCAGGCGATTACTGCTGGTGTCATCCCTGGGCCACCAAACCCCCAAAACAATCTATGCAGAACTAAGGAAGCACTCGGGGTACAGTAACAAAATACAGTTAAGAGCAGTGGAGTATAATGTTGCCAATACATTTATTTGTGTTAAGGCTGGAAGATGCCAGTAAAGCCCTGGTGCTTTGACCAGAACCCGATCTTTGTCGGGGGCATGTTGGCAAAATACAAACACACTATGAATATACAACCTTAAAGAAACACACACCATAAATAAGTGAAGTTATAATAAATGAAACTGAGATGCCCTTGTAACAAAACAATCCAAAATTAACTTGCCCAAGGATGAAACACTGCATCAAAATTATAAAACATTGCTCATACAGTAGCACCAGTCAGTATGGAATGCAGTATCTTCCAAAAGTACTCCAAAATGCAGCAGTATGCTGCTAGGAGCAGTGTAATTCAATAGCAGTTAAGCCCACTTTTCATCCAATATTTTGTTTTCGGCATGTCATTTACTGCAAAGTATTGAATTGCATCTTGTTTTGCTCCACTGTATATTATTGATACTTAATACAATTCCACAGAAGGTTATGAGATAGTCTACATAGACAATGACAAACAGGTGTCTCTCTTTATTCGGTGGGCTCGTATAGTTTTCTCCCCAAGCAAGCCTTTTAGTTCTTGTAGCATTGGGAATGGTATTACTACTACTACCAATAATACCACAAGTAGTACTACTACTACTAATCTCACCACTTGTTCCGTCTGTCCGTTCACTGTCACATACTGTTGTGCAGTAGTGGGGAGGGGGCATTAGAGTGTACATGCTTTGTGCAGGAAGCAGCAGACAGCCCTACCAGTGTTCCCACTGTTACTACTATGGCTGCTACATCCACAGTCAGTGTGCTTCCCACCACCACTGGTGCCATTTTTGCAGCAGCCAACCTTTCAGCTGTCACCACCATGGCAGTCACTGTTACCACTACTCCTATACCCACGGCTATAGCACCTTCTACTCCGTGACTCTGAACATGAAAAAGTTGCAGTTCTGACCCAATGCAATGCTTGATATCATTTTCAGAGTGCTATGCGTGTGGTGTGGTGGATCAAGTGTGCCTCATGTAGCTTGTGTTGCATTAGTGAGAGCTCTGTGTTGGTGGCTGAAGTGTCATTGAGGTGTCTATGGTACACCAGGTTCAATGGGTGATAAATGGTGATGTTGAAGTGCTTTTTTAAGCTAACCACTTTCTGTGGATCAGCTGGCAGTTACACATTCATCATTTCCTGGGATCAGCCTGCAATTGAGCTGTAAACATTTTATGAGGATGAGTTTGCCAGTACTCTGTAAACATTCCCTGGGTGTTAGTCTGTAGCTATGCTATGTTATTGCAAATAGTTTGTCCTTGACTGAAAGTTTTAATGTTCAATAAATAGGTCAATGTGTTTACACAACTTAGTGATGAGTTGTGCTTGTGCAATGTCATTGACAGTCTGACAGTATTTGAATGCTATTGACCGAGATGAATAGAGTCTTTGGCTGCTACATCAGACCAGATTGTTATTTGACTGATGGGACCAGAACTGGAGGAACATCTGAGGGTCACAGAGCCAGAGGAGAAATGGAAGAGGTGGTGAGGGCAGCCACACTGTGTATCAATCAGGCTGCCCTTAGTGAACTTGGCTGAGTGTGGAGGAGCATGCTGTGAAAGTCTGTTTCTGCTGGTAGTGGCAGACTGGCTAGTCAGACTGGTTTGCATTGAGGTGAGTGTCTGATCCAGGAATTGCTAGTGGGGATAGAGGGCATTAACTGAAGGGTGGACGCTGAGCTCTCTCTCTACTGAGCCTCCATGGGCTACCTAATTTAGATTGGGTGGCTCAAGGGGCTTAGGTGGTAGTACTTCCTGGACAGCGGTTCCTACTTTGGGGATTATTGGGGCCAGGTGATGTAAATATTGCAGAAGACTAATTTTTCAAGAGCAGCTCTGCAGAGGACAGCCTAATAAGAAGAGCACAGTGCCATGAGTTTCTTCCTTTTTCCTTCGGTTGAATTGTGGCAGGTATTGTAATATGTAGATAATTGTTATTGGGAGGCAGTGAGAAGGCCCCCTATCTACTGATTTACAAATACTGCATTTCTGTTGATTGTTGACTGTGGCAGTAAGAGGGTCACAGATCTTGGCCATACTATGTGGGTAAGGGTTCGGTAAGAGCTTCCCATCCCCTATTTCAAACTTTCTGGAAAATGTGTTGTGTTTTTAAGACAGTGTGGACTCAAAAGTACTGATTATATTAAGTAACAGAGAACTTTTGGGGGCAATAACTCAAATAACTCAGTGCACTACTGCTGCTTTAGTTTTTATATTTGTTTGTGCGGGGTTCATGTGTATGGGTGGGTTGTTTTAGCGAGGAGGTTGGGAGTTGTTGTTGGAGCAGAGTTTTGATTGTAGGTTGTTGTGGGTGTGTGAGAGTGAGAGTGTGGTTGCTTTTATGAGTGTGTGATTGTGCTGAATTTGGTAACTGCTGACTGTGGAGACTAGCAGCATGTATTGGCAGAGGACTTTGGTGGGTGGGCGCTACTTTTCCACTTAGCTTTATGCTCTCCACCCTTTTTGACTGCCCCACACTTCCAGGTGATGTGCATAGGTGCTGCCGTGCCTTGGGTATAGTGAGGAGGCATCGGAGGGGTGGGCGGTGTGAATCACACATGGGAGTGGAGTGGACTGGATGAATTGGGGTTGATGTTTCAAGGAGGCACGCAGAGGAGAAATGGAAGAAGGGATCCCCTGCCTGGTTCCCATACTCAAGGATTCCACTCTATGTGGGCAAATGGCACGGTCGACCTCGGCTGCTCATCCAATTCAAGTGGTGTTATGCAGTGTTAGGTCGATAAGGAACAAGACAGCTGTGATTGCTGATCAGGTTGGAACATCCAGCTTGGTATACATCACCGAGATCTGGCTGGACAAGAATGCTGGTCCCATTTTTGGATTCATCAGTTCCAGCTGGGTACTCAGAGATAAACTGCCTGAGGTTGGATCATAGGAGTGGGATGGGGATAGCCATTTGTTTTAAAACAGAAATGGATCATGTATATGTGCCAGCTGGGGTCACTAGATCCTTTGAATGTATCACGGGTACAGATGTGGGTTGTAAGATGCACCCCATGTTTCATCCACCCAGGAACAAGAAGGATTTCCTACAGGAAGTCACAGATTTCATCATCGAGATGGTGTTGGTGTCCCCCAAGTGGTTGGTGCTGGAGGTCTTCAATGCTTGGGCCAATGATGAACTCTTACATTTTGGACAAGACTTCATCCAACTGAGTAGTTCATCGGGCTTCACACAGGTGAATACATCTGTGACCCACTCTCATGGTCATTTGTTCAAACTGGTGTTTGTACTGGGGATGGAGATATCTGATGTGGTGTACAGAGAGTGGAGTAAGGGGTATTTTCCTTGGCCCATCACCCCCTACCATTTCACTGCTATGCAGATAATATTCAGCTCTACATGTCCATTGCACCCAAGCATAGTGATGCTGTCTCAGTGTTTAACAACTGTCATTCTGAGATTCTGTATTGAATGAGTGCCAACTGGCTTAGGTTAAATCTGAATAAGACTGAGGTGTTGGTGGTGGACCCAGGTCATTGGGTTGAAGGGCGAGTGACTGGTCAAGACTCTGGGCTTTGACTGGGGGTTAGCCAGCTGCTAACCTCTGATGGGTGGGAAATCTGGGCGTTGCTTTTTTATGATGAGTTGACACTGAAATGTCAGGTGTCTGCCACCATCAAGATCTCATTTTACCATCTGAGAAACATCACCTGGATAAAGCACCTGGTCCCACCCGATGACCTTCCAAGACCTAGAACTTTGTGACCTTGTGCCTTGATTACTGCAACACCCTATACCCAAGGCTACTGAGGGTAGACCTTCACCATCTGCAGTTAGTGCAGAATGCAGCTGTCTGGTTATTGACTAGCATACCTAGATCTTGCAATATCACACCTGTGCTCCACAGCCTGTACTGGCTGTCGGTGCAGTGAAGGATTACCTTCAAGGTCAGATTATTGAACTATAAAGCCCAATACAGACAGGGACATCACTATCTGCAATACATCCTTTGTCCTTTCATCCTCTCCACTCCACCGACAAGGAATGCTAGAGATTCCCAGGGTCCATATGAATACTTCTGAGTGAGACTGTTTGCATTTGCAGCTCCTACCCTGTGGAATTATCTACCTCATTGGATTAGAGTTGCCCTTCCACTGAGGCCTTTAAGTCTGCTTTAAAATCTTACTTATTTGATTTCTGACACTTGAATACCTGCTGTCTGTATTATGTTTTATGAATTTGGGGTTTATTTATTGATTGTTTTATTTATTATGTTCTATTGCTTTTATTGCAGCTTAATGGATGATGTACAATGCTATGGTCTCTGTGAAATTGCATTTTATAAATAAACTTGCTTGCTCCTTCCAGTCCCTGGTCACTCCACTAGATTCTAGATAAAGCACCAGTAGAAGTCAACAGTCCCACCCGGGAGGCCCAGAGCCAGAGGGCTGGGTGACAGGTGTGAGTTGGAGTGGAGACAGGCCCAAAATTAGAGGTATGGCTGGGAACTTCATATGCGGTAGGAGGCCAAGCTAAGACATGACACTGGAGAGTCTAGGTGACCAGTGATGAGGAGCATAAAGAAATGCACAAAAATGATTACAACAAGTTTACACAAATTTACAGAAACCAAAGACAATAAAACAGCATAATCAGTCACTGTTTGTTCTTGCAATAAGCATATTACAAAACTGATAGGTACAATCAATTACTTTTAGTAATGTACAGTTTACATATTAATGCATATAAGTGAATAAAACAAAACAGAGCAGATAGTAGGCATCAGGTTTCAGTAAGTACATTAGTAGTATAGCAACAGATGGCATGCTGGAGTAATAGAAAAAAACAATCAGCACTGGTAGGGAATGCTGTATAATGGGGAATCAAACCAGGAAGCAGTGTGCTGCTGGAGTGAATAATGAGACCACTGAACCCAAAGGGAGTGGCAGCCATGATAAGAGACTCGTGTGAGCAATTAAGGAGTTGGGATGAACAGGAGACTGCAAATGGAACAGCATGTAGGTAAGCAGGGAGATTGTAATTGGTACAAAAGACAGCAAGCACTAGATGCCCAAGAAGCACAAGTCAAACTAAATGAGCAAAAGCAAGGCACTAGGAAAACTAGAAGTACCATAAGAAACAACAAAGAAAAACATGGAATCCAGAAAACAGGAAGGCAGCACAAACAGCAGACAGAGAAGTACAAATTGTAGCTAGGAGACAGGAGCAAAATACTGACATAGAAAGGAGGACAAAAAGCAAGCAGAAATCTCCAAAGCACAAAATGAAGCATGAGACAAACACCTGGGGTAAGGGGAAGGGAGGTGGCACAGAGTTCCAGCAGAGCCTCCAGCTGCAGCAAAGAAAAAGTGCATCAGAGTGAGACTGCAGGGAACTGACTTAAATAGCTCAGGCAGGGGTCATGGCTAATTGCTCCTACCCATTGATCTTTAGTCATAGCCTTTGATAAATAGATACACCTGCTGTAGATACAGTACTGTAAACAAATGAAAGTCAGTGCAAGCAAAACAAATTCTGGTCAGAGTCGATACAGCTGCACAGTCCATTTAGGTGCTACGTGGACATGGAGCTTGTGGATATCCAAGCAGTAGTGAAGTATTGGGTGTATCGGAGCAGTGGTGGCAGTGCATGGTGGTGTATCAGAGCACCATCAGAGGATGCTGCTGAATATAAAATAAGTAAATAAAAATGCAGGCACAGTATGCCATTCGCAGGATTACGAGGACTATAGAACTGCGCATGCGCGACTCTTGAAGATGTGCAGTTCTGTCAAAAGGGATACTGTGCTGGCATTTTTATTTAATTATTGTGTTTAAAAGTTTCAGCAGCATCCTCTGGGGTGATCTGATCCAGCACATGTCACCGCTCTGAAAAGTGCTACAGTTAGCTTCCATATTAGTAATGCGGAAGTGCCACAGTGAAGTAGCGCACCAGTGGAGGGGCAACTGACCATGCTGTGGAGGGAGCTCCATCTGTGGAGGGCACACAGAAATGGAATCAGCCTATGAGGAGCTCACGCGCATAACTGTAGGAGAACACAGGGATGCTTTCTGGTCAAGGTCCCTTTTGTCTCCGATGGCGATTGCAAAATGTCTGCGGAGCTCCACACACACAGCTGTTTGTAAAAATTAGCATGTCTTATGATATTTTTCCTTTATTTTCCCTTTTTATCCCTGCCATAAACTATGACATTAGGGGCTGCTGTAACTGCACTCATCCTCTGACCTTGCTTCTATAGCAAATCTCACTTACTTGGCAGGGTTATATGAATGTTGAGTGGCTTTCATCAACCCTCCCCAGTAACCAGACATCTCACCTGCATGATATTGTTAATGCCCTATCCTCTCATGCAATCAAAGGGTTGGGCTTCATAACCTATACATGATTCTTGATCTCCCAGGTAGCACCACAATATGCCAGTCCTAGTGGTGATAGTTGAATTAATTTAGGGTGTCCTGCCAGGGTCTGGAGCACATTACAAATGAAGAGGATATCAAAAGAAGTTGAAATAACAGACACAGAAAGCAAATAACACAGTAAGTGTTTGGGACTGAGTAGACCTTTGGAAACAGAGTAACATTTTAATCTATACAGATAAACCAACAAATCAAACAAGTGTTGCAAAAACATCAATCTGGGAGAAAAGCAAGACCCATCAATATTGTTCTTAGATTTGTCATAAAAGTTGTGATTGATAAGAACAGATGGCTCTCAAATATAAATGAGTTTAAGAGTCAGGGGCTGCTTCATTAAATTACTGGTCATCTAGTGACATTAGTTGGAAGGACAGTATCCCCTGAAGTATTTACCTCACTACTGTGGCAGGCTTGTAGGGGATAGGAGTTCACTGAGATGCTGGGAGCCTAACTCATTCAGGACTTTACACAATAATAAAGAACCTTATGTCAACATGCCACCTAAGTGGCAGCCAGACCAGAGTACAGAGTAAAATGGTGGTATGATCTGACTTCAGAACAGAAGTCAGACACCTTACTTTGGCATTCTAGACTAGCTGCTGATGGTGTAATAGACTTACTCTCAGGCACTTACAGAGCATATTGTAGTAGCCCAGTCTACAGGCAATAGTCAAATAGCCACAGGAGCAGAGTGTGCTACTGTAATAGCCAGGTACTGTCTGGCAGAACACAAGATGCATCACTCCAAATTTCCTCTGATGAAGAAACAGAGTCTCATCATGCTGGGGTTTTGATGTGCATGTCAAGTGTACTGTTATCTTTGTTTTTTCACCTTCACTACCAGGTGGATAAATTGGATTTTCACAGCCATGATTTCTGTTTAGGATGCTGTTCTTTTTGTGTTCTTTTGGAAAAAAAAACAAAGGCCAGCAACTCAATATGGAGGTTGGCAGTGTTGAGATAAGGCTCAGTCTAGCAGTACATTTAAGATGATGAAAGCAGGCACGTCCTACAGAAAACACTTGGAAAGTAAAGCCTTCTTCACACTAGTGTGTTCTGAGCTGTAATATTTTCAATAACATCACAGCACTTACTACAGAACCGTATCCAGACATGCTGTTCTATGGGTGTGCTGGCAATGTTGTAACACACTGTGTCTCTTCTGTGCTTGCCCCGAGTGAGAGCTCCATACCACAATGCTGATGATACAGTTGTGATATAAGCATTGTCATAAATACAAGAATAGATGAACAATGCTGATTATCACATTGATATGTATATATGCCATTTCCAATTTTCATTGGACCCTCTTCCTCCATTTAATTTGAACCAGATTTTCCAGGAAAAAATAGAACTATTATGCATAATTCAGTGATTTTTTTATAATTCTGGGAGGAAGAATTCACAGTGGGAATCATAATGTGTATGCAATGAAGTGACTCTTCACTAAATGTTTATTTGAGCAAAGTGTGATACATTCTGTTCACACATTTTCTTCCAGGGTAAACAGATTGACCTGTTGAAGGGTATTGTGGGCTCTTGGGAGACACAGAAGCTTGCAGCATGGTATGAACTCCCATCTATACAGGTAACATAACCATGTAACATTGTAACAGTTTTCAAAACTGAGCTAAAGCCTTCATTTCTAAGAGTTTAAACATGGATTTGATAAGCAATTTAAAAGACTGTTTAATGTGGACACAATCCATGTTTGATCTTTTATAATGTTACAGACTCATGGTCATGTAATAAGAGAGCCAGTGTCCATGGCCAAATAGTCAGTTGCCCTACAAAGAATACATCCAGCCTGAGAACATTTTACCTTCAATGATATATCAAAGAAAACATTTCAGGCAACCATTTAAAATCAGAGACAGCTGCTCTTCATTTTTAAATGCAATTCAGTCTTTTCTGGGTCAGTGCCAGCCAGTTAGAGGGCATTCAAGATCTGATTTCTGTAAGTCAGTCTTCAAAGCACTGTATATATGGCACTTTGCTGTGGAAAAGGACAAATACAGATGACTGTTATTAGCATAGCAACAAAATATCATGCTGTATTGCCTTATGATCACTCCCTGCAAAAGCATATACATTGTGAACAACACAGGAGATGGGAAAAGAACCCTGGGGGTCTTCACAGTCAGCAGCAACTAAGGCAACCAGGCATAAATGGAATGGACCTATTCCAAATGACTGTTGTCCCACATACAGGAATAATTGAAACCATTTGTGAACAGTTCCAGTAAACCTCACATGCCTCTCAGGTTCAGCCACTAACTTGTGCTGATCTACAGTGGCAAAGGCTGTAGTAAGGATGAGAAGAAATAAGGTACTGGAAATACATCCCAATCTCTCATCAGTTGAAGATTATTGCACACTCTGACCAATGCCATTACCATCCAGTGACATCAGCAAAACACACTGGAATGGCTCAAATATACCATTATTTTCAAGAAGATCCATCAGCTGTTCTGTTATTATGTTCACAACATTCTTTACTGAAAACTGGAGGTTAAAAACAAGAATAAGTTTGCAAAGGTTGTCATATACTATAAAGCCTTTTAACCAAGTGTCACACTATCACCCCTCTCAGAGGCAGCTGTTGTAGGCCCTCAACCAGAGTGGTATTTACTGTCCAATCAATGACTGGAGCCAATACCTTCAACCAAGTCTTCTGCAGCTGGGTGCAAACAGGGTCTAGACTAGATGCAGTGTACCACATATTGGTGACAACATTGTAGATGCCCTTTTTCATTCAATTAGTAGAAATTCTCCCAGGGTCTGACTGGGCTATGAGCATCATGACAATATTACTGCCATCTGCCATACTGGTTGTGGCAGCAAAGTGGTCCCAGATGCCAACAAAATTAACCTTGAGGGATTCATGAAACCATTCCCTCCTTTTAAGGAGCATACGCTCCCAACTTGGCTAACAGTTAAGGTTTAAAGGTCTGTCCTCAGTGTGTAAAAGGTACCTATTTAATTCTTCTCATTTACAAAACATTTAAATAGGAGAACTGTGTGTTCTTCTTCCCTCAAATTGCCTATGGTTTGATAACATCATGCCCCCCTTCTGCACAAGTTTGGCACAGCAAACCTGCAAGTTCCACCTCTTGTGCTTCAATTTCCTACCTAAGACCTTCAACTGCTGAGGCAATGGAAAAGTGTAAAGGAATGCTTTGGCGAAAGGTCATGAGGTGAAACAAACTGCTGCCAGGGTGTCCCTTGTGACAACTAGAACCCTACTGCAAGCTTCAACTGCAACATGACATCCCCACTGCAGAGATAGCAGCCTCAAAGTATCCAACAAATCTTAAAATCTCTTGGGTTCCAGGTCCAATTGTGAATGGTCCTAAACAGACTCCACAGTCAGAAGTGACAACCTTAAGGCCACTGTGCTGAGCAATATTGTGAAGTGGTCTGATCAAATGACTAGATCCACTGAGACACTATTACTCTCCATCCCCCGATATGAAGATGAAGCCCATTGTGTGGCCTCTCACTACTGACATGCTACTGGGCCAGTAACATTCTTAATTTCTGGTTATGTAGATCTGGTTCATCCATTACCTTAGATTTATTCCTTCATTTTTATGTTGGCTTGCACACACATGCAAGCAACATTTTATAGTCACTGCACTGTTCTAGCACTTACAAAGGTGTGTCAGTGCTGTGGTGAATCCGAGGGATACTTTAGCTGGTGTGCCCTCAGATGCCAACAAGTGAGCATGCTGCTGATGACAGCAGTTTCAGAGAGTGCCGCCAACTTGAAAGAAATCTGCTGCTGCAATGAGAGACAGGCTCATCTTTGCAGTGACAGATCCAACACACCTCCCCTACATGCCTTGCCTGGTGAAACATTTTAATAAACATAGCGGCAACTCTCGCCATCCACCTCTCACATCTCTAGGAAGCAAACTTCGGAAATGCCCAATACCCATGTTGGCATGCCCCCTCCCTAGTAACTTTGTTTGCTGATGGGGGTGCCTAATCCCTATCAGTGTAATGTCCCCCTAGTTTAATTTGTGTGCTGGGGGGGTGCCCAATCCCACTCGGCATCATGCCCCTCCAAATACAAACACCTTTTCTTTGCTGACGGGGTGCTCAATCCTTGTCGGCTCCAATCACCCCAAAAAAAACAGGTGGCACACTGGCAGTCCACCCCACTGTGCCCAATGTACTACCTGAAAAAAAGAAAACCTTCACCCAAAGTGTTTTTTTTTTTTTATTTTGACCTGTAGTCAAGAAAACGGTCCCTCACTGTCTGTGAACCCCTCCTCCAATTTGCACCCGCCTGCAGACACCCCACTTCACCCGCTCACCCCATACTTACCTCTGGAGGTTAGTGCAGCAATCCTCGTGGAGTGGGAACACGTCTGCACTCTTCAAAGCTGACCTAAACTGAAGAAATGCTGGTAAGCAGTATAATGGCATAAATGAGGGGTTTTCAACTTAGGGTGGATATCTCAGCCATTTGTTTGACTTTTGGCTCCAAATTTTCAACATGGGGTTCTTGGGACCCAATCTCATTAAATCAGTCACTGACATTTTGTTATTCATTCCCGAAAGGTGATTTCGTGGTCACTGTGCAGAATCACCTTTCGGGACTGATTGAATGCAAAATCACCTTTTGGGACCAATTAACAAAATGACAGTGCCACTGTTCATGAGGAATGCTCCCAAAAAGCCTATGTTGCAAATCTGGTGTAAAAATTGCAAAAAATTACTGTGTTATGAGTGTGCATTGTGCAGTTTCCACACACGCTCGTAACTTTGAGGATTTTTTTATATTTTCAGTCCAGATTTTCAACATGGCCATTTTATCACAACTCCTTATGAACAGTAAAGCTGTAATTTTTCACATCCTGACCAAAATGTGTTTTTGCATATGCAGAGCACAATGGCGTGATCACTGTGGAAATCAGTGTTTGGGACTTATTAAGAAAATTACAATGACACTGTTCATGAGCATGGGTGCCAAAAAACCTATGGTGAAGATTTGGTGGAAAAATTCAAAACATGACTGTGTCAAGAGCTTGCATTGTGCAGCTTCCATACATGCTGGTAACTTCGAGAATGTTAAATATTTCCACTACAAATGCTCAACACTGTCATTTTTTCACACATCCTTATGAACAGTACAGCTGTCATTTTTCACATCCTGCACAAAACATGTTTTCACACCTGTGGTGCACAATTGACGCAGTCGCTGTGTGAAATCAACTTTCATGACAGAGTAACAAAATCACAGTTTCACTGTTCATGAGGAGAGGTCCCAAAATGCCCATATTGAAAATTTTGCAAAAACAAATCCCCAATATGATTGCATTATGGGTGTGCATTGAGCAGTATCTATGCATGCTCATAAGTTTGCAAATGTTTCATATTTTCTCTCCAGATTTACAACATTATCATTTTTTTATACCTTCTCATGAACAAGGCAACTGTCATTTTTCACATCCTGCCTAAAATGTGTTTCCGCACCTATGGCTCCCAATGGCACAGTTGCTATGAGAAATTACATTTCAGGATTGAGTAATTAAATGATAGTGCCACTTTTTATGAGGCGGGGGTCCCAAAAAGCCACTGTTTAAAATTTGGAGTAAAAATGTCAACAAACACCTGGGGCATTAAGGTTTCCAACTTATACCCACCCTGTAGAGACTGACAGGCATTGGAGTCATAACTTGGGTTCACCAGCCATAATGTTTGCAGAATTCTACTCCACACCCCACCATACAGCCACTGACAGGCACTGAGGCATGCCTTGGGTTCTGTCTCCTAATTCACCCATTCTGCCATATTTCACCCATCTCAGCTTATTTCCCTGTGGAATGGGTGAGCATAATGGCCGAAGACTCCAATGCGAACCCCAACACCTGTTGCTCTCTGCAGGGCTGGATGAGGTGGAATGGTGTAAGCGTTATGGCTGACCCAAACCCACACTCTCAATCCTTTCAGTCTCTTTGAGGGGTGTTGGTGTTACTTCAATACTTCACTGTCATTCCTATTTTGCATTTCTAACTCCTGCAACACCAAAGCCACTGCCAGCAAGACAACATTCATCATTGAGAAATGTTTGTTTCTACTTGGAAAAATATGTGCATGAGCCAGAAGCAGCATGTGGACTATAGGACAAGACATAAAAGATCAAACATAATGCAGACCACAAAGACTGCATAACAGAAATGGGGAACACATAGAGAATGAGAAAAAATGTGTAAGTGAACCAAAGCCGGTGACTAAAAAAATCAGTCAGTAATAGTTATCAAATATGAATTAAACAATACTTCCCTTGCCCTAAAAAAATATTACTGGATTGTGGCTTTCAGAAGATTAAAGTTTCCAGACATGGGTGGCATATGAACACTTATGCATAAACAGAGATTATTGGTAGCTAGAGCATTCCATTCTTCATCTTTTGAGATTGTGTCTGCCTCTATGAAGTCTCCTCAGTGTCCACTGTTCCAAAGTAGACAACCCTAATCTCTTTAGCCTATCTGCATAAATTACTGTATTTTCACAAGTCCATTGTTCAGTTTGACTTGCCTTCACTGCAACTCAGTTTCCAAAATACCTTTTATTTGCATTCCATATAACCGAGCACAGTATTACGTCATATTTTATTCAGTTGTTAATTTTCACTAAAATTAAAACACCCTGTATATGTTTGCTGTGTTAAACTTTGCTCATGCAAATATAAGGTTAGACTCTGCTGCCACTGGTGAATGTTTTATGATCACTCTGTTCTGGCAACAGCTTGTGCTAGATCAATGGAGGTTAGCTAGTGCAAGTCAAATTACAGTTCTGTGTAGCAGATTGCAGCTTGTGCTTTTTAAATTGATTTTACATGAACAAAAAGTCCCCTGCATTATATGCTGTGTGCCTGGTTGAGTTTATTGTGGAAATGAGGCATTCAAGCAACAGGGAAAGAAAAGATAAATTTATTTAATTTTTGTTGACCAGGTAGGTACATTAGACCAGTTCTGCCTATTTTCAGGCACGACCTAGGGAAGGGGGATACAGATGAATGCCTTGAACCAGATTAAGCTTTTGGTGGTATTTTTAGTGAATGGGGAAAATTTGCCAGCACACTGGGGAAATGTCCCTTCCCTTTCTGTCTGTATGAGTGTTTTGGGGGTGGGGTGTTTTCAGCATTTCTTATTAAGTTTTGGGACTATAAGAATGACATTTTGTATTGAATGTATGCTGGAATACTTATTTATATTTCATATTTTGCATTATGATTTTGGGTGAAGTAACCATATTATGTATATATTGTCAGTGCAGTGTCAGTGGCACAGTAGGTAGCACACTTGCCTCTGAGGCCGGGAGATCAAAGGGCTGTGGGTTCAGTTCCCACATCTGGCACTTGGGTTAATATCCCAGTACTGACACTGTAATGCAGCATGAGAGGGGTGCTGCATTTCTGAGGTGCTGTCTTTTGGATGAGACGTTAAAACCGAGGTCCCATCTGCCTGGATTGGTGGTAGTTCAGGTGGATGTTAAAGATCCCATGGCACTTATCGAAAAGAGTAGGGGAATTTCCCCGGTGTTCTGGCCAAATTTCACTCATTCACTAAAAATACCACCAACAGCTTAATCTGGTTCAAGATCAGTTGGCATTCATCTGTATCCCCTTCCCCTGGGTCGTGACTGAAACTAGGCAGGATTTGTCTAGTGCACTTACCCGGTCAACAAAAGCTAAATAAAAAATAAATATTTTACTTTCAGGTTTTAATTAAAAATATCCCTATTCTTTTTCAAGGAGTGCCATGGGATCTTTAACATCCACCTGAACTACCACCAGGAATGTGCAGATGGGACCTCAGTTTAATGTCTCTTCCTTAAGATGTCACCTTAGAGTGCAGCACCCCACTCATGCTGCACTATAGTGCCAGTACTGAGATTTAATCCAAGTGCCTTGTGTGGGGATAGAATTTGCAGCTTTCTGATTTCCTGGCCTTAGAGGCAAGTGTGCTACCTGCAGAGCCACTGATACTTACATTCTGTGATATATGCTTGGCCCTACTAACCCCCTATATAATTCTACAGTATTTTATGCTGGCATATTTTATAGCAATGTGTGTACAGACTATACTTTGTTTTGTTTTTACCATTGATAACCTTTGTGCAACCAGTTTTATTGTTCTATTTAAACAGCCTGCTCCCATTCCTAGTCTGTGTCCTCCAAGAAACATTTATATAGGGTATACATGGTAATTATTTTGTATAATGCAAAACTCAGCAAAAAGGAAGCTGTCAAAATCAAGTGGTAAACTGTACAATAAATTCACAACCAAGAAAGAATGAAAGAAAATCCAAACACAAAAATGAAATGTAGTTAAACTGGAAGTCACCAACATCATATGTAAAACCAAAGCTCCATGCTATCCATACCTACTGACAGCACTACTGTTGTTTATATTTTTCAGTCATATCAGACGCAGCTGACTATTATTCATTCCCACTTATTCCCATATCTTTCACATATCACTCAAGCTGTTTATCTCCCAGGTTGTTTACTCACAGCCCTCCGTCTTTCCTCCTGCACCCCATCTTGTACATTAAACACTAGCGTAGCCCTTTTTTGTATTAGCTATCATGAATGTGTTAGTATACTTCCTGTTGTGCACTTCTTAAATTTTTGTACACTGTATAATGCTGTACTAGCTATCTGCAATGTAATACTGCTCCTGTGTACCACTGTATTTGTGCTCTCTTAATCCCATGTTCCCCTCTTGGAAATGAGCCCTGACTCAGCTTGCCTTTCCCAGTTATCAAATGTTTAAATTTAATGAAAAAAAAATGTGGATGTGTTTTCGAATGTGTATATATATATATATATATATATATATATATATATATATATAATGGGTGAGAAAAAAGGAATGAATGGGATCAATAGCATTGGACAAACACCATCAGGTGACCTTGCATATATAAGGCACGAGCACACACCTGCACTTTTACCCCTCAAAACAATTTTGACATTTTATAAGATAGATATACCACTCTGAGTGTGCGGTGCGCTCTGATATACACATGCCTTGCTGACGACTGCCCTTGCGGCTCGCATAACGCACACCAAGGTGTGCGATATCAGAGCGACTGCACACCTCAGAGTGGTATATCTATTACATATATATATATATATATATATCTATATAGATATATATATATATAGATATATACACATGATCACGAAAATGGTCATCTGTAAATAGCATTACTACCTAGTTGTGTTGTGAGATGCTGCAAATAACTAATCACTGTTGTGTTTGTTGAGGTATAGCAGCATCGTCACCCTTTAATGGGAATATAAATACCCCAGTCTGCCTGCCTAGGTAATAGAGAAGCTATCTTTCTTAGAATGGTTAGAGTTGCTATCACTAGAAGTCAAGAGTGTAGGTTCAGTTCTTATCAAAGGCTCTTTGTGAGACATCTCAGAGAAAGGGAACAAAAGCAACACATCAGCAATTGGTTTTACTGGGTAAGCAGCAGTTTTTTTTAATCAATATACTAACATACTATTTGCCAACAGATTAGGCCTTACGGTCTATCGAGTCTGCTCGAACCTTAGATCCTTATTTGGGTGCTGAGGCCCTCCCATCCCTTCTGCTCCAGAAACCCCTATCATCCATCCCTACCCCCCTGGGACAGGCCATCATCTGGTACATCCACTTTCTGTGTCTGTCCCACCCTCTCTTGAAGCCCTCCACTGTGGATCTCTGGACCAGCTCACCAGGCAGTGCATTCCAAGGGTCCAAAACCCTCTCAGTGAAAAACTTCCTCCTCTTCCCCCCCCCTCACCCTTCCACCTTCCAACTTCAAACCATGCCCTCTGGTGATACCTCCCTGCCTTAGTCTAAAGAGCCCCTCCATGTTTACCCTATTTATTCCCTTGAGGTACTTGAAGACCCCAATCATCCCCCTGTCTTTCCTCTCCTCCAATGAAAACAGGCAGAGCCCTCAAGTCTGTCCTCATACGCCAAATCCCTAGCCCTCGTATCATCTTTGCTGCCTCCTCTGTACCCTTTCCAGGAGATGTATGTCCCTCTTCAAGTGTGGTCTCCAGTACTGTACACAGTACTCAAGGTGTGGTCTCAACCAGTCCATTGTACAGTGGCAGAATCACTTCCTTGCTCCTAGAGGTGATCCCCCTTACAATGCATCCCAACATCCTGTTTGGCCTTGCTAGCCGCTCTCCTGCACTGCTCAGAGTTATTCATACATGCATCCACCATGACCCCTAGGTCTTTTTCCCCTATTGAGGCCTCCAGCGCCTCCTCCCAGGGTGTACCTGTGTTTAGAGTTTCCCACCAAGATGCAACACCTTGCACTTGGTGATATTGAAATTTAATTTCCATGTGTGAGCCCAGCTTTCCAGGGTGTCCAGGTCCCCTTGCAGGGCCAACCTCCCCTCTTCTCCCTCAACTACTGCTCCCATCTTGGAGTCATCCACGAAGAGACTCATTTCACACCCTATACCCTCCCTGATGTCCGATATGTATGCATTAAACAGGATCGGACCTAGGACCTAGCCCTGCGGTACCCCACTACCAACCTCTCTAGGGTTCGAGAGCTCCCCACAAGCCACTACTCTCTGGGTGCATCCAGCTAGCCAGTTTTCAATCCATATGACCATCAAGGGCCTACTCCTAACCCCATCAGTTTTCTCCACCAGACCATTATGGGGACAGAGTCAAACGCCTTGTTGAAGTCCAAGATGAATACATCCACAGGCTTTCCTCAGTCCAGTTTTGATGTTACCCATTTGTAGAACTCCACAAGATTGGTTTGACATGATCTACCTGGCACAAACCCATGTTGCCGACTATCCAGACCTCCCAACTCCTCCAAGTACACCCCTAATCGTTCCTTTAGTATACTCTACATTAATTTTCCCACCACCGAGGTCAAACTGATGGGTCTATAGTTACCTGGTACTTCCCTTGACCCCCCTTTATGGATTGGCATCACATGTGCCTCTTGCCAATCCCTAGGTACCCCCCCCAGTCTCAAGTGACTGTTGAAGAGCTCACCAGGGGTGCAGCCAGTATGTCCGCTAATTCCCATAGTACTATCAGATGAATGCCATCTGGCCCAGGGATTTGTCTTTCTTTAGGGCCTTGAGGGCTAACCACAACCTTTGGTGGAGATAGCATCATTCATCCCCTCCACCTTACCGCCTTTTATCCTTATCCAGATGTGACACTCCTGGGGTACCTCTCCCTCCCTCTTGCTCCATTTCTGTTACTCCCCTGATCCCACTCACTGCCGCTTCTAGCCCCTTCATGCCTTGCTTTGTAGATATCCCATCCCCCTCCCTAGTGAACACAGAGGCAAAGTACTCATTAATTACCTCTGCCTGGTCCCTCGCCTCTTCCACCCACCCTCCTTCTGATCTCAGTCTGCTGAGATGGCCCTTAGTTTTTCTCCACTCCCCAAAGAACCGGAAGAACCCCTTTTCCCCTCCATGTATCCCCTGTGCCAGCCGCTGCTTTTTACTGGACTTTGCTCCCCTCAACATACGGGTGACTTTTCTAGATACAAGATGGTATGTCTTTTTTTTAACAGTAAATTTGTTTCAACTTAAAATAAAGTGTTAGTGTTTTTTCTTTTTACTTCCTTTGCTAAAATGGTAATTTACCTATTTTTCTTTCCTTTCATTCCTGAGCTATGCTATAGCATTTTGAAGTTTTTTAAAGTTCCTGCACCTGTGTCATGCCCATCATGAAAAAAATAAATGTATTGGTACAATAGTGTGCTGTTTGCCATCAAAAACATGTGGTAGCTTACCCTAATACATTCACAGTATTAATCTTGTGTTATTGACAGGTAACCTCAGTGGAAGAGATTTTTAAAAATGGTGAATGGTCATCATCTTTATTGACTTAAGTCAATAACTAGAATAATAGCTAAAAAACAGTTTTATAAATATCTGCAACATTTAAAAATATACTAAGAATTCATCTAACGATGCCAAACATATACCCCAAAAGAAAAACTATATAATGACAGTTTGCTGATTAACAAATACTACTTTTTACAGTGAAAAGGCAATAACTGAAAAAAAGTAAGGGACGTGTAAAAATATAAACCATAGTATATGAGACCACAATGGTAGCACAAGGGGCCATATTATATTCTACCTAGTATGCACAAAAGCACAACCACATAAAATGTATTTTAACAAGCAACAAAGTTGCTGTAAGAACTCACCAACAAACCTTCTGGTAAAATAAACATAACATTTAAAAGCATCCACAAGTCATCAAGTTTATAATATAATTATTAAATTCTAACTGCCATAGTACTCCACATAGCAAAGATTCAATGAGCACAGAAACTAATGCCATTAGCAGAACTGCTTTCTCGGATCAATGGACAGTAGTACCATTTGGTTATCAACTTAATGCTTAGTAAAATTCCATGTTTCTGCCACTATATTATCTTCCTACTGGGTCATAATGTTGTATGCTAAATAGCGCATGACATTATTGCTAACCCAAAAGAGTGCTGTCCAGGACAGTGAATGGTGCAATACCACATATACTGCTTGTCGCAGTATTGTACTATTCACACACTCCCAGGCAGAGGATAAGACCTCTGCTGGGAGTCGGTCCTGCTGAGCAGCTGCCGTAACTCACTGGACTGCGCCACAGCAGCAGAAACCCAGGCGCTACATCTGGGACCAGGTTTGATTCTCGGTCCCGTACATTTTATTTATTTAAACAGTTTATGCGCTCCTTGAGTTGGACCTCCCCCAGAGTTGAGAATCTTCAGTGGGGGTGTCTTGTGGTGCAGCCCTATATAATGGGGGATGTGAGGGGTGGAGCCCCCCTCACAGAAAAAATATGTATGCCACATGGCAATATCGCACTGTATTGGCAGCTCGATTTTGCCATGCGGCGTAAGGTTTTGCAACATTATGATCCCATGCCTGTTATCTTATGAGAAGCTGTTTCAGCTACAAAAAATAAATGAAATAAAAAAGGATAATAATATCCAGCACTGAGGCAGGGAATGTGTTTTGGTTGGTGAGTGGAACCACCATGAGTAATGGCACCCCGCTCACTAGGTAACTTACTGGTAGAGTGCCTGATTACATGGCAAGGATCAGTGAAGAAGACCAGAATGTGTCCCACATTTACCTGCCTAAATTGTGGTCCATATTCAGCAGCCCTTTCTGTCCAATTAGTGTATTATTTTTCCTTCAGAGATCACATACTTTACTTGTGAACCTGGAGATCCATTTTTAAATTCCATAAATGCTACTTTTACTCACTGTGTAGCTCTGAGCTAGATAATTAACCTCTCTATGCTTAACCTGTAATTTTAATCTAATGAGGTTTGTTAAATTCAAAGGGGCAAGCACTGTTGTCTCCCGGGCCTCAGCCATTGGGAGAAGGAGGAAAGGGGGTGTAGGAGAAAGCTAACCTCATAAGAGTGGTCACCAAGGGGAAAAGTACAGAAAGAAGAGAGCAGAGATGATTGGATGGGGTGGGTTAGAAGGGAAGGGGTTAAAGGGCTTAAAAGCTGCTACAAGGGTCTCATACTTCACTTTTGCTGCAAATAGAGTTTTTCATTTACTAGAGTCAGCACATTCTGATTGGCAAAAGATATCTTTAAGTGTAATTTATAACTTCAGGAGGCTTTTGGTAAACTGGATAGATCTTTGTTTAATGAATATTGCAGTTAAAAAAAAAGAATGCTTTTAAATATTTAGATTTTGTGTGTAGCTGTGGAACAGTTCCTGTCTAGTGAGCATTCTTGAAGCAGAAGGGTAAAGTATATTTTATATTTCTCTTTATCAAACTGTTTTGAGTAGAGGTGGAATTTGGTTCCAATTATTTCTTCATGATTTTCTTTGAGAATTTGTGCACAGGGTGTGTTCATTTGCTTTTTCTGAGGCTTCCTCAGTTTGTTGCCAAAATAACAGTTTGAATTGACTCATTGCAGGTTCCCAAGGAGATTCTGGATGGGCACTAGTCCCCATTTTTCTGAGCTGTGGTATACTGCAGTTTTGTGGGAAATGTATGCAAAATACCGGGTGGGGTCCAGTGACTAATCATGATGGAAAGCCATATCAGGGCCATGGGCCTGGCCACGTGGTACTGGCATACAGGATGCTCCATTGTGTGAATGAGGGAACAGTTGTGACTTCTCATGTACAGCACTGCTGCTATAGAGGGGCAGGTTTTCTTTAAGACAAGGGGAAAATGGAGATTTAAAATGTTCAGACCCTGTATTTGGGTGCATATTTCAAATTTTTGTAGAATCTGAGACTGTATTAACTACACAATGGTTGCTTGTGGGTATACGCAGATAGACACGATCTGGACATCATTGTAGGCCAATATAGGCCTCAAGCCATGTGACCACTTGCAACTTATCGAGGATATTCACAGGATACATAACATGGGAACTATACTTAGTGGTCTTGTTGCAAATAAGAATTAATAAATATGACTACTTGCTCTGATATTGTTTATAGATGTTACTGCTGTTACGCATGTGAGAACTGGGAGTCCAAATGATGCTGGGTTACAAATGTTGAATCACAAAAGGGGGAACTAATATTTAAATGCAGGCAATAAATGAAAAAAAGGTTTTTACAAAGTGAGTACCCATAATGACTGTAGTCATGGAATATAATGTTATGTGCAAACTAACAAAAAAGGTCAAAGCTGAAAATTACATTTATGCTCACAGAGATATATACAGGTACATCCAGTTTAAATGTAGGAATGAGCCTGAGGGGAACTACACAGCAGAAATAGCCCACCAGCAAGAAGACATTATATATGCCATGGCAGACAGTTACTGTTGGGGACTGGAAGATCTTACTCCACCACCAGGCAGTACAAAAGTATTTCAGTTCTCAAAATAATGAGGTTGGTCCCATGCAGATGCAGAGAGAATGGCTGTTATTTTACAAAATGGAGCCAGCAGTCATTTTAGGCTGAATACAGGAGAGAGAGACTGGACACCATTTTGCAAGAGAGCATACAAAAAAAAATTAATAATGTAAGAAATAAGTACATCAAACTAACCAATTATGTACATTAACAATAAGGTTTCATCCTACATTGGGGCACCTAAGTTGGAGTCATAGAGTAAGAGTTTTGGAGAATACAAAAAAAAGGGGGTGAATCGGGGTGTTTTAGCAGGGAGCTTATATTTTGATAAAAAAAAAGATAGTGTAATAATATCCAAGTGCAGACTACTCTTGATAGATGGCATGGTGGCTGGTCGGCCAGAAAGGCAGATCTGGACAGTTGAGACAATGCTTATAGGCCCAGCGGGGACATATTGTATAAGATGATTAACTGCCTGGAATTTGTGTTATAGCACCTGCTACAACAAGATTTTAAGGATGTCACCAAAGAAAAGCAAAATGACCAAGGCGGACACCTTTAAGGCCATAGTGGACAAAGCAAAAACAATTTGGGAATTGGAAGAAGAACTAGAGGCTGGGTGAGGGGAAAAGCAGAAGGCAGAGAAAGGGAAGAAGGACAAGGGCAAAAAGGCCCACTGAAGGGCTTTGCCCTACTCTGCACCAGAGGAGCCTGTGGCATCGGTCCCTCTGCCACTGGTGCCTGCCCCTTTGCCTCTGCCACCACTACCAGTACCTGAGCCTAGACCATTGCTTTGCCAGTCCCAATACCTCCACAGCCTGAGGAATCAATTGAACCACTTTTGCCATCAGGTCAGTCTGTGTCCCCAACACCACCAGACATCAACCAGCAAGCTCAACCTGCTGCACCAAGGCCAGTCCTTGTTCCGGATCTAGACCCCAAAACAGGTAATGAAGCCCCCAACATAGGTAGTAGTATAAAAGAGTATGTGGAGCAAATGTTCAGGGCCATGGGGGATGAAGGGGGTGGGACAATTCAAGAAGGCACTGGCAGAAATTAAGAAAGGCAAGCAGTAGGATATTAAAGTGGAACAGGGGACAACACTGTGTGAGGGAATGGGTATGAGGGAGATAGGGTCTCCGGGCATGAGAATTGGGGAGTATGTGCCTCTGGCCACAGAAGAAAAAATTTGGAAATGAGTGGTTGTTAATATATTCGCTTGGTAAGTAAAGAGGCCATCAATAAATATGACAAACAAGAAAGCACAGGAAAGAAGGACATGGAATCAGCTGTGGTGCTACTGGGAAAAGAGGAAGAGGGAAAAAGCTAACAAGAGGAAGACCTGGGATTCATGGTTAGTGGGCTTTATGAGTTACAGAGCAATAGTAATTGATTACGCTGCTCACCTACTCCTTAATGATCACAAAGGCCAAGATGCAGGAAGGCAATGACTGGTTACAGTATGGTGAACAGTTGAGTCAGCAATGGTGACATTTGGGGATGTTAGATGGGACACCAGGCAATCCAGTTTGTGGCTAGATTGTTTGACGAGCACTGGGAACAATAATGGGGAGGGGAAAAGGATACAAAACTTGGTTCAGAAATGCTGATGGGGGTATAATATGATGTTTCGCTCATGGCCCCAGAGTTGTTTCAGGCATGCTTGCTCAAAATGTGGGGGTAACCACCCAACTTCAAAATGGTTCAATACTGGCTTTGGGGATGGGCAGCCAGACTACAAAACAAGCAGTCCTTTTGAGGTGGTCAGGGGGTTATCGAGGTCAGCAGTGGGGTAGTGGGTAATAGGTGGAGGGCGTACAGGGGTGGGTGAGGACACAGTCAGTAGTGCCCATCAGATTCAAGCAAGAGTACTGTTAGCCCAGCCTACTAGGGCCAACCCACCAATGGAAACCACACCTACTAGATATCCTGCTCATCAATTGTCACCACCATATTACTGACCTGGGTGTCCTACCCAAGGCCTTAGCGACTACTCCCCAATCATCTTCAGCTGGTTCTGTCAGCTACCTAAACCACCAACCCATATAGCCATTCGTCATCTAACTATGCCCAGGAGGGATAGCCAAACTCAAAAATATCTATCCCCTATTTCCCAAGCCCAGCACATAGATGATGCATTGCACTACTTCACCACCAACTTTAATACTGCCTGTGATGCTTTTGCACCGACCGTCAAAGTGACCACTAAGAAACGTAATGCCCCCGGATCACCCCAGAACTCCTACAACAGTTCAAAATATGTGACAACCTTTGGCATTGTGCCACTGCCTCTGGTTTGCTAAGCGACAGGCAGGCCTATAATACTGCCCACAATAAGTGTACCTGGGCAATCCACAAGACTGGATTCCGCGAACTGCACTGGCTGCCTTTTTGGTGGCGAATCACCTTTAAGGTTGGTTAACTAACCTTTAAAGCACTACATGATCAGGGACCCAGTTACCTGAAAGATCTGGTACCCTATTGCCCCCTTCGTCCTCTCCGTTCCACCAACGAGGGATTGCTGGAGATTCCCAGGGTTCGATTAAAGACATCAGGATCTCATGCTTTTGCTTTCTCAGCACCAACCCTGTGGAATTCTCTACCTCGTTAGTTGAGAGATTGCCCAACTGTCGATGGATTCAAAATGGAGTTAAAGATTTATTTATTTAGTTTAGCTTTTCCTACCAACGGATGATTTATGTTATGCTTGTATTAAAATGTCATCTTTATGTGTATGGTTTTTATGTACAGCGCCTTGGTTTTGAAAGGTGCTATAAAAATAAAGATGATTTGAAGACCAAGGTGGAGCACTACAGAACAACCCTAGTCACCTCCTGGGGTATCACGAGAAGGTTCTGGGATAACATCAATGAACTTAATGGTAAATCCCGCTCCCCCCCACCACAACTTAGTGTTAATGGCACTTCCACCACAGACACACTTCACATAGCTAACTGCCTCAACTCCACCTTCTTAGACCTCAGCTCAGTCTTCCCTAGCAACTTTGTTGATCCAATTCAGCCTACCCCACTACTAAAGCTCCTCCACCTCTTCAAACTCAGAGTCATTACCCCTACAAAAGCAAAAGCCTACTTGTCCAAAGCCCTCCAGAGCTCCAATTACTGCAAAAATGCATTTCATATGCTTATCCTATACCTTGCGCTATACTCGGTTATCTCCCCACTCATGGACCTTCTAAATCCGTCCCTGCACCTGTGCCAGTCCCCAGCCTCATGGAAATGGCAGTGATAACACCAGTATTAAATTGTGGCAACAGCTCCCTCCCAAACAACTATCGGCCCATCTGGATTCTCACCCCACTCTATAAAGCCCTTGAAAAGATCATGGCCAATCAGCTCACTGACTACCTACTCACATACAACCTCTTATGTAGGGAACAGCATTGTTTCAGAGCTAGTCATAACACTATGACCGCCCTCACAGAATTCGCTAACTCTCTGAACTCCACATTTGACAAGAGGCACCTCACAGGGGCCATGTTTATAGACCTGTCAAAGGCCTTCTACATGGTTTCTTACCCCCTCCTTCTTAACACATTACAATAAATTGGGGTCTCTCATTGTTCGCTCTCATGCTTCTCCAGCTATCTTTCATCTAAAACCCAATATGTTAAAATTAATAATACCATGTCTGCTATGCTGCCTGTGTGCTCAGGAGTTCCCCAACGATCTATCCTGGGTCCCCTGATATTCAGCAGCTACTTCAATGCCCTGCCTAAATCGTGCCCCAGCAACCTTCTCCTCTATGCGCGGACGATGCTGTTCTTTATGCCGCACATCCTGATCCTGTCTCTCTCCAGCATACCTTTCAAAACTCCATCGCTCAGATTGAACACTGGTTTGCTGAACACAGATTGATGGTCAACATTAAAAAAACTAAGACGATGCTCTATGCCCACTGCCAAAACAGATCAAAGGATTTCCTCCTGGAAATACTCCACACTCATTCATCCCACTGGAACAGGTCCAAAAGTATAAGTATCTAGGTATTACATTAGACTCTTCCCTTTAGTTCAACGAATGTATAAAAGTCCTCACCTATGCCACCAACACCTGCATTGGTCTCCTTTACAGACATAAAGACTGCCAGCCATCTGAAGCACTTCATCTAGCCATTACCCCCTCAGTCCTATTGCTGGTGGACTATGGTCACACAATCTATGCTGCCGCTGACCCTACGGCGCTTCATCAAATACAAGTAGTCATCAATAAGGCCTGCTGGCTGTTCTCTGGTGCCAACAGAAATACACATACCTGCACCCTATACGCATTCACCAATATACTCTCCGTTGAGGAAAGACTATTATACCAGACCTGTCTCTTCACCAAAAAAATCCACCTGGGTTTAACCTCAATAGGTGTTATGGCTTCTCTTCATCTCAGCGTCCACACAGGCCACCCCAAAAACTAGCTGGAAGGTACCTAGGGTCAGGACCACCATGCCCAGCGATCCTTCCCCTTGGAGTTCCTTCCTGGTATAATGCCCTCGAATGACTGTCACATCAATCACTAATCTACAGTAGGTCCTTTTAAAGCTGCCTTAATGGCCCATATCTCTCCTCATGTCAATACCAGTGTAACAGGTAACCTGTGGATCTGCACCATGCCACTAGGCCATGCCCTACCCTTGGCCCGGCAGTGGAGAGCCCTCACTATTTCTAGCTTACAGGCTCTCATCTCCCTTGGTTACCATATAGTTGCACTTGGCTATGAATGCATTTTATTATGTATAAGACAAAGCCACCCTGCTGGAAATATTACCTATATGGGTCAGCACACTGTTCTGGGGTGAGGGTTAAGGAACCAGAAAGTCACTTTCTGATGTGATGACAGACTAGTAGAAGAGATGCTGAACAAGAGTGGGGCCATATCCAAGACCATCATGAGGGTGCAATGTCAACTAGTATTGCAGGGACTTAGGTTGAATATGTCATTTAGGGCAAGGCACATCATGGGGACACAGAACAACATAGCTGACAGCCCCTCCTGTCTGCAGCTGGACAGATTCCGGGACATCACTCCAAGTGCAGAGGCACAGAAGACTCTGGTACCAGCATTTATTTAGGAAATTGGCTGGAGAGAACTGAGTTGCTGTTCCTTAACTCCTGGGCCCTAGGACACTAAAGGCATACCAGGGGTTGTGTCAAGTTTTCAGGCCTTCAGAGAGCGACAACACACAGAGGTAAGTGGGACAGTGACAGAAGATCAAGCAGAGACTTTTGTGGTACATGGGTGGAAAAAGGGGATAGCTCACACCACTTTGGGGGTGCACTTGTCTGCTATTAGTCTAGTATGCAACATGAAGGGATGGGGGATCTCACAAAAAGCATGTTGCTAAGCAGAATGATACAGAGGTGGCTCAGGATACAAGCTCTGGTCAGAGCCGATATGGCTGTGGAGAGCTTTTGGGATGCTTTTACCCATTATTTCTAATGAATTTGCACAATGCAGATCTGCAGAAAGGCATTTTAAATGAGGTCTACCTTTTACACATTTATACAACGTGTGTCCTAGAATTGCCTGCTGATTGCTATATATTTAGCCTGGATAGTTCACAGAAGAAATGGCATCTTATTTTCAGTGGACGTTACATCTACACAATATTATGCTGCATTGTGTAAAATCAGAATGCACTAAAACCAATATTTTACATCGGGGATATATTGGTGCCGGATCGATTCACGGCAGAAAGATGTGTTGCAAACAGAGGGTGCATCGTCAGCTATGGGTTCCATATTTTAGGGACCCAATGCAAATAGGATCATACCACTCTATTGGCCAGTGGCAGAGCACTCACTGTAGGATGCTAGAATGTGTTATACATAGGCACGAGCTATGAGTGGGTGATAACACCCAGTGGCCATACTCCCCAGGCACTCACAAGTGGATCCATTATCCTGGTGCCATTTCAATGCTCAGTGTGGATGATGGCCAATGCTTTACCCACTCACACAGGTCCCAAAACAGGCATGTTACAGCTGAACTCCCATTCATTTGTACAATTGGGGAACAGCGGATGAACTATCTATACCCCAAAGTGTACATTGCAAATGGCATTACAGGATACTGCACCCCATGGCACCCATGGATACTTTAGCAGTCCAGATGGTGGCATGTTACGCAGAGAAACAGGGAAGAGGGTGTACTTGCAGTGGTGTATGACAGCAGAAAGATACAGCATCAGCAAGGCATGCATTGGAGGTATGTAAATTCCCTCTTCAGTTTGCCAGGGTTGTACACACGGCTGCATACACTGGTGAATCTGCAGCAGCATGGTGCCCCAATGCATGGTACAGCCAGCTGGGTCAATCTAAGTGCAGGTCCCCAGCCTGGGTTCAGTGCAGTCAATTTCTGGCCATGGCAGGGTGTGGAGAGCAGTGCCAATCTTTGCATCAGGTTGGGTATGGAGGAGTGAGGGTGTCTGTGTGCGGAGTGGTGGATGGGAGTGCTCTTGACCATGGATCTGGACCATGGTTTCCTCTGGTGCAATCGGGTCTCAGGGGACCCTATACTATGGAGCTCTTTAGGGGTGGATTTGGCTAAAATGGGAATGGAAAGGTGGTACCTCTAGTCCACCAGGTTGCTGTGCCCCTGGGTGCATATCTGCAGCCTGCCTGTGGGTGGCTTGTCAGGTTAGGCCAGCTATCCATGGCCTAACTATGGGCTGTGATGCTTTGGACTGTGAGTGGCATATTCCCATGGAATAGACTGCAGCACGGCATATGCATGGGATTGCCCCCTCGACTTGAATGGCATACCATTTGTGGGTGCCCTGGCCCATTCCCTTGCGGATGGCGCATCCTGCATGATTGAATACTGTGCTGCTGCACATTGTTGGAGTTGTGTGGCACATCTCCTTCTTCCACCGGGGTGTGCTGCATTTCTCCTTTGAATACGGGGGCCCCTGGAATAGGTTGCCTGAATAAATACATTATAAAAATGGTAAAATCATGACCCCACTGAAAACAAAATACTGCATCTAATCTAATAAGCTGGACATTTTATAAGTATTAAATGTTTGATAAAAGTTTTGTTTAAGCTTGAGAAAGTCTCTGTTCAGTTTGTTATTGTGTTTTAAAATGTTTTAATATATGCAGTTTTGGTTTGTTGTGTTTTATGTCCAATTTTAAGGGTTGTTTCTTTTGATAAAATGGTAGTTTTCATTTAGATTTTTCTTGTTCATACTGCACAGGTCATGAATATGGCTGGACCACAGAGGGTATATCCTCCCAAATGTTTGCTAAAATAATTATGTTTTCAAGCCCCTTAAGGGCCTTCAATGAGGAGGGCCTCCTCAAAGCTCTAGGCAGGGTATTCCAGAGGACCAGACCCACCACCTCTAGCCTTGTCCCCAAAGTCTTCAATCTGGCCTAGGAACACCAGGCCCTCCCAGAAGAGTGCAGTGGGCAAATGGGGATGTGCAGATGCAGGAGCTCAGCCAGGTAGTCTGAGCCCAACTTTGTAGGGTTTTGTAGGTTAACAATCCCTCTTTAAATGAGATGCACAACTTCAGTGGCAGATAATGCAGATTATGCAACACCAGTGAGCTATGGCATGATCTTGAGAAGCCAGTAAGTAACTGGGCAGCTGCATACTGCAGCAGCTGCAGGCACCACAGCATACCTCTACTAACCCCAAGGTAGAGAGCATTACAGTAGTCCAATTTGCACATGTAACACTGTGACTTATAAATTTTAAAGAAGCTCACAGGAATAGTGTAAACACAAAGCCATGTGCAATATTTATTCAGTCTATATTTTGTCCATTGTACAAGTGACACAATTTCATCTAACTCAGCTAATTCTGCTTGGACCTACATTACAGCACAGTGTGTTATTTTCAGCCTTATGATTCTGGCTTCAGTGACAGTAGTTACAGGAACTTCAACACTTCTATAGGGTTTCCATCATAGCTAGATGGATACCTGAAGGATCTGATGATGACGCACTGACAATTGCACTGCCAATACAACATTACCCGACACCTCTACATTGACCGCAATTGCAGTTAGGATGATGCCAGCATGTGGGAACATCTTGTTTTATGGTGCTGCGCCTCGTGATCCCCATGCACAGGGTTGTGCCCCTGCAACCCCACTTTAAGACTATCAACTCCGAAATAGAGCTGAGTCGGGGGTGGAGCTTGAGGAAGGGTGCCAGGGTGCCAGGCAGACTTTATAGTGATGTAGCAATGCTGTCAGTATCAATCACGTTTCTGTAAAGTTGTTGCTGTAGAGACGGTATACCATACTGGAATACTTGGTATGGACACTTCTTTCATGGATTCTGTCTTACAGTTTTTGCCACTGGCTGTCATCACTTACTGTGATAAAAAGTACTCTTCCACACTATTCTTTCAGTTTTCAAATAATTTTACATTTATACAGTAAATGGTTTACTATTTTCTACATAAAATATTGTGAATATCTATAAGGAAACGTCAGTACCCCTTTACAAAAGGTTAACAGTAATACCCTTAAAGGAGCTAGAACATGCTTTACATTTAAATTAATTCCCCACTCTTTAACTAATGTGAAGGGAAGTCAATTTTCTTACCTTGTTTAATAGATCCAATGGTCAGGATTATTCTAGCAGGAGCTTCATCTTTATAATTCCTTCTGCAATCTGACAAAAACACTTTCAGTTGTATGCAATGTATACAATCAGCTCTGTTACAAGCAGTAAATAAAATGAATCAACCTTGTAATCAGTTAACCTACTGAATGTATGCTCCAGCAAAAATGAATGTGAGCTTGGTAAGTGATACCACATTTTTTGACTATTAGCATGAGTACTGAAGTCAAGGGCTGCAGTATACCATATTAATGTGTATCTGTACCTGTTCAGGTAGTGTACAACCACAGAGGAACAACCCACAAGATACAGGGGATGTCAAGACAGATTGGAATTCCAGGTCTTGGCAATGAATGCTAGCTTAAGAGCTGAAATGGGATTGCTTTAGAAAAGGAATGATGTGTGTAGGGCCTCAGAGGTACTAAACAGACAAAAAGCCAGGAAAACTGAAAACACATCAATAATGTTACTTTTGAATCCTGTTTGAAAATTGTTTCTGAAATCATTAAGTGAAGACTTGATGTTATTGTAGTTGTTTTTTAATCATAGAATCCTGCAGTAAGAAAAGGACCATTCAGACCATCGAGTCTGCCCAAAAGACATAGCCCCCAACTCCACTACCCTTTTACATCCTACCCCTCTGCCCTCTCTCTCCTCCCCTGCCTAACCCCATGCAGTTATCCCATGCACTTTTGAATTTCTCCACCATATCCACCTCCACAACCCAATCCAGCAACCTGGTCCATGAACCTATAGCCCATTCTGAGAAGTAACACCTCCTTATGTCCCCCCTAAATTTGCCCCCCTGCAACTTAAATGCATGACATCTGGTGGTTTTGGTTTTGCTCTGTCAGAGGATGCTATCTCCCTATAACCTTATTTATTCACTTCATATATTTGAAGGTTTCGACATGCCCCTTTTCCTTCTCATCTTTAGCATATAAAGACCAAGCTCCTCCTGCCTCTCCCATATTGCTCCCCTGTATCCACTGGATCATCTTAGTCATCCTTCACTGTACTCTCTCGAGCCACTTTTGTCACCCAGAAAATGAGGCCTCCAGAATTAAACTCCATACTCAGCTTTTTAATTGCTAACAACATATGTATAATACTAATTAGCAGCCTCAGAGACAGTCCATGGCAAATTAAAGAAGAACAGCTGGAAAATACAAAATGCCAACTGCAAACAGAGGAATGGATGGTGCTGTAGCTCATGCTTGCCACCTGAACATCAAGAGCAGCAACATTCAACATAAATAAAATTATAATACTTGTAGTCATTATTCAATGGAAGTAGTACCAGCAGTAACCTTTATGAACTCTGGCAGTAAAACCTGAAGCAAAGTGATCTGGCTGGTCCACCAATGCATATCAAATGTAGTACAGTATGTGCAGTGCACACCACAGGACCTTCCATTCTCTTATTAATAGCATACTGACTCTAATGTTTTGTCCATGAGGAAGTAAAAAGTTTAAATACCAGTAAATTTAGCAATTCTCACATATGATACTTTCTTTGGAAGTTGGGTCAATATATTGTATTTACCACTTTGATTGAAAAAAGACTTCTCACAGTACTAATCTCTTCCAGCAGACATAGAGTATTCCATGCAGTTATACTGTTGTGAACTAGCTGAAAAAGTTTCCCTAGATTCATCTGATTCATTACCTTAATCCTCTGAGGGCTGAATGTGTTTGAAACATATTTTGACTGTGTGTGTGTGTGTGTGTGTGTGTGTGTGTGTGTTGCATGTAGATATGTATATTTATATCTGCCATATTATAAGATTTAACCATTTAAAGAACTGAAATCATTCCACCCCTTGGCCTGTTGTTTTCCAGGTAACGGTTAACCATACCCAGAAAGTCTCTAATTGTTCCTGACTGTAGTAAAAGTTTATAGTGTACGGCAGAACGCTGTTAATCTTAGGAAATCATCATTTTTGTTGTTAACCTTTCATGCTACGCTACATCGAGCAGGTTAACAACAGCGATTGGTATGTATGTGCGCCGCTTTTTTTTTTTAGACGGGGAACCTACGAAGAACAGTGGTTAGCGAAGGACTGAACGGGCCGCAGTGGTGACTTTTTTCTAGAAAGTAAAAGCCGTTTTACTTTTTAAGTGGGACCATACACTATAAAATAATGTATGGTCCTCCTATGGGCAACCGGTCACTGTTAACATCTCGAGGTTGCCATGGCAACGTAAACCTCTCGAGGTTTCGGCCTCGAGGTTTACATAGTCACCCTGGCAACCTCTCTCGACAGTTAATAGACTGTTACCCATAGAGGACCATACATTATCCTCTATGTATTACTTCCTCTTTCTAGAAACTATAGCATTTTCAGGTGAATGGGTGAGCTTTAATTATTTTGCAATTTAATTTAAAAAGTATGTTACCCATTTTAAAAGAGAGAAATGGTCAGGAGCTCATCATTTTAAGCTTGATTTTCTTTTTATGTAAAATAGCATGGCAGCTCAATTTACAAAAGTTTCTTAATGTCCATAAAATAAAAACTAGAGTACAATTATTGACATAACTCATTTGGTCACAATTGTCTTTGCAGGACACTTAGAGCCTAAATTTTAAATTGGGAGCTGATGTCTAGCCAGCCCTGTGTGAGATTTATTTAATTGATCCTTCCTTACTAGTTTGTCCCTGAAAAATGGAAAGTAGCAGTAGTCATCCCCTTCCACAAAGGAGGCTCAAACTCAACAGTGTACAATTTCTGACCTATTTCAATACTTTGCCCTCTAGCAAAAATACAAAACCGGATATTCTATGACCACCTCCAAGATTACCTTGACCTCCACCATCTGCTCTCAACCTGTCAGCATGGGTTTGGGAAAAACCACAGTACACTTACAGTTCTAATTAAAGTCACCTCTGACATATTACCTGAGATGGATCATGGCTGAGCCACTGGAGCAATTTTCTTAGACTTGACCTAGGCTTTGACTTGGTTAACCATGACCTTCTATTACAGCAATTGCATGTCCTTGATCTTGATGCCACTGCCCTGTCCTGGACCCAAAGTTACCTTTATGGCAGTACCCAAAAAGTAAAATGGGCAGGCTCCTATCTGACCAGAGGCCCATTAACCATGGTGTCCCTGGGCTCCATATTGGGCCATTATTTTTTCTGTATATTAATGGCCTCCCTAATAATTGCGGTGGGACCTCTGTTCACCTATATGCAGATGATGCTATCATATATACCATTCCTCTTCTGATATTGTGTGGCTCAATTCAACAATAGCCTCCGATTTTCACACCCATGAGGACTGGTTGCTTCAGAAGCAGCTCATCCTTAATACTAAAACAACAAAGATCATGTTATTCTCCAACTCATCTGCACCAACCTTCCCCCCTCTGGCTATCCTCTCATGTACGGCAGATGCACTTGAATCAGTCAGGTCCTTCATATACTTGGGGGTCACTTTAGATCCCTCACTTACTCTGGATTTGCACGCTACAGCCATTACTAAAGCTATAAACCAAAAAATCAGTGTCCTTTTCCACATCCATCTGTTCCTTACATTGACCTCATGCTGCAAGATTGTGGATACCACACTCCTGCCCCTCCTTATGTATGGTGCTCCATTACTACTCTATGCTTCCACATCCATGCTATCATGCCTATCACAGGCTTAAAATAGAGTTGGTAGGTTTGCTCTCAGGGCCAATGCTCGGCACCATCACTGCAATGTCCTGTCTGTCCTACGATAGCTACCCTATGAATGTAAATTACACTATACCACACTAAGCTTTATACATAGGCTTGTACATTGCCTCACTCCTCCTTGCATTGCCAATATTATTCAACATTGTCTCTCTCAGTGTACCCTCAGATCTACCTCCTTGCCTCTTTTCTCAGTGCCAAACTTAAGACTCTCCATGCCTCAGTGAGTATTTCCATTTTCTGTTGTGTCCCACTGGAACTCTCTACCTCCCTCTATACTGGTCTGCACCCCCCTCTCTCAGTTTCAAAGGTCACTGTTAACTCACCTAACCACTCCACCTTGCTCCTGCTTCTGCTGACTCCTAACCCCTGTTCACTTCTTGCATGATTCTCCCAGTAAAACTTCCCACTCTCTCTCTCTCTCTATTTGCTGCTGTCCAAGACAAAAAAAAAACTGTAAATGATGTCTGAATGTATGTAAGGTTTTATTGATTGTGCTTTAAAAATTGCTTATTTTTGCATAACTGAATGTAACTGATGTACTTTTTACTGTATGACTATTGACTATGCTTTAGATTGCTTATTTTACATAACTGAATGTAACTGCTTCTACTCATTTACTGTATGACTACTCATTGTCTAATTTCTTGTGTCAATGAATGCACTATCAATATACTGCATTCTGAGGGTCACCCTGAAAAAGGGACAGTCTTGTCTCAGAGGGCGTACTCAGTTACCAAAGTTCAATAAATAAATATTGTGGTTCAGAATTGGTTTGTGTTTATATATGACCATTCAAGAAAACAAATTAACCTCTACTCATGTAAGTAAGTTTTATTTAATTCTTTATATAGATTAGGGCCTCTTCCAGGACTGGGTACTTCACTGTAGTTCTTCCTATATAGTCCCAGTTACTCCATGTCAACGTATCAACATATAAGAGTGGTACACAATGAAGACCAGTGTCTTGTATTCTTTCCACCATCAACTCAGTGTGCATATCTCTCCAATCAATTTTCTACTAGCTTAGTATTTATCTAGTCTTAGTTTACCTACTTAATTTACTTCGGCAGGTACCTTTGTAAAAAAAAATTTTTTTTTTTACACAGTTCTAAAACTCTCTAAAAAGTAACACATCTTTATTAATTGTTCTAAATTTTCAACCCTTAATGACCTACTTTACTTACAGTATTTGGTCCATTTCTCTATTTTTTTAAATGTTAGGACTTGAAAACTGATCAGATGGCATTATCCCTTTGATTACCTTGAGCACAATACTTTTGTCACCTCAAAATCATCTCTACTCATTCAAAAAAGTTCTGTCAGAATATCATGCAATGCCTCAAGTTTTTGTTTCTTTTTTCTTCCAATGGGGTCTACCCTAACATTTCAATATCACAGAATCTTTTTTTTTAGCGTGTAAGCTGACTGGAATACAACCTGACTCTCCATTGTACTGTTGTGGACCCTGCTTTCTGGTGTTTGTGATAGTGAAGGTTTCCTTGACTGAATGAACCTATTGTCTGTTCAGATAGCTGAAGAGTGAGTTATCTGCATACTCATTACTATGGCAGATCCACACTTTGTAAGTGAAAAAATAAACAAATAGATACATGCAAATAAACAAGTCTTTAAAAGGAAAAAGTAGCCAAAATATCAAAATGTGAATAACATTGAAAAGAAATGAAACTTTAGAAAATATAAAATTGCAAATAAAATGCATTTATTTATTTTTTGAAAATTTGTGACCTGGCACATAGGTCTGAGGCCTATTTCCAGAAGTGATCTGGGGAGGGAAAAGGAACACATACATAGCATAGACACAGTATACAGTTAAATGCAATTGCATAGTATTGGCAGAGTACATAGTTTTAATAAAGTAGAATAAAGTACAGGATTAAAACAGGAGTAGCTGCAATATGGGTGAGCACCAGAAATCAGACAATTCAGCCACATCTACAGTACACCAGGGTAGGAGGCAACTGTAAGGAGGCAGTCAGGTAGAGAAGATCAAGAGTGAGGAGAAGGAGTTTCAGCTGGTACCTGAGGGGAAATAGGGTAGGTAATGAAAGAGAGGGAGGATGGAAGTAGGTTCCAGAGTGAAGGGGAGACAATACGAGAAGGCTGATTGTCCAGTAGAGGAGCAGAGATGAGGAATGACAAAGTATGAATATCCCTGGAGCTAAGGGAGAGGAGGGAGAGGGAATGGAGGAGATACATGAGAAGAGCAGTATGGAAGGGACTCAAACCATAATTTGAATAAGAATGAGGCACGGTGATTCTGGTGACATGAAGGTAGAAGAAGAATGGATAAGGAAGAATAGAGTGAGCAGTGGTGGGTGAGTTGGGGAGTTGTTATCAAAATAACAGAAGGCATTTCAGAGGGTGTCCAGTCTGGCCAAGGTGACAGGGAGCTGTGCCTTAGACCACATCTGTATAGTCAAAGATCAGGAGCACAATGCTGATGAAAAGCTCATAGCATACCTGTGGAGACAGACTGTCTATATTGCGATACAAGATTCCAAGTTTGGGGCACAGTTTGGCATGGATGGCATCAATGTGGGCACAGAAGACAAGTCTTCCGTGCAGCCACATGCCAAGGTTTTGAAATGAATAAAAATACTTTAATAAGGGTGACATCCAAAGTGGTGAAGACAGACAGAGTTGGAAGTACAGTATCACCAACTTTTGGCCAGTAAATAAAATACTTTAGTTAATATACTGTTATATAGAAAATTGTTTCATAGATAGATAGGTAGATAGGTAGACAGATAGATAGAGAAAGAATTGCATATAATTTTTAGGCAGATTTTTTTTTCCAACAGCAGTTTTGCATAGAACAATAGTGTAAAGAATCATTCATCAGCAAACAAATATTTACAGTGAGATGGAGAATCAGCCATGCATGAGGGGCTTGCAACAAAATAGTGCTGAATCCCTGGCATTTGAACAGATATGTTAGACCACATAAAAGGTGGTCTAACCTTCATGTGTGTCTACCATGACTAGTGGCAAAATGGAAGCCCTACATAGACTGAAATGCCATTATTTTGCCATCCAGCAATGGTAACCACCATAAATGAGGCAACATCTTTGAAAATAACATTCAAATATTTTGTTACATTTACCCTGCTGTAGGTACAAATCAGTCTTGGCAACTGTAGATGGTACAAGAATTCTAAAAATCTAGACTCACATGTCTAAAAGTAAGGACATATTCAGCAACATGTTTAATAAAAAATAAATGTGCTGTAGAGGGAACCACACATACTGTACAATGCTGGTTACTGGAGATGTTTCAATGGAAGCTTATGAATCCAGTGGTCGTATTCCCATTTCCTGATGAATACACACATGCTTTGGTACTGTTTTTGGTTCAGATGTTTGCTGATGTTAACATATATGAATTTACTGTAATGTTCTGTTTGTCGTTTAAGTTTTGTTAATTTAACCCTGGAAAAACAGTATAAAAATAATACATCTTTCTGTCTGTCTGAATATCTGCCTACTTGCATGTATGCCTGCCTACCAGTCTGTTTGTCTATGTATCTATTTATTTATATGTATGTCTGTCTGTCTATCTCTGTGTGTCTGTCTATCTCAGCATATGTCCTCTGTCTTTATAAAGCACCTTGCAGACATGCAACTGACTTAAGAGTAAGGTGACACAGGCATGCAAATGATCTGAGAAAATAACAGTTGTACCTCTAAATTAATACTAATTCAGTAATAACAAGAATGAGGCAGCCCATGTAAATACTTGCTTTTCTTTTACACAAAACACAGAACACATAATAGTTTTTGAATGTTGTATATTCAGTAAATTATTACTATTAGTGAAAACACTCTGAAAACATTAATAGATATACTTTGTAAATGTTGTATACAATTCTCACCTTCCAGCTCCTCCTGATCTTTCTTAGAAACTGACTTAAAGCTTACTGTGTTGGCAATGTACATACTGTACTTCTATATATGTACTGATATTTGATAATTATACATAATTACACCAATTAAAGGATTAGCAGCATGACTAAAAACCACCAATCAGATTCAATCAGATCCTGTGTGTTAATTTATAGGCATCTTCCTGCCGAAATCTCTTCCCCGCCCACAGTACTTTTCTCTAAACCAACAGAGAGTCACACCAGCTTGCTGATCCAACCAATCAGCAACTTCGCTACTCCCTATTGCCAACTATCAATATCCCCCTCAGAATGGGGAGCTTGCTACTGATACTCCTGTCACTATCAGCCATAGGGTTCCACAATGAAGATGACCCTATTATACAATCTAAAATGGTCAACCGCCTAGTTTCTCTGGAACATCCCCGTGGCTGACACCCATACCCTCCTATATGTCTTGCCATTGCTGCATCGACTACAGTGGTACAATCACCATAAAGTTACACATATCACCACATATATGTCTCAGCCAAGGCCCCACTACTGGGTATATAGATCCCCACTAAGCCTAGTCGTCAAACTGCTAATTAGTATCCCGACACACTACCTTAAGTCCACAGGGAGCACCCAAAACAAAGAGTGGCAACGGAATAAAAAAAGGAGGACCAAAGACAACCCACTCTACCTATCACTGGCAGCCCTGATGAAATTACTGATCTTCCTATTGCTCTGTATTGGTAATGTAGAAATCAACCCTGGACCTCTTGAAAACATCACCTCTCCATCAGACCTATCCTCAATTAAAGGCCTAAGTTTCCTGCATATTAATATATGCAGTCTGTTGAAAAAATTTACATTGCTACAAGCCTGGGTTGCCCATACTTTCCAGACTTTCTTGTGATAACTGAGACATGGCTCAAGACCACCACAATGGACAGGGAAGTTAACCTAACTATCAGCTATTCAGAGCTGATCGCCAAACAAGGGAGGCAGAGTAGCCATATATGTAAAAGCTGGTTTAGTTGTATCCTGTACTGCTGCAACATCTATGCCCAAGGAATTTGAGTGTCTATCTCTAAAAGTCTCTCTCCCAATACAGCAGCTTTCCATTTAATTGGATGCTACAGACCCCTCTGCTGAACACAAGCTCTTATGCCACCTGGAAAACCTGGTCAAGTCCTGTACTGAAGAAGTCATTATCATAGGGGACCTGAATTTCAACTGGCTCACCCAGGCAGTTACACCTTCTGGTATCATTCTGTGACACCTATGGGCTCACACAGTTAATTAATGAACCAACAAGACTAAATGCAAGGAACAGCAGTAACAGTACTCTACTTGACATCATGCTAGTGAGTAAACCACATCTATTCACACATGCTGGAGTGCTCTATGCATATAAGTGACCACTGCCCCATCGCAGGGGTAAGATCCAACAGCATTAAAACAGATCCTGCAAAATTCTCTTGAGGAGATCCAAGAAAACATCAATGTTGAAGGATATCTGCATGATCTAGCTTACTCTCCACACTGGCAAAAGTTCTATCTTGTACATTCTGTAGAAAAAGCTCAGCAGGTGCTAAATAGCATTATATTAAATGCCCTTAACACCCATGCCCCAATCTCTAGTATCCGAATACAAAACAAATCCTGTCACTGGTTTTCAGCTGACCTCAAAGCTGCACTGCTGGAGAGAGATAAACTTTGGAAAGTAGCAAGAAAAACTAAGAATATCATGGACTGGATGATCTTTAGGAAAGCCAGGAATAAATGCACTAGGAAAGTTAGGATGCAAGGCTGCCTACTACCTGGCCCAGCTCAACTCCTCCTACCATAATACTGCTAGATTTTGGGGCACCATCAAGGGTATGATGGGCAAGGATGTTAACAACCCCCTTCCAACCCAATTACACAGTAACTATGGCCCCATTACTGGCACATTGGAAATCCTGGATGCATTCAACAACCACTTCACAACAGCTGGCCTTGCCTTTGACTCCTCTCCAGCTAACCTATTAAGGGATCATTTAAGCTCCCACTATACTGGTAAACAAAGAGTTGACTCCTCCTTTAGCTTCAAACCTATAATGTTGAAACAAGTTGAGGATCTACTATGGCATCTAGATACCAAAAAAAGTGCAGGAGCAGATATTCTGGACCCATTCTTTCTAAAGATTGCGTGTCATATGCTTGCAGTCCCCCTAACTCACCTCTTTAACCTTTCCCTAAACTCTGGCTCTATTCCCACACTGTGGAAGACATTCCAAGTGGTTCCTTTTTCTAAAATCAGGGGACCCTATGGATCTTAATAACTACGGGCCCATTTCCATCCTACCTGTGTTAACCAAGATGCTGGAGAAATTAGTGAGTATTCAGTTAAAGGAATATCTGGACAATGCTAATCTATTAAATCCAGCTCAATCTGGATTCAGGGCCAAACATAGCACTATCACTGCATTAGCCAAGGTCACCAATGATTGGCAAACCGAACTGGATAAAAAGAACAATGTCTGTGCAGTATTCCTGGACCTGAGCAAAGCATCTCGACACTGTGGACCATGAACTGCTACTCTCATCCCTACACTCCATTGGCCTAGATCCATCCTCCCTTAAGTGGTTCAGATGCTATCTCGTAGATCACAGCAGGTAAAGCTGAAGGTGACCTCTCCCATTAAGACCACTGATGGAGGAGTCCCCAAGGCTCTATTCTGGTCCCATCCTTTTGCAATTTATATAAATAAAATTGATTCAACCCTTACCAAGTCCTCAGTACATCTCTTTGCTGATGATATCAGACTGTATGTCAGCAACCTTCACCTAAAGTTGCTCATGAAACTCTACAAGCAGAATTCTCCCTGTTACAACATCAGCTTCTCTCGAGAAAGCTTCTGCTAAATGCAAACAAACCAAAGTAATGATGTTCACAACCCAAAACTCCACCAACACATCCTCTTCAATCAGTCTCCCAGATATGCCATATACTTGGAGAAAATCTGGAGTATGTTGAAAATTTCAAATATCTAGGTGTGGATTGACAACAAACTTGACTTCACTCAGCATCTAGAACAACTGCTGAAAAGCTAGCCCTAAGGCTTGGCCTCCTCTGAATTAAAACCCCTTCCTTAATAGAGAGATTCAAAGATGAGATTAGTCCAGGCTATCTTTCTATCAGTCATTGACTACGCAGACTTCCTCTATAGTCACTGCCCCACTCCTCACCTTCAAAAGTTGGATACCTTATACCATAGAGCAATAAGGTTCTACAGACCTGCTATATAATACTCACCATTGTTCTCTCTATGATGCAATTGGATGGGTTTCCCTTCATGTCAGGAGGCAGAAATGCAGCTCTATGGATCTACAGAGCTTTATCAAAAAACTCCTAAGCTATATCCTGACTGCTTCAACCTGACCACTCCCCGCCTCCTATGCCCTAAGAAGCAACAATATCATCCTGCTCAAATTGCCCAAAGTTAACACCAAAATAGGGAGGCAGCAATCATGCATTCTCTAGCCATAGCATGGAACACCTTACAAAATCCCTAAAACTGTCCATTATCATTCCATTTACATCCTTCAAGCAGCACTGTACAGCCTTCTTCACAGAGAAATGCAGTTGCTACCGCTAGAGATAGAATAGTCGTCCCACAAAACCATATTCCAATCACATATGGCATATTCCTTCCAGCCAGACACCGCCAGTATATGGCACCCAATATTCTTCACCATCCTTGTACTCATTATGTGAGTGACTGTCATGGCTTCTCATTGTGATATATATATGTACTATACATATTGTAGATGTTAGTTTAACTTCTCTTGCTAAGCTTTAACATGTGAATTCTCTGTATATTATTGTGTTATAAATAACATTTTATTTTCTGTATGTATAACTGTCTCATAAGTATGTGATGTAATTGCTTGGCATCAACTCGAATCCTTGACCTTATCAGGTCCATCTTATAAATGAGCCTTGCTCAATGATGATCACCTGAATAAATAAGATTTGATTGATTGATTGATTGATATAATGCAATATGATAATTCTTGAAAAAAGATTCATAGGTGGGCCTAATTAGGCCTTTCTCAGCCTGACATCACAAAAATGAAGCCCACACATGCAACCATGAGAGGATTTTTTAATCTGACACAAAACTATCCCGGTTAAGAGGGTTTCTATAACAGGTATACAAATTGTGAAAATTTGACACAAGCACTCTGAGGCAGCCAGAGAGTGTTCTAGGCTTGCTAGAAATGTCCATAATATGCTTATTGTGTTGTTGTTGTTAATACTGGAAGTTAGTGGATATGTTGGTATATAATACAGAATTTACAAGTAGGAGATTTTAATCTTTAATACCACTGTCAATATTGGCAGAGCATATGTCCTGAAGTAGTTGCTTGAGCTCCTGAGCATCAATCCTCACAATTATTAAAGATACTGGATAGAAACATGACCTGTAAATAAGATGCTGCTTTCCATATTCTAGATAAATCATTGCTTTTCAAAACAGATGGGACTCCTGACTGACTATATATATATATATATATATATATATATATGTATATATTGATAAAATGGGTAGGAACCGGTATCCCTGCTGGTTGGTTGAAGCATATCACATGACTGTGCGCATATCAGAGCATGACCGCACACCTGCACTTTTACCCCTCCTCTAAAACAATTTTTGACATTTAATAAGATAGATAAACCACTCTGAGGTGTGCGGTCAGCGCTCTGACATACGTGCCTTGGGTAGTTGATGCACACCATGGCTTCATATATCAGAGTGGACTGCACACCTCAGAGTGGTTTATTCATACATATATATATATATATATATATATATATATGGGATGGGCAGAAGCGGATGGAAAATATTCTCACTCCTGCAGAGTTAGATATTCATGCCTCATGATGCAAGAGTGAGAATATTTGCCATATCCCACAATCTGCATATCATGTGTATGATTTATACAATAGGTGTGGAAGCTTTAATTTGTTTTATTTTATCTTATGTCGTTCTGTTGCTGTGAGTTGCTGCTGTGAGTGAATGGGTATGAATGGGGTTTGTATATGTTGTGCGATTGGTGCTAGTGTGTGAGTGAGTGGTGACTAGGTTGATGAGGTGTGTGTGTGGATCCATGGTTGGATGATGTGTTTTGTAGGCGGACATATCTGGGAAGTTTCCTGTAGATACTGTGTGATTTTCCTTTTTCCTATATTTTATTATCGGTAATGTTTAATTTTTATGTTTTCTTTTGTGCATGTGCAAGAAACATTATGTGGCAGCTTAGGAGAGAAGCAGGTTGTGGAGGCGTGGCACTGTGGCAGCCAATGAAGGCATTGCATTTGGAGGCTTGGCACTGGTGGACCAATGGATGCACAGTGTGCTGATGACACTGGCTTCCAAAAGTGCCACCAAGTTGTAACATTTTCGCTGCAGCACTCAGGGTCCCCCTTGTCATTGCAGTTTTAGGCATTCCTTTGCAATGAGGGAGTGACCCATCATTGCAGGGTGGTACCTTGCCTAGTGTAATATTGTTTTTGAATACAAAGTCAAGCAGCTGCCATGTTTACAAACAATACTACACAGCCCTAACCCCAGAGCAGAGAGAGTGCCCAATCCCCCTCAGCATCAAGCGCCTCCACAAAAAACAGTCTTTGTTTGCCAATGGGGGTCCAATTCCCATCGGCTTCAGTCCCACCTTCCCAGTTTAATTTGCTCCTATGGGGGCCCACTCCCCATTGGCATCACATCCCCAAAAATATGTTTTGTGAAGAGGGGTGCTCAACTTCTGGTCTTACCCCTGGATATGTGCCAACAGGGTGCCATATCCCCTGTCAGTTGCAGTCCCTCAAAAATATTAGGTAGCACACTGGGAGCTCACCAGAGTGCCAAATGTCTGTGTGAAAAAAACTGGCTCTTGATTTTTTATTTTGTTCTGTAACCTGTAAAACACAAACATTCTCTTGTTGAGTCTGGTAGTCACTCCCCCAACCTGCACCCATCCTCTGTGCACCCTGCCTCCCACACCCTCACCCCCCCTTACCTCCGGAGCCCAGTCACGCGATCTTCAGCAGAACCCGGAACATGTCTGCACTCTTCAAAGCCGACTGAGAAGTGAAGAAGTGCTGGTAAACTGTATAATGGCATAAATAGGTGTTTTCAACTTTGGTGCATATGTCAGGCATTGTTGGGAATTTGGCACGAATTTTCAACTATTGGGTTATTGGGACCTCTCCTCATGAATTCAGCCACTGTCATGGCATTATTTGGTCCGGAAAGATTGTTTTGTGGTCACTGCTTGGAATCATCTTTTGGGATGGGTTAACAAATGACAGTGCCAGTGTTCATGAGGTGGCCTCTCAAAAGTCAATGCTGAAAATTTGGTGGAAGAAATCAAAAAATGACTGTTTCTAGCGTGCATTGTGCAGTTGCTACACATATCGTAACTTTGCAAATTTGAAATATTTTCACTCCATTTTTGACATGCATCTTTCTGCACTTCCTTATGAACAGTACAGCTGTAATTTTTCACATCATGGCCGAAATGTGTTTTCGCACTTCTGGCACAGAATAGCATGGTCGCTGCAGAAAATCAGAGTTCAGGACACATTAAGAAAATCAAATTGACTCTGTTCATGAGCAGAGGTCCTAAAATGCCTATGTTGAAAATTTTGTGATGAAAGTTCATAAAATGAGTGTGCTATGGCGTGCATTCGCAGTTTCAAACGGCGTAACCCATAAATTGTAATATTTTCCTTCTAGATTTTTCAACATTGCCATTTTTCCACACCTTCTTATGAACAGTACAGCTGTCTTTTTTCAAATCCTTTCCAAAATATGTTTTTGCACATCTGGCAAAATAGCAGTGGTCTTTTTGCTGGAAATCAGTGTTCAGGACACATTAAGGAATCACAGTGAAAATCATAGGTAACATCCAAGAACAGAGTCATTCTTGATACCCCACAGGAAGTATACCTTAGACAGCTAGCATTGGAACCCACTCGAGGGAGCAATCTTAGACCTGGTACTCTCAAATGGGGATGGAGAAAGAAACTAGATTTAGAAGTGGGTAGCCATCTGAAACAAGCGATCACCAAACAGTGTGGTTCATGATAAACACAGCCATACAATCAAGCCATACAAAAGCAAGAGTATTGGACTTTAGAAGGGTTGACTTTGAGAAAATGAGAGTATTTCAGGAAAGCACTAGCAAACAGGCAAGAAGGAGGGTGGAGGAACAATGGAAGTAATCAAAACAGCCATCACAGAGGCAACAAGCCTTTGTGTAAAGCAAATAACAAACACAATGAAAGGAAAAAACTTCTATGGTTCTCAAAAGAGGTGGCAGTGAAAGTTAAGGAGAAAAGGATAGATTCAGGAAATGTAAGGAAACACGGAAGGAGCAGGACAGAGAAATTTATCAGTTAAAGCAGAAAGATGCATGAAGGCAGTCAGAATATGAGCCCAAACCGAGAGGATAGCCAACTCTGTTAAGAAGGGATAAGACTTCTATAGGTACATTAGGGAGTGAAGAATTACCAAAGGAGGGATAAGAAGGCTTAATAAAGGGAAGGGAATGGGGGTAGAGGGTGACAGGAAAAGCAGGGATACCAAACGAATATTTCTGCTCAGTATTCAAAGGAAGAGGAGGACGAGGTACCTAAACCAAACAAGAGAAACACTTGAAGACGAGGGCTCTATACCAGTCCATTTACAGAAGAAAGGGTTCTTAGAAAGAACTAATAAAATTGAAGGTGGACAGCAATGGGGCTGATGGGTTCACCCAAAATTCTAAAAGAATCCATGGTGAACTAGTGACACCGCTGACTACTCTCTCTTTAAATCATAGAGGAGGTGGTACCGAGGACTGAGGAGGGTGATTGTTCTTCACAAAGTGATATATAGTAGGAAATCAGACCAGTTATTGACCTGAGTGTAGGAAAATGATGAACATTTGAAGGAAAGAATGTTGAGTACCTGGGCCAGTGGGGCAGGACCCAAGGCAGCATGGATTCAGGCTGGGAAGGTCAGTCAGATGAATTTGGTTGATTTATTTGTTGGGTTACCAAAGTAGTGGACTAGGGAGGGGCTGTGACATGGCTACCTAGGTTTTAGCATGGCATTGATAGTCCCACACAAAGATTAATATATGTTAGCCAGCTTTGGAGTGGGTCTCAAGGTGGTAGCCTGGATGAAGGATTGCTAGACAACAGGATGCAAAGGGTAGGGTAATGGAGTCCAGAGAAGAAAGGAGGGTTACTAGGGGGTACATGGGGTCCAGTACTGGGACCATCCTTTTTTGTGTCTTATAGTGTCATTGCAGAGGTACAGGAAGGAAAAGTATGTCTTTGCAGATGACTAAAGATCGAAGCAGGGTTGATATACAAGATGGGGGAAAGGATGAGAAGGACTTAAGGTGTTGATGAATGTCAAATGTATGGCAGCTCAGATTCAATGCAGAAAGGTGGTACGTACCTGGGAAACAAAACCCAGGGAAGAGGTGTCATAGATCTCTCGATCGCCAAGTTTTGTAATGGTCAGATATAAGATTGTGAAGTTATAAAGCGACATTCTGTAGAGCATTTAAGATTTTTTGCTCATTTTTCACTCGCGCCTACAGGTCGCAAGGTTTGCACGACTGTTCCAAAAACTTCACGGCACATGCTGCCAGGGTCCCCGATGTGCCTTTCAAAGATTTCATGAAAAAATTTTAAACAGTTCAAAAGTTATTCAGAAAACAAGTTTCCCATAGTTAATGGGAAAAGTTAGCAAAAAGTTGAACAGTGTTGCAAATGCAGTTTTTAGTGTTGCAAATGATCGCTGTAGTGACGTGAGTCAGCTATTTTTTTTTCAGTTAGTGGTCACAGAAATGCTTGGCATTTAAATTTGGGACCCTCTAGGGACATAGTTCTTTCTGTGTTCACCTAGTCGGACCCTGAGGATGCTAGCCATGTCTTTTTTGGGGGGTTAGGCTTGCAGTATAGCTTACAGGTTAGTGGAATGAGGTGTCAATGAGCTTGATACATCCAGCCGGTCAGACCTGAGTTTGGTTCTCACAACCTCCACTTGCATATTGTGTGACTCTGAGCAATTCACTTAACCGCCCAATGCTCTCAGGTCACCCCTGAAAACAGGCACTTGTACCTAGTGGGCCTTACCAGGTTACCAAAGACTAAAAAAAAAAAAAAAAAACCCAGAAATATGTTTTTGAGATTTTTGTAAACTGTAGTGTCACACTTGTGACACTTCTGAGATTTTGTTTGCGAAAGTGTCGTGATTTGCGGCACTACTTTGTGACATTATGTCCAAAATAACAGGAATTATTTGCCATCCTGCTGCAACAGAACAGTTTGGTCTTTTGGGCTGAAATGTGGAGGGAAGAAAGCCAATATCTCACAGATGTGCCTTTTGGGTGGGTTGGTGACAAAATATTACAGGAATTCTATGTTGCGGTACTCTAAAGTTGACACTTTTCCCCATAGACTGACATTACAGCATCGCCGTGCATTTTGGGGCCCGTATCCAGGAAACACTTTGAGATATAGACTTTTCGTTGGAAAAATGCTTAGCCCCCACTAGGGCTAAATGCAACCAGCCAGGAAAGGTCATATTTTTATGCATAATTTAATTTTTCTACGTCAAACGGCACCTGAGATATAAGCAGTTTAGTATTCCAAGTGTTCATTTTCTGCTCTAAGTTCCATTATTATGCACAAGTTCTTTTGTGCTTACTGTGTTTCTCTATGCAGCTGTTAGTGGAAAAAAGAGTGTGCTTTCATTACTGTCACAGTTAGCGTTCCTACTTGCATTTCTGTAACCATTGCATTCCGTCTCACACCATATGCGTTATCACTACATTTTCATTTTGTACTTGCGTTTGCATTACTGTTACCATTTGCATTTCCATTACTGTTTGTTTGTGTTTTGTTTTTCATTAAAGTGAGGCATTACCATTTGCATTTGCATATGCGCTTCTGTTTAGTATTTCCTTTAGTGTCATTATTGCTGTTACCATTAGCATTAGCATTTTCTATTCACGGTACCATGACCATCGCGTATCACCATTGCATTTCATACAGTCTTGCATTGCATTTGCTTTACTGTTCCAGTGTATGCCACAGTGTGCATTACCATATGAGTTTTCATTTGCTCTTGCATTTCCGTTATTGTTAATATTTGCATTCCAATTACAGTTTTGATTTGTGTTTTGTTTTGCATCGCCATGTGCATTACCATTTGCATTTGGGTACACTCTTCCATTTCCATTTGTGTGTTCTTTGACATCATTGTTGCTGTTACCATCAGCATTTGTGTTTCCTATTGCAGTACCATGGCCATGCACATTACCATTTGCATTTCCATATGCGCTTGTGTTTCCATTTCTGTTTGCGTTACCATTCCTTTCAGTATCAGCGTGTGCATTACCCTTTGCATTTTCATTTGCAGTTGTGTTTGCATTACTGTTAACATTTGCAGGACAAGGAGGGAAGAAGAGGAGGAGGAGGAGCTCTCTATTTAAGGGAAGGGATCAAAGCAACAGAACTAACGGATAAATGGGAAGGAGAGGAGGCACTGTGGGTCACATTGGAGACTGGAAATGGCTCCACAATCTGCACAGGGGTTGTATAGAGACCCCCCTCTCAGGGGGAGGAAATGGACAGGGAAATGATAGAAGGCATCCTTGGGATGGTGGAGAAAGGGGAGATATTGCTGATGGGGGACCCGGAATATGCAAGATGTTGACTGGAGCACCTTTGCTGCAGCCACATGCAAGAGCAGGCCATTCTCGATGCCCTACAGGGGGCATGCCTCAGACAGCTAGTTTTGGAACCAACTCAGGAGAGAGCAATCTTAGACCTGGTACTCTCAAATGGGGACAGAGAGAGAGGATCTCTGATTTTGAAGTGGGTAGCCATCTGGGAACAAGCGACCACCGAACAGTGTGATTCATGATAAACTTAGCTGTAGAGTCAAGTCACACAAAAGTGAAGGTACTGGACATCAGGAGGGCTGATTTTGTCAAAATGGGAGAGTGCCTCAGAAAAGCACTAGCAAACAGGCAAGAAGGTGGGGTGGAGCAACAATGGGGAAACATCAAAACTGCCATCACAGAGGCAACAACTCTTTGTGTGAAGGAAATAAACAAATCAAAATGAAAAAAAAACCACTATGGTTCTCAAAAGAAATGTTGGGGAAGGTAAGGGAGAAAAATATAGCATTCAGGAAGTATAAGGAAACACAGAAGGATCAGGACACAGAACTGTACGAGTTACAAGCAGAAGGAAGTGGGGAAGGCAGTCAGAATAGCAAACGCCTAAACTGAGGAAAAGATAGCCAACTTGGTTAGGAAGGGGGATAAAAGATTTTATAGGTACATTTGGGAACAAAGAAAGATGAAGACAGGAATACTGAGGCTGATTAAAGAGGAAGGTGTTTGGGCTGAGAGCGACAGTGAAAAGGCAGGGATACTGAACAAATAGAATTCTGCTCAGTATTCACAATGGAAGCTTACAGAGGAAAGACCTAATCCAGTCAATAGAAGCACTCTGGGTAGGGGTTGATATTAGTCATTTCACAAAAGAAAGGGTTCTGAATGAACTCTTAAAACTGAAAGTGGATAAAGCAATGGGGTCTGTTAGGGATCCACCAAGAATTCTAAAAGAACTAAGGAAGAACAAGTAACACTGCTGATTACTCTTTTAATAAATCATGCAAGCATGGTGTGGGTACATGAGGACTGGAGAGGGTGGATGTGATTCCCCTTCACAAAAGTAGAGCAAAGGCAGAGCGAGGAAACTACAGACCTGTCAGTTTGACGTCAGTTGTAGGGAAAATGATGGAATCACTTCTGAAGGAAAGAATTGATGAGCATCTAGAGGTCAGTGGGGCACAGGACCCAAGCCAGAATGGATTCACAGCAGGAAGGTCATGTCAAACAAATCAAATTGATTTCTTTGACTTGGTGACCAAAGTAGTAGACCAGGGAGGGGCTGTGGACATGGCCTACCTAGACTTTAGCAAAGCATTTGACACATTCCCACCCAAAAGATTAATAAACAATTTAGCCAGCCTGGGAGTAGGTTCCAGGGTGGTAGCAAATTACAACACTGGCTGGAGAACAGGACACAGTGGGTAATAGTAAATGGAGTCCAAAGTGAAGTAAGGATGGTTACTAGTGGGGTACCGCAGGGCTTAGTACTGGGGCACGGTCCTTTTTAATGTCTTTATAAGTGACATTGCAGAGGGACTGGAGGAGAAGGTATGTCTCTTTGCAGATGACACAAAGATCTGCAACAGGGTTGATGCACAAGGTGGGGTGGAAAGGATGAAAAGGGAATTGGCAAGGTTGGAGGAATGGTCAAATGTATGGCAGCTTAGATTCAATGCAAAGAAATGCAAAGTAATGTACCTGGGAAACAAAAACCCAGGGCAAGAGTACAAAATGTGGGGTGAGATACTGACAACAACAAAAATAGAAAGGTACCTGGGGTTAATCATATCAGATGACCTAAATGTTGGCCAGCAATGTGAGAAGGCAGTAAGGAAGGCTGGGGGATGCTGGGATGTATAGGAGAGACATTACCAGTAGAAAACATGAGTTGTTGGCCCTCTGTACAGACAGTTGGTAAGACCACATCTGGAGGTGTTGCATACAGATTCTGGAGACCCCATCTCTGCAAAGACATAGAGAGGTTAGAGGCTGTCAGAGGAGGGCAACCAAAATGGTACAGGGTCTGCACCAGAAGACATATGAACAAAGACTAAAGGAGCTAAAGATGTATAGCCGCGAGGAAAGGAGGGAGATGGGAGACATGATAGAAACTTTAAAATACCTCAAGAGAATCAACAAAGTCCAAGAGGGTAGCATCTTTCAAAAAAAGAGATGTGCAAGAACTAGGGGGCACAATTTGAAGCTAGAGGAGGGATGGCTCAGAGGTAATGTGAGGAAGTATTTCTTCACAGAGAGGGTTGTAGATGCCAGGAACACCTTCATGAGGCAGTCATAGAGTCAAAATCAGTGGGGGAATTCAAGAATGCATGGGACAGACATAAGGCAATTCTAGTGGGGGGTAGGAGGAAGTAGGCTGTTGGTTAAGTAGGATCAGCAGCTTATCCATTAGGTAGGGAAATGGGCAGACTAGGTGGGCCAAGCAGTCCTTATCTGCCATCAAATTCTATGTTTCTATGACTTTCATCACCAAATTTTCAACATAGGCATTTTAGGTCCTCTGCTCATAGAAACATAGAATTTGATGGCAGATAAGGACCGCTTGACATACCTAGTCTGCCCATTTTCCTATCTAACAGATAAGCTACAGATCCTAGTTAACCAACAGCTTACTACCTCCTACCCCACTAGGACTGCCTTATGTCTGTCCCATGCATTCTTGAATTCCCCCACTGTTCTTGACTCCACAACCTCCTCGGGAGGCTGTTCCATGCATCCACAACCCTGTCTGTGAAAAAAATACTTCCTCACATTACCTCTGAGTCCCCTCTATCTTCAAATTGTGCCCCCTTGTTCTTGCACATCTCTTTTTCTGAAAGATGCCACTGTCTTGGACTTTGTTGATTCCCTTGAGGTACTTAAAGGTTTCTATCATGTCCCCTCTCTCCCCCCTTTCCTCAAGGGCATACATTGTAAGCTCCTTTAGTCATTCTTTGTATGTTTTCTAGTGCAGACCCTGCACCATTTTGGTTGTCCTCCTCTGGACAGCCTCCACTCTGTCTATGTCTTTGTGGAGATGAGGTCTCCAGAGTTGCACACAGTACTCCAGATGTGGTCGCGGCCAACTGTCTGTAGAGAGGGATAACAACTTCCTGTTTTCTACTATTGATGCCTTTCCCTATGCATCCCACTATACCCCCAGCCTTCCTTACTGCCTTCTCACATTGCTTGCCCACCTTAAGGTCATCTGATATAATTACCCCCGGTCCCTTTCCATTTTTACTGTTGTCAGTATCTCACCCCCCCATTGTGTACTCTTCCCTTCCCCTGGGTTTTTGTTTCCCAGGTGCATTACCTTGCACTTCTTTGCATTGAATCTGAGCAGCCATACATTTGACCATTCCTCCAACCTTGCCAAGTCCCTTCTCATCCTTTCCACTCCATCTTGTGTATCAACCCTGCTTCAGATCTTTGTGTCATCTGCAAAGAGACATACTTTTCCTTCCTGTACCTCTGCAATGACACTTATAAAGACATTAAAAAGGACTGGTCCCAGTACTGAACCCTGCGTTACCCCACTAGTAACCCTCCTTTCTTCTTCACTGTGGACTCCATTTACTACTACCCTTTGCATCCTGTTGTCTAGCCAATTTTTCATCCAGGCTACCACCTTGAGACCCACTCCAAAGCTGGCTAACTAGTATATTAATCTTTTGTGTGGGACTGTATCAAATGCCTTGCTAAAATCTAGGTAGACCATGTCCATAGTCCCTCCCTGGTCTACTACTTTGGTAATCCACACAAATAAATCTATTAGATTCATCTGACATGACCTTCCCATCCTGAATCCATGCTGCCTTGGGTCCTGCGCCCACTGGCCTCTAGGTACTCAACAATTCTCTCCTTTAGAAGTGATTCCATCATTTTCCCTACCACTGAGGTCAAATTAACTGATCTGTAGTTTCCTGCCTCTGTCCTGCTCCCACTTTTGTGAAGAGGAATCGCATCCACACTCCTCCAGTCCTCAGGTACCACCCCACCCTCCCATGATTTGTTAAAGAGAGTAGTCAGCGGTGTCACTAGTTCTACCCTTAGTTCTTTTAGAATTCTTGGGTGAATCCTATCAGGCCTCATTTTTTTGTCCACCTTCAATTTTATTAGTTATTTCAGAACCCTTTCTTCTGTAAATGAACTGGTATCGACCCCCGTCTTCAGAGTGTTTCTCTCATTTGGTTTAGGTAACTCCCCCTCCTCTTCCTTTGTGAATACTGAGCAGAAATATTTGTTCAGTATCCCTGCTTTTTCACTGTCACCCTCTACCCGCATTCTCTTCCCTTTATTAAGCCTCCGTATCCCTCCTGTGGTCTTTCTTCGCTCCCTAATGTACCTATAGATGTTCTTATCCCTTCTTAACAGAGTTAGCTATCCTTTCCTCGGTTTGGGCCTTTGCTATTCTGACTGCCTTCACAGCATCTTTGCTTTAACTGATAAATTTCTCTGTCCTGCTCCTTCTGTGTTTCCTTACATTTCCTGAATGCTATCCTTTTCTCCTTAACTTTCCCTGCCACCTCTTTTGAGAACCATAGCATTTTTTTCCTTCATTGTGTTTTGTTAATTTGCTTTACACAAAGGCTTGTTGCCTCTGTGATGGCTGTTTTGATTACTCCCACTGTTCCTCCACCCCTCCTTCTTGCCTGTTTGCTAGTGCTTTTCTGAGGTACTCTCTCATTTTCCCAAAGTCAACCCTCCTAAAGTCCAATACTCTTGCTTTTGTATGGCTTGATTGTATGGCTGTGTTTATCATGAACCACACTGTTTGGTGGTCGCTTGTTTCCAGATGGCTACCCACTTCTAAATCTAAGTTTCTTTCTCCATCCCCATTTGAGAGTACCAGGTCTAAGATTGCTCCCTCCCGAGTGGGTTCCAATGCTAGCTGTCTGAGGTATGCTCCCTGTAGGGTATCAAGAATGACTCTGTTCTTGGATGTGCCTGTGATTTTCACTGTGATTTCCTTAATGTGTCCTGAACACTGATTTCCAGCAAAGACCACGCTATTTTGTGCCAGATGTGCAAAAACATATTTTGGAAAGGATTTGAAAAATGACAGCTGTACTGTTCATAAGGAGGTATGGAAAAATGGCAATGTTGAAAATCTGGAATGAAAATATTACAAATTTGCGAAGTTACGAGCGTTCTTGGAAACTGCGCAATGCACGCTCGTAGCACACTCATTTTATGGACTTTCATCACAAAATTTTCAACATAGGCATTTTAGGACCTCTGCACATGAACAGTGTCACTTTGATTTTCTTAATATGTCCTGAACACTGACTTCCTGCAGCGACCACGCTATTCTGCGCCAGAAGAACGAAAACACATTTCGGCCATGATGTGAAAAATGACAGCTGTACTGTTCATAAGGAAGTGCAGAAAGATGTCAATGTTGAAAATATTTCAAATTTGCAAAGTTACGAGCATGTGTAGCAACTGCACAATGCACGCTTGTAAAACAGTCATTTTTTTGATTTCTTCCACCAAATTTGCAACATTGACTTTTTGAGAGGCCACCTCATGAACACTGGCACTGTCATTTTGTTAATCCATCCCAAAAGGTGATTCCACGCAGTGACCACAAAATAATCTTTCTGGACCAAATAATGCCATGACTGTGGCTGAATTCATGAGGAGAGGTCCCAATAACCCCATGTTGAAAATTCGGTGCCAAAATTCCCAACAATGCCTGACATATGCACCAAAGTTGAAAACAACCTATTTATGCCATTATACAGTTTACCAGCACTTCTTCACTTCTCAGTCTGCTTTGAAGAGTGCAGACATGTTCCCGGTCCGCTGAAGATCGTCGCACTGGGCTCCGGAGGTATGTATGAGGTGAGGAGGGTGTAGGGAGGCAGGGTGCACAGAGGGTGGGTGCAGGTTGGGGGAGTGACTACCAGACTCAACAAGGGAATGTTTTGTGTTTTACAGGTTACAGAACAAAATAAAAAAATCAAGAGCCAGTTTTTTTTCACACAGACATTTGGCACTCTGGGGTGAGCTCCCAGTGTGCTACCCTAATGTTTTTTGAGGGGACTGCAACTGACAGGGGATATGGCACCTTTGGCACATATCAAGGGTAGAGCCAGGGGTTGGGCACCCCTCTTCACAAAACATATTTTTTGGGGAGTATGATGCCAATGGGGAGTGGGCTCCCCATCGTAGCAAATTAAACTGGGAAGGGGGACTGAATCCAATGGGAATTGGACACCATCGGCAAACAAAGACTGTTTTTGTGGGCGCATGATGCTGAGGGGATTGGGCACCCTCTCTGCTCTGGGGTTGGGCTGTGTAGTATTGTTTGTAAACATGTGTGCTGCTTGCTACTGTATTCAAAAACAATATTACACTAGGCAAGGTACTGCCCTGCAATGATGGGTCACTCCTCATTGCAAGCGAATACCTAATGCTGCAATGACGAGGGGGACCCTGGTGCTGCAGGAAATGTTACAACTTGGTGGCACTTTTGGAAGCCAGTGTCATCAGCACACTGTGCATCCATTGGTCCACCAGTGCCAAGCCTCCAAATGCAATGCCTTCATTGGCTGCCACAGTGCCACGCCTCCACAACCTGCTTCTCTCCTAAGCTGCCACATAATGTTTCTTGCACATGCACATAAGCAAACATAAAAATTAAACATTACCGATAATAAAATATAGGAAAAAAGGAAAATCACACACAGTATCTACAGGAAACTTCCCAGATATGTCCCGCCTACCAAAACACATCATCCAACCATGGATCACACTCACACACTCATCAACCTATTGCCACTCACTCACACACTACGACCAATCACACAACATATACAAACCCCATTCATACCCATTCACTCACAGCAGCAACTCACAGCAACGACGACATAAGATAAAATAAAACAAATTAAAGCTTCACACCTATTGTATAAATCATACACATGATATGCAGATTGTGGGATATAGCAAATATTCTCCCTCTTGCATCATGAGGCATGAATATCTAACTCTGCAGGAGTGAGAATATTTCCATATCCCTTCTGCCATCCCATATATATATATATATATATATATATATATCCAGATAAATCACTCTGAGGTGTGCAGTCACTCTGATATATGCATGCCATGGTGTGCATCAACTACAAAAGCATGCATATGTCAGGCGTGACCGCACACCTCAGGTGGATTATCTTTATAATGTCAAAATTGTTTTTGAGGAGGGTAAAAGTGCAGGTGTGCGGTCATGCTCTGATATGCGCACAGTCATGTGATATGCTTCAACCAACCAGCAGGATACAGTTCCTACCCATTTATCAATATATACATATATATATATATATATATATATATATAGTCAGTCAGGAGTCCCATCTGTTTTGAAAAGCAATGATTTATCTAGAATATGGAAGCAGCATCTTATTTACAGGTCATGTTTCTATCCAGTATCTTTAATAATTGTGAGGGATTGATGCTCAGGAGCTCAAGCAACTTGCTTCAGGACATATGCTCTGCCAATATTGACAGTGGTATTAAAGATTAAAATCTCCTACTTGTAAATTCTGTATTATATACCAACATATCTCCACTAACTTCCAGTATTAACAACAACAACACAATAAGCATATTATGGACATTTCTAGCAAGCCTCTGAACACCTCTGGGCTGCCTCAGAGTGCTTGTGTCAAATTTTCACAATTTGTATGTACCTGTTATAGAAACCCTTGTTCAGGATAGTTTTGTGTCAGATTAAAAAAAAATCCTCTCATGGTTGCATGTGTGGGCTTCATTTTTGTGATGTCAGGCTGAGAAAGGCCTAATTAGGCCACACCTATGAATCTTTTTTTCAAGAATTATCATATTGCATTATATCAATCAATCAATCAATCAAATCTTTATTTATTCAGGTGATCATCATTGAGCAAGGCTCATTTATAAGATGGACCTGATAAGGTCAAGGTTCGAGTTGATGCCAGCAATTACATCACATACTTATGAGACAGTTATACATACAGAAAATAAAATGTTATTTATAACACAATAATATACAGAGAATTCACATGTTAAAGCTTGGCAAGAGAAAGTTAAACTAACATCTACAATATGTATAGTACATATATATATCACAATGAGGGCCATGACAGTCACTCACATAATGAGTACAAGGATGGTGAAGGGAATATTGGGTGCCATATACTGGCGGTGTCTGGCTGGAAGGAATATGCCATATGTGATTGGAATATGGTTTTGTGGGATGACTATTCTATCTCTAGCGGTAGCAACTGCATTTCTCTGTGAAGAAGGCTGTACAGTGCTGCTTGAAGGATGTAAATGGAATGATAATGGACAGTTTTAAGGATTTTGTGGGTGTTCCATGCTGTAGCTAGAGAATAGCTGATTGCTGCCCTCCTATTTTGGTGTTAACTTTGGGCAATTTGAGCAGGATGATATTGTTGCTTCTTAGGGCATAGGAGGCGGGGAGTGGTCAGGTTGAGAGCAGTCAGGATATAGCTTAGGAGTTTTTTGATAAAGCTCTGTAGATCCATAGAGCTGCATTTCTCTCCTCCTGACATGAAGGGAAACCCATCCAATTGCATCATAGAGAACAATGGTGAGTATTATATTAGGTCTGTAATGAACCTTATTGCTCTATGGTATAAGGTATCCAACTTTTGAAGGTAGGAGTGGGGCAGTGACTATAGAGGAAGTCTGCGTAGTCAATGACTGATGAAAGATAGCCTGGACTAATCTCATCTTTGATCTCTATTAAGGAAGGGGTTTTAATCTAGAGGAGGCCAAAGCCTTAGTGACGGCTTTTCAGCAGTTGTTCTAGATGCTGAGTGAAGTCAAGTTTGTTGTCAATCCACACCTAGGTATTTGAAATTTTCAACATACTCCAGATTTTCTCAAGTATATAGCATATCTGGGAGACTGATTGAAGAGGATGTGTTGGTGGAGTTTGGGTTGTGAACATCATTGCTTTGGTTTGTTTGCATTTAGCAGAAGCTTTCTCTAGAGAAGCTGATGTTGTAACAGGGAGAATTCTGCTTGTAGAGTTTCATGAGCAACTTTAGGTGAAGGGTTGCTGACATACAGTACAGTGTCATCAGCAAAGAGATGTACTGAGGGACTTGGTAAGGGTTGAATCAATTTTATTTATATAAATTGCAAAAGGATAGGACCCAGAATAGAGCCTTGGGGACTCCTCCGTTCAGTGGTCTTAATGGGGAGAGGTCACCTTCAGCTTTTACCTGCTGTGATCTACGGAGAGTAGCATCTGAACCACTTAAGGGAGGATGGATCTAGGCCAATGGAGTGTAGGGATGAGAGTAGCAGTTCATGGTCCACAGTGTCGAATGCTTTGCTCAGGTCCAGGAATACTGCACAGACATTGTTCTTTTATCCAGTTCGGTTTGCCAATCATTGGTGACCTTGGCTAATGCAGTGATAGTGCTATGTTTGGCCCTGAATCCAGATTGAGCTGGATTTAATAGATTAGCATTGTCCAGATATTCCTTAACTGAATACTCACTAATTTCTCCAGCATCTTGGTTAACACAGGTAGGATGGAAATGGGCCTAGTTATTAAGATCCATAGGGTCCCTGATTTTAGAAAAGGAACCACTTGGAATGTCTTCCACAGTGTGGAATAGAGCCAGAGTTTAGGAAAGGTTAAAGAGGTGAGTTAGGGGACTGCAAGCATATGACACGCAATCTTTAGAAAGAATGGGTCCAGAATATCTGCTCCTGCACTTTTTTGGTATCTAGATGCCATAGTAGATCCTCAACTTGTTTCAACATTATAGGTTTGAAGCTAAGGAGGAGTCAACTCTTTGTTTACCAGTATAGTGGAGCTTAAATGATCCCTTAATAGGTTAGCTGGAGAGAGTCAAAGGCAAGGCCAGCTGTTGTGAAGTGGTTGTTGAATGCATCCAGGATTTCCAATGTGCCAGTAATGGGGCCATAGTTACTGTGTAATTGGGTTGGAAGGGGGTTGTTAACATCCTTGCCCATCATACCCTTGATGGTGCCCCAAAATCTAGCAGTATTATGGTAGGAGGAGTTGAGCTGGGCCAGGTAGTAGGCAGCCTTTGCATCCCTAACTTTCCTAGTGCATTTATTCCTGGCTTTCCTAAAGATCATCCAGTCCATGATATTCTTAGTTTTCTTGCTACTTTCCAAAGTTTATCTCTCTCAGCAGTGCAGCTTTGAGGTCAGCTGAAAACCAGTGACAGGATTTGTTTTGTATTCGGATACTAGAGATTGGGGCATGGGTGTTAAGGGCATTTAATATAATGCTATTTAGCACCTGCTGAGCTTTTTCTACAGAATGTACAAGATAGAACTTTTGCCAGTGTGGAGAGTAAGCTAGATCATGCAGATATCCTTCAACATTGATGTTTTTCTTGGATCTCCTCAAGAGGAATTTTGCAGGATCTGTTTTAATGCTGTTGGATCTTACCCCTGCGATGGGGCAGTGGTCACTTATGTCGCATAGGAGCACTCCAGCATGTGTGAATAGATGTGGTTTACTCACTAGCATGATGTCAAGTAGAGTACTGTTACTGCTGTTCCTTGCATTTAGTCTTGTTGGTTCATTAATTAACTGTGTGAGCCCATAGGTGTCACAGAATGATACCAGAGGTGTAACTGCCTGGGTGAGCCAGTTGAAATTCAGGTCCCCTATGATAATGACTTCTTCAGTACAGGACTTGACCAGGTTTTCCAGGTGGCATAAGAGCTTGTGTTCAGCAGAGGGGTCTGTAGCATCCAATTAAATGGAAAGCTGCTGTATTGGGAGAGAGACTTTTAGAGATAGACACTCAAATTCCTTGGGCATAGATGTTGCAGCAGTACAGGATACAACTAAACCAGCTTTTACATATATGGCTACTCTGCCTCCCCTTGTTTGGCGATCAGCTCTGAATAGCTGATAGTTAGGTTAACTTCCCTGTCCATTGTGGTGGTCTTGAGCCATGTCTCAGTTATCACAAGAAAGTCTGGCAAGGTATGGGCAACCCAGGCTTGTAGCAATGTAAATTTTTTCAACAGACTGCATATATTAATATGCAGGAAACTTAGGCCTTTAATTGAGGATAGGTCTGATGGAGAGGTGATGTTTTCAAGAGGTCCAGGGTTGATTTCTACATTACCAATACAGAGCAATAGGAAGATCAGTAATTTCATCAGGGCTGCCAGTGATAGGTAGAGTGGGTTGTCTTTGGTCCTCCTTTTTTATTCCGTTGCCACTCTTTGTTTTGGGTGCTCCTGTGGACTTAAGGTAGTGTGGGATACTAATTAGCAGTTTGACGACTAGGCTTAGTGGGGATCTATATACCCAGTAGTGGGGCCTTGGCTGAGACATATATGTGGTGATATGTGTAACTTTATGGTGATTGTACCACTGTAGTCGATGCAGCAATGGCAAGACATATAGGAGGGTATGGGTGTCAGCCACGGGGGATGTTCCAGAGAAACTAGGCGGGTTGACCATTTTAGATTGTATAATAGGGTCATCTTCATTGTGGAACCCTATGGCTGATAGTGACAGGAGTATCAGTAGCAAGCTCCCCATTCTGAGGGGGATATTGATAGTTGGCAATAGGGAGTAGCGAAGTTGCTGATTGGTTGGATCAGCAAGCTGGTGTGACTCTCTGTTGGTTTAGAGAAAAGTACTGTGGGCGGGGAAGAGATTTCAGGGAAGATGCCTATAAATTAACACACAGGATCTGATTGAATCTGATTGGTGGTTTTTAGTCATGCTGCTAATCCTTTAATTGGTGTAATTATGTATAATTATCAAATATCAGTACATATATAGAAGTACAGTATGTACATTGCCAACACAGTAAGCTTTAAGTCAGTTTCTAAGAAAGATCAGGAGGAGCTGGAAGGTGAGAATTGTATACAACATTTACAAAGTATATCTATTAATGTTTTCAGAGTGTTTCACTAATAGTAATAATTTACTGAATATATACAACATTCAAAAAAACTATTATGTGTTCTGTGTTTTTGTGTAAACGAAAAGCAAGTATTTACATGGGCTGCCTCATTCTTGTTATTACTGAATTAGTATTAATTTAGAGGTACAACTGTTATTTTCTCAGATCATTTGCATGCCTGTGTATCCCCTTACTCTTAAGTCAGTTGCATGTCTGCAAGGTGCTTTATAAAGACAGAGGACATATGCTGAGATAGACAGACACACAGAGAGAGATAGACAGACAGACATACATATAAATAAATAGATACATAGACAAACAGACTGGTAGGCAGGCATACATGCAAGTAGGCAGATATTCAGACAGACAGAAAGATGTATTATTTTTATACTGTTTTTCCAGGGTTAAATTAACAAAACTTAAACGACAAACAGAACATTACAGTAAATTCATATATGTTAACATCAGCAAACATCTGAACCAAAAACAGTACCAAAGCATGTGTGTATTCATCAGGAAATGGGAATCGACCACTGGATTCATAAGCTTCCATTGAAACATCTCCAGTAACCAGCATTGTACAGTATGTGTGGTTCCCTCTACAGCACATTTATTTTTATTAAACATGTTGCTGAATATGTCCTTACTTTTAGACATGTGAGTCTAGATTTTAGAATTCTTGTACCATCTACAGTTGCCAAGACTGATTTGTACCTACAGCAGGGTAAATGTAACAAAATATTTGAATATTATTTTCAAAGATGTTGCCTCATTTATGGTGGTTACCATTGCTGGATGGCAAAATAATGGCATTTCAGTCTATGTAGGGCTTCCATTTTGCCACTAGTCATGGTAGACACACATGAAGGTTAGACCACCTTTTATGTGGTCTAACATATCTGTTCAAATGCCAGGTTCAGCACTATTTTGTTGCAAGCCCCTCATGCATGGCTGATTCTCCATCTCACTGTAAATATTTGTTTGCTGATGAATGATTCTTTACACTATTGTTCTATGCAAAACTGCTGTTGGAAAAAAAAATCTGCCTAAAAATTATATGCAATTCTTTCTCTATCTATCTGTCTACCTATCTACCTATCTATCTATGAAACAATTTTCTATATAACAGTATATTAACTAAAGTATTTTATTTACTGGCCAAAAGTTGGTGATACTGTACTTCCAACTCTGTCTGTCTTCACCACTTTGGATGTCACCCTTATTAAAGTATTTTTATTCATTTCAAAACCTTGGCATGTGGCTGCACGAAGACTTGTCTTCTGTGCCCACATTGATGCCATCCATGCCAAACTGTGCCCCAAACTTGGAATCTTGTATCATAATATAGACAGTCTGTCTCCACAGGTATGCTATGAGCTTTTCATCAGCATTGTGCTCCTGATCTTTGACTATACAGATGTGGTCTAAGGCACAGCTCCCTGTCACCTTGGCCAGACTGGACACCCTCTGAAATGCCTTCTGTTATTTTGATAACAACTCCCCAACTCACCCACCACTGCTCACTCTATTCTTCCTTATCCATTCTTCTTCTACCTTCATGTCACCAGAATCACCGTGCCTCATTCTTATTCAAATTATGGTTTGAGTCCCTTCCATACTGCCTCTTCTCATGTATCTCCTCCATTCCCTCTCCCCTCCTCTCCCTTAGCTCCAGGGATATTCATACTTTGTCATTCCTCATCTCTGCTCCTCTACTGGACAATCAGCCTTCTCGTATTGTCTCCCCCTTCACTCTGGAACCTACTTCCATCCTCCCTCTCTTTCATTACCTACCCTATTTCCCCTCAGGTACCAGCTGAAACTCCTTCTCCTCACTCTTGATCTTCTCCTACCTGACTGCCTCCTTACAGTTGCCTCCTACCCTGGTGTACTGTAGATGTGGCTGAATTGTCTGATTTCTGGTGCTCACCCATATTGCAGCTACTCCTGTTTTAATCCTGTACTTTATTCTACTTTATTAAAACTATGTACTCTGCCAATACTATGCAATTGCATTTAACTGTATACTGTGTCTATGCTATGTATGTGTTCCCCTTTTTCCCCTCCCCAGATCACTTCTGGAAATAGGCCTCAGACCTATGTGCCAGGTCACAAATTTTCAAAAAAATAAATAAATGCATTTTATTTGCAATTTTTATATTTTCTAAAGTTTCATTTCTTTTTCAATGTTATTCACATTTTTGATATTTTTGGCTACTTTTTCCTTTTTAAAAAGACTTGTTTATTTGCATGTATCTATTTGTTTATTTTTTCACTTACAAAGTGTGGATCTGCCATAGTAATGAGTATGCAGATAACTCACTCTTCAGCTATCTGAACAGACAATAGGTTCATTCAGTCAAGGAAACCTTCACTATCACAAACACCAGAAAGCAGGGTCCACAACAGTACAATGGAGAGTCAGGTTGTATTCCAGTCAGCTTACACGCTAAAAAAAAAGATTCTGTGATATTGAAATGTTAGGGTAGACCCCATTGGAAGAAAAAAGAAACAAAAACTTGAGGCATTGCATGATATTCTGACAGAACTTTTTTGAATGAGTAGAGATGATTTTGGTGACAAAAGTATTGTGCTCAAGGTAATCAAAGGGATAATGCCATCTGATCAGTTTTCAAGTCCTAACATTTAAAAATAGAGAAATGGACCAAATACTGTAAGTAAAGTAGGTCATTAAGGGTTGAAAATTTAGAACAATTAATAAAGATGTGTTACTTTTAGAGTTTTAGAACTGTGTAAAAAAAAAAACCTTTTTTACAAAGGTACCTGCCGAAGTAAATTAAGTAGGTAAACTAAGACTAGATAAATACTAAGCTAGTAGAAAATTGATTGGAGAGATATGCACACTGAGTTGATGGTGGAAAGAATACAAGACACTGGTCTTCATTGTGTACCACTCTTATATGTTGATACGTTGACATGGAGTAACTGGGACTATATAGGAAGAACTACAGTGAAGTACCCAGTCCTGGAAGAGGCCCTAATCTATATAAAAGATTAAAATAAAACTTACTTACATGAGTAGAGGTTAATTTGTTTTCTTGAATGGTCATATATAAAACACAAACCAATTCTGAACCACAATATTTATTTATTGAACTTTGGTAACTGGGTACGCCCTCTGAGACAAGACTGTCCCTTTTTTCAGGGGTGACCCTCAGAATGCAGTATATTGATAGTGCATTCATTGACACAAGAAATTAGACAATGAGTAGTCATACAGTAAATGAGTAGAGCAGTTACATTCAGTTATGTAAAATAAGCAATCTAAAGCATAGTCAATAGTCATACAGTAAAAGAGTACATCAGTTACATTCAGTTATGCAAAAATAAGCAATTTTTAAAGCACAATCAATAAAACCTTACATACATTCAGACATCATTTACAGTTTTTTTTTTGTCTTGGACAGCAGCAAATAGAGAGAGAGAGAGAGTGGGAAGTTTTACTGGGAGAATCATGCAAGAAGTGAACAGGGGTTAGGAGTCAGCAGAAGCAGGAGCAAGGTGGAGTGGTTAGGTGAGTTAACAGTGACCTTTGAAACTGAGAGAGGGGTGCAGACCAGTATAGAGGGAGGTAGAGAGTTCCAGTGGGACACAACAGAAAATGGAAATACTCACTGAGGCATGGAGAGTCTTAAGTTTGGCACTGAGAAAAGAGGCAGGAGGTAGATCTGAGGTACACTGAGAGAGACAATGTTGAATAATATTGGCAATGCAAGGAGGAGTGAGGCAATGTACAAGCCTATGTATAAAGCTTATGTGGTATAGTGTAATTTACATTCATAGGGTAGCTATCGAGGACAGACAGGACATTGCAGTGATGGTGCCGAGCATTGGCCCTGAGAGCAAACCTACCAACTCTATTTTAAGCCTGTGATAGGCATGATAGCATGGATGTGGAAGCATAGAGTAGTAATGGAGCACCATACATAAGGAGGGGCAGGAGTGTGGTATCCACAATCTTGCAGCATGAGGTCAATGTAAGGAACAGATGGATGTGGAAAAGGACACTGATTTTTTGGTTTATAGCTTTAGTAATGGCTGTAGCGTGCAAATCCAGAGTAAGTGAGGGATCTAAGTGACCCCAAGTATATGAAGGACCTGACTGATTCAAGTGCATCTGCCGTACATGAGAGGATAGCCAGAGGGGAGGTTGGTGCAGATGAGTTGGAGAATAACATGATCTTTGTTGTTTTAGTATTAAGGATGAGCTGCTTCTGAAGCAACCAGTCCTCATGGGTGTGAAAATCGGAGGCTATTGTTGAATTGAGCCACACAATATCAGAAGAGGAATGGTATATATGATAGCATCATCTGCATATAGGTGAACAGAGGTCCCACCGCAATTATTAGGGAGGCCATTAATATACAGAAAAAAAATAATGGGCCCAATATGGAGCCCCGGGGGACACCATGGTTAATGGGCCTCTGGTCAGATAGGGAGCCTGCCCATTTTACTTTTTGGGTACTGCCATAAAGGTAACTTTGGGTCCAGGACAGGGCAGTGGCATCAAGATCAAGGACATGCAATTGCTGTAATAGAAGGTCATGGTTAACCAAGTCAAAAGCCTAGGTCAAGTCTAAGAAAATTGCTCCAGTGGCTCAGCCATGATCCATCTCAGGTAATATGTCAGAGGTGACTTTAATTAGAACTGTAAGTGTACTGTGGTTTTTCCCAAACCCATGCTGACAGGTTGAGAGCAGATGGTGGAGGTCAAGGTAATCTTGGAGGTGGTCATAGAATATCCGGTTTTGTATTTTTGCTAGAGGGCAAAGTATTGAAATAGGTCAGAAATTGTACACTGTTGAGTTTGAGCCTCCTTTGTGGAAGGGGATGACTACTGCTTCTTTCCATTTTTCAGGGACAAACTAGTAAGGAAGGATCAATTAAATAAATCTCACACAGGACTGGCTAGAGCATCAGCTCCCAATTTAAGGAATTTAGGCTCTAGAGTGTCCTGGCAAAGACAATTGTGACCAAATGAGTTATGTCAATAATTGTACTCTAGTTTTTATTTTATGGACATTAAGAAACTTTTGTAAATTGAGCTGCCATGCTATTTTACATAAAAGAAAATCAAGCTTAAAATGATGAGCTCCTGACCATTTCTCTCTTTTTAAAATGGGTAACATACTTTTTTAAATTAAATTGCAAAATAATTAAAGCTCACCCATTCACCTGAAAATGCTGTAGTTTCTAGAAAAGAGGAGTAATACATAGAGGATAATGTATGGTCCTCTATGGGTAACCGGTCTGTTAACTGTCGAGAGGTTGCCAGGGTGACTGTGTAAACCTCGAGAGCGAAGCTCGAGAGGTTTACGTCGCCATGGCAACCTCGAGACGTTAACAGTGACCGGTTGCCCATAGAGGGACCATACATTATTTTTTATAGTGTATGGTCCCACTTAAAAAGTAAAACGGCTTCTTACTTTCTGAAAAAGTCACCACTGCGGCCGTTCAGTCCTTCGCTAACCACTGTTCATCGTAGGTTCCCCGTCTAAAAAAAAAAAAGGCGCGCACATGCGCACACCAATCGCTGTTGTTAACCTATCGATGTGACGTAGCATCGAAAGGTTAACAACCTTAGGAAATGATGATTTCCTAAGATTAACAGCGTTCTACCGTACACTATAAACTTTTACTACAGTCAGGAACAATTAGAGACTTTCTGGGTATGGTTAACCGTTACCTGGAAAACAACAGGCCAAGGGGTGGAATGATTTCAGTTCTTTAAATGGTTAAATCTTATAATATGGCAGATATAAATATACATATCTACATGCACACACACACACACACACACACACACACACACACACAGTCAAAATATGTTTCAAACACATTCAGCCCTCAGAGGATTAAGGTAATGAATCAGATGAATCTAGGGAAACTTTTTCAGCTAGTTCACAACAGTATAACTGCATGGAATACTCTATGTCTGCTGGAAGAGATTAGTACTGTGAGAAGTCTTTTTTCAATCAAAGTGGTAAATACAATATATTGACCCAACTTCCAAAGAAAGTATCATATGTGAGAATTGCTAAATTTACTGGTATTTAAACTTTTTACTTCCTCATGGACAAAACATTAGAGTCAGTATGCTATTAATAAGAGAATGGAAGGTCCTGTGGTGTGCACTGCACATACTGTACTACATTTGATATGCATTGGTGGACCAGCCAGATCACTTTGCTTCAGGTTTTACTGCCAGAGTTCATAAAGGTTACTGCTGGTACTACTTCCATTGAATAATGACTACAAGTATTATAATTTTATTTATGTTGAATGTTGCTGCTCTTGATGTTCAGGTGGCAAGCATGAGCTACAGCACCATCCATTCCTCTGTTTGCAGTTGGCATTTTGTATTTTCCAGCTGTTCTTCATTTTAATTTGCCATGGACTGTCTCTGAGGCTGCTAATTAGTATTATACATATGTTGTTAGCAATTAAAAAGCTGGAGTATGGAGAGTTTAATTCTGGAGGCCTCATTTTCTGGGTGACAAGAGTAGGCTCGAGAGAGTACAGTGAAGGATGACTAAGATGATCCAGTGGATACGGGGGGGGGGGGCAATATGGGGAGAGGCAGGAGGAGCTTGGTCTTTATATGCTAAAGATGAGAAGGGAAAAGGGGGCATGACGGAAACCTTCAAATATATGAAGTGAATAAATAAGGTTATAGGGGAGATAGCATCCTCTGACAGAGCAAAACCAAAACCACCAGATGTCATGCATTTAAGTTGCAGGGGCAAATTTAGGGGGACATAAGGAGGTGTTACTTCTCAGAATGGGCTATAGGTTCATGGACCAGGTTGCTGGATTGGGTTGTGGAGGTGGATATGGTGGAGAAATTCAAAAGTGCATGGGATAACTGCATGGGGTTAGGCAGGGGAGGAGAGAGAGGGCAGAGGGGTAGGATGTAAAAGGGTAGTGGAGTTGGGGGCTATGTCTTTTGGGCAGACTCGATGGTCTGAATGGTCCTTTTCTTACTGCAGGATTCTATGATTAAAAAACAACTACAATAACATCAAGTCTTCACTTAATGATTTCAGAAACAATTTTCAAACAGGATTCAAAAGTAACATTATTGATGTGTTTTCAGTTTTCCTGGCTTTTTGTCTGTTTAGTACCTCTGAGGCCCTACACACATCATTCCTTTTCTAAAGCAATCCCATTTCAGCTCTTAAGCTAGCATTCATTGCCAAGACCTGGAATTCAATCTGTCTTGACATCCCTGTATCTTGTGGGTTGTTCCTCTGTGGTTGTACACTACCTGAACAGGTACAGATACACATTAATATGGTATACTGCAGCCCTTGACTTCAGTACTCATGCTAATAGTCAAAAAATGTGGTATCACTTACCAAGCTCACATTCATTTTTGCTGGAGGCATACATTCAGTAGGTTAACTGATTACAAGGTTGATTCATTTTATTTACTGCTTGTACAGAGCTGATTGTATACATTGCATACAACTGAAAGTGTTTTTGTCAGATTGCAGAAGGAATTATAAAGATGAAGCTCCTGCTAGGAATAATCCTGACCATTGGATCTGTTAAACAAGGTAAGAAGAATTGACTTCCCTTCACATTAGTTAAAGAGTGGGGAATTAATTTAAATGTAAAGCATGTTCTAGCTCCTTTAAGGGTATTACTGTTAACCTTTTGTAAAGGGGTACTGACGTTTCCTTATAGATATTCACAATATTTTATGTAGAAAATAGTAAACCATTTACTGTATAAATGTAAAATTATTTGAAAACTGAAAGAATAGTGTGGAAGAGTACTTTTATCACAGTAAGTGATGACAGCCAGTGGCAAAACTGTAAGACAGAATCCATGAAAAGTGTCCATACCAAGTATTCCAGTATGGTATACGTCTCTACAGCAACAACTTTACAGAAGCGTGATTGATACTGACAGCATTGCTACATCACTATAAAGTCTGCCTGGCACCCTGGCACCCTTCCTCAAGCTCCACCCCCGACTCAGCTCTATTTCGGAGTTGATAGTCTTAAAGTGGGGGTTGCAGGGGCACAGCCCTGTGCATGGGGGATGCGGGGGGGGGGCGCAGCACCACTTAAAACAAGATGTTCCCACATGCTGGCATCATCCTAACTGCAATTGCGGTCAATGTAGAGGTGTCGGGGTAATGTTGTATTGACGTGCAATTGTCAGTGCGTCATCGTAGATCCTTCAGGTATCCATCTAGCTATGATGGAAACCCTATAGAAGTGTTGAAGTTCCTGTAACTACTGTCACTGAAGCCAGAATCATAAGGCTGAAAATAACACACTGTGCTGTAATGTAGGTCCAAGCAGAATTAGCTGAGTTAGATGAAATTGTGTCACTTGTACAATGGACAAAATATAGACTGAATAAATATTGCACATGGCTTTGTGTTTACACTATTCCTGTGAGCTTCTTTAAAATTTATAAGTCACAGTGTTACATGTGCAAATTGGACTACTGTAATGCTCTCTAGCTTGGGGTTAGCAGCGGTACGCTGTGGTGCCTGCAGCTGCTGCTGTATGCAGCTGCCCAATTACTTACTGGCCTCTCAAGATCATGCCATAGCTCACTGGTGTTGCATAATCTGCATCATCTGCCACTGAAGTGGTGCATCTCATTTAAAGAGGGATTGTTAACCTACAAAACCCTACAAAGTTGGGCTCAGACTACCTGGCTGAGCTCCTGCATCTGCACATCCCCATTTGCCCACTGCACTCTTCTGGGGAGGGCCTCCTGGTGGTTCCTAGGGCCAGATTGAAAACTTTGGGGGACCAGGCTATGAGGTGGTGGGTCTGGTCCTCTGGAATACCCTGCCTAGAGCCTTGAGGGAGACCCTGCTCATTGAAGGCCCTTAAGGGGGCTTGAAAACATAATTATTTTAGCAAACATTTGGGGAGGATATACCCTCCGCGGTCCAGCCATATTCATGACCTGTGCAGTATGAACAAGAAAAATCTAAATGAAAACTACCATTTTTATCAAAAGAAACAACCCTTAAAATTGGACATAAAACACAACAAACCAAAACTGCATATATTAAAAACATTTTAAAACACAATAACAAACTGAACAGAGACTTTCTCAAGCTTAAACAAAACTTTTATCAAACATTTAATACTTATAAAATGTCCAGCTTATTAGATTAGATGCAGTATTTTGTTTTCAGTGGGGTCATGATTTTACCATTTTTATAATGTATTTATTCAGGCAACCTATTCCAGGGGCCCCGTATTCAAAGGAGAAATGCAGCGCCGTGGAAAAGGAGACGTGCCACAACTCCAACAATGTGCAGCAGCACAGTATTCAATCATGCAGAATCGCCATCCACTGAGGGAATGGGCCAGGGCACACACAAATGGTATGCCATTCAAGTCGAGGGCAATCCCATGCATATGCCGTGCTGCAGTCTATTCCATGGGAATATGCCATCACAGTCAAAGCATCACAGCCCATAGTTAGGCCATGGATAGCTGGCCTAACCTGACAAACCACCCACAGGCAGGCTGCAGATATGCACCAGGGCACAGCAACCTGGTGGACTAGAGTACCACCTTTCCATTCCCATTTTAGCCAAATCCACCCTAAAGAGCTCCATAGTATAGGGTCCCCTGAGACCCGATTGCACCAGAGAAACCATGGTCCAGATCCATGGTCAAGAGCACTCCCATCCACCACTCCGCACACAGACACCCTCACTCCCTCCATACCGAACCTGATGCAAAGATTGGCACTGCTCTCCACACCCTGCCATGGCCAGAAATTGACTGCACTGAACCCAGGCTGGGGACCTGCACTCTAGATTGACCCAGCTGGCTGTACCGTGCATTGGGGCACCATGCCTGCTGCAGATTCACCAGTGTATGCAGCCGTGTGCACAACCCTGGCAAACTGAAGAGGGAATTTACATACCTCCAATGCATGCCTTGCTGATGCTGTATCTTTCTGCTGTCATACACCACTGCAAGTACACCCTCTTCCCTGTTTCTCTGCGTAACATGCCACCATCTGGACTGCTAAAGTATCCATGGGTGCCATGGGGTGCAGTATCCTGTAATGCCATTTGCAATGTACACTTTGGCGTATAGATAGTTCATCCGCTGTTCCCCAATTGTACAAATGAATGGGAGTTCAGCTGTAACATGCCTGTTTTGGGACCTGTGTGAGTGGGTAAAGCATTGGCCATCATCCACACTGAGCATTGAAATGGCACCAGGATAATGGATCCACTTGTGAGTGCCTGGGGAGTATGGCCACTGGGTGTTATCACCCACTCATAGCTCGTGCCTATGTATAACACATTCTAGCATCCTACAGTGAGTGCTCTGCCACTGGCCAATAGAGTGGTATGATCCTATTTGCATTGGGGTCCCTAAAATATGGAACCCATAGCTGACCGATGCACCCTCTGTTTGCAACACATCTTTCTGCTCGTGAATCGATCCGGCACTTAATATATCCCCCGATGTAAAATATTGGTTTTAGTGCATTCTGATTTTACACAATGCAGCATAATATTGTGTAGATGTAACGCGCCACTGAAAATAAGATGCCATTTCTTCTGTGAACTATCCAGGCTAAATATATAGCAATCAGCAGGCATATTCTAGGAACACACGTTGTACAAATGTGTAAAAGGTAGACCTCATTTAAAATGCCTTTCTGCAGATCTGCATTGTGCAAATTCATTAGAAATAATGGGTAAAAGCATCCCAAAAGCTCTCCACAGCCATATCGGCTCTGACCAGAGCTTGTATCCTGAGCCACCTCTGTATCATTCTGCTTAGCAACATGCTTTTTGTGAGATCCCCCATCCTTCATGTTGCATACTAGACTAATAGCAGACAAGTGCACCCCAAAGTGGTGTGAGCTATCCCTTTTTCCACCCATGTACCACAAAAGTCTCTGTTGATCTTCTGTCACTGTCCCTTACCTCTGTGTGTTGTCGCTCTCTGAAGGCCTGAAAACTTGACACAACCCTGGTATGCCTTTAGTGTCCTAGGGCCCAGGAGTTAAGGAACAGCAACTCAGTTCTCTCCAGCCAATTTCCTAAATAAATGCTGGTACCAGAGTCTTCTGTGCCTCTGCACTTGGAGTGATGTCCCGGAATCTGTCCAGCTGCAGACAGGAGGGGCTGTCAGCTATGTTGTTCTGTGTCCCCATGATGTGCCTTGCCCTAAATGACATATTCAACCTAAGTCCCTGCAATACTAGTTGACATTGCACCCTCATGATGGTCTTGGATATGGCCCCACTCTTGTTCAGCATCTCTTCTACTAGTCTGTCATCACATCAGAAAGTGACTTTCTGGTTCCTTAACCCCTCACCCCAGAACAGTGTGCTGACCCATATAGGTAATATTTCCAGCAGGGTGGCTTTGTCTTATACATAATAAAATGCATTCATAGCCAAGTGCAACTATATGGTAACCAAGGGAGATGAGGAGCCTATAAGCTAGAAATAGTGAGGGCTCTCCACTGCCGGGCCAAGGGTAAGTGCATGGCCTAGTGGCGTGGTGCAGGATCCACAGGTTACCTGTTACACTGGTATTGACATGAGGAGAGAATATGGGCCATTAAGGCAGCTTTAAAAGGACCTACTGTAGATTAGTGATTGATGTGACAGTCATTCGAGGGCATTATACCAGGAAGGAACTCCAAGGGGGAAGGATCGCTGGGCATGGTGGTCCTGACCCTAGGTACCTTCCAGCTAGTTTTTGGGGTGGCCTGTGTGGACGCTGAGATGAAGAGAAGCCATAACACCTATTGAGGTTAAACCCAGGTGGATTTTTTGGTGAAGAGACAGGTCTGGTATAATAGTCTTTCCTCAGCGGAGAGTATATTGGTGAATCACGTATAGGGTGCAGGTATGTGTATTTCTGTTGGCACCAGAGAACAGCCAGCAGGCCTTATTGATGACTACTTGTATTTGATGAAGCGCCGTAGGGTCAGCGGCAGCATAGATTGTGTGACCATAGTCCACCAGCAATAGGACTGAGGGGGTAATGGCTAGATGAAGTGCTTCAGATGGCTGGCAGTCTTTATGTCTGTAAAGGAGACCAATGCAGGTGTTGGTGGCATAGGTGAGGACTTTTATACATTCGTTGAACTAAAGGGAAGAGTCTAATGTAATACCTAGATACTTATACTTTTGGACCTGTTCCAGTGGGATGAATGAGGCGGGGAGTATTTCCAGGAGGAAATCCTTTGATCTGTTTTGGCAGTGGGCATAGAGCATCGTCTTAGTTTTTTTAATGTTGACCATCAATCTGTGTTCAGCAAACCAGTGTTCAATCTGAGCGATGGAGTTTTGAAAGGTATGCTGGAGAGAGACAGGATCAGGATGTGCGGCATAAAGAACAGCATCATCTACATAGAGGAGAAGGTTGCTGGGGCACGATTTAGGCAGGGCATTGAAGTAGCTGCGAAACAGCATGGGACCCAGGATAGATCACTGAGGGAACTCCTGAGCACACAGGCAGCATAGCAGACATGGTATTATTAATTTTAACATATTGGGTTTTAGATGAAAGATAGCTGGAGAAGCATGAGAGCGAACAATGAGAGACCCCAATTTATTGTAATGTGTTAAGAAGGAGGGTAAGAAACCATGTAGAAGGCCTTTGACAGGTCTATAAACATGGCCCTGTGAGGTGCCTCTTGTCAAATGTGGAGTTCAGAGAGTTAGCGAATTCTGTGAGGCGGTCATGAGTGTTATGACTAGCTCTGAAACAATGCTGTTCCCTACATAAGAGGTTGTATGTGAGTAGGTAGTCAGTGAGCTGATTGGCCATGATCTTTTCAAGGGCTTTATAGAGTGGGGTGAGAATCCAGATGGGACGATAGTTGTTTGGGAGGAGCTGTTGCCACAATTTAATACTGGTGTTATCACTGCCATTTCCATGAGGCTGGGGACTGGCACAGGTGCAGGGACAGATTTAGAAGGTCCATGGTGGGGAGATAACCGAGTATAGCGCAAGGTATAGGATAAGCATATGAAATGCATTTTTGCAGTAATTGGAGCTCTGGAGGGCTTTGGACAAGTAGGCTTTTGCTTTTGTAGGGGTAATGACTCTGAGTTTGAAGAGGTGGAGGAGCTTTAGTAGTGGGGTAGGCTGAATTGGATCAACAAAGTTGCTAGGGAAGACTGAGCTGAGGTCTAGAAAGGTGGAGTTGAGGCAGTTAGCTATGTGAAGTGTGTCTGTGGTGGAAGTGCCATTAACACTAAGTTGTGTGGTGGGAGGCGGATTTACCATTAAGTTCATTGATGTTATCCCAGAACTTTCTTGTACTACCCCAGGAGGTGACTAGGGTTGTTCTGTAGTGCTCCACCTTGGTCTTCAAATCATCTTTATTTTTATAGCACCTTTCAAAACCAAGGCGCTGTACATAAAAACCATACACATAAAGATGACATTTTAATACAAGCATAACATAAATCATCCGTTGGTAGGAAAAGCTAAACTAAATAAATAAATCTTTAACTCCATTTTGAATCCATCGACAGTTGGGCAATCTCTCAACTAACGGGTAGAGAATTCCACAGGGTTGGTGCTGAGAAAGCAAAAGCATGAGATCCTGATGTCTTTAATCGACCCTGGGAATCTCCAGCAATCCCTCGTTGGTGGAGCGGAAGAGACGAAGGGGCAATAGGGTACCAGATCTTTCAGGTAACTGGGTCCCTGATCATGTAGTGCTTTAAAGGTTAGTTAACCAACCTTAAAGGTGATTAGCCACCAAAAAGGCAGCCAGTGCAGTTCGCGGAATCCAGTCTTGTGGATTGCCAGGTACACTTATTGTGGCAGTATTATAGGCCTGCCTGTCGCTTAGCAAACCAGAGGCAGTGGCACAATGCCAAAGGTTGTCACATATTTTGAACTGTTGTAGGAGTTCTGGGGTGATCCGGGGGCATTACGTTTCTTAGTGGTCACTTTGACGGTCGGTGCAAAAGCATCACAGGCAGTATTAAAGTTGGTGGTGAAGTAGTGCAATGCATCATCTATGTGCTGGGCTTGGGAAATAGGGGATAGATATTTTTGAGTTTGGCTATCCCTCCTGGGCATAGTCAATGACGAAAGGCATTATGGGGTGGTGGTTTAGGTAGCTGACAGAACCAGCTGAAGATGATTGGGGAGTAGTCGCTTAAGGCCTTGGGTAGGACACCCAGGTCAGTAATATGGTGGGGACAATTGGTGAGCAGGATATCTAGTAGGGTGTGGTTTCCATTGGTGGGGTTGGCCCTAGTAGGCTGGGCTAACAGTACTCTTGCTTGAATCTGATGGGCACTACTGACTGTGTCCTCACCCACCCCTGTACGCCCTCCACCTATTACCCACTACCCCACTGCTGACCTCGATAACCCCCTGACCACCTCAAAAGGACTGCTTGTTTTGTAGTCTGGCTGCCATCCCCAAAGCCAGTATTGAACCATTTTGAAGTTGGGTGGTTACCCCATTTTGAGCAAGCATGCCTGAAACAACTCTGGGGCCATGAGCGAAACATCATATTATACCCCCATCAGCATTTCTGAACCAAGTTTTGTATCCTTTTCCCCCCTCCCCATTATTGTTCCCAGTGCTCGTCAAACAATCTAGCCACAAACTGGATTGCCTGGTGTCCCATCTAACATCCCCAAATGTCACCATTCGCTGACTCAACTGTTCACCATACTGTAACCAGTCATTGCCTTCCTGCATCTTGGCCTTTGTGATCATTAAGGAGTAGGTGAGCAGCGTAATCAATTACTATTGCTCTGTAACTCATAAAGCCCACTAACCATGAATCCCAGGTCTTCCTCTTGTTAGCTTTTTCCTCTTCCTCTTTTCCCAGTAGCACCACAGCTGATTCCATGTCCTTCTTTCCTGTGCTTTCTTGTTTGTCATATTTATTGATGGCCTCTTTCCTTGCAAGAATATATTAACAACCACTCATTTCCAAATTTTTTCTTCTGTGGCCAGAGGCACATACTCCCCAATTCTCATGCCCGGAGACCCTATCTCCCTCATACCCATTCCCTCACACAGTGTTGTCCCCTGTTCCACTTTAATATCCTACTGCTTGCCTTTCTTAATTTCTGCCAGTGCCTTCTTGAATTGTCCCACCCCTTCATCCCCCATGGCCCTGAACATTTGCTCCACATACTCTTTTATACTACTACCTATGTTGGGGGCTTCATTACCTGTTTTGGGGTCTAGATCGGAACAAGGACTGGCCTTGGTGCAGCAGGTTGAGCTTGCTGGTTGATGTCTGGTGGTGTTGGGGACACAGACTGACCTGATGGCAAAAGTGGTTCAATTGATTCCTCAGGCTGTGGAGGTATTGGGACTGGCAAAGCAATGGTCTAGGCTCAGGTACTGGTAGTGGTGGCAGAGGCAAGGGGCAGGCACCAGTGGCAGAGGGACCCGATGCCACAGGCTCCTCTGGTGCAGAGTAGGGCCGAAAGCCCTTCAGTGAGCCTTTTGCCCTTGTCCTTCTTCCCTTTCTCTGCCTTCTGCTTTTCCCTCACCCAGCCTCTAGTTCTTCTTCAATTCCCAAATTGTTTTGCTTTGTCCACTATGGCCTTAAAGGTGTCCGCCTTGGTCATTTTGCTTTTCTTTGGTGACATCCTTAAAATCTTGTTGTAGCAGGTGCTATAACACAAATTCCAAACAGTTAATCATCTTATACAATATGTCCCGCTGGGCTATAAGCATTGTCTCAACTGTCCAGATCTGCCTTTCTGGCCGACCAGCCACCATGCCATCTATCAAGAGTAGTCTGCACTTGGATATTATTACACTATCTTTTTTTTTATCAAAATATAAGCTCCCTGCTAAAACACCCCGATTCACCCCCTTTTTTTTGTATTCTCCAAAACTCTTACTCTATGACTCCAACTTAGGTGCCCCAATGTAGGATGAAACCTTATTGTTAATGTACATAATTGGTTAGTTTGATGTACTTATTTCTTACATTATTAATTTTTTTGTATGCTCTCTTGCAAAATGGTGTCCATCTCTCTCTCCTGTATTCAGCCTAAAATGACTGCTGGCTCCATTTTGTAAAATAACAACCATTCTCTGCATCTGCATGGGACCAACCTCATTATTTTGAGAACTGAAATACTTTTGTACTGCCTGGTGGTGGAGTAAGATCTTCCAGTCCCCAACAGTAACTGTCTGCCATGGCATATATAATGTCTTCTTGCTGGTGGGCTATTTCTGCTGTGTAGTTCCCCTCAGGCTCATTCCTACATTTAAACTGGATGTACCTGTATATATCTCTGTGAGCATAAATGTAATTTTCAGCTTTGACCTTTTTTGTTAGTTTGCACATAACATTATATTCCATGACTACAGTCATTATGGGTACTCACTTTGTAAAACCTTTTTTCATTTATTGCCTGCATTTAAATATTAGTTCCCCCTTTTGTGATTCAACATTTGTAACCCAGCATCATTTGGACTCCCAGTTCTCACATGCGTAACAGCAGTAACATCTATAAACAATATCAGAGCAAGTAGTCATATTTATTAATTCTTATTTGCAACAAGACCACTAAGTATAGTTCCCATGTTATGTATCCTGTGAATATCCTCGATAAGTTGCAAGTGGTCACATGGCTTGAGGCCTATATTGGCCTACAATGATGTCCAGATCGTGTCTATCTGCGTATACCCACAAGCAACCATTGTGTAGTTAATACAGTCTCAGATTCTACAAAAATTTGAAATATGCACCCAAATACAGGGTCTGAACATTTTAAATCTCCATTTTCCCTTGTCTTAAAGAAAACCTGCCCCTCTATAGCAGCAGTGCTGTACATGAGAAGTCACAACTGTTCCCTCATTCACACAATGGAGCATCCTGTATGCCAGTACCACGTGGCCAGGCCCATGGCCTGATATGGCTTTCCATCATGATTAGTCACTGGACCCCACCGGTATTTTGCATACATTTCCCACAAAACTGCAGTATACCACAGCTCAGAAAAATGGGGACTAGTGCCCATCCAGAATCTCCTTGGGAACCTGCAATGAGTCAATTCAAACTGTTATTTTGGCAACAAACTGAGGAAGCCTCAGAAAAAAGCAAATGAACACACCCTGTGCACAAATTCTCAAAGAAAATCATGAAGAAATAATTGGAACCCAAATTCCCACCTCACTCAAAACAGTTTGACGAAGAGAAATATAAAATATACTTTACCCTTCTGCTTCAAGAATGCTCACTAGACAGGAACTGTTCCACAGCTGGGCACACAAAATCTAAATATTTAAAAGCATTCTTTTTTTTTAACTGCAATATTCATTAAACAAAGATCTATCCAGTTTACCAAAAAGCCTCCTGAAGTTATAAATTACACTTAAAAGATATCTTTTTGCCAATCAGAATGTGCTGACTCTAGTAAATGAAAAACTCTATTTGCAGCAAAAAGTGAAGTATGAGACCCCTTGTAGCAGCTTTTTAAGCCCTTTAACCCCTTCCCTTCTAACCCACCCCATCCAATCATCTCTGCTCTCTCTTCTTTCTGTACTTTTCCCCTTGGTGACCACTCTTATGAGGTTAGCTTTCTCCTACACCCCTTTCCTCCTTCTCCCATTGGCTGAGGCCCGGGGGACAACAGTGCTTGCCCCTTTGAATTTAACAAACCTCATTAGATTAAAATTACAGGTTAAGCATAGAGAGGTTAATTATCTAGCTCAGAGCTACACAGTGAGTAAAAGTAGCATTTATGGAATTTAAAAATGGATCTCCAGGTTCACAAGTAAAGTATGTGATCTCTGAAGGAAAAATAATACACTAATTGGACAGAAAGGGCTGCTGAATATGGACCACAATTTAGGCAGGTAAATGTGGGACACATTCTGGTCTTCTTCACTGATCCTTGCCATGTAATCAGGCACTCTACCAGTAAGTTACCTAGTGAGCGGGGTGCCATTACTCATGGTGGTTCCACTCACCAACCAAAACACATTCCCTGCCTCAGTGCTGGATATTATTATCCTTTTTTATTTCATTTATTTTTTGTAGCTGAAACAGCTTCTCATAAGATAACAGGCATGGGATCATAATGTTGCAAAACCTTACGCCGCATGGCAAAATCGAGCTGCCAATACAGTGCGATATTGCCATGTGGCCTCCATATTTTTTTCTGTGAGGGCTCCACCCTCATCCCCCATATATAGGGCTGCACCACAAGACACCCCACTGAAGATTCTCAACTCTGGGGAGGTCCAACTCAAGGAGCGCATAAACTGTTTAAATAAATAAAATGCAGGGACCGAGAATCAAACCTGGTCCCAGATGTAGCGCCTGGGTTTCTGCTGCTGTGGCGCAGTCCAGTGAGTCCGACAGCTGCTCAGCAGGACCGACTCCCCAGCAGATGTCTTTCCTCTGCCTGGGGTGTGTGAATAGTGCAATACTGCGACAAGCAGTATATGTGGTATTGCACCATTCACTGTCCTGGACAGCACTCTTTTGGGTTAGTAATAATCTACATGCTATTTAGCATACAACATTATGACCCAGTAGGAGATAATATAGTGGCAGAAACATGGAATTTTACTAAGCATTAAGTTGATAACCAAATGGTACTACTGTCCATTGATCCGAGAAAGCAGTTCTGCTAATGGCATTAGTTTCTGTGCTCATTGAATCTTTGCTATGTGGAGTACTATGGCAGTTAGAATTTAATAATTATATTATAAACTTGATGACTTGTGGATGCTTTAAATGTTATGTTTATTTTACCAGAAGGTTTGTTGGTGAGTTCTTACAGCAACTTTGTTGCTTGTTAAAATACATTTTATGTGGTTGTGCTTTTGTGCATACTAGGGTAGAATATAATATGGCCCCTTGTGCTACCATTGTGGTCTCATATACTATGGTTTATATTTTTACACGTCCCTTACTTTTTTTTTCAGTTATTGCCTTTTCACTGTAAAAAAAGTAGTATTTGTTAATCAGCAAAACTGTCATTATATAGTTTTTCTTTTTTGGGGGGGGTATATGTTTGGCATCGTTAGATGAATTCTTAGTATATTTTTAAATGTTGCAGATATTTATAAAACTGTTTTTTAGCTATTATTCTAGTTATTGACTTAAGTCAATAAAGATGATGACCATTCACCATTTTTAAAAATCTCTTCCACTGAGGTTACCTGTCAATAACACAAGATTAATACTGTGAATGTATTAGGTAAGCTACACATATGTTTTGATGGCAAACAGCACACTATTGTACCAATACATTTATTTTTTCATGATGGGCATGACACAGGTGCAGGAACTTTAAAAACTTCAAAATGCTATAGCATAGCTCAGGAATGAAAGGAAAGAAAAATAGGTAAATTACCATTTTAGCAAAGGAAGTAAAAGGAAAAAACACTAACACTTTATTTTAAGTTGAAACAAATTTACTGTTAAAAAAAAGACATACCATCTTGTATCTAGAAAAGTCACCCGTATGTTGAGGGGAGCAAAGTCCAGTAAAAAGCAGCAGCTGGCACAGGGGATACATGGAGGGGAAAAGGGGTTCTTCCGGTTCTTTGGGGAGTGGAGAAAAACTAAGGGCCATCTCAGCAGACTGAGATCAGAAGGAGGGTGGGTGGAAGAGGCGAGGGACCAGGCAGAGGTAATTAATGAGTACTTTGCCTCTGTGTTCACTAGGGAGGGGGATGGGATATCTACAAAGCAAGGCATGAAGGGGCTAGAAGCGGCAGTGAGTGGGATCAGGGGAGTAACAGAAATGGAGCAAGAGGGAGGGAGAGGTACCCCAGGAGTGTCACATCTGGATAAGGATAAAAAGGCCGGTAAGGTGGAGGGGATGAATGATGCTATCTCCACCAAAAGGTTGTGGTTAGCCCTCAAGGCCCTAAAGAAAGACAAATCCCCTGGGCCAGATGGCATTCATCTGATAGTACTATGGGAATTAGCGGACATACTGGCTGCACCCCTGGTGGAGCTCTTCAACAGGTCACTTGAGACTGGGGGGGGTACCTAGGGATTGGCAAGAGGCACATGTGATGCCAATCCATAAAGAAGTCAAGGGAAGTACCAGGTAACTATAGACCCATCAGTTTGACCTCGGTGGTGGGAAAATTAATGTAGAGTATACTAAAGGAACGATTAGGGGTGTACTTGGAGGAGTTGGGAGGTCTGGATAGTCGGCAACATGGGTTTGTGCCAGGTAGATCATGTCAAACCAATCTTGTGGAGTTCTACAAATGGGTAACATCAAAACTGGACTGGGGAAAGCCTGTGGATGTATTCATCTTGGACTTCAGCAAGGCGTTTGACTCTGTCCCCCATAATGGTCTGGTGGAGAAACTGATGGGGTTAGGAGTAGGCCCTTTGATGGTCATATGGATTGAAAACTGGCTAGCTGGATGCACCCAGAGAGTAGTGGCTTGTGGGGAGCTCTCGAACCCTAGAGAGGTTGGTAGTGGGGTACCGCAGGGCTCGGTCCTAGGTCCGATCCTGTTTAATGCATACATATCGGACATCAGGGAGGGTATAGGGTGTGAAATGAGTCTCTTCGTGGATGACTCCAAGATGGGAGCAGTAGTTGAGGGAGAAGAGGGGAGGTTGGCCCTGCAAGGGGACCTGGACACCCTGGAAAGCTGGGCTCACACATGGAAATTAAATTTCAATATCACCAAGTGCAAGGTGTTGCATCTTGGTGGAAACTCTAAACACAGGTACACCCTGGGAGGGGAGGCGCTGGAGGCCTCAATAGGGGAAAAAGACCTAGGGGTCATGGTGGATGCATGTATGAATAACTCTGAGCAGTGCAGGAGAGCGGCTAGCAAGGCAAACAGGATGTTGGGATGCATTGTAAGGGGGATCACCTCTAGGAGCAAGGAAGTGATTCTGCCACTGTACAATGGACTGGTTAGACCACACCTTGAGTACTGTGTACAGTACTGGAGACCACACTTGAAGAGGGACATACATCTCCTGGAAAGAGGTACAGAGGAGGCAACAAAGATGATACTGAGGGCTAGGGATTTGGCGTATGAGGACAGACTTGAGGGGCTCTGCCTGTTTTCATTGGAGGAGAGGAAAGACAGGGCATGATTGGGGTCTTCAAGTACCTCAAGGGAATAAATAGAGTAAACATGGAGGGCTCTTTAGACTAAGGCAGGAGGTATCACCAGAGGGCATGGTTTGAAGTTGGAAGGTGGAAGGGTGAGGGGGGGGGAAGAGGAGGAAGTTTTTCACTGAGAGGGTTTTGGACCCTTGGAATGCACTGCCTGGTGAGCTGGTCCAGAGATCCACAGTGGAGGGCTTCAAGAGAGGGTGGGACAGACACAGAAAGTGGATGTACCAGATGATGGCCTGTCCCAGGGGGGTAGGGATGGATGATAGGGGTTTCTGGAGCAGAAGGGATGGGAGGGCCTCAGCACCCAAATAAGGATCTAAGGTTCGAGCAGACTCGATAGACCGTAAGGCCTAATCTGTTGGCAAATAGTATGTTAGTATATTGATTAAAAAAAACTGCTGCTTACCCAGTAAAACCAATTGCTGATGTGTTGCTTTTGTTCCCTTTCTCTGAGATGTCTCACAAAGAGCCTTTGATAAGAACTGAACCTACACTCTTGACTTCTAGTGATAGCAACTCTAACCATTCTAAGAAAGATAGCTTCTCTATTACCTAGGCAGGCAGACTGGGGTATTTATATTCCCCATTAAAGGGTGACGATGCTGCTATACCTCAACAAACACAACAGTGATTAGTTATTTGCAGCATCTCACAACACAACTAGGTAGTAATGCTATTTACAGATGACCATTTTCGCATCATGTGTATATATATATCATATATATATATATCTATATAGATATAGATATATATATATATGTAATAGATATACCACTCTGAGGTGTGCAGTCGCTCTGATATCGCACACCTTGGTGTGCGTTATGCGAGCGGCAAGGGCAGATAAGTCAGCAACCGGCATGTGTATATCAGGCGCGCTGCACACCCAGAGTGGTATATCTATCTTATAAAATGTCAAAATTGTTTTGAGGGGTAAAAGTGCAGGTGTGTCCCTGCCAGCCTTATATATCACTAAGGTCACCTGATGGTGTTTGTCCAATGCTATTGATCCCATTCATTCCTTTTTCTCACCCATTATATATATATATATATATATATATATATATATATATACACATTCAAACACATCCACATTTTTTTTTCATTAAATTTAAACATTTGATAACTGGGAAAGGCAAGCTGAGTCAGGGCTCATTTCCAAGAGGGGAACATGGGATTAAGAGAGCACAAATACAGTGGTACACAGGAGCGAGTATTACATTGCAGATAGCTAGTACAGCATTATACAGTGTACAAAAATTTAAGAAGTGCACAACAGGAAGTATACTAACACATTCATGATAGCTAATACAAAAAAGGGCTACGCTAGTGTTTAATGTACAAGATGGGGTGCAGGAGGAAAGACGGAGGGCTGTGAGTAAACAACCTGGGAGATAAACAGCTTGAGTGATATGTGAAAGATATGGGAATAAGTGGGAATGAATAATAGTCAGCTATCTGATATGACTGAAAATATAAACAACAGTAGTGCTGTCAGTAGGTATGGATAGCATGGAGCTTTGGTTTTACATATGATGTTGGTGACTTCCAGTTTAACTACATTTCATTTTTGTGTTTGGATTTTCTTTCATTCTTTCTTGGTTGTGAATTTATTGTACAGTTTACCACTTGATTTTGACAGCTTCCTTTTTGCTGAGTTTTGCATTATACAAAATAATTACCATGTATACCCTATATAAATGTTTCTTGGAGGACACAGACTAGGAATGGGAGCAGGCTGTTTAAATAGAACAATAAAACTGGTTGCACAAAGGTTATCAATGGTAAAAACAAAACAAAGTATAGTCTGTACACACATTGCTATAAAATATGCCAGCATAAAATACTGTAGAATTATATAGGGGGTTAGTAGGGCCAAGCATATATCACAGAATGTAAGTATCAGTGGCTCTGCAGGTAGCACACTTGCCTCTAAGGCCAGGGAAATCAGAAAGCTGCAAATTCTATCCCCACACAAGGCACTTGGATTAAATCTCAGTATTGGCACTATAGTGCAGCATGAGTGGGCTGCACTCTAAGGTGACATCTTAAGGAAGAGACATTAAACTGAGGTCCCATCTGCACATTCCTGGTGGTAGTTCAGGTGGATGTTAAAGATCCCATGGCACTCCTTGAAAAAGAATAGGAATTTTTTTAATTAAAACCTGAAAGTAAAATATTTATTTTTTATTTAGCTTTTGTTGACCGGGTAAGTGCACTAGACAAATCCTGCCTAGTTTCAGTCACGACCCAGGGAAGGGGGATACAGATGAATGCCAACTGATCTTGAACCAGATTAAGCTGTTGGTGGTATTTTTAGTGAATGAGTGAAATTTGGCCAGAACACCGGGAAATTCCCTACTCTTTTCGATAAGTGCCATGGGATCTTTAACATCCACCTGAACTACCACCAATCCAGGCAGATGGGACCTCGTTTTAACGTCTCATCCAAAAGACAGCACCTCAGAAATGCAGCACCCCTCTCATGCTGCATTACAGTGTCAGTACTGGGATATTAACCCAAGTGCCAGATGTGGGAACTGAACCCACAGCCCTTTGATCTCCCGGCCTCAGAGGCAAGTGTGCTACCTACTGTGCCACTGACACTGCACTGACAATATATACATAATATGGTTACTTCACCCAAAATCATAATGCAAAAATAAAGATAAATATAAATAAGTATTCCAGCATACATTCAATACAAAATGTCATTCTTATAGTCCCAAAACTTAATAAGAAATGCTGAAAACACCCCCACCCCCAAAACACTCATACAGACAGAAAGGGAAGGGACATTTCCCCAGTGTGCTGCCAAATTTTCCCCATTCACTAAAAATACCACCAAAAGCTTAATCTGGTTCAAGGCATTCATCTGTATCCCCTTCCCCTAGGTCGTGCCTGAAAATAGGCAGAACTGGTCTAATGTACCTACCTGGTCAACAAAATTAAATAAATTTATCTTTCTTTCCTGTTGCTTGAATGCCTCATTTCCACAATAAACTCAACCAGGCACACAGCATATAATGCAGGGACTTTTGTTCATGTAAAATCAATTTAAAAGCACAAGCTGCAATCTGCTACACAGAACTGTAATTTGACTTGCACTAGCTAACCTCCATTGATCTAGCACAAGCTGTTGCCAGAACAGAGTGATCATAAAACATTCACCAGTGGCAGCAGAGTCTAACCTTATATTTGCATGAGCAAAGTTTAACACAGCAAACATATACAGGGTGTTTTAATTTTAGTGAAAATTAACAACTGAATAAAATATGACGTAATACTGTGCTCGGTTATATGGAATGCAAATAAAAGGTATTTTGGAAACTGAGTTGCAGTGAAGGCAAGTCAAACTGAACAATGGACTTGTGAAAATACAGTAATTTATGCAGATAGGCTAAAGAGATTAGGGTTGTCTACTTTGGAACAGTGGACACTGAGGAGACTTCATAGAGGCAGACACAATCTCAAAAGATGAAGAATGGAATGCTCTAGCTACCAATAATCTCTGTTTATGCATAAGTGTTCATATGCCACCCATGTCTGGAAACTTTAATCTTCTGAAAGCCACAATCCAGTAATATTTTTTTAGGGCAAGGGAAGTATTGTTTAATTCATATTTGATAACTATTACTGACTGATTTTTTTAGTCACCGGCTTTGGTTCACTTACACATTTTTTCTCATTCTCTATGTGTTCCCCATTTCTGTTATGCAGTCTTTGTGGTCTGCATTATGTTTGATCTTTATGTCTTGTCCTATAGTCCAATGCTGCTTCTGGCTCATGCACATATTTTTCCAAGTAGAAACAAACATTTCTCAATGATGAATGTTGTCTTGTGGCAGTGGCTTTGGTGTTGCAGAGTTAGAAATGCAAAATAGGAATGACAGTGAAGTATTGAAGTAACACCAACACCCCTCAAAGAGACTGAAAGGATTGAGAGTGTGGGTTTGGGTCAGCCATAACGCTTACACCATTCCACCTCATCCAGCCCTGCAGAGAGCAACAGGTGTTGGGGTTCGCATTGGGGTCTTCGGCCATTATGCTCACCCATTCCACAGGGAAATAAGCTGAGATGGGTGAAATATGGCAGAATGGGGTGAACGTTAGGGTGACAGAACCCAAGGCATGCCTCAGTGCCTGTCAGTGGCTGTATGGTGGGGTGTGGTAGTAGAATTCTGCAAACATTATGGCTGGTGAACCCAAGCTATGACTCCAATGCCTGTCGGTCTCTACAGGGTGGGTATAAGTTGGAAACCTTAATGCCCCAGGTGTTTGTTGACATTTTTACTCCAAATTTTAAACAGTGGCTTTTTGGGACCCCCGCCTCATAAAAAGTGGCACTATCATTTAATTACTCAATCCTGAAATGTAATTTCTCATAGCAACTGTGCCATTGGGAGCCATAGGTGCGGAAACACATTTTAGGCAGGATGAAAATGACAGTTGCCTTGTTCATGAGAAGGTATAAAAAATGATAATGTTGTAAATCTGGAGAAAAATATGAAACATTTGCAAACTTATGAGCATGCATAGATACTGCTCAATGCACACCATAATGCAATCATATTGGGGATTTGTTTTTCAAAAATTTTCAATATGGGCATTTTGGGACCTCTCCTCATGAACAGTGAAACTGTGATTTTGTTACTCTGTCATGAAAGTTGATTTCACACAGCGACTGCGTCAATTGTGCACCACAGGTGTGAAAACATGTTTTGTGCAGGATGTGAAAAATGACAGCTGTACTGTTCATAAGGATGTGTGAAAAAATGACAGTGTTGAGCATTTGTAGTGGAAATATTTAACATTCTCGAAGTTACCAGCATGTATGGAAGCTGCACAATGCAAGCTCTTGACACAGTCATGTTTTGGAATTTTTCCACCAAATCTTCACCATAGGTTTTTTGGCACCCATGCTCATGAACAGTGTCATTGTAATTTTCTTAATAAGTCCCAAACACTGATTTCCCACAGTGATCACGCCATTGTGCTCTGCATATGCAAAAACACATTTTGGTCAGGATGTGAAAAATTACAGCTTTACTGTTCATAAGGAGTTGTGATAAAATGGCCATGTTGAAAATCTGGACTGAAAATATAAAAAAATCCTCAAAGTTACGAGCGTGTGTGGAAACTGCACAATGCACACTCATAACACAGTAATTTTTTGCAATTTTTACACCAGATTTGCAACATAGGCTTTAGAGCATTCCTCTTGAACAGTGGCACTGTCATTTTGTTAATTGGTCCCAAAGGTGATTTTGCATTCAATCAGTCCCGAAAGGTGATTCTGCACAGTGACCACGAAATCACCTTTCGGGAATGAATAACAAAATGTCAGTGACTGATTTAATGAGATTGGGTCCCAAGAACCCCATGTTGAAAATTTGGAGCCAAAAGTCAAACAAATGGCTGAGATATCCACCTAAGTTGAAAACCCCTCATTTATGCCATTATACTGCTTACCAGCATTTCTTCAGTTTGCGGTCAGCTTTGAAGAGTGCAGACGTGTTCCCACTCCACCGAGGATTGCTGCACTAACCTCCAGAGGTAAGTATGGGGTGAGCGGGGTGTGGGGAAGTGGGGTGTCCACAGGGCGGGTGCAAATTGGAGGAGGGGGTTCACAGACAGTGAGGGACCGTTTTCTTGACTACAGGTCAAAATAAAAAAAAAAAAACACTTTGGGTGAAGGTTTTCTTTTTTTCAGGTAGTACATTGGGCACAGTGGGGTGGACTGCCAGTGTGCCACCTGTTTTTTTTGGGGTGATTGGAGCCGACAAGGTTGAGCACCCGTCAGCAAAGAAAAGGTGTTTGTATTTGGAGGGCATGATGCCGGTGGGTTGGGCACCCCCAGCACACAAATTAAACTAGGGGACATTACACTGATAGGATTAGGCACCCCATCAGCAAACAAGAGTTACTAGGAGGGCATGCCAACATGGGTATTGGGCATTTCCGAAGTTTGCTTCCTAGAGATGTGAGAGGTGGATGGCGAGAGTTGCCGCTATGTTTATTAAAATGTTTCACCAGGCAAGGCATGTAGGGGAGGTGTGTTGGATCTGTCACTGCAAAGATGAGCCTGTCTCTCATTGCAGCAGCAGATTTCTTTCAAGTTGGCGGCACTCTCTGAAACTGCTGTCATCAGCAGCATGCTCACTTGTTGGCATCTGAGGGCACACCAGCTAAAGTATCCTCGATTCACACAGCACTGACACACCTTTGTAAGTGCTAGAACAGTGCAGTGACTATTAAATGTTGCTTGCACATTGTGTGCAAGCCAACATAAAAATGAAGGAATAAATCTAAGGTAATGGATGAACCAGATCTACATAACCAGAAATTAAGAATGTTACTGGCCCAGTAGCATGTCAGTAGTGAGAGGCCACAATGGGCTTCATCTTCATATCGGGATGGAGAGTAATAGTGTCTCAGTGGATCTAGTCATTTGATCAGACCACTTCACAATATTGCTCAGCACAGTGGCCTTAAGGTTGTCACTTCGACTGTGGAGTCTGTTTAGGACCATTCAGAACTGGACCTGGAACCCAAGAGATTTTAAGATTTGTTGGATACTTTGAGGGCTGCTATCTCTGCAGTGGGGATGTCATGTTGCAGTTGAAGCTTGCAGTAGGGTTCTAGTTGTACAAGGGACACCCTGGCAGCAGTTTGTTTCACCCTCATGACCTTTCGCCAAAGCATTCCTTTACACTTTTCCATTGCCTCAGCAGTTGAAGGTCTTAGGTAGGAAATTGAAGCACAAGAGGTGGAACTTGCAGGTTTGCTGTGCCAAACTTGTGCAGAAGGGGCATGATGTTATCAAACCATAGGCAATTTGAGGGAAGAAGAACACACAGTTCTCCTATTTAAATGTTTTGTAAATGAGAAGAATTAAATAGGTACCTTTTACACACTGAGGACAGACCTTTAAACCTTAACTGTTAGCCAAGTTGGGAGCGTATGCCTCCTTAAAGGAGGGAATGGTTTCATGAATCCCTCAAGGTTAATTTTGTTGGCATCTGGGACTACTTTGCTGCCACAACCAGTATGGCAGATGGCAGTAATATTGTCATGATGCTCATAGCCCAGTCAGACCCTGGGAGAATTTCTACTAATTGAATGAAAAAGGCATCTACAATGTTGTCACCAATATGTACACTGCATCTAGTCTAGACCCTGTTTGCACCCAGCTGCAGAAGACTTGGTTGAAGGTATTGGCTCCAGTCATTGATTGGACAGTAAATACCACTCTGGTTGAGGGCCTACAACAGCTGCCTCTGACAGGGGTGATAGTGTGACACTTGGTTAAAAAGGCTTTATAGTATATGACAACCTTGCAAACTTATCTTGTTTTTAACCTCCAGTTTTCAGTAAAGAATGTTGTGAACATAATAACAGAACAGCTGATGGATCTTCTTGAAAATAATGGTATATTTGAGCCATTCCAGTGTGTTTGTTGCTGATGTCACTGGATGGTAATGGCATTGGTCAGAGTGTGCAATAATCTTCAACTGATGAGAGATTGGGGGATGTATTTCCAGTACCTTATTTCTTCTCATCCTTACTACAGCCTTTGCCACTGTAGATCAGCACAAGTTAGTGGCTGAACCTGAGAGGCATGTGAGGTTTACTGGAACTGTTCACAAATGGTTTCAATTATTCCTGTATGTGGGACAACAGTCATTTGGAATAGGTCCATTCCATTTATGCCTGGTTGCCTTAGTTGCTGCTGACTGTGAAGACCCCCAGGGTTCTTTTCCCATCTCCTGTGTTGTTCACAATGTATATGCTTTTGCAGGGAGTGATCATAAGGCAATACAGCATGATATTTTGTTGCTATGCTAATAACAGTCATCTGTATTTGTCCTTTTCCACAGCAAAGTGCCATATATACAGTGCTTTGAAGACTGACTTACAGAAATCAGATCTTGAATGCCCTCTAACTGGCTGGCACTGACCCAGAAAAGACTGAATTGCATTTAAAAATGAAGAGCAGCTGTCTCTGATTTTAAATGGTTGCCTGAAATGTTTTCTTTGATATATCATTGAAGGTAAAATGTTCTCAGGCTGGATGTATTCTTTGTAGGGCAACTGACTATTTGGCCATGGACACTGGCTCTCTTATTACATGACCATGAGTCTGTAACATTATAAAAAGATCAAACATGGACTGTGTCCACATTAAACAGTCTTTTAAATTGCTTATCAAATCCATGTTTAAACCCTTTAGAAATGAAGGCTTTAGCTCAGTTTTGAAAACTGGTTACAATGTTACATGGTTATGTTACCTGTATAGATGGGAGTTCATACCATGCTGCAAGCTTCTGTGTTCCCCAAGAGCCCACAATACCCTTCAACAGGTCAATCTGTTTACCCTGGAAGAAAATGTGTGAACAGAATGTATCACACTTTGCTCAAATAAACATTTAGTGAAGAGTCACTTCATTGCATACACATTATGATTCCCACTGTGAATTCTTCCTCCCAGAATTATAAAAAAAAAAATCACTGAATTATGCATAATAGTTCTATTTTTTTCCTGGAAAATCTGGTTCAAATTAAAATGGAGTGAAGCAGGGGGTCCAATGAAAATTGGAAATGGCATATATACATATCAATGTGATAATCAGCATTGTTCATCTATTCTTGTATTTATGACAATGCTTATATCACAACTGTATCATCAGCATTGTGGTATGGAGCTCTCACTCGGGGCAAGCACAGAAGAGACACAGTGTGTTACAACATTGCCAGCACACCCATAGAACAGCATGTCTGGATACGGTTCTGTAGTAAGTGCTGTGATGTTATTGAAAATATTACAGCTCAGAACACACTAGTGTGAAGAAGGCTTTACTTTCCAAGTGTTTTCTGTAGGACGTGCCTGCTTTCATCATCTTAAATGTACTGCTAGACTGAGCCTTATCTCAACACTGCCAACCTCCATATTGAGTTGCTGGCCTTTGTTTTTTTCTCAAAAAGAACACAAAAAGAACAGCATCCTAAACAGAAATCATGGCTGTGAAAATCCAATTTATCCACCTGGTAGTGAAGGTGAAAAAACAAAGATAACAGTACACTTGACATGCACATCAAAACCCCAGCATGATGAGACTCTGTTTCTTCATCAGAGGAAATTTGAGTGATGCATCTTGTGTTCTGCCAGACAGTACCTGGCTATTACAGTAGCACTCTGCTCCTGTGGCTATTTGACTATTGCCTGTAGACTGGGCTACTACAATATGCTCTGTAAGTGCCTGAGAGTAAGTCTATTACACCATCAGCAGCTAGTCTAGAATGCCAAAGTAAGGTGTCTGACTTCTGTTCTGAAGTCAGATCATACCACCATTTTACTCTGTACTCTGGTCTGGCTGCCACTTAGGTGGCATGTTGACAATAAGGTTCCTTTATTATTGTGTAAAGTCCTGAATGAGTTAGGCTCCCAGCATCTCAGTGAACTCCTATCCCCTACAAGCCTGCCACAGTAGTGAGGTAAATACTTCAGGGGATACTGTCCTTCCAACTAATGTCACTAGATGACCAGTAATTTAATGAAGCAGCCCCTGACTCTTAAACTCATTTATATTTGAGAGCCATCTGTTCTTATCAATCACAACTTTTATGACAAATCTAAGAACAATATTGATGGGTCTTGCTTTTCTCCCAGATTGATGTTTTTGCAACACTTGTTTGATTTGTTGGTTTATCTGTATAGATTAAAATGTTACTCTGTTTCCAAAGGTCTACTCAGTCCCAAACACTTACTGTGTTATTTGCTTTCTGTGTCTGTTATTTCAACTTACTTTGATATCCTTCTGTAATTTGTGATGTGCTCCAGACCCTGGCAGGACACCCTAAATTAATTCAACTATCACCACTAGGACTGGCATATTGTGGTGCTACCTGGGAGATCAAGAATCATGTATAGGTTATGAAGCCCAACCCTTTGATTGCATGAGAGGATAGGGCATTAACAATATCATGCAGGTGAGATGTCTGGTTACTGGGGAGGGTTGATGAAAGTACCAACATTCATATAACCCTGCCAAGTAAGTGAGATTTGCTATAGAAGCAAGGTCAGAGGATGAGTGCAGTTACAGCAGCCCCTAATGTCATAGTTTATGGCAGGGATAAAAAGGGAAAATAAAGGAAAAATATCATAAGACATGCTAATTTTTACAAACAGCTGTGTGTGTGGAGCTCCGCAGACATTTTGCAATCGCCATCGGAGACAAAAGGGACCTTGACCAGAAAGCATCCCTGTGTTCTCCTACAGTTATGCGGTGAGCTCCTCATAGGGCTGATTCCATTTCTGTGTGCCTTCCACAGATGGAGCTCCCCTCCACAGCATGGTCAGTTGCCCCCCCCCTCCACTGGTGCGCTACTTCACTGTGGCACTTCCGCATTACAATATGGAAGCTAACTGTAGCACTTTTCAGAGCGGTGACATATGCTGCTGGATCAGATCACCCCCAGAGGATGCTGCTGAAACTTTTAAACACAATAATTAAATAAAAATGCCAGCACAGTATCCCTTTTGACAGAACTGCACATCTTCAAGAGTCGCGCATGCGCAGTTCTATAGTCCTCGTAATCCTGCGAATGGCATACTGTGCCTGCATTTTTATTTACTTATTTTATAAGCAGCATCCTCTGATGGTGCTCTGATACACCACCATGCACTGCCACCACTGCTCCGATACACCCAATACTTCACTACTGCTTGATATCCACAAGCTCCATGTCCACGTAGCACCTAAATGGACTGTGCAGCTGTATCGACTCTGACCAGAATTTGTTTTGCTTGCACTGACTTTCATTTGTTTATAGTACTGTATCTACAGGTGTATCTATTTATCAAAGGCTATGACTAAAGATCAATGGGTAGGAGCAATTAGCCATGACCCCTGCCTGAGCTATTTAAGTCAGTTCCCTGCAGTCTCACTCTGATGCACTTTTTCTTTGCTGCAGCTGGAGGCTCTGCTGGAACTCTGTGCCACCTCCTTTCCCCTTACCCCAGGTGTTTGTCTCATGCTTCATTTTGTGCTTTGGAGATTTCTGCTTGCTTTTTGTCTCCTCCTTTCTATGTCAGTATTTTGCTCCTGTCTCCTAGCTACAATTTGTACTTCTCTGTCTGCTGTTTGTGCTGCCCTCCTGTTTTCTGGATTCCATGTTTTTTCTTTGTTGTTTCTTATGGGTACTTCTAGTTTTCCTAGTACCCTGCTTTTGCTCATTTAGTTTGACTTGTGCTCCTTGAGCATCTAGTGCTTGCTGTCTTTTGTACCAATTACAATCTCCCTGCTTACCTACATGCTGTTCCATTTGCAGTCTCCTGTTCATCCCAACTCCTTAATTGCTCACACGAGTCTCTTATCATGGCTGCCACTCCCTTTGGGTTCAGTGGTCTCATTATTCACTCCAGCAGCACACTGCTTCCTGGTTTGATTCCCCATTATACAGCATTCCCTACCAGTGCTGATTGTTTTTCTATTACTCCAGCATGCCATCTGTTGCTATACTACTAATGTACTTACTGAAACCTGATGCCTACTATCTGCTCTGTTTTGTTTTATTCACTTATATGCATTAATATGTAAACTGTACATTACTAAAAGTAATTGATTGTACCCATCAGTTTTGTAATATGCTTATTGCAAGAACAAACAGTGACTGATTATGCTGTTTTATTGTCTTTGTAGCTTTTCTGTAAATTTGTGTAAACTTGTTGTAATCATATTTTTTGTGCATTTTCTGTATGCTCCTCATCACTGGTCACCTAAAGTCTCTCCAGTGTCGTCTCTTAGCTTGGTCTCTCCTACCGCACATGAAGTTCCCAGCCATACCTCTAATTTTGGGCCTGTCTCCACTCCAACTACACCTGTCACCCAGCCCTCTGGCTCTGGGCCTCCCGGGGTGGGACTGTTGACTTCTACTGGTGCTTTATCTAGAATCTAGTGGAGTGACCAGGGACTGGAGGGAGCAAGCAAGTTTATTTATAAAATGCAATTTCACAGAGACCATAGCATTGTACATCATCCATTAAGCTGCAATAAAAGCAATAGAACATAATAAATAAAACAATCAATAAATAAACCCCAAATTCATAAAACATAATACAGACAGCAGGTATTCAAGTGTCAGAAATCAAATAAGTAAGATTTTAAAGCAGACTTAAAGGCCTCAGTGGAAGGGCACTCTCTAATCCAATGAGGTAGATAATTCCACAGGGTAGGAGCTGCAAATGCAAACAGTCTCACTCCAGAAGTATTCATATGGACCCTGGGAATCTCTAGCATTCCTTGTCGGTGGAGTGGAGAGGATGAAAGGACAAAGGATGTATTGCAGATAGTGATGTCCCTGTCTGTATTGGGCTTTATAGTTCAATAATCTGACCTTGAAGGTAATCCTTCACTGCACCGACAGCCAGTACAGGCTGTGGAGCACAGGTGTGATATTGCAAGATCTAGGTATGCTAGTCAATAACCAGACAGCTGCATTCTGCACTAACTGCAGATGGTGAAGGTCTACCCTCAGTAGCCTTGGGTATAGGGTGTTGCAGTAATCAAGGCACAAGGTCACAAAGTTCTAGGTCTTGGAAGGTCATCGGGTGGGACCAGGTGCTTTATCCAGGTGATGTTTCTCAGATGGTAAAATGAGATCTTGATGGTGGCAGACACCTGACATTTCAGTGTCAACTCATCATAAAAAAGCAACGCCCAGATTTCCCACCCATCAGAGGTTAGCAGCTGGCTAACCCCCAGTCAAAGCCCAGAGTCTTGACCAGTCACTCGCCCTTCAACCCAATGACCTGGGTCCACCACCAACACCTCAGTCTTATTCAGATTTAACCTAAGCCAGTTGGCACTCATTCAATACAGAATCTCAGAATGACAGTTGTTAAACACTGAGACAGCATCACTATGCTTGGGTGCAATGGACATGTAGAGTTGAATATTATCTGCATAGCAGTGAAATGGTAGGGGGTGATGGGCCAAGGAAAATACCCCTTACTCCACTCTCTGTACACCACATCAGATATCTCCATCCCCAGTACAAACACCAGTTTGAACAAATGACCATGAGAGTGGGTCACAGATGTATTCACCTGTGTGAAGCCCGATGAACTACTCAGTTGGATGAAGTCTTGTCCAAAATGTAAGAGTTCATCATTGGCCCAAGCATTGAAGACCTCCAGCACCAACCACTTGGGGGACACCAACACCATCTCGATGATGAAATCTGTGACTTCCTGTAGGAAATCCTTCTTGTTCCTGGGTGGATGAAACATGGGGTGCATCTTACAACCCACATCTGTACCCGTGATACATTCAAAGGATCTAGTGACCCCAGCTGGCACATATACATGATCCATTTCTGTTTTAAAACAAATGGCTATCCCCATCCCACTCCTATGATCCAACCTCAGGCAGTTTATCTCTGAGTACCCAGCTGGAACTGATGAATCCAAAATGGGACCAGCATTCTTGTCCAGCCAGATCTCGTGATGTATACCAAGCTGGATGTTCCAACCTGATCAGCAATCACAGCTGTCTTGTTCCTTATCGACCTAACACTGCATAACACCACTTGAATTGGATGAGCAGCCGAGGTCGACCGTGCCATTTGCCCACATAGAGTGGAATCCTTGAGTATGGGAACCAGGCAGGGGATCCCTTCTTCCATTTCTCCTCTGCGTGCCTCCTTGAAACATCAACCCCAATTCATCCAGTCCACTCCACTCCCATGTGTGATTCACACCGCCCACCCCTCCGATGCCTCCTCACTATACCCAAGGCACGGCAGCACCTATGCACATCACCTGGAAGTGTGGGGCAGTCAAAGGGTGGAGAGCATAAAGCTAAGTGGAAAAGTAGCGCCCACCCACCAAAGTCCTCTGCCAATACATGCTGCTAGTCTCCACAGTCAGCAGTTACCAAATTCAGCACAATCACACACTCATAAAAGCAACCACACTCTCACTCACACACCCACAACAACCTACAATCAAAACTCTGCTCCAACAACAACTCCCAACCTCCTCGCTAAAACAACCCACCCATACACATGAACCCCGCACAAACAAATATAAAAACTAAAGCAGCAGTAGTGCACTGAGTTATTTGAGTTATTGCCCCCAAAAGTTCTCTGTTACTTAATATAATCAGTACTTTTGAGTCCACACTGTCTTAAAAACACAACACATTTTCCAGAAAGTTTGAAATAGGGGATGGGAAGCTCTTACCAACCCCTTACCCACATAGTATGGCCAAGATCTGTGACCCTCTTACTGCCACAGTCAACAATCAACAGAAATGCAGTATTTGTAAATCAGTAGATAGGGGGCCTTCTCACTGCCTCCCAATAACAATTATCTACATATTACAATACCTGCCACAATTCAACTGAAGGAAAAAGGAAGAAACTCATGGCACTGTGCTCTTCTTATTAGGCTGTCCTCTGCAGAGCTGCTCTTGAAAAATTAGTCTTCTGCAATATTTACATCACCTGGCCCCAATAATCCCCAAAGTAGGAACCGCTGTCCAGGAAGTACTACCACCTAAGCCCCTTGAGCCACCCAATCTAAATTAGGTAGCCCATGGAGGCTCAGTAGAGAGAGAGCTCAGCGTCCACCCTTCAGTTAATGCCCTCTATCCCCACTAGCAATTCCTGGATCAGACACTCACCTCAATGCAAACCAGTCTGACTAGCCAGTCTGCCACTACCAGCAGAAACAGACTTTCACAGCATGCTCCTCCACACTCAGCCAAGTTCACTAAGGGCAGCCTGATTGATACACAGTGTGGCTGCCCTCACCACCTCTTCCATTTCTCCTCTGGCTCTGTGACCCTCAGATGTTCCTCCAGTTCTGGTCCCATCAGTCAAATAACAATCTGGTCTGATGTAGCAGCCAAAGACTCTATTCATCTCGGTCAATAGCATTCAAATACTGTCAGACTGTCAATGACATTGCACAAGCACAACTCATCACTAAGTTGTGTAAACACATTGACCTATTTATTGAACATTAAAACTTTCAGTCAAGGACAAACTATTTGCAATAACATAGCATAGCTACAGACTAACACCCAGGGAATGTTTACAGAGTACTGGCAAACTCATCCTCATAAAATGTTTACAGCTCAATTGCAGGCTGATCCCAGGAAATGATGAATGTGTAACTGCCAGCTGATCCACAGAAAGTGGTTAGCTTAAAAAAGCACTTCAACATCACCATTTATCACCCATTGAACCTGGTGTACCATAGACACCTCACTGACACTTCAGCCACCAACACAGAGCTCTCACTAATGCAACACAAGCTACATGAGGCACACTTGATCCACCACACCACACGCATAGCACTCTGAAAATGATATCAAGCATTGCATTGGGTCAGAACTGCAACTTTTTCATGTTCAGAGTCACGGAGTAGAAGGTGCTATAGCCGTGGGTATAGGAGTAGTGGTAACAGTGACTGCCATGGTGGTGACAGCTGAAAGGTTGGCTGCTGCAAAAATGGCACCAGTGGTGGTGGGAAGCACACTGACTGTGGATGTAGCAGCCATAGTAGTAACAGTGGGAACACTGGTAGGGCTGTCTGCTGCTTCCTGCACAAAGCATGTACACTCTAATGCCCCCTCCCCACTACTGCACAACAGTATGTGACAGTGAACGGACAGACGGAACAAGTGGTGAGATTAGTAGTAGTAGTACTACTTGTGGTATTATTGGTAGTAGTAGTAATACCATTCCCAATGCTACAAGAACTAAAAGGCTTGCTTGGGGAGAAAACTATACGAGCCCACCGAATAAAGAGAGACACCTGTTTGTCATTGTCTATGTAGACTATCTCATAACCTTCTGTGGAATTGTATTAAGTATCAATAATATACAGTGGAGCAAAACAAGATGCAATTCAATACTTTGCAGTAAATGACATGCCGAAAACAAAATATTGGATGAAAAGTGGGCTTAACTGCTATTGAATTACACTGCTCCTAGCAGCATACTGCTGCATTTTGGAGTACTTTTGGAAGATACTGCATTCCATACTGACTGGTGCTACTGTATGAGCAATGTTTTATAATTTTGATGCAGTGTTTCATCCTTGGGCAAGTTAATTTTGGATTGTTTTGTTACAAGGGCATCTCAGTTTCATTTATTATAACTTCACTTATTTATGGTGTGTGTTTCTTTAAGGATTGTATATTCATAGTGTGTTTGTATTTTGCCAACATGCCCCCCGACAAAGATCGGGTTCTGGTCAAAGCACCAGGGCTTTACTGGCATCTTCCAGCCTTAACACAAATAAATGTATTGGCAACATTATACTCCACTGCTCTTAACTGTATTTTGTTACTGTACCCCCCCCCCCGAGTGCTTCCTTAGTTCTGCATAGATTGTTTTGGGGGTTTGGTGGCCCAGGGATGACACCAGCAGTAATCGCCTGGATGCGCTGTACTTGTGGGTCTGTCATCCTGTCGCTCACCACTTGCGGCCAGCGGTGCAGATGCTTTGCTGAGGTTAGACCAAGCATGTTTGTAAGGTTGCTAAAGACATGATGGATCTGGTCACTAGTGGTTACTTTGTAAAACACAAACAATTTCTAGGTAGTGCCTGTGTGTGCGATTCTTTACTTAGTGCTTGTGGAACTACAGTAATACTCACACTGACCTTAGCAGTAACACTGTAGCATAAAAAAAGCTGCAGCAAATAAAAAAAACACTGCTACTATGAAAGGGGAAGAAGAGGGCAACCATTTTAGTCAAACATGGAACCGAGTAAGGAACTGACAGATGATGTACAGTCAACTCAGTGAGACATGCCTGCCCCACCAAGTGCAATGATTTAATTAACAAAACAACAACAACAACAAAATGCATGTGCACAGCTGTGCACACACAAGGCACATACTTGAGGGGAAGGGGATGGTGCACAGGTTAATTGTGTGTGGTGGGCTGCTGAAGTGTGTGTGTGTGGGGTGAAGACAGTCAACAGACTCCTAATTTGTACAGGGATTCAAGCCCAGAACCAGAGGACTAACAATAATAATTCATTAAATCAAGCCAAACTGACTTAGAACTGAAGAAATTTATTTCAAAAATTGTGTGCACATAGCTGAGCACATGTGGGGCCTATCTTCATGTGAACATATATTAAGCAATCACATGTAGGGCAAAGCCTCATGAAATAAAATGTTATGCACATACAGGTAAATCATGAGCAGTGGCATACAAAAGGGGGAGCTAACAGACACTCTCATCAGTCATGCAGGGACAACACCTGGAACCAGACAACAGCAAAAAATAAATAAATAAATAAAATGTGCTTCACCCCAAAAAACCACATTGGAGCTATGTCAGAAAGCAGCAGAGAAGGGGCGTTAGCAGACAGTCCTCCTAGTCCATGTAACTGAGTACATCAATAAGGACAAAATACCTATCAGAAAGCCAAAATAGCTTTTCTGACACTAATCAACAAATTATACTGACCCAAAAAAAGCCTGTGAAGCAAAAACAATTTCTTTTTTGGCAAGTTTAAGGTCTCAGAAGTACTGCAGAGCTATCTCTCAGAAACCAATGTCTTCTGTCTTCTACCAGCTCAGAGTGGGGAAGTCAAATGATGTGCTTGCCTTTAAGCTCCTGAAAAGGCTTTGGATTGGCCAACAAAGCTCTGTGAGACTTGGAAATCTTACCGAATAGTAGTCCCCGAATAGTGATCAAATAATAAACTATTCGGGAAAATGCTTCTGACTATTTGGGAAGCCTACTATTTGTGGTATTTAGAAAATATTATTCAGCCTATGCACAGCAGACTAATGAAGAGAAGGAATTTGGGTGCCTTATTAACAGTAGCCTTTAAAGAAGGGTGGTAGTACAACAAGACAGCTTCTAAAAAAGGCAACAGGGGTACTATTGTGCATTAGAAGAAACACTGTGAGCAGGTCAAGGGAAGTAAAGTCACCACTATATAGGACTTACAGTATGTGAAACCATATTTGGAATCCTACTGCCTGTTCTGAAATTCTTATCACAGGAAAGACACAGGTAGACATGGGGAGAGTCCAAAAAAGGGCAAATAAAATAATGATAGATTCAGATAGAATTAATTATGCAGAGAGATTTGATGTACTGTACTAAATGTGGCCTATTCACAAAAGTATGGATTGCTATGTGCCACATATCTTAGGTGCATAGGCAACTATACTTTGGAATGCCATGCAGTGGGGGTCTATTGGACCCCTGGTAGCACTCATTGCATGCACACTATCTCCTTGCTTACAGGATCCCCCGGCTGCCCATGCAGCTACTGTACATGTCACAGACAGTCCAGGGCTGTGCCTAGGGGTGTGACTGCCCTCCTTGCCATTGACTAAGGTGTGTCAAGCTGGGCCCAGGGGGGTACAAGCTACATGAGGTGAGACCCTGCCATAACTTTTATGCACCCCCCTCAATGGACACCCACCAGCTGTGGTGGCAAAGGGAACACACTCCACACTTCTTCCCCAGCCCACCAGGCTGCCAGGAAGTGCTGGGGGCAGCTATTTGGGAATTCATTTATTGGAGTAAGCTTGCAGGGGTCTGCACCTTCCCTGGATCCCTTGCATGTGCACAGCTGGTATCTACTTCAGACCCTGGATGGGCATCCAGCTGGATGCACCAGAGCCCTTACAGTCAGTCCCTGTGCACCAGGGGGCAGGGACAGGTGCCCTGTGCATGCTTGTGTTAGTGAGTACTAGTCACCCAACACCTGTCCGGGGCCACGTAGCTACATGGGCCAGATATGTGCAGATTGTGCATTCCTAGTTAGCTTTCATTAATGGGCTCCATAATTTTTAGTTTAGGGCAATGGGGTAAGGAAGTGACCTTATTGTTTTGTATGATTTCTAAAAGGATCAGGAATTGTGCCATGAAATGGGGTTAAATAATTATCGGAATGAAAGTACATGGAGCCCTGGCAAGCAACTGCAAGGTGACAACTTCAATGAGGAACAAGCTAAAGTACTATTTTTAAAAGAGGCTTTTTGTTACAGTACATGGAATTCACTCCCAAGTAACATAGTAAACCTAGAAAATAAGGACCAGTTTATGGAAATCTAGAAAATCATTTATAGGAGTCAAATGTAGACAGATGCTACCATTGAGAACTGGGGTTGAGGCAGAAAGCCTTCGCCATTCTATCTTATAGTTATATGTTACTTCAGATAGATCCCCACAAAATGACTACAGTTTAACTACAGACTAATCTCCATGAAATAATTACAGGGTAATTGCAGACTGATTCCCAAGAAATGATTTCAGTGTAGCTCTTTAGGAAATGGTTACAGTATAGCTGAATCTCAAAGAAATTGCACCAGGTTGGGGTATTTTGTCTTTTGATAAAGGGCTTAGGTCCAAAACATGTCAAGATGTGCCTGAGCACTGGCACTTTAATAAAGTATAGCACTTTATTCCGAAACAGGCAGGCAGCAGCTTTATTTTGTAGTGGAGTGTGCAGGACTTTTGTGAATTCATTACAGTGTAACTCCTGGCTGATTCCCAGCAAATGGTTACAGTGAAACAGTAAAACGATACATGGGAAGTGGTTACAGTGAAACTGAAACTGATTACCAAGGAATGGTCATAATGTAACTTCAAACTTGATCCATGTGAATGGTTAGAGTGGAACTGCAGACTGAGTCCCACGGAATGGTTACGATTAGGGCTATGAGGAATGAGTAATTCAGCCATTGGAATTGGTGCAAAATAGCAACTCCCCTTTTGAAATTCTTTTTGAACTTTCTATATCAAGTTTGCAGAATTCTGAAAAGCATTTTTGTGTAAATCATGGAATAATGTTATGTGGATATTGTAAACCATATACTATTTGTTTCCATGCATTGCAGAATAGGAATCTGCAGTTTATGTGAAACCATTTCTCATTTGAAATGTCTGAATTCCACTATTAACAGAATTCCATTGGAATCTAAACAATCTGCACAGCCTTAGTTATAGTATAACTGAACATTGATCCCCAATGACTGCAGTGTAATTTCAGAATAATCCTTAGGGAATGGTTGCACTGTAACTGCAGCCTATTCCCAAGGAAAAAGAGTACAGTGTAACTGCAAATAGATGTACAGAATATATTGTAACTGCTGCCTCATCCACAGGGAATGGTTACAGTGTAACTGCAGGCAGATCATTAGTAAGTGGCTACCATGCAACTGATCCTCAGGAAATTATTACAGTGTAACTATAGGCTGATCCCCAGGGAATGGTTACAGTGTACAGTAACTGTAGACTGGGCCATGGAGAAGGGTTACAGTGCAACAGCAGACTGATGCCAGGAATAGTAGCAGTTTAACTGTATAGTGAAGCACAGGAAATGGTTACATTGCAACTAAAGACAGATTACCAGGAGATGATTGCAGTGTAACTGCAGTTTGAATCCATAGATAGTGGAAACAGTGTAACTGCAGTTTGATCCATCCCAGGAAATGATTACAGTGAGACTACAGACTGTTACCCAGAAAATGGTTGCATTAAAACTGAAGACTGAGGCTCAGAAAATGGTTTTAAGGCAAACGAGGGCTAGAGCTGTGCAAAGCTCCCAAAGTTCAACTATAAACACTGCTATTTTTATTTATGTGTTTATTTATTTAACGTTGTTGACTGGGTAGGTGTGCTAGCTGCAAGTGCCTTTTTCAGGCATGACCTGGGTACAATAGCACATACAAGGGGGGAAATACAATACATCAGCCAAAGGAGAAAATGCAACATGTCAATTTGATACAAGGCATCAGGGCAAGGAGTAAATACAATATATCCAATTGAGGGTATGAAGAGAAATGTACAGCTGTGTACTAGTAAACATGGATTTCAGAAGATATACAAAGGGATTGAGGGGTGTTGGAAAAATAGAAGTTGCGTGCAATTGTGGTTGCATATGATGCAGTTTCCTGCATAGCAGTAGTCACCAGGGAACTAGAAAAAGGAAGTGGGATGGAGCGAGGGAGGGAGAAATAAGTGGAAATTACTAGAGAGAGAGGAGAGGACAGAAAGATTAGGAAATAGAAAACTGGTTGTGGGCATGGGAAAGTGCATAGCTTGTTGCAAGTGACCTTTAAACCAAAGTTCACCATGGTCTCAAATGCTCAAAGTTGGCATGGTCATAAGGCAGGTTCATCATATTTTAAAACAATACCTCTCCATAGCCCTTCCCTTCAAGAGCCCACACACCATAATTTACCATTAGCCACACTATCCTAGACTTACCTTGCTTTATTATATATAGAGGAAGGAATGACTGCAGATACCTTGCAAGATCAGGCATTTCCCCTGCCAACTCTTCCCATGCATAAAATGCCATGGCCAGTTCACTGGCACTGAGCAGGAACTGTACGTTTTGCATTTAAAACTCTTTGTCAAGACACACAACAAAATGCATTGCTTAGCTTTTTATCCCCCCTTCCTGACTCCAATAAACGATTTTCTGGCCAGTGGAACTTCAAAATGTAGGCTTACAGTCACCACCAGCATGCCTCTCCATGTACTGTTGGCAGACTGGAGTGCATGCAATTGAGATGAAAGGAGCAAATCATTTATATTATTTATGATTTTAGGTGGAGTAACCTATACAGACCATTTACTGTTGCATCATCAATGACAAAACTGCTTTACCAGCAAAAGGGACCAACAGGCCAGGGGATGACTACGTGTGTGTGCACGTGCGTGCGTGTGTGAGTGCATGCATGTGTGTGTGTGCATACCTCTGTGTGTGTGTGTGTGTGTGTGTGTGTGTGTGTGTGTGTGTGCAACAGTGTCTTTACATGTATTTCAGTATAGGTTAGAGAGATGGTACATCCATCCCTGTCCAGCTCGACTGACTGGTTCACACCAAATAATTCATATAAACTAAATATTTGGACATGACATCAATACTTTGCTGAAGTTTACACAAATTTGAATACCAGAAGTTCAAGGTTTTGACTCTCATGTTGAGTGGAAGTTGTAGCTCTACTTCTGACTAATCCCCAGGGAATGGTTACTGTGTTGTTGTTTAATTCCAGGAAATTGTTACAGTGCAGCTGTAGTAAAGACTGGTCTCCAGGAAATGATAACAGTGCACCTGCATGTGGATCCCCACAAAATAGTCACAGTTTAACTACAAACTAATGCCTTGCTTAGTTGAACTACAAACTGATGCTCCACTGATGAATAGGTTACAGTGTAAATGCAGACTGATTCCCAGGAAATGGTTACTGTGTCATTGTGGATATAATTCTGAGGAACTGTGGACTGATCCTAAAGAAATGCTTATAATGTAACTGCAGATGGACCTCTAGAAATCAGTTACAACATAGCTCTAGACTAATCCCTAGGAAATAGTAGAGTAAGAGTATAAATGCAGACTTATCCCCAGGAAGGGGTTAGACTGTAATTGTGGAATGATCATGAGGAAATGGCTGCAATGTAACCACAGACTAGTCCCCAAGAAATGGTTACAGTGCAACTGCAGACTGTTCCCTATGAAGTGATTACTGTCTAACTGCATAATGATCCATGGGAAACAGCTAGTGGAACAGCAGATGGATCCCTAGGAAGTAATTACAGTGTAACTGCAAAATGATCCTCAGAAAAGTATTATTGTGTAACTGCAGACTGAGCCCCAGGAAATGGTTACAGCAGAACTGCAGACTGATTCACAGAAATAACTGTAACTGTAAATAACTGTAACTGTGGGAATAAGTGTAACTATGAACTGATCCCAAGAAAATGATTGTGTAATTGCAGCTTGAGTTAAAATCCATGCTTACTGTATAACTGCAGACTGATCCCCAAGAACTGGTTACATATAGGATAGTGCATGAGTACCAGTTAACAACAGGGCTATTCTTTCACCGAGTTGGTACTATGAGGACAGATTACCTCGAGAGCGCAGATCAAGAGGTAATCAGTCGTCATGGTACCAACAAGAAGAGTGATCAGCCCTGCCATTAAATGGTATGCATGCACTGTTCTGTATAGTGTATAGAGCAACGTCGTTGCCTCAAAAAAAAAAATTACTACATCTTTCTTTTTAAAATAAGACTAACCAGTCAGATTGCTGCTCAAGGACACCATGTGTGACGTCTGCACTGCAGCAGAACGAAAAGTCATTCTGTTGTCCTGCGGACATCACTTTTTGGTTCTGCTGCACTATGGATGTCACTAGTGGAGCAGAACAACATTTTGAGAGCACTAGATTTCAGTGAACAACGACGTTCCACTATACACTATAATTTAATTGCACTCTGGTATTCTAGAATGGTTACTGTGAAACTGCAGACTGAGTCCCAGGAATCATTTCAGCATAACTACAGACTGATCCGAGGAAATGTTTTCAGTGTAACTACAGACTGAGCTCCAGGAATGTTTACAGTGTCAATGCAAACTAATTGTATCCCTAGGAAATGGTTACAGAGTATTTACAGACTGAACTCCAGAAATTGTTATTGTGTAAATACTGGTTGATCTTTAGAAAACAGTTACAGTGTAACAGCAGGATTATCCTTATGAAATAGTTAGTGTGACTGTAGTTTAGAACTGTGTGAATCTCCTATTTATAAGAACTTTGCACCTTAAATCTGAAGTAGTTTGCCATTTTCCTGAAAGATTAAAGTTCAAATGGTCATGTTTTGGCTTATCACCTTTAAAAAGTGCCTCTAGCAAGCCCTCTCCTAAGACCCCCAAAGACCATAAATAAAGAGTAGCCACGGACTGACCACAATCCATGATACAGAATGTGTATGGTAGGAAGTGTATCACTCTGCATAAAGTAACTGGCTAACTCAGTCATCTGCCCCATGCAGCTCTTACGATTCGTAGAAATATCAGATCTGCATCTCTGGTTCAGATTCAGAAGTCAGTTATATCATTTGCAAGAACTTCCTCCCTAACACACACCATGTCCCCAGAAAAATACATTTTAACTGATGACTTGCATTTTTGACCCTCAATCCATAATTGGTGGTGGGGCAGGGTCAGTAAAACTTCAGATTTCTGTCTGACTCAGTCACCTGCTGTAGCATGCCTGATCCATTTAGTAAAGGTAGACTGCATGCATGTGACTGTGAGGACAAGGGCAGAGCACTTCCATCATTTAGACACTAGTTGACTAAATGATTGCAAATCACTTAACATTGTCATTGATGCCACTGCTTCACCCCTTCCTTCCTTACGCAAGGGTCCAGCAAGTATGACTGAGTTAGCTGGGTATGTACAAAGATTGCCATCCTTTGCTTTATATAGTTGGTCAGTGAATGGGCTATTCTTCAATGATGGTGTTTCAGAGCCTTGGGGAAAAGGACTTTTAAATTGGGCTGTTGTAAAAGATGGACTCTTCCCACAGCTCAGTGTCAAGAGTCTGTTGTTTCTGTGTGAGAACATGCATTTCGGGACAGGGAGGGGTTAGAGTAATACCTCATACTTGCCATTTCAGCTGAACAGACAGGTTCAAGTCAATCATACCTACTGAACCAAAAGCATTAATTCTTCATCAGATGTTAACCAGAGTCCAAGAGAATTAAAGACCTGGGGCCAGATTTTCAAAAGTTTGCCCGTTGGGCAAAGTGATTGTCCACTATGTGCCCAGGGGTTGCACCAATGCACAGTGGTATTTGATCAACCAAATGTTTGATTGCACATTGGGCTAATGACATTCTATCAGGTCTTGACTATAGTAACTAACCTGTATGTATCTTCTTATCCAGTGCCAGCCCAATCATGTTCTCCTGCATGCCTGTATGATGAACAATGTGATCAAGGTATCTGTGACTGTAACACAACTCTCTATGATTCCCCAGGTATAGTATGTGTTCAGTTAGCATTGTTGTAGAAGTAGAATAGAGATGGCAAGACAAGGCACATTTTATTTTTCTGGTGCCCAACCTCAGAGGCTCTGGGTGCCGTACAATCAAATACAGACTATTAAAATATCATAAAATAACATACAATAAATACTTAAAACACAATAACTAAGGGTTTAATATAACACAAATTTACAGAAAAAAAAGGTATAATTTTAAAAGGCTGACATGATCAAACTAAACAGATGCATGACCATTTCTTGATTCTGGTTAAACAGGTTTTAGAAGTTGTTTTTTTTAAAACCTCTTTTTCAAATTTAGAGATCTTTAAGCATTTGCAGGTAAAAGATAAACTAATTGCAAATTCATTATCTATTGTCTTTTTAACAACTAGATGAGTTGCTTATGGCAAGGGACTGTTTGTTTGCAACTAGTGAAATTGACCACAATATGGGGCTTCTTTTTTTGGAATCTGTTCAACCTGTCCCTAGTCTACAGGGGGTTGAACAGCTTTGACTCAGTGAATACACATGAATATCCCATAACTGTGTGTCTAGAGTAGTGCAATTGTTGCTAGGGGATTGTGAGGGATAAGGAGGTTGACTTGCTTGAGAATTTAGCCATCACTCAGTTGTTTGAATTAGGAAAATCCATAGTACAATTCTGAAGAAAAGGCGTTAAACTTATATTGTAAGTAATCTTTTAGGTAAGGCCCCTTGAACTGAGTTGCACTTCTAGGTATGATAATCCCACTAGTGAACTGGCAATACAATCCCTATGCCTGTGCATAACAAGTAAGGAGTGGTGGTGGATGTGGTAAGACTGAGTTGCATTGAGAAGGAAACACTCGGTTGATGAGGTTTATAGAGTTAATGCCCTTCATTCATTCTTAAAATATTGCCTCTTGTTATTTGCTGAACCTTTTTTGAACCAAGCAATTGTCATACAGTTGTAAATTAATTATACATTAATATTGAATTTATTAGCTACTTTTGATTTGCTTAATGAGTATCATAAATGGTATGCACACTTTTGTAACTTACTACCTCCGTACAGGACCCATATGAAATACATTAGGACATTTATCCTGTAGGACACATACAGAAATAGATTAGTTGCCATATTGGTTCTTGTAAGAACAGATCCAGAAGCAGATAGTTTGATACCTTTTATTGGACCAGCATAAATGTTACAAAAAGAAAACATTGTCTAATCTTTTGGGCTGACAAAGACTTTCCTCAGAGACTTATGACAATGTGCTCAGGTAGTCAAAAATCTATTAACACCCAGTTCATACATAAGAATCCCAGAACAATTCTTATTGATTAATAGCACCTACTTCAAAAACTCACAAACTTAGATGGAATGAAGAGCATTCCTCTATCTTGCTTTTACTGATAATCTTTTCAAGGTTAAATCCATTAGATAAGATGAACTTTGAAGCAGGCAAAACCTGTGAACACAACACTTTTCTACATTACGGCATCTGTACTGTTGAATATAGTACTTTTCTATCATTTCTACTGCACACGGTATATCACATACTAGTGTCTTGCTTTGCATTTAAATCATTTTCATCTCCTGTTTTGCTATATTTCCCACTCAGTCAGAAGAGTCTAACCTGCACAGTGCATGTTAGAAGCATACTGTTACACAAGCAGATCATGGACAGCAACTGGGGTAGAACAGCGAACCTTACAGTTCTCCATGATACAGGGAGTGACTAAAGTGTGTTAGTAAGAGCAAGAAAAAGTGGGTGGCTGGCTGAGTTGCTCCTGTGGTGGAGAAGATGAAGGCAGACAGCAGCTCAGCCAGCATGGTGCTGGAGAACAAGGTTCTTGTCCTAGTCTCCAGTCTTTTTTCTCTGAGATGGTTTCACAAATTTTTTCAAGTCTCACCTCATAGAACCCTCTCCAGCCAGAGTTTCACTATTTCTCCACAATCTAACTCTGACTTGGAGTAGATTATTTTAGTTATGGGGGTGCAAGGGCAGAGTCCCCCCAGCATAAAACAGAAATTAACTGTTTTGTTTTAAATCCCTGGTGGCAGTCCTTGGAGTGTGTCTGGACCGCTACCATGTGGATTTGCTTGTTTTTGGTGGGTGCTGTTTATGCATTTTTGCTGCGCTTTTCTGAGTAGTGCTATTGTCCCCCAGATCCCTGCCAATAAATACATAGACAAGTATGTGTGGGTGCTCAATTTGGCCATTAATTTACTTATTCTTTCATTTTAAGTTTCACATTATATTCACTTTCATATGTATACATATATCTCTGATTAGCATTTCCATAACATCCTTCATTCCACATCAACTTCATTACATAATAATTTATTGTCCATTTTCTCTTAATTTTATTTTTCTTCTTCCCCCAGATGTACGTCTTGGGGGCTGACCTTTCTCATCCTCCTCCATTCAAAAGGTAGTTGCATACACTCTGAGCCCCTACTTCCTGCTGATTTTTCTTATGTCTTATTTTTCTTTGCCCCCCCGCCACCTTCTTCCCCATCCTATCCTCCCTTCCCCTATTTTTATACCATCTGGTGTGACTGCTATTCACCTTTGGCATCCCTTAACAGTCCACTGTGCTCCACATACTACAGTGACCAACCAGATCCAATTCCAATTCTATTTTAGGGCAGGTGGGTGAAAAATGTTCTTAGAGTAAAATTGTGAGCTCCTTGGGCCTGTGTTTGCCCTTAAATATCTCTGTTGCTCACCCCTCTCTCTCTCTCTCTCTCTCTCTTACTTCCCGACCAATCCCTGTTTCCCATCTCACTTCAGCTCTGACCTCATAGTCCCTCCCCTTTTGGGACATCACTAAGCCTCCCTCTGCCATATTTCCTTTCTGCCAAATCATCTGCATCTGGCCACCCACACACTTGGCATGGGCCTGTGAACGATACGGACTGCCCATCAAAGAGGGCAACACTCTTTGTCCCCCTGATCCCCACCAATAAATACACAGACAAGTGTGTATGTTTGCTCAATTTGGCAATTAATTTACTCATATTTTCATTTCAAGTTTCACTTTATATTCACATTCGTAGGTATACATGTATTAGCATTTCCATAAAATCTTTCATTCCACATCCACTTCATCACATAATAATTAATTGTCCATTTTCTCTTAATTTTACTATATTTGCTTGCGCATGCACAAGAAACATGATGTGGCAGCTTAGGAGAGAAGCAGATTGTGGAGGTGCAGCACTGTGGCAACCAATGCCAGCACTGCATTTGTAGGCTTGGCAATGTTCACCCAATGCAGGCCCAGTGTCCTGATGACACTGGTTCTGCATAAGTGCTACCAAGTTGAAACGATTTGGCTGCTGCAATGAGGGGCTGCCTCATCATTACAACATCAGCCATTCTGCTGCAATGAGGGAGCGATCCATCATTGCAGGGTGGTACCTTGCCTAGTATAACATGCCTGTAAACATGGCAGTGGAGGAAAAGCCGACTGACAGGGGTGCCAAATCCTCCTGTCAGCATACCCTCAGCCCAGTTAATTTGCTGATGGGGAAGCTCACTCCCTGTCAGCATGATGCCCCCCATTTGTTGTGTGCCATGGGGGGTGCCCAATCCCCCTCGGCATCATACAAACATAGAAATATAGAAGCTTATGGCAAATAAGGACCACAAGGCCCATCCAGTCAGCCCATTTTGTTTTCTACCTTATGAATGTGCCATTGGCCTTTGCTCTGTCAATGGCCTATCTATTCATACTCATCTGTATTGCTCCCTTATGCCTATCCCATGCCTGCTTGAAGCCCTGCACTGTATTCATATCCATCACCTCCTGAGGTAGGCCATTCCATGCATCCACCACCCTTTCTGTGAAAAAGAACTTCCTCACGTTACCCCTTAATTGGCCTTCCTCTAATCTCATGCTGTGTCCTCTTGTCCTGCTATTTTTCTTATATTGAAACATGTTAGACTCTTTCACCTTGTTAATGCTGTTAAGGTGCTTGAATGTTTCGATCATATCACCGCTCTCCCTCCTTTGCTGTAGGGTATATATATTGAGCTCCGTTAATCTGTCCTCATATGTTTTCTGATGCAGTCCCTGTACCATTTTGGTTGCCTTCTCTGGACTACCTCAGTTTGGTTAATGTCCTTGTGAAGGTGTGGCCTCCAGTACTGCACGCAGTACTTCAGTGTGGCCTAACCAGTGTCTTGTAAAGAGGGATTATTACCTCCCTCTTCTGACTTGTGATGCCCCTACTACTACACCCCAACATCCCCCTAGCTTTACCTACTACTTCAGTGGTCTACTTGGATGATTTCATGTCATCTGTGATGATGACGCGCAAGTCTTTTTCTTCCCTTATGACTGCCAGCAACTCCCCTCCCAACCTATAGGTGGCTTCAGGGTTTCTCTTCCCTATGTTCATGATCTTGCACTTCTTTGCATTAAACCCCTGTTGCCACTGTTCTGACCATTTTGCCAGTTTATCCAGATCTCTTCTCATTCTACCCACCCCATCTGGATCATCTACTTTGTTGCAGATCTTGGTGTCATCTGCAAACAGACAAACCTTACCCTCCAGTCCATCTGCGTTGTCACTGATGAAGATGTTGAAGAGGACTGGCACCAGAACTGATCCCTGAGGTACCCCACTTGTGACTTGTATCTCTTCTCACTGTATACCGTTTACCACCACTCTCTGTTTTCTGCCTGTCAACCAATTTGCAATCCAGTTGACCAACTTCTGACCCACCTGAGCCTTCCCAAATTAGTAATTAATGTTCTACGTGAAACAATATTGAAAGCTTTGCTGAAGTCAAGGTAGGCAACATCAACTGCTACCCCCTGGTCCACCACTCTGGTTACCCAGTCAAAGAAATCTATGAGATTAGTTTGACAGGAAATTCCTTTTGTAAACCAATGCTGTCTTGGATCCTGTGCTCCTATGGATTCCAGGTGTTGCACTATCCTTTCCTTAAAGAGTGCCTCCATAATCTTGCCCACCACTGAGGTAAGACTGACTGGTCTGTAGTTCCTCACCTCCTCCCTGCTACTACTCTTGTGGAGCGGGATCACATTAGCCCTTCTCCAGTCTTCTGGGACCTCTCCTGTGCTCAGAGACTCAATAAATAGTTCTGATAATGGCTCTGCTAATTCCACCCTTAGCTCCTTTAGTACCCTGGGAGGTATGCCATCAGGTCCCATTGCATTGTCCACCCTGAACTTATTGAGCCCTTGTAGGACCCTTCCTTTTGTGAAGGGACTAGTGCACACCTCCCCCGTCCATGGTGCTGAGCTGTGGGCCCTGCCCTACCTTCTCTTCAGTAAATACTGAGCAGAAGTATCTATTTAGGATATAAGCTTTTACATGGTCCTCTTCCTCACACACCCCCTTATCTCCTTTGATCTTAGCAATACCCCCTCTGGACTTTCTCCTTTCACTAATGTATCTATAGAAAGTCTTGTCACCTTCTTTTTCTGTTTGTGCTAGTGTTTTCTCGGTTTGGGCCTTTGACTGCCTTACTGCCTTCCCTTGGGAAAATTTGGTATGCCTCCCTATCTTCACCCCATTGCATTCCCTTATATTTTCTGAAGGCCAGCCAGTTGGCTCTGACCTTATCTGCTACTGTTTTTGAGAACCAAAGTGGTTTCCTTCTTCTTTTGCACTTCCTTTTCTGTCTAACACAATGGGATGTTGCTTCAAGTATTGCATCCTTAATGCCTGTCCACTTTGCCTGTACCCCCTCCTTTGTATTTATTTTTGCCAGGGCTAGCTTAACTCTGTTGACCATCTTATTAAAGTCAGCTCCTCTGAAGTCCCATATTTTTGCCTTGGAATGGGATGATTTAATTGTAGTGGCCAAATTGAACTATACCATGTGATGGTCACTGGCCCCCAGGTGACCTTCTACCTGGAGATCTGTGATCCTTTCCCTGTTAGTCAGTACTAGATCTGGGATAGCCCTGTCTCTTGTGGGTTGTTGTACCAGTTGTTTGAGGCCCTCCTCCTGCAGGGAATCCACAATGTGTCTAGTTCTGTCAGATGTTCCTGCTGGTAATAATCAATCTGTATCTGGCATGTTGAAGTCTCCCATTATCAGAACCTCCCCTTTAGCTGTCATGTTTTGTATATCTTCTCACAGTAATGTGTCTGTGTCCTCCCCCTGATCGGGGGGCCTGTAGACAACCCCAGATCATATGGCTGGCCCATTTCCTGTTTCCAGGGTGACCCACAGTTCTTCTGGCTCCTTATGTCCATTCTGAATTTCTGTAGCTTTGATAATTTCATTGACATACAGGTCCACTCCACCCCCACCCTTTTTGCACCTCGGTTTCTTCTGAACAGTACATAGCCAGGTACTGAAGTCTCCCAAGTGTGGTTACTGGTAAAACATGTCTCGTTAATTGCTACTATGTCCAGTTTAGCCTCTGCAATTATTGCCTGAAGGTCTGGGATCTTGTTTCCCAGACTGCGAGCATTTGTGTACATGATTTTCCATTGGCCAGATTTTGATGTGTTAGCTGTTGAGTGAGGTCTGGCGCTTCCCCTGTGCATCATATGGGGAGTCCAACCTTTTTCCTTACCTGGTGATGCAAATGAACTGCAAACATGCTGAACTCATGTTTGACCACTAGCTGAGGGGAGAGGGGTGCTTTTCCCATTCAACATGTGGCGTGCTGCACCCCACTCCCCATTTGCTAGTTTAAATATTCTGCAAAGACATCAGACTTCTGCCCCAATGCACTGACTCCCTCCTTTGTCAGATATAGTACATCAAATTTAATGAACTTTCACTCCCAAAACTGTTGCCAGTTCCCTGCAAATCTGTTTCCTTTTTCCTGGCACCAGCCCTTGAGCTACATGTTTAGCTCCCCTATCTCCCCTTCTCTGACCTTCCGTCCATCTGCCCCCCTCTCCCAGACAGGCAGGGTCTTAGAGAAAGAGATGCCAGATGAAATGGATGATAGTTTGTCACCCAGCCTGGTCAGGTGTTCCTTGGTCCCCACAACTGACCAGCTGGTGAGATCATTAGTCCCTATGTGTACCAGTACGTCAATGTTTTCTCCTGCTTCCTGAACAATTTTAGCAATGTGGTCAGTGTCTCTCCTTGCTGATGTACCTGGGAGACATCTGATCATTACCCCTGGATAGAGATAGGAATCAACTCCTCGACTCATGGAGTCTCTTATGATCAGAAGTTTTTTGTATTTCCTTTTTGCTTTTTTTGTTTTGGATCCTGTTTTAGGTGAATTTTGTTGTGCTAGCCCCTGTGCTGCAGTGTCCTTTGCCCCTTTGTTTGATTTCAGAGATAGAAGCAGATACCTGTTTGTAGTTTTTATATGGTTTGTGGAGGTAATATGTTGGAGAGCACTAACTGATGGGGTACCAGATTTTCCCCTTCTAATCTCCTGCCAACCTTCCAGACCAACTTCCCTCTGCAGTAGAGGTGCTTCTGTTGGATGTTGGGTAAATGGCAGGTGGTTCTTATAATATATTTCCTCTTGAATATGCAATTTGAGGAGCACAGTCTTTGCTCATGCTGCCTGGAGCTGAGCCTTTAGATGCCCCCTCAAACAGTCATTCTTTGCTGACAGGGGGCCCAATCCCATTTGGCTTAAGTCCCCCCACTCCAAAAAGGCAGATGGCACACGGGGAGCCCACCCCAGAGTTCTGAAAAGAAGCCTGCAAAAAAAAAACCTTTTCAGCAATGTCTTTTTTTTTTCTGTCCCTGAAAGAAAGGAAATGGCCCCACACTGGTGGGGTCTCCTCCCCCAGCCTGCACCCAACCACTGTGCACCCTCCCCCCTCACACACACACCCCTCACCACATATTTACCTCTGGAGCCCGGCATGATGATCTTCAGTGGACCAGGAACACGTCTGCACTCTTCAAAGCTGACCGAGAACTGTAAAAATGCAGGTAAGCTGGGGAGTCACGTGATGCCAGCTCTGCAGTAGCAGTCTGATCCTTCGCCTCCAGCTTACCCCGGCTTTAAAGTCAATTGTTTAAAACTTCTTGGGGCATTTACGGCTTTATTTCGGGCTTTACAACAGCATTAAGTTATTTGAGCAGCTATCCTGGCACTTTCGGGCGTATATGGACGAAGTAATGAAGAAAAATACGTCCCGACACACGCCGCCCATGTCGCCGGCAAAGGCCCAGCCGGAGAAGCCGAGAGTTTCTATGGAGAATGAAGGCCCCAAGGAGAGTGGTTTTACTGGCGAGAATGAGCCCCTGACCCTCGCCCAGTTCCTAGCAGAGTTTAAGACTTTCAGAGCCAAATTGGGCTCGATTGCTGCAGAATTGAAAGCGGTCACGTCGGCACTGGAGGATCTATCCAAATGCACCGGAGACACTGAAGTAAAGGTCTCTTCCTTAGAAAAAAGGGTCTCGAAGCAAGAACCGGAGCTTGTTAACCTTCGCCAGAAGATCTCCAGGATGGAGGCAAAATTAGAAGATTTAGAGGGTCGGAGTCGGAGAAATAATTTAGTGATTATTGGTCTTCCGGAACGAGAAGAAGGAGCCGACCCGACCCTTTTCGCCCAGGGCTTCTTTAAAGATGTGGTAGGCCCGACGCCCTTCGGGGAGAAATTTATAATTGAACGGGCACATCGGGCCTTGCGAGCAGTACCACCTTTGGGTGCTCCCCCCACGGGTTTTCATTGTCCGCCTTTTAAATTTCCAGGAGCGTCAATTCATATTGCTGAAAGCCAAAGAGAATAAGGAATTGAACTGGAAGGGGACCCCTATTAGAATCACGCAGGATCTACCGTTACAGTAAGGCAGAAGCGCGGAATACCACCCGCTGATTTCTAAGCTGATCCCTGCTGGCATAAAATTTAAAGTACTGTATCCAGCGGTTACATGTGCTACTCAACGGGCAATGGGCTGCATTCGAGATGCTGCTGCGCTGGTAAGGGTCTGACAAACCTCTCCCGGATCTCTTCAAATGACCACGGGAGTTTGCCGAGAAAGATGGTCTGCCTTTCATTTTTCTCTTGGTGTGGTCTAGGGTTAGCTTACTCCCACTGATCGGGTGAACGCCCCTGTTTGATTTTTTTTGATCACACCACCCAGACTGAAGACCAGTAAGTGTGGTGTCCTGGCTAAAAGCTTTCTCTCTTTGTCCCGGAGTGCAGGGCTCACGTCCAGGATGAGCAGCCTGTGCGAGCGCAGTTTCAAGCTTCGTGTGGCAATATGTAGCTCTGCTTTTGAGTGAGAGGGTTCTTCTCGATGGTGTTTAGCAGAAAAGTATGTAATCACACGGCCATACCGAAGGAAGAATGGTTGCCGTGTCTTAATTCACCTTTCAGTCGTGGTATTCGTTTTAATTGTTCGGTAGCTCACCCTGTCACTTCTTGGGTTATGGACCTGCCCTGGATGTATATAGATGGACATTGTGAAGGTGGCAAAATTGGCTCAGAAGAGGATCGCATGGTGATTTTTGTGTACTATATTTTGTTTGCTTTCCCGAAGTAGTAGCATGGACAGACTGTTGGAATGAAGCAGATTTTTGGGCTATGTTTTTACTTTTTTCGGTTGGGATTTAATCATGTTTGTCGGGTGTCTGGATGTACATCTCATCATAATTCCATTGGGACTACCTAGATCTTTTTTGTACTTCGGACTACTTTGGATGAAACTGCCTGGACAAAGGAATTTTTTAATTTTTTTTTTTTTGAAAGTGTGAAACTACTGCAAGTTTGATTGAATGTCCTTTAAGTGATTTTTATGGAATGTTGGTTTGTGCTGAATTTGGGGGTGTGTGGTGGGATTCGGGGGGGAAGCGGATTGGGATTTAAAGGGTTAACAGTCTTGTGGATCACATAAAGGCTAGGTACTGGGGAAAGAGGGTTCATTATGAATATTAGTATAAATAAAGGCGGTGGACTAAATGGGTTTAGTTGCAAGGACATGCCGGGAGGGGAGTGGGGGAAGGACTAGTTGACGGAGTTATGGTCGCCATGGACCAAAGAGTGCTGAGAGGGGTGGGGGGGACAATCGAAGGGTGGGATATGGGGGGTGTTATGGAGGATTGCGCTACTTATTCTTGCATATTATTGGTTTATTACTGATACTATTTGTAGGGATAACTGGGGCGGTAGGGGAGGTGATAATTTTGGGGTATCAAAGGAATGGTTTGGGGGAGCTGGGTATTGGTGGGAGGGTAGCATTTGGAGGGATTTTGGATTCTTTGTGTTGGGAGGGTATGCAAGGCCTGCAAATATAGAAGTTTTGACTGGTTAACTACACAACTACAAGTCACTATAGGATTGTATCGGAAATGGGGACGGATGTTGCTATAAAATTTCTTACATTGAACATTAAAGGGGCGAGGGACAAAACAAAGCAATTTAAAATATTGAAGTACATTGATGCATTGAGGGCTAAAATTGTATTTTTGCAAGAAACCCACTTGTTACAAGAAGAAAGCAATGCTATGCGGAGACTTCAGATAGGGAGGATTTTCGCGTCACAGGGCACCACACAGAGCAGAGGGGTCATGCTATTATTTCACAGGTCATTGCACTTCATCCCCCTTAAGGTTATCCAGGATAATGAGGGAAGGTACATTTTGGTACAAGGTAAATTGCAGAACAAGGTTATGTTGATTGGTGCAATCTATGGCCCTAACTCGGATTCTCATGATTTTTTGGTCAAATTACTTAAGGTCTTACAACCTTTCAGCCATTTTCCCATGATAATAGCTGGTGATTTCAATACAGTGCTAGACCCATCACTAGATAGAGCTTCTAGGACTCAGGCACTTCATACTCCTGCTTCCCGAGCTTTTGGGGAATTGGTTGACCAATTGGGCCTAGCAGATGTTTGGAGGGTTCTTCATCCTCAAGAGAGGAACTATACATTTGTTTCCCCGACTCATGGGTCGCGTTCCCGGTTGGACTATATTCTATTATCTCGCACCTTGCTCCCCGGGATTCTCAGCTCAGCAATAGTAGCTGCTCCCCTCTCAGACCATTCAGCTGTAGACCTCACAGTTTTCCTACCTTCCTTAATCCGTAAAAGTAATAGATGGAAGATAAATAATCAGATATTGAGGAGTCAAAAAATAACCAAATATTTGTCAGCTCAAATTACAGAGTTTTTCATTTCAACTTGAAGGATCAGGTTCGTCCGGATATTCTTTGGGGAGCATTTAAAGCATATATGAGAGGTTTATTGATCAGCCAGGCAGTGCAGAGAAAGAAAGAAAGTGAAATCGCAATGGAGGGGTTGTTTAACCAGATTAGGTCTTTAGAACATAAGCTTCTCAATACCCCCACTGAGGAGGTGAAATTAAGTTTAGTAAAAGCAAAAGATGCATATCTTAATCTACTGGGGGAGCAGGCCGAACTGGCTATTATTAAAACTAAGGCAAAGTTCGTGGATCAAGGTGAAAAGTCGGGCAAATTGTTGTCCAGACGTATTTCCCAATTTGAAGCTTCCCGTTTAATAGAGGGTATTTTCTCAGAAGGGAGGGTACTATCAAAACTACTCCCGAGGATATGGCCCAGATTTTCAAAATTACTTTACATCTCTTTGTGGTATGCAGTTACCCTCAATCGGGCGGATATCTCCTCATTTTGGGCAAGTTACCCCTCCCTAATCTCTGCGAATTGGATCAATCAGTGCTCGTTACAGAGATTACACAAGAGGAGGTTGAATTGGCTATTAAGGGTCTTACATCTGACAAAACTCCCGGACCAGATGGGTTCTCACCCAATTTTTATAAAGCATTTGCCACCCAGTTGTCCCCGATTTTACTCAAATTTTTCTAATATATTTTATCTGGTAAAGAAGTAGAGCACTCCCTTACCGAGGCACTCATAGTGCTTATCCCCAAACCTAATAAACCACCTGAAAGACCAGCCAGTTACAGACCAACTTCACTGTTGAATTGCGACATTAAGATTCCGGCCAAGATATTGGCCGATCGTATCTGTCAGGTAATCCCAAAGTTGATTGGACCAGAGCAGGTAGGTTTTATGAGGGGTAGATCCTCTTCGGATCATTTTAGAACTCTGGCGATGTTTTCGGCCTCCGAGGAGTCCGAGCTACCAATGGCATTGGTCTCCTTGGATGCCGAGAAAGCTCGATAGGGTCCACTGGGCCTATCTTTTTGAAGTAATGTCATGTCGGCTTCCCTGAGAAATTTGTGGCTTGGATTAGGGCATTGTACGCAGACCCCGGCTAGGTCAGTGCAATGGGGCTATCTCTGCATCTTTAAATTACAGGCTGGTACGAGACAGGGCTGCCCCCTTTCACCCTTATTATTCAATTTGAATATGGAACCCCTTATAAGGAGTATAGTGTTGTCCCCTGAAATTCGTGGTATTAACGTAAGGGGATATACAATTAAGGTTATGGCTTATGCCGATGATTTACTAATATATGTATCGAAACCTGATTGGTCTATTCCCAATTTATTAAAACTTATTCAGAATTTCAGTGAGCTATCTAATTATAAGTTGAATCAGGACAAAACTGTGGTTTATCCTTTGAACAGCAGGGTATTTAAACCCGACATCATAGGACTTGATTTAGGATGGGACTCTAAATCTTTTAGATATTTAGGCCTTTTCATGACAAATAATCAGGATAGACTGCGTCAACTGAATTTAGAATCCTTAGTCCATACTATTAAACTCGACCTCAAAAGATGGACGCAGTTGACTTTGTCCTTATGGGGGAGAATAAATATTGTAAAAATGAATATATTTCCCAGGCTTTTCTACCCCTTATCTATGTTAAATATTTGGATTCCCCTTTCTTGGTTTAAGAAACTTCATGGTGAATTGGCTGACTTTGTCTGGGGCCATAGGAAGGCCAGGATGTCGTATCCTAAGTTGGCGGCCCCCAAGAATCTCGGTGGTCTGAGAATGCCTCATTTTGCACTTTATTTTTGGGCAGCACATTTAAATAAATATGGGAGATGGATGCATTGTGACAATACTGCCACGAATATGGGATATATTCCATTATGGGTTAATTTGGAACTTAGTCTTATTAAGAATGTAGATATTAATCCCAAGGCTCTACCTTATGTACCCACCCGTTTGCTTCCCTCCTTACTGAAAAAGTCTCCTATCGGACTTTCTCTTAGAATACATAATCAGTTATGTAATTTTTTGAAATACGAACAAATGTGGGATTGGGGGCAGCCTGTTTGGGGGAACCTGCAATGGCGGATAGGATATCAGACTATTAAACGGAACTGGTTGCCCGTCTTAGTGGTTTGCTCCCTGAAAGACTTTATAAATTTGGATGGTAGGATGATCTCAGCGGCGCAGATTTTGGTGAAGTTTGATTTGTCTCAGAGAGATATTTTCAAAATATATCAATTACGTCATGTTCTGATTCAGAGAATCGGTATCAATCCGGTTTATTCACCCTGCATCTCATTCTGGAAGACCTCAGCGTTTAGTCGGTGCCCCACAGGCTATTTCCAAGATCTATTTAGTTTTGTTCAATTGGGCCTTTAAGGATAACCTAGCACCTAGTTCATATTGGGCCAAAGTATTCCCCAACATAACCTGGGACTGGGCACTCATTTGGCGGAGTTGCCACAAATGGATCCAACAAGATCATCTCAGATTAGTGCAATTCAAAATACTGCACAATATTTATTACACACCTCAGAAGTTACAGGATTTAAAATTAGCACAGAGGTCTCTGTGTTTTAGATGTGGCAGGAAGGGGGGAGACCTTCTCCATATCTTTTGGCTCTGTCCTAACATAGCCCCTCTGTGGAATGAAATCAAAAGTAAAACGGATCCATTACTGGGTTTAGAAGACCTGTTCACCCCGGAAATATGTTTATAAGGTGATATGTCAGGTTGTATGGTTAAGCAGAGGAAATTTCATATATCCATGATTTCTTGTGTAGTTAAAAAATTGGTGTTGAGGCATTGGAAGGACCCCTGCCTAATTTCTTATTCTGAATGGTTGGCAGAATTCCTTTCGAGCCTCAGGACCGAGAGGATGATTGCCATACTGCACAATGTGTTTGCCCGTTTAGAAAATCTGGTCTCCAGTAGTAACAGCTTACTCATAAGGAACCTATAGCAGTGATGCCTCTTTTTTTCTTTCCCATGTAGTCTCTGATCGCAGTGCCTTGTTGGGAGGGATGGGGGTGGGAGTGGTTGGGTTGGGGGCTTATGAGGGAGACTGTATGTTTCTCTTTTATTCAGATTGTACTGATTGTCCGTCTAGGTGACCCCATCTGTATTTTACTGCTTACTTCTATATCATCTCCGCAAGTATTTGTATTCTAATGTTCAATAAAATGTTAATTGCAAAAAAAAAAAATGCAGGTAAGCTGTATAAAGGCACAAATAGGGGGTTTTCAACTTTGGTGCATATCTTGAGCATTTTTTTGAATTTTGGCACCACATTTTCAAAATGGGGTAATTGGGACCCCTCTTCATTAATTCAGTCACTGTCATGGCATTATTCGGTCCCAAAATGTAATTTCGCAGTCACTATGTGGAATCACCTTTTGGGATTGATTAATGAAATGACAGTGCCACTGTCCATAAGGTGGGCTCTCAAAAAGCCTATGTTGCAAATCTGGTGAAAAAAAAATCCAAAAAAATGACTGTTTTAAGAGCGTGCATTGCACAGTTTCCATACACACTAGTAACTTTGCGAATTTGTAATATTTTCACTTCAGATTTTCAACATTGGCATTTTTCCACACCTCCTTATGAATAGTAGAGCTGTAATTTTTCACATCCTGGCTGAAATGTGTTTTCACATTTCCGGTGCAGAAACATGCGGTCGCTGTGGGAAATCAGTGTTCAGGATACATTAAGAAAATCACAGTGACACTGTTCATGAGCAGAGGTCTTAAAATGCCTATGTTGAAAATTGGGTGACAAAAGTCCATAAAATTACTGTGTTACGAGTGTGCTTTGAGCAGTTTCCATGCACCGTTGCAACTTCTCAAATTTGTAATATTTTCACTCCAAATTTTCAACATTGGCATTTTTTCATACCTCCTTATGAACAGTACAGCTGTCATTTTTCACATCCTGGCCAAAATGTGTTTTTGCACTTCCGGTGCAGAATAGCATGGTTGCATTGCGAAATCAGTGTTTGGGATAGATTAGGAAAATCACAGTGACTCTGTTCATGAGCAGAGGTCCTAAAATGCCTATGTTGAAAATCTGTTGACAAGCATCTATAAAATGACTGTGTTGTGAGCTTGCCTTGTGCAGATTCCATGCACCCTCATAACTTCGCAAATTTGTAGTATTTTGCTCCAGGGCCCGGATATTCAGAAGTGTTGCACATAGCACAACACTGTTGCACCATGTGCAACCCACTGATGCACCCCAGCACGATATTCAAATGGGGATTGAGCCTGGCACAAATCCTGATGCACAGGAGCGCATCAGTAATGTATGCGGTGCAGGTGGGGGGGGCTTGCCCATTCATACTCCGCACATCCCAATATTCAGCCCGGGATGTGTTGAGCCCATGCATGCGCAACCCCTTCCTGTGCTGCACACCAGTGAGCCAAAAAAAAGGAACAATAGCTGGCCACCCACAGGTGAGCTGCCATATTGCAGGGTGCAACACAGCAGATGCCACCTGTGGGTGGCCACCCGAGCTTCAGCTGCACCTTCGTGGTGGTGCCCCCCCATGCCCAATCACAGGCATATGTAGAAGAACGTAAATGTCCAATATCCCTGGTGGTCCAGTGGACTGCTTGTAGCCCAATCATGGGCATGTGTAGTAGAAAATAAACGTCCAATATCCCTGGTGGTCCAGTGGACCGCTTGCAGCCTGATCATGTGCGTCAGTAGAAAATAATGCCACCCAAACAACCCTTGTGGACTAGCGGTGACCCTCCCCACCCGCCCACTGGAGCCCCACCACCCGCTCCCCCAGTCAGCAATGGGCGGCAGCTCCCACCTGCTTCTCCGCCTGCCGCCCACAGACTGACACCATATGGTAGGCTGCGCGCCCATTGGTACACAGTGTGAGCCAATGGGTGTGCAGCCCATACCCTACTACACAGTCCAGATATGTGAATGCCCCTGTGCAGCCAAGTTGCACTACCCCTAGGCTTGCTCCACAGCCTGGTTCAGTCTGAATATCTGGGTCCAGATGTTCAACATTTGTATTTTTTTCAGACCTCCTTATGAACAGTACAGCTGTCATGTTTCACATCCTGGCCGATGTGTGTTTTCGCATTCTCGGCCCACAATAGCACAGTTGCTGTGGGAAGTCAGTGTTTGGGACAGATTAAAAAAATGACAGTGACACTGTTCATGAGCAGAAGTCACAAAATGCCTATGTTGAAAATTTGGTGAAATAATTCCACTAAATCACTGTGTTATGTGCATGGGTTGCACAGTTTCCACGTAAGCTCGGAAGTAACAAAAGTCCATAAAATGACTGTGCTATGAGTGTAGGTTGTGCAATTTCTGTGTACCCTTGTAATTTCATGCATTTGTAAAATTTTCACTCCAGATTTTCAACATTAGCATTTTTTCACACCTCCTTATGAACAGTGCAGCTGTCATTTTTCATATCCTGCCCAAAATATGCGTTTACACATCTGGCGCAGAATAGCGATGGTCGCTGGGGGAAATCAATGTTTGGGACAGATTAAGAAAATCATAGTGACAGTATTCATGAGCAGAGGTCACAAAATGCCTATGTTGAAAATTTGGTGAAATAATTCCACTAAATCACTGTGTTATGTGCATGGGTTGCACAGTTTCCACGTATGCTCGGAAGTGCAAGCACTTTCCATATTTCCCCAACAGATTTTCAACATTACCATCTCTTCACACTTCCCTATGGATGTAACAGCTGTCATACTTCATATCCTGCCCAATCTGTGTTTTCATACATCTGGAGCAGAATGGCACGGTTGTTGTGGGAACTCAAAGTTCAGGACACATTAACAAAATCACACTGCCACTCTTCATGAAAAGAGGTCCCAAATGATTTCATGAGGTGGGGTCACCAAAAGGCCATATTGAAAATCTGTAGTGCAAATACCAACAAATGCCTGAGGCGTTAGGATTTCTAACCATAATGTCCCACCCTGTACAGACTGAGAGTCATCAGGGGTGTGCCTTTGGATAGCTGACTATAATGTTCATGCCATCCCACCCCTACTCCCCAGCCAGTGACAGGCATTGAGGTGTGCCCTGGACTCTTTGGTCCCAGAGTTCACCCCATTTTCCTATACGACACCTATTTCAGCATATGTTCTTATGGAATGGGGTGACTGGTAAGTCGAACACCCCAAGGCACACCTCAACATGTGTCGGTGACTGCACGATATAGTGAGGTGACATGGCATGAACGTCATGTGTGATGACCCAAACACATACCCCAATGCCTGTCCATCTCTGCAGGGTGGAGGTGGGGTTCAATACTTCACTGCCATTCCTATTATGCATCTGTATAACTCTTGCATTTCCAATGCTAATACCAGCAAGCAAGCATTCGGCATTGCCAAATGCTTGTTCCTTTTATTTCGTCTTCTCCCCAAAGATGTACATCATGGGGGGCCATCTTTTCTCATCCTTCTCTGTTCAAGGGGTACTAACATATGCCCCAAACCTCTACTTCCTGCTGATTTTTCATATGTCCTATTTTTCTTTGTCCCCCCCGTCCCTTCCCTCATCCTATCCTCCCTTCCCTCTTTTTCCACTAGTCCACCTCTTGCTTGCAATGGACGGTGGACTTCCCCCAAAGGGACATACCACACCCCTGTTTCAGCCTTTGTTTCTTTTCATCACATGCTCAATCACATTGGCAATCTTGGCATTAAACATTGCCTGGCCTAGACTAGAGAGGTATAACCCATCACACCTGTAATACTCGTCTCTGTCTTTTACTACTCCTTTGTGTACAACCATGCCAGCAAAGCTCTCAAACAGCCTGACCACTCTTGCATTCATTCACTTCCTAGTCCTGTCCAGGACCTTATAACTGTCAGCATGCCTCCACACCCTTTGTGGAATAACATCGAACCAAACGTAGGTCATCTTTGGACACCACTCTTTTATTTTCGAGCCTGATAACTGAGGGGTAAAGAGAGCCTCTTCTCTTAGTCTGGGCGCCTGCAGGAGGTGCTAGCCCGGCTTGGCTCTGCCCTCTGGTCTCACCCCAACCACCTCCCACCCAGGGGCAGCTATCAATTTAAGGATCTGCCCTGTGACATCACATCCGGTGACATCACGTCCTGTTGCCCAGAACCCATCTCCCCACTTTCCCATTTGCAGATTATACCTGCTGGCCACTAGAGGGACCTATGCTCCCTCACTACTTCCTACTTCCTACTCCTACCTGTATAGCACTACTTCCCTGGGATCTTGCTCACCACAATGTATTGGCCCTGCCTCACGCTCTGCCTGTGCCTATCCCCACTAGCAGTGCACTTACCCACTTACCCATCTGCTAGTCCACACTGTGCCCTGGCACCCCTCCCTCCCCTTGCTCCTGAACCTCCTCTCCTGCCCCTTGGGACCTCTGTGTGTCCCCATCCTCCCTGCCTTCCCCCTAACTTTCTCTTCACCTCAGGCACATCTGGGTGTCTTCTTATTCTTGCTTTCCCTCCTGTACCTCCCTGCCCACCCCTGCTCCCTTAGCCTCCCTCCCCTCATGTGAATCATCGAAAACCTCTCACCATCTCCCAGCCAGGGTGTTAGTCATGCTACTACTCCTGTCAGGGAACATTCATCCAAACCCTGGATCCCAGGAGCTCCCCAACTCGTACCACAGGCCTATGCATGGTCTCCATGAATATCTGTAGCCTCCTAAAAAAGTTTGACTCACTACAATGCCTGGTCACATCAATTAACCCTGATGTCGTCACCCTGGTTGAGACTTGGCTGTTGAAATCCTCCCCTGACTCCCTAGTCTCCTTTCTGGTTTCACCCTTTTCCGGTCTGACCGTGTTGGGAGACGGGGTGGCAGCTGCGCTATTTATGTCAAGGAATCTCTCCCTGTACTAGCCCTGCCCTCTCCCATCCTTGACTCCAGGGCCCAGGCGCTTACGCTGAAACTAACCCCTGACCCTTTAAAGGGACCCCTTTATCTGACTATTGCATACGTGCCCCCCAGGGACCAAATGCAGGCCATTGCCTCTCTTACAGAATACCTTACCTCTCTACCTCCTTCTGCTGATCAAATTCTGGTGGGTGACTTAAATGTCAACTGGCTCAGCCCCTCCTCCTCCTCCTCTACCCAAAACTCCTTTTCTGCAATAGACCTAACGCAACTAGTTACCCACCCTACCAGGACTAACCCCAAGAGAGGCTCCAGTACCCTGCTTGATGTGGTACTCACCAACCACCCTAATCGGATCCCCAATGTACAAGTCCTTCCAGACTCTCTCAGCGATCACTCCGCCATCCTATTCCACTGGTCAACCTCAGTCCCTAAACCCATAGCACAGTCCACATGCCAGGCGGCGCCTAATACCTGGGTGGACTGATAAAACTTAAGGAAATTCTGTCCCAAATTGACTGGTCTCCTATACAGGCAACTCCTGACATCGACACAGCTCTCCTTCTTTACCCAAACTTTAATAATGCCTGTGATATCTTTGCCCCAGTGTTGACCCGCCATTCTAAAAGGAAGAATGCCCTGGGTTACCCCAGCTTTGATCCACCAGCTCAAACATAGGACAACCTATGGCACCATGCCATTGAGACTGGCGCCCAATGACAGGGCGGTTATATGCTGCCCCTCAAACAAGTGCACTGGCCATCAGAAAGGCCAAGTCTGAGCACTATCGGTCCTCACTCACTGCCTCATGGGGAATCCCAGAACCTTCTGGGATAACATTAAACAGTTAAATGGGAGTGCACACTCCCCACCCACCCAGATCAACATTAATGGTGTGATCTCCTCAGGCCCAGCCCTCCCAGCCAACCACCTCAACACCTCATTCACTGACCTTAGCCCTATCCTCCATACAAATTTTTTTGACCCTCCTCCCCCAGCACCTGCCGTAAATCTTTCTCACCCTCATTTTCTCCTCCGCCGTGTTTCTGCCCAAGAACTTAGGCCGCACCTTGTCACTGCCCTCAAGAGTAATAGTACAGGCAGTGACGCCCTGGATCCGTGTATCCTATGGCTGGTCTTAGACACAGTCCTTACCCCGATCACATGCCTCATCAACCACTCTCTTTGCCTGGGAAGGTTCCAACTGCCTGAAAGTCACCACTGTCACCCCTATCTTTAAAGGTGGTGATAGGACTGTGGCTGGAAACTATCGACCGATCTCCATTCTCTCTCCTCTCTCCAAGGCCTTGGAAAAAGTGGTGGCCTCTCAAATCTCTGACTACCTCTCCACCTACAATGTCCTTTGTCCTGAGCAGCATGGCTTCCAAGCAGGCCACAGTACCAACACAGCCCTCCTAGAGTTCTCCAACTTTCTCCACTCCTCCTTAGACACTGGTCCTCTGGCTGGTGCTGTCTTCATTGACCTCTCAAAGCTTTCGACACTGTCTCCCACACCCTCCTTCTTGATGCCCTTAGTCTCTCTGGTTTTGCTGCTGGGCCTATCTCCTGGTGCACCAGTTATCTGTCTGACCGCTCACAGTGTGTAAAAATTAATGGGACCTACTCAGACATCTGTCCCATCTTTTCTGGGGTTCCCCAGGGCTCCATTCTGGGCCCCTTACTATTCTACCTTTACCTTAACACCCTTCCATGCTCTTGCTTGGGGAACATTCTATTGTACGCTGATGATGCAGTCATCTTTGCCTCAAGTCGTAACCCTATTGCCCTCCAGGACTCGCTGCAGAAGTCCTTCACTGAAGCCGAGGGCTGGTTCAAGGAACATAGATTGCGATAAATCTTAAAAACAAAACCATGTTCTTCACTCATCCCCAAAACAAGTCCTGCAACTTCAAACTCCTCATTCACTCTGGGTCCTCATTCCCACTCGAACAAGTTTGCTCCTATAAATACCTAGGGATCCATTTTGACCCTCCTCTCCTTCCATGGACACATCATGCCCTAGCCACTGCCACTAATATCCGATTGGGCATCTTACATCGGTATAAACACTGCCTCCCCGAGGCTCTTGACTCACAGTCACCTCCTCTATCCTGTCCCTAGTGGACTATGGACTGCTGGTGTATGGTGCTGCTGATCAGACCGCACTCCATAAAATTCGCACTACTCTGAATAAGGCCTGCAGGTTAATTACTGGAGCACCTAGGATGACACACACCCTGTCTACTGTATGCTAAAGCACTGGTACTTGATCTCGACGCTGCGGCCTCAAATATCTTACCTGTACCCTTACAAAAAAGACCCTCCTTGGGCTTTCCCCACCAGGATTGACCACCACCATACGCCGCTCTGTCCCACTAGTTCATACTCTGACCTCTGGGAAAACCTCTCTTGTTATCCCTAGAGCTAGGACCTCTCACGGCCAAAGAGCCTTCAGCTTTAGGGCCCCCTCCTGGTTCAACACACTGCCCCTCCACCCCAAGCTCCAACTATATCGTGGTTTCAAAACTTCCCTATGAACCAACTTATTAACATCGATGCTGTAACTGCCGCTAGTCAAAGCTGTACTCAATACTTATGACAAAGCTTATTACTAAGCTGCTAAGGACAACATAACTCTGTTATTGTTTGCATCCATCCTACCTTTACCAGCTTGTTTGTATCTATGTCTTAATTTACTGTTATACTTATGTGTTGTACTGCTATACTGTGTATTTTGGTTTGTCTTACTGTGACAAGGTACCTTTGTAAATGAGCCTATGGCTCAAAGGTTTTCCAAACTGCTGTTTAAATAAAATAAAATAAAAAATAAAAAATAAAATTTTTTCAATGTCCACCTTAATTTGATAAAAAATGTCCAGCCAGAGTCTGGTCCCCAGATCATTGCTTCCTAAATGAACCATGATTAAATCTGTGTAGCTGTGTTTCCTCCTTATCTCCATCAGTGCTGGGAGTAGCTGTGCCTGCTTCCTGCATCGTTTGCCTTTTCAGGTCAATTTGATGGCATTGATGTCCAAATACAGCTGCCTCCCCAGAGCCTCTTGCGTGCCCACCTTTCCACCCAATGAACAAAGGAGTACCTGCATATCCAAGTTTCTAGCCTCCTTACCCCTCCTGCTGAAACCATAAATAGAGACAAAATTACTGCTGTGCTCCCATTCATGGCCTGTCACCCCCTCACCTTACCCCAGTGATCCCTTCCCCCCGATTCAGTTATTCCAGCTTAAATGTTCTTCTTGATTAACAACCTGGATCTGCTGTGGGGAAGAAATCAAACACATAATTAGTATGGAGTCAAAGTACAGCTGGTTGCTGAACCCACTAGATTAGGGAACATGCTAGACCTGGTTCTATCTAAAAGTGAGGCAGTGAGGAACACAAGGGTGGAGAATCTGTTAGCTGATAGCAGTCATCTGATGGTGTGGTTTAAAATCACAATGAGCAGGGAGCTGGAGGAATCAGCAACAAAGGTGATGGATTTCAGGAAGGTGGACTTCGGGAGAATGAGGGAATTGCTAAAGGGGAGACTTGAAGGAATAAAACGGGAGATGTAGACAGCATAGAAATGGGACTTAATAAAGCAAGTCATCATAGAGGTGACAGAAACATGCACTTGGCTACAGAGTAAGAAGAGGAGGGTAAAAAGACCATGCTGGCTGAACAGGGAGGTGATAGAAGGCGTAAGGGCCAAAAGAGCATTGTACTTGGTGTTCAGAAGGATGGGGAAGAGGGAGGACAGGGAGGAGTACATCAAATGGTCTAACGAGGTGACCAAGAGGGTAAGAGTTGCAAAAGCCACAAGGGAACTCAGATTGTTGCAAGGAATGAAAGTAGGGGAGAAAGACTTTTTTAGATATGTCAGGGAGAAAAGGAAGTGCAAGGACAGTATAGTGAGGAAAAAAGGGGGGAAGGGTGTGAGGAAAAGGGGAAGAAACAAGTGGAAGCACTGAATGAGTACTTCTGCTCAGTGTTCACAAGGGAGGAGGGAAGTCCATTACCACTCTGGTTGGGAAGGAGGGGGGATGGGGGGTGTGAGGGAATGGATGGCAGGACAGAGGGTAGCAGAGATATAGAGGGGCTGAGGGTGCTGAAGGTGAATAAAGCACTGAAGCCAGATGGTATCCACCTCAGGGTGCTGCAGGAGATGGCAAAGGTTCTAGTGTAACCACTAGCAGACCTGTTCAGCACCCCCCTGGAAATGGGGGAGGTGCCTCAGGACTGGAGGATGGCCCATGTGGTACTGTTACATAAAAGCTGTACAAGGGATAAGCCAGGGAACTATAAGCAAGTCAGTCTGATGTCCATAATGGGAATGCTCATGGAGATTATACTAAAAGAAGGGCTGATGGCATTTCTGGAGGGCAGTGACCTGTGGGATGGGAGGCAGTGCAGGTTCATTTCAAGGAGATCCTGCCAAACCAGTCTTATGCAGTACTATGACTGGGTGATGAGGGAGCTGGATGGGGGCCATGCTGTGGATTTTCTGTACTTGGATTTCAGGAAGGCCTTCGATTCAGTGCTCCATGGGTGACTAGGGGTGAAGTTGTCTAGGGTGGGAGTGGGGACAAAGATGGCATGTTAGATCTCAAACTGGCTATGAGGTAGACTACAAAGGGTGGTGGTGGGGATGAAGTCTCAGAGCCTAGATCTGTGATGAGTGGAGTGCAACAGGGCTTGGCACTGGGTTCAGCGCTGTTTGGGCTATTCATTTCAGACACTGCTCTGGAGTGGTGAGTATAATTAGCATGTTCACCGATGACACCAAAACAGGTGCAGTAGCATATGATAAAGAGGGATGGATAAAACTACAGAGGGACTTGACCAAGCTAGAGGAATGGTCAGGGAAGTGGCAGCTGGAGTTCAATGCAAAAAAATGCAAGGTTTTGCATTTTGGATCTAGGAATCCAAGGAGAGGATACTGGCAATGGGGGATCAAGCTGGGGAGCACCGAGGATGAAAAGGACCTGGGGATATTGATAACAGCAAGCATGAACAATACTGCCCAATGCAGGAGAGAAGTGGTGAAAGCAAACAAGATGCTAGGGTGCATAGCATGGGGATTCACATCCAGGCACAGGAGGTGATCTTGCCCCTCTACAGGGCACTGGTCAGGCTGCACTTGGAGTATGGTGTGTGGATCTGGAAGCTGTACCAGAGGCAGGATGTCAAGTTGCTGGAGGGAGTGCAGTGGAGGGCAATGAGGCTGATTCAGTGGATGGAGTGAATTGACTATGAGATGAGGCTAAAAGAACTGTATATGTATGCACTGGAAGAGAGGCAGGAGAGGGGGGACATGATCGAGATCTTCAAATACCTGCAGGATATCAAAAAGGGGAAGCAGGGTTGGTGTTGAAACCAAGGAGTGGAAGGGAAACTAGGGGGCATGGGCTAAGAACAGAGGGAGGGAGATTCAAAAGGGAGATGAGCAAGCATTACTTCACAGAGAGAGTAGTCAAGAGGTGGAATGCACTACCAGAATGGATGATATCAAGCAAAAATGTGGTTGACTTTAAGAACACTTGGGACAGGGTACAGGGGTTGGTAATGGTGGGCAAGGAGGACAACAACAGGAGGTCAAGGGGTATATGGAGAGGCAGCTGCCTGCTAGGGAGCTAGCTGCACAATTGAGCAGCCTTTGATAGACCAGTAGGTCTGTTCTATGGCACCTTCATATGTTCACATATATGTATGTATGTATGTAAAATATTATGAGCATATCTTTTATAGCATTTAGAAGACCACCACCCTTTCTGCTTGATATCCCCAGGTGCGATCCCCCTTGTTGCCATTTCAGAGACTGACCCTATCTGAAATGAATGGAATTAGTACCCCGTTGGGTTTCCCCCCAAGAAGGCCATACCCTTCTTTAACACCACCACTACTTATGACCCTGTCACTGTGGACCCGTCCCCATGCAGAAATAGTAATGGGTTCACATCCCATGGGCACCAAGCTGCATATGCATGCAGGGCCCCCTCCAGACAAATGCTGGTATTCCTGTGACACCGCAACATGACCTTGATCCCTCTACCCAACTGCTCAGTCTTGGACCACCTTACCAGTACTGAAATCCCATCCCGGGTTCACATCATGTCATCCCATAGCAACCCTGTGGACTTGTCTGCCCCCATGTCCCACCACCTTACTGACTCTGAAGGATCCACTATACATGGCAGAGAAGACTGCCTTAAACAAAACTGCTTCACTACTACACCTGCATACCTGGTGCAGTACCCCCACTAGCCTTTCCAACAGTTCTTCTGTCAGTGGCCTCCTATTGTCCTTGGCCATCCCAGCCCCCCCCCACAACCAACCTTGCATCATGTGCCCAATGAGGTTGCTCTTCATGGGGTCCTTCCACCCCTTCAGTATGCACAACTGGCTTATCACAGCCATATGTACCCCCATTGTCACATGTGCCACATTGTTCTTCCAACCTATCACTATAAATTGTGCTACCTGTTCCCCCATCACTATCCCAATTACCTGGCAGCCAGTTAGTGTCTGGAATGCCTTAAAGGCCCTCCATGACGTTTCCTAAGCTTTTAAAGTCCTAGGGGACAAGAATCATCATCATCATGTTTATTTGTTCGGCATAAGCCATTACAAAACATTTAAAATAGATAAAACTGGTATTTACTTAAATACATACAATAAAGTACTCTAGAACATCCAAGTAAATAACAATACAAACAATCTTCCTAATATGGTCCTATAACTTTAAAATATTTAGGAACTGTGCAAGTTTTGTCAATATCTGTGTATCATTAGACATAAACAATTTTATTCATATTTGGTCAGTGGGGAGTCCAAGATCCCTTAAAATAGGTCCTAAGAAAAATGATCTATGGTTCTGGTATAGTGGACATATCAAAACTACATGTTTTAAATCATCCACCATATTTAGGTGGCATCTACATTTGTCATTATTCACTCCCTCTCTTTTCTGGGCATAATGTCCATAATGTGAATAAAACAATTCCATTCGGAATCTAGTTATCACTCTTCTTAAGTCTGGTTTATCTAGGAGCAATAGATAAGGTTCTATTGTATAAGATAGTTTGAATTTTTTAAACCACATAATGTTTTTGTAAGATTGAATTTTCGCCATGTCTTTACTGCTATAAACATTTGGACCCTTTCTTTAATCTGAAATTTTATGTCCCCGAATGGGAGGGAGTTAATTTGACAAAGCAGATGTCCCAGTCCCTAGCCCAACATCGTATATTTGATCTCCTCTTCTAGGCACATTCTTGGAATTCTATACTCTGGGTACAGGAATAACTTGAGTAAAAATAACATTTTCCTTTCCACTGTATAAGCTTCAGTTGGGAGATGAACCAGTTCTGCTCTTATAACTGAGGCTGGCACTGATTGGGATGTTTTAAGAATATATCTTAAACATTTATTTAATTGTACTTCCAGCTGCTTTGGGGCCATTAATGCCCATATGTCTGAGGCACAGAGCAAACTTGAGCACACCTTAGCCTCCAGTGCCCTCAAGAGACCCTTCACTAAACCATTCCCCATCTGGGCCGTGAATCTCTTAAAGGCATAGAAAGCTGTAGTTGCATTGTGTTTTACTTATTCATGGTGCAAATTACACCGGGTGGATTGAGAAAATTTTACACCTAGATAGGTATATGTTTTAACTGTATTTTAGTTCTATTTATGAATAAAGTAGGACTTCTTTTTTGCCTATTACCAAATATCAACATTTGGGTTTTACTAATGTTAATAGATAATTTGTTGGTACTACAAAGAATGGCAAATATATTGACTTTCCATTATAAGCCTAGAAAGGATGTAGATAAGAGAACTGAATCATCTGCAACAGCCAACAGTGCTTTTTTTTTATTTCCGATAACAGGAGAATGAAACTCAGGATACTCATCTGTGTTATAATTGTATATATATATAAATTAAATAGTAAAAGGGCTATAAGGCAGCCTTGTCTAACTCCAAGGTTAGTTCCAATCTTGGGAGTGAGATCTACCTTTTCATTAATTTTAACTTTTTGCATGGTATCTTTATGTAATCTAATCAGAGTGTCCAAAAGGACAGGATCTATTTTATAGGATTGCAACTTTTCCCACAAAAGGGTATGACTAATCAAGTCGAACGCCATTCTCAGGTCCACAAAGCAACAGTATAAATGTGACTTTTTAACCTTCATATATTTCCAAATCATATGTGTCAAGGTATAGCAATGCTGCACTGTTGATCTATGTGGTCTAAAACCATTCTGAGATTCACTCATAATACCCGATTCCTCAGCCCACAACTGTTATCTATCCAAAATGACACAACAAAATATTTTTTGAAGTGTGTTGATAAGTCTTTTGGGTTTATACATTAACGGGTCAAATGGACTATCCTTTTTTTTTTGAAGATTGGACAAATAATACTACCCTTCCAACTCGGTGGAATGTCTAAGCCTTGGATAATCTGATTGAAAAGAACATACAATAAGGGAATCCACCAATCAGAATTATATTTATATAGCTCTGCCACTATTTGGTCTGGTCCAGGAGCTGTATTATCTTTAAGCCTCAATAAGGCATATGATATTTCCTCCCTAGTAATAAGAATTGGCCTAGGATAAAACTGAGACAACTCATATTGTTCTTTAATTACTTCAGTAGAAGAAAAGAACAAGGACTTGAAATGGGCCATCCATACGTCAGTTGTAATGTAGGCCTCTATACCAGTGGCAAATTGGTTATAGCCTTGCCTTACCAATAGCGAAAACATCTTACTGTCTCTTGCAAGTATTGCCTGTCTCAGTTTTTTCCAGTTTATGGCCTTGTATTTATGCTTTTCATTCTGCAGTACCTCTTTATACTCTTTCCTAGCTTTATTTAATTGCTTAATACTGCTTTTATTTGGGTTCCGTTTTACATGATGAACCAGTTTGTTTAGCTGATGTTTTGCTTTTTTACAAATTTTATTGAACCAAGATCTTACCCTTGGTGGACCAACTATCTTGTATAAAAATGGTCTCATATATTTCAATATTGTAACTAAGAGAACATTTTGATCAGATTTACCATTATACTCTATAATATTATTTTTCCAATCATTGGGTGCATCAGAATCCAGTAGTTATCAGTGAAGCACTTAACATGGGTGTCCATCTTAATCTACGATTATTTCTAATTTCACATCCTAGTGCCAAAGCAGTATCCACTGATGAATTACCAGATCTAACAACCTTATACTGTAGGGATAGTGGCAAGTGAGCAGACTATGGTCTTTCAAGAATTTTAAATGAGTTAATTTTCTCTGCAGCCTATAGATTTATCCATAACAAATCTATTATAGATGATCCTGATGGGCAAGTATATGTATATGCTCCTTCCAAATCTCCCTCAACTCTCCCATTCATGAGGCACTGTTTTAGACCCGACAACCTCTCCAGAAAGGCTGTTCCATGTGTCCACCACTCTCTCCGGGAAAAAAAATTTCCTCAGGTTACCCCTGAGTCGTCCCCCCTCTATCTTTAAATTGTGCCCCCTTGTTCTTACACATCTCTTTTTCTGAAAGAAGGTACGATCCTAGACTTTGTTGATTCTCTTGAGGTACGTGAAAGTTTCTATCATGTCCCCCCATCCCTCCTTTCATCAAGGGTGTACATATTAAGCTCTCTCAGTCTCTCTTCATATGGTTTCTGATGCAGATCCTGCACCATTTTAGTTGCCCTCTTCTGGACTGCTTCCATCCTGTCTATGTCCCTGCATAGATGAGATCTCCAAAACTGCATGCAGTACTCCAGATGGGGTCTCACCAACTGTCTGTACAGAGGGATAACCACTTCCCTTTTTCTACTTGTGATGCCCCTCCCTATGCATCCCAGTATCCCCCAGGCTCTCCTTACCAACTTCTCACATTGCTTACCCACCGTTAGGTCATCTGATATGACTACCCCCAAGTCCCTTTCCATTATTGTTGTTGTTAGTACCTCCCCTGCTATTGTGCACGCTTCTCTGGGTTTTTATTTCCCAGGTGCATTACTTTTCACTTCTTTGCATTGAATCTAAGTTGCCATATGTCCAGTGTTAATACTCTTAACACTAACTGTCTTAGGACCCATAAGACTTTTTCTGACATCGCTCTCCTATTGTTCAAAACATCCACAACTGCTCTATTGTCACTCCAGAAGGTGACCTTTTGGTTCCTCAACATCTGCCCCCAGACTTCTGTGGCTACCCAGATTGGGAATATCTCCAAGAAAGTGATATCCCTCGTCTAGCCGGCCCAGGCCTAATTGCTGGGCCATGCCACTGTAAACCATTTTCCTCTGAAGTATCCTCCCATGCCTATGCCCCAGGCTGCATCAGTATATAGTTGCAGGTCCGTGTTGAATACCAATTCATCCTGCCAGGAAGTCCTGCTGTTGTAATGGCTTAGGAAAATCTCACCTACCTGCAAGTTCTCCCTGGTCCCTTTGCTAATATCCACTCAGTGGTGCAGCCTTGAGGCACCATGTGTTACCCTCACTAGGCACTGTGTAAACATTTTGTTAGTTGTTTAACCAGGACTAGCACACTAAGCTGAAAGCTTTTTTACAGGTGCAACCTGGGGGCACAGGGAAGTTAAGTGACTTGCTCAGGGTCACACAGTCTGCAAGTGGAAGCTGTGGGATTCAAACCCAGATCTGGTCTGCTGGATGTCACCAGATTTGCAGCTCAGAGCCTTAAACCACTGCACTAAACTGCCTCTTGCAGCCTCTTGCGGCTCAGTGCTACCATACGACTGGTAAAGTTTAAGTGTTCCATAAGTTGCTGCACCTGCTGGAGCTGTACTCTGTGCCTGGCCTTAATGAAGCCCAGCAATGACTTTAGTTTCCCCACTTTAGCATTGGGGAGTCTTAATAGCTCCCTTACTGTGTCTACCGCAATGCCCAAAACTCAACTTTGGCTATGCCCTCTGTTTTTCTGGGACAGGGCACTCTAGTTCTTGCACATGGCCTCAAAATCCCACAGCATCCTCTCTGTCTGTTGTCACCCTTCTCCTATTAATAGAAAGTCATCCAGATAATGGACCACTGTTTGGTCCCCGTATTTGTCCTGAAAGGCCCATTGCAGCCAGGCACTGAACATCTCAATGTCAAACAGGAAATGGAGCAGTCCATGGGCATGGCTTTGTCAAAATAGTAATCGTCACCTACTCAGAAACCCAAAAGATCCCAATCTTCTGACTGGACTGGCAGCAGACAGAAGGTCACTTCAATGTCCGTTTTTGCCAGCCATGCTCCTTTTGACTCTCTAACCAACCTGACTGCCTCTTCTAATGTAGCATACATCACCCTGTCATCCTTTTCACTGATGTGATCATTAACCGAGCCCCCGTCCGGGTAGGACAGGTGGTGTATCACCCAAAAGTCCTCTGTCTGTTTCTTTTGGTACCAGCCCCAAGGGTGATATTAGTAGCTGTGGCAGGAGGCTACACAAATGGGCCCTCCACCCTGCCAGCTGCTATTTCCTTCTGAATTTTCTGCTCCAATTATTTCTCCCTCCCTTAACTGACCTCAGGTTCTTTGCTTTGTCTCTTTCTGTGCTCCTTAACATGCAGACTGAAACATTCATAGAAATCCACCACAAGTATGGCAGCTTTCTCCTTGACCGGGTAAGACCTCAGCCACTCTGCATCACTTCTACTTTTATCCAGGTTTGTGCCCGAAGTAAGTGTGACACACCTCTATTAATTATCTTGCTGTCTGTTGTAGTGGGCTTGGCCTCTAGTCCCCTGTCCCCTGCCTCTGGTCCCTCCACCACTGCTGGCACCTTAACCCTGTATGGTTCCCTGAAAGGACTGATTATACGAATTATCCTGAGTAGCATTACCTTTTTCCCAGCTATTTCTGCACCTGTAGGTGGTTGCCACCGCACCTGGAACAGACATGCCGGAATCAGCAGTTCAGCCAGAAGCAAAATGCCCAGTTGTATTCCCAACAGCATTTTGCTGCTGTCCCAATGTTTTTCTTCCCTTCACCCTCATTGCTATTGAACCCCATACATATCTCTAACCACAGGTCGATCTACCAGGTGTCCCACTTCACATCCTCAAAATGTGCCATGCTTTTTCTGAACTTCTCATCATACTTCAGCTAACTATATCCCTTATATATGTCCCCTGCAAGCACCTTGGCTGTTCACTGACTGCCTTTTTGCCAGTTTTCAAGCTGTGCCCTGACCAGCTTTTAGCTGGCTAGCTAGTCTACCCTGTACTGCTTAGCCTTCTTTTACCTGGAACTGCATGTTTCCAGTCTATATGGGCAAATGTGCAAGTTTCCAAACTATTATGGGTAAATGTGTTTTATGCAGGGTACTGTTTTTTATTTCTGCTTGTGGGTTACTGTGTTAAATTGTTGTGGGTTTATACTGCACTGTTTCTGTTTGTGTGCAAATGTTCTGTGACTATATTGCTAAAAGTGCTGACGTTTGCTTATTGTATTCCTTTCATCCCCTCTGCTCTAACCTCTCAAATCTCTTCTCCACAGCTCCATTTCCCCCTCCCCACTCATTACCTTGCACGCTGCTTAATCTAGCCCTCCTCCTTCTCCCTATCTCACCTAAATTGCATTTTGATTTGCTATTCAAGGTTCTGGCACCTAGAGACAGACACCCATTTACTGCTCCCATTAGTTTCCAAACTTCACCTCCCCTTTCTCTGTTACTAGTCTCACCCACCACTTAACCAGTGGCTGACCCTCTAGCCATTTAAAGTTTCTGATTCTCCCCCTTTTCCCTCCACAGAATCGTGCCCTTGTCTGGGCTTCCTCCTCCAGACCTGCAGCTGTGGCTCACTCCTTGGAGCCAAGTACTGTGCTCACAAATTCTTCCTATTCCTAAATCAATTGTTCACTAATTTCTCTGCCTTTATGAAAAATACATCCCCTACTTTCTTCTCCCTCTTGTTCTGCTTATATCAACCTCTTTACCCCCTCCACTTGCTCAATACTCATCAATTCCTATTAACTCTTCCATCCCCATCAGTTATTTTCTCCAATCCCCTAACCACATCCATGCTATCACCCCCCCCATTTGAAATACAGTCTCACTCTACCACTATTCTTCATGCGGCTTTGATAACTCTGTCCACTGTCACTGCAGTTCTCAACCCTCTTCTTCCTCACTGATCCACTTCCTTCTCCTCAAAATACTCAATCTTTTTGCCAGCCCCTTCAAAATTTCTAAACTCCACTTTCCCATACTTCCTCTCCTATTGCTCTCCGCTGGGGATATCCACCCCAACCCAGGCCCTTTTTCCCATAGCTCCTCTGGTGCTTCCTCCTCTACTACCTCCCCTTGCTCTCGTCTCTCTGCTCTCCCAAAGGGCTTAAAGATCCTACAGCTAAACACGTGCAGCTTGTTGCAAAAAATAGACCAGATTCAGATCATGGTGTGCACTCTAAAACCAGACATTCTTTTTTTTAATTTATTTTTTTATGAAGTATGCTTTTTGCCCTTGGTCACCACTTATTTAACACCACCCCTTGCACCCACCTCACTTCCCTTATTGCCTTAGCTCCAGAATACCCCCTGGTGTACCCCTCAGGGCAGGGCCACAGCACCTTATCAGGCCTGTCTGCAATGGGGGAAGGTGTCGGCTGCTGCTGACATTACCTCCCTGGCTTCCCCCCTAGGGTGGCATTCAGGGCATGGAGATGCTTTGTGAAGTCATATTAGGTCAAGGAGAGGCAGGGAGCAATTGTGGCCAGGTGCTGTGGTGGACGTCAACCATGGTGGCCAATGATTTTTTTCTTGAGCTGCCCCAGGGGCAGGGACATACAATGAAGTCCAGCATCCATCCAACCCCTCATGCATGCAGGTGCTGGTCGCTTGTGGTTCCCCAGCCCCAGCCAGTGGTCCCTTGAGCACTGAACACTCTACCCCTCCCTCCCCCCAGAGAAGGAGAGCAGTCCATGGGATGCTTAATCCTTCTCCTCCCTCCGGCCCGCCAGCTACCAGGTCTGTTCCCAAACCCAGGTCACTGGTGTCGCAAGCAGATATCCAACCACTGCATTGATGGGCCTAAAACCAGACATTCTAATCATCTCAAAACTTGGCTAATGAGCACTATCCCTGACCACTCAGTCTCCATTCCTGGCTACTCACTGCTAAGGCAAGACCGTGCTGGCAGGAGTGGTGGTGTGGCCATTTATCTGCTAGCCTCCATCCGAAATTCCATCATCTACTCATCCTCCAGTCCTGAGACCCATGATTCACTAGCTATCCATGTGACCCTCTTATTCACTCTCCCAATCTTCATAGCTGCCATTTACTGCTGCCCAAATGTCCATCCTGCAGTCATGCTAGACCTCCTAACCTCCATCATTTTCGTTGCTCACTCTGGGGAATTATTCATCCTAGGCAACTTCAATATAAATTGGTTAAATATTACCTAAAACTGCCAAAACTAAAAAAGAAATTGAAGTCCTAAACCTCTCCCAACTTGTCTCAGAACCCACCCACCCAAACCACAAGACAGAACAACACTCATTACTCATCTGGGCCCTTACCTCCCACCCCCACTACGTCATCACCTCTGGCATCCTCCCCAATGCTGTCAGTGACCATAACCCAATATTTGTAGTTAGGAAAGTCCACAGAATTAAATGACCACACAAAACCATATAACTACTCTCATTCAAGTCTCTTGAACTTGAACCTCTCTGGAGCAACCTTGCCACTTCTGACTAGTCCCCCCTAACCTCCCTCCCTCCCCTTGGTTGATAAGACCTTGGCCTACTTCAAAGAAATCTTTCTTGTAAACTGGAATGCCTTTGCCCCACTGAAGCAAACCAGAGTCAGAAGTGACCACTTACCTTGGATAATACCTGAACTTCTGGCCTGCCTCATGGCTACAGATCGAGCCTGGAAGTATCATTAAGCTACCTAGTATCCTAGTGACCTTGCCAACTACTGCACACTCCAAAATGCTTGTACGAGGGCTAAAAGGTTAGCCAAGTCCGCATATTTCAAATCCACCTCCACCACCACCATAAATTCCCCTTCAGAGTTCTGGAATTTGGTCCATGCACTAGTCATTCCCTCTTATCACTCCCCCCCCGGTACTTAAAGTAAATAGATCACTAGTGGCCAACCCACCAGACATAGCTACAGAATTTAATTCTTACTATACCTTCTGTGCCACTGAGCTTGTGAAATCCTTCCCCTCCTACCCATCTTCTTCCCCACCCTCTACCAGTGTGCCCCTTCCCCCACCCTCCCACTTCCCTTTTCTTGCTCTACCGTAACCCCAAATGATGCCCTAAGTGCCCTGCTCACCATTAACCCCCTCTAAAGGTGCCTCCCCTGATGACCTTAACTCAAAACTCCTTTCCTTCTCAGCTTCTGTCATTGCCTACCCCCTCTCAATAATCCTAAATCTCTCATTCTGTACTGTCTCAGTCTCCTCTTCATGGAAACATGCAGTGGTCCTTCCTCTACTGAAAGGGGGTGACTCTTACATCAAAATTTCATTAATTAGGACTATAACTTTTGGCCCGATTGTAAATGGCCATTTGGATTGACTGAGCTCTGCAGGTTGCTCTCCTAGATTTAGAAATTTGAGTCTTGGCCTATTCACCTTTCTGTGAGGGTTTAGTGGGGGTGCTTTGGGTGTAATGTAGGTGGGGTGATTGAGGTTGGGGGGGTTTGTTTTAATGAATGGTTGTGTGATATGATTGTTAGGTTTGTGTATATTAGTTGTGTGGATCTGTGTGTGTTTAATAATGATTAGTTGATTACTGAGGCTTCCTGGTTAGGATAGTATGTGTCTGGGGAAGTCAGAGGGTCTGAGGCGGGTCAGGATTCATGTATGAGGAGTCCCAGCTCTTTGATCTGTGGCCCATTATCAACCTCCCAGTTTCCACCACTACAGCCCGTCGCTGTGGGGAGGTTGAAATTAGGAGGTCTCTCATTGATCAACCTTGGCGGGGCACCTTGCAAATGTCGAGAGGGGAAAGATTGAGGTTATCGGGTGCAGGAGGCACACCAGGTGTTGACGGGACCTAGGGAGAGGCCAGACCTGCTTGGTTCCTGTCCTCAGGGTTTTCACCAGACCAAGTAGACTAGTACTCAGGAGGGCTACACAGCTCACTAATCCCCTGAGGGTAGTGCTTTGCAAAGCCAAATCGACCAGGAACAAGACTGCAATTACAGCAGACTTGGTTTCTTCTGTTGATCTGGCTTGCATTACCGAGACCTGAGTGGGTGATGATGCAGGCCCAGTTCTAGAGGCCGCCATCCCCCCTGGATATTCAGTGGTGCGCTACCCCAGAGTGGAATACAGGGGCGGGGAAGTGGCCTTCTGTTTTAGATCCAAGGTTGTATTCACTGTGCTCCAAGTGGGAAGACTGGGTTCTTTTGAATGTGTGGCCATATGTGGGGGTCCAGTGGAGGTAGCCGATTTCATCATCTGTGAGACATTGGAGATGTTTAATTCTTGGGGATTTCAATGTCTGAGCTGACGATAAATCTTCTAGACTAGGTTACAACCTCCTCTAGATTATATCATCTCTGGGCCTGTTGCAAGAAGTTTCTTCTGTGACCCACCAGAGCGGCCACATGCTGGACCTGGTCTTCTTGCTTGGGCTGGAGATTAGTAATCTCAAGACTGACCGGGTTGCCATTCCATTCAAATAGCGGTAGCAACATCAGAAACGGTATCCCACAGGGAGGGTATTTTTCATTCAGAAGGGCACTAGAGACAGATAGTGCTGGCAAAGAACATCGGAGCAGCTTTTATTTTTGTGAACTGTGTCTTGGAAAGTTTGAAGTATTTTTGTTTTAGATAATCCAGTTTGAAATTGTGTATTGAGAGGAAAGGTAACAAAGTGGTTTACTAGTACAATAGTGAATGTAAGGCACATAGAAAAAAGGTAATTTTCTTCTTTCAGCAAGAGTAACACAAGTGGCTGTGTTTCCAGATTCTGGACCATGCTCAAGATTTCAAATGTGATAGGACTCTTATTTTATAGATTAGAAAGTTTGATATTTATCATCAACCTTCCTGTCTTTTGTATCCAGTGTGAGCAAGATTGTACAAAGTTAAACTGAAAGGAAACATTCTTTTATCCAGCAATTAACCCCATCTGAGTAAATAATATTGTGTTGTGCAACTGAGTCATTGCTGTTATGCACTGAGTTCTGAATACAAAACTATATCAAAGCAATGCTTCTGAAATTATGACAAGATGCTGCAGAAACAGCTTTTCATGAAGACTATAATGCAAGCATTGTATGTCACTGTAGAGTAACGAAGAGAGTATAGCTGTAATGATATTGATGAAAAAGTGTCTGTGAGTACTTACCAGGTGGAAACTAGACCTTATTTTAATTTTGTGCACTGAACATATTAGCGGAACAGTCAAAACGTCTGAAATTATGAATGTCTAATCCATATGTGCTTGGAGCTTGAAAGTTAAGTTAGTCGTATGAAGAAGTTTAAATAACAAAAACACAGCCCCAATTGGTCAATCTACAGGGCCTGAAATGTGGTGCCCATGTCAACTCCCTCTCTCTCTTGCCACCCATTGTCAATCCTGATTTACTTTTTTAAAACAGAACAGCTTCACTTTGAACAGCCCCACAGTGCACTAGAGAGAGAGAAGGAGAGAGAGAGTGTGAGAATGAGGAGTGAATACGCCCCCCCCCCAAGTTCTTAGTCAACTCCCTCTCTCTCTTTGTACTTTATTTTTTAATTAGGAGCAGCTCTTCTCGGCTGCAATGTACATGTATTCTCCCTGGCTCAACTGGCATTTGGGAGCGAATTGACACAGTAGCGAGTAGTCACCGGAGCGTACTGTCGGGAGTGAATAGTTGGGGAGTGAAAAGTTGGGTGCAAGTTGTCATGTACCCAACATTGCACAGTGGAATTCTCACTCAGGACCCCCGAGAGCCCTACCCCGGCAGAGATGGCAGGTTGCCACCCTTTGATAGTGGCAGATCTATCTAGTGTGAGCAGTGCATGTGTAGGGGTTATGGGCGAGGCCATCACCACATAAAATAGGGCAATGCTGGCTATGCTCGACTCTCTCACACCAGTCCATGTACAACCCAAATCCTCTCACTTGAGGTCTCCATTGTTTGATGGTGAGCTCAAGGTGATGAATATTTTGGGTTGGAGGTTAGAGCACAGCTGGTGGAAGTCGAGGCTAGGGGTGGACAAACTTGCCCTGCGCTCTCATTATGTTGAGTATCAGGGGGTGATCACCTGTAAGAAGGCAGAGTTCCTCTCCAGGGAGATTGCTGCCAGGATGAATCAACCAACAGTGCTCTTTCGTAATGTGGATAGGCTGTTAAATCCAGCCTGTTTACAACGGAAAAAAGCCTTTTCTGATACATTATGTGAAGAGATTGCTTGATTCTTCTCAAACAGGGTGTCCACCATTCGGCAGGGTGTTCTGCAAGTGTGCCACATTGTGGCCGACAGTGATCACCTTGGATGTCTGGAGAGCACTCCACCTGGTTGAGGGGAGTTTAAACCAGTAGAGGTAGCTGAGGTCATTGAGGTTGCCATCAGGCTAAAGCACACATACTGTGAACTGGACCCAGTGCCGACACATTTCTTGATGAGATGTGTCGACACTGTTGGCCCGGTGTTCGCCTTGATTGTCCTGCATTCTGTCTCAGAGGGAGTCTTCCCAGATGGCTTGAAGGAGGCACTGGTCCTTTCTCTTCTGAAGAAACCATCTTTAGACCCTGACATCAAGTCAAATTACCGTCCGATCTCCAACCTCCCACTTATAGGGAAGGTTGTTGAGGAAGTTGTGGCACAGCAGCTTGAGGAGCATCTCGTGACCTTTGATTTATACAGAGCTTTTCCAGTCAGGGTTTAGTGTAAGGCATTGCATGGAAACGCATTAGACTGGGTGCACAATGACCTCTTTAGGGCTCGAGATCGAGGAGAGGGGACAGTTCTCATTCTCCTTGACCTCTCCTCAGCATTTGACATGGTAGACCATTGGGTGTTGCTCGACCATCTGAGGGAATTTTGTGGACTTGCCAGCATTGTCATCTGCTGGTTTGATTCATATCTCATGAATCGGAGGCAACAGGTAGTGATGGGGAATATCGCCTCCTCTCATAGCCTCCTGTCATATGGAGTACCTCAGGGTTCGGTCTTGTCACCAGTGTTCTTTGCCGTGTACATGCTGCCCCTGGGAGAGATCATTAGGAAATACAGTTTGGGTTTTCATTGCTATTCTGATAATACCAAACTGTACCTTTCTTTTGCCCTGGAACATCCAATGTGGTGGAAGTGCTTAACAGCTGCCTTACCAAGATCAATGACTGGATGGCCTCCAGCTGGTTGTGACTGAACCCCGATAAGATGGAGGTACCTGTGGAGGAGTCAAACAGAGGGTATGATAGGATGGCCTCTGTCACAGTAACAGGGTTATTCCTGGGTTCTGTGCTATTAAAGGTCTCCTCTGTGGTGCGTAATCTTGCTGTTACCTTTGATAGTGGATTGACATTTGAAGCTCAGGTGTCATCAGTTGTCTGGACCAGCTTTTATCATCTTAGGAATATCGCCAGGATTAAGCCCCTAGTTCCAACCATGGACCTCCCTACCTTGGTACATGCCTGTACAATGTCCAGGCTTGATTATTGTAATGAGCTATTCTTCTAGGTCTTGGGAGGTATCCTCTACAAGCTGCAGCTAGTGCAGAATGCAGCTGCTAGGTTGTTGATGGGGCAGTCTTAATACTGCCACATCACCCCGGTGCTGTGCAAACTGCACTGCCTGCCAGTCAAGTGGAGGATCCTCTTCAAGGTGGGCTTACTCATCTTTAAGACCCTACACAGGCTGGTCCCTTGGATACTTATTTGACCTTCTGACACCTGCCACTTCGGTCCTTTCTCTCCACTCTTCTTCTAAGGGCCTCCTTGCAATTCCAGGATGAAGCTTAAAACTGCCAGTGACAGAGTATTCAGTGTTGCCAGCCCAATCCTGTGGAATTCACTGCCTCCATCTGTAAGGGAGGCACCTTCAATTGAAGTTTATAAGGCGTGCATCAAGACCGTCCTGTTTAGTTAGGCCTTTTCTGACACTATCTACTAATATATTTCTGCGGGATAACTGTGTTAATAACTGCTGTTATTTTTCAGTTGTGTTTTATAAGGAATGATTTTTTTATTAATGCTTTATTTATGTGTGTGTTTTTTAATGAATAGTTTGTATTTATGTATGGTACCCAGATCCTCCAGGATTGGGTGCCTGAAAAATAAAACTTGCCTTGCCTTCATCCTCTGGCATGTATCACCCCATTTCTCTCCTCCCTACCCTTGACAAAATTCAAGAACACATTGTCCTCTCCCAACTCAATTTTTTCTGTCTGACACCTCCTGTTTCACCACTTTGTGGTCTGGTTTCAGGAAAAAAAACACTCAACCACCACCTCTCTTCTATGACTCACAGACTCCATCCTAGCCAGGATGGGCAATGGCCAAATTACCTGTGCCATTTTTGTTGACCTGGCCAAGGCTGTCAGTGCTATCTCTGCTTCTTGATTTTGCTGCTGTTAGTGTACTCCAGTTTATATCTCGAAGGTTGAAGTCCCCCATGAGTATCACCTCTCCAATCTAAGTCATTTTGTGTATTTCTCTATCAGGTCTTTGTCCCTTTTCTGTCCATGATTTTGAGGCCTGTATATGATGCTGATCCTGAAGGTTTTTACATTTCCTGTATCTACAGTAAGCCACATTGACTCGGTGTCTCCAGGGTGGCTCAGCAACTCTGTAGCTTTTATGTCTTTTTTTCTTTATAATTCAAACTTTATTAACACATTTTCACAATATAGGAGGCAGCAACTGTAACATACAATCTGTTCACAGTGTTTTACACAAGCTGCCCCCATCCCTCCACCCCAGTACAGCAGTGTAATACCACATTGTAACTTAATCCTATAACAATAGCCATATGCATACAGGTATAACTAACAGCTAACAACACATATATCCTCTGCAATGGTGATTAAGGTGAAGGGATCCAGATACGTTTGTAGCTTGGTAACCGATTGTGGAGACTGGCTATGGCTTTCTCTGTCTGAAGGTTAGCAAGGATTTCGTTAACCCATTTCTGATATGTTGGGCTAACCTTATCTTTCCAATGCCTTAATATAAGTTTTTTGACAGATAATGTGATCATGGAGATATGAAATCTCCGAATTTTAACCTTGATGGAGGACAGGTCAGCCAGGAGGCAAATATCCAGTGTGAAGCAGTCCTGCAAACCCAGTAAGGGGTCCAGGTTGGTTTTAATTGAATCCCACATTGGGATTATTTTGGGACACATCCAGAATATATGGAGAAGTATTCCCTCTCCTTGGGAGCATCTGGTACATACGTCTGATTCGAGAAGTCCCCATCTCATCAATTTAGCTGGAGTATAATACAAGTTGTGTAAAATGTGGTATTGCATAAGGCGTAATCTGTCTTGAGACACATATTTATGACAGAACTTCCATAAGGCCGGCCAATTGAAAGTATATTGGGGAAAAATAGAACCCTAAAATCTAGTCAGACCATAGCAGCCCCAATACCGTTGATGAAACAAAACTTGATATATTTTAGAAATGACACTAGAAGAACCCAGTAAGGAGGAAAGTTCAGGAATCAGTGAGAAAGCTGGAGGGTGAGGGGGGGTATTACCCAGCACAGCGGTAAGCAAGTGCTTTAATTGGAACCCTAAATTGCAAAGATACTGGAATGCCAAATTTATCTGTGATTTTAGCTACAGGAAGCCATGCTCCCTCGCCATCCAAAAATGTGGATACTATCCCATCGCCCATATGGGGCAACCATGTACGGGAGATCTTCTGCTTATTTATAGTAAAGGCCAGTGAGTTCCAAATAGACTGGGACAGGTCCAGATATGGAGTATATCACAAAAAGGAGCAAAGCTGCACATATCCTTTTAGTGAAGTCATAAAGGTAGGACATTTACTAGCATCTTGTAAAAGAGACAATTTAACATAAAACATAGTCAGGGCATCCATGTTCATAGACCGAATGAAGTCTAGTTCTATGTTGAGCCAAACCGGTCTCAAACTCTCGGGACCCAGACTCACCCACTTCAGGCATTTAGGAAGATGACTAGCCCAGTAATAGATAGCCAAGTGGGGAATCCGCAGTATCCCATCTGCTTTCAAGGTGGCCAGCTTATAGTATGCCAGTCGAGAGTGTTTGTTCGACCAGATGAAATTAGTAAAGATTTTATGCATTTTCTGAAACCAGGATAATGGGATGAATGAATTAAGGCGAGAAAGGGGATAAAAAAGGTGGGGAAAAACATTCATCTTAATTATATTGATATGGCCCCATAATGAAACCGGAAGCTTAGACCATCTATCCAGGTCCTTGACAATCAACTGGGAAAGAGGCTCCAAGTTTCCTTTAAACCATGAGGAAGAGTTACATGTTAGTTTAATACCCAAATATTTAAGAACCTGGGGTGCCCAACACAAGCCAAAATGGGTAATGTCTGTCTTAAAGACCTTATGGTTAAGGAGAAAAAAGGACGATTTATTAGCATTTAATTTATAATTTGAAAAGGAGCTAAATTTGGCAATTTCCCCCAACAAGGCCAGGATAGATGTCGTCGGATGAGCCAGATAAAGCAGAAGAACATTAGCATATGCGGTGATCTTGACCACATTGCTCCCCACCGGAATGCCTTGTATCTCTGCATTGTTTAGAATATTTTGAATGAGAGGCTCAAAATATAGATTAAATAAGAGAGGGGAAAGGGGACATCCCTGTCTGGTACCTGAATATAAAAGGAAGGGTTTAGAAAATGCACCATTTCCAGAAATCTTAGCAGAAGGAGCCCGGTATAAAGCACGAATCCAGTCTATGAACATGGTAGGAAAATCAAAAGCCTTAAGGACCTGGAATAGAAAATTCCAATTCACACGGTCAAATGCCTTCTTGGCATCCAGGGAGACCAACCCAGCAGGAAAGGTAGCATCCCTGGACTCCGAGAAGACATGTGAGAGGGTGTGCAAATGGTCTAATGATGACCGCCCCTTCATGAATCCTACCTGGGAAATGCCAGTCAGGTCCGGAAGGACCAGAGTTAACCTATCAGCCAGTATCTTTGAAATAATTTTGATATCCTGATTTAAAAGGGATATAGGCCTGTAACTCTGTACTAACTCAGGATCTTTATCCGGTTAGGGGAGAAGGACAATCAGGGCTTCAAACAGGTAGGTATCTACAGCAACCCCGGAGAGAATATGTAGGTACAACCAGTGAAGCACTGGCAGTAATTGTTCTCGGAAAACTTTATAAAATAATGAAGAAAAACCATCTGGCCCCAGAACTTTATGTGAAGGCAAGGCCTTAACAACCTCCAAAATTTCCTCCAGGGATATAGAGGAGGACAAAAAACTCCTATGCGCATCTGACAGGGAAGGAAGATGGGAGTCCCTTATATACGCCTCCAGCATCTCCAAGGGAGGAGAACAGTCCATGTCCCTGTATAATTGCTCATAGTACAATGCAAACTCTTGTACTATCTCGGAAGGGGATACCCTCAGGGACCCATCCTCCTGAGCCCGGACCGGAGGGATAAATCTTGCAGACCCCTGCTGCTTTAACCTTAGAGCGAGCATTGCCCTGCTTTTTCTCCCTGATCCGTGTAACTAGCTCTAGTATGAATAATGGCTAACTCTGCCTTTTCCCTCAACAAATCTAAATATCTGTCTTTAGCTACCAAAAGTTTCTTCCTGCCCTCACTCGGAGTGCTGGAAGATAAGTTAAGTTCTAAAGACCATACTTGGGAAAGTAAGGATAATAGTTCTGCTTCTTGAGTCTTTTTTCTCTTAGTAGCTAAACTAATAAGAATTCCTCACATATACGCTTTGAAGGCATCCCATAGAATATCCGGCTCCATACTATCTATCGGGTTTGTAGAAAAAGAGAAATCAATCTGTTCTTTTATAAGGTTACAGTACCTTGCCTTCTTTAATAATTGTTCATTTAATTTCCAACGGGTCTCCCTACTAGCCGTATTAAGAAAAGCTACATTGCATACCATCAGAGAATGATCTGATATTGGACCAGGCTGAATTGAAGTGGACAAAACCTCCGGCAGGAGCACCTGGAAAATTAATAGGTGGTCTATACAAGACTGTGATCCATGCACTGGTGAGCTAAAAGTATATTCCTTAGAGTTAGGATGCAATACTCGCCATACATCACACAACCCACACAGGTCCAATGGGTCCCTAAAAACCATTTGCCCAGGGGACAGTCCCCTCAATCCACTGCCAGACCTGTCCATATTAGGGTCTATGACCAAATTGAAGTCACCACCCATAACAATCGCAATAGGGAGCATAGGGAGAATAATGGTGATCAACTTCATACAAAAGTCAGGGTCATCTGTATTAGGTCCATAGGTACTACAAAGTAAAAGTGTCATGGACCAAAGAGTACCCTGAACCAAAATGTACCTGCCCCCTGGATCCCTAAAACGCATGAGGAGATGAAGGGGATGCCTCAATTAACAATTAGCATGACACCGCGGCTATTAGTGGACCTCGGGGCATTAAAGACCTGACCAACCTGTTGTCTCCTGAGTTGTAAGGCTTCAGAATCTAGCAAATGGGATTCTTGCAGAATCGTTATCTGGGAACGCAATTAATATAAGTGCTAGCACCTGGCATTGTTTAGATTTTTCCTTAACCCTTCACATTCCAAGTAGCAAAATTAACATTAATATAGAAACATAGACTTTGACGGGAGATAAGGACCGCTAGGCCCATCTAGTCTGCCCATTTCCCTACCTACAGGATAGGCCGCAGATCCTATTTAACCAACAGCCTATATCTTCCTGCCCCCACAAGAATTGCCTTATGTCTGCCCCATGCATTCTTGAATTCTCCCACAGTTTTAGACTACACAACTTCCTCAGGAAGGCTGTTCCATGCATCCACTACCTCTCTGTGAAATAATACTTCCTCACATTGCCCCTGAACTGCCCTCCTTCTATCTTCAAATTGTGTCCCCTTGTTCTGCAAGTCTCTTTTCTGAAAGATGCTACCCTCTTGGACTTTGTTGATTCCCTTGAGGTACTTGAAAGTTTCTATCATGTCCCCCCTCTCCCTTCTTTCCTCAAGGGTATACATATTAAGCTCCTTTAGTCTCTCCTCATACGGCTTCTCTTGCAGACCCTGCACCATTTTAGTTGCCCTCCTCTGGACTGCCTGTATCCTGTCTATGTCCTTATGGAGATGGGGTCTCCAGAACTGGACACAGTACTCCAGATGGGGTCTCACCAACTGTCTGTACAGAGGGATAACAACTTCCTGTTTTCTGCTGCTGATGCCTCTCCCTATACATCCCAGTATACCCCCGGCCCTCCCTACTGCCTTCCCACATTGCTTGCTAACCTTAAGGTCATCTGATATGATTACCCCAGGTCCCTTTCCTGTTTTGTTGTTGTTACTACCTCCCCACCCATTGTGTATTCTTCCCTGGTTCTTGTTTCCCAGGTGCATTATTTGCACTTTTTGCATTGAATCCTAGCTGCCATACGTCAGACCATTCCTCCAACCTTGCCAAGTCCCTTTTCATCCTTTCCACGCCTCCTTGTGTATCAACCCTGTTGCAGATCTTTGTGTCATCTGCAAAAAGGCATACTTTTCCTTCCAGTCCCTCTGCAATGCCACTGATGAAGACATTAAAAAGGACTGGACCCAATACTGAACCCTGCGGTACCCATCTAACCATCTAGATTGGTAATAATGAGCACATAATAATAATCTTGGTGTGACAGCAATGAGAATCCATAATCCAAAACATCTTGAGTACTGCTGTACCTCCACCCAGCCCCCCACCTCCAATACAAACCTAATCTTCACCCATCCCCTTCCCTGTAAGGCACTCCAACATCATGTAACATAAGTTTACCAAATCCCTTAGATCTGACCAATAACCCTCACACCCGACCACCCCAACTGTCACAAACAACACTCAACAAAATACTGCATCCCTTCCTCTCCCCCCAGCCTCCCGACATTGCCTCGCAGCCCCAAACAGATTCAGCAAACCCCCTGTAATTGGAACAGGAAAATATTAAATAAAAATGTAAGGAAAAACAGCATTCCAACAAAAAATCTGGTACCTAACCAGCTCCTGGTAACCAGAAGGGAATGCACAGTGTATAGAGTTTGGGCTCAACGAATGTGCTGGTATAATTAAAGGATAACATGCAGCCTGCAAAGAAAATGTAATTGCCCAAGAACAACAAATGGTAGTTAATTCAAGATAAGGCCAGTTTGCCACGGGATCTTGCCGGCGCCAGGACAAAGTTGCCCAGTGAAAAATGTACTAATTAATCCAGGCCTCAAGTACAAGAGCCCTGCAAAAGAAAACAGGTCCCAAGTTGGCAACTAGTGCTAACCTGTAAGGGGCATAGCCTGAGCGCCCTCTGGTGGCATATGGGTGAAAGTGCACAATAGCACAAATAGAGAAAGAAAGGCCCAGCCCCTCCCTCAAAACAAAGTCTTCTTATATTTTAAAAAAGGTGAGCCAAAGGGGTACAGAGCAACAATCCCCTTTCTGCAGGTACAAATAAACTCCAAAATGGAACATAGACAAAAAATGCCCTCCGCCAAATGACCAGTACATTCCGTTGAAACAGTCTCCTGTTAGGTACAACAGTCCCAAACTTGAATATGATGCCGAAGTATCATAAAATAAGAAAACACAACAATGTGATGTCCCTTCAGACTTTGATATCAGGCTCTCCCGAACTCGGGCAGATATTTACATTTGTTTCCTTCATGCCTCTCAAAGAACAGTCACAACCCCATGATTCAGAACTCTCCATTGCCAGAAATACAGGACACATCATGGGTCATGAAACAGATCAGGCAGGGCTAGTTTTAAGCCAGAGAAAGCAACATCTGGGTCATCATAGGCTGACGACCAGTTTCCAGCCACTTGCACCTGCAACCTAGCTGGGTACCCTATTATAAACTTAAGCCCAGCAACGATGATCCTGGACACAACAGGGTGGAATGCTGCATGTTTCTGCCGGACAGAACCAGGTAAATCATGGGCCATTCTGAGCTTGTTTTTCTCCCATCTGGCTTCTTGTTATTCTTTTACTTTTGCCAGGAAGTGCTGTCATTCTAAGTAGTTTAAAAAACAGCTTATAATAAGACGAGGTGCAGCTCCTGGGGGAGGTTTTGGCCGCAGTGACCTATGTGTCCTCTCAACAATATACTGGGACCCAAAGGGACAGGGACCGGTGATCCTATCCACCAGCTTCTGAACAAACACTATGGGATTCTGGCCTTCTTCACCCTCAGGAAGCCCTAGTATGATAACATTGTTCCTGCAGCTGCGGCCCTCAAGATCCGCTAGTTTTGTTTCAAGATGGGAAAGCTTCTGCCTCATAGCCACAAGCCTAGGGTCAAACTTTTCCACACGCCTCTCTAGCGAAACAATACACGCTGTATTATCTGAGGTTGTAACCGAGACCTTATCAAGCTTTTTAGAGAGTGATTTAAGCTACAAAGACATCTCCTTTACTTTCTCTTGGAAGGGTTTAAAATCTTCTAAAAACTTGTTCAAGGTTAAAGGCTCCTGGTCCGAGGCCTGGATCGAGTGTTCAGGCTTATCTGAACCACTCGAGGCCCGAGATTTCTTCAGGGCCTTCTTGGGAGTGACCGAAGGGGTGTGCTTCTGCAGCGCCTTTTTCATATAAACCTCCATCGGAGTTCAAACTCGCTAAACCAGAGTCCGGTATGATTAGAAGTCAGAATTAAATAGATATGGTCTTAGGTAGTGTTAGCAGTCCAAAATAACTCATTATTAAGATGGGAGGCTGGAGCTGAACGGAGGAGCTTCTACTCGGTACCCTGCATCACATGGTCTCCCCACTTTTATGTCTTCTTGATTGTAAATGGCCCCCCTCCCCCCATCTATGCCCCTGCCTATCCTTTCTGAACAAATTATATCTGGGTATAGCCGTGTCCCATCCATGATTTTCCATGAACCACATTTCTGTCACAGAGACCCAGTCCGATCTTTCTACTACCATGATGGCTGCTAGTTTGGGTAATTTGGTTGCAAGGCTTCCAGTGTTTGAAACCATCACTTTCCTGGAATGTGCTCCCCTTTTGGTATGGGGCTGCACCCTCTTCTTGGACAGTGCCAACTTGCTGTTTGCCTCCAAGTGATTTTTGAGGTTGCCATCTTGTTGTGGAAAGCTAATCAAAACCTCTGTAATTGAGATGCCTGGGTTCTGCATTTCTTTTTCTGGGTGTGTATGTGCTCTCTTGGATTTACAGGGAGTGGTAACCAGCCCACCGATAGTATTGGTGTGAGTTGTCAACATAGCTTTCCAATCATGGCCTCCCTGTGCTATAACCTCGGTACCATCCACCATTTTCTGTGTCTGCCCTTCTGTACTTTACATGAGGTATCTATGGTTGCTAAGATAGAGTCCAAGTACTGAATATCATATGTTTTGCTAGCAGCGCATATGGTTGGGAGTGTGGGGCCCACCACCTTGAAAGAAAGCAACTGTCAGTCATCAAAGTGGCATAATTCAACACCTGTTTACATGTCAGACACCTAACCACTGCAAATTACCTCCATGGCAGTAACTCTAGGCAGCCTATAAATGTGAAGCCAGTACCACAATGCAAAATGCCATTTGCAAAACATAAAGTGTGCCATGCGATATGGGTGCAGCAAATGAATTTTCCAACACCTAAATACAATAATTCACATGGACAGCAGATCCCTTCAACACATTCCAAATTTCAATGTAAAAGACCAAACTGTTTCTGAGATATAAAATGTGAAAGTTTCAGGTTTTCACTCATCACACTGGCAGAATTCTACACCTATTAACATTTTACACACCTAACAACTGAAAAGTACCTCTATGGCAGTAATGCTAGCTACCCTAGTAATTTAAAGCCACTACCACCATGGAAAATGCTGTCCACAAAACATAAACTGCCTCACACAATATTTCCCCCAAAAATTTATTGTCTGACACCTATGTACTATAATTCACATCTACAGGACATGCCATCAACACCCTCCAAATTTCAAGTTAAAAGATCAAACCATTTCCGAGATATTTAATTTGAAATATTGTTAAAATTGTGCTATCTGGTCCCTCCCAATCAGCCATCTAGTCCCTCACTCACAATCAAAGATTGAGATAAAAGAATCTCACAATCAAAGAATTTCGCTAGGATCAAAAATTTGAGGCTCACGATCAAAGAATAAAAATGTTAAAACAATTTTTAGAGAAAAATACATGAAACAAGAGCCATGACTTGACAGAACAAAGGCCCCTGAGCAGATCCCACCCTAGTTTGCCTTTAGAAGTGACCCCTGTGCTGAGAAAATTACATTTTTCACGTGGCCATCTAATCGCGCCCTCGTGATCAAAGATTGCGGTCAAAGAATCTCGGTGCCAAAGATTTTGCAGGCTTGCAATCAAAGAATTTGCAGGCCATGATAAAACAATATTTTTTAAAGTCAATTTATAGGCAGAAATACATGAAACCACAGCCATGCCTCAATAAAATAATGCATCTTGAGCAAAACCCACCCTCATTTGGCTTAATAAGCCACCCCTGACCTGAAAAATAGATTTTTTTCAAGTGACCATTTAGTCATGCCCTCGCAATCAAAAATCACTGTCAAAGAATCTTGCGATCAAAGAATTTGCAGGCCCGCGATTAAAGATCGATAGCGAGCCACGATCAAAGAATAAAAAAGTTACAAATTCTATTTTTTTTAAATTTTGAAAGAAACCACAGGCATTGCTCAATAGAGGCAAGACCCCTGAGCAAAACCCACCAGAGTTTCACCTCAGAAGTCCCCCTTGGGCAGAGATATTTGAATTTTTCCGACTGCAAAAAGAAGATGGCGGCTGTCGCGATCAAATAATTTCTCATGATGTAAGATTCTTTGATCATGAGCCTGCAAATCCTTTGATTGTGAGGTGGGACTTGTTGGCCAAAACTCCACTCTTCTTTCACAAAATAACCATATAACTTTAACCATTGACTTATAATTGGAATTTAATAACTTTTGAATGGATTAATATTTTTTCATCAAATGGAAAGTGTCATGTTCCTTTACACAAGCTCTTTCAGATGAGCAAAGTTGCAGAACAGCATGCCACATGATGGCCGCATCATGCCACAATCACTGACCATAGCCATATCTAATATAGTTTCCGAGCTATGGGTACCAAAAAGCACTGGACAGGCACTCTTTCAACCCTTGTGACAGTACTTTCACAATATCTCATGAACCATGCAATGTACACACAAACTTCCACTGCAGGCTTACTCTACAATGTCAAATCTTTTCCCAGAGGCTTAGATCTAAGCCAGCTGTAGAGAAAATCTGCATCTCGCTTCGTAATGTAATCCTATGGGAAACATGTCAATTACATCATTGAATATCTCAGCAACAAATTATTTCCCCAACACCTAAATAGCATAGTTCACATCTCTATGACATCCCCTCAATGCCCTGCAAATTTCAAGTAAAAAGACAACACAGTTATTGAAATATGGTCATCTCAATTTGGGCCATCTGGTCTTTATCATTAACATTCCAAAAATACATAGACATTTTCCCATAGAATATAAAGGGAATTTCAAATTGTAATAACGTTTGAACAGATTAATATTTTTTCACCAAATAAAAAGTGGCATTTTCTTTCTCCCAAGCTCTTTCCATGTCCCAAGTTTCAGACCAATAGCCTACACAGTGTCTGCGCAGCGCTACGGACTAAAGAGCAAAAGTGGTGAAAAGTGCATTTTTTGGCACTTCGATGTGCAAAAACCGTATATCTCACTGAAACAAAGTTTAGTAAATCAAGAGATATACCACACCAAACTGTGCATGCCAAATTTTGTGCAAATCCTTTGAATGGTTACAAAGTTGTTAACGTACAAAATGTGAGGTTTAACATTAAAAGTGACTACCACAATGCAAAACGCAATATGCAAAATGGAAAGTGCGTCGCACAATATCTCTGCAGCAACCTAGTTTTCCAAAACCTAAATACCCCAGTTCACATGTACAGGATATCCCCCCAACACCCTGAAAATTTCGATTTAAAAGACCAAACCGAGTCTGAGATATAAGACTTTAAAATTTGAGATTGGAAATAGACTTCTAGGAAAACAAACTGAACTTACAAGCTCAAATGGGCAGACTAGGTGGGCCATAGGCCCTTATCTGCCGACACTGTCTATGTATCTATGTATCTATGAGATTTCCATTGGTCAGAGTGGCCAAATTCTGCTCCTGTTTACATTTTACACACTTAACAACTGAAAAATACATCCATGGCAGTAAGGCTAGCTACCCTATAAATTTCAAGCCACTACCACAATGTAAAACACTGTCCACAAAATGTAAACTGCGCCACACCATATCTCTGCAATCAATAAATTTTCTTACTCCTAAGCAACATAATTCACCTCTACAAGACACCCTGTCAACACCCTCCAAATTTCAAGTTAAAAGACCAAACCGTTTCTGAGATATTTAATTTTAAAAGTTGTTAAAATTGGGCTCTCAGGTCCCTCCAGATCTGGCCATTTAGTCCCTCCCTTGGGATCAAAAGAATCTTTGATTGTGAGCCTGCAAATTCTTGAATCGTGAGGAGGGACCAGATGGCCAAAACTCCATTGTCCAGGATCCCCCATTCCCCACAAAAGACAGACCATTTGTGTGTTGTTGCACTCAGATCGGCAATCAATTTATTACAATAACCACATTTCTTTTGTTTCCATTATCATTATCATCATCTTTCTATTGTCATATTACACCTCTTCAATTGTATTGCATTACATAATCGATATCAGTTCAAGACCTTCCTTTGTTTCTTCTAGCCTCCCCAGGTGAAAACCTGATAGCTTTCTGATTCTCTTTCTTATAGGTAACTGTGAGATCCGAGACCGCTTTCTTCTCCTTCTATTGCTTCTCCTTCTCCTCCTTTTTCTTCTTCTTCTTCTTCTTCTTCTTCTTCTTCTCCCCCACTCCATTTCCCTTCCCCCCTCATTTTCCACATAGACAGTCTCCAGCTTGCATTGGATGACTGGCCTTCCCCACCACATTTTTATTCCTTTTTTTTTTGCTTCTTTATGCCCACCTTGCGTCCGCCTTTCTGCTCTGGTCACAGACCCTGGAGCCCCGACCACTGGACATCGCCGACTCCCTCCTGGTCATCTCTGGCTTACCCCCCAGAGAGCGGGGCCGCGGTACCGACCTCCCTTATCGGCCGCGGAACTGTGACTAGTTAGAGGAACGGCTCCGGTATACAATCAGGGCAATCCTGCGGAGCGTCATTTAGACGCCAGGCAGGATTTATCCCCTATACTTCCTCCCTCAGGAGGCGGGGGCGATGCAATGACTCCAGCGTCCGCCCGCCTACCTCGCCCTCCTCATCATAGTCCAGTAGTGTGAGGTCTCCCAGCCTCCGCTAGGAGTCACTCGTCGCTCCGGATACTGTCAGGACTCTCCCCCAGAGAAGAGAGCTGCCTGCGGGCGCCGATCCTTCTTCCGCCGCTCCTCCTCGACTTATTCTGGGTCCATTCCCGAATCTGTAATGCTGCCTGCAAGTGGAACTGAATTCACTGCTACTGCGGCCGCTCCTTTTTTTTTAACATATCTCCTGTCCACCCCACCCCCTTTTTCTTGCCTTGTTGTCTCCTCCATGCCTCAATGAAACCCATCATCTCTGTGTTAAACGTATCTATAGTTAGGTCTGATAAGTGCACCCCATCCAATCTATAAAATTCATCCACCCATTCCTCGACTCCCCTCAGTATAACATGCCTCCCTAGGCTTCTCACTAGTGTCCCCACTCTCCTATTCATCTTTCTGCTGTCTCTCTCTCTCTACCACTGCATGTCTGTGTGCATGCCTCCATACTGTCCGTGGTATCATGTCAGACCACATTAAACACACACCTGGCCACCATTGTTTCCTTTTCATAATCCTTCTTACCCTTAAGATGGGTATCCACCATGGTTTTCTCCTATGTCATTTTCCCTCCCAGGTGGACAATAATCAAATCTGGTGTGGGTCTCTGTTGCTTCATCTCCAGCAACATCAGGAGTAGCGGTGCCCACTTCATCCCTCGGATGCCACGCCATGTCAATCTACAGTATCTGACATCCTGGTAGAGTAGCTTGCCCCCGGCCTTCTTTTCTGTTCTCCTTTCCACCCAATAAATGTAGGAATGCCTGCAGATCCACACCTCTGTGATCCTCCCTCTACCTATGAATTAGATAAAAAAAAAAACTCTGTTTAATACCTTACTTCATGACTACCCCCTTTTTTTTATTTAGAGCCTCCCCCCAAGCCTCTCCCCAGAGCCCCCCACTTTTTCCTTTCTCAGCTCCGTTCCTGAAAAACAAAACAAGATGGCATGTGAATCTTTAAATGCACGGATGTATCTTTTGTAGTTGGCAGACCGCCATCATCTCATCTCCCAAATCTTGTCCACTGATTCCCCTTCAGCTGTCCATTTTGACGTGGCTCGTATCTGAAAAGAATGGGAGGAATAACTTACTAGGTCCTCCCCTAGAAACCCCATGCCTTTTTTAAGTACAGCTGTTACCTGGTAACCTGGTCCTTTTCTCCCTCCTGTGTACAAATAAGTGCCCTTCTTTGTTATATTTCTCCTGGGCATAAGCCCACAGAGCCCTCACTGGACACAATGACAATTCTGCATACAGCTTCAAGTTTATGACACAGCCTTTTCCCACCTGGTCTGTTTTGGACCTCCTAATGACTACTTGTATTGTTTTCTGTCCCAGACTACATCCCCCCATCCTAGTCCCCCATCGTCGTCTTTTTGGCCATGACCTACTGCATCACTCACTCTCAGAGCCCCCCAAACATTACCCCATAAATTGTGAAAAATAGCTGCCGTTCATCTTTGGATTTACACACCCTTGGCAATATGTCCTGCAGCCTGGCTAGCCAGTGCTCCTCTATCGGTCTCCAGCCGTCCTTGTTCTTCTTTCTCAACTTGCTCCTACCCTTACATCATCCTATGTATCAACATTGATTTCATGGACACTGCCACCTCTTCAGGCTGCATACCACACTGATCCCTGATAGGTAAATCCCCATCGTGTTGTATGCCAATCCCCTCTGCCATTGTTCAACTGTAAACTTTCCCAGCTGCTCTACTGTAACTGGCCCACTTACCTCCATGTCGTGCACTGCCCTGAAAGACTGCAACACCCGCCATGCCCCTTCATAGGCCCTCAAGGTCTGTAGTGCTCATGAGATGCTAAACAGCACCTCTGATACCTCTTGCCAATGTCCCAGATGTTCATTGGAATGGGCATTTTTCATTCCTCCGCCGTTGGCTCCAGTGCCCGAAACAGTCCAGCTGCAGACGGGAAAGGCTGTCAGCTGGTATATTCCTTTCCTCATCTATATGCTTAGCCCTAAATGACATATTCAAATGCAACCCTCTTAGCACTATCTGCCTCAACACTCGCATTTCTGGCACTGACCTTCCCCCTTTGTTGTTCAGGACCTCAACTACTGCCTTATTATCACACCAGAATGTAACCTTCTGGTTTAGCAATTCCTCCCCCCAAACCAGGGTGCAGGCCCAAACTGGCATTATTTCCAACAGTGTGATGTCCTTCACCCTGCCTTCCTTCACCCATTTGTCTGGCCAAGGCTCCGTGAACCACTTTCCCCGCAAGTATCCCCCCATACACTTCCCCCCGCCTCGTCCATGTACAGGTCTAAATTAATATTAAAAACCCATTCCTCCAGCCAAAAGGATAGCAGTGTCAGTGGCTCAGTAGGTAGCACACTCTCCTCTGAGGCTGGGAGATCAGAGGGCTGTGGATTCAATTCCCACATCTGGCAATTGGGTTAATATCCCAGTACTGACACTGAAGTGCAGCATGAGAGGGGTGCTGCACTTCTGAGGTGACGTCTTTCGGATGAGGCGTTAAACCGAGGTCTCATCTGTCTGGATTGGTGGATGTTAAAGATCCCATGGCACTTATCTAAAAAGAAAAGAGATGGGGAATGTTTTATTTGAAGAAAAATGAGTGCAGTACATTCAATAAGCAAAATACAATGTCAGCTTTACAGAAACTGTAAATAAGGTTTGCAAGAAAGACAAAAGGAAATCAACCCACAAATAAAACCAATAAACAAGGGCAAGGGGAAAAAAAAGGAAAAAGAAGTCAAAAGAAACATTTCAGTTTAAATGGATCAAAATAAATGCTTACTAATACAGGGAAGGAAAAAAGAAAAATATCTTCAGGGTACTGCAGTTTCAATCCATGCACAATTGTTCCAATATGAACTGTATATACAGCAGAAGTCAACAACATTTTTTCCGCATTTTGGGTTAACACAAGGCTAGAAATAATCTGTGCAACTATTTGCGTTGCAGAAAACACTTTCTGTTGCAGGAGAAAGGCACACCTGGACTGCCATAAATAATAGCGGCAGGTCCCTGTGTGATATTTCTGTAATCCGGGGAGTATATCCCGTACACCAGGATATCATATGTTACATTCTGAAGTGCCTTTTCTTTCCATTGATGTAAAAGGAGGGTCCAAACAACTTGACTATATGGGCAATCAATAAAAAAATGATGCATGGTTTCCAGTACCACTGTGCAAGATTCTCGGGGGCATATTCGCTCCTCTACTGATTTATGTTTTAGGTTGTTCTTGACACCCAGTCTTCCATGACAAGCTAGCCAGGAGATATCCCAAAACTGTGTGGGGATCCTGGGGTCAGTTAACTGAGAGATGGGCATTTCTAATTCCAGAAGGGAGCATTGTGTTGCTACTATCTGTAGTGAGTCAGAAAAATGGGTATCTAAAGCAAAGTTATAAAGCTGTCTCCTGGTTTTAGTCAGTATATGTGCAAGGGAGAGTTTCCATTGCTGGATCTTCAGAAAAGGGGGGAAGAGGAAGCTGGGGATACCTAGTTTTCTGAAGTTCCTAGGGATGTCATGCGGGAATTGTTGCCATATTTGGCATACCTTAATGGTAAAGGAATATATAATTAAATGCCAAAATAGGGGTGGATCATGGATTAAGTGGGGTATCGTGATTTTCAGGAATAGGCTATGGAAAAATGCCATTGGGTTCAGCATCCTTACCCCACCATGACAATAATCCATGTATGTGTATGATCTTTTTATGGGATTTAAACGGCTGCCCCAGAAGCCTTGAAAAAAATATTGTAAACTCTTGCCTCCACAGAAAAAGTGACCAGAAACACTGATGTCACGTGTAAGAAGAGGGGAAGTATTAAAGTTTTCAATAAGAACACTCTTTTCCGTTTTGCAGTACTATGTCCTTTCCAAAAGGAAAGGGAGTGTGCTGCTGTATTTAATACTATATTCCAGCTATGGCTGGCATCTTCTGAGGTGCCGTAATGTAATCCCAGGATTTTTATTGGAGAGATTGCCAGAGGGATATCTACAATATGCGCTGGTAAGTCCATGCTGGCTGAAGCTGGCACCACTAGTGCCGTGCTTTTTGCTATATTTATTTGGGAGCCCGAAGCTGTCTCAAATGCTTTGAAAATATGGGGAAGTACTATCTCCTGAAGATAGGGGGTAGTACAGATGCACAAATCAGCAGCATATGCACATACTGGAAGTAGAGGTCTTCCAATGGAGGAAGAGATTCTAGGTAAAGATGCATGCAGCAGTAGGGTTCGTAATAAAGGGTCCAGTTGGAAAATATATAAAAGAGGACTTAACGGGCAGCCCTGTCGCACTCCTTTAAGGCCTAAAAAAGGAGGGCATGAAGAACCATTTACATGGGGTTGTATCCAAGCAGTACTATTTAAGAGTTAAAGCCAAGAGATGAATTTCTGGGGAACATGGTAGTGTGCAAGAACCTGGAACAAATAAACATGGCTGACCCAGTCAAAAGCCTTTCCGTATTCCAATGAGAGTAACAGGGCAGGTGAAGAGGGGGTACTGTTTGAAATAATGTCTCAAACAAGGGATAGGTTGTAAAGGATAGATCTGCTGGGAAGGGCACAAGTCTGCACCTCAGAAATAATCTTAGCAGCAACAGGGAGCATCCTATTGAGAAAGATGGAAGTGAATATTTTATAGTCTACGTTTAGCAGGCTTAGTGGTCTCCAGTTCCGTATATTAGCTCTGTTCCCTTTCTTGAATAATAAAATCATAATAGCATCAGAAAATCCTTTAGGACTAGAATTAGAACTTATGATGGTATTATATATTAATGTCAGAAAGAGGGCAAAAAATAACATAAACTGTATATATAATTCTGCAGTAAGGCCAATGGATCCAGGGGAAGAGTGCTTCTTTTGGCGTTTTATAGCCTGATAGGTTTCCTCTGGTGTTATAGGTTTAAGGAGATGTTTCAATGTATCTTGGGATGGAGGAAGACTAGAAATACCTGAAAGGAAAGGTACGATACTATCCACAGGAGTTGTGGTGCCAAACATCGTAGCTAGATAAGAGCTGGCGATACACTTAATGTCCAGTAAGGAATTGTGGGGGTATTGGAAGCAGGATCAAAAAGTTCCTCTATGTGGGAGGGACCGGACCCTTGTGTCCCATGTTGAGCTTCCATCCATAAAGAATGTACTAGGTGATACTGGAACTGTGCCATTTCTTCCTTAATGGACATTATTGTGTGAGAGTAGTCCATGTGGGATGTGAAAGAAAGAGATATGGCCTGTTGTAGTTTTTGTCTGAGAATGAGGTATTGAAGATATGAACTCAGTGTTCTCTTCCTCCGTGTATGTAGGAAGAATATCTTGATATCACTCTTAGTGTCTTCCCACCATTGTAGAGGAGAATGATATGCTTCCAATATGGACAGCTGGGCCCTTAGAAGGTCTGTGCAATGCATTGAAATGGCCGGGTCTATCAACAATGAACTATTCAAATTCCACCTAGAATGGGGTTGACCAGGAAAGGAGTTCCCTGAGGGGGAAGCAAACTAGAGAGATCCCCAGATGGTCTGAAGTCTCACAGAGTATGATTCTTGCCTGTGTGACTGAAATATTCCATGAGACAAAAAGAAAATCTATCCTGGTCGTGTATGGGCCTCTATGATAGGTTTTGGCACCTGAGCCATGTAAAGCGTGCCCATCTATGAGGGCCGCAGACTTAATAATTTTGTTCAGGGCAATTGAATCTATGAAAAGTTTTTGGGTAGAGCCGCCCCGATCTGAGAGAGTAAGACCACAGTTTAAATCGCCTCCCATATAGATTTGCCAGTTGGAATACAGGTATGGGTGTATTTTGTTAAATAAGTCTGTTCTGGAGGCAATGCTCTGGGGGGGCATATACATTAATGAGCCTGAGTTTGTGTTGTTGGTATGTAGAGTCTACAAGCATGGCTCATCCTGGTATTATGTCTACCAACCGAAATTTGGAAATTAAAATTTGCAAACAAAATACCTGAGCCATCACACCTATCCTCTCCATATGACCAGAGGAAGAGCCCTGATGCCAACGAGTTTTAATTTGAGAAAGCTCATGAGGAGATTTCATACAGGTGTTCTGGAGAAAATAGATGTCATGGTGTAAGTCAGAAAGGTACTGCATTGTAGAGAGTTGTTTTCTATAGGATTTAATGCTGCATGCATTTAGGGTGAAGCAGCGGAGTCCTTGGTGGTGGTTCATCCCAGAAAGTACAGTGGCATTCTGGAGGAGCTAGTGTCAGGTAATGTAAGCATGGGTCCTACCTCCATCTGCTGAAGGGGGGGATCAAGCTGGGAGTCAGAGGAGAAGTCAATATGGGAGGAAGAGGCTAAAGAAGAATCTGAGTCTCCATCTTTCCCTTCCGTGTCTCCCCATTGTCGTCTCTTGGCTAAGGCCTGAAATTTATTTCTCATGATAATTGTTCTCTTGGGGGTGGAAGCATCTGCTTTTCATTTGCCTTTACCCTGTTTAGAAGGGGGGATTACTACAAAGTTGTCTGAGTCTTTTGGGGGGGAGGAGGCATGGTAGCCTGGGTACTAGCAGGGACTGATTCAGAAGGAGGTACTGTTGCTATAGGGGTTCCAGGGGACTTGGGAATGGCCCCTTGTCCGGCCGTGGGTTCAGGCTCTTGCGGAAAAGGAGGTTCTTGTGCCAGGGTAGAAGTGGTAGGGGCCGGGGCCTCCCTGCGGCGCAAGGCCTGAGTCTGGGAATCTGCTATAAGTGCTATCTGGTCCTGGGGAGGGTGGTTGAGCCTATTATGATCTGCCCAAGGGCACTGGTGATAGAAGTGCCCCGGCTCATCACACTGATTGCAGTATAGAGGGTTTGGACAACCTAAACTCACATGTCCATAGGAGAAGCACAAAGTACATCTGGGCTTGTCGCAAGAGCTGCTCTGGTGGGTGCGAGAACCACACTTATGACAGGTCTGTGATTGTTCAGGGTTAAAACATTAGCCACGGTCCCTGCCTCTGTAAAAGCTGACTGGTAAATGAGAGATACCTTTATCTGTGTTTTTTAAGTTGTACCTTAACTTTCCATCCCCCAGTCCATGCTAGGTCCTCGTCCAAAATAGGTCAAGGGACCTCTAGAATATCGCAGCGCTGCCTGAGTCAGTACTGGATGTCTGCTATGCTCACCCCCTCACTACGAAACAGTATGGTAACAATTTTCTCTGTTGGTTTCATGAGGGGGACGACCATAAAGGGAGCTCTGAGTGGCAGATGTTTTACATGCTCATATTTCTCCCAGAATTTCTCCAAAGTGTACACATTTTTAAAACTTAAGTCATACACAGATTCCCCATGCACATGAATGAAGGCAAATAATTCTGTCGTCCCTATCCCTAAAGAATCCCACAACATACTATGCAATACAATTCTTCTGTCAGGGCTTGTAGCCATGTCCCTCATGAACTTCATACGTACAGCATTCTTCACTGTGCTGGCTCACCTAAGTTTGTGAACAGATCACTGAGTTTAAATGGGGTCGAGTTAGTGTCCTCACACGCAGGCTGTGGACCAAATGGCTCAGATGTACCAGCTAAATTATGTTCTGAAGTCAAGGAGGATGAAGTAGATTCACATCTGGCTAAACTGGGGCTCATGACAGTATCTGTGACATCAGGTGTTGTTCGGGAGATAGCAGGTGTGCTTGAAGCATTACTAGGGAAAGATACTGGTTCCGGAGCTGTTTTTGTTGGTAATGGTGTGTCTTCTGAAAATTGGAGTTTGTTGCGTGCCTCAGAGATGATTTCCTGGGCTGAAACAGCCCTTGGGGAGGTCCAGGGTGCTCCTTCTGAATGTTGCTGCCAGCCAGCAGCACGGAGCACTGCCGTGGGTGACCAAATGCTCTCAATGTCCTCTCTGGAGCGATGACTGTCCCGTAGATGCAGAATGCAGGCTCTTAATGCAGAGTTTGTGGCATTTCTGGTGCTAGGAGTCATATCAGAAGTGGCTGCTGCAGGTAAGTTGACAAAAAGGCTGTGAGGAAAATTGTGAGTCAGAGTGCATTAGACCAATAAGAAAGTCCTTGTGTGCAAAATACATGCTTTAAGATAATTTTCTGTGTCATTAAAGTGCTCCGAGTTCCTGAAACTGGGTAAAAGTGGTGTCTGAGCAAGTCTTCTTGAGGAGTGTCTGGCAATTGATTTAAAAGTGGTACCTTCAGTAGTTCTTTCTGCAGATTGCAGCCTTTGAGTTCTTCAGAGGTAATGTCAGGTATTCTTGACTCCATGGGTGAAGCTGTAGTCAGGTCAGAATCCAGAATATCTCCAGCAATTCCACCAGCAACCACACTGTCATCCACCATCTTGGTACCGCAGACAAAAGGTTCCCTCTGCTCACAGGAAGCAAGGCCCCCTGCAGGCAGAGTAGGGGAATTTCCCTGGTGTCTGGCCAAATTTTTCTCATTCACTTAAAAAATACCACCAACAACTTAATCTGGTTCAAGGTCAGTTGGCATTCATCTGTATCCCCCACCCCGGGTCAAGCCTGAAAATAGGCAATATTTGTCTAGTGCACTTACCCAGTCAACAAAAATGAAATAAATGAATATGCCATTGTAACTTCTCATAAATTCCTCCCATAACTTGAAGTCCTCTTTTACCCCCTGCGTTATATCCACTCAATGGTGCGGCCTTGTCACCCTAGCTGTTGCTCTTGTTAACCATCTTGTGAATGTCCTTCCCGGCCCTATTGACCTGCATGCAAAGTTCAAATGCCCCAAGACTTGCTGCACGTGCCTCCTGCTTGTGTGGTGTTGAATCAACTCCCTTACCTTTCCCACTTTTTTGTCTGGCAGCCTGAATACCTCATTCAGCGTATATACTTCAATCCCTAAAAACTCCAGGACCCTACTAGGGCATTCCATTTTTTCTGCTGCCAATGGTACACCTAGTTCTCCACACAATTGCTGAAAACCAGCCAACATCTCTTCTGTCTCTGTTCATCTGCTGCCTATCAGCAAAACATCATTCAGATAATGTATGACCATTTTATACCCAGTTTTTTCCTGAAAGATCCATTGCAGGCAGGTGCTAAATGTCTTAAAAGTTGTGCATGCTATCGAACAACCCATGGGCATTGCTTTATCAAAATAATACTGGTCCCCTATTTTAAAGTCCAACAGGTCCCAGTCCTCCCTTCTAATAGGAAGCAGGCAAAAAGCCAACTCGATGTCTGTCTTCGCTAACCATGCATCCAGGGTTGCCCGAATGATCTGCACTGCCTCATTCAATGTGGCATATGTCACCCGACTGTACTCTTCCCCTATAAAATCATTAACCAAGTCTCCCTCTGGGAATGGTAGGTGATGGATCACTCTGTTCTCCCCTTCTTGTTTCTTAGAGACCAGACCCTGGGGGGATATCCTCAAATTAGCTATGGGGGAAAGGGTAGGGGCCTTCTACCCTCCCTGCTGCTTTCTCCTTTTCTATCTTTTTTCTCAAGATGTCTTCTTTTCCTCTAACTAAGCCCAAGTTATTCACCTCCCTAGATTGTCTTGGCATCCTACACTGCAAAGAAAAACCTGATCAAAAACCTCTTCTTAAGGTTTCGCAGCATCCCAGTAAATGTCAGGGTATTCTGCCAGCCACCCTACCCAGGCCTCCCACTTGATGGGCATCCTGGCTGCCTGAAATTGTTCTATGCCCTCCCTACCCCCTCCTCCTCCTTCCTGCCCCCTTCCCTTTTCCTCTTTCTTCCTCTCCCTAATTCGGTAGGATTGGGCTCCCCTACTCCTGTATCCTCTGCCCCTCGTACCTCTGTTCCAGGTCTGACCCTTATAAACTTGTCCTTCACAAAAAGGCTGGAGGCTGGCACCCAAACTGCCCCCTGCTTGAAACCCTCTGACCACTGGTTCCTGTGTCATGTTGCAGGATGAGAACCCCCACACTTTGAGCGTGCATGCCTGAAATGACATTGCGGCCATGAATAGAAAGGTCTGTTGTAACCCCAGCAATATTTCTGAAATATCTCCGCTCTTTTTCCCCGTCTCTTCCTCTGGGGCAGACTGGTTGGTCACATAGTCCGTCCACAAATTGAGCTGTTTAGTATCCCATCTTACATTCCCATATGTGGCCATCCTTTGATGAAAAAATCTGTCATAGTATATCCACCCCATGCCCCCTTTTGCTTTTGCCTGCTGTATGATCAACGAGTATGTGATCAACGAAATCCCCATCTCTGGCTTCTTTTCCTGCACTATGGACAAATATGTGCTGTATCTCACAAACCAACCATCTCATGTCTTCCCTTTTGTAAATTTGTTTTCCTCCTTCTTACCCAGTAGCACTACCACTTGAGTTGCCATCTCACTCTTTCCTATACTCTCTGTCTTCTCATACTTGACAGCCGCCCCTGCTTTCACAATGCAAATATGTCCACATTCCCCTTCCAAATCTTCTCCTTGTGGTCAATGGTACGTGCTCACCTATTCCCATACCTGGTGTTCCAATTTCCCATGTGCCCTTTCCCATGCTATCTGCTTCCTCCTCTCTCCCTCTGCACCCCCCTTTTCTGAACTAATCTTTGCCACTGCCATCTGCCCCAACCCCCCTCCTGCCCCCACTGTCGCAATAATTTGACCAATATATTCCTTGATACTCTCTCCCACTGAGTCTGATACACAGCCTGTTGGCCTGTCTGTTCCCTAAAGCCTGTTGTCGGTGAGCTGCATTGGTCCTTTTTCTTGCCCTGACCTGTTCATTGACAGGGGTGCAAGGTCAGCTGCGGACTGAGGCTCCACCCTTGGTTCCATCGGGGGTAAACCTAGTGGCTCTGGGGGTAGTATTACCATAGATACATAGATACATAGACAGTGTCGGCAGATAAGGGCCTATGGCCCACCCAGTCTGCCCTTTTGAGCTTGTAAGTTCAGTTTGTTTTCCTAGAAGTCTGTTTCCCCTTACCCCTGACCTCTAGAATTCCTTTATGTCTATCCCATGCATTCTTAAATCCCTTGATTGTTTCAGCCCCCACCACTTCCTCTGGCAGGGTGTTCCACTTGTACACCACCACTCTGTGAAGAAATTCTTTCTCATGTTTCCTCTGAATCGTCCTCCTCCAACTTCATCCCATGCCCTCTAGTCCTGGAACATCTTTTTCGCTTAAAATAGTGTTTTCTGCACCCTGTTCCTCCCTGTAAGATACTGTATGTCTCTATCATCCCTCTCTCCTTCTCTCCTCCAGGGAGTACATGTTCAGTTCCTTCAACCTGTCTTCATAGGACTTGTGATGCAATCCATGCACCATCTTTGTTGCCGTCCTCTGAACCTTCTCTACCCTGTCTATGTCCTCACGTAGATATGGTCTCCAGAACTGTACACTGTACTCCAGGTGGGACCTCACTAGTGTCATGTATCAGTGGAATTATGACCTCCCTTTTCCTGCTGGTGATGCCTGCCCATACATCCCAGCATCCATTTCTTTACCTGCTGCCTTGTCACACTGTTTCCCTACCTTGAGGTCATCAGAGACTCACAACCCAAGATCCCTTTCCTGCTTGGTGCATGCTATATCCTCATCCCCAACTGATATATTGTGCCAGGGTTTTGTGCCCATATGCATTATCTTGCACTTCTTTGCATTGAATTTCAACTGCCAAACCCCTGACCATTCTTCAAGTTTCTGCAGGTCGCTCTCATTCTTGTTCAATTCTCTGGTGTGTCTACCTGTTACAGAGCTTGTGTCATCAGCTAACAGTGAAATTCTGCCTTCTGGATCCTGTGCAATGTCACTGATGAAGATGTTGAATAGGACTGGTCCCAGCACTGATCCCTGTGGTACCCCATTGGTCACTCTTCCCTCTGTGGAGTGACAGCCATTTACCACCACCTTCTGTGTCCTGCCACCCAGCCAGCTTCCTACCCACCACACTACTGTCCTGCCCACACCCATATTCCCCAGTTTGTGTAACAGTCTTCTATGAGGCACAGTGTCAACGGCCTTGCTGAAGTCCAGATAGGCCATGTCCACTGCCCTCCCCTGATCCACCTCCCTAGTCACCCAGTCAAAAAATTCAACGAGGTTGGTCTGACATGACCTCCCTGGTGAAACCATGCTGTCTTGGGTCCTGTAGTCCATTGACAACCAGATGTTCCACCAATCTCTCCTTCAGTAGTGCTTCCATGATCTTCCCACTACCGAGGTGAGGCTGACTGGTCTGTAGTTCCTGCATCCTCTTTGTTCCCACTTTTGTATAAAGGGACTACATCTGCTGTCCTCCAGTCTTTGGGTACCTCCCTGTTCCCAGTGATCAGCTAAACAGGATAGCCAGAGGTTCAGCCATCACCTCTCTTAGTTCTTTAGGACCCTGGTGTCACCCATCTGGCCCCATTGCTTTAACAACTCTTATTACTTCAGTTCCTTCAGGACCCTTTCTCGTGTAAAGGGACTTCAGTCCATTTCTGCACATTCTCACCCTTGTACTCCTTCAGACCCATTACCCTCCTCTTCCTCAGTAAAGACTGAGCAGAAATACCTTGTTCAATATGTCAGCTTTACTGTTGTCATCCTCCATGCGGCTCCCATCCTCCCCTTCAGTCTCACTATCCCTCCCTTTGTCTTTCTTTTTCACTTATGTACCTGTAAAGGTTTTGTCCCCTTACCCACTGATTTTGCAATGTGTTTTCTGTCTGAGCTTTGGCTTCCCTTTGTGACCTCCCTGCCTCCTTTGCTTCTCCTGGTACTTCTCCCTATCCCCTCTGCCTGTGTCTTTTTGTATTGCCTGAATGCAATCTTTTGGCTTTCACTTTTTTGCTACCCTTTAGAAAACCATAATGGTCTCCTCTTCCTTTTCCTCTTGCTAACCTGCTTAATGCATAATTCTGTTGTTCTTGTAATCCCCATTTTAAATACTGCCCACTGTTCCTCAACCCCGATTCCTGTCCCATTCCCCTTAATGTTTTCAAGTATCTCCCCATTTTCCCAAAGTCTGCCTCCTTAAAATCCAGGATACGTGTTTTTGTGTGGTTTAGTTCTGCTCTTTCTGTGATTTCAAACCACAATGACTGGTGGTCACTGTTTCCCAGGTGCTCCCCCACTGTTACCTCCATCACACTGTCCCTGTTTGTGATCACAAGGTCCAGTATTGCCTTCTGCTGAGTTGGTTCCATGACCAGTTACTTGAGGAAGACACCCTGAAGGGAGTCCAGGATAAATCTGCTCCTAGTTGATGCTGCTGCTGGGATGCTCCAGTCCACGTCTGGACTACTGAAGTCTCCAACCAGTACTACCTCACTCCTTGTCTGCCATCCTTGGATGGCTAGCATCAACTCCCTATCTGTTTCTTCCTCCTGGGCTGGTGGTCTATAGACCACACCTGTGTGCAGATGGCTGGCCCCATTTTCCTTTCCAGCTTAACCCACAGTATCTCTCCCCATTTTGTTCCTCCTGGATCTCTGTGGCCCTTATGTCATTTTTCATACAGTGCCACTCCTCCTCTCTTCCTGCCTCGTCTTCTTTCTGAATATGTTGGCCAGGTATGGCCATCTCCAGTCATGGTTATCATTACACCAGGTTTCAGTGATGACCACAATGTCCAGGTCTGACTATACCATGACAGCCTCCAGATCTTCTATCTTTGTTGCAAGGCTCCTGGCATTTGCACCCATGGCTCTCCATGAGTTTGACCTCCCTAGACTGCTTCACTGTCTCTACTCCAGCCCTTCCTTGGTTGTCATTTATCCCTGGTTCTCCTTGCTGTCTGCCCTTCTGCTGAATTTTGCCCTTTTCTGCTTATCCACCTCTTGGGCACTAATCTCCATCTTTTGCACACTGCTTTGCAGAGATAGCCACTCCTCTGGTTCACTGGTTTCACTGCTAGCTGTGGAGTGAGCAAGTGGGGTACCCTCCTTGCTGGCCTGCCACCCCCTTGCTGGTTTAAATGCTTTCAATGTAGCATTTAAACTTATCATTGAGTGTTGATTCTCCTCCAGGATGGATGCAGGCCAGGCTTGAACAAACCTCCATCCTCCAGGTGGGTCCCCAGTCACCAATGAATCAAACCCTTCCTCACAGCACCAGTTCTTCAACCATGAGTTAAAGTTCCTGGTGCATGCACTCTATGTTCTCCCTTGCCTCTCACAGGTAGTACTTCTGAGAAAGTGACAGAAGTAGCTACTTGCTTGAGACCCCTCACCAGTTTCCTAAACTCTTCCTGAACTTCCTTTGGCTCCCCATTTGCCAGGTCATTAGTACCTAGGTGGATAATGACATCCAGCTCACCCTCCCGTCTTGCCTTCCCAGTGATCCCCAGGATCTTCCTTTTGTCTCTCCATGCCGTGGCACCTGGTAGGCACCTCACCTCCTTGTCCTCCCAGCTGGATCCCTCTTATGATGGAGTCCCCCACCAGGATTCACTTCCTTCTCCTCTGGGGTCCACTGCTTTCCCCGCTGAGGTCACCTCCTTGGCTAACCTCCACATCCTTTCCTTCCACTTCTCGGGGTACCTCTATTTGGTTGTCTTCATTTGCCAGTGTGGCATATGAGTTCTTGAGTGGAATAGGATCTGGGATGTGCCTCTGCCTGACTGCTCTAACCCTCCCTGAGCCCTCTGTCATCCAAGTGCTCCTCATTCTCAGCATCCTTTGAGGCAGCTGCATTGACTTGGTGGTCCCTGGATAGGGGTGATGGTACCCCTGACCCAGTTTACTTCCGCTCTGAGTCTGGCTACCTCATCCCGCAGTCCAGAGAGATGCATGCAGATAGGCAGCACCTCAGTGTCCAGAAGGTCTGCCTGAATATGGCTGCCCCACAGCCACTGCATTGCACCACTCCCCACATTATACTGCAATTCCACTACTTGTCTGCTACTGAAGCTCTCCTAGTTCTCTTTTTATTAGTTTACTGTACTAAAATCCTGTCACTGATCCTCAGATTTTTTTTTTAAGGAAAAAGAAACCAACAAATAAATAAATGAGTCAAAACACTTGGTCGTGTTGAGGGTGGGTTTCCTCCTCCCTTATGCCCTCCTACTTACACCCTTACTATAACCTGTGTTTAGCTCCTGTCAATCAGATTTATCAGGGCATATAATTAAGATTTGGGGAAGGGAGGGAGGGGGTGAAAATTTGCAGCAATTAAAGACAGCACAGAATTACACCACCACTATGTTTTAAATTTTCAAAAGCCCAAAAACAATTATAAGTAAAGACAACAAAGAAAGTATAGTGTCACTACAAGCCCACAATCTAAGTTTAAAAGAAAAATAGCAATTACCAGTTACTCTAAAGCACTGAATTGAATATGTTTCCTTCCTTCTCCTTCTGGCTTCTTCTTCTACCAGTTTAGGATCACAAGGGGGAATGGTACGGGGCTGGCAGCCCAGGGAGGGGTCTCCACCAGTGGTTGCTGCTGTGATCTTGGTGGCCTTGGGCTCTTCCCTGTTGACTTTTTCCCATCACCCCTTCTCTCCTTCTCCACCTTCCATTTTTCCACCAACTTCCTTGGCTCCTCCCCTTCCACTAGCTGCCACATCATGTTGGCCTTCTCTGCCAGCTCCATTATTGCCTTGTATGCCTCCACTCTGGATGGTTTGCTTTTCTTCTGTGCCATCTTCTTTCCAGTCATGCTACACACAAATACTGCAATGAAACTGAAAAAGATCGGTCGTTTTTATCTAGAGCCACAGTCTGGATACACATGGCCTCCCTCACCACCAATGCTTCTAAGTAGTGCCCGAGAAACTTTTTTTTTGGCCCCATTCACCAATGTCCCATAACCCCTCTTAGACTGGCCTTTCAATTACCCCCACCTCCCCCATGCCATTTCTGCCCCAGGCCCAGGGGGGGTAGCAGCTGCTTTTGTGATATGCAGCAGCCCCCATCTTCTTCTGAATACCAGGTTTTTTTTTTGCTTTTTTTTGTTTTTCTTGACCCCATTCTCAATGAATTGTGGCTCAGTGCTTTTGCCATATTGCAAAACTTGTAGCTCTGATCTCCCCCCCAGTTTGTTGCCCCATCTCCCTTACATTCACCATAGGCTACTCCAGGTACCTCTCAGGCTTCTGACCCCCTGTCCAATATAATTTGCTTAACTCAGGAAATGGGGAATGAAAGACCAACCTAAACCACTGTTTCTATTAAGATAAACCATCTCCCTGTTATGCCATTGACAGTCCTTAAAAAAAAAACCTTAACCCCATATTTGTTTTTAAATCATAGGCTTTTGTCAACCTGCTGCTTCCCTGCTGTCCTCGAACCCCTAAAATGCAGTATCATTCATAAAAAAAGACAATCCCCCCAAGCAGAGTGATGTCAGACGCCACCTTTCCAACCATCTGAATGCACGCTGTACCTCGGGACAGTTGCCAGAAAAAAATCAGCAACATTTCCCCCTAGGCACTATGAAACAACGACCGGCGCTGTCCTGCTTTGTGGAACAAAAAACAGTCTCCTTTTAGCCTGGAATATAAAACCCCCTTTAGCTAACCCCTTGATGGTGTTTTCTGTCCTTCCTAGAGAGTGCTGCTGAGCAAGGAATAGCACTTTCTCCCTTGCTCTGCTCCACAAGCTCTCCCATGTTGGAACCTCATCTTGCCCTCTCCACCATGTGATGTGATGTTAGATGCCACCACTCACTTGCTTCAAAGCCAGACTAGCTGCTGGCAGCTTCTCTCTTGCTTCTGGGGCCTGCCTCATATTTTTCACTGAATGGCTCCCCTCTTTTTAAAAAAAAAAAAAAAAACTCCTCGCTTTCTATGCACGTTGTTCACACCAACCTCCTGCAAGTCCACCCGAAAACTCAGGATCCGCTCCTCACTCCAAATGCTTCCCTGCCTCAAGGGATAATAAAGCTCTAAACCATCCTGGATGTTTTTTTTTAAATTTAAGCCACTACAGTTGCTCAACCCCCTAGGTGCCAGGTTCTGCCAAAATTACCTAGCAAACAAGCTCTAGCATTTCAAACGAAACTCAGTACTAGGGCTATCTCAACTTTCCCACACCATAATATTTCTTTTCACAAAAATCTCCCCACATGGAACAACAAAACAAAATCTTCTAGCCATGCACTAAACATTTAGACAGTGTCAGTGGCTCAGTAGGTAGCACACTCGCCTCTGAGGCCGGGAGATCAGAGGGCTGTGGGTTCAGTTCCCACATCTGGCACTTGGGTTAATATCCCAGTACTGACACTGTAGTGCAGCATGAGAGGGGGTGCTGCACTTCTGAGGTGCCGTCTTTTGGATGAAACGTTAAACCGAGGTCCCATCTGCCTGGATTGGTGGTAGTTCAGGTGGATGTTAAAGATCCCATGGCACTTATCTGAAAGAGTAGGGAATTTCCCCGGTGTCCTGGCCAAATTTCCCTCATTCACTAAAAATACCACCAACAGCTTAATCTGGTTCAAGGTCAGTTGGCATTCATCTGTATCCCCCTTCCCCGGGTCGTGCTTGAAAATAGGCAGGATTTGTCTAGTGCACTTACCCGGTCAACAAAAGCTAAATAAAATAAAAAAATAAATTGCATCTACTGCACCACCAGAATCACTCCAATTACTGCCTTTTTTCAGCAGTCTCACACATTATTTAGCCATCTTAGCCACCTATAAGACTACCTCTATACATTTTGTCTTTTTTTTTTTTTACCTTGTAGGAATTTCTTTAACTTATTACCTCAGGCTGGTTCAGCTTCCACCAATCTTGATAGCTGATTCTGATATGCTGGTTCTGTTGACCAAGCCAACAAAATTATCCTGCAGAAAGAGGCACAATACCTCTGTGCAGCCTGTTATGTACTCTGGTTTTTTTCCCCTCCCATTTTCCCCTACCTCCTATGGCTATCCTGTTCCTCCTTGCGTGCCTGCCTTTCCTGTACCTGCCTATCTTCCCTGGGGCTCCACCCCCCCTTCTAACTCTTTGAGTTATACCATTTTCTGCCTGGGGGAAAGGTCCACCAGGACAACTTGGTCTGCCCCCTTTAAAGGGGTAATCACCAATCTTTGCTCGCAAAATAACCATATAAATTTTCCCATTGACTTATAATGGGAATTTAAAAGTACTATAACTTTTGAATACCTCAATATTTGTTCACCAAACGAAAAGTGGCATGTTCGGACAGTGAAGCTCTTTCAAACAAGCTATGTTGCAGAGTGTAACACCACACAATGGCTGCACAGCACCATGGACAATATCATCTGTCTTTCGGATGAGACATTAAACCGAGGTCCCATCTGCCTGGATTGGTGGTAGTTCAGGCGGATGTTAAAGATCCCATGGCACTTATCGAAAAGAGTAGGGGAATTTCCCCGGTGTCCTGGCCAAATTTCCCTCATTCACTCAAAATACCACCAACAGCTTAATCTGTTCAAGGTCAATTGGCATTCATCTGTATCCCCCTCCCCGGGTCGTGCCTGAAAATAGGCAGGATTTGTCTAGTGCACTTACCCGGTCAACAAAAGCTAAATAAATAAATAAAATAAATAAAAAGTGCCTCCAAAACTGGATAATTTTGCATTTTTCAGCGTTGTCGTGCACAAAGACCGTAAGTCTGACCAAAACAAAATTTGGGAAATCAAGAGATCTACGAAGCCCCACCACACATTCCAAATTTCAGGCACATCCGTTGAACAGGTCCAAAGTTATTAATGCACAAAATTTTGACTTTAACATAGAAGTGATATTTCAACCCTAAATATAGTGGCGCGACTGTGCCACTATAACATATATATATATATTCATGCCAAAAACTCTGTTTAATGCATCAGTTAGTGTTGTTCCACAGCAAAGATGAGGAAATTCAGTGTTTGGGTTGAATGCCCCCCTTGCACTCCCCCAGCCTGTTCCCCAGCCAGCATTGGGGTATGCGTTGGGGTCATCGGCCATTAACTCTCACCCCATCACATGTGTAAACAAGCTTAGGTATAGGAAAATGAAGTAAGAGCTAGGATCAATGACGCCAATGCACACCCCAATGCTAGTTGGGGAGGCGGGCTGGGGGGGCGCAAGGGGGGCTTTCAACCCTAACACTGAATTTCCTCACTTTTGTCACTGTGGAACAACCCTAACTGATGCATTAAATGGAGTTTTTTGCCATGCGTTTTCCTACTTTTTGAGAAGGAGGACTATAAATAGTGAATAGGAAGTGGTGCTGGGAGTAAGGGCCCTTCAGGCCCTGTGCTCCCACCACATGATGCCTTGTGATATAGTAATGGTAATTGCGATGCAAATGCAAGCACTAATGGTTACACACATGGTGACACAAATGTAAATGGTAACACAAACGTTTATAGAAACGCAAGTGCAAAGTAATGCCAAAGTGAACAGTGAAGCAAACAGAGACATACAAACATATGGAAATGCAACTGGTAACACTCACGGTCATGGTATGGCTATTGTAAATGCAAATGATAACAGTAACAGCAAAAATAACGCCAAAGGAAACAGAAACAGAAAGGCAAATGCAATCATGTACAGAAACACAAACCATAATGTGCATGGTCATGGTACAGCAATTGGAAAGCAAATGGTAATGGTAACAGCTAAAATAACACCAAAGGAAACAGAAAAGGAACGCAATGCAAGCACATACAGAAATGCAAACTGTTACATGCATGGTCACAGTACTGCAATTGTAAATGCAAATGGTAATGGTAACAGCAACAACAATGCCAAAGGAAACAAAGTAAATGCAAATGCAAGACCGTAAATACAAGTATAATGCATACGGTCATGGTATCGCAATTGGAAAGCGCAAATGATAACAGTAACTGCAATGATAATGCCAAAAGAAACAGAAACTAAAATGCAAGCACATATGGAAATGCAAACTGTAATGTGCATGGGCATGGGAATGCAATTGGAAACACAAATGGTAATGGTAACAACAACGATGACAGAAAACGAAAGACAAACGCAAATGGAAGGGTGGCCACAAACGCAAATGGTAATGCGTACAGTGATGCAAAGTGAAACACAAACAGAAACAGTACTGTAGGCACAAATAGTAATAGTAACACAAATGCAAGAGCAAACAGAAATGCAAAGGATAACACACACGGTGGCGTACACAGGAACACTAACGCAAACAGGTACAGAAACGCAAGTGGAAACGCCACGTGTAACAGTGACTGGAGCGCACACCCCGATTTTCCCCAACAGCTGCATAGAGAAACACAGTGAGTACAAAGAAAGTATGCATAATAATGGGGCTCGGAGCAGAAAATGAGGAGTTGGAATACTAAATTGCTTATATCTCAGGAACCGTATGATGCAGGAAAAAAAAACTTTGTATGAACTATGACTTTCCAGGCTAGTTTTGTACTTAGCCCCCATCTGGGTGGGCTAAGCATTTTTCCAATGAAAAGTCCGTATCTCACACCATTTCCGAGATATGGGCCCCAAAAGGTGCGGCACTTGCCGCAATGTTAGTCTATGGAAAAATATCAACTTTGGAGCACTATAACTTTCCATCTGTGCAATAGTTTGTCACCAAACCATGAAAGGACACATCTGGGGGATGTTGGCTTTCTTCCCCCAAAATTTCAGCCCAAAAGACCAAACTGTTGTTTTGCAGCAGGGTGGCAAAGAATTCCTGTTATTTTGGACATAGTGTTGCAAAATAGTGTTGCATATCACAACACTTTCATAAATGAAATCACGAAAGTGTCGTGAGTGCGACACTACTTTGCAGCATTACTTTTTCCAAAATTTCAAAAACATATTTCTGGGGTGTTAAACTCCCCAAAGAATACATGGCTAGCATCCTCAGGGACCAACTAGGTGAACACAAAAATAATTGTGTCCCTAGAGGGTGCCAAATTTAAATGGCAAGCACTTCTGTGACCACTAACTGAAAAAAAAATGGCTGCCTAACGACACTACAGGGGACATTTGCGACACTAAAAACTGCATTTGAGACACTTTTGAATTTTTTGTTAACTTTTCCCATTGACTTATAATGGGAACTTGTTTTTTGAATAACTTTTGAACCGTTCAATATGTTTTCACAAAATCACCAAAAGGCACATCGTGTTTACAGCAATTTTGCACTGCAAGGGTAGTCTGAAGTGCAAGTTCTTTTAAGCTGCAGGTTTGTAGATGTTAAAGTATTACAGCTCTCTTTGATTTAAGGTCCAGTGCTAGTCTACCCTGCAGCAGAAACTAACTTTAGTGATACAGTTTTTTTCTGTTTAGACTAGATTTAGTTTGGGTCACAGTTGCAAGCTTTGCCCTGCAAATAATCACATTTCTGCTTCACTTTCTCTACTACTGTCTCCTCCTTGCTTGATTTCTCCTCCTGCTGAGAGGTGTCTCTAGGCCTAAACCACTACGCCCTTTCTTAACTGTGTCCCTCTCACTACTCTTTCTACTCATTGTCCAGCCACTGGTGCCACACCTCCAGCTTGTTAATTTTCTGCTGTAACACAAATACCTGTAACTCCACCCCCCCGCTGTAAACAGTCCCTCTCTTACAGCTTTATAACCTCTCTCTTTTTCTGATTTGTCCCCTTAGCTTCACCCTTGACATGGATGCATCTGCTGCTGCAAGCTAACGGGTGGGCCTCTTCTGTCCACCGGCTGCCTTCCACGCTGTACTGCCCTCTGATCACCACACTGAAGATATGCTGCTGAAACTTGACAGGCCAGAACCATTATCTCTGCCTGCTGACAGGCTACTGCAGTTCTTTAATTTCTTTACTACTCCGTCTCCATCTGGACTATAAGCTAATGTTACATACTGGATGTGGTACTGGTTAAGCCTCTCCAAATTGTCCTGTGAATCCTAATTTAAACGTGAACTTAAGCCTGTTTACAGCAATTCTGCACTACAAGGGTAGTTTGAAGTGCAAGTTCTTTTAGGCTGCAGGTTTGTAGATTTTAAAGTATTACAGGTCTCTTTGTTTTAAGGTCCAGTGCTAGTCTGCCCTGGAGCAGGAACTAACTTTATTGATACAGTTTTTTCTGTTTAGACTAGGTTTCGTTTGGGTCACTGTTGAAAGCTGTGCCCTGCAAATAATCAGATTGTTGCTTCACTTTCTCTCCTACTGTCTCCTTCTTACTTGAATTTTTCTTCCTGCTGAGAGGTGTCTCTGGGCCTAAAACACCACCTTTTCTTAACTGTCTCCCTCTCACTACTCTTTGTTCTCATTGTCCAGCCACTGGTGCCATAGCTCCAACTTGTTAATTTTCTGCTGTAAGGCAAATAACTCGACCCCCACACGGTAAACACTCCCTCCCTTACAGCTTTATAACCTGTCACTTTTTCTGATTTCTCCCCTTAGCTTCACCCTTGACACGGGTGCCTCTGCTGCTGCAAGCAGATGGTTGGGCCTCTTCCGTCTGCTGGCTGCCTTCCTCGCTACACTGCCCTCTGATCACCAGACTGAAGATACGCTGCTGAAACTTGACTGGCCAGAACTATGATCTCTGTGTGCTGAGAGGCTGCTGCAGTTCGTTAATTTCTTATCTACTCCATCTCCTTCTGGACTTTTAGCTAATGTTACATACTGAATGTGGTACTGGTTAAGCCTCTCTAAATTGTCCAGTGAATCCTAACTTAAACATGAACCTAAGCCTGTTTACAGCAATTTTGCACTGCAAGGGTAGTTTGAAGTGCACATTCTTTAAGGCTGCAGGTTTGTAGATTTTAAAGTATTATAGCTCCCTTTGATTTAAGGTCCATTGCTAGTCTACTCTGGAGCAGAAACTAACTTTAGTGATACAGTTTTTTTCTGTTTAGACTAGATTTCGTTTGGGTCACACTTGTAAGCTTTGCCCTGCAAATAATCCAATTTCTGCTTCACTTTCTCTCCTACTGTCTCCTAGCTTGATTTTTTTCTTCCTGCTGAGAGGCGTCTCTGGGCTTAAACCACTACGCCCTTTAACAGTCACACTCTCACTACTCTTTGTTCTCATTGTCCAGCCACTGGTGCCACAACTCCAGCTTGTTAATTTTCTGCTGTAACGTGAATAACCCCCCTCCACCACCACTGTAAACACTCCTTCTCTTACAGCTTTATAACCTCTGGCTTTTTGTGATTTCTCCCCTTAGCTTTACCCTTGACATGGGAGCCTCTGCTGCTGGAAGCAGACGGGCGGGCCTCTTCTGTCTGCTGCTGCCTTCCTCACCATACTGCCCTTCGATCACCAGACCGAAGGTATGCTGCTGAAACTTGACTGGCCAGAACCATCATCTCTGCTTGCTGACAGGCTGCTGCAGTTCTTTCATTTCTTTGCTACTCCGTCTCCTTTTGGAGTATAAGCTAATGTTACATACTGGTTGTGGTACTGCTTAAGCCTCTCCAAATTGTCCTGTGAACCCTAATTTGAATGTGAACCTAAGCCTGTTTACAACAATTTTGCACTGGAAGGGTAGTTTGAAGTGTAAGTTCTTTTATGCTGCAGGCTTGTAGATTTTAAAGTATTACAGCTCTCTTTGTTTTAAGATTCAGTGCTAGTCTACCCTGGAGCAGAAACTAACTTTAAAGTGATACAATTTTTTCTGTTCAGACTAGATTTTATTTGGGTCACAGTCGTAAACTTTGCCCTGCAAATAATCACATTTTTGCTTCACTTTCTCTCCTACTGTCTCTTACTTACTTGAATTTTTCCTCCTGCTGAGAGGTGTCTCTGGGCCTAAAACACTACACCTTTTCTTAACTGTTTCCCTCTCACTACTCTTTCTTCTCATTGTCCAGTCAATGGTGCAACAGCTTCATCTTGTTAATTTTCTGCTGTAAGGCAAATAACTCCACTCCCCAGCTGTAAACACTCCCTCCCTTACAGCTTTATAACCTCTCTCTTTTTCTGATTTCTCCCCTTAGCTTCACCCTTGACATGGGTGCCTATGCTGCTGCAAACAGATGGGAGGGCTTCTTCTGTCCACCGGCTGCCTTCCACACTGTACTGCCCTTTGATCACCAGACCGAAGATATGCTGCTGAAACTTGACTGGCCAGAACTATGATCTCTGTGTGCTGAGAGACTGCTGCAGTTCTTTAATTTCTTATCTACTCCATCTCCTTCTGGACTTTAAGCTAATGTTGCAAGTGGTTGTGGTACTGGTTAAGCCTCTCCAAATTGTCCTGTGAATCCTAATTTAAAAGTGAACCTAAGCCTTTTGACAACAATTTTGCACTGCAAGGGTAGTTTGAAGTGCAAGTTCTTTTAGGCTGCAGGTTTGTAGATTTTAAAGTATTACAGCTCTCTTTGTTTTAAGGTCCAGTGCTAGTCCTACCCTGGAGCAGAAACTAACTTTAAAGTGATACAGTTTTTTCTGTTTAGACTAGATTTTATTTGGGTCACGGATGTAAGCATTGCCCTACAAATAATCAAATTTCTGCTTCACTTTCTCTCCTACTGTCTCCTTCTTGCTTGAGTTTTTCATCCTGCTGAGAGGCATCCCTGGGCCTAAACCACTATACCCTTTCTTAACTGTCCCCTCTCACTGCTCTTTGTTCTGATTGTCCAGCCACTGGTGCCACACCTCCAGCTTGTTAATTTTCTGCTGTATGGCAAACAACTCCCCCCCCCACTGTACACACTCCCTCCCTCCCTTACAGCTTTATAACCTCTCTCTTTTTCTGAATTCTCCCCTTTGCTTCATCCTTGACACGGGTGCCTCTGCTGCTGCAAGCAGATGGGTGGGCCTCTTCTGTCCACTGGCTGCCTTCCACGCTGTACTGCCCTCTGATCACCAGACCGAAGATACGCTGTTGAAACTTGACTGGCCAAAACCATTATCTCTGCCTGCTGATAGGCTGCTGCAGTTCTTTAATTTCTTTGCTACTCCTTCTTCTTCTGGAATTTAAGCTAATGTTACATATTGGTTGTGGTACTGGCTTAGCTTCTCCAAATTGTCATGTGAATCCTAATTTAAACGTGAACCTAAGCCTGTTTACAACAATTTTGCACTGCAAGGGTAGTTTGAAGTGCAAGTTCCTTTAGGCTGCAGGTCTATGGATTTTAAAGTATTACAGTTCTCTTTGTTTTAAGGTCCATTGCTAGTCCTACCCTGCAGCAGAAACTAAGTTTAAAGTGATACAGTTATTTCTGTTTAGACTAGATTTCATTTGGGTCACGGCTGTAAGCATTGCCCTGCAAATAATCAAATTTCTGCTTCATTTTCTCTCCTACTGTGTCCTTCTTGCTTGAATTTTTCCTCCTGCTGAGAGGCGTCTCTGTGCCCAAACCACTACGCCCTTTCTTAACTGTCCCCCTCTCACTACTTTCTTCTCATTGTCCAGCCACTGGTGCCACACCTCCAGCTTGTTAATTTTCTGCTGTAAAGCAAATAACTCCACCCCCTCACTGTAAACACTCCCTCCCTTACAGCTTTATAACCTCTCTCTTTTTCTGATTTCTCCCCTTAGCTTCACCATTGACACGGGTGCCTCTGCTGCTGCAAGCACATGGTTGGGCCTCTTCTGTCCACCGGCTGCCTTCCACACTGTACTGCCCTCTGATCACCAGACTGAAGATACACTGCTGAAACTTGACTGGCCAGAACTATGATCTCTACGTGCTGAGATGCTGCTGCAATTCTTTAATTTCTTTGCTACTTCGTCTCCTTCTGGACTTTTATTTATTTATTTATTTGATATATCGGTTTACAACCTTTGAGCAAGAGGTTCATTTCCAGAGGTACCTCATCACATGTAAAACAGAAGGTAATACAGACAGGGTATAACAACAGTTACATAGCACCTCGGTTGTGGGGAAGATCATGGAAGCACTACTGAAGGAGAGATTGGTGGAGCATCTGGTTGTCAATGGACTACAGGATCCAAGGCAGCATGGTTTCACCAGGGGGAGGTCATGTCAGACCAACCTCATTTAATTTTTTGACTGGGTGACTAGGGAGGTAGATCAGGGGAGGGCAGTGGACATGGCCTGTCTGGACTTCGGCAAGGCCTTTGACACTGTGCCACATAGAAATCTATTACACAAACTGGGGAATATGGGTGTGAGCAGGACAGTAGTGTGGTGGGTAGGTAACTTGCTGGGCGGCAGGACACAGAGGGTGGTGGAAAATGGCTATCACTCCACAGAGGGAAGAGTGACCAGTGGGGTACCACAGGGATCACTGCTTGGACCAGTCCTATTCAACATCTTCATCAGTGACATTGTGCAGGACCTAGAAGGCAGAATTTCACTGTTTGCTGATGACACAACGCTCTGTAACAGAGTAGACACACCAGAGGGTGTGGACAGAATAAGAAGGGACCTGCAGAAACTTGGAGAATGGTCAGGGGTTTGGCAGTTGAAATTCAATGCAAAGAAGTGCAAGATAATGCATATGGAGCACAAAAACCCTGGCACAATATATCAGTTGGGGGGTGAGGATATAGCATGCACCAAACAGGAAAGGGATCTTGGGGCTATCATCTCTAATGACCTCAAGGTAGGGAAACAGTGTGACATGGCAGCAAGTAAAACAAATAGGATACTGGGATGCATAGGCAGGGGCATCACCAGCAGAAAAAGGGAGGTCATAATTCCGCTATACAAGACACTAGTGAGGCCCCACCTGGAGTACAGTGTACAGTTCTGGAGACCTTACCTACATAAGGATATAGACAGGGTAGAGAAAGTTCAGAGGAGGGCAACAAAGCTGGTACATGGATTGCATCAGAAGTCCTATGAGGACAGGTTGAAGGAACTGAATATGTACTCCCTGGAGGAGAGGAGGGAGAGAGGGGATATGATAGAGACATACAAGTATCTTACAGGGAGGAACAGGGTGATGGAATACACTATTTTTAAGTGAAAAAGATGTTCCAGGACTAGAGGGCATGGGATGAAGTTGGAGGGAGGATGATTCACAGGAAATGTGAGGAAGAATTTCTTCACAGAACGGGTGGTGGACAAGTGGAACAAGTAGTGGGGGCTGAAACAATCACAGGATTTAAGAATGCATGGGATAGACATAAAGGAATTCTGGAGGTCAGGGGTAAGGGGCAACATACTTCTAGGAAAACATAAACTGAACTTACAAGCTCAAATGGGCAGACTGGGTGGGCCATAGGCCCTTATCTGCTGACACTGTCTATGTATCTATGTGGCATGTGCTACAGACATTTGTCACAGACATTATTTACAGTATTTACATTGAGTACAGACTTTATTTACAATATTTGGATGATGATATTTACATCATCACAGCAGAAAGATATTATTAGCTTAAGAAAGCATCTAAACAGAGTAGTCAGTCCTATTCATGGGTTTGGTAATTCTTGACGTAGGTTGCAATCCATTATAATCTTTGTCAGAGAATTTAAATCAAAGAGGGTGAGAGAGAGAAATGTTAGTTGCAGTTACAGGAGCGGATATTGAAGAGGTGGTTGCGAAGAGTGGTTTTGAAGTGGGCGATCTTGGGTGCACTAGTGATGGTGTTTGGGAGTGCATTAAACCATGTGGGGGCCCTGGAGTGGAAAGATCTCTGGGCAAGGGAGTGTTTTACCCTGGGCACAACCAGAGGTGCTTTCTCTGAGTTGCAGGTTGAGATAGTGGGGGTGGCTGGATGAAGAGAGGCAGAGACCCCAGGGGGAGACAGTCCAAGCAGTATTTTCTTGGACAGTATGCAGGACTGGTAGCAGAGCCTTTTGTCGAGGTTGAGAAGACTGGCAGAGGTATAGCGAGAGCAGGTGTGAGTGATCATCGGTGCACCAGTTAGGAGCTTGCAGGCCTTGTTTAGGGAGACCTGGATTTTCTGGAGTGCGGAGTTGTCTGCTGCCCTGTATACAGGGAGCCCATAGTCCACTAGGGACAGTATTGATGAGGTGATGGCCAGCCTAAGGGAGTGGGGGGGAAGGCAGTCCCTGTGTCAGTAAAGGAGTCCAATCCGGGTGTTTGCTACGGCAGCAAGGGTGTTTATGTGGTCATGGAAAGTAAGGGCCAAGTCGAGGGTAAGTCCAAGATATTTCTAGCTGGATACCTGTTCAAGGGGGTGCTGGGTGCTGGGGAGGATGTGGAGAGGTGCACTTTTTGCTTTGTTTTGGCGGTGAGAGAAGATCATTGATTTAGACTTTTTTAGGTTTATGACCAGTCTACGGTCCTTAAACCATGTTTCGGCCTAGGAGAAGACATGTTGGAGGGAGTCCTGAAGGGGCGTAGGTTTATGATGTGAAGCAAAGAGCACTGCAACATCTGCATATAGTAAGATTTTTGTGGAGCAGGCCTTTGGTAAGGAGTTTAGGTAGAGGGAAAAAAGAAGTGGCCCCAGGATAGAGCCCTGGGGCACCCGAGAGCAGACGGGTAGTGTGTCGGATAGGGTTCTGTTAATTTTGATTCATTGAGACCAGGCAGAAAGGTAACTGGAACACCAGGTTTGGGGGCCTGTAGAGAAACCATGTCGGTGGAGAGAGTCGAGAAGGAGAGGGTGGCAGACCGTATCAAAGGCCTTGGATAGGTCTATGAACACAGATCCTGCAATGTTACCAGCATCTAGGGAGGAGTGCAGGAAGTTGGTGAATTCTGGGAGGGCTGTGGTGGTGTTATGGGCTGAACGGAAGCCATGCTGCTCTGGGCATAGAATGTTATACTTGGCTAGGTATTCCGTAAGTTGGGTGGCAACCACTTTTCTAACACTTTGGGGGGGGGAGAATGGAGATGGGCCGATAGTTATTTGGGGAGGCTTTGTCAGCACTTTTATGGATGGGAGTAATGACTGCTGTTTTCCAGGCACTAGGGAATTTGCCTAGGCATAGGGATTTGTTGAGCAGGTCCGTTAGGGGGACTAGGACCTCGTCGAGGACTAATCGAAGGAGCCTGGCATCTAGGAGCTCATTTATAGGGCTATTGCTGCTTAGCGCTTTTTGTAGGTTAGGACGAGATTCGAGGGTGGATATTTTGTGCAGGAGGAAACAAGGATGCTGCAGGGTTGGGATTGGGGCACAGGGTCAAAGAAACAACTAGGGAGAACACTGTTGAGGTTAGTGTTTAGACAGTTTGCTATGGTGAGTGTGTCTGTGGAGGTAGTGCCATTTATGGTGAGCTGGGAGGGAGGTTTAAGCTAATGTTACATACTGAATGTGGTACTGGTTAAGCTTCTCTAAATTGTCCGGTGAATCCTAATTTAAACATGAACCTAAGCCTGTTTACAGCAGTTTTGCACTACAAGAGTGTTTTGAAGTGTAAGTTTTTTTAAGCTGCAGGTTTGTAGATTTTAAAGTATTACAGCTCTCTTTGATTTAAGGTCCATTGCTAGTCTACCCTGGAGCAGAAATTAACTTTAAAGTGATACAGTTTTTTCTGCTCAGACTAGATTTTATTTGGGTCACAGTCGTAAGCTTTGCCCTGCAAATAATCACATTTTTGCTTCAATTTCTCTCCTACTGTTTCCTCCTCGCTTTAATTTTTCCTCCTGCTGAGAGGCGTCTCTGGGCCTAAACCACTATGCCCTTTCTTAACTGTCCTCTTCTCACTTCTCTTTCTTTTTATTGTCCAGCCACTGGTGCCACAGCTCCAGCTTGTTAATTTTCTGCTGTAAGGCAAATAATCCCCCCCTGCTGTAAACACTCCCTCTTTTATAGCTTTATAACCTCTGTTTTTTTCTGATTTCTCCCCTTAGCTTCACCCTTGACATGGGTGCCTCTGCTGCTGCTGCAAGCAGATGAGCGGGCCTCTTCTGTCCTCTGGCTGCCTTCCTCGCTGTACTGCCCTCCAATCACCAGACCAAAAGTATGCTTCTGAAACTTGACTGGCCAGAACCATTGTCTCTGCCTGCTGACAGGCTGCTGCAGGTCTTTAATTTCTTTGCTACTCCATCTCCTTCTGAACTTTAAGCTGATGTTACATACTGGTTGTGGTACTGGTTAAACCTCTCTAAATTGTCCGCTGAATCCTAATTTAAATGTGAACCTAAGCCTCTTTACAGCAATTTTGCACTGCAAGGGTAGTTTGAAGTGCAAATTCTTTTAGGCTGCAGATTTGTAGATTTTAAAGTATTACAGCTCTCTTTGTTTTGAGGTCCAGTGCTAGTCTACCCTGGAGCAGAAACTATCTTTAAAGTGATACAGTTTTTTCTGTTTAGACTAGATTTCATTTGGGCCACGGTTGTAAGCTTTGCCTTGCAAATAATCCAAGTTCTGCTTCACTTTCTCTCCTATGGTCTCCTTGCTTGAATTTTTATGCCCATCCCTTCTTCCCCACCTCCAGCCTTTCCCAGAGGGTAGTGAAGTGTTCAAATAGTCACTATATGGTGTTATTTCAGTGTTACAGCAGCAGTGTACACTTCCTGCACACTTCATTTCATAATGCAGTCCATCAGTGTTTAATCAGTGCATCTTCAGGTCTCTTTTGGTGTACATGCAGTGCTGATACAGTATGTGCGAATTATGTTAATTAGCACTGTAATCACACTGCAAAAGTACTGCAATTAGCAGTGTTTTCAACACTACCTGAAGCAGTATTCTGTCAGCAACACTGCCTTAAGCAGTTTTGCACTGCTTTTTCAGTGTGTGTGAATTATGTTAATTAGCACTGTAATCACACTGCAAAAGTACTGCAATTAGCAGTGTTTTCAGCACTGCCCGAAGCAGTGTTGCATTGCTTTTTCAGTGTGTGCGAATTATGTTAACACTGCATCAACACCTGTAGTGCACTTCAGTGTGCAGTGTGATTTTGGTAGCACTCCTGTCAGCAGTGTTGTACTTATGTTTCAGTGCATTAGGCTGCATTAAAGATGGCGTTGCATAAAATTCAACAAAAACAAAACAGTATTCATCTGCAAGTATCTGCAACCTCAGCAGAGGAAGCTTTGCTTAAGGGTTCCTGAGTGAGAAAGTCGTCTTTGAATTCCAAAGAAGATGGAGATCTTGGGGGCTATGTCTACAGGAGGTACTAAAGTCTGTTACCCCATGTTTGACTCAAAGTCACAAGGAAGGGGGTGGGCATTTAGGTAAAGGAATGACCAAAAATCATTCTGGTTTGCAGAAAATGGTATGGGAGCCTCACTGATATGCAGGTCCTCACCAGTATTTCCAGGTTTATCTTCAAAAGGAGAAGAGAGCCTCTTCAGAATGGTAGCACATGCACGGTGTGGAAAATTATTTTCGGTATCAAGGGGCTGCTAGAGAGAAGTGTGTGTATGTATATGTATATGTGTGTGTGTGCGCATGTCTGTGTGTGTATATCTCTCTCCACATATATATATATATATATATATATATATATGTGTGTGTGTGTGTGTGTGTATATATATATATATATATATACTGTATATATCGTGTATATATATACACATACACACACACACACACATATACATATATCTCTCTCTCTCTCTCTATAACGGGATTATCAATCGCATTGGACAAACACCATTAGGTGACTGTGCGTATATCGTAGTGCAACCACACACCTGCACTTTTACTCCCCTCCAAAACAATTTTGCCATTTTATAAGATAGATAACCCACTGTGTGGTGTGTGGAAGCGCTGTGATATACACATGGCTTGGGTGGTTGATGCACTCGGCCTGCGGCCTCATATGCAACACCACACACCAAGGTGTGCGTATATCAGAGTGTGACCGCACACCCTACAATGGGTTATTACACACACACACACACACACACACACACACACACACAGTACTTGTTGCAAAACAAAAACACTACATTAATGCAGGCATTAGAATGCAAAGCACACAAAGCAAGAAAATGAAAAACAGGGTTTGAGCCTCACGAGTCTTGGCAAATTGATTGTGTGGTGTTCCCTGGAGTTCCCAACCTTGATGCCCATCCCATACCCCCCACCAGCCCATAGTCTCCTTTCTAAAGCGCAAGGTACAGCTCCAACCCAGTGCCTCCCATAGCAGCCATTCGTACCTGTAAAACAAGAACAGCAATGGGCTCACAAAGGATCTGCAGCTCGTTATGAACTATTATATGACAAACAATGTAGGGTAAAAAAAAAACAATACTCATCTGATACATATGGTCAGTGTACTCCTACTCCCAGTCAATGTCCTGTCAGACCTGTAGATATAGAAGGGAAAATGGGTCAGTATGAAAAATAAAAATACTGATCAGCTGGGTCAGTTGGGAAGGCTCTGTAGAGGTTAAAATAAAAAAAAGTGAGTTGGGGGGGGAATACCAGACCTGTACCACTCCATCAACCTGGCTTTTAGAATGGACTCATCACTCAGGGGATGTCATGGTTGGGGGAAGGAGGAGGAGGACTCCTTGCCCGTGCCCCTAGAACTGATCTTTTTTGGGGGTAGGTCATCATGTTGCTCCACACATCAACCAACACAGGGTAAGATAAAGACACCAAGGAACAGATATTCAAGGCACAATGAATGCTTCCCTGGTGGTGTAGTGGATCCCCCCTCCCTTTTCCCAATCTGCCTGTAGAATACACAGGAACACAGGTATGTGATGGCAGAAAGGGACCGCAAGCCCACCTAGTCTGCCCAGCTCACCTAGATATCCACTAGGCCTTTTCTGTAGTCCCTTCCCCAGTGCCAGTTGCCCTCTGTGCTTATCCCATGCCCTCGTGAACCCTTCCACCATTTCTCTCAGCAGCCCATTCCAGTTGTCCACTACCTTCTCAGTGAAGAAGTACTTCCTAATCCTTCCTCTAAGTCCTCAACCCAACCGATTTGGAATTTCCAACTACCATCCATTGCAGTATAGCACACTGCAGCAGGCCAACTGTGACCATCTCTAGGCAGATATATGCAGACACAACCAGTCCCAGAACTCCCTGCAGCTGGCAACAGACAATAGAAGTTCCCATAGCCTGCAGTGCGCATTTGAGCCTACACAATCTCTTATCAGATGTTTTCCACTTCTGCTCTTCTCCAGAGGATAAGTCAGTCTGTGACAGAACTTAGCTCAGGGAGTTCAGTGGGGCCAGTAAACCAAAGCTGAGAGCCTATATAAACTCTTAACATGCACTGTAGGACAATCTCCCACCGCAAAGAACTCCAGGATCTGCTGTAAATGAAGCTGTCAGTGCAGAATCCAGCAAAACCAGTCATCATAATCCACTACACTAAAGCACACAGCAGGCAAACCAAAATGTTTCCACATGCAAAGTGCATATTGGCACCAGACCCACACTTATGTGGAACCCTTGACACAAGCCAGCCAGTGGATATTGTGGTAAGGAGGGGATAAAACCTTTTACATGCAGGTACATCAGGGATAAAAGGAAGGCAAGGGGAGATACTGAGTGTCTGAAAAGGGTGGATGGAGGGAGGGTAAAAGATGACCGCCAAAAAGCAGAAATACTGAACAAATACTTCTGTTCATTTTTTACAAAAGAAGGGGGCAGGAAATGGGCCAGCATTAATAAGGATGGAGAGATCATAGAAAAGGACACCGCTCCCTTTGCAAAAGAAAGGATCCTCATGGAACTGGCAGAAATAAGGCTATGGGCCAGATAGATGCATCCCTGGACACTGAGGGAGCTAATGGAGATGTTAGTAAGGCCTCTGACTACCCTGTCCACCCTATCTTTGTAAACTGGTGACATGCCCAGGGATTGGAGAAGGGCTGATGTGGTCCCACTATACAAAAATGTAAACAGGGAGGATGCAGGAACTACATACTGATCAGCCTGACCACAACAGCGGGAAAAGTAATGGAAATACTGCTGAAGGAAAGAATAGTAGAGCACCTGGTTGTCAGTGGTCTACAGGGGATGTGGAGGAAGAGAACATTGTTTAACCAGGAGTAGCACACTAATCTGAAGCTTGTTTCCAGATGCAACCTGGAGCACAAAGAAGTTAAGTAACTTGCTCAGAATCACACAGTATGCACTTAGACGGTGGTTGGATTCAAACCCAGGTCTCCAGATCTGTAGCTCAGAGCCTTTACCCAATGTGCTATACTGCCTCCAGGACCCAAAGCAGTTTGGTTTTATGGGAGACAGGTTGTGCCCGACAAACTTAACTGAGTTTTTTGACTGGGTAACAAGGAAGGTGGATGGAGGAGGATGTGGCCTACCCAGATTTCAGCAATGCCTTTGACACTTTGCAACATAGAAGGCTGGTAAATGAGCTGGAAGGCTTAGGGGTGGAACAGAAAATAACAAGGTGGGCAGAGAACTGGTTCAAAGACTGAAACCAGAGGGTGGTGGTAAGGCAAATGGGGTGCATTCCAGGGTGGCAGTGGTGTGCCCCAGGGGTTGGTGCTGGGACCCATCCTTTTTTAATATCTACAGCAACGATTAGCCCAGTTCCAATCAGGGGAGGAGAGCTGTTCTTTCCAGACCGGGGCTTGTCGCTGGAAGTGGTCTGGGCAGGCATTATGGGGCTACATCAGCAGTGGGATAAGATGGGATCACATTGGTGATTGACAAGGAAGCTCTTGCTGGCGGGAGACAGGCAATGCATACCGGGTCCACATTAGCCACAACTTTGCAAGCCGGCGACTCAGGAAGGAGCAGCCAATCAGTGAATAGGACACGAACCTTTGACTGTGTGACTGGGCCATAAAAGGCAAATAGTCCAGTCGCAATCAGAGGAGGAGAGCTGTTCTTTGTTCCACACCACCTATCCTGGCCCCGACCTCTATTAAATGATTGGTGAGGGCGGAGCCTTGGAGAAGGACAAGTCTAGGGTCCTGTACACTCTCCTGCTTGGGCAACACTGACTACTACCAGGAAGGGGCATAATGAAGCAGACTGTATAAATGACTGTGTATGCCAACTACAACTGAGGGAGTAGGCAAACTGTGTGTGAATCAATTAGGGTCTCTGAGCTGGCTAGTATTGTGATGGGCTAATTTTGCTTGTGAACCGTCTACTGCTAGGGCTAGAAAACTGGCTACTGTCAAGAAAGAGGGAAAATTCTGGGCCCCTTACTATTCTCCCTTTACCTTAACACCCTTCCACGCTCTTGCTCGGGGAACATTCTATTGTATGCTGATGATGCAGTCATCTTTGCCTCAAGTCATAACCCTACTGCCCTCCAGGACTCGCTGCAGAAGTCCTTCACTGAAGTCGAGGGCTGGTTCAAGGAACATAGATTGATGATAAATCTTAAAAAAACAAAAACCATGTTCTTCACTCATCCCCAAAACAAGTCCAGCAACTTCAAACTCCTCATTCACTCTGGGTCCTCATTCCCACTCGAACAAGTTTGCTCCTATAAATACCTAGGGATCCATTTTGACCCCTCCCTCTCCTTCCATGGACACATCGCTGCCCTAGCCACTGCCACTAATATCCGATTGGGCATCTTACATCGGTATAAACACTGCCTCCCCCCGGAGGCTCTTCGACTCGCAGTCACCTCCTCTATCCTGTCCCTAGTGGACTATGGACTGCCGTGTATGGTGCTGCTGATCAGACCGCACTCCATAAAATTCGCTCTACTCTGAATAAGGCCTGCAGGTTAATTACTGAGCACCTAGGATGACACACACCTGTCTACTGTATGATAAAGCGCTGGTACTTGATCTCGATGAGTGCCTCAAATATCTTACCTGTACCCTTACAAAAAAGACCCTCCTTGGGCTTTCCACACCAGGATTGACCACCACCATACGCCGCTCTGTCCCACTAGTTCATACTGGACCTCTGGGAAAACCTCTTGTTATCCCTAGAGCTAGGACCTCTCACGGCCAAAGAGCCTTCAGCTTTAGGGCCCCCTCCTGGTTCAACACACTGCCCCTCCATCTCTCGAGCTCCAACTATAGTGCTTCAAAACTTCCTTACGTAACCACCTTATTAACACCCGATGCTGTAACTGCCACTAGTCAAAGCCGCACTAATACTTATGACAAAGCTTATTACTAAGCTGCTATGACGACATAACTCTGGTATTGTTTGCATCCATCCTACCTGTACCAGCTTGTTTGTATCTATGTCTTAATTTTACTGTTATACTTATGTGTTGTACTGCTATACTGTGTATTTTGGTTTGTCTTACTGTGACAAGGTACTTTTGTAAATGAGCCTATGGCTCAAAGGTTTTCCAAACTGCTGTTTAAATAAAATAAAATAAAAAGAAAATTGCTGTAATCGGAAGGGGCAAACTGCTTGGGTTTTAGTGCAACACTGACTGAATTATTTCTGTTAGAGGGCTGCACTGCTCACCTAAAATAAGGGTAGACTTGGGGGTGGCCAAAGCGGGCACCTTCGGTAGAGTGATTGGGTGTACAGGGTGTGGGGGAAATAATATTAAATTGGGCAAGGAGGCTCAGAGGGTGCCCAGTGTGTTTTCAGTTGGCAGGTCTTAGGGAGGAAGTAGAGGGGATCAGAAGGCAGCTGGAAGGCGGGAGGGGTGGGAAGGAAAGGTGTGAAAAGGACCTCATGAGAGTACATGAGGCCAATATGGCATAACCCAGGGAACAGGTAGACAAGGATCATATGGTTACTCATGAGGGGTGGGGCACGAAACAAGAAATGTATGGAAATCACTTCGTAGGGAGGTGGCTGACCAGAAGGAGGGGGGACAGGAGAGAGCAGGTCGGGGGCAAGCATCACACTTACTAATCTATTCGCCTTGCTATATACCGGAGATGAGGTGGAGAGGCTGGTGGGAGGAGGGGAGCAGGCAGACAGAGAAGGTTTGGTCAGTAAGCTGGGGGAGATGGGGCAGGAGAGAGAGCCAGACCCACAGAAGGGGGGGAAGAGACATTAGCCTAGGTGGGAGGAAGCTGGGGAGGAAGGGGGAGTGCAGAGTGAAGCCAGGGTGGGAGGAAGGAGGACTAGGGTTGGGCAAGCATCCAGGTTAGGGAAGTCAACCAAGGATAAGGAATATTCTACTAGCTTCAGGGCAGGAGAAATCAGATGAGGTGGAGAGGAGGGGTGATGGAGGTAGGGAGAAACACAGCAGATGGGGTGAATGATGCAGAACTTGGAGGGGGGTAGGCAAGGAGAGAAGCAGTAGAAGGGAGCCTGGGTGGGGGATCTGAGGATACCAGCCCAGAAAGACTCCACGGAGATCTGGGTGGGGGGCAATCTGTGCCACCCAGAAGGTTGGGGGGGCAAGGAGCAAGCTGGGAGCTACAGGTAGAAGAATGAGCATGGTAGGGCAAGCACAGGCTTGTGATCCCCAGGCTGAGGGAGACAAGAGAAGTAAGCTGGCAGTTGATGATAGAAGGAAGAGCCTGGATGGAATCTAACGGGCCAGTAAAGTGGGCGGGGGGAGAAGGTGATCCTGCTGGGTGACTCCATGACCTGGGGCATCCAGTGGGAGGGGCAGGGAGGGAAAAAGCAGCCCAGTCAAGGCTAAATGTATCCCAGGCCTAGCCGTACACAAGGCCAAATTCCAGCTATACTCGATAACATTGGAATGCGGGTAATCCCCAGATGAAACATCTGGGAACAAATGACTTAGAGGGGAACAGTGAACTAGAAATCCAGGCAAGATTCCGAGAACTGGCCAGGGTTTACCACTCTATAGAAGCGCAATCTCCTTCTTTGAGATTCTGCCAGTACCTAGGGTGTCCAGGAGACCAAATATAAACTTAGAGGTGTGAACCAGTGGCTCCAGGGGACTGGGCGCAGGGCAGAAGGGTATGGATGGTAAGGTCGTGGGACATGGAGGACAAGGGTTATATGCCAGGGATAGGCTACAGCTCAACTTGAGGGAGGGAGATCTTGAAACTAAATCTTGCTGGATTCATAATCGGAGGTGGAGTTTAAACTTGTAAAGGGGAAGGTTAAGTAAAAGAGTGGCTCCAGGAGGGCTGCTCAAGGGTCCAGGTCCAGGGCATGAAAAGAAGGCAGGTAACTGCGATCTAAATCCATCCAAAGCTGTGCAAGAAAGGGCATCTAGGGACTGCTCAGGGTCGAGATGACTGGAGAAGGGAGAGGAGTCAGGATGGAGGACAGCCCTGATCAATACTAGGAGCATGGGCAACAAAATGCCCAAGCTCCAGGTGATGCTGGTTGAGGGATCAGTTGATGCGGCAGCAATTACTGAGACATGGGCCACCAGAAAATGACTGGGACCTAAATTTGGTGGGCTACAAAATATTCAGGAAGGATAGAGGAGAGGGAAGAGGAGGGGATGTAGCGCTGATAGTCAAAAATGACATAGCGGTTAGTGGAGTGGAGGAGGCTGTAGGGGGAGGTGAAGGAGATCTGGGTAACCCTACAAAAGAGGCGAGATAAAAGACTGAAAATAGGGGTGGTGTACAGAACCCCCAACAATGGAAGAGGCCCTGGAGGACAAACTGGTTGAGAACTTCAAGAGGCACTGTGACCGTGGAAAGGGAATGATGGTGATCATGGGTGACCTTAATATGCTGGGGACAGACTGGGACACTATGGCATCCTCTGTGGCCAGGGAACAGAGACTGATGAATATGTTCCAATATGCCTTCCTGGTCCAGCAGGTGGGGGAACCTACTAGGGAGGAGCAGATACTGGATTGTGTCCTAGCAGACAGTGACCAGATAAAGGGCCTGGAGGTGTGCAGCCCGCTGGCAGGTGGTGATCACACTACAGTCTGGTTTCTGCTGTATCGGGGGGGGAGAATAACCATTCTAATACAGTAGTAGTGAACTTCAGGGGAACAGACTTCGTGGGCATGGGCAGAATTCTACAGCGGAGCTTGGACAAGATTAGGCCGGACATGGATGCTGGCAGCTTGTGGAAGGCCATTAAGAAGGGGGGTGTAGGAGACTACTAACTCCTGTACAAAGGTGAGGCGTAAGCATGGTAGAGCCAACAAGCTGTGTTGGTGGACCAGGGAGGTGCAGGAGGCAGTGAGGGATAAAAAGGCTGCCTATGCATGTTTTAAGTGCTCTAGGGGGGATAGGGAGAGGGGTATGAGTTGATGGCTGGAAGGGTCACCACAGTGGTGAGGGGAGCCAAGGTGAGGAGGGAGCAAAACCTGGCTAGGGATATCCGAAGGGGGGAAAGGGATTCTATCGATACACAAGGGAGAAGAGAAAAGACAGGGCACGGATCAGCATGATTAGGACTGAGGAGGGATGGACTCAGGAGGCAAGGGAAATCAGGCAGAGGTGCTAAATGAGTACTTTGCCTTGATATTTACGGAGGGAGGCAGGGGATCCCTCCAGCCCAATGGGAAGGAAGGAGAGCCAGCAGAGTCGAGAGGTCATATGGAGTCGAGAGGACTGAAAAGAAGTTGGGGTACAGGCTGGGCTAAGTCTAGAAGGGGATGGGTGGTTAAATGAGGGGTGGGCTGGGAGGGAGGGAGAAATCACAGTGGAAAGGGTGAAGGAGGCCCTTCGCACACTAAAAACTGATAAGGCACCGGGGCCAGATTGACTGCATCCGAGGGTTATGAAGGAATTGGCCGATGAGCTAGCAGCACCACTGGTAGCACTCTAACACCTCTCTGCTGACAGGATGGGTGCTTCAAGACTGGAGGGTGGCTCATGTGGTGCCTATCCACTAATAGGGAGGTCTAGAGAGGAGATGGGGAATTATAGGCCTGTCAGCCTAACGTCTATGGAGGCCAAAGTAATGGAGGGCATTATCAAGGATAGGCTCAGGAGGCAGCTGGAAAGGTTGGGGCAACTGGATGACAAACATTATGGTTTCATCCCGGGGAGATTGTGTTAGACCAACCCCATAGATTTTTATGACTGGGACCCTGGACCGGCATAGACCGCAGGACATCCTATACCTGGATTTCAGTAAGGCATTTGATTCGGTAGCCCAAAATGGGCTGCTATTGAAGCTGGGGGTGGGAGGACAGTTGCTCAGATGGGTAGAAGATTGGCTAGCAGGGCAAATACAGAGGGTAGTGGTGGGTAGTCTCCTCCTCCTCCGTGAAGGTTACCAGTGGGGTCCCCCATGGTTCAGTACTGGGGCCACTCCTGTTCAATGCCTATGTCTTCGATATGGGGAGGGCAGTTAGAGTAGGATGAGTCTCTTTGGGATTACTAAAACTGGGAGCATTGGCGGACAGAGACACGAGAGAGACAGTCCAGAGGGACCTGGATACCCTGGAGGGGTGGTCAAGGAGGTGGGGACTGAGGTTTAATGCAGGGAAATGTTGGGTGCTGCATCCGAGGGTCAGAAACCCGGGCCATGTATACACCCGTGGGTGTCATACTGCAAGCCACAATGAGTGAGCAGGATCTAGGGGTGGTGGTAGACGTCAAAATGAACAACACTAAAAATTGCAAAAGAATTGTGGCCAAAGCAAACCGGATACTGCATAGCCAGGGGGATTAAGTCCAGGAAGAGGGAGGTGATCCTCCCTCTGTATAATGCCTTGGTCAGACCACATCTTGAGTACTGCATGCAGTTCTGGAGACCTCACCTCAAGGATGACGGAACACTGCTGGACAGTGTCCAGAGGAGGGTAACCAAGATGCTTCAGAGCATGGGAGGAAGGACCTATGAGGAAAGACTGGAAGAGCTTGGGCTGTACTCGCTGGAGGAGAGAGGGGGGGAACATGATGGGGTCTTCAAATATGTAAAAGGAATAAACAGGGGCGGTGCCAAAGAGATGTTCAGACTAAAGAAGGTGGGAAAACAACCAGGTGACATGAGTGGAAGCTAGAGGAGGAAAATTACAGGGAGGATGCAGGAGACCTTACTTCATTGAGAGGGTGGTAGAGCCCTGGAATGCACTGTCCAGGAGTCTGGTGGAGGAGGGCACAGTGGAGGGCTTGAAGAGGGAGTGGGATAGGTTCAAAGGTAAACTGAAGAAGAGGATGACCCTCTCGGGGGCTGGGTGGGAAAGAAAGAACCCATTAGGAGGCTAGCTGCCGAGCAGACACAAGAGACCATCCGGCCTATTCTGATGGCTTTTAGTATGTTAGATATAGCGGAGGAACTGCAGGGGAAGATGTGCCTATTTGTAGATGATACGAAGATCTGCAATAGGGTAGACACCCTGGTAGGGGAGATGGAGGCAGTGAGGGAGGGCCTAAAGATTCTGGAGAGGTGGTCGGAAACTTGGCAGCTGAAATTTAATGCCAAAAAGTACACAGTAATACACATGGGTGTAATAACCCGCAAACCATTTACACACGAGGCGGGGGGTAAGGAAACTCGGCAGGACAGAGATCTGGGGATTATAATTTCAGATAACCTGAAGGTGGAGAACCAGTGCAGCGTAGTAGTGGGCAAACTGAATAGAATGCTGTGTGCATGCTGCAGAGGGTATAAAACAGAAAAATGGGAGGTGCTGATGCCTTTATAAATCCATGGTGAGGCCTCACCTTGAGTATGGGGTTTAGTTCTGGAGGCCTCACCTACACAAGGATATAAGACAGGACTGAAAGGGTTCAGACAAGGGCAACCAAGATGGTGCACGCTATGCAAATGCAGCCCTATGAGGAGAGGTGGAGGGAATCTGATCTGTACCCACTGGAGACTAGTAAGCTTATTTGCAAGGAAAATAAGTGCTAGAACTAGGGATCATAAACTAAGATTAGAAGAAGGAAGGTTTAGGGGCAATGTGAGGGGGCATTACATTACTGAGAAGGTGGTGGAGTCCAGGAACTGACTACCAGAAGAGGTGGTGTGCGCAAAAATGGTGAAAGGATTCAAGGGGGCATGGGACAGACACCAGGAGCTGACCAGTTGGCAGAGTGGGGTGTCTCTTGACAAAGATGGTGATTGGGGGTTGGGGTAAGGGGCAGACTCGACTGGCCAAAATGGTCCTTTTCTGTCACCAGATTTCTATGATTCTAAGGCAGTTACATAATTAGGACTTACCTGTTCCATCAGAGTAGGGGAGTCCAGAGTTGGGGTGTCCTTGGTTTGGGGTATTCTGGTAGGACCTGAAAGGGAAGAACAGAGAAGGTTGAAGGGACACAAAGGTTTGGAGGTGCTAGAGGAGAGATTAGAGTGTTAGAATTAAACAAAGATACTTATCTGATTGGTATGTTTGGTCAGACCTGTAGAAATAAAGGGAAAAATAGATCAGTATGGGGAAGTTATAGTATCAAGAGTAGAGAGATACAAAAATGGTATATAGCACAGGAGTAAAGGAAGAGACAAACTAGGCCAAAGTAAGGAAACTAGAGATGGAATGAAAAATGCAGACAGCTAAGAACCGAGAATAAAGTGGTATTTGGGACTCTGCAAACCACCCCCCCCCCCAGTGCCCCTAGGTGACCTGCAGGACGGTAAGCAATAAATTTAAGAAGTAGTCCAGATGGGCAGGTGGGAATGCATTTGGGCTAGTGGCCCCTATATTATTTAAAAAAGGGGACACTGGTGGTTCAGGAGTCTTGAGTTGTCCCAGGAGGCCAGTGGTTTGAAAGGTATAGCTCTGGTGACATAATGGGTCACTCCCTCATGGACAGTGACAATTTTTTTTTATATTATCTTCCCCTGGAACCTAATGTGGGGGGTGATGTCCTTTGGCCCAGACTGTATGTAGCAGGCAGGAGGCTGTTCAGAAAACTGCTGACCAGAAATGCTGTGGCTGTTGATAGGCAGACAGTTTAGTGCTACTGAACTACAGTGTTAGTAATGGTAGGCAATTTCAACTGCCAATCCAGAGCAGGGCAACTAAAATAGCGAAGGGTCTGCATCAGAAGCCATACAAAGAGAGACAAGCTGAATATGTATGCCCTTGAGGAAAAGGGCCGGGGAGACAGGACAGAAAATTTCAAGCACCTCAAGGGAATCAACAAAGTCCAAAAGAGTAGCGTCTTTCAGAAAAAGAGATGTGCAAGAACAAGGGGCCAAATTTGAAGATAGAGGAGATGGCTCAGGGGCAACATGAGGAAGTATTTTTTCACAGAGAGGGTGGTAAACACATGGAATGGCCTTCCTAAGGAGGTTGTGGGGTCAAAAATAGTGGGGGACTTCAAGAATACATGGGACAGACATGAACCAATTCTATTGGTGGGTAGGAGGAAGTCAGCTGTTGGATAACTAGGATCTGCAGCTTATCCACTAGGTAGGGAAATGGGCCGACTGAGTGGGCCAAGCAGTTCTTATCTGCCATCAAGGTCTATGTGTCTATGATTCAGCCCACAGAGCTCAGGCTGTAACCTGCTCCATGTGTGTGGGAATGAAGATGGGATATTTTTGGGAGGGAGAAGAGACTAGAGCAAATGTGTCTCCCTCTACCCATCAGCCACAAAGTGGCATGTGAAGAGCCCTCACGGGAAGAGGGTCTGGAGGGTGGGCAACCAGTAGTAGGTGGCAGGAACCTTTAGCTAAGCCGCATGGTGGCAGACTGTAGGTGCCCTGAGGGCCTGGTAGAAAGAGACTGGGAGAGCAAATGCACAAGATAGGTGCCACAAAGGAAAATCCGCAGTGCAGCTGAAGGGCAATGCCTGAACTTGACTTAAAAGTAGCTGTAGGTGGGAGGCAAACAGGGTAAATCAGTAGGCTCCCTGACGGGACCATGAAAGCAGCAAGCACTGCATACAATAGAGTCGCACAGCAGCTAATGTCAAAGTACCAGGGGCTAACAAAAGGATTTGGGGGAGATAAAAAACCACATAAGGTCCAGGACAGCTCACAATTAAAAACACAGAGCACTAAAGAGAAAGAACCCTGATGGGTAATAAATATTAAGTAAATTTATGCAATAGGAGTGGACATAAATGGTGTGTGATAAATCCATTTTATCTGAGCATGTACGTGTATACATGCAGAATCTTACATTTACACATATATTTATTACGGTCATCCTTGATTAATGTGCATGGTGGACTGTGTCACACATCCCCATCCCTCACCCCTGTTGTTTGACACTGCTTACTGGTATCTTGCTTTTAATTTTGTTTCTTCCAGGTTGACCGTCCCTCAGCCACACCACGTGCCATTTAATCATACTTCTCCCTATTCTTCCCACTATCATACAGTGATCATTTGTTTCTGTTTTAACATTTTTTTTTTTTTTTGCTTTTCTACCAAACCTTTTTCAACTGGCTGCTCCAAGCTGTCGCACTCCTCTGCATTCTGTTGCCGTGTCCTCGCCACACCTCTCGATATAAAAACCAGAATTTTTTTTTTTTTTAACACTGCTTCCTCAAAAACTGATAAGCCTTCACTCTTACTCTTCCACACTGGTTTCCCCACCTGGCAACAACTGCCACCAGAGCTCCCCCAGCACATAGAAACTGTCAGATTTTTTTCCTTAAACTGCTTGCTCGCAAACCCCACTGCTGATGAGCCCTCATTCTAGGTCACTCTTCTGCTGTGGTTTCCAGACCTCGCTACAACTGCAACCAGAGGCTCCTGTGAGGTCCTTCTCTGCAAACTCTAAATGGTCTCTTGTGGCCCTTATGGCCCTCCTTCTTCCCAGCTTATTTACTGAGATTTCCCAATGTCTATATACCACACATGTTTTAAGCCCCCCCACCACATTTCACTCCTGACCTCCAACACTATAATGCTGTCAGTCTGTTCCAGGTGTCTACTACCCTTTCAGTAAAGTAGTAATTCCTCACATCCATCTAACCCCCACATAAGCTTTATCATGCCCCATGGTCCTTTTTTTCTGTTTGAAGGAGCCCCCCCAGCACCCTGTTCATCCTTGTAAGGTACTTGTGGGTCTCCACCATGTTCCCTCTCTTTCAGGGTTTATATGTTGAGATCCCAGTCTCCTCACAGAGCTTTTGCCACAGCCCATGTACAATTTTAGTTGCCCTTTATACTGCCTACACCCTATGGCCTTTCTATGGTGCAGCCTCCAAACTTGGACACAGGACTCTTAGGCCCTGCCCACACTACCCCTCTGTAAAGTTACAGAGTGCCCAAACCATTACCATAATGGTTTACGTTTACACCCGTAATGTTACAGAAGGAGTTTTCGTAACAGTTGTTGAAACCACATGAGGTGGTTTCAACAACTGATATGAAACCAGTTATGCCTCGGTAACATTACTGGGCATAGTGTGGATGCATGGCACTGGTCCTCTAGTGCAGCACGAGCTGCATTGTGGGATCGGGTGCCACGGTAATGGTCACCCAGCTTCCGAAGTGTGGAGTGGTGGTGCCGGTCCCAAAATGGACACCACGGCAGTGTGGACACACTGTACCACTCCACGGTTGTAACGGTTTCTATCTGTTGTGGGGTCTGAGAGGTGCAGTGTGGATGGGGCCTTAGTTGGATCTCACTAATAAGGGATTACTGCAACACCACCACCTCCTCCTCCTGCTGAAGATCCCCTCCTCATGCAGCCCCAGCATCCTTCTAGCCCCTACCACTTCTTTGTCACGCAGGCCCACTTTAAAGAGACTTACCAAATTAAGGTAACTTCAGGTTTAGCCCTGCATCATATCCATCGTTGCCTTGCTGTAGGGGACCCCAATGAAGTTAATATGTCCCCAAATTTTAATTTAGTTTAAAAGTTCTGTCCTTGATAAAATATACAAACCAGGTCCCAAGAACTTCCCGAGTTGCTTGTGCTCCCAGCTCCTGCCTCACCACTCTCTAGCAGGATGATGAGATGCCAGTGAGAGTCGGGGGTGCTCATCTTTATCTGTAATGGTGGCAGCTTTTCTATTGATTTTAAATGATTTAGTGACCACCTGGCAATGAAATGTGGGCATCAGTCAAGTAACAAAGCCCTTGTTAGTTGAACAGTGCCCACATTTTATTGCCAGGTAGCCACTATATAGTTTAAAAATCAATAGAAATGCTGTCGCCCATTACATATAATGGAGTGTGCCACCATGCCCTTACTGGCATCTCGTCATCCTGCTAGTGAGCATGGGGGTGGAGCTTGTGCAGCAGGAAAAAAACAGGAAGTCCTTGGGACCCAGTTTGTATATTTTTATGAGGGACAGAACGTTTTAATGGCTTATCAATTTAGGGACATATTAACTTCCTTGGGGTCTTCTGGCGGCAAGGCACAGATGGGTATGGTGCAGGGCAGTATCTTGGCAAGCCTCTTTAAGATCATAATAACTCCAAGGTCCCCGCTTTAGTGATAATGAGTACCAACCTATAAAGCTGACTCCTGATTTCTATGCCCTAGGTGCACAATTCTGCACTTTGTCATTGAACCCCAACTGCCCCAATCTTGACCATTTGAGTTTCTCCAAGAGCATGTGCATGCTCTCTGCTCCCTTCTTAATGCCCACCCTACAAATTTTGGTATTGTCTGCAAAAGGCATTCCCTCTTTTTATTGCCAATTTTTCTGCAATGTCACTTGTGAAGACACTGAGAGGATCTGCACCAGTACTGAGCTGAGCTGCTCACTGTCCCATCACTGTATTAAGTGCCATTACCCATCACCCTCTGGACACCTTAACCCCCACACCCAACTACTACTCCGTCTTCCAACCTGCATTTCTGGTCGCCCCCCCCTTCTGTTCAGCTACCACAACACCATCACTCTGGCATCTGCTAGGACTTGCTCCACCATAGAATGAATTCAATATGTGGAGCAGCTGCCTAGGTAGTCAGGATATGTTTACATGTTCTTCCATTCCCTAGGACATAAGCAGCAAGGGTGCACAAACCCATGCACAGACATGTGTGGCACAGCACCAGTCAAGGTCTTCCCACCCATAGGCTGCTCCCACCTGCACTGCCACTTGTGGTCACTCAGCTGGCAGTACTACAGCTGAGCTGGCTGTCCTCTTTCCCCAGAAGAGAGCCTCTTGTATAACAGTTGATCCTTCTCCTTCTTCCAGAGAGCCCTGATGCGAGCTCATTCCTGAACTAAGGTCACCTCTGCTAGGTCATAGTGCTACTGTTAAGCTGAAGGGCACACATGTTAACCAGTTTCTAATTAATTTTACCACTTTTGATCCCTCCTAGCTGATCAATCTCTTTAGCCTCCTCCCTCCCAAATAGTCAACCACCCTCCTCTCTGCTAGATCACCTTCCAGGCACCAGACTATCTCCATGCAGCTGGACGCCTTTCTAGCCCCAGCCTTCACATATGAGCACTGGAGCTAGAGCACCACACAGGCTCTGGGTCAGCTGCCACCAGCCAGCCACCTCCCTACATCTGGACCAGCCTCCCACTACATTCTATACAACCTCCATGTAGCTGGAGCACCACCCCAAACCTCCACTCTAAACAGACCACATATCTGAAGCTGTCCCTCCAAGCCCATGGACCAGCAGTCCTCCACGTAACCACTCAACCTAAAGCTAGATCCACCAGAAGCCCCATACCAGCCTCACCATCGAACCACCCACCCTGCAGCTAGACCTCACTTCCAACCTTGAACTAGCTCCACCATCACCACCAGCTACCCTCCCTGCTGCTGGCTCACTCTTTCATGCCCTGGACTAGCCTCCCCCAGCAGACAATCCTCCCTGCAGCTAGACCCCCTGGGTTCATTCCCACCCACAGACCAGCCTCCCTCCCCTCTACAGGTTCAGTAACCTCCCCAGAGCTGGACACCCTTTCCAAAAGCTGGACACACCCACCATCCAGAGCAGAACCTCCCTACACCTAGACCCCCATCACCCTTCCTCAACCGTGGACCCCATACTTCTCAACATAGTATTTAAAAAAAATAAAATTATGTGACACTAACATATTGCATTTGTAGTGTCAGTGGCTCAGCAGAGTAGGTGTAGCACACTCACCTCCAGGCTGAGAGATCAGAAGGAGTGGGTCTATTCCCATACCAGGCACCCTATGTAGCTTATCCCATTTACCGGATGCTGTAGTGCAGCGTGGAGGGGATGGCTGCACTCCTGAGGCATTGTCTTTCAGATGAGAAGTTAAACCAAAGGTCCCATCTGCCTGTTCTGGTGGTAGTTCAGGCAGATGTTAAAGATCCCATGGCACTTCTCGAAAAAAGCTGGGAAATTTTCTCCATTGCCCTGGCCATATCCCCCCCCCCCATTCACTAAAAATATCACCAACAGCTTAATCTGGTTCAAGGTCAGTTGGCTTTCATCTGTATTCCTCTCCCTCCAGGTCGTGCCTGAAAATAGGCAAAAATCTGTCTAGTGCACTTAGCTGGTCAACAAAAACGAAATAAAATATAAATGAATGCAGTCTTCAGCAAAAGAAGAAAAAAATACACTGATCCCCAGATTACAAAATGGATTTGCAACTGTTAAATACAAATATTAAATGCAAAAAAACAGTTCCCCCACAAACACACTCAAATATTTGCAGTAAATAATTCTTCCTTTAGGGTAACTCTAGATTTTCTCAAATTAAAAAAGTTGTAATCTTTTCTCTATGCATTCTGAATTTGCTCAGGTATACAATCTTCCTGCTGTTCATTCTGCTGCCCCCACCACCACCAACACTATTTTAAAGTAACTAAATCAGCAAAAATTCCACAAATAACAAGTAATCTAGAGGCACAATGCATCCTAAACACTTTAAAGGGGGAGGTTGATTGAAACATAAATGTGTATTTCAAAGTTTAGCCAAGAGTTCAGAGAAGAGAAATGTTTTCAAGACAAAACACTGAAAGGTGAAATTGCACAGCATTTCATTTTGAAAAAAAAAACACCTAGGATAATTCCCTTTACTGTATTTAACATTTCAGGAGTTAAAAAGTTGTACTTTTTAAACATAAGATCTTACCTTAACATGTAAATCTTAGCTGTAGAAAACCTCAGTTGTTCAAAAATGGAGACCACAGAGCACTCCTGCAGTTTCAATACTGGACACAGACAGGAAGACAGCTGGGAAATGTAGGCCTCTGACTGAGTAGACTTATGGGAAAAGTAGTTTTAGAATACACTTTTAATAAAGGGACACTGCCAACTTTTTTGCACCTTATTATTTCCAGGTAAATCCACATTTTATTATTGGCTTACCTTCTGTAAAATTCATTGGTGTTGTTGGTTGTTTTATCTGTCTCCTTGCTTAGTAGAACTGAAAATGCAGTAATGTCCTGCCTTTCTTGATTGGCTAATTTAAATCCTAAAACTACCCGCTTGACTGTAATCTACATTTATGATTCATAGTATTTAAAAAATTGTACTTTTAAGAGCATTGCAGATCTATTTCTAATCCTCATTTAGCAATAACTTACTCTTGAACAACTAGTCTGCTGAAATATTTCTTAGAATTTAGTATTCTTAGCGGTTGTATTTTCGAATGATGATTAAAGATTATTAAAAATGACTAAACTTAGTCTTTGAAGGCAAATTAATGAATGTTTTAATACTAAATTTAGTATTTGACTTCAGTGATGGTTTCCAAGTACTGCCCTTTGGGCCTGCACCTCCCATGACCACTCACATCTTGAACACCCCCTGCCCAGATGACCACCCAGCTGGACAACCATATCAACATCCCAATAGACCTCTCCCAAGTTGTGTATCTTGCCTGCAGCTAGTCCACCCTACAAGCACCTAACCAGCCTCTCCCCATCAACTATCACCCACCCTGTAGCTGGCTGCTCCAGGCCATCCTTCCTACCCTCAGACACGATCCCCCAGCAGATGGAACCCTACAGACCTGCCTCCCCACCTCAGTAGACCACCTCCCTGCAGCTGAACCAAACTCCCAGTCTCACCAAACAAAGCACCCTCCTTAGAGCTGGACCAGCACCCTGTAGATAACATCTCAACATCTCTTTCTGCAGCTGTACCTACCCACACTACCCATCTTGCCCAGATACCAGTTGCCCATCCCACCACTGACCACTTGTTTGCACATAGAAAACCCGCCCTAGCTAGGTACCCTTTATAATCCCAATGCTTATTAGTCTGACATGCTGCATCCCACACACAACAACCCAACAGCCCCAGCAGCCCAACACACAGTGGCCTGACCTAGGACAACCCCTGACACACTGTCAGGCCAGAGGAGGTTGGGATGCTGTGCGGCTGTTGAGTGGATTTTCTACAATCACATGAAGCACCCGATCCCGACCTATGCCACCCATCCCAGGACCTGAGACACTACTGAACAGCACGGACAATGTGAAAACACCCACCCCCTATGTGGTGCACCCTCCGAGGACACAATGACCTGATCACGGACCCCCTGGTAAGGATGACTGTCTCACCATCCATGAGACAGGGATGAAACAAATAGCCGTGCATGCCCCAGTGTGTTGACCAGCCATCCTAGGCAGCATGGTGGATTGTCCTTGCATCACTGCATGCATGATTATGTCAGCTGACAGCCAGCCAGCTTGGCATGCATGAAGGAATTGGAATATCATGCCTGTTGGTTGGTGCATGCATGACACTGCAGGCACACGGCAGAGCGGCACAGTGACAGCATGGATAGCTGCACCAGGAAATGGTCCACAGCAACACCACATGTGGATGCCAGGACACAGAGCAGCATGCCATCGCACCAACTGTGCAATGTGTGCATGTAGCTGTGTCATGCTAGCCCACTATGGGCCTGCAGTAACCACACAGAAAAAAGTCTGGAGGTGTTTAGGGGGGGCCTGTGCCACAGGAGCCCACTGTGGCATAAAGGCTGCCAGGTGTGTTGTGGGGGGTTCCACAAGGGCCCATTGTGGGAATGCTGTTACCACACAGTTGCACAGCTGGAAGGATTGGTGGGCACTCACACAGCTTCAGACCTCTGCGACATGCAACACACAGTGCAGATGTGGCAGTGTGCAGTGGGCTGCTTGGTGATACCCAGCAGTGTTGTGATGAGACATCACCACCAGGCTGGGATGCATGTTAAATGTGGGGGTGAAACAGTATTCAACAGTAGGGGGCACAGTGGCAACCTGGTGGCTGTGCATGATGTGTACTGTGAGTGTGCAACTGTCAGGTGCCAAGTCACCATGGAAACCCTACAGGGTGGTGTTGGGTGCCATGCCACAGAGAACCGGCAGCTTGCCCTGTCCTTGGATGCTAGTACCATCCTTATCCACTCCCTCGTAGCTCTTTTGGGTGGTGTCCATGGCAGTCACAACAAATGCCTTCCCTGGTGACATAGGTCCATTGCTATTCCTGTGGGTTGCTAGCATTGTCACTTGACCCTATGCACCTTCGAGCGGAGACTGTGGAGATGTAGTCTCAGGTCCGCCGACATTGCTTTGGGTCCACAGCATACTTGGCTTCGTTGGGATCTGTAATCAACCACAGCTGAGGTGGGAACATGGGGTCGATATCTCGTTGGGCACCTTGGTCACCCCTACTGTACAGCCATATCCTGCCCAGCACATGTGTCTGCTCGAAACAATGAAGAAGAGTGTGGTGGCATTGGGCAGAATGGTTGACTTCATGGAGGCTGAATGCTGGAATGTCCTGTGCCAGGAGATGGGCGAAAATAGAGTTCATGGATCTTCAGGCTGAAGTCTGGGTCACTTCTGTATTGTGGTGCAAGGCCAAAGCTCTGGACCTTCTGCCACACAATCTGCCCAAAGTGGAACAGGTGTCCCTTGTTTATGGTTTGTGGAAATTCCATCTCACAAACATTGATCACAGCCTGCTCAAAGTCAGTGATGATCGTAGGTGGTTTGAGGGTACAGGACTGTATACTGGCATATTTATTCGGCTCCTGGAACAAGGTGCAGTAACATTGCAGGCTCTTTGCTGTCATCAGTGTATACACCAATGACATAATGAGGTTGTTAGCGGCCCATCCCCATGGGTGCATGGATGATGTACAATGAGTGAACAGGTGTGGCACAGTCTTGAACGTACCATCCATCATCCAGAAGGATGCCAGTGCTGGGTCCCTGATGCTGTCCTCTGTGGTGAGAGTAGAAAGGACCTGGTGGGTGGTGCTACCGGTGATCCTGCTGGCCACCATGGCCATATCCAGTCACCGCCTGTAGTTGCTTGGAGATAGTGAGGTCAGCCAGTGTCACTGGCTCTGGTTAGAGGTCCTTGCAGTGGGTCCTGATCTCAATCTGCAGGGAGCCCCTCTTGCTAGCTGTTGCTGCAGCTCAGTGGTCATTACAGTTGCTTCACTCTGCAGTAGCTATGCAGGGCTAGCCACGGTGCTGTAGGCCTCTACTTGATGCCTGCCAGCACCTCTGCTGGTAGAGATCTGTCACCTCCAGAGCATGACTGTGCTCATTCTTTTTCTTTAGGTGGTGCTGGCCATCCTGGAGCAGTGTGATGGCCTGGCAGAGGCAGGACTTGGACTTATGGTGCTGGCAGCACTGTTACACTGTCTCAGGCCATCCCAGTGGTGCTGAGGGTTGAGGCGCTGGATGCCATACCTTGTGCCATGCCAGTGACCCGGGTTCAGGATTGAGCCTGGGCCATCGGGGATCAGCAGGGGAGGACTGGGATCGAACATCCACAGACTGCTTTCCCAGTCCTGCGGTGGGCTGTGGAATTTCACTGTGCTGTAGCAACCCCTGGGGATGCTCAGGGGCACTACTAGTGTCACTGACACTAGATGGGGAGCACGGCAGATGTTGGTATGTTGCTCCTGGACATCATTGCACGTCTGTGCAACTGAGGCCAATTGAAGGAAAATGGCTGGGCATGACCTTGCAGCTTGATGGCTGTGCTCTGAGCCACATGGAGGACTTTGGTGGAGTCCTGTTGAGGAGGGTCCAGGGCTGTCCTGGCTGGTAGAGGCAGAGAGGGAGCTCTCCAGCAAGATGGCATGATGGCCATCCCTGATCCTCCTGGGTGCAGTTTGATCTACCCAGCTCTCCAGGTGGGTGGAGCTGGTTGCTGGATGCCCCAAGCCAGAGTGTGTGCCACAGCAGATGAAAAATATGATATGTTAAAAAAAAACAGTACACTGTCTCATTGCAGGTCCATTCATGGACCAGGAGGAAGCCATTCACATTTAGCTTGGACTTTTCCTTCCTGGATGGTACCACCTCACAGATTGTCCCTGTTGTTGGGGTTGCAGTTGAGCACCCTGGCCCCTCCATGGCTTCCACGCTGTCCTCCACTGTGCCAGAGGACTGTGCAACATGACCGACTTTAGTTCCAGCTCAGGCATGCAGGTGTGATTTCACTTCATTTGCACATCACACTCCATGGGCCACACCTGTGGCAGTTGCTACTTGTCTGTGGGTGGTTTGTACCAGTACTGTAGTGCCACTGTCTGCCCACAGTCCCAGTGCTTCAAGGCTGTGCTGTGCACCATGGTCACATTCAAGTTCTGTGTCCACAGTGTCCTGTGCCCCTATCAGCTACTGTGCTGCAGTGGGGCTATGCTCCATGGTACACATCCCTGCTTTCCAGCATGCAGGGATGCAGAGATCCCTGCATGTTGTGCACTCTGCCTACAGGTCAGAGTCCACCTACCTAAGCTGGCCTTTGCACCCCCCAGCATTGGCATCCGTAGTTCCCATGCATGACTTCATGAGTCCATGTCTGACGCTGCCCCATGCATCATTTTCTGATGCCTACCTGTTTTCTATGTTCTCTTCAGCTGTAGTTCCCTGACCTGAGACTTCTCCGTAAATGATCTATTGTAGCCTCACTGTGCTCTTTCCTATGGGGCTTGCATTTTCTGCCCGCTGCCAGTTTGTTTTGTCAGAGGTTTCAGTTCACCTGCTTTGTTTACTAACCACTCTTCCCTGCATCTGCAATGGGCCCCTGGCCAACCACTCTCCCTGCAGCTGAACCACCCTTTTGGCCCCTGGAGAAACTTTCCCAAGGGAAAGCACTGTCCATGGACCATTTCACAGTTACAAGGAGGGAGGAAGAGGCCCCAGCTGGGTAGGAAGCAACTGCTGGTGGGGGACTTAATTAGGGGGCTAGACTTCAGGAGCAGGTTGGAGTAAAGGAGAGAGAGGTGAAATACCTGAGAGGTACTTTGGCTTGGAGGGATGAGAGCAGATACAGTGGATCATTAGGCAGCAGGAGATGAGAGGGAGCTAGATGTCATTGTCCACCTGGGGACAAATGACCTAGCAAGGGATGGGGTAGGGTAGTGTGGGAAATTTCAGGGATAGGGGAGGGTCCTCAAGCATGCATGGTGGCTTTTGCCAAAAGGTTGCCTATATACATCTTGGGAGAAGATAGGACTCTCCACACGGCTTTCAACAGTTGGTTAAAAGGCATGGTGGGGGGGCTCAGTACTAGGAGGGCCTCTTCAGTGTCTTCATAAGTGAAACTGCAGAAGAACTGAATGGAAGGTATGTCTTTTGCAGATGCCACCAAAACCTGTTATAGGGTTGACACTCAGGAGGGTGTGAGAAAGGGTTCACCCATGCTGGTGTGACAGCCATGTTGCTGATGCCAATTACAGCACAGGCCACATTACAGCACCAGGCAAATGTATCCTGGGAGTTACACCACCAGAGAGCCCTCCTGGAAACAGTCTCCATTGGGCCCCTCCCTAATTATCCCACATGTCCAGGTTCTTAATTTACCTGTTCTCTAGTCCTACCCCATCCTACAATCACCCCGCAGGTATACAGTAGATTGTTACTATCCCTGATGTTCAGTGGTTCCCATTTATTTATTTATTCATTCATTTGTTTATTGAGTAGGTGCACTGGTCTGAGAACCATTTTCAGGCATGACCTGGGCCATTGAGGATGGCACAGGAATAAAAGCAAGTACAAAGGAGGCTGGGACAAGGCATACAATAGACAGTAATAAAAATATACAGGATATTTAAATCCGACCTTCAATCCGCACTGCTTGCCAGAGACAAACTCTGGAAAAGGGCAAGAAAGACAAAGGACCCAAATGACTGGCTCCAATTCAGAAAAGCCAGAAACTCCTGCACAAAACAAATAAGAAAAGCCAAGGCAACCTTCTACACAGCTGAACTAGATGCCTCCTATAACAACCCTTCCAGGTTCTGGGGTACCATAAAGGGCATCCTACGTCAAACCTCTACCCCTGTCTTACCATCCAAAATTCAATTAAATAATATTGAAATCACCGACAAGCAAAATATCTTGAATGCCTTCAATGACCATTTCACTACAGCTGGCCTGGCTTTCACTCCTCTCCTGCAAACCTATTAAGATCATCTCTAAACCTACAATCTACTGAGAATCAAAAGGTTGCTTCCACATTCTCATTCAAACCAATATTGTTCAAAGATGTGAAGACCTCCTACTCCAACTAGATACCACCAAAGCGCAGGTGCAGACTCCTGGATCCCTACTTTCTAAAAGTAGCACTGTATGCCTTAACCGCCCCTCACCCATCTCTTCAATCTATCACTTGTCACTGGTACTATCCCTCAATATGGAAAACAGCTCAAGTGTTTCCACTACTTAGGCAGGTGATCCCATGGACCTCAATAATTATAGGCCCATCTCCATCTTACCAATACTATCCAAGATGCTTGAGAAGCTGGTAAACTCTCAGTTAACTGCCTACCTTGATACCAACAATCTCCTAAATCCAGCTCAATCTGGGTTTAGATCTATGCATAGTACCATCTCTGCTCTAGCAAAAGTCACAAATGACTGGCAGACTGCCCTAGACAAAAAGAATAATACCTGTGCTGTGTTTCTGGATCTAAGCAAAGCCTTTGACACTGTGGATCATGATCTCCTAATCACCTCACTAAACTCCATAGGCCTTGACTCACTCTCCATTAAATGGTTCAGATGCTATCTCTCTGAAGGCTACAACTGGTAAAGAATGATGGTGATCTATCTACCCTAAGCCACTCCTAAGAGGTGTACCACAAGGCTCCATCCTGGGTCCCATCCTTTTGCCATCTACATCAACAATATTAACTCAATCTCTCTTTCTAATATCCACCTTTTGCAGATGACACTGTACTTTATGTGAGCGATCCTCACCATCAAAAGCCTGTGAGCTCCTACAGTCTCAATTCTCCCTCCTCCAGCATAACCTATTAAAAAGAAATTATTACTAAATGCTAAGAAAACCAAAGCTATGTTCTTTGCCCACAAGAACTGTTCTTCCACTATCCCATCATTCACCCTCCCACAACTCTCACCATCCTTGGTGAAAATCTGGAATATGTTGACAAATTCAAATACCAAGGAGTATGGATAGACAATAAACTAGACTATACTACCCATGTTGAAGAGCTCCTGAAAAAGCTAAGACAAAGACTTGGTCTATTCTATAGAATCAAACACTACCTGATCAAAGATTCCAAACAAAGATTAATCCTTGCATCATTCATGTCCCTCATTGATTATGCTGACTTCATCTATGGTCATTGCTCCCTCTCCCATCTAAACAAACTAGACACCCTGTATCATAGAGCTATTAGATTCATTACTGACCTTCCTCTAGCACCCATCATTGCTCTTCTACAATGCAGTCAGCTGGACATCCATGCAACATAGAAGAAGAAAAATGCTGCTATCTGGATCTACAAAGCTCTGACAAACAAACTCCCTTCCTACATCTCAGATTGCTTCAACCAGATCACATCCAGGTTCTACACCTTGAGGATCAACAAACTGATCCTGCTGAAGATTCCTATCACCTGCACCCGATATGGAAGAGCTGCAATCAGTTATTCCCTGGCACTTATCTGGAATTCATCCAAAAGACCCTGAAATGGAAACACTGATCCCTAACATCCTTCAAAAAGCTGTACACCAGCCTAATCCCTGATTCTTGCAATTGCTTCCCATAGGCCTAGTCCTCCCACATCCCCACCCCCCCACACCCTCTCACCCCTCACCCCTTCTAAATCTCCTCCCTATTCTTCTATCATTGCTCTGGTCCTTTCCACATCAAACCTCAAACATATATGCCCACCCATGTACCATTATCCAAGCCTTATCCCTACCAGACTGTTTGTTTCTCACCTTTAATAGGTTTTTGGTTTACTATCCTTTGCCTTGTATATATGTAAATAATTGTACATCTATCTCACTCATAAATGTTTGTATTTGTGCTATTTCAATATCATGTTTTTGTATACACTCTGTAACCTTTTTTGTTATGACCACTCAGGTCCATCTTGTAAATGAGCTATGCTCAATGATGTTCGCCTGAATAAATAAAGATTTTGATTGATTGATTGATTGATTTATATGAAGATATATATAAATATGGATAAATAACATTTATGACAAGAGCAGGCACAGTAGTAGCCAAGTTGTAATACAAATTAGGCATGATCTAAGATGAGTAAAGGAAAAAGTGCATCATGGCAGTGTAGGTATGGACCAAGAAGGAAAAGGAGGGAAGGGAAGTAGAGGCATGATAATAAGTTGGGAGGGCAGGACAAGTAGTGGAGGACAGAAGCTGAGATCCAAGGAGAGAGTGGAAGAGTCCTGGAGAGTCAGTGGTGCTAAGTGGAGTGGGCAGGTTGTTCCAAAGGAAAGGGGCTGCAGATGAGAATGCACATTTACCCATACGGTGGAGACTAGGGGGCACTGAAGCATAGGGCCAGCAGTGAGGCAGAGCTCTAGAACAAACGCTTTTGGCCAAAGAAGGTGGGATTGCGGAGAGGTAACTCGGTTTTGGATGGCCTTATTGACCGTGCTGGCTAGGAGATAGGTCTGTTGGGCTGATTGGGGAAGCCAGCCCAGGGTCTGATAGAGTGAGCAGTGGTGTGTTGAGTGAAAGTCCTTGCCCTCTGTATATCCAAAGTCCCCACCATGACCCAGTTAGTTCTTACAGCAAATACTACCCCCTAGTCCCCAGCCTTACTATATATTTGACAACCTTCCACATTTGGCACAGACCATCCTCTCAGCTCCTTTATCAGGCACAAAATGGGTGATAGTTCACAATCATGTGCTAACTGTACACAGCTGTTTATACAATAGGCACATGAGAGCAAAACTGGCGTTCTGTCCTCAGTTGGTCACAGAGGTTAGCAGAGTATCTGTGCCAATTGGCACTGTGGGGAGAGTGCGTAAACATATGGTGGGAGCCAAGAATGGTGCGAGTGGTGGGACTGGGTGGGCAGGTAGTTTTTGGCAGTTTCCAATGTATGGAATGGACAGCAGCACCACTGAACACCAAGGGAAGTGTGATATTACTGATGGTGGGAGCTCAAAGGGCAGTGGTAGGAGGCAGAGGTGATACTACCTGGTTTAGGGAGGCAACATCTTTTAGAGCCATTTACCAACTGGTCAGAGACTCACTAATTATGTTATTCAAGACATCATTTTGTGATCCTACCCTGTTTTTGGGGTGCAAAGTATTGTTTGAGAGTCACTTACCCATTTAGCAATTGCAAATGCTCTTTGAATGTTCTGGTCTATGTGAACAATAACAGTCCATTACCAGTAAGATAAAGACAAGTGAACAAATATAAATATGGAATTGAGAGCTGTTCTCCATGAGGTTGATAATGTAATTTATCTTAACAATGCATTAGAGTACAATAATGTAATTTATCTTAACAATGCGTTAGAGTACAGAGTATGATGAGATTAATACTGGTACCACTGTGCTACCACATGAGTCTAGGGTTGCTGTGAGAGGTACCAAATACTGAAATGTCAAAATAACGTAGTACCATTGTGTTACCAGTGTACCAGTATTTGTGGGAGCTGACAAAAATCTCAAAATTTCGTGATACCATTGTATTACCAGTGCATGTGTGAGAGAGAAAACGGTAAAAACTGCCATAGGGATGTCATTCTGTCAGTGCACTACCAATGCACAGAGGAAAATCTATATATCACCTACCACTGTGATACCAGAGTACTACTGAGTAGTACCATTGTGGATTTTTCAGCTGACCACAGTATTGCCATTGCTATACCACTATAATGCCATTGTGACAAATTCAGTAAGGGTAACCAGATTGCTGAGACAATGCAGTGCTAAAGAAGTGTGATAAAAATTATAAAGTGCTGCCAGTACTACTGCAGTGTGCAGCAAAAATTTGTGAAGGAAGTACAGTGCTAAAGAAGTGTGCATGAAAAGCCAAGAATTATTTGCAGTGCTCTTACAGTCTGCATCAAAAAATAAGAAAGATTGAGTAGTACTACTGCAGTGTGCAGCAAAAATTAGTGAAGAAAATACAGTGCTAAAGAAGTGTGCATGAAAATCTAATAATTATTTGCAGTGCTCTTACAGTGCACATCAAAACATAAGAAAGATTGAGCAGTGGTACGACAGTGTAGCAGAAAGTCAGTGCAGTGTATTAACAGTGCACTGACGAAAAGCAGTGCTTTGTCAGTCTGGACTGAAATAACACTGAAATAAGACTGAAGATGAAAGTGTACACTCCACTTCCCTCTGGGTTATTAAATACTCTCCCTCCCCCCTTGGCACCACTCCTTTTCAGTATTCTTCCTTCCTTCTCACTAACATTGCAACGCCGCTTAAAGATACAGAGTGCAGCTATTAGGCCTAATACTTGTCCTGTCCTCCCCTTAAAGATATCTTCCTTTTTTTTTTATTTTATTTATTTATGTAATTTTTGTTAACCTGGTTAAGTGTGCTAGCCAAAGTTGACTATTTTCAGGCATGACCCAATAGAATACATGAATAAAATGAGATAAGATTATACAATACATAGTATACAGTACAGGTAGGTTAGAATACAGATCAAGTCAGAAAGTACTCGAGATAATACATATAGCTATGCAGAGATGACAAAAGTGACATTAGTACATGCAAATAACAACTGAAACTGGGCTAAGTGGCAGCTATAAAGATATTTTATAGCAAAGCTTGTTTAGAAGTGCAGCAGTGTCTTGGGTGAAATAGGGTGGTCAGCTGTGAGGCATTAAGTGGGATCAAAGCATGTGCAGGGGTCCTGGGATAGGTGGCAATATAGTTCTTTTTTGAAGATTGGGTGGTAGTTAGCCTGCCCCAGAGCAGGAGGGAGGGAGTTCCAGGTGGCTGGGGCGGTGCAGTGAAATGCTCCAGAGCCTTCTGAAGTAAGACACCTGTGTATGGTAAGTAGAAATTTGTCTGCCAAGCGTAGTCCATGGGCAGGTGTCTGTGGTACAAGCAGAGCTGCAAGGGAGGAAGGGGTTTGGTTACAGATTACAGAGTCTGTGAGAGTCCCTAGGGAGTATAGTCAGTAGGCAGTTGGGGAGAGTCAGTCTAGGTCTCTATACAATATGCCGTGGTGCTTGAGGTGATGGGAAGAGGAGGCATACCAATATATGTTGTTATACGCCACATCACATTTATAGAGAGCAGTCTTATGGACATTAGCAAAAGTGGAGACACCATATGTCAGTGCTGGAAGCAGAATATCCTCTGCAATTGCCAATTTGGTGGATGGTGTTAGCAGGTGACAAGTCTTATAGGCGATTCGAACTTTGGCATTTGTTGCTTTACAGGTTGACTGGATGTGCAGACTGAAATCAAGGGATTTATCAAGGAGGACTCCCAGGTATTTGAAGGATGTGACACAGTTGATAAGAGATTCTCCCCCCCAGAGTCATGGACTAGGAGGGGTTCCTTACAGGCCCTGAGTTTGGGGGCAGTGCCAAATTGCATGGCTTTGGTCTTTTTTGTGTTGAGGATGAGCGTATTAGCATTTTGCCATGTTTGCACATTCCTGAAATCTGAGGAGAGGTTTTTGTTAATGATGTTAACTTTGTCAGCGCTGGAGTGGAGGACGAGATCATCAGTTTATAGGATAGCTGATCAGAAGAGTATGGCATAATCTATGTTGTTGATGTATAGTGAGAAAAGAAGGGGTCCCATGATGGAGCCCTGGGGTACTCCGATGTCAGTGCTGGTCACATCCGAGACAGTAGAGTTGAATTTGAGGATGAGAAGTTAAGTCTATGCAGGTTTGAGAGAAGCAGGAGATGATCAACAATATTGAAGCTTTGGTAAGATTGATAAATACTGCTCCAGTGAGTAGGCCTTTGTCCATGTTGCAGAGTACATTGACGTAGAGAATTTGAGAAAAGCAGTTGAGGTACTGTGCCCTTTTCTGAAACCATGCTGAGTGTCTGAGAGAAGGTTGTTCTTTGTGAAATAGTTAATGGTTTGGGTTGCAACAAGTTTCTCCAGTAGTTTGCTTAGCACAGAGAGGATGGCTATGAGCTTGTAGTTGTTGATATCCTTTGGGTCTCCTTTTTTAAGGATAGGCATAACTCAGGCCATCTTCCAGAGATCTTGGACAATGCCAAGAGAGAGAGAGACAGAGTGAAAATCTTGGGCAGTGGCAAGGTATTCAATGGTGCCGCTAGCTTCAGGAGTCATGGCTAGAGTGAACCTGAACCAGGGCTAGTGTTGTCGGATATGTTTTGCAATAGCCTTTGGACCTCGGATCTAGATATACCTTTAAAGTGGAAAGGGGGGATAGTAGTTAGTTGGCTGTGGTCAGCACCAGATACAGATCTCAGGTGTGCAGTAAGGCTGAGATGCTGTGGGAGGTGAAGTGAAGGACGGGGTGTACTGGGACAGGTCCGTGAATAATCCTTTAAAGGCATTTGCTATAGTGTTCGAGTTGTTGCAATGCACACCGTTTAGGATCATATCCCCTGGGGTTGATGACTGGGTAGCCCCATGAAAGGTCTTCATGTGTGTTCAGAATTTTCTAGGGTCACCAGCAGAGTTTGTGAGCAGTTCCTTTCAGTACATGCTCTTTGCTGTTCTGATTTGTTTTTTACAGGTGCTCCAAGAGGCCCTACAGGTATTATAATCCTCTGGTAGTCTGGACATTTTATACTTCTTCCAGAGTTTGTCCCATATGCGCATGTTAGCCAGCAGGTCCTTGTGTAGCCATCTTGTTTGTTTATCCCTGACCCTTCTGGTGACCTTCGGGGTACGTTTATCCTGAAGTGCTGTGAAATTATCAATGAAGATATCAAGGGCTATTTGAACATCCTGGGAGTGACAAATGTCAAACTAGTTGATACAGGATACATAATAGAGGAAAGCTTCCACGTCCAGTTTGGCAAAGTTGGTAATTGTGATGTAGCATGGAGGGGTTGGGGGAGCAGTCTCCGGGCTCCATACACAGAAAGTGGGGGAGTGGTCTGTGATAGCACCTGCCAAGATGCCTGCAGTTTGCACATGGTCAAGGCGATTCACCATTACCCAGTTTATGAGGGTGGAGGTAGTTAGAGAAGAGGTGGTTCTAGTGGGTTCAGTTAAGATCTGGTGCAGGTTATAGCTTTGCATTAGCATCAACAGTGTGCTGTGAGTTGGTCCCAGCCAGTTTAGGTTAAAGTCACCTAAGATTATGACCTCGTTTTGCTTGGCGTTTGTGACAGTTTGATTAAGCAAATCTTGAAGACTTGTGATACCTCCAGTGGGCAGGTTGTAGGCTCAGACAATGTGGAGTTTTTTAGCACCAAGCGCAATGGTTGTGTGTAGGGACTCACAGATTGAGGGTGAGCTGGTGGGTGGGCAGACCATAACATCAAGATGGTTTTTATAGAGGAGAGGGACCCCCTCCATGTTTTGGGGAAGGCCTATCTCTCCATATCAAGGAGTAATTGGGCAAGGAACATAAGGAGTCCGGAATGTGAGGCTTGAGCCATGTTTCAGATAGGAAGAGTAGGTCAGGACTGTACACTTTTGTCCATGCCTCGAGATCAGCAAAGTGCCTGGTAATGCTCCTAATATTCATATGGGCAATAAGAAGTCCTTTTGCTGAGACAGCCGATAGGTTAATGGGAGAGTGGTGGACAGATTGGCCAGTGTTAAGTTCTACGTCCCCTGACAATAAGATGACAAGGAGTAGAAGAAACCACAATTTAATAGTGTGGAATGGGAAATGAACCAGTTGTGTCATTTTGTATTTTCTGAGCAAACAAAACGAGTTGTAGGTACAACCCTTCAGAAGGATAAGGGTGGTGTAGGCACTCACATGTTGTGTTTCAGCGATTTGGTTGAAGAAAGTAAAGTCATTGTGTTGTGAGGTATTCTCTCCATGGTAATTGTTGATTGGAACAGAAGTAGATACCCCAAGTAAGCATAATAGCAATATCAGAAGCAGGATTTGTCCTCCCAATCTATGAATTGCCAGTTTTGACAGGAGACTGCAAATGTTTACTGTGGCAAGGGTGAGTGTTCCTGAGTGACTCATTGTGAGCTACTGGGGACCAGAAAACTGATTGTTACTGTAGATCAAAGACCCAGAATGTGTTATATTACTGAAGATGATGAACATTGGCCCAGGGCATATGCAGGATGTAAAAATCCTTTGTTAGAATCTTCCCTTTGTTCTCCAAAATAGTTGTGAATAGACCTCAAAGACAAGCACACATCCTTTAAGAAAGTCAGACAGAAATGTGGATTCAATGCAGCACTCCACAACCCAGAAGCTTGTGTAAAAGATTTACTGACCTCACTTTGCTTTTGATGTCTTCCAAAAAGTTGATTTATGATGAGAATGCATACCTGAGTGGTGATGTTTTGTAGTTTCTTAGTCCAGGAAATGTTCATAGATGTTATGTCCAAGAATGGTCCAGTTTCTCCAAGAACAAACACATGAAAAACCACAAAAACTAAACTACTGACAGAGACAAACACAATTAAGGTCACCGCCAAACCGTAAAGATACACATATGCCTATAAGGCCAGGACACCCCCTCTAGCTCCATCACATCTTAATTTCTTTTAGTTTCCTCCCAAGACCCTACTTGCAGTGCCACCACTCTTTTTCAGTCGTGGACATGGCAACCAGACTAATGCTAATTCTTCTATTCCTGCCCACTCTCTGGTTGCAGCCACTGAATTACCCTAAATCAGCTGACTCTCTTATCACAGAGCACCCCTATGGCAACATCTGCAGGACTACAACATCTATGTATATCTGTGGCCCACATGCCAACTGTATGCCTAACGACACACTCTGGCCTACCTGGCCCAGAATTCATCCTGCTCAGCCAGAGCTTCACCCTCTCACTGTCCTGCCTAAACTTGCATTTTTCTCTGATAAGCTTGCAGCTCGAATGAATCCACAAAAACAGCACAAAGTTAGCATTAAACACTTTAAAAGTTATCTGGTCAGATTGGTACTCCTGTTACTACTGCTCTTCAGTAAACATCAACCCTAATCCCGGCCCCCCTCTTTTTCAGGGGTGAGTGCACCAAAACCAGGCACCTTAACCATTGTATCACTAAATATCTACAGCCTGACAGGAAAGTTTGACAACATTCAAGCCCTACATAATCCAGACATACTGTCTGTGGTAGAGACATGGCTCACTCCCAAGATCCCTGATGGAGCCATCAGTCTACTGGGCTATTTGATCTTTAGTGCAGATCATAAATCTAAAACAGGTGGCAGCTATGCAATCTACCTTAAGGACAGCCTTCAGGGCATAGTCCTGAATTTACCCATCCTAGGGTCGTTCCCCCAGGCACTTTCTATTAAGGTTCTTCTTGGGGCCCACAACAAAACTGTCACAATTCTTTTTGTCTACATCCCCCCAAAGAACTTGGCCCAAGGTCTCCATGCTGTCATAGACTGTCTTGGAAGCCTAACCCTAAGCTCTGAGGTTATACTCTTAGGTGATTTCAGTATTAATCGACTTGCCCCTGAAGCTAACCAATGCAAGGATGCAATTCAGGCTATCCACTTTACCCAGCTCATTGAAACACCCACTAGGACTGACTACAGGATGTGCACTAGTACTTTGATTGACTGGGTGCTCACCAACTGACCTGAGCATGCCTCCAATGTCTCTGTCCTCCCAGATGACATCAGTGACCACTCCCCCGTCATGTTCAGTTGGACTAATAATTTCTTCAAACTGCCTCCTAGAACAATCAATAGCAGGGTTCTCAAACCTGGTCATGCTGACTTCTTCAAAATGGATCTCCTCAATGCTGAGTGGTCCTCGTTTTTTGTGGCTTCCGATATTGATGACGCACTTGACCATTTCATCCTCTTCTTCAATACAATCTGTGACACCCATGCTCCCATACAAATGTGGAAGATCAAAGGCTATTTTAATCCCTGGATGAACCCTGATGCCCTTGAACTTATGAAAAACAGAGACCACCTCTGGCATATAGGTAGGGCCACTGGCAAACAGTCTGATATCCTGAACTACAAATGTGTGAGGAACAACTGTACCAGGACCATCTGATTAGCCAAAAACATATACTATAAAGATGTCCTAACCAAGAACTTGAATGACGGGTGCAAATTCTGGGCTAACCTAAATGAGGTCACCAGGCGAGAACCCAAAACGGCCCCTACCATGCTCTGTGTTGATGATTCCCCCATCCTTGACCCTAAATCTATCACCAACACCTTTAACAATGCCTTCAATGACTTGCAGCATGTTCTCCCCTCGGACTTCTTCTCCCCCACCATCCCTGTTGCACCCACACAATCCCCATCACATCCCCCCTTTCGCTTCAAGCCAATTACCTTCAGAGAAACCAGAAAATATCTGCAAAAAGTGCCTGGGAAGGGGAGATTCAGTGGGGATAACCTTGACCTGAAACTAATCTCGCTGTCACTTGAAGAAATCCTGTCCCCTCTCACCCATATCCTTAACCTCTTGCTCTGTCTTGCAGTATTCCCTCAAAAATGGAAGGATGCAGTGATCACTCCTGTGTACAAGAGTGGAGATCGTGCTCTCCCTGGGAATTATAGACCCATCTCTATACTACCACCACTCTCGAAGACCCTTGAATGAATCGTTGCTGACCAACTTGTTAATTATCTGGACAAGCACATGCTCCTATGCGTAGAGCAACATGGCTTTATGGCTGGGCACAGCACCACCACAGCCCTCCTGGAATTCACAGGCTTCATCTACAAATCCCTTAGTCTTGGCCAGCTAGTCAGGGCTATCTATATTGACCTAACAAAGGCCTTTGACCTGGTCAACCATGCCTTCCTAGTTGACCAACTCACTGCCATGGGCCTTGCCCCTGAGGCGGCTGCATGGTTCCACAGCTACCTACAATGCCGAACACAGAAATCAGGATAGATATCTTTCTCTCTGACACCAAGCCTGTGTGTGCAGGCATTCCACTGAGGTCTATACTGGGCCCTCTCCTCTTTATCCTATTTCTAAATTTCCTTCCCCTAGCCAGTCTGTGCCATATCCTCCTCTACGCGGATGATGCAGTTATCTTTTCTAATGGCTCTGACTTCACTGCTCTTGAGCAACAGTTGCAACGTGACTTCACAAGCATTGAGTCATAGTTCAAAACTCATAAATTGCTAATCAGCTACAAAAAAACAAAAATCATGTTGTTCACCAGCTTTAAGAACAAGCACAAAAACTACCTGCTATCAATATGCGATAGGGGTGGTGTTCCTCTTGAACGTGTCCATCACTTCAAATATCTTGGAATTACTCTTGACAGCTCACTCTCCAATGCCCTCCATATAGACATCACAGCTAAAGCAATCAACAAATGCTTAGGGCTACTTTATCACCATAGGCAGATCCTAGCCTCTGAAGCCCTCAGCATAGCAATCCACAGTTCAGTGGGTTCCCTAGTGGACTACGGACTGCCAAGATATGGCTCTGCCACAGATACTGCCCTGCAATGTATAAAAACTGCCCTTAACAATGCTTGCAGGCTCAACTTAGGGGAACACCGACTAACCCACACCTGTGATCTCTATGTAAAGGCTCTCTGGCTATTGCTCTTTGGTCGCTTAAAATATCAATCATGCCTCCTGGCCAAAAAGATCTGCCTTGGTCAGCTCCCGACTGGGGTCCAACAACTCCTAGTTTCCAGCACTAATCCCAGGCCCACCCAAAATTCAGAATTGCAGTCCTTCCTGACTCCAAAATGTCGGACATCTCAAGCACAAAGGTCCTTTGCCTATCGACCACGCTGAGAACATTATTAGCCTGCCCACCCTGTGGACTTTCAAAAGAACCTAAATAACCATTTAATACAGGAATCTCATTGTGTCTGCCATCGCTAGCACCTAGCAAAGGCATCTCCTACCATCTGCCCTTCCGCCAAACAGACCTCTCTCTCTCTCCTCTCTCTCTTTCTCTCTTTCTCTCTCAGACACCCTGCACTTGGGGCTCAACCCTCCACCCCATATCTCCAGCACTTCTATGCGCTAACCCCCTTGTGTTGCTGACAACTGACAGGCTCCCTGTTGGGCACAGTTATTTAGTCTTCTCCTGTATGTATCTGACTATGCTTACCTATTTCAGTTTTAGTTTTTGCAGTACTTTTTACATTCCTTTGTTTAAAGATCAAATGTACCTAAATGTTCTCATTCTAATTCTATTGCCTTGTTTGTCTCAGTCCTCTGTATAATCACCTACTTGTTCTAAATGTACTAACATGGAACCTATGTAAAGAGCTCTGAGCCCAAATGGTTAATCTGAGATCAGAAATAAATTTAAAAAAAAAACTATGTCAGCTGTTACTTCTGGAGTGGTCCAGTGCATGAACCACACATGTGCGATTCGCACGCATGCACAGTTCTGCTGGAACCATCATGTTGTGAATGGCAAGATGTCATTCATCGCAACTGTGCATGCTTGAGTGCTGCAAATCTGCAGCTGTGTCACCAATGCCATCTCCTTGACATTCTGTGCCCCCCAACCAACTCAAGTGGCCAACCCCAGGGTGCTGAAAGATTTTTCTGTGCCTCACCAACTCACATGGCACACTGGGAGCCCAACCCAGCGTGCCCAAAGATGTTTATTTTTATCTACCCACATTGGGTGCCCAATCCCCATATTGGAATTATGTGCACCCCCCCACTCATGCAGCACACTGGGAGCCCACCCCAATGTGCCTAATTTTTTTTCTTCTCCCACCCCCACTGACATCCATCGGGATGCCCAATCCACATGTTGGCATCCTGTACAACCCCCCCCAGTTATGTGGCACACTGGGAGTCTAACCTAGTGTGACCAAATGGATTCTTTTTCTGTAAAAAAGAAAACTATACCTCGTCGTCGCTGTACTAGTTTTGTTTTTTCCTATATAAAAGAGAACGGCCCCTCATTGTTACTGCAGTCCCCATCCACAATTCTCCCACTGAGTATTCACCTCTCCACACAGACCCTTACCCTGTACTTACCTTCAGAGGTCAGCACCATCTTCTTCTCTGGACTGGGACACATCTGCATTCTTGAAAGCCAAACTGGAAACAGAAGAATCTAAGGTAAGCATGCTATAATGCCATTCAATGGGGGTTTCAACTTATGGTGCTAAATCAGCCATTTTTTTTTAATTTTTGCCCCACATATTCAACATGGGATTCTTGGGACCCCACCTCATGAAAACTGTCACTGTCATTTTGTTACTTGGTCATGATCATGGAATCACCTTTTGGGGCTGATTCATGAAATGACAGTGCCACTGTTCATGAGGTGGGGGTCCTTAAAAAGTTCCCAAAAATTAATGTGTTATGAGTGTATGTTGAACGGTTTCTACTCACGCTCCTAATTTCACCAATTTTTCATATTTTTACTCCACGTTTTCAGCATTACCATATTTGCACACCTCCATTAAAACAGTATGACTGTCATTTTCCACAACCTGCCCAAAACGTGTTTTCACACCTGTGGCATGGAATAGCTTGTTCATTCTGCAAAATCACCTTTTGGGACAAGTTAACAAAATGACACTGGCACTCTTCATCAGTAGGATTCCAAAAAAGGCCATGTTGAAAATTTGGCACACCACCTCCAAAAAATGGCCAAGTTACACCTGGGCATTGAATAATTCCTTCGCACATATGTAACTTTGGTCACTTGGCAGCTTTTCGCAGCCCTTTCAGCTCTGGCTAGAGTTTGTTTAATTATGTACAGCTCTGGCACTGTCTGCTAAAGCACTTAGTTTATCCTTCATGGCCTAATATAGCTGGTTTATTTTTCATGAAAATTATATCTTATTCTACTCAGAATAAATCTATTTCTTGCATGTGTCAGGAATTGTACAAACAGATATTGACCTTGGTCTCTCCAGTAACTCTTTACTGGAAAAGCTCTTTCAATATAGTGCAGCCCAACTCTCATTTGTCTAAGATATGGTCAGATGTTTGTCAGTTTATTAAACAGGATCAACTCAGACCGTTGCAGTTTAATATCCTGCATGACCTTTACTATTCACCTACAAGTTCTTTCCCTTTGGTAGAATACCTTAACCCACTTGAGAACTGCCCAGTAAGGAAGATGGTACCTTGTACCATAGATTGTGGGTGTGTCCTAGAGTGGCCACTTTTTGGGCACTTATACAAAACAAGCTGTCCCCTTTTTTCAGCCATACTAATTTTTTTCAGAGTAGAAATGTGTCTTTTGGAGGATTATACTCCGATCCCACATGTACAGGATAAGTCGTACATGGCCTTGATCATTTTAGTCACTAAATTACTTATTCTGTGGCACTGGATAAGGAGTTGGATGCCCTCTTTTATGGAATGGATACATGAATTTTTATCTGCCTATAATTTAGTGCTGACAATTGCTTTCTCAAACCATACTTGGCACAACTTTCAATCCTGTTGGTCTTCCTTATACTTGTATATTATGAGTATTTCATAACAATTTGTTGCTCCCTTCCCATGACTATATTACATGTTGTATATTGTATAGTTGCTATGTTAAGATGAACTGTCCTAATCTTTGATATGGAGTGAAGGTCAAACAGTGAACAAGAAGACAGGAGGTGAGGGTTGGAGGGTGGGGGAAGGGAAGAAATGTTTGTCACTTTCTTGTTTATTTATTTATTTAGCTTTTGTTGACCGGGTAAGTGCACTAGACAAATCCTGCCTATTTTCAGGCACGACCCGGGGGGAAGGGGGATACAGATGAATGGCAACTGACCTTGAACCAGATTAAGCTGTTGGTGGTATTTTTAGTGAATGAGGGAAATTTGACCAGGACACCGGGGAAATTCTCCTACTCTTTTCGATAAGTGCCATGGGATCTTTAACATCCACCTGAACTACCACCAATTTAGGCAGATGGGACCTCAGTTTAACGTCTCATGCGAAAGACGGCACCTCAGAAAATGCAACACCCCTCTCATGCTGCATTACAGTGTCAGTACTGGGATATTAACCCAAGTGCCAGATGTGGGAACTGAACCCACAGCCCTCTGATCTCCCGGCCTCAGAGGCGAGTGTGCTACCTACTGAGCCACTGACACTGATACTCAGTTTAATTGATTCCTTATATTATATAGACCCCTAATTGCTAAGCTCCTACAATACATCTCTAGCCTTCTAACTAGTACCCCTGGAAGCTATTCTCTCAGAAGTCACTCCTACATCTCTCTTAGCATTACTAGATCTAGAGCATACTTTGGGTTATCTTCCATAAGTCATGCTTTCCCTGCTCTATGGAACAATCTTCAACAATCACTGAAGTTTACAAGTAAGTTAAAATGTCAACCTTTAAAACATTACTCAGACAGTCCATCAGAGACACCTGCAACTGCCATTCCTAACCACATTTTTTAGATTATGAGTCGCTTATGCTTAACATGACTCATACTGTCCTTGCCAATCTGCCCTCTATAACTATAAAAGGCTTCATCCCTCCATCCTTCTGTTTTACCCTTGTTTCTTCTGATTAGGCCCTCTACTGCTCAGGGTTAATACTCATGTGCCATTTCTTCTGTCCCTAACCTATACCCATCACATTCCTTATGTTGATTGCATCTTATGCCTTAGGGAAATATATATTTACTCAGATGCCATTGTGCACTTTATGCCCTTTACACATAATGTATACCCATCACATTCCTTATGTTGATTGCATCTTATGCATTAAGGAAATATATATTTACTCAAATGCCATTGACCAATTGTTGTCCCTTTCAATATATATATATATATATATATATATATATATATATATATATATATAGATATATTTTTCTCTTGTATATATTGCACAATCTGTGTTATAATGCATTTAACCCTCTTGGTTTTTGAATTTTATCAGCGTTGTTTGTCACTGCCCGGGTCCACTTTGTAAATGAGTTCACTCAATGGTGTTTCACCTGGTAAAATAAAGATTGATTGATTTATGTTATTGTGTTTTCTTTTCTATCTTTTTGCATGTCTCAACATTATCTTGTTGTCTGTTGTTTTATTCTTACTATATATTGCTGCTGTTTTTTCAGTTGGTACTATATTTGGCAAGTTAATAAAATATATTAAATTACAAAAAAAAAGAAAGAAAAATTAAATTCTGCAACTCCAGCTTCTCAACAACCCAATTATTGTGTGGTGCTGTATATCACACAGGGAATCAAAACAACTGCAGATTTGCAGTACATATAGCTGAGTAATCCCTTCCTGATGATTCAGGGACAAAGCTTAGAATAATTACAGACAAAGGAACAAAACCAGGGACACAATTTATAAAATTGTGACGTCAACTCAAAAAGCTGTTTAAATATTGTAGGTGGCATTGGATAACAGCATCTTTTTTTAAGGATAAGTAGACTGTAACACTTACATCAGACATAAATGATTAAAGTCTTGACTCCTCAGTGTGACATAAATGTCAAATTTAGGAGAGGCCAATGACATTTTTAAATCAGATTCAGGGGCATTCCTGACAATCAGTGACACATGTGAGGAATGCAATTACCTTTTTTCTCTAGTTACTCCCTGTTCTGTATAGTTACACCCTACTAATTTCAGAGTATTTTCAAATGGCAAGTGTGTTTCTCTTTAGCTGCCACATAAAAGGTTTTATTTATTTATTCATTCATTGAAATGTTTCACCAGGAAGGCACACTGAGCAAAAGGTTGCTCATCTCCCGGTGCAACCTGGGGGAATGGGTACAAAAGGGACGAGTCATTTTACATTCAAGTTACAAAGATCAACATAGCATACAATTAATTAAGGCAGTTGTTACAAACAGTGTTGCATACATAAGCAATTTGTGATAACAATTAATAAGTGTGATAGTAATAAGGGAACAAGTGCTATTGTGAAATAAGGGGTGAAGGAGAGAGAGGACAAGATGAGAGATAATGCAGAGTCATGTCCCAGAGAAACTCCTTCAGGGTGCAGGGAACCCTGCAAGGGGACAGGGGACTGGATTAGAGATTAGAAAGGGCGAGGGTGAGAGAAAGAGACAGTAAGTGTGATTAACACCTAGGAGGGCAAATAAGGCCTGGCCCAAAAAGAGAACCCTTCAGGATGTGATGAACACTATAAGAGGGCAGGGAAATTCAGGCAATTGTGACATGTCCTGTGGTAAGGCATTGTAATTATAGAGGGATAGTGAGAGGGAGGGAGGGAATGAGATATAACACCTGGGAGGGGATGAAGCTCAATCCAAGGATCCCTCTAGGATGCTGGGGATGCTGCAAGGGGACCTGGAAGGCCTATGATAGATAGATGGAGAGGCAGTATAGCACAGTGGTTTAAGGCACTGAGCTGCAAATCTGGAGACCTGGGTTTGAATCCCACTTGCAATACTGAGTGAGCCTGAGCAAGTCACTTAACTTCCCTGTACTCCCAGGTTGCACCTGTAAAAAAGCTTTCAGCTTAGTGTGTCTCACCTGGTTAAACAATTGAAAAAAAAACAACAACAAAAAAACAACAGAAAAGGTGTCGAACCTAGGCATTATAGGACCCCTTCAGGATGCTGAGAACCCTGCAAAGGGATTGTGAAGGCTAGAAAAAGAGGGGGAAAGAGTAAGGGAAGGGAGAAAGATATGAGAACTAGCACCTAGGAGGGGCTAGGGTCAGTAGAGTCAAGAGAGGCATTGGGTAAATTCTGAAGGGGGACAAACAATAAGGTGCAAGATGAAAGAAATTAAGGTGGGTTATGGTAGGAACAGTTAGGTGCAAAATAGTTGGAGAGGGCAGTGTTGATGGAATAGATGAAAGAGGAGTGTCAGATTTGGGGAGATAGAGAGTTCCATACTTTAGGAAAAGGTGAGAGTACCCAGACTGGCTGGAGAGGGTGTAGTGGAAGGGGATAGTTAGCATGTGAGTATTGGTAGATCTGAGGGACTGGGAAAGAGGAGGGGTGTTATAAATGAGGGGGAGAGGTAGGAAGGGAGTTCACCAAGCAGGTGTTTAGCAGTGAATTTAGTGCAGTGTGAGAGGTGTCTATTTGTAAGGGACAGGAAGGAAAGGACTCAATATAGGTCACAATGGTGGGTGCAAAATGGAGCATCAAGGGCAAAGTGGCAGAAGGAGTTGAAGAGAGTGTCCAATTTGGTCAGGGAGGACTTAGGAACAGCACTATAGACTATGTTGCAGTATTCAAAAATGGGGAGGATAATCTTCTGGACAACTCACGCCTAGCCACAGGTGGGATACAGCTGTGGTTCCTGCACAAGGCACCCAGCTTAGAGCACGTTTTTTATGGATGGTGTCAATGTGTCCAGAGAAGTTGAGGTGTTGGCCTAACTGAACCCAAAGGTATCTAAAGGATGAGGTGTCCCCAAGTAAAGTGCCGTCAAGAGTGCTGAAAATGGGCAGATAGGGAAACCTAGAGAATTTCTGCCTTGTGTCAAAGGTCATGGAGACTGTCTTCTTGGCACTGAGGAATAATTGATGGTTTGAAAATCAGAGCTGGACCTTGCTGAAGTCATGCTGCAAGCTGGATGTAACCTCAGTGGAGCATGAGCCAGATGCATACAGGACAGTGTCATCAGCGTACATATGTATGGCAGAGGAAGGGGAGAAGACAGATGGCAGGTCATTAAGGAAGATGTGTAATAGAAGGGGACCAACCTCAAAGCCCTGAGGAAAGCCAGTGTAGATCAGGAAGGGTGGCGAGATGGCATCTGCAATCTTAACTGACTGGGTTCTACCAGTAAGGTAGGACTTAAACCAGTTAGTGGCAGAAGGAGTAAGACCAGCAGATGAAAGTGAACTAAGGAGATGAGAGTGGAAAACAGTGTCAAAAACCTTGGCAAAGTCAACAAACATGGCTGAGGCCATTGTCCATCCTGTGGAAGATGGAATTAGTGAGCCAAAGTAGGGAGGTGGTGGTAGAGTGTTTTTTCATGAAATCAAATTGGAACAAGGTGAAGAAGGATGTATCAAATAGAAAGGAGGTGAGCTGAGAGAGGACTAGATGTTCTTGTAGTTTGGCTAGGGTAGGAAATAGCGAGATGGGATGATAGTTACCAGGGGGATGAGGGGTCTCCACCTTTAGGTAGGGGGAGGACCACTGTGTGCTTCCATGTGGTAGCAATATTGGAGGTTGAGAAGGAGAGATTTAAGATTACGCAGAAGGGGTAGGCAATGGCTGAGGCAGTGAGAGAGAGAGAGAGAGAGGAGTTCAGGGTCAAGGTCTTCTGGGTAAGATCCTTTTGAGGGGTTAATGGTGAGGAAGGCATTTAGAATATTGGTGGGGGAGACTGAAGAGAATGAGAAGGAGGGGAGTGGGGAAATAGGAAGTGGAGCTTTTCTGGGGGAGGAGGACAGAGGGGCAGCCATGACATTGGTGGGGAAGGGGTAATTAGGGAAGGGACTTCAGCAGTTCCATAACACAGGAGGTATAATAGGAGTTAAATTCCGCAGCTATGGCATCGGAGTTGGCTACATGATTGCCATTTACATTTAACACTGGGGAAAGGGGTGGGACTGAGGAGTAATGAGGGCATGAACCACCTTCCATAACTTAGAAGGGGAATTTATGTTAGTGTGGAAAGTATTTTTGAAGTAGTCTGGTATGGTAACAGTTTAGAATCTCAGGAGAAAGACAAATTGCCAGGATAAGCATTTCAGTTAGTCAAGTCTTAACCAGAAGTTAAGCAAGTGACACGTTGAATGTAGAGGTAATAAGGGGTGAGTAAACCATTTAGACTAGTACAAAAAACCAGTAAGAACAAATCTTACTGGTTGTTGCCTATTCCATGTGGCAGTTTACATCCACTACATTGTTAGGATTTGCCTTTTAGCAAACGTCCTCTTGCTGCATATAAAAAGCTGCAGGGATACTTCTTATGGTGCCACTTTTCATTGCAGTTCAGTCTACTGTATGTTAAAGTGACTGGATCTTAATTATGAGCAGTCTGAAAATCACAGTGCTATTGTCTTTATGCAGTATTCCTCCCACCAATCACCTTAGTCTTTCTGCATTCTTTTCAGCCATGAATATGAATAGTTTATCAGTTTTGTGCATTTGTTCAGTCATTGAAAATAGCTTTTTAACTCTGATGTCACATCAAGAGGGTGTGGATCCATGTCCAGAATTTGTTGTTCAGGATGCATAATGGGCAAGTGGATCTCCTGTCCCATGTGGAAAGGGGATAGGACTTTTAGCATACATGAAAGGACTGGCCACAAGGATACTTTGTCAGTGTGGAATAGCAGGAAAAGCAATCTGCATGAGAGTGCTTGTAGTTCACTAACACTCCTAACTGAGCACAAGGCCACTAGAAAGACCATTCTGAGGGTTTCCAGTATAGAGAGTTCACTTAAAATGGTGATTTATGTAAGACATCCAAGACAAGATTTAGTTGCCTGGGTAAGTAAGTGGTCCAATACAACATGCAAGCAAACATCTGACCCTGACAAATGCTTGTAATGCAGAGAGGTGTGCTGATACAGAATTTATTATGTACAGTACGTTTACATTTATCTACTGTATATGTGTAATGACTGAAATAAGTCAAACAATAAAAATTGAAAATAAACCTGTGCAGTTCTGTCCCTCCAGATTCAATCAATCTTTGGGAGAGTGAAAATTCAGAAGGACTACTTTGTTCAGTTTAGTTGTCCCTCTCCCTATCCCCTACCTCCACATCTCCAGCTTAGTAAATAACCATGGGCAAGGCCAAATCTATGATGGATCGTTGACAAAATATTTGTTGAACAACCCGATAGTGAAACTGGAAGGTTGACTGCATTTTACAGTCAGCTGCTGGTTTGCAGAAGCAGCAAGTGTTTTCTTCAGGGTGCTTTGCCCCCAAACTCCCCACTCAGGAAGCTGTGCCCCCCGCACCACCCACACTTAGGTTCTCAACTCTGAGTTGGAGCTGAGTCCAGGGGGTGCAGGACCCCCTACAGACAGTGCCAGGTGCCAGCAGGTTTCCTACAGCGACAAGGGGCTGTTGTCGCTGTAGGGGACTCCGCTGTCAACATGTCGACATCGGGACAGTATACCAGCAAGGCCTATGTGCCATAAATCTCTTAAATGTGTGGTGTGCGCAAAACATCACGCAAAGGATAATAATATGGTCTAGTTCATGCATGCAATGCATAAAGACCAGAGGAAACAAAAAAGTATGTCTGTTGTACATGGTGCTGCTAAAGTTTAAAATTCATGTGTCTGTGCTATTTAGATAGCTGATTATTCATGTAGTGAAAAATGTAGTCTACGCATTGTTTCCCCCTTTTCATGGCCTTCATATCATGGTACTTGCCCCAGAAGGAATCAAACTTTAGATGTTAGGGTTGCCATTTTTGAAGTGGAAAACCTCGCGTGATGCTGCTGCCCCCAACTTACTTCATGGTGTGTCTTGTTTTGCTAGCATAAATGGGGAGTGGGGTAATATCCTGTTTCATGCCTTGTGTAGGTCACACTTAAATATGCCATCAATGGTATTGACTGGTTGTGGGAGTTGGGGGAGGTAATGCTTTCCCTTGCAGCGTGTGGACTGAGCTAGACACCAGAGTCAGTTGAAAAACCAATTATGACTGACTTACCATACATTATGACTGATTTTTTCAACTAGTTTGAAATTTCTTACTTCAATTAACTGACGAAAATCCAACCAATTTATTCAACTTTCACCATTGTTGAATTTTATTATGTAGTAGTTTGTCATACTTTTTATGTTGATTGAGCACGTGTGCAAGAAACATATTACGGCCGCTTTCTCCAGAAGCAGGTTGTGGAGGCGCGGCACTGTTGTGGCCAATGCCCCCGCAACCTTTAAAGGCTTGGCCCGCTTTCCCCAATGGGGTAGCACACTGCTGCTGACACTGAATCAGCCAGCATGCTACTACCTTGAAATGTTTCAGCCGCTGCAATCAGGCGCTGCCTCGTCATTGCAGCGTCAGCCATTTGCTGACAAGCTTCTCTCTCATTAACCCAGCTCAATCTGGCTTCCGGGCTAATCATAGCACAATCACTGCACTAGCAAAAGTAACCAATGATTGGATCTCTGCTATAGATGCTAAGAAGGTAACTGGTGCAGTCTTTTTGGACCTCAGCAAAGCTTTTGATACTGTTGATCACAAACTATTAGTCAATTGCCTTGCAAAGTTGGTTGCCACATACTATACCACCCAGTGGTTCTCTAGCTACCTAACTGGAAGATTCCAAAAGTAAAGGCGGAAAGCTTTTTCTGCTGCCTTGCCAGTTGCAAGGAGTCCCCAAGGATCCATCTTAGGCCCTATCTTGTTTTCTCTGTACATCAATGACTTAGATGCTAACATATCTACGTCCAATCTGCACTTTTTTGCAGATGATACTGTGTTGTATACTTCTGGCTCATCGTTATCTGAAGTCAAAGGAGTGCTTCAAGCGGACTTCACACAACTTGAGCATAATCTAATAAAGGCAAAGCTTCTGCTCAATGCTAAGAAGACTAAAGCGATGATATTCTTCCGCAGTGCTGTCTCAGGCCCCCCCAATACTCTTGTCCAAGACTTCATTGTCACCATGCTAAACGAGCCTCTGGAAGTTGTAACCAAATTTAAATATCTAGGTATCTGGATCGACAATAAATTATCTTTCAGTGACCACATCGAAGATGTCTCTAGAAGGTTAAAAGCAAGGTTAGGTTTCTTCTACAGAAATAGGCCCCTTTTCCCCCTTGAAACTCGAAACAAGCTTGTACAAGCCACTTTTCTCCCCCTACTCGACTATGGCGATGTAATCTATTCCTCCACCACTCTTGCAAATCTAAGTAAACTGGACATCCTTTATCACCGTGCGTTACGGTTCATTACCAACTCCCCCTTACCGTTCGCACCACTGTGACTTATATGCAGCTGTTGGTTGGACATCCCTTACTACTAAACGCCTGCTCCATGCTGGGCTATGGACTCTTAAACTGCTCCTGCAGAAATTGCCAAGCTATCTCTCTTCCCTTATTAGTATCTCACATAGTGCATACTCGTTAAGAAAATCTGACTTTATTATGCTTGACATACCAAGGACGCGGACTTCCTTTGGTAAACGTGATATTGCATATGCCCTTCCCTCCATTTGGAACCAATTACAAACCGTATTGAAACTAACTAGCACAGTTTCAATAAACTTCTACAAATCACTAAGTTCAGCCAAATAAAAAGACACCTGTAACTGTCATTAAGTCTCTTCCTTCCCCACGTGTGCCATATTTATCCACTGGTAAGGTATAATTGATTTGTCATATTAACTGCTTTCCTTCCCCTTCTCCTTCTACTCCTGGCTTTATCTTTGCTTACGCTCCACTGCTACTCTATCAAATCTCCTCCCCCATATCAGTTGTAGACTGTTGTTTGTTCTAGCTGCCAAAATACTGTATATGTATTGCACACACCAGTCATCATGTTTCATTTATCAGTATGCGACCTGTAAGTCACTTCTCTGTCTCATATCAATGTTTACCACCTGCGGTCACCCTATGGTACCCTTGTATGTATATCCAGCCTGTATCATGTAGCGTGTATTTCATGTATATACTGTTATTACCTATCTGTGTTTGTACTTTAAGTGTTTATGTCACAGGACCTCCTTGTGAATGAGCTTGCTCAATGGAGTTTTCCTGCAATAAACTTGAACTTGAACTTGCTGCAATGAGCGAGCAACCCGACATTGCAGGGCGGAAGGTTGGTTCTGTAATATTGTTTCTGAACATGGCGGTGGCTTGCTGCCATGTTCACAAACAATATTTGTGAGCCTCCAGTGCTGAGGGGGTGCCCAATCCCCCTCAGCAGCATGTGCCCCCCCACAGCAGTGTTTTTGTCGATGGGAGCCCCAATCCCCATTGGCTTCAGTCGCACTTCTAGTGAAAGTTGCTAATGGGGGAGCCCACTCCTCGTCAGCGTTATGTCCCCCCTCTCATTTTGTTTTGCTGATGGGGGAGCCCACTCCCCATTGGCATAATGCTCCCCCCATGAAAACCCAGTAGATTTGTAATGAGGGGGTGCCCAATCCCCCTCAGGTCTTGCGCCCCCCCCTTTTGCTGGGAGCCCACCCCAGTGTGCCACATGCCCCTATAAAAAAAAGTCCCGTGATGATTTTCTTTTTTGCAACCTGTGAAAAAAGGAACTGGTCCCTCGCAGTCTCCCTGCCCCCTCCCACAACCAGTGCCCACCCACTGCACACCCTGCCTCCCAACATCCCCCCTCACCTCATACTTACCTCTGAAGTCTGGCGCGACGATCTTCAGTGGACTGGGAACACGTCTGCACTCTTCAAAGCCGACCGTGAACTGTGGAAATGCAGGTAAGCTGTATAATGGAATAAATAGGTTTTTTTCAACTTTGATGCATATCCCAGGCATTTTTTGGAATTTTGCCACCAAATATTTTACATGGGGTTTTTGGGACCCCGCCTCATGAATTCAGGCATTGTCATGGCGTTAGTTGACCCGAAAGGTGATTTTGCGGTCACTGTCTGGAATCACCTTTCGAGACCAATTAATGAAACGACAGTGCCAGAGTTCATGAGGTGGGGTCTCAAAAAGTGTATGTTGGAAATTTGGTGGGAAAAATAAAAAAAAATGATTGTTTTATGAGTGTGCATTGCACAGTTGCTACGCACGCCTATAACTTCACCAATTTGCAATATTTTCACTCCAGATTTTCAACATTGGCATTTTTTGCACCTCCTTATGAACAGTATAGCTCTCATTTTTGACATCCTGGCCAAAATGTGTTTTTGCTCTTCTGGTGCAGAATAGCATAGTCGCTGTGGAAAATCAGTGTTCAGGACACATTAAGAAAATCACAGTGAAACTGTTTATGAGCAGAGGTCCTACAATGCCTATGTTGAAAATTTAGTGATGATAGCCCATCACATGTCTGTGTTACAAGTGTGCGTTTCGCAGTTTCTACGCACCCTTGTAACATCGCAGATTTGTAATATTAGCACTCCAGATTTTCAACACTGGCATTTTTCACACCTCTTTATGAGCAGTACAGCTGTCATTTTTCACAACCTGACCAAAACGTGTTTTTGCACTTCTGGTGCAGAATAACGCGGTCACTGTGGGAAATCAGTGTTCAGGCAGAATAAGAAAATGACAGTGACATTGTTCATGAGCAGAGATCCTAAAATCCCTAAATTGAAAATTTGGTGATGAGAGTCCATAAAATGACTGTGTTACAAGCATGCATTCAACTGTTTCCTCGCACCCTTGTAACTTTGCAAATTTGTAATATTTTCACACCACATTTTCAACACTGGAATTTTTCCACACCTCCTTATGAACAGTACAGCTGTCAATTTTCACATACTGGCCAAAATATGTTTTTACCTTCCTGCCGCAGAATAGCACGGTCACTGTGGGAAAGCAGTGTTTGAGACAGATTAAGACCAAGTGAGTGAGAGGGGTGAGTGACTGAGCTCAGCTGAGCTCTGTCATGACTGCTGCAGATTTCTTTGTGGGCAGAAAAAGATCCTGATGCAGGAGACCAGTACAAAAGGGCAGCCCACAGCACCAGGAGAAACAGAACAAGAGCGCGAGTGAGCGAACTCAACGGAGTTCTGTCGGGACTGCTGCGGATTTCTTTGTGGGCAGAAAAAGGCATCAATGCAGACAGGAGCCCAGTACAAAAGAGCAGCCTGCAGTGGTGGGGGAAACAGTACGAGTGAGTGAGAGAGGGAGACTGAGCGAGCTCAACGGAGCTCTGTCAGGACTGCTGCAGTTTCTTTGTGGGCACAAAAAAGGCACCAATGCAGGCAGATGCCCAGTACAAAAGGGCAGCCTGCAGTGCTGGGAGAAACGGAATGAGTGACTGAGAGAGGGGGAGTGAGCGAGCTCAACGGAGCTCTGTTGGGACTGCTGCGGATTTCTTTGTGGACAAAGAAAGGCACCAACAGAGGTAGGAGCCCAGTACAAATGGGCAGACTGCAGCGCTAGGAGAAACAGGATGAGCGAGTGAGAGAGGGGGAGTGAGTGACCTCAATGGTGCTCTGTCAGGGCAGCTGTGAACTTCTTTGTGGGCAGAAAAAGGTGCCAATGCAGGCAGAAGCCCAGTACAAAAGGGCAGCCTGCAGTGTGAGGAGAGACAGAATGAGCAAGTGAGAGAGGGGGAGTGAGTGAGCTCAACGGAGCTGTGTGAGGACTGCTGAAGATTTCTTTGTGGCAGAAAAAGGCACCAACGCAAACAGGAGCCCAGTACAAGAGGGCAGCCTCAGCGTCAGGAGAAACAGAATGAGACAGTGGGGGGGGGGAGTGAGCAAGCTCAATGGAGCTGTGCCTGAACTTCAGAGTTGCCCACCCTCCCACCCAGGGTCCTCCATGGTCCTATATTACAGCAAGGTCTCCGGAGTGGAGACAAAGCAATGACTGGATATGCCCACACCTCCTTATGAACAGTACAACTGTCATTTTTCACATCCTGGCCGAAATTATTTTTCACACTTCTGGCTCAAAATAGTGCTGCTGCTGTAGGTAATCAGTATTTGGAACACATTAAGAAACCACAGTGACACTGTTCATGAGCAGAGGTCCTAAAATGCATATGTTTAAAATTTTGTGATGAAAGTCCATAAAATGACTGTGTTATGCGCGTAGGTAGTGCAGTTTCCACCCACCCTTGTAACTTTGCAAATCAGTAATATTTTCACACCAGATTTTCAACACTGGCATTTTTTTACACCTCCTTATGGATAGTACAGCTGGCATTTTTCACATCCGAGCCAAAATGTGTTTTCACTCTTCCAGCACAGAATACCGCAGTCGCTTTGGGAAATCAGTGTTTGGTACAGATCAGGATCAAGTGAGTGAGAGAGGGGGAGTGACCAAGCTCAACTGAGCTCTGTCCAGACTGCTACAGATTTCTTTGTGGGCAGGAAAAGGCGTCAATGCAGGCAGGAGCCAAGTACAAAATGGCATCATACAGCGCCAGGAGACACTGAACAAGCGAGTGAGGGAGGGGGAGTGAGTGAGTTAGCTCAATGAAGCTCTGTTGGGACTGCTGCAGATTTGTTTGTAGGCAGAAAAAGACAGCAAGGCATGCAGGGGCCCAGTATAAAAGGGCAGCCTGCAGCGCTGCCAGAAACAGAATGAGTGAGTGAGAGATGGGCAGTGAGCCAGCTCAATGGAGCTGTGTCTGGACTGCTGCAGATTTCTTTGTGGGCATAAAAAGGTGCCAACAGAGGCAGGAGCCCAGTACAAAAGGACAGCCTGCAGCGCCAGTTGAAACAGAATGAGAGAGAGAGAGAGGGGGAGTGAGCTAACTCAACGGAGCTCTGTCGATACAGAAGTGGATTTCTTTGTGGGCATAAAAAGGTGCTAATGCAGGCAGAAGCCCAGTACAAAAGGGCAGCCTGCAGCACCGGGAGAAACACAATGAGTGAGTGAGAGAGGGGGAGAGAGTGAGCTCAACGGAGCTCTATCATGACTGGTGCAGATTTCTTTGCGGGCAGAAAAAGGCAGCAATGCAGGCAGAAGACAAGTACAAAAGGCCAGCCTGCAGCGACGGCAAAAACGGAATGAGCAAATGAGAGACAGGGAGTGAGCAAGCTCAACAGAGCTGTGTTGGGACTGCTGCAGATTTCTTTGTGGGCAGAAAAAGCCACCAACGCAGGCAGGATCCCAGTACAAAAGGGCAGCCTGCAGCACCAGGAGAAACAGAATGGGCGAGTGAGATGGGATTGTGAGCGACCTCGATGGAGCTCTGTCGGGACAGCTGCAGATATCTTTGTGGCCAGAAAAAGGTGCCAACGTGGGCAGGAGCCCAGTCCAAAAGGGCAGCCTGCAGCGCCGGGACAAACACAACAAGCGAGTAACAGAGGTTGAGTGAACGAGCTCAATACAGCTGTATCATGACTGCTATAGATTTCTTTGTGGGCAGAAAAAGGGGGCAATGCAAGCAGGAGCCCAATACAAAAGACCAGCCTGTAGCACTGGCAGAAACTGAATGAGCGAGTGAGAGAGGAGGAGTGAGCAAACTCAATGGAGCTGTGTTGGGACTGCTGCAGATTTCTTTGTGGGCAGAAAAAGCTACAGAGGCAGAAGCCCAGTACAAAAGGGCAGCCTGCAGTGCCAGAAGAAACAGAATGAGCAAGTGGGGGGGAGAGGGGAGTGAGCCACCACAACGGAGCTCTGTCTGGACAGCTGCGGATTTCTTTGTGGGCAGAAAAAGGTGCCAATGCAGCAGGAGCCCAGTACAAAAGGGCAGCCTGCAGCACTGGCAGAAACAGAACGAGCAAGTGACAGAGGGCCAGTAAGAGACCTCAACGGACCAAAGCAATCAACAGTCAGTATTGACAAATGCTTTTTTTAACTTTATGTCTTCTTTTATTTAAATTTCAACTATAAAAGTTAATAAACTGTATGGAAATGCCCCCCCCCCCCAAAATCAATGGGGCACGCGCACACACAGCCTTCACCTTCTGACATCACAAAACAGTGCTGCACGTGCCTATGTGGGGGCGTGTTGGTGGGTTAAGGTCAAGAAGCAGCTGTTTTTAGCATTTGGGATTTAGCAGCTTTATAACTTTATAAATAGGCAGTGACAAAAGGAATTATTTATGCCCCTTAACGCTGGGGCAGGTGAGGTATTGCATATGTCAGAGGGAGCAGCAACTAGGCAGCAGCAGCTAAGAAGCTACTGTAGCCGCTCTTTAAAATGAAAATACTAAGTGCAGTCAAACAAATCTACACACAGTAGGGACCCACTAAAGCACAATAACCAGTCAAAACAACAACAAAATATACTAAGCCCCTGAAAGTAACAAGATGAAGCAGGGCAATAAAACAGTATATGGTATAGAAAAATTAGCAGCAGTAGTACTAGATACTTAAAAAATTAACTGAGTCTAAAGTACAGTACAGGTAGGGCATGTTAAACACCCCACAGAAGCTAGAAGGTACCATTTTGCAAACAGAGCTAACCATCAATATATGTTAGTTTATTAGTAGTTGTAGAATCTGTGAGACTAAAACAGTTTAAGGGAGGACCCTTAGAAATACCTCCAGTATGGTATACCAGAATTGAGATGTATTCATAGTTTAAATTTAAAGCTAAAAAAACTCATGCACATTAAAAAAAAAAAAACATTTTCTTACATAGTTTCTGAACTTGTTTTGGCTTTCAACATGTACACTTATGTGTTTTGTAAAGTATTATTCATCTTGCCATGAGGACTTTAATATTTAGTCTATCCGATTCCTACATTAGCAAACAACAAACATTTTGTCCATTGGACCCAACCGACCATGCTCCACGCTCCAGCCTCATATGGGTCTTGGAACTCACCAGCTGCCCAGCTGCACCTGGCCTGCTTATTGACCTCATGGGGAGTCTGACTTACTCACAATGCCACCACAGTCAGAGACAGCCCAACCAAGCCACCAACAGTAGATCAATGATGATCGATCACCTTGGCTTTTCAAATTTGGCCCCAAGCCCTCAACCAGCCAAACAAACCAGCCAGGTGTGCAGCAGACACGCAGACAGACTGACTACTCTGTGAGAGACCAACCTCCTCCTTCCTACTTTCCACTGCCCAGCCCTGGTGGGTCTTACATACACATCCCATACAGTACCTTGCTCGCTGTAGCAGCCTGTTGCCAGTTCAGTCAGGTGTCAGGAGATGATTCGTTCATTGTCAATGGGTGGCTTCAAGACTGAAGCTTCCACTACTGCTCTAGTCGGTGGTGGTGCCAGTGTTTTTTTGGTGATGTTTGTTTATTTATTTATTAAAGAGATTTACCAGATAAGCATACTGAGCGGGAATCCACTCGTTTCCAGATGCAACCTGGAGTTATATACTTGAAATTACTAAATACATAGGTACATAGGCAATGGTGCCTGCAAACAGGTACATAATGGTACATACATCAGGTGCAAATGGGTACATAAAGGGGTGAAACATCAGGTCCAGAGATGTTACAGGCTGGACTTATGCATTCATTATTTAGATTACAAGTTAGTGCAGGAACACATCTGAACTCTTCAAAAGTCCACTGGGAACTGAAAAAAATGCAGTAAGCTTTATAATGGCTGGCAATGAGTGGGGGTTTCAACTTAGGTGGATATCTCTGCCATTTTGGGGAATTTTGTCAGCAGATTTTCAACATGGGATTCTTAGGACTCCACCTCATGAGCACATGCACTGTCATTTCATTGCTCAGTCCCAAAAGGTGATTTTGTGGACCAAAAAAGTCTATGTTGCAAATTTGGTGAAAACATTTCAAAGAATGACTGCGTTATGAGCATACATTGTACAGTTTCTATGCACGCTCATAACTTCTATAATTTTTAAGATTTTCACTCCAGATTTTCAACATTGTAATTTTTTCACACCTCTATATGTACAGTACACCTGTCATTTTTCACATCCTGCCCAAAATGTTTTTTTGCACCTGTGGCGCACAATGGCGAGGTCACTTTGGGAAATCAACTTTTGGGAAAGATTAACAAAATCACAGTGTCACTGTTCATGAGGGGAGGTCCCAAAATGCTTATGTTGAAAATGTGGTTAAAAAAATAAAAAAAGTAATTGCGTTATGGGCATGCATTGCACAGTATCTTAGCACGCTTGTGGCTTCACCATTTTTTCAGAATTTCACTCCAGATTTTCAGAATTGCCATTTTTACACCTCCTTATAAACAGTACAGCTGTAATTTTTCACATCCTGCTCAAAATGTATTTTTACACCCGTGGCACCAAATGGCACAGTTACTGCACAAAATCACCTTTCGGCTAACAAACTAATAGTGCCACTGTTCATGAGGCGGGGTCACAAAAGCCCATGTTGAAAACATGGAGTGAAAATACCAAGAAATGGCAGGGGCATTAGGGTTTCCAGCCATAACTCCCCACCCTTTAGAAACTGACAGGCATCAGGAGTGTGACTTGGGATCATCAGCTGAATGCTCATGCCATTCAACCCCCACCCCTATCCTGCAGCCAGTGACAGGCACTGAAGTGTGCTCTGGAGATTCATCCCATTCTCCTATACTGCACCCATATCAGTGTCTTCCTTTCTTTTTTTTTTTTGCAAATCACTTTATTTTATTAAGTTTCACATGGAAAAATAAAAACATCCTAATAATAACTACTAAGCCAATCAATAATACATAGAAGAGGATGAGAAAAAACGAAAACCCCCTACCCCTCCCTCCAAAAAAAAAAGACAATCCCCCCAACCCTCACCCATCCCTTGTCCCATTACCCATCAGCTGCCCGCACCTTGCATAACAGCTGGAAACCTAAGTAGGATTATTATCTTCAGTCCCCAACAAATAATAACCGACCAGTCTCTATGGGGGGGTGCAACTTACACCTATAGTTAATGTAAAGATAGAACAGGGAAAAATCGAAAGAAAGGTTAAGGGCTTAGCATATATATTTATATTTTCCGTAGGTCAAAAGTTGAAGATTTATATATCTAATGGTGAAAGGCTAGTACCCAAATTTCAGTCTCAATTTGCCAGTCAGGCTGTCCCAACATTGTATAAACTTAGTATAAACATTAAAACTTATTGCAACCGATTTTTCTGCATTTAATGCATTCAGAAACTTTTCCCACCACTCTTTGCAGGAGGGAGTCCAGTTGCCTTGTCAATGACGTAAAATCAATAGTTTTGTCACCGACGCCACCAAAGCAATCTGGCGTTTTTGAGAACCTGACAGAGTGCGGGGATATTTACCAAGTATACAAGTTTCCATGTCAAAAAGAGGAGACAGATCACAATATGGTGATATCCACCTTTCAATTTCCTGCCAAAATTTAATTATCTTAGGACACTCCCAGAACTTATGTAAAATAGTGGCTAATTGATCACCGCAGTCAAGGCAGTACGGAGAGCCATATTTTTTTTACCCTATACAATTTTGCCGGCGACAAATATAAGTTGTGCAGTAATTTAAACTGGATCTCATGGAGCCTTTCTTGCTTAACGCAAGAATATAAATCCCTCCATATTCCCTCCCAGGTTTCCTCGGGCCAACTCAGGCCCAGATTGGTTTCCCAATAGACAGGAATAGATGGTCTTTGGGGGGCCCAACTCTGAAATTATATACCTGTATATTCTAGAAACTGGCTTATCAAGCCCTGCCTTCCCACACAAAGTCCTAATTAAGAGACCGGCAGCATCTGACCCAGTCCTTTTGCCCAAGAAGGTGCTTATACTTTTATAAATCTGGAAAAATCGCAGAAGGTCAGACAGTTGGACTTTAAATTTACCAATCAATTCCTGTAAAGAGGAAAGATGGGCATCCGAAAAAAAGGCCACAACACGGGTTTACCAGAAAAATTCTGTATAAACCTAGTTATGAGCCTGGTATCTACTAATAAATTAGGGTTCCTTAAAATAGGCTGAGACAGGTCATACACATGCGAGATTTGGAACTTTGAGAATAATTGGTGCATTGCCTTTACATTCCAGCCCAAGGGAGTATTCCTTAGGCATTTAGGTATTCTAGACCATGGCAGATACAAACAAGACTCCAAATCTATGTTCGCCCGATCCGTGACTTTGCGGTCTAGGTCTAGTCCAAGTGAAGAGAAGTCACTTTGCCCAGACCAGAGCGCAAAACTGGCTATGTGAACGGCAAGATAATAAAGGTAGAAATCTGGAATCTGTAGCCCACCCCTACTACGAGGCAACGTTAACTTTGTATATGCTCTCCGGGGAGGTTTACCCCTCCATAAAAACTCAGTACAAAACTTATGAAGCTGATCAAAGAAAGCTTTAGGTATATATATATTAAGGTTCCTTAATGGATAAAAAATTTTTGGTAAAACCATCATCTTGATTGTGTTAACTCTACCTGAAAAGGTCAGGGGAAGATTCTTCCACCTCTGGAGATCAGCCCTGATCTCATCTATTAAAGGCCTAAAATTTAAGCAAAATAGGCTCTCCAGATCCTTAGATATCTGGATACCCAGATAGATTAAAGGGCCAGGCTGCCACTGCAGTCCTAATGTAGTACACCACCCCTTGTGTAAATGCGGCGAAAGAGGACAAACTACTGTTTTATTTTTATTAAGTTTATAGCCTGCAAATTCACTAAAATCTGAGATTATTGACAATATTCGGGGAAGTGAGGTAATACTATTGCTAATATGTAGCAATAGGTCATCAGCAAAGGCGGAAATTTTAAACTCTGAGATACCGAGGCGCATTCCCTGAACTACTGGGTCATCATGAATAGCTCTTATCAGAGGCTCTAAATATAGATTAAATAAATATGGCGATAAGGGGCAGCCCTGTCGAGTACCTCTCAATAAAGGAAACACATTTGAGATTAGGTTGTTACACTGAATTCTTGCAGATGGAACCTTATATAGTATACTTACATACTGAATAAATTCTTTAGGGAAGCCGAATTTAGACAAGATTGTAAACATAAAGCTCCACTCGACCCTATCAAAGGCCTTCTCAGCGTCTAGTTGTAGACACTAAGGGGCTTCAACTTAAGGTCTTCGCCCTGAAATCATATAGAACAATTTTCTAAAATGATCTGCTGAGGATCGGCCTGCAACAAAACCGGCTTGTTCCGGACTCAGCAGAATATTCCACATATCTTTTAACCGATTAGCCAAAATCTTTGCATATATCTTAATATCCACATTTAACAAAGAAATAGGTCTGTAATTGCTTGCTGAGTCTGGAGATTTACCCGGTTTAGGTAACAGTATGATCCTCGCCTCAAATAAAGAATTCTCACTTACACCATAGCCATGCCAATAAGCATAAAGCTGGGATAAGAGGGGAACCAATTTACCCTTAAATGACTTATAAATAGGGAGTAAAGCCATCCGTCCCGGGCTTTATTTAAATTCAATGAGTCAATTGCAGCAGCAATTTTCTAGTATGTAAAAGGAGTTATAAAATTGTTTTGCCTCTATGGGTACCTGTGGAAGGATTATTTTATCTAAAAAGCATTCATTTTGACTTCACTGAGAGCCGACTGTGACTGACTCATATATGGTCCTTGTAATATTCAGTAAAACCTCCAAAATACCCTTGGATCCATAATTAAGGCATTCGAAACAGGGTGTTTTAAGGCCACTACCCACTTTTGCTCTGACCTTTTCTTTAGTTGCCACGCCAACAAATTTCCTGACTTACTACCCCTACCTATATAAGCTGCCTTTGATTTAAAGACAAAGTTGCTTGCTTTATCCTGCAGGGTAGTTTCGTACCAGCTTCTCAAATTTACTAATTCAAGCTCTTGTTCCTGAGTCCTAATTGAATCATCAATGGCCTCCAACTGCGCTATTTTTTTAAAACATTTATTGAACAAATGTCTTGTTTTTGCTTTCTTTACCGAAGCCATTCTTAATAGTTCTCCTCTCCATGTTGCTTTTAAAGCAGCCCATACCACATCCACTGTATCCAAGGATCCCCAATTCTCTTTTATTGAGTTCCCCAAAAAAATTTGGAAACGGGCTAAAGATTGGGGGTCTCTCAACAGATTGTTGTTTAAGGGCCACGAGTAAGATCTAGGTGGGATAGAGAGGGGAGCAAGTCCTAATTTAATTAAAGAATGGTCTGAGATCACCCTAGGAAAAAACACCATCCATCCACCTCAGCTAAATGGCTCTTGCTAATTAAAAGTAGTCTATCCTGGAAAAGGATCTATGAATTGGAGAAAAAAGTAAACTCCCTTGGCTGGATTGCGGATTCTCAAGGATCCTCTAGACCCATATCCTCCTTAAATTCTAACAAGGCCCGTTATGCCTGGTGAAGGTCTCAAGGACCTAACACTTGAACGGTCTAATTTGATGGATTGGACTAAATTCCAGTCTCCCCAAGATGATGTAAAGGTCTCTATAGGGTGCTAATATAGCGTATAGTTATGCAAAGAAAAGAAGCCGTTTCAGTATTAGGCCATATATCGAGCCTAAAACTATATCTATCCCCCAGTTTACGTATCACAAACACAAACCTCCTCCGGGTCTGAAATAATGTCGGATGAAACAAATGGAACTCCCTTAGCTATTAAACTACTACCCTCTACTACCCGTTGAACACCCTGCGCCAAAAACTTGGCTGACCCACTTTTAAAGTAATGAAGGTGGTCTAGGATCACATGAGTTTCTGTAGGAAAACTATGGCTGGGTCCAGATTAGCTAGATGGAACAAAATTACATTTCTCTTCCGGGTATCTTCCCCTTCACATTCCATGATAAAATATTTAATAGACTAGCCAGCTTGAAAAGCCAAAAGCCTAGCACGCGATGCGGGCAGCTGATATCCCCAAAAACTCCCATAAAATATAACCCCCTCCCCCTCCCCCTTTAACAAAAGAATAAGGAAACCAATGGCCTACCCACTGGGCAAGCCTCCTGGTCTTAAGCCCACCTCCAGCTAGGACCATAGTACGCATACAGAGCCGGGCTCCCGAGTCTACCCCTAACAAAAACGTTACCCCACAAAACATACAGACATTTCTAGATCTCCAGAACTAGATCTGTTACCTAATAGATATTATGCACCACACCTGCTGCGGTTCTGACAGATTGTCAATAAGGAGAGTAGAAAACATTAAACACAGAGCATGTACAATATTAGTTAAATTCCTCTTAATATTGTAGGGCCCTCTCTATAGAATTACTCATAGCTCTGAGAACAATAACAGCTAACAAAATCCTCCGATTGAAAATAATATTTTGACTTCTAGAGGGAAAGAAAATATCCGAGGTTCCATGAAATAAAGGTATTTTTGAAGGCCAAACTTCTTGGGCCAAAACATAAAAGGTAAACAATGTTTACAGGATCTCTCACCCGGACCCTTAAGCCCATTCCCTTAAATGAAAGTACTTGGCTAAGAAAATTTTAACTCCCATATTGTCTCAGTCAGTAAGTTCAGTTCACCAAGATCATAAATGAAACAGGCCCATTAGTTTTATGGAACCAAGCCAGCAGTCTAAATAAGACTTCCCATTCGGTGCGTGCCAAATAAATGAAAAAGGTAATTGCCCACTGGTTGTCTGATCCCTTGTAGAACATTACTGGAGATCAGATGCTGTCACCCCTTTTTAAACAGATCCGGCAAAGAGACAGACAAAGACTGCAGCGCTTCTTCCGCAGATTCATATCTCTTAGTCCTTCTTTTAGGAAACCTCTAATTTGGCAGGATATAACATCCGATGGTGGATACCCATGCCCACAACTTTGAAGTAATTGGCGGAAGCTCAGTCTAGCCTGCCGCATCCTTCCATGTCAAATCTGGGCTAGCTACAATTTCCTGCCTTCCCACTGGAACAAGGCAAGTTTCCAGATTCCCGCAGGATAAATTCCCGATCCAGATAATTCAACAGCTTGAAAATCATGGGCCTGCGGAGGCTGAGATGGTAAGGGTTTAGCCCTCAATGCACGATGAGCCCTCTCTTTATATACTAGGGCCATTGGGGAGGGACCCACCGATTTATTCAAAAGCTTCTGCATAAACACAATAGCATTGGGGCCCTCCTCACCCTCTGGTAGCCCTAGGAGCACTAAATTGTTTCACCTGCTCCTACCTTCAAGATCATCCAAACGATCTTCAAGTTTTACAATTGCTCTTTTGGTAGCAGCTAGGCCCATTTTCTCCTGTTTCCTTTCCACTGAAGAAACTCTGGCTTCCACATCCGTTAATCTCCTTGCTAGTTGGGTAAGTGCAGGCTTAAATTCAGCCACATCTTCAACCAGTTTAAACAAAGCACCTTTAATGGATGTTAAATCCTCGTATATCTTGCTAGGATTGATTTCGTCCTGTGGCGTCATTGGAGATTCGCTTCTGCAGGGCCGTTTTGCCTCCGATTCCTGGTCGGAGCTTTCCAAAATGATTCCGGTTTTACTGATACTTTAGACAGCCCTGCTACCACCGGAGACCTTACAGACACTCGCGCTGCCGATTCAGGGTCTTTTGTGGGCTAAAATTAACTTTTATAAACGCGGAGGAGCAGAGACCCGAAAACCTGCGCCTAGCTCGTACGGCGCATCACGTGACCTCCCAGTGTCTTTCTTTCTTTCTTTCTTTCTTTCTTTCTTTCTTTCTTTCTTTCTTTCTTTCTTTCTTTCTTTCTCTCTCTCTTTCTTTCCACAATTGGAATTACAGATCTATGTGATAATGGTGAAAGTCTACAGGCAATGGCTGTTTTCGTTAAGTCGAAGTGGCGAAAAACATTTTTCGGCACTCTGACACCCTGGCGCACATAAAACAGGTGCTGGAGCACCATTTTTTTTATGTTTTCTGTGGGGCTTGTGCCCCCCACACCCCAAACGTGAGAAGCTTGACCCCCCATACCCCCTACTAAAGGATTCTCAACTACAGGGGGGTGCATGTGGGGGTGAAAACATTAAAAAACAAGGTTCAGGCCAGGCACAACAAAAATTCACCAGCTCCCGGACCAGAACCCCTTACCCTGCTGACCAGCGCCAGCAAGCCACCCACCTTGCCACAGGGTTGGCTTGGCAACCACCATGGCGCAACACCTCACGTCCCCTCCTGTGCGTGCTCGTCTCCCCCCAAGTACGTATGTATAGCAACCGGAAGTTGCTATGCTTGCCCATCCCCCATCCAGCCACCTATTCCCCATAGCCATCACTGCAATGCACTGGGGAAGGGGTTGCTGTTATTATAGGTTCCCTTTCCCCAGCGCCTTTATCATGAGCTACTGGAATTACAACCTTTTGAGTCATAGACTCCTTTGCAAAGACTTCATGTCTTGGTACAGAGGTTATATCACATTGTGCAAATGAACAAGACATTGTGAACATTACAGTACAGTGAGGACATAAATGAGAGCAAAGCTCTAGGATCAGGTAACCCAGCATCACCAGAAATATATTATATGAAAGGTTTCTCTACAATGCTTCATAACTAGGTACAAAGAATTCAGAAAATGTATTCATCACGAAACAGTGAGAACATGAATGAGAGTACAAACTCTATGGACAGGTAGCCCAGTATTTGCAGATAAATATTCAATAATACATAATTCAGTGTAATGCACAAAATTAAGCAGTTCTGAGGTGAAAGGAAGTCAATAAAACAGTGTAGCTCTGAGCGGTATCCAGTACAGGGACTGGGATTAGTGGGAGCCAGAATGTAAAGGTCCCTTGGGGAGGTGGGTGTGGAGAGAGGGCTAAGAGCAGTCAGAGGTGGCAGAGTCAAGAAGCAGGTGCTTGAAGTTGGATTTAAAGAGGTAAAGCTTAGGTCCAGGGAGACAGAGTCTGGTAGGCTGTTCAGACAAAGGGGAGCATGATAGAGGAAGGACCTTTGTCCTAGAGAGGTCCAACAGTGGAGTACTATAAGAGAAGTTTTGGCAGAGCGTCTGGAGATCCTGAGAGGAGGAGCCAGCTGGAGAAGGGGCTGAAGTCCTGGGGGGGCCTGTCTGTGGTAAATTTTCTTTGCAAGCAGGCACATATGGTACTTAAGTCTCCCCTCAAAGTTTAACCAATGTTTGAGTTTGTATAGGTCGCACATGTGGGTCAGTCTGTCACATTCCACGACCAGCCGACAGGCTTTGTTGAGGAACATTTTTATGAAGTGTAAAGCAGTAATGTCAGCAGTGCCATAAATTACTATCCCATAGCTCACCAGGGAGAGAACTGCAGAGGATTCCACAAGGTGGATAGCCTCAGGGGGGAAGGCAATGCTTATGGCGATATAGGAGTCCAAGTCTAGAGTTAATAGAAGTGGATAGGAGCTGGATGTGATTGTGGTAGGTAAGAGAGGTATCAAGGGTAATTTCAAGATATTTGAAGGTTATTACCTTTCCTAAGGGGGTCCCTAAGGAGTTAATGATGTTCAGTGGGAAATCGTGGTATGGGCTCTGGTGGTGGACAAAGATCATGGTCTTGGCTTTCTTGTGGTTCACTGTTAGGTGATGAGCTGTAACCAAGTTTCTACTTCTGTAAAGAAACCCTGAAGGTCAGTTCTGAGGGTATTGGATTGTGGTTGGCTCAAGAAAACAACAGCATCTTCTGCACAGAGTATGAATTTACCACTGCAGGATTTAGGGAGGTAATTTACAAAAAGGGGTAAAGAGTAAAGGTCCAAGTATTGAGACTTGTGGTACTCCCAAGAGAACAGGGTGGCAGGAAGAGACGGTGGTGTTGATTTTGACCTGCTGTGTTCTGCAGGAGAGGTTATCTTTAAAATAGGATGTGGTGTCATGTGAGAGGCCTAAGGAGGGTAAGGAGTTGAGAAGCAAGGTGTGATTGATGGTGTTGAACGCCTTAGTTAGATCGATGTAGATTGACCCAACTAAGCATCATTGTTCAAGGGCATTGTGTATAAAGGTGGTGTACTATAGGAGTGCTGTAGAGGGACTGTGGCTACTCGGAAGCTGTGCTGCTCAAGACACAGCAAGTTGTGCTTTGACAAGTAGTCCATGAGCTGATCTGATACTATTTTTTCAAGTGCCTTAGATATAGGGGGCAATATAGAGATAGTTCAGTAATTGTTGGGGGATGTGCATTCCCCACTTTTAAAAATATGGGTGATAACGGCACATTTACAGAGTGTTGGGGATTAGCTGAGGCAGAGAGACATATTTATTATTTTGGTGAGCAAGGGGAGGACTTCTTCTAGAGTGAGGCAGAGAAGTTTGAGATCAAGGGAATCTCTGCTGTAGCGGGACTTGGCCAGGACTTTAAAGAGATAGCTGGCCTTTCATGAAGAGATGGTCTGAAACCAAAAAAGGAATGGGATGAGCATAAGCCCCGAAGACCTCAAGGCATACCACAACACTCATCAGTGTCTGCAGGGTAGAATGAGGTGAAATGGCGTGAGCATTATGGCTGATGACCCAAAGGCACACCCCAATGCCTGTCAGTCTCAGCAGGGTGGGGAAGGGTTTGACATCAGTTCAATACTTTACTACCATTCTTGTTCTGCATCTCCTTAACTCCTGCACTACCAGTGCCAATGCTAGGAAGACAACATTCAGCATTGACAAATTCTTGTTTAATATCTGCATGTGCTCCGACCATCAACTCACCCAGGTGACATTGTCCTCCTCCCTGCCTTCCTGGCACCACCCAGTTAATGTCTGCTGAGTCTTTTTCTGTTTTATTACCCTTGTACATCATGAATCTCAGTGCCCACTGGGGATAAATACTTTCTGACCAATTTCTGTAAAAACGAGAAGCTTGGCTGGGTTTCTTAGTTGAATGTTCACCCATTTTCTCTTGAGTTACTTTATTACTTTGTGAACTTTCTTCCATTTTTCTAGGGTGGGGGGGGGCTTGGTCAATGAAGAACCTTTGTCATTCTAAACTGAGATCTTTTTTTCTTCCAAATTTTAAACATTATAAGTTGTTTTGTGGGATATGAAAAACCAAAGAAATCAGCCACTCTCCACCTTACTGAAAAACACAGCACTGAGAGCCAAACATTAACATCTTTTTATTCGGATCCAACATAAGAACATGTTGCCTTACATAATTAGGATGTACAGGTCCTTTTTCAAAGGCATCCAACTTAAAATATTTATTTGCTCTCAGAGTGGTGCATTTTTCAGTGAGGTGGCGAATGCCTGATTTCTTTAGTTTTTCTATGTGCCTTCTATCAGGAGCACCCCATCCCAGTGTAGTTTCTTTTGTTTGTAGGTTTGAATTTTGGAACTAACACACAGGTTGAAGATAGTTCCTTGTGTAAAACCTCCTCCTTTGATACTGAGACTAATATATAGTGCTGTTTTAATGTGTCCCTGGAAAGCTACACTGAATCTGAATTTTTCAGGGACATATCAAAGCAAAGACTAGATTGCTTACAGTTGCTTCCATGGGTTCTCCTTCCAAGTGCCTAGCTCACTAGAAAAGATGTTTTGAGTAGCAGGAACTACTTCAACTACTGGGCCAATCGGCAGCCTGATCACCATTCAAGTGGTCCTGCATTAGTGGTCCTGGTTTGAGTGGCAGAGTGGGAGTCCCTGAAGGGAGTCACCAGAGGGAGACACTAGAAAGCCAGGAGACTCTTCTCAAATCTAACCCTGCAAGTGTCTGTAAGTATGTAACTCCAGTGCTGTTTTTACATATCTTGATCTGCATAAGCAGCATTTTAACTGTGTACTTGCACTGTTATGCCTGATATTTGCTTGCCTGCTTGCCTCCGTGTTTGGCCAGACGTGCTTGCCAGATGTGTTTGGTTCCCATACCCAGTGGTCCCACTGGACCAGGTGAGCAGGTATCTAGTGGGTCAGCTGTCTCCTCTAATCCCCTTCGGGCAGTGCTTTGCAATGCCAGGCCAATAAGAAACATGATCAGTATTTTTGCAGACTTGATTTCTTCTGTCAAACTGGCTTGCATGACCATGACCTGGCTGGGTGATGATGCTGGTCCAGTTCTAGAGGCTGCCATCCCCCACTGGGTACTCTGTGATGTACTGCCCGAAATAGGATCACAGGGGTGAGGGAGTGGCCATCATTTTTAGAGCCAACCTGGGCTTCACGGTGCATTTGGTTTGGTAATACCAGGTCCTTTGAGTGTGTTGCTGTGCATGGAGATCCAGGTGCAGGATACAGTAGTCCCCTTATTTACCAGCCTCTGGGGCTGGGAGAAGAATTCCTGCAGGAGGTAGCAGACTTCGCTGTTGACCAGGTGTTGGATTCCCCCAGGCATTTAATCCTGAGGCACTTCAATGCCTGGGTCAAGGATGAATCCTTGCAGTTCAGTTACAACCTCCTCCAGTTGATGTTATCACTGGGCTAGACACCAAGCAGTTGTTTCTGTGACACACCAGCATGGCCAAACACTCGATCTGGTGTTCCAGCTGAGTCTTGGGGTTGACAGCCTCAAGGCTGATCTGGTCTCCTGGTCCGATCATTGCATGGTGGGGTTCATGTTTGGGGCTCCCCTGATAGTCCTTTCTCTGTGGAGATAGTCAGCTACTGTCCTTTATGGGGTTAACACCTAGAAGGACTACTGGTGTCAGCTGACCTACCTAGAGTTGAGACAGCTTGTGCAATTAGCACAGGTGAGCTGGTGGTCACTTATAACAAGGTGGTGTCCAAAGCACTGAATGTCATTGCTCCAGTTCGTATATGACCCAGATCCTCTCACTTAAGTTCCCCCTGGCTCAATTGGGGTCTCAAGGCAATGAAGATCAAGGGTCAGATTTTGGAGTGTTACTGGTGGAAGACCTGGCTAGAGGCTGTCAAACTGGTCCTGCATTCCCACTATGGTGAGTACCAGGAGGTAATCTCTCATAAGAAGGCAAAATTCCTGTCCAGGGAGATTGCAGCAGGGAAGAACAGATCTTCTCAGCTTTTCCATCCTGCCTACAGCCAAAGAAGACTTTTTCATCCACCTTATGTGAAGAGTTTGCTCTGTCATCTATCCAGTTGGGAATTTGGTCAGGAAGGCTCATGCATCATAGTGGCTGGACTAGTGGAAACAGAGGGACCCTGCCTATCTGGGTGGAGTTTAGGCCAGTGGAGGTGTCCAAAGTGACTGGGGTGATCTTAGAACTGAAGCACACATTTTGAAAACAGGACCCAGCCCCGATGCGTTTCTTTATGGAATGCACCAAGGCTGTTGGCCCACTTTTCGCTAGGATTGCCAGGTGCTCTATGGTGGAAGAGATGTTCCCAGTGACTTTGAAAGAAGTGCTGATGAGCTCCCTCCTTAAGAAACCTTCCCTCTACCCAGATGTCCTGAATAATTACTGTCAATCTGTTATCTGCCATTTTAGAACAAGATTGTCGAGAAATTGGTGGCACAGCAACTTGAGGATTGCCTCATGTTCTTTGATATCTATGATCTATTTCAGCTGGGTTTTCAGGCTAGACATGACACAGAAACAGTTCTAGTTAGGGTGCATAATGACCTATTCAGGGCTAGAGAGAGAGAGAGAAAGAAGGTCAGTTTATGTGCTCCCTGATCTCTCTTCAGCATTTGACATCTTGGACCACGTCATGCTTCTTGATCAACTTTGTGAGTTTTGTGGACTAACCAGTGCTGTCACCAGATGGTTTGAGTCCTATCTCTCTGATGGGGTGCAGCGGGTAGTGATGGGGAAATTCTCCTTTCCCCCAGTACCTCTGTGATGTGGAGTTCCACAGGGCTCTTTCTTGTCACCGATGCTGTTTGTGGTGTATATGCTGCCACTAGGAAAGATCATTCGGCAATACACCATGGAGTTTCACTGTTATGCAGATGTCATCCAATTGTATTTGTCATTTTCACCAGGAGCATTCAGTGCTGTTGACGTTCTTAAACATCTGTCTGGCTGAATGGCTTCCAGCTGGTTGAGACTAAACCTGGATAAGACAAAGGTGCTAGTGATCGAGCCGAGTCATGTGTGTGATGGGTTGCAATCTGGAGTGGACACAGGTCTTTTCCTGGGGTCTGCTCCATTGGTGGCTTCCCCAAGGGCATGTAATCTAGCTGTGATCCTGGATAGCAGGCTGACCTTTGAAGATCAGGTCAAAGTGGACTAGGGAACAATACAATTAAATCTCACAGGGTATGAAAAGCAAAATACAAGTACAATGTGAGTAAATACAACTAATCAATAATACAATAGAACCCCTCTGGGTATATAAAATAGAATGCAAGTACAGTGGGAGTAATAACACTAGGCAAGGCAAGGCAAGATTTATTTAAAAGATGCCAAATCCCAGAGGCTCTGGGCACCGTACAAATATATAAACACATGTTTCAGAGATATAGCAATAAAACACAAAAATAAGGAGACTTCTGGTTATGCAGCACGACTGAAGGCAGCTCCATTGATTCCTCTCCAGACACTCGCTTCAAAATTCTCATTTTAGTGAAAGACAAGACTAACATCTATACTCCCTGCCACCTAGAAGAATACAGAGTACATAGAAACTAGACAATTTGCAGCAAACCAGACAATTTCCAGAGATGGAAGTAGAAATGAAAAAACCGCCTCCGTGGCACACTCCTCCAATTACACCCGAGAAGGCCCCTAAAAAGCCTCTGGCTGCTGCTGCTGTCACTTCCCAGATTCATAGCCAGATGAAACTGGAACAGGAACCATTCACTCTGGCCAGATTCCTGGCTGAATTCTGACACTTCAAGGAAAAACTGAGAGGTATGGCTGCAGAAGTCAAAATCCTCTCGTAAGCATTACAAGAACTCACAACTTGCACATCAGACAGCGAGCATGCATATTCTCTGTGGAAAAATGAGTGAATAACATAGATTAAGAACTTGTAGCTGTACATCAAAATTTGTCAATGATGGAACTTAAGATCAAAGACTTGGAAGGCCATAGCCGCCGTAATAATGCGGTTTTCATTGGGCTTCCTGAGGGAGAGGAAGGACAAGATCCTGTTTTGTTCATACAGAAATTTGCCAAAAAGATAGTGGAACCCTCACCCTATGAATCCCAATATGTCATTGAAAGAGTGCATAGGGCTCTCTGACCCATTCCACTGGTTGGAGCTCCTCCTCGCCCTCTCATCTTTTGCTTTCTTAATTATTTAGAGAGGCAACACTTCTTGTTACATGTAAAAAAAAACATAGGAGATACAATGGGAGGTAAAGAAAGTGCGCATAGCCCAAGATTTGCCCCTGTCTGTAAGATAACGAAGATGAGATTTTCATGCGGTGGTAAATAAAATTTTAGCAGCTGGATTGAAATTCAGAATGCAATATCCAGCAAAACTGCATGTTCTAATCTCAGACACTTGGCATTTCTATGAAGATGCAATGGCTGCCCATTTAGGGCTAAAATCGACCCTGCCTGATCTATTCAGAGGCACTTGAATGGAAAATGGTAAAATCAACTTGTAAACCTAAGGAGCAGATTTTGTGTTTGAAAGCGAGCATCAGGGAGGGCAATCGGAGAAAGGAATTTGGTAATTTATCACGACGCTCCCTTCAAAATTCTACTTGCGATTAAAGTTTTCTAAGGGGCTAAACTTCAGCATTTAATTATACCCAACGTTTTTTGAAACATTATGCCACTCGCAGAGGTGGAAAGTTCACCCAAGATTGCAAGATTGTACAAGCTGGTTCTCCTAGGTCCCTCTTTTTCATCTTGTGACCCTAACTTGAACATAGTAAAGTTTAACTGGGATTATCTTATCTCCAATTTTGAGGCATTAACTGTTCATTTGATTCATGTAGAAACCCAGAGCATCCCATCATATAATGTGGCTTTCTAAATTTACATATAACTTTACAGTAAAGATAATCCAGTGTTGAAAGTGCAATGATCATAATCAACCACAGAGTGGCAGTATAAAGTCGGGTCCAATTTATTTAAGTTTGAAAGATCTGGGACATTTGACATATTCAGGACGGACTCTGGATAGATATGTTATATTTGTGTAGATGCTAGCAAATATACTTCGGAAAGTTAATTTGTCAGGTCCCCTCCTTTAAAACTTTGTTGTAATTTAGGACCTTACAACTTAATACTTTAGTTGATATTATTCTCCAGCAATTTGTTTCTATAGGTTTACTCGTGGATGGGCGCAAAATATCCGGGTCAGTATAATTGTACAATCTGGAATGCAGACTTGGTTTCTCTAATTTAGCCCTTATTTTGTGCTTTACAGAACAGATACAGACAGTATAAAGTGTTCACTGTGACCCACCCGTTGCCTACATTTTGTGGGCTTTTAATTGCTGGACTTGAGTAAAAATATTCCAGTGTTGAAAGCGCAATGACAGTAATCAACCATAGAGTGTCAGAATAATGCTGGGTCTGATCTATTTAAGCTTGAAATGTCTGGGACACTTGGCATGTTCAGGATGGACTTTGGATAGATATGTTATATTTGTGTAGATGCTTGCAAATACACTTTGGAAAGTTAATTCATCAGGTCCCCTCCTTTAAAACTTTGTTGTAATTTAGGACCTTACAACTTAATACTTTAGTTAATATTATTCTTCAGCAATTTTTAGCTATACGTTTACTCGAGGATAGGCACAAAATATTCGGGTCTGTATAATTGTAAAATCTGGAATACAGACTTGGTTTCTTTAATTTAGCCCTTATTTCATGTTTTACAGAACAGATACAGAAGCTATAAAGCGTTCACTGTGACCCACCCGTTGCCTAATTTCTGCGGGCTTCTAATTACTGGATTTGAGTACATAAAACAGCTTTTACTTGGGAAAAGGGTACGTGAATATGGCAGTAGAGCAATTTCAAACAGTTTAAAATAGAGTAATAGTGCCAATGTTTTGAAGAGTAGGCTCCTAAAAAGTTTTTAGGTTTAATGTATTAGATCTAGATAGACGTTTGAATCCTTAGTTAGTTAGGAGTTTAAAATGCTGCCTGCCCATAATTACATAGGGTACAACAGATTCATTTTACTTTTACCGGTTAACTTTAATGTAAAAACAGGGAGCATATTAACAGAGTAGAATATAATAAAAGATAATTGATAAGTAGAGGGTGTTTTTCAAGTTTGTAGATGGTTGAGTTTCATGCACGGTTTAGCTTAAGTGGTTAATTAAAGAACCGCAGGGTGTCTGGAGGGGAGGAGTGAAAGTAGGTAGCTCTGCAAAATGAAGTAAGCAGCAGTGGGGGTGGAGGGAGTGGGCTGGGGGGTATAGTAGACAGGGTTGTTTGGGGATTCAGGTTCAAATTCAGGAAATAAAAGGGGAGAGTGCGGGCGGGAGGGGGTAACTAGGCATACGGTCCTCAGAATTCATTGGATATCAAGGAAACGTGTCTATTCATTAGTTAGTTTAGCATATGCTTCACAGTTTAAAGTATGGTTAGTAATTTAACATTTTCAACATGGAATGTAAAGGAGGTGTGAAGGAAGTTAAAACAATGTAAGGTATTAAAACATCTCAATATTTTACAATCACAAATAACATTTATTTAAGAATTTCATTTATTAGACTCTGAGGCTTTATTACTGAGACATCAACGAGTGGGTCAGGTCTTTGCAGCATAAGGTACAACCAATAGTTGTGGAGTGGGGATTTTAATAAATAAGAATATCCCATTTAAAATATCACAAACGATCAGTGATCCTCTTGGTAGATATATCATAGTTAAGGGTACTTTACCTACTACAGAATTACTGTTGGGCAGTTTATATGGTCCAAGCATGGGTGATCCCAGCTATTTTATGCAGATCATTAAAATCCTTTTGCCCTTTTCTATCAATGCCCATAATTCTAGAAGGTGATCTAAACCTAGTTTTAGACCCATCCATGGACTGGGTTAGAGTGGTAAAGAAGGGACACTCTCTGGTTCAGCTTGCAATTAGAGAATTAGTAGACCAATTAGGTCTATTGTGACATCTGGAGGGTTTTGAACCCTAAGAGCAGAGAGTATATGTTCACTTTACCGGTTCATGGATCATCCTCCCAAATTGACTACATTTTAATTTCCCAATCACTTATGTCGGGAATAATAGACTCTTCCATCCAACCTGGACATCCATCTGATCACTTTCTAGTTATATGCAAGATTTCCGTTGCTTTCCTTCCCAAGAGACATTTCCACTGGAAAATAAATGATCAGTTACTCAAAGATTATAATACTGTATAAAATATTAAGGAACATATTGTACTATTTTCCAGCACCAATTCCAATCCTCACATTAGTCCCAGCATTATCTGGTGTGCACTGAAAGCATATCTAAGAGGTGTATTAATAGGTTTAGCCTCTCAGAGGAAAAATGCTCAGACACTTAAATTGAAGACTTTGTTGTCACAAATTCGAACCATAGAAAGGACACTGAATCCTCATTCCCCTGATGACACTAAACAAAAGTTAGTACTCCTGGAAAACTCTTACTTAGACCTACTTAGGGAGAAGGCCGAATTTGCGATCTTGCATACCAAAGACTCTTATACAGATCAGGGAGAAAAGGCAGGAAAACTGCTTGCTTTATGGATTAAACAACAAATGCCATCCCAGTTTATTCCACTTTTTCGAGGTCAGAGTGATGGCTCCTTGAAAATCACACCAACCGAAATTGTACAAGAATTTATGACTTATTATAAACAATTATATGGGCCAATGACTGATTTCCCAGCGCCTTTAGCTGTACTTTTGTATCTGAAAGAGTCCCATTTACTGACTCTCCCAGAGGCCCACAAATTGGCACTAATTAAACCTATATCAGCCTTAGAAATTGACGAGGTAATCTGGAATCTTCCAATAGATAAAACTCTTGGACCAGATGGATTCTCGGCAGCCTTTTGCAAGAAATTTCAAAAGCAGATCATCCCGTTCCTCCTCCCATTATATCAATATATATTGTCTGGAAAAAAATTAGATCCAACCCTTTCCGAGGCCCTAATTACCCTTTCACCTAAACCAAATAGAGATCCTGAATTAGTAAGTAGTTATAGACCCATTTCACTTCTTAATCGAGATATCAAAATTTTAACAAAATTACTTGCAGATAGGCTTAGCCTAGTACTACCAGACTTGATTGGCCCCCAACAAGTGGGTTTTATGAAAGGAAGATCATCAACTGACCATCTCTGAACCCTTTAACACATCTTCTTGGTATCTGATGATTTCCCAACACCATTGGCTCTGGTGTCACTGGATGCCAAGAAGGTGTTTGACAGAGTAAATTGGCAGTTCTTGTTTCAAACAATGGTAGTAATGGGATTTCCTCACGAATTTCAGAAATGGATACAATCCCTATACAATTCCCCCTCAGCCAGAATATCCAGTAATGGAGTGATTTCAGAATCATTTTCCCTATCTTCAGGCACTAGACAAGGGTGTCACTTTCCCCCATGTTATTTAATTTATATCAAGAACCACTTATTTGCAGAATGACAACATGCCAGGATATACAAGGTATTCGCATACATGATTCCTAAATTAAGGTCTCCACATATGCGGATGATCTTTTATTACAAGTATCCCATCTGGAATTGTCTATTCCTGCAATACTTAACATCATTGACTGCTATAGTAAGCTGTTAAACTATAAACTTAATATAGATAAATCAATAATTTTTCCCCTTAACTATAAAGTAATCAAGCTCACTCAGCTCTCTAGGTCTTTTCTGGTCTTCTGAATCTCTCAAATATCTAGGAATTGATCTTACTAGAAGCACAACTCTTACCATAAAGAAAAATCTTGACTCTCTACTACATACGATTAGCTGTGATTTAGACCGAATGACGAAACTCCCTATTTCCATATGGGGTAGGATAAACCTAATTAAAATTAATATTTTTCCCCGGTTATTCTACCCTTTGAATATGTTAAATTTGTTTTTACCTGGAAAATGGTTCACTAAAGCATACAAACTCATTACTAAATTTATTGGGTCAGGAAAGCAGCGGAGACTGGTCTACCATAAGTTAGCGGCCTCAAAATTAAAGGGAGAATTATGCCTGCCTCACTTAAAACTTTATTATTGGGCTAACCAAGCTTCCAAATATTTAAAGTGGTTCTCAAATCACTCATTAAACTCTTTCCCACTCTGGTTAAAAATCGAACTAGCTAGTATGCGTTCTTGTAACCTGGCTCCTGACACACTGCTACGGTTAAAACTGGCACACTTACCTTCCTGCCTAAAATCAACAATGGTCGCAGTTTCTCTAAATATCCATAACCAGTTAAGTATGTTTTTAAAATATAAACAGTATATGGATCTTTCACAATCCATATGGAATAACCCAACTTTTCTAATTAACAACAAGAGGTTAACAGTTAACTAGCCACCTCAGCTTGGCACAGGTAGGATATCCCAATTAGTGACAGAGAATGACACCAGGAGTTCCAGTGAAGAGATTCTTATCAAATTCAATATCCCAAAATGGTGATACTTCAAAGTTTTCCAACTACAGACACCTTATCCTCAAAGTGTTGGGAAATGTTCCTCCACCAGGTTTGAAACAAGATTTGCAAGAAACTCTGATACCATTAGCAAATTCAACCAAGGTGGTATCTAAACTATATACAGCTTTATATGATTGGCATTTTGCAGAATGCTTTGGTTCTTCAGAATACTGATCTCAGTTATTTCCCTAACATGCCATAGCATGGCCCACCCTATGGCAGTGTTGTCATAAGTAAGTGACACAAGATAGGCTCTGTCTTATGTAATTTCACATTCTGCATAATTTATATTATTCCCCCTCAAAAACTGGCAAATTGGGGCTTACTCTCTTCTAGTCATTGTTCAAGGTGTTCACAGAGTGAAGGTAACCTTCTCCATATATTTTGGGGTTGCCCCAAGGTAGCTCCTTTATGAACCAGTATTCAGACCAGAGCAGATCCAATGTTGGAGCTATCGGGGTACTTCCTACCAGAAATTTGTATACTGGGGGATTACTCCTGAATAGGAGTGTGAAACAGTAAATATTACATGTCAATGATCTCACTGTCTGTCAAAAAAACTTGTGTTAAAATATTGGAAAGATTATATACTTATCACATATTCAGAATGGCTAAATGTGTTATTATCTAATCTCAGAACAGAACAAACAATAGCAAGTTTGTGTAATAGAATGCCTAAATATCGGAAAATATGGGCCCCCTTTCACACTTTGTACTTACTTTAAAGCAGCTTCTTGATATCAATAATATGTTTGGACATTCTGCATAACAGGACTGTAGGGAGAAGGGTGGTGGGAGGGTTTGTCGTGGGATGAAAGGAGGGGGGACAGTGCCATTATATCATGTTCCTGTAACCAGTGCAATGTTCAACCCTGTATGGTTCTGTCTTTCTAATGGTTAAAAATCGGAATAAACTTTAAATGGGAAAAAAACACAAAAATAATTATTAAAATAAAATAGTTCATATAAACATTAAACAAATCGCAAATTCCCAACATCTATACACGAATCAGTACATTTAGATGAATATTAAACTGAAAATGCCTGGGCAAATAGGAGAGCCTTGAGGTGGGTCTTGAAAACCTCCAAGATGGGGGCCCCCTTTTAACCCCAGAGGGGAGCGAATTCCACAGGGCAGGGGCAGCAATACTGAAAGCCCTGTCACCAGCCGATTTCAACCTTGACCTGGGAATTGCTAGGGGGCCACTACAGAAGAAGCGGAAGGGGCAAGTTGAGACAGCAGGTACGAGAAAGTCTAACAGATAGTCAGGGCCCTGGCCATGTAGGGTCTTATAGGTGAGAAGACCCACCTTAAAGAGCATCCTCCACCTGACTGGTAGCCAATGCAGGTCACGCAACACAGGTGTAATATGACAAAACTTTGGTTGCCCAGTAAGCAATCGAGCATCTGCATTCTGCACTAGCTGCAGTCTGCGGAGAGATCCTCCCATGACCCCGAGGCAGAGCGCATAACAGTAGTCAAGCCTCGATGTAACTAAGGCATGCATCAAAGTGAGGAGGTCCAGAGGCAGAACAAGGGGCTTATTCTTCACAATATTTCTAAGATGGAAAAAACAGGAGCTGACAACAGAGGATATCTGTGCCTCCATAGTCAAACTCCTATCCAAAATGACACCAAGATTTCACACCATAGAGGAGGCCTTCAATGAAACAGAACCCAGAACAAGTCCAGTCTCTGAGTCAGATGCCAGTCTATCACGCACTCTGTTCAACTCCACCACCAATACCTTTGTCTTATCAGGGTTCAGCCACAACCAGCAGGAAGCCATCCAGTCGTTGATCTCAGGAAGGCAGCTGTTGCTTACATACACTCGTCTGATGTTCCTTGGGAAAAGGATAAGTATAGCTGGATATCATCAGCATAGCAATAAAACCAACCATACTTCCTAATGATAACCCCAGGGCAGCATATATACTTGAACAACATTGGGGCCAAAACCAATCACTGAGGTACTTTGCAAGAAAGGGGCTAGGGTGGAGCAGAAATTCCCATCACAGCCCATTGCCTCCTATTAGTTAAAATGACTCAAACCAGCAGATGACAGTGCCAGTGAGTCTGCAGAGTTCCCTGAGATGGTCAAGCAACACACAATGGCCCACAGTATCAAATGCTGAAGAGAGATCAAGGAGAACAAAACTGTCCTATCCTCAGATCTCTATCCCTGAGGAGATCATTCTGCACTCGAACAAGTGCATTTTCAGTGCTATGCCTTGCCCGAAACCCCGACTGGAACTGTTCATACAACTTATGGTTCATGAGATGCTTATCCAACTGAAGTGCCCCTACCTTCTCCACAACCTTCGCCAAAGAGGGTAATGTGAGGAAGTTCTTTTCACAGAAAGGGTGGTGGATACATGGAACGACCTACCTCAGGAAGTGGTGGAAATGAATACAGTGCAGGGCTTCAAACAGGCATAGGATAGGCCTAAGGGAGCAACAGATGACTCTGAATAGAAAGGTCATTGACAGAGCAAAGGCCTATGGCACGTTCATAAGGTAGAAAAGAAATGGGCAGACTGGATGGGCCTTGTGGTCCTTATCTGCCGTCAGCTTCAATATTTCTATGTAAGGAGATTGGACATAGGTTGGTAATTTGCCTGACCTCCAGGTCCAAAGATGGTTTCTTTAGGTGGTCTCACCAACGCCTCCTTCAAAGAATCAGGAAGACCCCTCAGATAAGGAGAACCGGACAATCAGGGCAAACACTGGGTCAAGGGTATCGATGCAGTTCATCAAGAAACACGTGGGCACTGGATCCAGTTCACAAATAGTGTGCCTCAGATTGGTTGCCACCCTGATAACCCTCACTAGCCTCCACTGGTCTAAACTCCCCAACCAGATGGAGTGCACTTAGAACACATCTGGTGACTACTGCCAGCTATAACATTGCTGACTGGAGGAAACCCCTGCCGGATACCGGACACTCTGTCCGAGAAAAAACAAGCAAACTCCTAGCATTCAGCATTTAAAAAAGCCTTCTTCAGCTGCAGACAGGCAGGACGAAGTAGCCTGTCCACAGTCTGAAAAAGTATAGCTGGTCAGTTCTTCCCAGCAGCAATCTCCCTGGATAGGAACACTGCCTTGTTATGGTTGATCGCCCCTGGTATGCATTATAATGCACACACAGGCCAGTTGTCCTCCTCCAGGTCAGACATTCTCTAGCAGCTCTCTAACCTCTGACCTTTCTCTTCAACTCCCTGAGGCCCCTATTGAATCATGGAGACCTCAGGTAGGAAGATTTGGGTCATACACGGACAGGTGCGAGGGAGTCAATGGCATCGGATAGCACTCTATTATAAGAGTCTACCATGACACGTAATGCCTCCGATGCATGCATTACCCACATCAGATAGATTAGCTGCCACCAAAAAACCCTCCGGGGTCAATCCCCACAAAGGGCAACAGCTCATCATTTCTGTGGGGGGAGGGCATCCGGTGGGAGCCCCGAACATGAACTGCACTGTGCAATAATCAGACCAAACTACCCGATCAATCCTGAGATTATTTATCTCCAGCCCCAGCGAGAACACAAGGTTCAATATGTGGCTGCCCACTAATCTAATAAAACATAAAAACAAGAGGAATATAGTGTATGGTGGAACGTTGTTCTCACCAGAAATCCAGCCTTTCAAAAATGCTGTTTGGCAACAGTCAGCAAAATGAATGGAACACTGTACTGACTGTACGTGCAGAACAGCGTTCCATTCATTTAGATTCAAAAACTCAAGCCATGGGTTCAAATACTGAACGGAAAACCACCACATTTCAATATTATTCACAACAGCCTGAAAAACTAGCATGGCAGTTTTCTGAGACAGGCACTGTTCATTTAAATACGGGATCAACCAGATATTGTATTTTACTTACAGTTTTCTTTGCCTCAAGACAGTAATTTTTCTCGTTAAGCGAGAGGTCTGGCCACTGTGTTTTTTTTTTCTGAATCCCGCCCACAGCAGAGTGGCAACCAATGGGCATGTGCGCGGCTACCTTAGGGATGCCCAGTCCCTAGCAACCACCCAACTCTGTCTCCTAGCGAAGGGAGACACCAATTTCTTTATCCATGATTTAAAAATAATCTGGCAGCCATAAATATTTTACAAATAATTCGAGGGGCACCATACACTATAAAAAAAACAGGATGGGTAACCCCATGCAGAACCGTGTGTTCTGCCACCTCGGGGTCTGATTCCCAAGGACCTCTAGAGCTTCGCTCTCAAGGTCACAAGGAATTAGACACCTCTGTGGCACAACACACTGGTTCTGCATGGTTACCCATCCTGTATTCTCTATATATTGCACAGCAACAGGGGAGAGTAAGGTGTAGCAGGGAAGAGGGTAATAGTAAGATAAAGGGAGAGAGGAGGAGATGAAGTAAGACACTATCCAATCCAGGAAGGAGGCAATAAGTGCTAGTGAAGGGGAGCAGTTGCAGATAAGTGTTAGGAGAAGCACTTGCAAGGGTCATGTGGCAGTCTTCCAAAGTGTGTATTGAAGGTTGACATTCTAATAATTTGTGAGATTTTCAAAGATTTTTGTAAATTTTTCCAAAGGTTGGGAGTGAGCAACTTAAAGACGATGAGCTGTGGCGTGTTCTTATGCGGGGAACATCAAGTAAGATAAAGGAGAATTTTCTAAGGGAGTATGAACCCAAAGAAAGCTTTGGAGAGAGATAAATATAAAGGAGCTTCTTGGTAAGCACCCAATAGACCCAGGTAGCTGCATTCTTTAGTCTTCTATTTTTAAGGAACTGCCAACCCAGTAGAGTGTAGAGTGCACAGTGATGCATCCTGTAGGGTGCATTAGTGATAAACCGTAATACCTACTGTTTTAATTATTATAGGTAATTGTAAAACTGGAATCTGATTTTTATTTATTTTGTAATTTTTGATTTTAACTATTGTTTTATTTCTCATATTTTTGTTAGGTGCCCAGAGCCTGAGGGATTGGGTGCCTTAAAATAAAATCTGCCTTGCTTGCCTCCTATATATTGTGCTTTGTGTGTTACCTACAGCTTAATGGTGACATGTGCTCTCTGTATTATTACTGTTCTGTTGTCAACATGGTCTAGAATTTGTGTCTCTGCATTATTTTTGTTCTGTTGTCAACATGTTCTAGAATTAGGCATTTAGCTACCATATGTTACTGGTACATACTGCTTCATTGCTGCAACTAGAGCTACTCGGTATGCAGATCGAACAGCGACACCAACACACAGAAATACCTTTGCTGTCAGCAAAATCAACACTTTGCTGACAGCTCGCTGTGTTGGTGCGCCAGAGACAGAGGCACACTGTCTCCCAGTCCTGCGCCCCCTCCCTTAGTCAACTCCAACTGGAGTTGATAAACTATAGCATGGGGGCTGCTGGAGCAGAGTACCCCACATGGGGGGTTCGGGGGAAAAGTCTCCCCCACCAGAAAAGCAGGACCGGGAAGAGGTGTGCAAGAACAAGTAGGCACAATTTGGAGATTGAGGTGGGACAGCTCAGAGGTAATGCAAGGAAATATTTTTTCATGCAGAGGGCTGTGGATGCATGGAACTGCCTTCCTGAAGAGGTTGTGGAGTCAAAAACAGTGGGTAAATTCAAGAATGCATGGGACAGACATAAGGCAATTCTAGGGGGTGGGGGTAGGAGGAAATAGGCTGTTGGTTAACTAGGATCTGCAGCTTATCCATTAGGTAGGGAAATGGGAAGACTGGGTGGGCCAAGAAGTCTGTATCTGCTATCAAATTATGTGTTTCTATGTTTCTATTTGGGATTTATGTCTACCACAACTTGCAGTCAACATAAATCCCGTCTCTGTGATGCCAGTCGACAAAATTGTTGTTGAACCAGGCATCGTACAGCCAAGCTACTGCACTGTGTTGTATAAAATATTTTATTGTGCTATACATATTAGTGCCTTATTCAAATTTGTTATACTGCTAATATTATTAGCACTGCCTGAGCTCATTGCTCATACCCATACATCTCATTGCCCTAGTTTCAAATTGTACTACATCTATAGTACTGTGAATGTCTATTGTTTATACCTCTTCATCCAGCATACTGTGCAACTCTTAGAGAGTGAATTGCCTCTCCTAGTGCTTGCTATCTGCAATCTTTCAATCCCCTTTCTGTTCCCTAAAAATTCCTCCCTTCTGCTACTCATTTTCACCCTCTTCCTGCTGTTTATCTCTTCACCCTGTGCCTGTCATTTTCTGTCTAATGCTCATACTCTCAAGTCAATCAATCAGTCTTTATTTTACCAGACAAAATGCCATTGAGAAGAACTTATTTGCAAGGTGGACCTGGGAAGGTATATATAATTTATCAAGGAAAATACAATTTGGAGAGAGCAACATACAGTACATAAATCACAGTACATGAGTTACCAATGAAAATAAAGCAGTACAGAAATACCAATTATATAGTAAGCTATATACATAATTAATGCAACATTTATACAAAATATACACTGTGTGCACTAGGGACCCTTGGAGAAGAAGAATCATCTGTACTTATGTAGCGCATTTCATACACAGTGTATCCCAAAGTGCTTTACAAACAATGCTAGAGTGGTAGTGAAGTGATTGAATGTGTAGTGGCCGCCATATCACACATCAACACCCACACACAGCCTGGACAATTGCATGAACTGGTTTATGGGAAGACTTGGCATTTCTTGTTACGCTCTCATTCCACTTTGTCAGCACTGGGGAATTTTCTGGGCACAAGACAGCAGCATTTTTGGGATTCACATTAATTCTGGTGACTGTGTGTGACCACTGCTTGCATGGCTGAGTACACCATTAATTCTGGGAGACTTTGCATTTCTTTTTATGCTCTCAATTTATTTTCTCAGCACTGGGGAATTTTCTGGGCACAAAACAGTAGCATTTTGGGGATGCACTTTAATTCTGGTGACTGTGTGTGACCACTGCATGACTGAGTGTGCCATTAATTCTGGGAGACTTTACATTTCTTGTTAAGCTCTCATTTCACTTTGTCTCAGCATTGGGGAATTTTCCAGACACAAGACAGTAGCATTTTGGGGTGCACATTAATTCCGGTGACTGTGTGTGTGGGGGGCTGCCAATACTGTTGTCACTTTACCTTACTTCACGTTATGGTGGAATGACAACACAAAGTAATAATTACAAGGCAAAGTGAGCCTTTCATATTGGCCACTCTACATAGCGAAGTGACAATGCAAAGTGCCCACTTCGCAGGCACTTCACCTGTGAAATTAAAATTTGCTGCATCTTTAGTCATAATGTTACAGGTCACTACCATGCAGCAATGTACTACACTATGAATGCAGCAAAAACATTGCTGCTGCAGATACAAACTGCCAAAAAGCATTTCAGTGACAACAACCTGTGGGTTTTTTGTTATCTGTGGGGGGCAATGCCCCCCATTATGGGTGGCTTCCCCCAAACCCCCCATTAAAATATTCAAGTTTGGGGGGTCAACATGGGGATGGAGAGAAACACCACAGGGAAGAAAAAAAAGAAAATGCAGTTTTCAAAAAGTCTGGGACCAGGATTTTTGCCTGGTCCACAGATGCATAGCAATCTCCTGTACTTCCACGGCTCATTCCACTGAGCCATGGTGGCAGCTTGGCAGACCACTTCCCAAACTCTTTGGATGTAAGGTGTAACTTAGTCCCTAGTCAGCTCTTGGCACCTTAAACATCAAGCCTGTTGCATTAAAATTACTAGAGTAATCATTCAATTGGTCACAAAAAAATCCTGATCATTTTGGTGTTAAAGACTAAAGGTAAACATTGTATTATAATGCAAACTATTACAGAGTGTATCCATGTCTTCTTTATGCACTGGAGAAGGGAAAACAGGGTGCAGCTGTGGCACTTAGACTTGGTTCACTAGCAGTGCCATATTGCATGGCCACAACATTGGCTACAGGCACCGTGCCTGCCTTGGACAATCTAGTCCTTATTTATATTTTGGGAGGTTTCTTTCTGATGTAGTGCTGCTGCAGCATATAAAGGGTGGCGTATACAACTGAACAGATGCTGGCAATCATAACAAGACAACAGCAACCAACCTGGGGAATTCAGGGTGAAGCAGCTTGAGGCAAGTGCTATTTCACAGAAAGGGCAAAATGTCAAGAATGTGGATAGGTGCAGCAACTGTTTCTAACTTATTGCCAAAATGTTTTCTAAATATAACCCAAAGTAACTTAATTGCTGTTGATGAATAGCTTTTTATAAATGTGACATAATCCTGAGGGCAGATATGTTTGAGAACTTTTATTATAATCACTTATAGGGTATTATGTTTTCAAAGATGCAGAAAAATATATAGTCTAACAGTATGTACCTCCATGATGTTGTGCCATCTAAAGAACTATTTTTTTTTCATTGCAATACAAAGATCTCTTGTAGTTCCCTACTGTACCTTAACCATGGGAGAACAGTCTGGGCTCATACTTAGAGCACTAAGTTCTGAAACAAGGGAGCTCAGGTTCAACTTCAGGGTTGTCAGCACTACACCTAGTAAATTTGAACGATTTTAGTACCCAGTGGTTCGAGTTCTATTTAGAACCGGAGCAACATCAGGTTCTAACTAATGTAAATGCTAAGCACACAATAAGCAGTAAGCATATAACAGGTAGCATAGCAAATAAAAGGAAATGTATTGACAAGGGTTGTTGAAGCCCCTAAAGCCCCTAAAACAAATAGCAACATCAATGAATTTTAGAGAAGGTAAGGAATCATAAAATGTGGACTTTCCTCTACAAATAATATGATGTAAAAAGGATTAACAGTGCCATTTTACTGTTCTTATGGCTTTTTTTCACTTTTTGTGAATAGAGTATATAGTGCCCAGATCACCATTTTAAGAAAAACAGTTGTTTCTACTTATTAATGGAAAATACATTATTTAATGCTTTAATGAGGGACATACAGGAGACCAAGCTGCTCGCCTGCTATGCCTATATACTGTATGCAGCTGTATCAAAGTCTTGAACTCAACTCTTCAACTCATGGCTGAAAGAATGGTGCAGAGAGGAAGGGGTTGGCTTTATTGGGGGCTGGGGACCCATCTGGGAAGATAAAGGCCTACACAAAGGTGATTTATTTATTTATTTAAAAGTTGTCGACCATGAGATGCACACTGAGCTGAGACTCATTTCCAGGTGTGACCAAGGGGCTGGGGAGAGAGAGAGAGAGCAAACAGACATTAGGCAAATTACAAAATAAATACATGGGAAACATTGAATACAGATTTTTTGCAGAATATGTGGCATTTTGTTAATCATTGCATGAGGAGTTGAATTCAGAATTTTATGGGTATATCAATGTTGGTAACCAAAGTGCCTTAAGCTTGGCCATCAGAATTCACTTGGGAAGAAGCGACAGGCTGGTTGCAGAGGAGAAAGTGATGGGGTGGAAAGTGATTAGATGGCCAGGTGCAGGACCTGGCATGTGCAGGTGCCAGCATAAGCGTTTTCAATTAGGGCTCTTTTGATGATGGGTGAGGAGCAAGAGATGATTGGGGAGAGTAAGAGCGTTCCAGAGAGAGGGGAGCCTGAAGGAAAAGGTAGCAGAGCCAGCATAAGACAATAGGAGAGGAACGGAGAAAGTGCAGGAACCCCTGGACTGGAGGGGATAGGAGAGCTGAGCTGCAGAGGAGGGAGGGAAGGGTGCCAAACCAGAATTTGTCAATGAAAAGAGAGGAGTGTAGCTTGTAATGTCTGTAAAATGAGCAGAGGGAAAGGGAAGGGCACAGAGTGCAGTGGTGGGTGCTGGGAGGGGTGTTCAAAACAGAGTAACAGAATGCATTGTAGAGGGAGTCCACCCATGCCAGATTGGAGGCTGGGTCTGTACCGTAGATAATGTTGGCACAATTAAACCTGGGAAGGATCATTTTTGTGAGGAGTGCAAGGTGAGCATTCTGAGAGAGTGAGTCTTTGTTGCCATAAAGAGCACCTAGCCTGGGGTGGAGTGTTAACTGAATATGCTCTATGTGTTTGTAATAGTCTAGGTGGTGATCGAGCTAGACACCCAGGTATTTATAGTAGGGGACATCATCCAGTATGGCCCCATACAAGGTTGAGAGTTTTGGGTGAAGAGAGGATGGCTAGTTTGTGAGGGTAACAGAAAATCATTGACACTTTTTTTAACATTAACTTTGAGTTGATCGACTTGAAACCACTGTAAGACTGAGTGAAAGTCAGTTTGTAGCTAAGATTCAACATCAGGAGCAGAAGGACCAGAGACATAAAGAACTGCATCATCAGCATACATTTGTATGTTTGATGCAGAGCAAGCTGATGGGAGGTTGTTTAGAAATATAGAAAAGAGTATTGGTGCAGGATTGAGCCTTGGGGGACCCAGGCATGGATGGGGAAGGGGGTAGAGGGTGTTACCTACTCTGACACATTGGGAGCAATAGGTGAGGTAGGTTGGTTTGCATCCATCCGGGAGGGAACCACAGTTCTAGTGGATGGTTTAAATTACTATTGATGAATATTTAAATTAGCCAAGGTGGGGAGGTGGCAGAAGGAATCGGATTCAGAAACTGCCTAGCCCCTCACAGACTGAAGTGAGAGTAAGGAGATCCCAAGGGAGAAGAATCCCCAGGGTGCAAATTAATAAAGGAGCAGTGGGTAGAGACCGGGGAAGGAACAGGAGCATTAAGAAGAGTGGTGGGAAGGAGGGAAGGCAAAAAGGAAAAAGGGGCAGCAAGAAGAGTGGAAACAAAATCTAAAAGGCCATATGCGTGAATGCTAGAAGTCTAGGAACTAAGATTCCAGATCTAGAGGCCATCATAGCAAAGGCCGACCTCGATATCATAGCCATTACTGAGTCATGGTGCACTGAAAACCATGACAGGGCCTTTCTGAGGAGGTCTTGGGGTCAAAGACAGTGAGGGAATTCAAAAATGCATGGGACAGACATAAGGCAATTCTGGTGGGAGGTAGGAAGAAGCAGGCTGTTGGTTAACTGGGATCTGCAGCCTATCAAATAGGTAGTGAAATGGTCAGACTGGATTGGCTGCAGGGTCTTTATCTGCTGTCAAAGTCTGTATTTCTATGTAGGAACATGGCCATACTGACTATATTCAGTTCAGAAAGGACCTGGCAGAAAGGAAAGCAGGAGGTGTGGAGTTTTATGTGAGGGACAGCATAGATGCTACAGAGATACAGAGAAATAGAGGAGTCAGAGATACTGTGGGTAGCCCTAGAGATGGCGAATGAAGCTACTATTCACACTGGACTGATCTACAGACCTCAAGCACAGGAGGAGGAATTAGATAAGTTACTAGTGGAAGCCATTGGCAAGAGGGCATAAAAGGGGGAGGAGCTGCTTTGACTGGGTGAACAAAGAAATAGATCAGGGTGGAGTAGTGAAAGTGGCCTACCTAGGTTTCAGTAAGGCATTCAGCATCATTCCACATAGGAGACTAGTAAGCAAGCTGGTTAGCTTATGAGTTGGTCCGAAGGTAATAAAGCTTGATAAGAAATTGATTAGGGAATAGGTAACAGAGGGTGGTGGTAAATGGAGTTCACTCCAGGGAAGTGAGAGTGACCAGTGGTGTGCCTCAGGGATCAGTACTGGGACTGGTCCTCTTTAATGTCTTTATAAGTGACACTGCAGAGACTCTGGAGGGGAAGGTCTACCTCTGCGGATGTCATCAAAATTTGCAGTGGGGTGGACACACTGGGGGTGTGTGTGTGGAAAAGATGAGTAGAGACCTGAGAAATCCAGAAGAGTGGTCATGGGTATGGCAGCTAGTTTTTAATGCAAAAAAAGTGAAAAATAATGCACTTGGGGCACAGGAACTCAGGGGCAGAGTACAAAATGGGTGGAGTGGGTTTCTGGGCAGACTAGATGGATCATAAAGTCCCGTCTGCTGACACATTCTTATGTTCTTATGAGTGGTATCAACAGCCACCAAACAGGAAAGAGATCTGGGGATAATCATATAGGATGACTGAAAGGTTGCCAGGCAGTGTGACAAGGCAGTAGGGATGGCAAGTGGAATGTAGGGGTGCATAGGAGGGTATCACCAGCAGAAGGAGGAGGTGGTGTTGCCTCTGTATAGATTACTGGTAGGACTCTGCCTAGAGTATTGTGCCCAGTTCTCGAGAACACATCTCCAGAAGGGCATAGACAGAGTGGAGGTGGTCCAGAGGAGGGCAACTAAAATGGTACTGGGTCTGCATCAAAATCCCTATGAAGAGAGACTAAAGAACCTCAATATGTACACCCTGGAACAAAGAAAGGGAGAAGGAAGTATGATAAAACTTTAAATACCTCATGGGGTAAACATGGTACAGGAGAAGAATAAGTTTCAATAACATTTGGCACCAGGCAGAGACTCTCTGGGCTCCGGCCCTACCACTTTCCACACCCTTGACAGGACCATCCTGGATGACACCTCCTCATTTAGATATCTTGGGGTTTGGATGAACCAGCACCTCAACTTTCTGTGCATATTGATGCTATCCTGAAGAAACAGTGCCCCAAGCTTGGTGCTCTGCTTAAGAATCGTAGTTTCATTCCACTGACTGTGAGGTGTGAAATTGTCCAGAAGATGATAGTCCCCATCTTTGACTACTGTAACGTAGTCTATGATGCTGCTCCCAAATCTTCCTTGACCAAGTTGGACACTTTCTTTAACTCCTTCTGCCACTTGCTCTTCACTTCCTTCCCATTCCCACCACTGTGAACATTATCACTCTCTTACCTTCCTTCCACTGTCTCACAGACGCACTTCACACTGTGCCAAACTAACCTCCAAATTCTGGTTCGGAGTTCTCCCTCTATCTCTCATCCTCTCTCCACTCCACCTTTCCCCAGCCACTCTCTCAGATCAAATGATGCCTGCCGCTTTGACGGTCCCTCACCGCTCAACCCTTATTGGTCAGACTGGTTTTGCCCATTGCTTCCCTAAAATCTGGAATTCCTTCCTTCTGAAATATGACACTACTGCTCCAGCTACTCCCTTACTTCTGCCCCACACAATTACCTCTCATTCAGCTGTTCCTGCTTTAACTCTCCTTAAATCTATTCCCAGTTTCTGTCTTCCTACCCTAACCCCCCTCTGGCAGGGTTCTCAACATCCGGAAGGGGAAATCAAGAAATGGCTACCCCCTCTCCTCATATTCAGTTCTTGCCTCTCCCCCTCTCTTCTCCCTTGCCCTTCTGGGTCATCTGTGTGCCACTCTATCCCATCCGTTTTACTCCAACAGCACTTCGCACTACCTGAGCCTGCTCCTGATACACTAATGCACCATAAATTGTTCTGTTACTTTATTACTGTTTTGTATGTTTATATGTGCTTTGTACAGTTTTGGATATGTATTGTAATTTACCCAATGTTCCACTACGGTTTATTGTACAATTGCTTGTGTTCCAGCTGTTGCATAATCTAACAATGTTGTATTGTTTGTACTGCCTACATACTATTGTGTAACTGACCATCCTTCTCAACCCTATGTAACCCCTACCCCAGGTGGCACTGTGAGATGAACAACTTGTTGCTCAGTGTGCCCTCCTGGTGAAACATTCAATAAATAAATAAACAAATAAATAATAAAGATTTCAGAAGAAAAGGTGCTCAGCAACAAGGGGCATATTATGAAGGTGCAGTGGGGTAGATTCTTAAGAGATGTGAGAAATACTTCTCAAAAGAGTGGTGGATTACTAGAACAGCCTTCCAGCATAATTAGTGGAGGCAAAAACAGTGGATAAGTTCAAGAATGCATGGGCCAAACACAAAAGAATCATTATGGAAAGGAAGCAGAGAAGGAGGAAAAGTTATAGACTGGACATGGTCTGATGTCATATTGTAAGGAGAGAGAAATGGGCAGAATGGATGGGCCAAGCGATCTTTATTTGCCATCATATTCTGTGTTTCTATGTTTCTGTATTTAAAGTGCAGGGTAACAATGATGGTTCCTGTTATTTGCATTTCAATGGCAAACAGTGCAGGTTTGGATTTTCTGTTTGCAATGAAGCAGAACAAAATACTGTAACTCTAATAGAAACCCAAAGAAACAGATGTTTAGAATGCTCAGAGTTTGGAGGAAAAAAGTTACATGACCAATCAGGAAGCTGCATTTTTTTCTTGCCATTGTCTAATTTATGAATAATGCACAACAGGATGTGTGTTGTGCTAGGGTAACTTCAGGGGTTGGGTTGTTGAGCATGAGGCCACAGACCGAGTACGTCCAACACCCAAGAAGTGACATCCCAGCATGACACACATCCCAAAGTGCAGTATTCCAATTTTAAAATGACTCCTGAGTTAAAAAAAAATAAGAAGATGAAAAAGTACATTTAAAAGTAGATTCTTTTGAGTTTTTTTATTTTGTTTTCACCCACTGGATAGGTTTACATTTAAAAAAACAAATGGTGCTGCTTTATTGTTTTGGCCAGCAGGTGGAGCTCTGTTGTTACTCTGTCCCTGCACTCCCACACTAATCTTTGTGTTGTTTTTTCTTTGGTGTAATGGTAAGCCCATTTTTTTCTACTTTTAATTTTCAGCTGCTAATTTTGTTTCTCTCTCTCTCTTTCTCCTCCTTGGCTCTTCATGTTGCCCCCACCACCACCACCACTCTGACAGTCGCAGCTTTTTGTGATGTATGTGCTGGAAGTTGGAGAAATGTCCCTCCCCAAGTCATTATCATGGTTGCCTTCGCCTGGTTCAGTTTTTACAAGGAGAACAGCCTGAATTTTAGGTATAAAACATCAGAAAAACGGTGATAGCGTAACTGCAGAGCAAAATTACAGAGGTGTTCCTGCACTCACTCATGCACTCACTCATTATGCCTGCAGAGACATGAAGCCAATCATAATGATTACTTTTACATTTTCAACCAAGGAATGTCTGGAGGCGGGAGGCACCGATAGTGCTAAGTTGTAAAGCTGATCTGATGGCTTTCTTTTGTCAGTTAGATATTTTTATTTTTTAAGTAACGAAAGAAGAAGATTGCTGTTAGGATGTTTGCCAAGTGGGGACTGCCAGAACAACAGGGGACTGCTGTGAAGCCACTATAACTCAGCTTTTATTTGCTGTTTTTTTCAAATAAGCAAACTAAAGTGATAACAGGGATATGGGGAAATGGGTGAAGGTTCTGGGTTTCATTTTGGTAGTTTGTGCTTTGGGATGAATGGATTTGCATTTTAAAGTTTATGAAGTACTGGCAAAACTGACAAAGACAATGTCAAGTGTGGGCAACTTGCACGTGGCATGTGCAGTGATTTTTTCGTGACATTTGATCATGTATGTGCTGGGACTAGATAAGTGATGTTGTGGTGGATAACATCACAGGTCCAGCCCTAGACTGACCAGTCAGAGCCAAGAATTATTTCTTGCCATTGTATAATTAAGCAATAATACATGACATGGCATGTGTCGTGCTGGGATAACATCAAGTCTTGGGTGGATGAGCATTGTCCTGCAGGCTGAGTGTGTCCAACAGGCAACCAGTTATATTATCCTCATGACACTCACACTGAGTATGTTACTGCAATTATAACATAGCTTGCTTGTAAACAAATAAAAAAGGAAAATGGTGAACAAATGATTTTTTTCCCGCCACCATCTGCATGGCAGACCTCTCCTTCTGGTCTCCCAGTGACCCTCAGCTACCTGCTCTCCCTCCTGCTGGCCACTTACATCATATCATGGCCCCGGGTAACCAGAATATCCCTTCACCTCCATAAGCCCCCTCCTTCAAGAGGGTAGGCACGGTGGGAACAACGAGCACACTATCTTCATTGACCAAGGTGTCTCTCAGAAAATGCAGATGGCTGAAGCCTGGTGGCAGCTAGAGACTGAGAGACCATCATCCAGCTGATGCAGGAAGTTTCTGGTTTTCTCCCCATGGGCGGCATGCCACAGACCTAAAGGCTTCATGACATTCTCCACTCCCCAGTCACTTCAGCTCAGGGGTCCATGCTATGCCCAGGCCTCTGCTAGGGCCCAGCAGGCCCAGGTGCATCCCACCCTCCCTCAGAAGGTGAGCCATCCAGGGATGCTCCTTTCCTTCTCCCCAGCCAGCCCTCCAGTGTCCTAAGTCTGTTCCCAAACCCAGGTTGCCGACATCGCAAGCAGAAATCCAACCACTGTGCTGATGGGCCAACCATACAAATACATCTTTAACATACATTTGTAGTTTATTTTTCAATAGCATGATATTGGGGTGGCCCAGTGGCATGGAGGGCTGAGGAAGAGTTGCCTTACATCCTGCCATGCCGGCAACCCATGTTCATGTGCGAGCTGGTCATCAGGGGCCATCCAGGGTGGCAGAAGATCGAGCATCCAAAGGAACTGCACTCCTTTCTCGGGGAGGGTGGGGAACAGCAGCCAGCATTTGCCTAACAATTAGTGGAGGCTTGGTGCTGGCACACCTGGCCAATACAGTGGGGCATAGAGACTGAGCAAATGGTGGGCGTGCTACATGTGGACGCACATGTGGCTTGCACATGTCATCATTGCACACTTTGCCCTGGAAAGGAAAAAAGTGAAAAAGAGGCAGCCAGGTGGAGCAGCTTGATGGCTGTCCACCTACACGCACCATATCTGTGGGTGCTACCTGTACTGGATCAGGTCCTGGTAGGGAGTTAGGGGTTTCCTGTCACCCCGCCATTAGGGGTACATCATGGAGGTAGGAATGTGGTGACTCAGTGGGAGATGGGTGTGGCTGGATGGTGGCTGGAGGAAGAGAGATGCCTGGAATAGTAGGAGCTGACCTGGACCACGGAGAAGAAAAAGTAGGTTAAAAAAATATATATGCATGATGTTGTGCAGGGGTAACATCAGCTCTAATGCAAGCACTAAAATGTACTGTAAGCTCTAAAAACTATATGAATAGCTCTGTAGGCTATGTCAATACTCTACAGGCTTTACAAACATTCTACCACAACCCTGAGGTACACCTCTGCCCACTTGAGGCTACCTTTAGAGTACTCCAGACACAAGAACATTTGTACTAAGCTATCATAAGACTCTAAAATGACACAATTTGCAGTTTGTGCACAGCTATCAAAGTATGTTTCTGTGATGGATGATCTGTGCAGGAAGGAAGATGAAACAAAGGAAGATTCTTGAAAAGGGTAACAAGCAGGATTGACGGCCGGTGTGGCTATGGAAATTCCTGTGTGACTAATGGGATGGGGGGAGGTTTTCTAAACAGGCTATATGTCGGAGGTCCATCAGCTATGCCCACCTCTCTTGGGCTGCCAGAGGAAGAGAACAAACATAAAGGATTCCTCAGCTATAATCCCACTGGTGGGCCACCAGAATTGAAGAATAAGCACTAGAACTCTTTCAGTTAAAAACCCACTGGTGGGGCACTGAGAATGAAGAGAAAATGTAAGGATCTGGCCATAGTCCTCTGGCAGACTGATGAGAGGAGAAGACAGATGCAGACCACCCTGCCATAGCCCTCTTGTGAATCACCAGGTACATAGGGTGCAGAAGAACCCCTGCCATAGCCCGCTGGTGGACAGCCAAGTACAGAAGATGTAGAAGAACCCCTGCCACAGTCCACTGAGGGACTTCCAGGTGTGAAAGATGCAGAAGCCAATGGGAGGACTGGGACCCTATGGAAATTGAGAACCAGGATGAGGAAGTCTTCAGACGTGAGAGGATGACAGAGTTCTGTGTGCCAAGGCTGGACAAGCCAATGACAAACATAAAACAATAAACAGATGTTGGTTTGGGTAACTGGAACAGAAGCTCTTGACATCGCTAAACCAATAATGGCAAAACAAGAAAACGGACAGCATAATCTGCACAGGGTCAGGCCAGATGCTAGGGGAAAACAATAAACATGATGTTTCAAGAGTACGGCCCTAGACACAGATTATCAAGAGTTCTGCTGTGGTCTGATTGTGGAATACACCTGCTGAACACCCTTCAAAGGCTGCTGAAGACTGATTCAGGAATTCACTTAGCACAAGATGCCAGCACACTGTGGTGTAATGGCAACCTGGGGTAATTATACATTTTTGGAGGTAAATGACTGTAGGGCAATTGCACAGTTCTAGGGGCAAACAAATGGCTATTGAGCAGTGGCACAGTTCAAGCAGTTTTCAGACAATAAATACAGTTAAGGTACAGTCTCAGACATATTGCCTTCTGAAATGCCACAAATGCCCTCTTGATCAATGCTAGCCAAATTAGAGAGCCATTAGTCAGCTCCTTCCTTGGTGGCCTTTATAGACAGTCCAAACATAGAAACATAGAAACACAGAATTTGACAGCAGATAAGGACAGCTTGGCCTACCCAGTCTGCCCATTTCACTATCTAATGGATAAGCTGCAGATCTTAGTTAACCAACAGCCTACTTCCTCCTACCCCAAACCCCTAGACTTGCCTTATCCGTCCCATGCATTCTTGAATTCTTCCATTGTTTTTGACTCACAAGCTCCACAGGAAGGCCATTCATGCATCCACAATACTATCCTTGAAACAATACTTCCTCACATTATCTCTGTGTCATCCTTCAACCTCCAAATTGTGCCCCTTGTTCTTGCACATCTGTTTTTCTGAAAGATACTACCCTGTTGGACTTTGTTGATTCCCTTGAGGTACTTGAAAGTTTTTATCATGTCCCCTCTCTCCCTTCTTTTCTCAAGGGTATACATATTAAGCTCCTTTAGTCTCTCCTCATATGGCTTCTTTTGCAGACCCTGCACCATTTTAGTTGCCCTTCTCTGAACTGCCTCCATCCTGTCTATGTCCTTGTGGAGATGGGGTCTCCAGAACTGGACGCAGTACTCCAGATGAGGTTTCAACAACTGTCTGTTCAAGGGGATAACAACTTCCTGTTTTCTGCTTGTGATGCCTCTCCCTATACATCCCAGTATCCCCCAGCCCTACTTACTGCCCTCTCACATTGCTTGCCCACCTTTAGGTCATCTGATATGACTACCCCAGGTCCCTTTCCATTTGTGATGTTGTGAGTGCCCAAAATGAAAAAAATGGGCATTTGCTTGTTTCTTTGCTTGTCACTACAGCCCACATGATTTGTCAGTTTCATCTGAAATCTTCAAGAACAATGCAGTCTGGGTCACTGATGTGCCTTTCAAAGAGTTAGTGAAAAATATTAAACCGTTCAAAGTTATTCAAAACAAGTTTCCATTATGGTCAAAGGAAAAAATATATGTGTCTCTTGAAAGCTGCCACCACTAAATTTTACTATCACAAATAGCCCTTTCACTGTCATGCAGTGGCCATCTTCTTTTCAGCATTTTTGAATCAAAAGTCCAGATCTCGCGACAGTTACAGAGATACGGGCCCTGAAAGACATGACGGATGCCATAATGTTATCCTATGGCAAAAGCATGAACTTCGGAGTGCAGTCAGTTTGCCACAGTGTAATATTTTTTCACCAAACCACCAAAAGGCACATCTGTGGAATGTTGGCTTTCTTCCCTCCACATTTCAGTCCAAAATACCAAACTGTTATTTTGAAGCAGGATGGCAAAGAATTCCTGTAATGCGGCGATGCCGTAATATTATCCTATGGGAAAAAGCATCAACTTTGTAGTGCAGTAACTCTGCCACCCTGTAATATTTTGTGACCAAAGCACCAAAAGCCACATCTGTGAGATGTTGCCTTTCTTCCCTTCAAATTTCAAGTAAAAAGACCAAACTGTGTCTAAGATAATCAATATCAAAGATTACTAAAATTTCCTTATCTATTGCATTATAAAAAATCTGTCCATCTTGTCCCTCCCTAACGATCAAAGATGGCGATCAAAGAATCTCACGATCAAAAAATTTGCAGACTCATGATCAAAGAATTTGCAGGCTCATGAACAAAGAATTTCAAAATCTTATAAATCAAAAATTGTAGGAATTGTGGTAAACCACCACCATGGTTTGAGAGAATGAAACCCTCTGACTAAGACCCACCCTCATTTAACTTCTAGGCACCCTGGGGCTGAGAAAATAGATTTTTAATCTGGACATCTAGTCCCTTGCTCGCAATGCATGATCGCGATCAAAGAATCTCATGATCAAAGAATTTGCAGGCTCGCGATCAAAGAAATTGCATGCTCATGATCACAGAATAAAAATGGTGAACGTGAAATATTCACTGATTTGAACCAAACCAATGGGATGCCTCTATAGAACGGACCCTCCTGAGCAAAACCCACCCTCATTTGTGTCCCTAGCCTGCCCCGGAGCTGAGATATCAGTGTTTTTAGGTAGCGATGCAAGATCGCGATCAAAGAATCTCACAATCAAAGAATTTACAGGCTCATGATCAAAGATCATTAGCGAGCTGCAAATTAAGATTTTAAAGGCTTATAACTCTATTTTTTGACTGATTTGGATGAAACCAAAGGCATGGCTCAATAGAGCGGAGCCCCCCCTGAGTAAAACCCATCAACGTTTTACTTTAGAAGTGACCCCTAAGCCAAGATATTTGTGTTTTTCTGATCAGAAATAAAAAAAAAAAAATGGCAGAACTCATGATCAAAGAATTTTGAAAATTCTCGGGAACAAACATTCTTGAACCATGAAGCTGAAAATTCTTTGTTCGCCAGGTGGAGCCAGATGACCAGAACCCCATTCCTTGTTCGAAAAATATACATATAAATGTTCCCATTTACTTATAATGGAATTTAAAAGTGGCATAACTTTTGAATGCCTTAATATTTTTCACCAAACAAAAGTGGCATGTTCAGCCATGAAAGCTTTCAAACAAGCCATCTCACAGAGCAGCACACCACACCACGGCCATGCAAGACCACATTCAGAATGCCAAAAGGTGCCTCCAAAAATGGATAATTTTGCATTTTTTAGCGCTTTCATACACAAAGACTGGCAGTCCAACTGAAACACAATTTGGCAAATCAAGAGATCTACCAAGCCCCAACATGCATACCATATTTCAGGCAAATCCATTGAATGGGTCCAAAGTTATTAACGCCCAAACTTTGACTTTAGTATGTAAATGACCGCTGAACCCTAACTATAGTGGCGCACCACGCCACTATAATAAATAAATATATATATATATATATATATATATATATTATATATATATATATATATATATATATCTATGCAAAAACTTCACTAACACATCAGTTAAGGTTCTTCTACAATGACAAAAGTGAGGAAATTCGACATTAGAGTTACCACCTCTTGCACCCGACCCTCACCGTGCCCCCACCAACAGGCTTTGGGGTGTGCATTGGGGACATCGGTCTATGGCTATATTGCTCTGTAGACCATTCCGACCAAGAGGGGATGCTGTGGGCATGCCTTGGCCTGCAGCATCCAGCCTGTACTTCCATTCTGACCAAAAGGTGGAGCTGTGTGCACCATGCAGTAGTTTAAACTTAGTACTATTTTTGACTACAGAAAACATAGTGATGCTGTTTGAAAGATATTGAATATAATTTTGACTTTGGTTGAGTGTTTGGAAATGAAGTTTTTGATCTAAGAATTTAAAAGAGATTTAACTCTAGGAATTTAAAGTAACATATTATTTATTTATATCTATTGTAGTTCCCCAGAAGAAGCCTGTTTTCCAGGTGAAACATTGGGACTGGTGAATAAAGAAATTTGATAACTTGAACAAACAAGGTGCAGGTGATTTTTTATTGCTAGAGTTAGCCGAATCCATAAATTGCAGTAGATGTGAGACATCTCTGTGCAGTCACACACAATGTTCTCCACCTGCAATACTGGCTTGCTACAGAGTCTAACGGGCTGCAGTTGAAGTACAATGAATTTTGTTTAGAAAATGTACCCTACATTATAGGGGCCTGTTGTGCACTGCACAATCTATGTGAGGACAAAGCTGAGGTGTATCTTGAAAGCTGGGCCACAGATGTGGACACAGATATTTTTCCTCAACCCTCAGAAAGAGATTGTGCACTCATGGATGAGATCCCCATGGCAGAAATGAACAGACAAGCTGCTTCTGTGTGAGCCACACTGGCATAGCACTTCATGACCCACTAGGTATGTTTATTGCCTCACAATTATTTCTAACATATCCAAGCTGTAAGCCTCAGTGAACATACTGTGCTGCAAGATTTGTACTTAACTGACTTATGAATAATGAAAATGTTGTTGTACAACAGAAATAAATAGGGCACTGTTAGACTATAAAACGGCTAAGGTCTCACATTCCTTCTGTGACCCACAATTTTTCCGGTACCCACAATACAGCTATAGATCAGGCAATCTTGTTCTAATGTGTTGCACCTTGTGGATTATAGGACTGATATACCTTACTTTGTAATATATCTGGTTTGAATGTACTAACTGTTGATGGCAATACAAGAGAAGGCTTACATATGTTAAACTTTTATTTCTTCTCCTTTTTAGGATGTATGACAACAGATAGGCTGAGCACTTGTGGTTTTTGTGACCCACTCCAACTGCAACTGTATTGCAACAATGGACTTTTAAAATGTATTTAATGTCAGTTACACTGATCACATTTCAATGGTTTCCATAACTGTATAAAAGTTAAAAGTTTTTAAAACATTTTCAACTTTTTTATATATATGTTAAATATTAAACTTTAAACATGAGATTTTATTCATTTCTTCAAAAGCACCATAAAATGTAAAATACATCATGCTTGATATGTTAGACCAAGTTTAAATAAACAATTTCTCTGTAAAATTTTCTGCAGTGCATTAACAGCAGCGAAGTCTTGTACCTGAGTAGTGCATTTTGGTATATAATATGAAGTACTGTTCAAGTAATAAATGTTGGTGTTATCATCCTGAAGCACTGTTACTTGAGGTTTAATGGCAGACAAGTAACCATTTTGTACCATAACACCTTAACTTCAGTAACACCACAAAATATATTAACAATAATAATTAATGTGATAAAATGCAATGCAAACCTTGCTAACACTATGTAGTGCAATAAAGGTGCAATTTGAATAGCAAATAAAAATTGCAACATCAATATAATAATATAACAATAATCAACATGGTTTGAGGAGGTGGGCTATAGCCTACAGTATATGAACCTTTCAGGTTGCATGGCAGTGCAACCACAATCAAATAAAAGGTAGTGAACCAATCACAGGAACTGTATTACTACAGTAGTTACTTCCATGGACTTCAGATCAGCTCATGTCAATTCCCCGCTTATGAATTCCTGGGTAAAGCTCATGGCTTGAGTGTATGGCTCTTGAGCAGCATGTTGGTCACTGTTTACATGTAGTGGGCGAGGGACATTCACATCCTGCTTAATGCCTTGAGTCTTGCTAACATGTCTCATGTTGCGGTACACCTCTTGCTGGGTGGTAGTGTCACCAAAAGATGGTTGTCTACGTACCGCAGAGTGAACCTGAGGTGTTGAATGGAAGCGATGCCTTCCAGATTGATGATTGTGGGTGGCATGCTGGATACCACTATGAAAATCATGGTCACTGGGTTGCTTAGTGTAACCTGTAGGCCTGACACCACTGTGAGTAGAAGTGGTCTGCACATGGTGCCTACCTGCGTGCTGATCAATGCTGTTGGCATGTTTGGAATAGCTAGTGTGTCTCTGTGTGCCACCAACAGGCATGTTCAATGTCTCCAAAGGCAAGGGGCCTGATTCTCAAAAGGTTATGTCTGGCGTAACTTGATTTGCACCCAAAAAAATGGTGCAAGTAGCAAGTTATGCCACCAGTTGTGACATACAGTATTCTGCAAAGTGCACTTATGCCAGCAGTTATGTCTGAAACCCCTGTGACATGGTGCTAGGGGTTTATGGCAGCAGTTATGCCTTAATATGGAAGGGCAGCAACAAAGTCCCCAAGTGTGCTATTCTCAAACAACCCTGGAGTACAGTTACACCAGCTTTTAGGTGGTGTTAATGCACTTATGTCTCTGGGGGTTATGTGCTGGCCGAAGCCACTACCCATGCCATGTCACCTCCCCCACCAATGATCACTCCTGCAAAGCCACAGGTAATGCCCCATACCCTCACTGCCCCAACCACCAATCACTGAGGTACTGCCCACAGGGCTATTGCCGCCTCCCATACTCCAACACCTGCACACACCAGCCAAAGCCCCAGAGGGCAATACATGCCCCCCCCACGCGATCCCCAATCAGCCACCTCCCACAACATGCATCTCCTGCATGGTAGATGCCCTCATCCCTGATAGTCTAGTGGCCCCACCCGCTCACCTGGCAGTGCTGGACCATCCCGCACCCCACCCCACTCAACCAGCAACTGTGACAGCCCACTGCTCATCATCATGGTCAGCCACTGACTGAACTCCGATGGAGCGCATACTACTGTACTTAATATACACTCGCATTCAAGCGTGTATTATATACAGTAGTACATGCTCTGGTGGAGTTCGGTTGGTGGTTGGCTGTGGTGGTGAGCTGTGGGCTGTGCAGTCGCCGACTCTGTATGGGGGGTGTGGGGTGGACTGGCATTGCTGGGTGCCTGCAGGGCATTTTGAGTCTGATGTTTGGGATGGGGGACCGGGGGCAGAGGGGGTGAGATTGTCCTGCCGGGATGCACAGGCATGGTGATGTGGCTGGGGGGATCCTGCAACCTACAAGCCCTCAGGTACTTCCTCTATTCGGACATTTGGGCATATCACAAATCACAGGACTTAGCTGTGGGGTCCCTGCCCTTGTTTAATCAGGTGCAGGGTCCTTGGCAGAATGGGAATGGTGTAAGTCACATTTGGTGGTGACTTGCACCACACTTGCAGAATCGGGCCAAATTATTTAACTGTATGGCAGGACCAGAAGATCCCAGCTGGAACTGCATTGGCATCACTTTCAGTAAATTATTACAAAATAGCACATTTTTATCAGCTTCATACTTTTGAACTCTCTCTTCCATCTCCCTCTGCTGTCTCACCCTCTCTCTCTCTAATTAAATCAGCTCCCTATGCTGTTCTTGCAGCAGTCTCCTGGTTGGAACAAAGATGGCCTCCATCAGGTTCTGCATCCTGCTGGTTCTTTTCTTTTTTTCTCAGGCTGGCTGAGAAGAGGTTCACTTGGATGCTTCTTGGAAGATCCAGTCGAGGCAAACACACTGGATGTGGGGAAGGCATCACCAGTAGCAAGCCAACTGTCATGAAAGGTGGACTGACCAGAGGAACACTTCACTATCATTTCACTTCCAGTGCTGATGGAGGTGTCTTCAGCCAGTTCAACATCTGTAAAAAAGAGGAAACATCAGTGCAGCAGCAAATACATTTGTGATAGAATATCAAAGAAAAAAATTGTCAATACATAATAAATTCATAACTTTAACTAACCTGATTCAACTAGGTCTGAAACTGTCAAGTCTTCCAGATCGTCTTCTTCATCGGCCCTCTCAGATTCAGTAGCCATGGAACTACTCTCAAGCTCAAAGCTAGGCTCAATTGTAGGCTTAGTACCAAGCATCCAATCTTTATTTTCATTTTTTTATTTTAGTCTTTGGTAACTGGGTAAGGCCCACAATGGCACAAATGCCTGTTTTCAGGGGTGACCTGAGAGCACTGGGAGTTGCTCAGTGTCACACAGTATGCATGTGGAGGTTGTGGGAATCAAACCCAGTCTGCTGGATGTACCAAGCTCATTCACAACTCATTACTCTAACCTCTAAGCTATACTGCCAGGCTAGCATGATCTAATACATCATAATAAGGGCATGTTATCTGGCTGCGACCAGAACGGTTATTATTGTCCTTAGTTTTGTGATACTTTCTTTCAATTATTGTATCTTATCTCTGCACTGTTTCACAGAATGATCAAAACCATGTTCCTTTAAAAACTCAGACACCTTTTGATACACTCTTGTATTCTTTCTAAAAGCTTGCAAATCGTTCTGTACACACTCTTGAGACCAATATTCCAGCAATAGACGTGTAGCCTCATCAGACCAACGCACTTTGATCAGACACTTTAAAACTTTAAATAGCAAGCGGTTCTATCAATAGGATGAGGTGTATGACTGAGCAAACAAAATGTAAAAACCATGGCACTATTTGGATCACAATTGCTACATGACCACAATTTAAACCTCCCGCTGTGATGACAATTCCACATTCATACCATTAAAGTGCATATGAGTGGCTGTCCCTAGTACACCTAGGACACTGTACCGCTGCATTCTGGTACCAAGGAGGAACTTTCCAGCATAGCTTCACCCTGATGTGTGTCCACACAGGTAATCAATGTTAAAACATTTCCCATTCCGATCTCAAGATTACATCCAATCAGGTCCTGAGATCGGATCCAAAAACGGTCATGGGAATGTTACAGATGTGGATGCAAACTGTTTTAAACAAAAACTGTAACAGTTCAGTCAGGTTATAAAATTACCAGCAGGGTGGTGTGGACAGGGTGTCAGAATGAATATTATGTATCTGCCTGCAAATTCAAAAATATCTCCTTTATACCTCTTATAAGGTCCTGTTGTCACTTGGGATTTTAAAACATTACGGATGCCCTGTAAAGTTTTAAAGAGGGAGTCCAGTCAAAAGTATTACATTGCAGAATTAGAATCCACCTACCCCAATAAATCTCATATCTAAAATTAGGTTTCTATGTTACTTTCTTTTAAAGTTATGAGCTATTTTGTAACCTTGATTTTACTCCCTGTTCAAAAAACCCAGTTTCAGTGAAAAGCCACTGATGATGTCACAACCAGAACTCACAGACTAGTCCTCCCTATCAGCAACCTTATAGGATCTATTTCTTCAAAGTTATCGAAACTGTAACTGTAGTGTTTATTTAAAAAACCAAAACTGACACAGGGTTGCCTGTTCAGATGCATGGTACTGCACTTTAAAATGCAGTAGAAGATGGTTTTGGAATGCAGCACAGAACAACGATATAGACTGTCAAAGTGGTGCACAATTTTGGAATGTTGGGGGGGATATGTAATCTCAGCATGTGGCAGGGATGTGCCATCTCGCAGTGTGGTGGGACACTCAATCTCAGAATGCAACAGGGGACACACATTGAAGAATTTAGTGGGGACTGGCAATTCTAGAATGTAAGTGATGATATACATTGTTGGAATAAGACAGAAAAGGAAGCTGGAGCTTGTTTCCAGGTGGGACCTGGGAGCTCAAGGAAGTTAAGTGGCTTGCTCAGAGTCACACAGTATGCAAGTGGGGGCTGATGGGATTCAAACCCAGGTCTCCAGGTTTGCATCTCAGTGCCCTTAACCACTGCGCTATACTGCCTCCTCACAGAACACACCATTTTATTATGAAACTGTTTATCCTTGCCACATTCTGGAATTGTATGCTTCTACCACATTTTAAAATTGTGCATCACATCTCCACCCCAATCCAACAGTGTGCATCCCAGCCATATTTCAAAATAGCGCATCCTCGCCACATTCCAAAATTGCACATCACACCACGTCCCAAAGCTGTGTTTCAGTGCCACATTCTGAAATTTTCACCATCACATTCCAAAACTGTGTCATTGCCACATTCTGAAACTGCATCACCACCACATTCTGAAACTGCGCATCACTGCCACATTCTAAAATTGTACATTACAGCCACATTCTGAAACTGAGTGTCACCACCACATTCTGAAACTGAGCATCACTGCCGCATTCTGAAACTGTGCACCACTGCCACATTCCAAAATTGTGCGTCACCACCACATTCCAAAGTCATGCATCACCACCACAATCTGGAATGTGGCAGTGACACATGACTTTGGAATGTGGTGGTGTTACACGACTTCGGAATGTGGCGGTGATGCATGACTTCGAAGTTGTGTGTCACTGCCACAATCCAAAGTCATGCATCACTGCTACATTCCAAAGTTGTGCATCACCACCACATTCCAAAGTCATGCAGCACTGCCACATTCTGAAGTCACATGGCACTACCACATTCCAAAACCACCACATTCTGACACTGCCACATTCTGAAGTCACACAGAGCTGCCACATTCCAAAACTGCACAAGAGTTCCACCGCCACATTCTGAAACTGCATAAGTGTTCCTCAGCAGCACATTCCAAAATTGTGTGTCAGCGCCACATTCCAAAACTGTACCTGCCTGCCACATTCTGAAATTTTACCTGCCTGCCACATTCTGAAATTGTGTGTAAATGTCCATGCTCCAATATTGCCTGTCATAGTTACATTCTGAAACTGTGCATCCCCACCATATTCTGAAGATGAATGTCACTGCCATATTCAAAAATTGCATGTTCAAGTTACATTCTAAAATTATGCATCCCTGCCTCATTCTGAAATTCCATGTGGCTACCAGATTTTGAAACTGCATGACTGCCACTTTCTGAGATTTCATGTCCACACCACATTTTGAAATTGAATGATGCCACCACAATCTGAAATCAAGCATACCAACCACATTTAGAAATTTTCATCACTATGCCACATGCCAAATTGATCCATCCATGACACATTATGAAATTACATATCTCTACCACATTCCACAACTGTGTGTCTCCTGCATTTCAAAATTGTACATCTCTGCCACATTCTAAAACTATATGACACCACCACATTAAGAATTTCAGCATCCCTGCCACTGTACAAAACTGTGTGTCCCACCTACTTTCTGAGATTATGTCATTGCTGCATTCCACAGTTACAGTCTGGTGACATTTCGAAATCTCATCCCTGCACTGATATAAAAATTGTACATATTTTGGTCATTCTGAAGCCATGTTTGCCGCTGTATTTCCACCACCCTTCCCCACCCCGTTACATTCTTAAGTACTGTTCCTTGCATCTGAACATTATGGAAATGCATGCCCTGACTCGCCCATTGTCAGTTTTCCTTTTCCAGATGTTTAATACCACTGCAGTTTTATGTAATGTGGAAGAAATAAGCCTTATAATGTAGTTTGCAAGAAGGTCTAGGCTGTGAGTTCTGATTGTGACAACACCAGTAGCTCTTACTGAAACTGGCTTTTGAACAGGCAGTAAATTTAGGGTTACAAAATTAGTTGTAACTTTTAAACAAAGTAAGTTAGAGATCTCATTTTTTTGGCATGTGATTGACTGGGGATAGGCTGATCCAAATTCTGAATTTACTGATGCTAGAAATTTGGGGCAGACTCCCTCTTTAAAACTGGGAAGCACAGATCGCGTCCAAGCTGGTAACATTACTGTACTGTTTTCCAAACTGTGTTTAAACCCTGATACAATCAGGGTTTTAGCACAGTTTTGAAAACGTATAAATTGAGAAACATTTTCACTTACCATTGCGGACAGGCGTCCAATCTGTGTTCCCTGCTGGTGAGCCTTCTGGCACCCATGATACAGCATCTGATTTGCTTTGAGCTGACAGCATCATTTCAGAAGGTTTGGATGGGCACATAAACTTGGATAGAAACATAGAAACATAGAATTTGATGACAGATAAGGACCGCATGGCCCACCCAGTCTGCCCATTTCCCTACCTACTGGATAAGCTGCAGATCCTAGTTAACCAGCAGCCTACTTCTTCTTACCCCCACCCCCCAGAATTGCCTTATGACTGTCCCATGCATGCTTGAATTCCACCACTGATTTTGACTCCACAACCTCCTCCGGAAGGCCGTTCCATGCATCCACAACCCTCTCTGTGAAAAAATACTTCCTTAAATTACCTCTGAGCCGCCCCCATCTTCAAATTGTGCCCTCTTGTTCTTGCACACCTCTTTTTTTGAAAGATGCTACTCTCTTGGACTTTGTTGATTCCCTTGAGGTACTTGAAAGTTTCTATCATGTCCCCCCTCTCCCTCCTTTCCTCGAGGCTATACATATTAAGCTCCTTAAGTCTCTCTTCATATGTCTTCCAGTGCAGACCCTGCACCATTTTAGTTGCCCTCCTCTGGACAGCTTCCATCCTGTCTATGTCTTTGCGGAGATTGGGTCTCCAGAACTGCATGCAGTACTCCTGATGGGGTCTCACCAGCTGTCTGTACAGAGGGATAATAACTTCCTGTTTTCTACTGGTGATGCCTCTCCCTATGCATCCCAGTATCCCCCCAGCCCTCCTTGCTGCCCTCTCACATTGCTTGCCCACCTTTAGGTCATCTGATATGACTACCCCCAGGTCCCTTTCCATTTTTGTTGTTGTTAGTATCTCACCCCCCATTGTGTACTCTTCCCCTGGGTTTTTGTTTCCCAGGTGCATTACCTGCACTTCTTAGCATTGAATCTAAGCTGCCATACATTTGACCATTCCTCTAACCTTGCCAAGTCCCTTCTCATCCTTTCCACCACCCTGTGCATCAACTCTGTTGCAGATCTTAGTGTCATCTGCAAAGAGACATACTTTTCCTTCCAGTCCTTCCGCAATGTCGCTTATAAAGACATTGAAGAGGACCAGTCCTAATACTGAACCTCATGCACCCCACTAGTAACCCTCCTTTCTTCTGAGTGGACTCCATTTACTATTACTATCTGTGTCCTATTCTCCAGCCAATTCTTTACCCAGGCTGTCATCTTGGGACCCACTCCCATTCTGGCTAACTTGTATATTAATCTTTTGTGTAGGACTGTGTCAAATGCCTTGCTAAAGTCTAGGTAGGCCATGTCCACAGCCCCTTCCTGATCTACTTCTTTGGTCACTCAGTCAAAGAAATCTATCAGATTTGTCTGGCATGACCTTCCCACTGTGAATCCATGCTGCCTAGGGTCCTGTGCCCCTCTGGCCTCTAGATACTCGACAATTCTTTCCTTCAGAAGTGATTCCATCATTTTCCCTATCACTGAGGTTAAACTAACAGGTCTGTAGTTTCCTGCTTCTGCCTTGCTCCAACTTTGTGAAGGGAATCACATCTGCCCTCCTCCAGTCCTCGGGTACCACCCATCCTCCCATGATTTGTTAAAAGGGTGGTCAGTGGTGTCACTAGTTCTACCCTTAGCTCTTTTAGAATTCTGGATGAATCCCATCAGGCCCCATTGCTTTGTCCACCTTCAGTTTTAAGAGTTCTTTCAGAACCCTTTCTTCTGTAAATGGGCTGGTATCAACTTCTGTATCCAGAGTGTTACTACTGTTTGTTTTATGTACCTCCCCCTCTTCATTTGTAAATACTGAGCAAAAATATTTGTTTAGTATCTCTGCCTTTTCACAGTCTCCCTCTGCCCATCCTCCCTCCCCTTTATTAAGCCTCACTATCCCTCCCTTGGTCTTCCTTTGCTCCCTGATGTACCTATAAAAGGTTTTATCCCCCTTCTTAACTGAGTTGGCTATCTTTTCCTCGGTTTGGGCCTTTGCTGTTCTGACTGCCTTCCCAGCCTCCTTTTGCTTTAACTGATACAGTTCTCTGTCCTGCTTCTTCTGTGATTCCTTGTATTTCCTGAATGCTTTCTTTTTCTCTTGAACCTTCACTGCCACTTCCTTTGAGAACCATAGTGGTTTCTTACATCATCTTGTTTTGTTTATTTGCTTCACACAAAGGCTGTTACCTCTGTGATGGCAGTTTTATTATTCCCATTGTTCTTCCACCCTCCTTCCTGCCCATTTGCTAGTGCATTCCTTAGGCACTCACCCAGTTTGCCAAAGTCAGCCTCCTAAAGTCCAGTACTTTTGTCTTTGCATGGCTTGACTCTATTGCTGTGTTTATTGTGAACCATACTGTTCGATGGTCGCTAGTTCCCAGATGGCTACCCACTTACATCTGTGATCCTCTCTTCATCTCCATTTGAGAGAATCAAGTCTAATATTGCTCCTCTCGAGTGGGCTCCAGTACTAGTTGTCTAAGGCATACCCCTGTAGGGCATCTAGAATAACTGCACTCTTCAAGTGGCAGCTGCAACTGCACTCCAGTTAACATCTGGCATATTCAGATCACCCATCAGCAATATCTCCCTTTTCTGCCATTCTAAGTATACTTCTATCATTTCCTGTCCATTTCCTCCCTGAGAAGCGGTATATCTAACCCCACCATGTGTGAAGTGCTATTGACTGTCTCCAAATTTACCCACAGTGCTTCTTCTCCTCCCTGTTTACCCTTTTGTTCTGTTGCTTTTATTCCTTCCCTTATGTAAAGAACTACGCCTCCTCCTCTTTTACCCTCCTTGTCCCTCTTGTAGACAGTGTATCCTGGTATGTTTATGTCCCAGTCATGGTTTTGTGTGTACCATGTTTCTGTGACTGCTGCGATATCCAGATGTTCCTCCTCCATCAAGGCCACTAATTCAGGAAGCTTGTTACCCAGACTATGGGCATTGGTAGTCATTGCTCTCCATTTTTTGATGGCTTTACCTTCTGTTGCAGCATCCCCCATTGACCATTCTACCTCGGTCTTTTTCTCATTTAGTACCCTGTTTTGTAGGGAGAGGCTGGGATTTTCCTGCTGCTTGTCAGTGCCTCCCCCTTTGACTATTTTAAAAGCTTGCAAATGAAGCATTTCAACCAATTGCTCAAAAGCCTTGTTCCCTTCCTGGACAGATGCAGACCATCCTGCCAGTATAGGCTGGTGTCCCTCCAGGTGGAACCCCAGTCCAATGAAGCCAAACCTGTGCTCCGCACCATTTTTCAACCATTCATTAAATTGCATGGTGCCAATTCCCTCGCCTCCCCATGCCTTTGACAGGCAGCACCTCTGAGAGAAGGATACTGTGTGTGCTACTCATCTTAGGTCCCTCCCCAACTCTGCAATGTCCTCCTGCACTGCTCTAATCTCATGATGAGCCAAGTCATTTGTCCCTAGGTGGACAATTACGTCCAGCTCAGAATCCCTTGCAGCTGTTCTCATGATCCTGAGGATGCACTTCCTGTCCCTCCAAGCCATGGCACCAGGCAGGCACCTTACTTCAGTTTTCCCAGCTCCCCCCAGTTCTATACCCCTAATAATTGAGTCCACCACCAGGAGCTGCTTCCTTTCCCTGTGGTGTCCTCTGCCTCCTTCCTGTGGGCCTCCCTTGTGACAGCTGTCATCAGTCTTCTCTGCGGGTGCATCCATAGGGAAGCTATGCTCCCCCAGAATGGTGTATGGATTGTGGAGTGGAACAATTGACTGGGTGTGCCTCTGTTCCACCCTCCTCACCCTCCCTGAGCCCACTGTGGTCCAACTGCTGTGCTTTCTTTGCAACCTCTGAGGTAGTGGTGGTGGCGCTAGTGCTCCCTGGATGGGGGAGGTTCCCTTCCTACTGTCCAGTGTGGCCTGGGGGAAGGTTTCCTTACTACTGTCCAGTGCAGCCTGAAGACGGGCAACTTCCTCCCTCAGGGCAGATAGTTGTCTGCAAATAGGGCAGCATCTCAGCCTCCAGAAAGACTCCGGAAGACTGCTGCCCCAAGCCATTACATTGCACTACTCCCCACATGTTTATCTAGTTCTTTTTTTTTTCTATTTGTGGTGTGTGCTCACCATGGCAGTGTGATTTGTTATATAGAAATATATATATTATACAATGTGTATGCTTATATTGTCAGTGCAGTGTGCTAGAGAGGATATGACAGTGAAATGCACCTTTGCACTCGAGGAAATGATGTCAGAACCTCAGGTATAAAGGAACTATTTCAGGGTGGGAAGGGTTGGGCCTAAACTGTGCCCTCACAAAACAATCAACTAAAAGCTCTCACCCACCGCTGTGATGAGTGCCTTCCTGTCAGCAAGATACCCTACACAACAATTTGACAGAGAAAGTACCCTGCTAATCAAACAGAGAAAAATCCAGACATTCAAGTCAGACACAGGTAAACCTCTCCAGCCCCAAAACAGCCTGGTGGTTTGTTAGCCACAAAGGAAAATCAAATATGCAGTTGTTTCAGCCCTTCTGAGGATGCTGACAAGATAAGCAGTTTTAAAAACCCGCTTCCTGAATTAAAAACTAAAACAAACACAAAGCAATACCACTTTAAAAGTGAGGAAAACTTCTCTCCAGATGTAAGCAAGAGAGAGAGATTAGTTACAGATATTTAGTCCAAAATAGTATATCCCACGCAGCTTCTCAGTTGTTTCCAAGCACACCCTGTACACAACTTGAAGAAGACACCTTCACTTCGGCTGGTTCCTCCTCTGGTTGGAAGGCATCCTAGCTGCACCAGGAACTAGCGAACCCTCCTCCTCCACAATAGAGGTTCTGTGCACTGCTCGCCATTAGCAAGTCATCCTGGCCACCAACTTCCTGACTCCAAAAATGCAACAGCATCCATAAAGCTCCATGTTGTGTTTCTTAATGGCTTCTGCCTCTCCCATAGCGTGGTATTCTCGGCGCTCTTGGAAAAGTGCTACCGTGGAGTGCATACAAAGCAGAACTCTTCATCACTCCATTCTCAGTATCCATATCAGTAAGGATAGCCCCCTGCCTTCCACAGAATTTCCACCACCTCCACCAGGATCTGGAACAGCAACCATCTTGGAGTCACCAGCAAAAGGGTCCCCTCTGCTCACAGCAAGCAGAGTAGGGGAATTTCCCCAGTGTCCTGGCCAAATTTCCCCTCATTCACTAAAAAAATACCACCAACAACGCAATCCGGTTCAAGGCCAGTTGGCATTCATCTGTATCCCCTCCCGATTGCGTGCCTGAAAATAACGCAGAATTTGTCTAGTGCACTTACCAGTCAACAAAACAAATAAATAAAAATAAACAAAATAAAATTGTGCTTTTATTGCTGCTTAATGGATAGCGATACAATGATATAGTCTCTGTGGAATTGTATTTTATAAATAAACACTTGCTTCCTCCTGTCCCTAGTCACTCCACTAGATTCTAGATAAAGCACTAGTGAGTCAACCGTCCCCCAGAGGGCCCAGAGCCAGAAGGGCTGGGTGACAGGTGTAGTTGGGTGGAACAGGCCCAAAATCAGAGGTATGGCTGGGAACTTCATGTCTTGACAGGTGACCAAGCTAAGATATACACTGGAGAGTCTAGGTGACCAGTGATCAAGAGCATAAAGACAATGCACAAAAAAGATTACAACAATTTCCACAAATTACAGAAAAGCAACAAGACAATAAAACAGCATAATCAGTCACTATTTGTCCTTACAATAAGCATATTACAAAACCGATGGGTACAATCAATTACTATTAGTAATGTACAGTTTATAATAATGCACATAAGTGAATAAATCAAAACAGAGCAAATAGTAGGCATCAGGTTTCAGTAAGTACATTAGTAGTAAGGCAACAGATGGCATGCTTGAGTAATAGAAAAAAAAGTTAGTACTGGTAGGGAATGCTGTATCATGAGGAATCAAACCAGGAAACAGTGTGCTTGCTGGAGTGAATGATGAGACCACTGAACCCAAAGGAGTGGCAGCCATGATGAGGAGCCTCTTGTAACCAATTAAGGCATTGGGATGAACAGGAGACTGCAAATAGAACAAACAAAGTGGTATGCAGGAAGTGCAATTAAATACGCAAAGCGACAAAAGCACTAGAGGCTCAAGGAGCACAAGTCAAACTAAATGAGCAAAAGCAGGTACTAGGAAAACTGGAAGCACCCATAAACAACAAAAGAAAAGAAATTGAATCCAGAAAACAGGAGGCAGCACAAACAGCAGATGAGAAGTACAAATGGCTAGCGAGACAGGAGCAAAATACTGACATAGAAAGGAGGAGGCAAAAAGCAAGCAGAAATCCCCAAAGCACAAAATGAAGCATGAGACAAACACCTGGGGTAAGGGGAGGAGAGGTGGCACAGAGTTCCATCAGAGCCTCCAGCTGCAGCAAAGAAAAAGTACATCAGAGTGGGGCAGCAGGGAGCTGACTTAAATAGCTCAGGCAGGGGGTCATGGCTAATTGCTTCTACCCATTGATCTTAGTCATAGCCTTTGATAAATAGATACACCTGCTGTAGATACAGTACTATAAACAAATGAAAGTCAGTGCAAGCAAAACAAGTTCTGGTCAGAGTCAATACAGCTGCCCAGACTATTTAGGTGCTCCGTGGACTTGGAGCTCATGGATATCCAAGCGGTGGTGGAGTACTGGGTGTTTTGGAGCGGTGGTTGCAGTGCATGGTGGTGGATCAGAGCACCACCAGAGGATGCTGCTGAAAGTGTTATATAAAATAAGTAAATAAAAATGCAGGCACAGTATGCCATTCACAGGATTACGAGTTCTGTCAAAAGGGATACTGTGCTGGCATTTTTATTTACTTATTTTGTTTAAAAGTTTCAGCAGCATCCTCTGGGGGTGCTCTGATCCAGCAGCATATGCCACCACTCTGAAAAGTGCTACAGTTAGCTGCCCTGTAGTAATGCGGAAGTGACACAGTGAAGTAGTGCACCAGTGGGGAGGGAGGCAGCTGACCATGCTGTGCAGGGGAGCTCCATCTGTGGATGGCACACAGAAATGGAATCAGCCCTATGAGGGAGCTCACCAGATAACTGTAGGAGAACACAGGGATGCTTTCTCTGGTCAAGGTCCATTTTGTCTCTGATGGTGATTGCAAAATATCTGCTGAGCTCCACCCACACAGCTGTAAAAAATAAGCATGTCTTATGATATTTTCCTTTCTTCACCTTTTATCCCTGCCATTAACTGTAGACATTGGGGCTGCTGTAACTGCACGCATCCTCTGACCTTGCTTCTATAGCAAATCTCACTTACTTGGCAAGGTTATATGAATGTTGAGTCACTTTCATCAACCCTCCCAAGTAACCAGGGCACCACCTGCATGATATTGATAATGCCCTTCCTCTCATACAGTCTAAGGGTTGGAATTCATAACTATACATGATTCTTGATCTCCCAGGTAGCAACACAATATACCAGTCCTAGTAGTGATAGTTGAATTGATTTAGGGTGTCCTGCCAGAGTTAGGAGCACATTACAAATTACAGAAAGATATCAAAGTAAGCTGAAATAACAGACACAGAAAGCAAATAACACAGTAAGTGTGTGGGACTGCGTAGACCTTTGGAAACAGAGTAACATTCTAATCTATACAGATAAACCAACAAATCTAACAAGTGTTGCAAAAACATCAATCTGAAAAAGAAAAGCAAGACTCATCAATATTGTTCTTAGATTTGTCTTAAAAGTTGTGATTGATAAGAACAGATGGCTTGTCAAATGTAAATGAGTTTAAGAGTCAGGGGCTGCTTCAATTAAATTACTGGTCATCTAGTGACATTAGTTGGAAGGACAGTATCCCTGACGTATTTACCTCACTACAGTAGCAGGCTTGTAGGAATAGGAGTTCACTGAGATACTGGGAGCCTAAGCTCATTCAGGACTTTACACAATAATAAAGAAACCATATCGTCCAACATGCCACCCTAATTGGCAGCCAGACCAGAGTACAGAGTAAAATGGTGGTATGTCTGACTTCAGAACAGAAGTCAGACACCTTACTGGCATTCTAGACTAGAATTCTGATGGTGTAATAGACTTACTCAAGCACTTATAGAGCATATCGTAGTAGCCCAGTCTACAGGCAAGAGTCAAATAGCCACAGGAGCAGGATGTGCTACTGTAATAACCAGTACTAGTCTGGCAGAAGAACAAGAAGCATCACTCAAATTTCCTCTGATGAAGAAACAGAGTCTCTCATCATGCTGGGGTTTTGATGTACATGTCAAGTGTACTGTTATTTTTGTTTTTTCACCTTCACTACCAGGTGGCTAAATTGGATTTTCACAGCCATGATTTCTGTTTAAGATGCTGTTCTTTTTAAAAAAAAAAAACAAAGGCCAGCAACTCAATATGGAGGTTGGCAGTGTTGAGATAAAGCTCAGTCTAGCAATACATTTAAGATGATGAAAGCAGGCACGTCCTACAGAAAACACTTGGAACGTGAAGCCTTCTTCACACTAGTGTGTTCTGAGCTGTAATATTTTTAATAACATTATAGCACTTACTACAGAACCGTATCCAGACATGCTGTTCTATGGGTGTGCTGGCAATGTTATAAACACACTGTGTTTCTTATGTGCTTACACCCGGTGAGAGCTCAACACCACAATGCTGATGATACAGTTGTGATATACATTGTCATAAATACAGAATAGATGAATAATGCTGATTATCACATTGATATGTATATTTACCATTCCCAAATTTCATTGGACCCCTGCTTCCACTCATTTTAATTTGAACCAGATTTTCCAGGAAAAAAATGAAACTATTATGCATAATTCAGTGATTTTATTTTTATTTTTTATAATTGTGGGAGGAAGAATTCACAGTGGGAATCATAATGTGTATGCAATGGAGTGACTCTTCACTAAATGTTTATTTGAGCAAAGTGTGATATATTCTGTTCAAACATTTTCTTTCAAGGTAAACAGATTGACTTGTTCAAGGGTATTGTGGCCTCTTGGGGGACAAGGAAGATTGCAGCATGGTATGAACTCCCATCTATACAGGTAACATAACCATGCAACATTGTAAACCATTTCAAAACTGAGCTAAAACCTTCATTTCTAAAGGGTTTAAACACAGATGTGATAAGCAGTTTAAAAGACTGTTTTCATGGACACAGTCCATATTTGATCTTTTATAATGTTACAGACTCATGATGTATGTAATAAGAGAACCAGTGTCCATGGCCAAAAAGGTCAGTTACCCTACAAAAATACTACCCAACCTGAGAACATTTTACCTTCAATGGTGTATCACCAAAGACAAAAGCTTCAGGCAACCATTTAAGATCAGAGACAACTGCTCTTCCTTTTAAATGCAATTCAGTGTTTTCTGGGTCAGTACCAGCCAGTTAGAGGGCATTCAAGATCTGATTTCTGTAAGTCAGTCTTCAAGGCACTGTATATATAGCACTTTGTTGTGGAAAGAACAAATACAGATGAGTGTGTATTAGCATAGCAACATAACATCATGCTATATTGCCTTATAATCACTCCTGCAAAAAAGCATTACATTGTGAACAACACAAGAGAAGGGAAAGAACCCTGGGGGTCTTCACAGTCAGCAACAACCTAAGGCAACCAGGCATAAATGGAATGGACCTCATTCCAGAATGACTGTTGTCCCACATACAGAATAATTAAAACCATTTGTGAACAGTTCCAGTAAACCCCTCATGCCTCTCAAGGTTCAGCCACTAACTTGCGCTGATCTACAGTGGCAATAGCTAGAAGGATGAGAAGAAATAAGAGTACTGGAAAACAACCCCAATCTCTCATCAGTTGAAGATTATTACCTCTGACCAATGCCATTACCATCCAGTGGCATTAGCAACAAAACACTTGGAATGGCTCATATATACCATTATTTTAAAGAAGATCCAACAGCTGTTCTCTGTTATGATGTTCACAACATTCTTTACTAAAAATTGAGAGTTAAAAACAGGATAAGTTTGCAAGGTTGTCATATACTCTAAAACATTTAACCAAGTGTCACTACTACCCCTCACAGAGGCAGCTGTTGTAGGCCCTCAACCAGAGTGGTATTTACTGTCCAATCAATGACTGGAGCCAATACCTTCAACCAAGTCTTCAGCAGCTGGGTGCGAACAGGGTCCTAGACTAGATGCAGTGTACCATATTGGTGAAAACCATAGATGTCTTTTTCATTCAATTAGTAGAAATTCTCCCAGGCTGAGCTGGGCTATGTGCATCATGACACAATACTGCCACCAGCCATACTGGTTGTGGCAGCAAAGTGGTCCCAGATGCCAACAAAATTAACCTTGATGGATTCATGAAACCATTCCCACCTTTTAAGGAGCATAGGCTCCCAACTTGGCTTACAGTTAAGGTTTAAAGGTCTGTCCTCTGTGAGTAAAATGTGTCTATTTAGTTTGCTCAGTTACAAAACATTTAAATAGAAGAACTGTGTGTTCTTCTTCCCTCAAATTGCATATGATCTGATAACATCATGCCTTCTACTGAAGGTTGGCACAGCAAACCTGAAAGTTCCACCTCCTGTGCTTCAATTTCCTACCTAAGACCTTCAACTGCAGAGGCATTGGAAAAGTGTAAAGGGATGCTTTGGTGAAAGGTCATGAGGTGAAAACAAACTGCTGCCAGAGGTGTCCCTTGTGGCAACTAGAACCCTCTGCAAGCTTCAACTGCAACATGACATCCACTGCAGAGATAGCAGCCTCAAAGTGTCCAACAAATCTTAAAATCTCTTGGGTTCCAGGTCCAATTGTGAATGGTCCTAAACAGACTCCACAGTCAGAAGTGACAACCTTAAGGCCACTGTGCTGAGCAATATTGTGAAGTGGTCTGATCAAATGACTGGATCCACTGAGACACTATTACTCTCCATCCCCGATATGAAGATGAAGCCCATTGTGTGGCCTCTCACTACTGACATGCTACTGGGCCAGTAACATTCTTAATTTCTGGTTATGTAGATCTGGTTCATCCATTACCTTAGATTTATTCCTTCATTTTTATGTTGGCTTGCATACACATGTGCAAGCAACATTTTGTGGTCACTGCACTGTTCTAGCACTTACAAAGGTGTGTCAGTGCTGTGGTGAATCCGAGGGATGCTTTAGCTGGTGTGCCCTCAGATGCCAACAAGTGAGCATGCTGCTGATGACAGCAGTTTCAGATATTGCCGCCAACTTGAAAGAAATCTGCTGCTGCAGTGAGAGACAGGCTCATCATTGCAGTGACAGATCAAGACCACCTCCCCATGCCTTGCGTGGTGAAACATTTCAATAAACATGGCGGCAACTCTCGCCATCCACCTCTCACATCTCTAGGAAGCAAACTTTGTAGATGCCCAATACCAATGTTGGCATGCCCCCTTCCCAGTAAATTTGTTTGCTGATGGGGATGCCCAATCCTTATCAGTGTAATGTCCCCCTAGTTTAATTTGTGTGCTGGGGGGGTGCCCAATCCCCCTCTGCATCAAGCCCCCCCCAAATACAGACACGCTTTCTTTGCTGACGGGATGCTCAATCCTTGTCGGCTCCAATCACCCCAAAAAAACAGGTGGCACTCTGGGAGCCCACCCCACTGTGCCCAATGTACTATCTGAAATAAAGAAACCCTTCCCCCAAAGTGTTGTTTTTTTATTATTTTGACCTGTAGTCAAGAAAACGGTTCCTCACTGTTGGTGGTACCCCCTCCTCCAACTCACACCCACCCTCTGAGCACCACACTTCCCCACACCCTGCTCACCCCATACTTACCTCTGGAGGTTAGTGCAGCAATCCTTGGTGGAGTGGGAACACGTCTACACTCTTCAAAGCTGACCGCAAACTGAAGAAATGCCGGTAAGCTGTATAATGGCATAAATGAGGGGTTTTAACTTAGGTGGATATCTCAGCCATTATTTTGACTTTTGGCTCCAAATTTTCAACATGGGGTTCTTGAGACCCAATCTCATTAAATCAGTCACAGACATTTCATTATTCATTCCCAAAAGGTGATTTCCTGGTCACTGTGCAGAATCACCTTTTGGGACTGATTGAACGCAAAATCACCTTTTGGGACCAATTAACAAAATAACAGTGCCACTGTTCATAAGGAAGACTCCCAAAAAGCCTATGTTGCAACTCTGGTGTAAAAATTCCAAAAAACTACTGTGTTATGAGAAGGCATTGTTTCCACACACGCTCGTAACTTTGAGGATTTTTATATTTTCAGTCCAGATTTTCAACATTGCCATTTCTACACCTCCTTATGAACAGTACAGCTGTATTTTTCACATCTTACTCAACATATGTTTTTGCATATGTGGAGCACAATAGCGTGATCACTGTGGGAAATAAATGTTTGGGACTTATGAAGAAAATTACAATGACACTGTTCATGAGCAGCGGTCCCAAAAAACCTATGTAGAAGATTTGGTGAAAAAATTCCAAAACATGACTGTGTCAAGAGCATGCATTGTGCAGCTTCCACACATGCTGGTAACTTCGAGAATGTTTAATATTTTCACTACAAATTTTCAACACTGTCATTTTTTCACACCACCTTATGAACAGTACAGCTGTCATTTTTCACATCCTGCACAAAACGTGTTTTCGCACCTGTGGTGCACAATTGGTGCAGTCACTGTGTGAAATCAACTTTCATTACAGAGTAACAAAATTTACAGTTTCACTGTTCATGAGGAGAGGTCCCAAAATGCTCATATTGAAAATTTTGCAAAAACAAGTCCCCCAAATGACTGCATTATGGGTGTGCATTGAGCAGTATCTATGCATGCTCATAAGTTTGCAAATGTTTCATATTTTCTCTCCAGATTTACAACATTGTAATTTTTTTTTACACCTCCTCATGAACAGTGCAACTGTCATTTTTCACATCCTGCCTGAAATGTGTTTCTGCACCTGTGGCTCCCAATGGCACAGTTGCTATGCAAATTACATTTCAGGATTGATAATTAAATATATATGCCACTTTTTATGAGGTGGGGTCCCAAAAGCCACTGTTTAAAATTTGGAGTAAAAATATCAACAAACACCTGGGGCATTAAGGTTTCCAACTTACACCCACCCTGTAGAGACTGACAGGCATTGGGGTCATAGCATGGGTTCATCAGCCATAATGTTTGCAGAATTCTACCCCCACACCCCACCATACAGCCACTGACAGGCATTGAGGCATGCCTTGGGTTCTGTCACCCTAACGTTCACCCCATTCTGCTATATTTCACTCATCTCAGCTTATTTCCCTGTGGAATGGGGTGAGCATAATGGCTAAGACTCAATGCACCCCAACACCTGTTGCTCTCAGCAGGGCTGGATGAGGTGGAATGGTGTAAACATTATGGCTGACCCAAAGTCACAATCCCAATCCTTTCAGTCTCTTTGAGGTTGTTGGTGTTACTTTAATACTTCACTGTCATTCCTATTCTGCATTTCTAACTCCTGCACACCAAGCGCCACTGCCAGCAAGATAACATTCAGCATTGAGAAATGCTTGTTTCTACTGGAAAAATGTGTGCATGAACCAGAAGCAGCATGTGGACTATAGGACAAGACATAAAAGATCAAACATAGCATGACCACAAAGACTGCATAACAGAAAAGGGAACACATAGAGAATGAGAAAAAAATGTATGCAACCAAAGCCGGTAACTAAAGAAATCAGTCAGTAATAGTTATTAAATATAAATTGAACAATACTTCCCATGCACTAAAAAAATATTACTGGATCGTGGCTTTCAGAAGATTAAAGTTTCCAGACATGGGTGGCATATGAATACTTATGCATAAACAGATTATTGGCAGCTAGAGCATTCCATTCTTTATCTTTTGAGATTTTGTCTGCCTCTATGAAGCCTCCTCAGTGTCCTCTGTTTCAAGGTAGACAACCCTAATCTCTTTAGCCTATATTCATAAATTACTGTATTTTCACAAGTCCATTGTTCAGTTTGACTTGCCTTCCCTGCACCTCAGTTTCCAAAATACATTTTATTTGCATTCCATATAACTGAGCACAGTATTACATTATGTGTCATATTTTATTCAGTTGTTAATTTTCATTAAAATTAAAACACCCTATGTATGTTTGCTGTGTTAAGCTTTGCTCATACAAATATAAGGTTAGACTCTGCTGCCACTGGTGAACATTTTATGTTCACTCTGCTCTGCCAACCGCTTGTGGTAGATCAATGGAGGTATGCTAGTACAAGTCAAATTACAGTTCTGTGTATCAGACTGCAGCTTGTGCTTTTTAAATTGATTTTACACAAACAAAAAAATCCCCTGCATTGTATGCTGTGTACCTGGCTGAGTTTAGTGTGGAAATGAGGTATTCAAGCAGCAGGGAAAGAAAAGTTAAATTTATTTAGTTTTTGTTGACCAGGTTGGTACATCAGACCAATTCTGCCTATTTTCAGGCATGACCTAGGGTAGGGGTTACAGAAGAATGCCTTGAACCAGATTAAGCTTTTGGTAGTATTTTTAGTGAATGGGGAAAGTTTGGTAGCACACCAGGGAAATTTCCGTTTCCTTTTCGTGTCTGTGTGTGTGTTTGGGGGGGGGGGTGTTTTCAGCATTTTTTATAAAGTTTTAGGACTATAAGAATGACATTTTGTATTGAATGTAAGAAGGAATACTTATTTATATTTATCTTTATTTTTGCATTATGATTTTGTGTGAAGTAACCATATTATGTGTATATTTTACTTTCAGGTTTTAATAAAAAAATTCCCCTATTATTTTTCAAGGAGTGCCATGGGATCTTTAACATCCACCTGAACTACCACCAGGAATGTGCAGATGGGATCTCAGTTTAATGTCTCATCTTTAAGATGTCACCTTAAGAGTGCAGCACCCCCCTCATGCTACAGTATAGTCCCAGTACTGAGATTTAATATAAGTGCCTTGTGTGGGGATAAAATTCACAGCTTTCTGATTTTCTGGCCTTAGAGGTGAGTGTAGTACTTGCTGAGCCACTGATACTTACATTCAGCGATATATGCTTGGCCGTACTAATCCCCTATATAATTCTACAGTATTTTATGCTGGCATATTTTATAGCAATGTGTATACAGACTATACTTTGTTTTGTTTTTACCATTGATAACCATTGTGCAACCAGTTTTGTTATTCTATTTAAACAGCCTGCTCCCATTCCTAGTCTGTGTTCTCCAAGAAACATTGATATAGGGTATACATGGTAATTATTTTGTATGATGCAGAAGCCAGCAAAAAGGAAGCTGTCAAAATCAAGTGGTAAACTGTGCAATAAATTCACAACCATGAAAGAATTAAAGAAAATCCACACACAAAAATGAAATGTAGTTAAACTGGAAGTCACCAACATCATATGTAAAACTAAAGCTCCTCCACGTTATCCATACATACTGAAAGTACTACTGCTGTTTATAATTTTAAGTCATATTAGACGCAGCTGATTGTTATTCATTCCCACTTATTCCCATATCTTTCACATATCACTCAAGCTGTTTATCTCCCAGGTTGTTTACTCATAGCCCTCTGTCTTTCCTCCTGCACCCCACCTTGTACATTAAACACTAGCACAGCCTTTTTTTGTATTAGCTATCATGAATGTGTTAGTATACTTCCTGTTGTGCACTTCTTACATTTTTATACACTGTATTATGCTGTACTAGCTATCTGCAATGTAATACTTGCTCCTGTGTACCACTGTATTTGTACTCTCTCAATCCCATGTTCCCCTCTTGGAAATGAGCCCTGACTCAGCTTGCCTTTCCCAGTTATCAAAAGTTTAAATTTAAAGAAAAAAATGTATGTGTGTTTGTGAATGTGCGTGTGTGTGTGTGTGTGTATATATATATATATAGATATATATATATACTATGGTAGCACGGTAGTGCTACCATAGTTAGGGTTGAGGAGCCATTTCTATGTTAAACCCCAAATTTTGCACCTTAATAACTTTGCAACCGTTTGACGGAGTTACCTGAAATTTGGAATACATGATCAAGAACAATAGGCCTTGGGATCTGACAAGTTTTGTACTGGTTGGATATATGGCTGCTGAGTTATTAAGCGTGATCTGCACGTGCATTTATGCTTTTTCTGGAATTCTGCTGTTGCGCCTACAGGTCGCACGGTTTGTGTGACCTGCCCAAAATCTTCACAGAACATGCAGCCAGGGTTCCTGATGTGCCTTTCAAAGATTTTGTGAAAAAATATTAAATGGTTCAAAAGTTATTCAAAAAACAATTTCCCATTATAAGTCAATGGGAAAAGTTAACAAAAAGTTCGACAGTGTCGTAAATGCACTTTTTACTGTCTCAAATGGCCCTGTTACTGTCACAAATCTGCCATCTTGTTTTCAGTTAGTGATCAGAAAAATGCTTGGCATTTAAAATTGAGACCCTCTAGCAACCTAATTATTTTTGTATTCAGCTAGTCGGGCCCTGAGGATGCTAGCCATGTCTTTATTTTGGGGTAAAACACCCCAGAAATATCTTTTCAGATTTCTGGAAAAAGTACTTTTGCAAAGTAGTGTCGCACTCATGAAAGTGTCACAAATTTTTGCGAAAGCTTTCGAAAATTGCGACACTACTTTGCGACACTATGCCCAAAATAACAGTAATTCTTTGACACTCCGCTGCAAAAGAACGGTTGGGAGTTTTGGGCTGAAACTTGGAGGGAACACAGCTGACATCCACAGATGTGCTTTTCAGTGATGTATTGAAAAAATATCACATGGTGGCAAAGTTACAGTACTCCAAATTTGACATTTTTTCCCATAGGATAACATTACGGCGCCTAACGCATTACAGGAATCATTTGGCACCCTGCTGCAAAATAACGGTTTGGTCTTTTTTCCTAAAATATGGAGAAAAGACAGCCAACAGCCCACAGATGTGCCTTTCAGTGGTTTGGTGAAAAAATATTACAGGGAGGCAAAGTTCTGGCACTCTGAACTTCTCTTTTTTTCCCATAGGATAACATTACGGCATTCGCCGCGCCTTTCAGGGCCCGTATCTCAGAAACGGTGCGAGATACGGACTTTTCGTCAGAAAACTTCTTAGCCCCCCAATGGGAGCTAAGTACAAAACTAGCCAGGACAGTCGTAAATCATATGACTTTTAAATTTTTTTTCTACATTGTACAGTTCCTGAGATATAACCTATTTAGTATTCCAAGTCCTCATTTTCTGCTCCCATACCCATTATTATGCATACATTCTTTGTACTCACTGTCTTTCTCTATGCAGCTTTTGGGGAAAACCACCCTGTGCCTTTACATTACTGTTACCGTTGCCCTTTACGCTTGCGGTTCTGTACCCGATTAACTTACCGTTGACGTCTACGCCACCATGTGCGTTATCCTTTGCGTTTTCATTTGCACTTGTGTTTCTGTTATTTTTTGCCATTTGTGTCTACAGTACTGTTTCTCTTTTTGTTTCACTTTGCGTCACCATGCCCATTGACATTTCAGTTTGCAGCACCATGTTACTATGTGACAACAAATCAAGTGGCAGACCGTTCCCGTCTACACCACCGTGTGCGTTGCCCTTTCTGTTTCTCATTTGCAGTTGTGTTACCATGTGCGCCACTGTTAGCACTTCTGTTTGCATTGCTGTTCCTGTTACTATGCCACAAGACATTCCCTTTATACTTCTGCTGCTTTACACATGTCATGGGGTGAGAGTTAGGGCTGACGATCCCAATGCGCACACCAATGCCGGTTGGGGTGGGGGTCCAAGGGGTTTTCAACCATAACACCGAATTTCCTCACTTTGTCACTGTGAAACAACCTAACTAATGCATTAAATGGAGTTTTTGCCTCTAATATATATATATATATATATATATATATATATATACACACACATGATGCAAAATGGTCATCTGTAAATAGCATTACTACCTAGTTGTGTTGTGAAATGCTGCAAATAACTAATCACTGTTGTGTTTGTTGAGGTATAGCAGCATCATCCTTTAATGGGAATTTAAATACCCCAGTCTGCCTGCCTAGGTAATAGAAGTTCTCTTTCTTAGAATGGTTGAGTTGCTATCACTAGAAGTCAAGAGTGTAGGTTCAGTTATTATCAAATGCTCTTTGTGAGACAGCTCTGAGTAAGGGAAAAGAAGCAACACATCAGCAATTGGTTTTACTGGGTAAGCAGCAGTTTTCTTAATCAATATGTCTTTTTTTTACAGTAAATTTGTTTCAACTTAAAATAAAGTGTTAGTGTTTTTTTTCCTTTTACTTCCTTTGCCAAAATGGTAATTTACCTATTTTTCTTTCCTTTCATTCCTGAGCTATGCTATAGGATTTTGAAGTTTTTTAAAGTACCTGCATCTGTGTCATGTCCATCATGAAAAAATTAAATGTATTGGTACAATAGTGTGCTGTTTGCCATCAAAAATATATGGTAGCTTATCCTAATACATTCACTGAATTAATAATGTATTATTGACAGGTAACCTCAGTAGAAGAGATTTTTAAAAATTGTGAATGGTCATCATCTTTATTGACTTAAGTCATTAGCTAGAATATTAGCTAAAAACAGTTTTATAAATATCTGCACCATTTAAAATATACTAAGAATTCATCTAATGATGCCAAACATATACCCCAAAAGAAAACTATATAATGACAGTTTGCTGATTAACAAATATTACTTTTTACAGTGAAAAGGCAAACACTGAAAAAAGAGAAAGGGACGTGTAAAAATGTAAACCATAGTATATGAGACCACAATGGTAGCACAAGGGGCCATATTATATTCTACCATAGTATGCAGAAAAGCACAACCACATAAAATGTATTTTAACAAGCAACAAAGTTGCTGTAAGAACTCACCAACAAACCTTCTGGTAAAATAAACATAGCATTTAAAAGCATCCACAAGTCATCAAGTTTATAATATAATTATTAAATGCTAACTGCCATAGTACTCCATGTAGCAAAGATTCAATGAGCACAGAAACTAATGCCATTAGCAGAACTGCTTTCTCAGATCAATGGGCAGTAGTACCACCTGGTTATCAACTTAATGCTTAGTAAAATTTCATGTTTCTGCCACTATATTATCTTCCTACTGGGTCATAATGTTGTATGCTAAATAGCATGTGAGATTATTGCTAACCCAAAAGAGTGCTGTCCAGGACAATGAATGGTGCAATACCACATATACTGCTTGCCGCAGTATTGCACTATTCACACACTCCCAGGCAGAGGAAAAGACATCTGCTGGGAGTCGGTCCCACTGAGCAGCTGCTGTGACTCACTGGACTGAGCCACAACAGCAGAAACCCAGGTGCTACATCTGGGACCGGGTTTGATTCTCAGTCCCATACATTTTATTTATTTAAACAGTTTATGCGCTCCCAGAGTTGGACCCCCATGGAGTTGAGAATCTTCGGTGGGGGTGTCTTGTGGCACAGCCCTCCATAACAGGGGATGTGAGGGGTGGAGCCCCCCCACAGAAAAAATACGTAGGCCACATGGCAATATTGCACTGTATTGGCAGCTCGATTTTGCCATGCGGCCTAATGTTTTGCAACATTATGATCCCATGCCTGTTATCTTATAAGAAGCTGTTTCAGCTACAAAAAATAAATGAAATAAAGAAGGATAAAAATATCCAGCACTGAGGCAGGGAATGTGTTTTGGTTGGTGAGTGGAACCACTATGATTAATAGCACCCGCTCACTAGGTAACTTACTGGTACAGTGCCTGATTATATGGCAAGGATCAGTGAAGAAGACCAGAATGTGTCCCACATTTACCTGCCTAAATTGTGGTCCATATTCAGCAGCCCTTTCTGTCCAATTAGTGTATTATTTTTCCTTCAGAGATCACATACTTTACTTGTGAACCTGGAGATCCATTTTTAAATTCCATAAATGCTACTTTTACTCACTGTGTAGCTCTGAGCTAGATAATTAACCTCTCTATGCTTAACCTGTAATTTTAATCGAATGAGGTTTGTTAAATTTAAAGGGGCAAGCACTATTGTCCACCGGGCCTCAGCCACTGGGAGAAGGAGGAAAAGTGGTGTAGGAGAAAGCTAACCTCATAAGAGAGGTCACCAAGGGGAAAAGTACAGAAAGAAGAGAGAGCAGAGATGATTGGATGGGGTGGGCTAGAAGGGAAGGGGTTAAAGGGCTTAAAAAGTTGCTGCAAGGGGTCTCAGACTTCACTTTTTGCAGCAAATAGAGTTTTTCATTTACTCGAGTCAGCACATTCTGATTGGCAAACATGTATCTTTTAAGTGTAATTTATAACTTCAGGAGGCTTTTTGGTAAACTGGATAGATCTTTGTTTAATGAATATTGCAGTTAAAAAAAAAAGAATGCTTTTAAATATCTAGATTTTGTGTGCCCAGCTGTGGAACAGTTCCTGTCTAGTGAGCATTCTTGAAGCAGAAGGGTAAAGTATATTTTATATTTCTCTTTGTCAAACTCTTTTGAAGGAGGTAGGAATTTGGGTTCCAATTATTTCTTCATGATTTTCATTGAGAATTTGTGCACAGGGTGTGTTTATTTGCTTTTTCTGAGGCTTCCTCCTTTTGGTGCCAAAATAACAGTTTGAATTGACTCATTGCAGGTTCCCAAGGAGATTCTGGATGGGCACCAGTCCCCATTTTTCTGAGCTGTGGTATACTGCAGTTTCGTGGGAAATGTATGCAAAATACTGGTTGGGGTCCAGTAACTAATCATGATGGAAAGCCATATCAGGGCCATGGGCCTGGCCATGTGGTACTGGTATACAGGATGCTCCGTTGTGAATGAGGGAACAGTTGTGACTTCTAATGTACAGCACTGCTGCTATAGAGGGGCAGGTTTTCTTTAAGACAAGGGAAAATGGAGATTTAAAAAGTTCAGACCCTGTTTTTGGGTGCATATTTCAAATTTTTGTAAAATCTGAGAATGTATTAACTGCACAATGGTTGCTTGTGGGTATACATGAGTGAACACGATCTGGATATCATTGTAGGCCAATATAGGCCTCAAGCCATGTGACCACTTGGAACTTATCGAGGATATTCACAGGATACCTAACATGGGAACTATACTTAGTGGTCTCGTTGCAAATAAGAATTAATAAATATGACTACTTGCTCTGATATTGTTTATAGACATTATTGCTGTTACGCATGTGTGAACTGGGAGTCCAAATGATGCTGGGTTACAAATGTCGAATCACAAAAGGGAGAACTTATATTTAAGTGCAGGCAATCAATGAAAAAAGGTTTTTACAAAGTGAGTACCCATAATGACTGCAGTCATGGAATATAATGCTATGTGCAAACTAACAAAAAAGGTCAAAGCTGCAAATTGCATTTATACTCACAGAGATATATACAGATACATCCAGTTTAAATGTAGGAATGAGCCTGAGGGGAGCTACACAGCAGAAATAGCACACCAGCAAGAAGACATTATATATGCCATAACAGACAGTTACTGTTGGGGACAGGGAGATCTTACACTACCACCAGGCAGTACAAAAGTACTTCAGTTCTCAAAATAATGAGGTTGGTCCCATACAGGTGCCGAGGGAATGGCCATTACTTTACAAAATGGAGCCAGCAGTCATTTTAGGCTGAATATAGGAGAGAGACTGGACACCATTTTGCAAGAAAGCATACACAAAAAAATAATAATGTAAGAAATAAGTACATCAAACTAACCAATTATATACATTAACAGTAAGGTTTCACCCTACATTGGGGCACCTAAGTTGGAGTCATAGAAAGAGTTTTGGAGCATACAAAAAGGGGGGATCGGGTGTTTTAGCAGGAGCTTGTATTTTGGTAAAAAAAGGAAGTGTAGTAATATCCAAGTGCAGACTACTCTTGATAGATGGCATGGTGGCTGGTCAACCAGAAAGGCAGATCTGGACAGTTGAGACAATGCTCATAGGCCCAGCAGGACATATTGTATAAGATGATTAACTGTTTGGAATTTGTGTTATAGCACCTGCTACAACAAGATTTTAAAGATGTCACAAAGAAGAGCAAAATGACCAAGGCTAACACCTTTAAGGCCATAGTGGACATAGTGGGCAAAGTAAAAACAATTTGGGAATTGGAAGAAGAACTAGAAGCTGGGTGAAGGAAAAAGACCGAAGTAGACAGGTCAGTGGGGGATGCTGCAAAAGAAGGTAAAGCCATCAAAAAATGGAGAGCAATGAGTACCAATGCCCATAGTCTGAGTAACAAGCTTCCTGAATTAGTGGCCTTGATGGAGGAGGAACATCTGGATATAGTGGCAGTCACAGAAACATGGTACACACAAAACCATGACTGGGACATAAACATACCAGGATACACTATCTACAGGAGGGACAGGGAGGGTAAAAGAGGAGGAGTAGCTCTTTACGTAGGGGAAGGAATCAATGCAACAGAAAAAAGGGAAAACAGGGAGGAGAAGAAGCACAGTGGGTAAATTTGGAGACGGCAATGGCACCACAATCCGCTGGGGTTGATACAGACCCCTTCTCAGGGGAGAAAGGGACAAGGAAATGATAGAAAGAATACTTAGAATGGCAGAAAAAGGAGATATTGCTGATGGGTGATCTGAATATGCCAGATGTTAACTGGAATGCAGTTGCAGCAACCACTTCAAAAGAGTAGGAGTTATTCTAGATGCCCTACAAGGGGCATGTCTTAGACAACTAGTATTGGAGCCCACTCAAGGGGAGCAATCTTAGACCTGGTTCTCTCAAATGGAGATGAAGAGGATCACAGATGTATAAGTGGGTAGCCATCTGGGAACTAGCGACCATCGAACAGTATAGTAAACACAGCAATAGAGTCAAGCCATACAAAGGCAAAAGTACTGGACTTTAGGAGGCTGACTTTGCCAAAATGGGTGAGTGCCTAAGGAATGCACTAGCAAATGGGCAGGAATGAGGGTGGAAGAACAATGGGGAATAATAAAACTGCCATCACAGAGGTAACAAGCCTTTGTGTGAAGCAAATTAACAAATGAAACGATGTAAGAAACCACTATGGTTCTCAAAGGAAGTGGCAGTGAAGGTTCAAGAAAAAGAAAGCATTCAGGAAGTACAAGGAATCACAGAAGGAGCAGGACAGGGAACTGTATCAGTTAAAGCAAAAGGAAGCTGGGAAGGCAGTCAGAACAGCAAAGGCCCAAACCGAGGAAAAGATAGCCAACTCTGTTAGAAGGGATAAAACCTTTTATAGGTACATCAGGGTGAAGGAAGACCAAGGGAGGGCTAGTGAGGCTTAATAAAGAGAGAGTGTGGGTAGAGGGTGACTGTGAAAAGGCAGAGATACTAAACAAATATTTTGCTCAATATTTACAAAGGAAGTGGGGGAGGTACCTAAAACAAACAGTAGAAACACTCTGGATACAGAAGTTGATACCAGCCCATTTACAGAAGAAAGGGTTCTGAAAGAACTCTTAAAACTGAAGGTGGACAACGCAATGGGGCCTGATGGGATTCATCACAGAATTCTAAAAGAACTAAGGGTAGAACTAGTGACACCACTGGCTACCCTCTTTAACAAATCATGGGAGGATAGGGGGGTGCCCGAGGAATGGAGAAGGGCAGATGTGATTCCCCTTCACAAAAGTGGGAGCAAGGCAGAAGCAGAAAACTACAGACCTGTTAGTTTAACCTCAGTGGTAGGGAAAATGATGGAATCACTTCGAAGGAAAGAATTGTTGATATCTAGAGGCCAGAGGGCTCAGGACCCAAGGCAGCATGGATTCACAGCGGGAAGGTCATGCCAGACAAATCTGATAGATTTCTTTGACTGGGTGACCAAAGTAGTAGATCAGGAAGGGCTGTGGACATGGCCTACCTAGACTTCAGTAAGGCATTTGACACAGTCCCACACAAAAGATTAATATACAAGTTAGCCAGCCTGGGAGTGGGTCCCAAGATGACAGCCTGGGTAAAGAATTGGCTGGAGAATAGGACACAGAGAGTAATAGTAAATGGAGTCCACTCTGAAGAAAGGGAGGTTACTAGTGGGGTACCACAGAGTTCAGTATTAGGACCGGTCCTCTTCAATGTCTTTATAAGTGATATTGCAGAGGGACTGGAAGGAAAAGTATGTCTCTTTGCAGATGACACAAAGATCTGCAACAGAGTTGATGCACAAGGTGGGGTGGAAAGGATGAGAAGGGACTTGGCAAGGTTAGAGGAATGGTCAAATGTATGGCAGCTTAGATTCAATGCTAAGAAGTGCAAGGTAATGCACCTGGGAAACAAAAACCCAGGGGAAGAGTACACAATGGGGGGTGAGATACTAACAACAACAAAAATGGAAAGGGACCTGGGGGTAGTCATATCAGATGACCTAAAGGTGGGAAAGCAATGTGAGAGGGTAGCAAGGAGGGCTGGGGGGATACTGGGATGCATAGGGAGAGGCATCACCAGTAGAAAACAGGAAGTTATTATCCCTCTGTACAGACAGTTGGTGAGACCCCATCTGGAGTACTGCGTGCAGTTCTGGAGACCCAATCTCCACAATGATATAGACAGGATGGAGGCTGTCCAGAGGAGGGCAACTAAAATGGTGCAGGGCCTGTACCAGAAGACATATGAAGAGAGACTTAAGGAGCTGAATATGTATAGCCTTGAGGAAAGGAGAGAGAGGGGGGACATGATAGAAACTTTCAAGTATCTCAAGGGAATCAACAAAGTCCAAAAGGGTAGCATCTTTCAAAAAAAGAGGTGTGCAAGAACAAGGGGGCACAATGTGAAGATAGAAGGGGGGCAGCTCAGAGTTAAGTTAAGGAAGTATTGTTTCACAGAGAGGGTTGTGGATGCATGGAGTGGCCTTCCAGAGGAGGTGGTGGAGTCAAAAACAGTGGTGGAATTCAAGCATGCATGGGACACTCATAAGGCAATTCTAGGGGGTTGGGGTAGGAAGAAGTAGGCTGCTGGTTAACTAGGATCTGCAGCTTATCAAATAGGTAGGGAAATGGGCAGACTGGGTGGGCCAAGCGGTCCTTATCTGCTGTCAAAATCTATGTTTCTATGTTAAAGCAGAAGGCAGAGAATGGGAAGAAGGACAAGGGCAACAAGGCCCACTGAAGGCCCTTGCCCTACTCTGCACCAGAGGAGCCTGTGGCACCGGTCCCTCTCCCACTGGTGCCTGCCCCTTGCCCCTGCCACCACTACCAGTACCTGAGTCTAGACCATTGCTTTGCCTGTCCTCCACAGCCTGAGGAATCAATTGAACTGCTTTTGCCATCAGGTCCCTCTGTCTCCAACACCACCAGACATCAACCAGCAAGCTCGACCTGCTACACCAAGGCGGTCCTAGTCCCAGATCTAGCCCCAAAACAGGTAATGAAGCCCCATCACAGGTAGTAGTATAAAAGTATGTGGAGCAAATGTTCAGGGCCTTGGGGATGAAGGGTGGGACAATTCAAGAAGGCATTGGCAGAAATTAAGAAAGGTAAGCCATAGAATATTAAAGTGGAACAGGGGACCACACTGTGTGAGGAATGGGTCACGAGGGAGATAGGGTCTCAGGGCATGAGAATAGGGAGCATGTGCCTCTAGCCACAAAGAAAAAATTTGGAAAGGAGAGTTTGTTAATATATTGTTAATATATTCGCTTGGTTAGTAAAGAGGCCATCAATAAATATGACAAACAAGAATGCATAGGAAAGAAGGACATGGAAGCAGCTGTGGTGCTGCTGGGAAAAGGGAAGAGGAAAAAGCTAACAAGAGAAGACCAGGGATTCATAGTTAGTGGGGTTTATGATTTACTGAGCAATAGTAATTTATTCCGCTGCTCACCTACTCCTTAATAATCAGAAAGGCCAAGATGCATGAAGGCAAAAACTGGTTACAGTACAGTGAACAGCTGAGTCAGCAAATGGTGACATTGGGAATGTTAGATGGGACACCAGGCAATCCAATTTGTGCTAGATTGTTTGACAAGCACTGGGAATAATAATGGGAGGGGAAAGGATACAAAACTTGGTTCAGAAATGCTGATGGGGTATAATATGATGTTTTGCTCATGGCGCAGTGTCGTTTCAGGCATGCTTGCTCAAAATGTGGGGAGTACCACCCAACTTCAAAATGGTTCAATACTGGCTCTGGGGATGGGTGAGCAGTCCTTTTGAGGTGGTCAGGGGTTATCGAGGTCTGCAGTGGGGTGGGGGTAATAGGTGGAGGGTGTACAGGGTGGGTGAGGCCACAGTCAGTAGTAGCCATCAGATTCAAACAAGAGTACTGTTAGCCCAGTCTACTGAGGCCAACCCACCAAGAGAACCACACCTACTAGATATCCTGCTCATTAATTGTCACCACCATATTACTGACCTGGGTGTCCTACCCAAGGCCTTAGCGACTACTCCCAATCATCTTCAGCTGGTTCTGTCAGCTACCTAAACCACCAACCCATATCGCCATTCATCATCAACTATGCCCAGGAGGGATAGCCAAACTCAAAATATCTAATTAACTGGGGCTGGTCCCTATTTCCCAAGCCCAGCACACAGATGATGCATTGCACTACTTCTCCACCAACTTTAATACTGCTTGTCACGCTTTGGCACCGACCATCAAAGAGACCACTAAGAAGCGTAATGCCCCCTGGATCACCCCAGAACTCCTACAACAGTTCAAAATAAGTGACAACCTTTGGCACTGTGCCACTGCCTCTGGTTTGCTAAGCGACAGGCAGGCCTATAATACTGCCCACAATAAGTGTACCTGGGCAATCCACAAGACTGGATTACGCGAACTGCACTGGCTGCCTGTTTGGTGGCGGATCACCTTTAAGGTTGGTCTACTAACCTTTAAAGCCCTACATGATCAGGGACCCGGTTACGTGAAAGATCTCCTGTTACTCTATTGCCCCCTCCGTCCTCTTCGTTCCACCAATGAGGGATTGCTGGAGATTCCCAGGATTCGATTAAAAACATCCCAGAATTCTAAAAGAACTAAGGGTAGAACTAGTGACACCACTGACTACCCTCTTTAACAAATCATGGGAGGATGGGGTGGTATCCGAGGACTGGAGGAGGGCAGATGTGATTCCCCTTCACAAAAGTGGGAGCAAGGCAGAAGCAGGAAACTATAGACCTGTTAGTTTAACCTCAGTGATAGGAAAATGATGGAATCACTTCTAAAGGAAAGAATTGTCGCATATCTGGAGGCCAGAAGGGCACAGGACCCTAGGCAGCATGGATTCTCAGCAGGAAGGTCATGCCAGACAGAATCTGATAGATTTCTTTGACTGGGTGACCAAAGTAGTAGATCAGGGAGGGCTGTGGACATGGCCTACCTAGACTTTAGTAAGGCATTTGACACAGTCCCACACAAAGATTAATATATAAGTTAGCCAGCCTGGGAGTGGGTCCCAAGATGACAGCCTGGGTAAAGATTGGCTGGAGAATAGGACACAGAGAGTAATAGTAAATGGGTCCACTCAGAAGAAAGGAGGTTACTAGCGGGGTACCGCAGGGTTCAGTATTAGGACCAGTCCTCTTCAATGTCTTTATAAGCGACATTGCAGAAGGACTGGAAGGAAAAGTATGTCTCTTTGCAGATGACACTAAGATCTGCAACAGAGTTGATGCACAGGGTGGGGTGGAAAGGATGAGAAGGGACTTGGCAAGGTTAGAGGAATGGTCAAATGTATGGCAGCTTAGATTCAATGCTAAGAAGTGCAAGGTAATGCACCTGTGAAACAAAACCCAGGGAAGAGTACACAATGGGAGGTGAGATACTAACAACAAAAATGGAAAGGGACCTGGGGGTAGTCATATCAGATGACCTAAAGGTGGGCAAGCAATGTGAGAAGGCAGCAAGGAGGGCTTGGGGGATACTGGGATGCATAGGGAGAGGCATCACCAGTAGAAAACAGGAAGTTATTATCCCTCTGTACAGACAGCTGGTGAGACCCCATCTGGAGTACTGTGTGCAGTTCTGGAGACCCAATCTCCGCAAAGACATAGACAGGATGGAAGCTGTCCAGAGGAGGGCAACTAAAATGGTGCAGGGTCTGCATCGGAAGACATATGACTTAAGGAGCTTAATATGTATAGCCTCGAGGAAAGGAGGGAGAGGGGGGACATGATAGAAACTTTCAAGTACCTCAAGGGAATCAACAAAGTCCAAGAGGGTAGCATCTTTCAAAACAAGAGGTGTGCAAGAACAAGAGGGCACAATTTGAAGATGAGGGGGCGGCTCAGAGGTAATTTAAGGAAGTATTTTTTCACAGAGAGGGTTGTGGATGCATGGAATGGCCTTCCGGAGGAGGTTGTGGAGTCAAAATCAGTGGTGGAATTCAGCATGCATGGGATAGTCATAAGGCAATTTGGGGGTGGGGGTAGGAAGAAGTAGGCTGCTGGTTAACTAGGATCTGCAGCTTATCCAGTAGGTAGGAAATGGGCAGACTGGGTGGGCCAAGCGGTCCTTATCTGCCGTCACATTCTATGTTTCTATGTTTCTCTGTTTCTATGTTTCTATCAGGATCTTGTGCTTTTGCTTTCTCAGTGCCAACCCTGTGGAATTCTCTACCTCGTTGGTTGAGAGAATGCCCAACTGTCGATAGATTCAAAATGGAGTTAAAGACTTATTTATTTAGTTTAGCTTTTCCTAGCTATGGATGATTTATTTTATGCTTGTTTTAAAATGTTATCTTTATGTGTATGGTTTTTATGTACAGCACCTTGGTTTTGAAAGGTGCTATAAAAATAAAGATGATTTGAAGACCAAGGTGGAGCACTACAGAACCACCCTAGTCACCTCCTGGGGTAGCACAAGAAAGTTCTGGGATAACATCAATGAACTTAATGGTAAATCACGTTCCTCCCCCACACACAATTTAGTGTTAATGGCACTTCCACCACAGACACACTTCATGTAGCTAACTGCCTCAACTCCACCTTCTTAGACCTCAGCTCAGTCTTCCCTAGCAACTTTTTCAATCCAATTCAGCCTACCCTACTACCATAGCTCCTCCACCCCTTCAAACTTAGAGTCATTACCCCTACAGAAGCAAAAGCCTACCTGTCCAAAGCCCTCCAGAGCACCAATTACTGCAAAACACATTTCATATGCTTATCCTATACCTTGCGCTTATACTCGGTTATCTCCCAACTCACAGACCTTCTAAATCTGTCCCTGCACCTGTGCCAGTTCCTAGCCTCATGGAAAATGGAAGTGATAACACCAGTATTAAATTGTGGCAACAGCTCCTCCCAAACAACTATCGTCCATCTCGATTCTCACCCCACTCTCTAAAGCCCTTGAAAAGATCATGGACAATCAGCTCACTGACTACCCACTCACACACAACCTCTTATGTAGGAAACAGCATTGTTTCAGAGCTAGTCATAACACTACGACCACCCTCATAGAATTCACTAACTCCCTGCACTCCACGCTTGACAAGGGGCACCTCACTGGGGCCGTGTTTATAGACCTGTCAAAGGCCTTCTACATGGTTTCTGACTCCCTCCTTCTTAACACATTACAGCAAATTGGGGTCTCTCATTATTCACTCTCATGTTTCTCCAGCTATCTTTCATCTAAAACCCAATGTGTTAAAATGAATAATACCATATCTGCTATGCTGCCTGTGTGCTCAGGAGTTCCCCAACGATCTATCCTGGGTCCCATGCTGTTCAGCAGCTACTTCAATGCCCTGCCTAAATCGTGCCCCAGCAACAATTCTCCTCTATGTAGATGATGCTGTTCTTTATGCTGCACATCCTGATCATCTCTCTCTCTCTCCAGCATACCTTTCAAAACTCTGTCTCTCAGATTGAACACTGGTTTGCTGAACACAGATTGGTGGTCAGCATTAAAAAATCTAAGACGATGCTCTATGCCCACCGCCAAAACAGATCAAAGGATTTCCCTGAAATACTCCACACCTCACTCATCCCACTGGAACAGGTCCAAAAGTATAAGTATCTAGGTATTACATTTGACTCTTCCCTTTAGTTCAACGAATGTATAAAAATCCTCACCTCTGCCACCAACACCTGCATTGGTCTCCTTTACAGACATAAAGACTGCCTGCCAACTGAAGCACTTCACCTAGCCATTACCCCCTTAGTCTTATAGCTGGTGGACTATGGCCACACAATCTATGCTGCCACCGACCCTATGGCGCTTCATCAAATACAAGTAGTCATCATTGGCCTGCCGCTGCTCTCTGGTGCCAACAGAAATACACTTACCTGCACCCTATACGCGCCACCAATATACTATCCCTTGAGGAAAGACTGTTATACCAGACCTGTCTCTTCACCAAAAAATCCACCTGGGTTTAACCTCAATAGGTGTTATGGCTTCTCTCAGGCAGCCACCATCTCAGCGTCCACATGGGCCACCCAAAAACTAGCTGGAAGGTACCTAGGGTCAGGACCACCATGGCCCAGCGATCCTTCCCCTTAGAGTTCCTTCCTGGTACAATGCCTCCAATGACTGTCACATCAATCACCAATCTACAGCAGGTCCTTTTAAAGCCACTTTAATGGCCCATATCCTCTCCTCATGTCAATGCCAGTCTAACAGGTAACCTGTGGATCCTGCACCTTGCCACTAGGCCATGCTCCCACCCTTGGCTCGGCAGTGGAGAGCCCTCACTATTTCTAGCTTACAGGCTTCTCATCTCCCTTGGTTACCATATTGTTGCACTGGGCTATGAATTCATTTTATTATGTATAAGACAAGGCCACCCTGCTGGAAATATTACCTAAATGGGTCAGCACACTGTTCTGGGGCGAGGGGTTAAGGAACCAGAAAGTCACTTTCTGATGTGATGACAGGCTAGTAGAAGAGGTGCTGAACAAGAGTGGGGCCATGTCCAAGACCATCATGAGGGTGTAATGTCAACTAGTATTGCAGGGAGTTAGGCTTAATAAGTCATTTAGGCAAGGCACATCATGGGGACACAGAACAACATAGCTGACAGCCCCACTGTCTACGGCTGGACAGATTCTGGGACATCACTCCAAGGGCAGAAGCACAGAGGACTCTGGTACCAGCATTCATTTAGAAATTGGCTGGAGATAACTGAGTTGCTGTTCCTTAACTCTTGGTCCCTAGGATGCTAAAGGCATACCAGGGTTGTGTCAAGTTTTCAGGCCTTAAGACAGCGACAACACACAGAGGTAAGGGACAGTGACAGAGGATCAAGTAGAGACTTATGTGGTACATGGGTGGAAACAGGGATAGCTCACACCACTTAGGGGTGCACGTGTCTGGTATTAGTCTAGTATGCAACATGAAGGATGGGGATCTCACAAAAGCATGTTGCTAAGCAGAATGATACAGAGGTGGTTCAGGATACAAGCTCTGGTCAGAGCCCATATGGCTGTGGAGAGCTTTTGGGATTTTTACCCATTATTTCTAATGAATTTGCACAATGCAGATCTGCAGAAAGGCATTTTAAATGTGGTCTGCCTTCTACACATTTTACAACGTGTGTTCCTAGAAAATGCCTGCCGATTGCTATATATTTAGCCTGGATAGTTCACAGAAGAAATGGCATCTTATTTTCAGTGGACGTTACATCTACACAATATTATGCTGCGCATGTGTAAAATCAGAATGCACTAAAACCAATATTTTACATCAGGGAATATATTAAGTGCTGGATCGATTCACGAGCAGAAAGATGTGTTGCAAAAAGAGGGTGCATCGGTCGGCTATGGGTTCCATATTTTCGGGACCCCAATGCAGATAGGATCATACCACTCTATTGGCCAGTGGCAGAGCACTCACCGTAGGATGCTGGAATGTGTTATACATAGGCATGAGCTATAAGTGGGTGATAACACCCAGTGGCCATACTCCTCAGGCACTCGAAAGTGGATCCATCATCCCGGTGCCATTTCAATGCTCAGTGTGGATGATACCCACTCACACAGGTCCCAGAAACAGGCATGTCACAGCTGACCTTGCATTCATTTGTATTGGGGAACAGCGAATGAACTATCTATAGCCTGAAGTGTACATTGCAAATGGCATTACAGGATGCTGCACCCCATGGCACCCATGGATACTTTAGCAGTCCAAATGGTGGCATGTTACACAGGGAAACAGGGGAGAGTGTGCACTTGCAGCGGTGCATGACAGCAGAAAGATACAGCATCAGCAAGGCATGCATTGGAGGTATGTAAATTCCCTCTTCAGTTTGCCAGGAATGTACACACGGCTGCATACACTGGTGAATCTGCAGCTGGCATGGTGCCCCAATGCATGGTGCAGCCAGCTGGGTCAATCCAGAGTGCAGGTCCCCAGCCTATGTTCAGTGCAGTCAATTTCTGGCCATGGCAGGGTGTGGAGGGCAGTGCCAGTCTTTGCATCAGGTTGGGTATGGAGGGAGTGAGGGTGTCTGTGTACGGGGTGGTGGATGGGAGTCCTCTTGACCATGGATCTGGACCATGGCTTCCTCTGGTGCAATTGGGTCTCAGGGGGCCCTACACTATGGAGCTCTTCAGGGGTGGAGTTGGCTAAACTGGAATGGAAAGGTGGTACTCTAGTCCACCAGGTTGCTTTTGCCCCTGGTGCATATCTGCAGCCTGTCTGTGGGTGGTTGGTCAGGTTAGGCCAGCTATTCATGGCATAACTGTGGGCTGTGATGCTTTGGACTGTGATTGGCATATTCCCATGGAATAGACTGCAGCATGGCATATGCATGGGATTGCCCCTCGACTTGAATGACATACCATTTGTGTGTGCCCTGGCCCATTCCCTTGCGGCTGGCGATTCTGCATGATTCAATACTGTACTGCTGCACATTGTTGGAGTTGTGTGGCACGTCTCCTTTTTCCACCGGGTGTGCATTTCTCCTTTGAATACGGGGGCCCCTGGAATAGGTTGCCTGAATAAATACATTATAGAAATGGTAAAATCATGACCCCACTGAAAACAAGATACTGCATCTAATCTAATAAGCTGGACATTTTATAAGTATTAAGTGTTTGATAAAAGTTTTGTTCAGGCTTGAGAAAGTCTCTTAAAATGTTTTTAATATATGCAATTTTGGTTTTTTTATTTTATGTCCAATTTAAGGGTTGTTTCTTTTGATAAAAATGGTAGTTTTCATTTAGATTTTTCTTGTTCATACTGCACAAGTCATGAATATGGTTGGACCACAGAGGGTATATCCTCCCCAAATGTTTGCTAAAATAATTATGTTTTCAAGCCCCCCTTAAGGGCCTCCAATAAGGAGGGCCTCCCTCAAGGCTCTAGGCAGGGTATTCCAGAGGACCAGACCCACCATCTCATAGCCTTGTCCCCCAAAGTCTTCAATCTGGCCCTAGGAACCACCAGGAGGCCCTCCCCAGAGGAGTGCAGTGGGCAAATGGGGATGTGCAGATGCAGGAGCTCAGCCAGGTAGTCTGAGCCCAACTTTGTAGGGTTTTGTAGGTTAACAATCGCTTTTAAATGAGATGCATGACTTCAGTGGCAGATAATGCAGATTATGCAACACCAGTGAGCTATGGCATGATCTTGAGAGGCCAGTAAGAACTGGGCAGCTGCATACTGCAGCAGCTGCAGGCACCACAGCATACCTCTACTAATCCCAAGGTAGAGAGCATTACAGTAGTCCAACTTGCACATGTAACACTGTGACTTTTTAAAGGAGCCCACAGTAATAGTGTAAACACAGAGCCATGTGCAATATTTTTCAGTCTATATTTTGCCCATTCTACAAGTGACACAATTTCATCTAACTCAGCTAATTCTACTTGGGCCTACATAACAGCAGAGTGTGTTATTTTCAGCCTTATTATTCTGGCTTCAGTGACAGTAGTTACAGGAACTTCAACACTTCTATAGGGTTTCATCATAGCTAGGTGGATACCTGAAGGATCTCACGGCGACGATCGACAATTGCAATTGATGCAACATTACCTGACACCTCTACATTGACCCGTAATTGCAGTTAGAATGGTGCTGGCATGTAAGAACATCTTGTTTTAAGTGGGACTGCCCATCCCCACTTTAAGACTATCAACTCAAGATGGAGCTGAGTTGGGGTGGAGCTTGAGGAAGGGTGCCAGGGTCCAGGCAGACTTTACAGTGATGTAGCAATGCTGTCTGTATCAATCACGTTTCTGTAAAGTTGTCGCTGTGGAGACAGTATACCATACTGGAATACTTGGTATGGACACTTCTTTCATGGATTCTGTCTTATAGTTTTTGCCACTGGCTATAATCACTTACTGTGATAAAAAGTACTCTTCCAGACTATTCTTTCAGCTTTCAAACAATTTTACATTTATACAGTAAATGGTTTACTATTTTCTACATAAAATATTGTGTATATCTATAAGGAAAAGTCAGTTCCCCTTCTAAAGGTTAACAGTAATACCCTTAAAGGAGCTAGAACATGCTTTACATTTAAATTAATTCCCCACTCTTTAACTAATGTGAAGGGAAGTCAATTCTTCTTACCTTGTTTAGCAAATCCAATGGTCAGGATTATTCCTAGCAGGAGCTTCATCTTTATAATTCCTTCTGCAATCTGACAAAAACACTTTCTTTTTTATTTATTTAACCAGGTATAGCACAGTAAGCTGAAAGCATTTTACAGGAGCGACCTGGGAGCACAAGGAGGTTAAGTGACTTGCTCAGGGTCACACAGTATGCAAGTGGAAGCTATGGATTCAAACCCAGGTCTGGTCTGCTGGATGTCACCAGATTTGCAGCTCAGAATCTTAGACCACTGCACTATACTGCCCCAATTTCAGTTGTATGCAATGTATCAATCAGCTCTGTACAAGCAGAAAGTAAAATGACTCAACCTTGTAGCCAGTTTACCTACTGAATGTATGCTCCAGCAAAATGAATGTGGGCTTGGTAAGTGATACCAAATTTTTGACTATTAGCATGACTACTGAAGTCAAGGGCTGCAGTATACCACACCAATGTGTATCTGTGCCTGCTCGGGTGGTGTACAACCACAGAGGAACAATCCACAAGATACAGGGATGTCAAGACAGAATGGAATTCAGGTCTTGGTAATGAATGCTAGCTTAAGAGCTGAAATGGGATTGCTTTAGAAAAGGAATGATGTGTGTAAGGCCTCAGAAGTACTAAACAGACAAAAAGCCAGGAAAACTGAAAACACATCAATAATGTTACTTTTGAATCCTGTTTGAAAATTGTTACTGAAATGATTACGTGAAGACTTGATGTTATTGTAGTTGTTTTTTTAATCATAGAATCCTGCAGTAAGAAAAGGACCATTCAGACCAGCGAGTCTGCCCAAAAGACATAGCCCCCAACTCCACTACCCTTTTACATCCTACCCCTCTGCCCTCTCTCTCCTCTCCCCTGCCTAACCCCATGCAGTTATCCCATGCACTTTTGAATTTCTCCATCATATCCACCTCCACAACCCAATCCAGCAACCCGGTCCATGAACCTACAGCCCATTCTGAGAAGTAACATCTCCTTATGCCCCCCCTAAATTTGCCCCCCTGCAGCTTAAATGCATGACCTCTGGTGGTTTTGGTTTTGCTCAGTATCCGTATGCTATTTCCCTATAACCTTATTTATTCACTTCATATATTTGAAGGTTTCCACCATTCCCCCAATTTCCCTTCTAATCTCTAGCATATAAAGACCAAGCTCCTCCTGCCTCTCCACATATTGTGCCCCCTGTATCCACTGGATCATCTTAGTCACCCTTCACTCTACTCTCTCGAGCCTACCCTTGTCACCCTGCAAATGAGGCCTCCCGAATTAAACTCCATACTCCAACTTTTGAATTGCTAACAACATATGTATAATACTGATTAGCAGCCTCAGAGACACTCCATGGCAAATTAAAATGAAGAACAGCTGGAACATACAAAACACCAACTGCAAACAGAGGAATGGATGGTGCTGTATCTCATGCTTGCCACCTGAACGTTAAGAGCAGCAACATTCAACATAAATAAAATTATGCTACTTGTAGTCATTATTCAATGGAAGTAGTACCAGCAGTGACATTTATGAACTCTGGCAGTAACACCCAAAGCAAAGTGATCTGGCTGGTCCACCCATGCATATCAAATGTAGTACAGTATGTGCAGTGCACACCACGGGACCTTCCATTCTCTTATGAACAGCATACTGACTCTAATGTTTTGTCCACGAGGAAGTAAAAAGTTTAAATACCAGTAAATTTAGCTCTTCTCACATATGATACTTTCTTTGGAAGTTGGGTCACTATACTGTATTTACCACTTTGGTTGAAAAAAGACTTCTCACAGTACTAATCTCTCCCAGCAAGCATAGAGTATTCCATGAAGTTATACTGTTGTGAACTAGCTGAACATGTTTCTCCAGATTCATCTGATTCATTACATTAATCCTCTGAGAGTTGAATGTGTTTGAAACATATTTAGATTGTGTGTGTGTGTGTGTGTGTAGATATGTATATTTATATCTGCCATATTATAAGATTTAACCATTTAAAAACTGAAATCATTCCACCCCTTGGCCTGTTGTTTTCCAGGTAACGGTTAACCATACCCAGAAAGTCTCTAATTGTTCCTGACTGTAGTAAGAGTTTGTACTACTCCTCTTTCCTAGAAACTACAACATTTTAAGGTGAATTGGTGAGCTTTAATTATTTTGTAATTTAATTTAAAAAAGTATGTTAGCCATTTTAAAAAGAGAGAAATGGTCAGGAGCCCGTCATTTTAAGCTTGATTTTCTTTTATGTAAAATAGCATGGCCACTACTTTGCAAAAGTCTCTTAATGTCTATAAATAAAACTAGAAGGCAATTATTGACATAACTCATCTGGTCACAATTGTCTTTGTCAGACACTTAGAGCCTAAATTCCTTAAATTGGGAGCTGATGCCCTAGCCAGCCCTGTGTGAGATTTATTTAATCGATCCTTTCTTACTAGCTCGTCCCTAAAAATGGAAAGTAGAAGTAGTCATCCCTTCCACAAAGGAGGTTCCAACTCAACAGTGTACAATTTCTGACCTATTTCAATACTTTTCCTCTAGCAAAATACAAGACCGGATAATCTATGACCACCTCCAGAATTACCTTGACCTCCACCATCTGCTCTCAACCTGTTAGTATGGGTTTGGGAAAAACCACAGTACACTTACAGTTCTAATTAAAGTCACCTCTGACACATTACCTGAGATGGACAATGGCTGAGCCACTGGAGCAATTTTCCTAGACTTGACCAACGCTTTTGACTTGGTTAACCATGACCTTCTATTACAACAATTGCATATCCTTGGTCTTGATGCCACTGCCCTGTCCTGGACTCCAAGTTACCTTTACGGCTGTACCCAAAAAGTAAAATGGGTAGGCTCTCTATCTGACCAGAGGCCTATTACCCTTGGTGTCCACCAGGGCTCCATATTGGGCTTATTTTGTTTTCTGTATATTAATGACCTCCCTAATAATTGTGGTGGGGCCTCTGTTCACCTATATGCAGATGATGCTCTCATGCACTGTTCCTCTTCTGATATTGTGTTGGCTCAATTCAACAATAGCCTCCGATTTCCACACCCTTGAGGACTGGTTGCTTCAGAAGCAGCTCATCGTTAATACTAAAGCAACAAAGAGTATATTATTCTCCAACTCATCTGCACCAACCCTTCCCCTCTGGCTATCCTCTCATGAATGGGGGATGCACTTGAATCAGTCAGGTCCTTCATATACTTGGGGGTCACTTTAGATCCCTCACTCTCCTGGATTTGCATGCTACATGCCATTACTAAAGCTATAAACCAAAAAATCAGTGTCCTTTTCACATCCATCTGTTCCTTACATTGACTTCATGCTGCAAGATTGTGGATGCCACACTCCTTCCCTCCTTATGTATGATGCTCCATTACTACTCATGCTTCCACATCCATTCTATCATGCCTATCACAGGCTTAAAATAGAGTTGGTAGGTTTGCTCTCAGGGCCAATGCTCGGCACCATCACTGCGATGTCCTGTCTGTCCTAGGATGGCTACCCTATGAATGTAAATTACACTATACCACACTAAGCTTTATACATAGGCTTGTACATTGCCTCATTCCTCCTTGCATTGCTGATATTATTCAATATTGTCTCTCTTGGTGTACCCTCAGATCTACCTCCTTGCCACTTTTTCAGTACAAAACTTAAGACTCTCCATGCCTCACAGATTGTTTCCATTTTCTGTTATGTCCCACTGGAACTCTTTACCTCCCCTCTATACTGGTCTGCACCCCCCTCTCTCAGTTTCAAATGTCACTGTTAACTCACCTAACCACCCCTCCTTGTTTCTGCTTCTGCTGACTCCTAACCCCTGTTCACTTCTTGCATGATTCTCCCAGCAAAACTTCCCAGTCTCTCTTTATTTGCTGCTGTCCAAGACAAAAAAAAACTGTAAATGATGTCTGAATATATGTAAGGTTTTATTGACTGTGCTTTAAAAATTGCTTATTTTTGCATAACTGAATGTAATTGATGTAGTATCTTACTGTATGACTATTGACTGCTTTAGACTGCTTATTTTACATAACTGACTGTAACTGCTCTACTCGGTTACTGTATGACTACTCGTTGTCTAATTTCTTGTGTCAATGAATGCACTATCAGTATACTGCACTCCGTGGGTCACCCCTGAAAAAAAGGGACAGTCTTGTCTCAGAGGGCGTACCCGGTTACCAAAATTCAGTAAATAAATATTGTGGTTCAGAATTGGTTTGTGATTTATATATGCCCATTCAAGAAAACAAATTAACCTCTACTCATATAAGTAAGTTTTATTTTAATCTTTTATATAGATCAGGGCCTCTTCAAGGACTGGGTACTTCATTGTAATTCTTCCTATAGTCCCAGTTACTCCATGTTAATGTATTAACATATAAGAGTGGTACACAAGGAAGACCAGTGTCCCGTATTCTTTCCACCATCAACTAAGTGTGCATATCTCTCCTAATCAATTTTCTACTAGCTTAGTAATTATGTAGTCTTAGTTTACCTACTTAATTTACATCAGCAGGTACTATTGTAAAAAAAAAAGGTTTTACACAGTTCTACACCTCTCTAAAAAGTAACACATCTTATTAATTGTTCTAAATTTTCAACACTTAATGACCTACTGTACCTATTTTGTCCATTTCTCCATTTTTTTAAATGTTAGGACTTGAAAACTAATCAGATGGCATTATCCCTTTGACTACCTTGAGCACAATACTTTTGTCACCTCAAAATCATCTCTACTCATTCAAAAAAGTTCTGTCAAAATATCATGCAATGCTTCAAGTTTTTGTTTTCTTTTTTCTTCCAATGGGTTCTACCCTAACATTTCAATATCACAGAATCTTTTTTTTAGAGTGTAAGCTGAATGGAAAACAACCTGACTCGCAATTGTATTGTTGTGGACCCTGCTTTCTGGTGTTTGTGTTAGTGAAGGTTTCCTTGGCTGAATGAACCTACTGTCTGTTCAGTTAGCTGAAGAGTGAGTTATCTGCATACTCATTACTTTGGCAGATCCAGACTTCGTAATAGAAAAAATAAACAAATTGATACATTAATTGCATAGTATAGTCAAAGTTCATAGTTTTAATAAAGTAGAATAAAGTACAGGATTAAAACAGGAGTAGCTGCAATATGCGTGAGCACCAGAAATCAGGCAATTCAGCCATGTCTACAGTACACCAGGGTAGAAGGCAACTAAAAGGAGGTAGTCAGGTAGGAGAAGATCTAGAGTGGGGAGAAGGAGTTTCAGCTGGTACCTGAGAGGAAATAGGGTAGGTAATGAAAGAGAGGGAGGATGGAAGTAGGTTCCAGAGTGAAGGGGGAGACAATACGAGAAGGCTGATTGTCCAGTAGAGGAGCAGAGATGAGGAATGACAAAGTATGAATATCCCTGGAGCTAAGGGAGACGGGGGAGAGGGAATGGAGGAGATACTTGAGAAGAGGCAGTATGGAAGGGACCCAAACCAGAATTTGAATAAGAATGAGGCACGGTGATTCTGGTGACATGAAGGTAGAAGAAGAATGGATACGGAAGAATAGAGTGAGCAGTGGTGGGTGAGTTGGGAGTTGGTATCAAAATAACAGAAGGCATTTCAGAGGGTGTCCAGTCTGGCCAAGGTGACAGGAGCTGTGCCATAGACCACATCTGTATAGTCAAGATCAGGAGCACAATGCTGATGAAAAGCTCACAGCATACCTGTGGAGACAGACTGTATATATTGTGATACAAGACTCCAAGTTTGGGGCACAGTTTGGCATGGATGGCATCAATGTGGGCACAGAAGACAAGTCTTCTGTGCAGCCACATACCAAGGTTTTGAAATGAATAAAAATACATTAATAAGGGTGCCATCCAAAGTAGAAAAGACAGGCAGAGTTGAAAGTACTGTATCACCAACTTTTGGCCAGTAAATAAAATACTGTAGTTAATATACTGTTATATAGAAAATTGTTTCATAGATAGATAGGTAGGTAGGTAGACAGAGAAAGAATTGCATATAATTTTAAGGCAGATTTTTTTTCCAAAAGCAGTTTTGCATAGAACTATAGTGTAAATAATCATTCATCAGCAAACAAATATTTACAGTGAGATGGAGAATCAGCCATGCATGAGGGGCTTGCAACAAAATGGAGCTGAATCCCTGGTATTTGAACAGATATGTTAGACCACATAAAAGGTGGTCTAACCTTCATGTGTGTCTACCATGACTAGTGGCACCATGGAAGCCCTACATGGACTCAAATGCCATTATTTTGCCATCCAGCAATGGTAACCACCATAAATGAGGCAACATCTTTGAAAATAACTTTCAAACATTTTGTTACATTTACCCTGCTGTAGGTACAAATCAGTCTTGGCAAATGCAGATGGTACAAGAATTCTAAAATTCTAGACTCACATGTCTAAAAGTAAGGACATATTCAGCAACATGTTTAACAAAAAATAAATGTGCTGTAGAGGGAACCACACATACTGTACAATGGGAACCACACATACTGTACAATGTTGGTTACTGGAGATGTTTCAATGGAAGCTTATGAATCCAGTGGTCATATTCCCAGTTCCTGATGAATACACACATGCTTTGGTACTGTTTTTGGTTAAGATGTTTGCTGATGTTGACATATATGACTTTACTGTAATGTTCTGTTTGGCGTTTAAGTTTTGTTAATTTAACCCTGGAAAACAGTATAAAATAAAACATCTTTCTATCTGTCTGTCTGAATATCTGCCTGCCTGCATGTATGTCTGCCTACCAGTCTGTTTGTCTATGTATCTATTTATTTATATGTATGTCTGTCTGTCTATCTCTGTCTGTCTGTCTATCTCAGCAAATGTCCTCTGTCTTTATAAAGCACCTTGCAGACATGCAACTGACTTAAGAGTAAGGGATACACAGGCATGCAAATAATCAGAGAAAATAACAGTTGTACCTATAAATTAATACTAATTCAGTAATAAGAAGAATGAGGCAGCCCATGTAAATACTTGCTTTTCATTTACACAAAACACAGAACACATAATAGTTTTCTGAATGTTGTATATATTCAGTAAATTATTACTATTAGTGAAACACTCTGAAAACATTAATAAATATACTTTGTAAATGTTGTATACAGTTCTCACCTTCTAGCTCCTCCTGATCTTTCTTAGAAACTGACTTAAAGCTTACTGTGTTGGCAATGTACATACTGTACTTATATATGTACTGATATTTGATAATTATACACAATTGATGAGTCCTAGTAGGACGAAACACATGTCTATGTCTTCTGTTAGCACCCTTTGCAAACTGTGTGAGAGGCCTTTCGGCACCATGCAATTCTGCTTAAAGTTGGACCAGCATAACATTCTGTGGTGATTTGCATATGCAGCCCATGATGCTTTGCATTGTGTGGGCATGTGTGATTTTGTATTTTCTTGAAACTTGTCTTCCCAGCCAAATGCCCTTTGGGGTAACCCTTGCCTCAGTGTTTGCACACAGAGGTTCTTTGTCTTTTAAATAGTTTTTTATTTTAATGGGTTCACCACAACATATCCAAGGCACACTGCCTTAGGGTAGCTGGTCCATTCCACTGGGGTGTCAAACAGACGAGGCATTCTGATGAGTCCTAGTAGGACGAAACACGTGTCTATGTCTTCTGTTAACACCCTTTGCAAACTGTGTGAGAGGCCTTTCGGCACCATGCAATTCTGCCTAAAGTTGGACCAGCATAACATTCTGTGGTGATTTGCATATGCAGCCCATGATGCTTTGTATTGTGTGGGCACGTGTGATTTTGTATTTTCTTTCAATTATACATAATTACACCAATTAAAGGATTAGCAGCATGACTAAAAACCACAAATCAGATTCATATACTGCAGTATGATAATTCTTGAAAAAAGATTCATAGGTGTGGCCTAATTAGGCCTTTCTCAGCCTGACATCACAAAAATGAAGCACAAACATGCAACCTTGAGAGGATTTTTTAAAAAAATCTGACACAAAACTATCCTGAGCAAGGGTTTCTATAACAGGTACATACAGATTGTGAAAATTTGACACAAGCACTCTAAGGCAGCCCAGGAGTGTTCAGAGGCTTGCTAGAAATGTCCATAATATGCTTATTTTTTGTTGTTCTTAATACTGAAAGTTAGTTGAGATATTTTGGTATTTAATACAGAATTTACAAGTAGGAGATGTTAATCTTTAACACCACTGTCAATATTGGCAGAGCGTATGACCTGAAGCAAGTTGCTTGAGCTACTGAGCATCAATCCCTCACAATTATTAAAGATACTGGATAGAAGCATGACCCTGTAAATAAGATGCTGCTTCAATATTCTAGATAAATCATTTCTTTTCAAAACAGGTGGGACTCTGACTGACTATATATATATATATATATATATATATATAAATGTATATATTTATAAAATGGGTAGAAACGTTATCCCTGCTGGTTGTTTGAAGCATATCACATGACTGTCGCATATCAGAGCGCGACCACACACCTGCACTTTACCCTCCTCCAAAACAATTTTGACATTTTATAAGATAGATAAACCACTCTTGAGGTGTGCGGTCACGCCTGACATACACGTGCTTTGGGTAGTTGATGCACACCACATGGCTTGCATATATACAGAGCGACTGCACACCTCAGAGTGATTTATCTGGTACATATATATATATATATATATGGGATGGGCAGACATGGGATATGGCAAATATTCTCACTCCTGCAGAGTTAGATATTCATGCCTCATGATGCAGGAGTGAGAATATTTGCCATATCCCTATCTGCATATCATGTGTAGATTTATACAATAGTGTGGAAGCTTTAACTTGTTTTGTTTTATCTTCTGTCGTTCTGTTGCTGTGAGTTGCTGCTGTGAGTGAATGGGTATGAATGGGGTTTGTATATGTTGTGTGATTGGTCGTTGTGTGTGTGAGTGAGTGGCAATAGGCTGATGAGTGTGTAAGTGTGATCCATGGTTAGATGATGTGTTTTGGTAGGCAGGACATGTCTGGGAGGGTTCCTGTAGATCTTGTGTGTGATTTTCCTTTTTTCCTATATTTTATTATGGGAAATGTTTAATTTTTATGTTTTCTTTTGTGCATGCACAAGAAACATTATGTGGCAGCTTAAGAGAGTAGCGGGTTGTGGATGTGTGGCACTGTGGCAGCCAATAAAGGCATTGCATTTGGGGCTTGGCACTGGTGGACCAATGGATGCACAGTGTGCTGATGACACTGGCTTCCAAAAGTGCCACCAAGTTGTAACATTTCGCTGCAGCACTCAGGGTCCCCTCATCATTGCAGCATTGGGCATTCGCTGTGATGGAGTGACCCGTCATTGCAGGGCAGTACCTTGCCTAGTGTAATATTGTTTTTGAATACAGTGGCAAGCAGCTCCATGTTTACAAACAATATTACACAGCCCCAGCCCCAGTGCCGAGAGGGTGCCCAATCCCCTCAGCATCATGCGCCTCACAAAACAGTCTTTGTTTGCCGATGGTGGCCCAATTCCCATTGGATTCAGTCCCCCTTCCAGTTTAATTTGCCGATGGGGAGCCCACTCCCCATTGGCATCATGTCCCCCAAAAATGTGTTTTTGTAGAAGGGGTGCCCAACTCTTTGGCCTTACCCTTGATATGTGCCATCAGGTGTGTCAAAACCCTGTCGGCTGCAGTACCCCAAAAACTCTATGGTAGCACACTGGGAGCTCACCCCAGAGTGCCAAATGTCTGTGTGAAAAAACTGGCCCTTGATTTTTTATTTTGTTCTGTAACCTGTAAAACAGAAAACGGTCCCTGTTGAGTCTGGTGGCCCCTCCACCAACCTGCACCCATCCTCTGTGCACCCTGCCTCCCCACACCCTCCTCACCCCATACATACCTCCGGAGCCCAGTGCGATGATCTTCAGCAGACCGGGAACATGTCTGCACTCTTCAAAGCCGACTGAGAAGTGAAGAAGTGCTGGTAAACTGTATAATGGCATAAATAGGATTTTTTCAACTTTGGTGCATATGTCAGGCATTTTTGGGAATTTTGGCACCAAATTTTCAGCATGGGGTTATTGGGACCTCTCCTCATGAATTCAGCCACAGTCATGGCATTATTTGGTCCCGAAAGATTATTTTGTGGTCACTGCGTGGAATCACCTTTTGGGATGGATTAACAAAATGACAGTGCCAGTGTTCATGAGGTGGCCTCTCAAAAAGTCAATGTTGCAAATTTGATGGAAGAAATCAAAAAAATGACTGTTTTACAAGCGTGCATTATGCAGTTGCTACGCACGCTCGTAACTTTGCAAATTTGAAATATTTTCACTCCATATTTTCAACATTGACATCTTTCTGTACTTCCTTATGAACAGTACAGCTGTCATTTTTCACATCATGGCCGAAATGTGTTTTCGTTCTTCTGGCGCCGAATAGCGTGGTCGCTGCAGGAAGTCAGTGTTCAGGACATATTAAGAAAATCAAAGTGACACTGTTCATGTGCAGAGGTCCTAAAATGCCTATGTTGAAAATTTTGTGATGAAAGTCCATAAAATGAGTGTGCTATGAGCGTGCATTGCGCAGTTTCCAAGAACGAGCGTAACTTCGCAAATTTGTAATATTTTCCTTCTAGATTTTCAACATTGCCATTTTTCCATACCTCCTTATGAACAGTACAGCTGTCATTTTTCAAATCCTTTCCAAAATATGTTTTTGCACATCTGGCGCAAAATAGAGTGGTCATTATGGGAAATCAGTGTTCAGGACACATTAAGAAATCACAGTGAAAATCACAGGCACATCCAAGAGCAGGGTCATTCTTGATGCTCTACAGGGGGCATGCCTCAGACAGCTAGCATTTGAACCCACTCGGAGGAGCAATCTGAGACCTGGTATCTCAAATGAGGATGGAGAAAGAAACTCAGATTTAGAAGTGGGTAGCCATCTGGGAACAAGCGACCACCAAACAGTGTGGTTCATGATAAACACAGCCATACAATCAAGCCATACAAAAGCAAGAGTATTGGACTTTAGGAGGGTTGACTTTGGGAAAATGAGAGAGTACCTCAGAAAAGCACTAGCAAACAGGCAAGAAGGAGGGTGGAGGAACAGTGGGGAGTAATCAAAACAGCCATCACAGAGGCAACAAGCCTTTTGTGTAAAGCAAATTAACAAAACAAAATGAAGGAAAATGCTATGGTTCTCAAAAGAGGTGGTGGAAAGTTAAGGAGAAAAGGATAGCATTCAGGAAATGTAAGGAACACAGAAGGAGCAGGACAGAGAAATTTATCAGTTAAAGCAGAAAGATGCTGTGAAGGCAGTCAGAATAGCAAAGGCCCAAACCGAGGAAGGATAGCCAACTCTGTTAAGAAGGGATAAGACCTTCTATAGGTACATTAGGGAGCCGAAGAAAGACCACAGGAGGGATACGGAGGCTTAATAAAGGAAGAGAATGCGGTAGAGGGTGACAGTGAAAAGCAGGGATACTGAACAAATATTTCTGCTCAGTATTCACAAAGGAAGAGGAGGGGGAGTTACCTAAACCAAATGAGAGAAACACTCTGAAGACGGGGGTCGATACCAGTTCATTTACAGAAGAAAGGGTTCTGAAATAACTAATAAAATTGAAGGTGGACAAAAAAATGAGGCCTGATAGGATTCACCCAAGAATTCTAAAAGAACTAAGGGTAGAACTAGTGACACCGCTGACTACTCTCTTTAACAAATCATGGGAGGGTGGGGTGGTACCTGAGGACTGGAGGAGTGTGGATGTGATTTCTCTTCACAAAAGTGGAAGCAGGACAGAGGCAGGAAACTACAGACCAGTTAATTTGACCTCAGTGGTAGGGAAAATGATGGAATCACTTCTGAAGGAAAGAATTGTTGAGTACCTAGAGGCCAGTGGGGCGCAGGACCCAGGCAGCATGGATTCAGGATGAGAAGGTCATGTCAGATGAATCTAATAGATTTATTTGTGTGGATTACCAAAGTAGTAGACCAGGGAGGGACTATGGACATGGCCTACCTAGATTTTAGCAAGGCATTTGATACAGTCCCACACAAAAGATTAATATACTAGTTAGCCAGCTTTGGAGTGGGTCTCAAGGTGGTAGCCTGGATGAAAAATTGGCTAGACAACAGGATGCAAAGGGTAGTAGTAAATGGAGTCCACAGAGAAGAAAGGAGGGTTACTAGTGGGGTAACGCAGGGTTCAGTACTGGGACCAGTCCTTTTTAATGTCTTTATAAGTGTCATTGCAGAGGTACAGGAAGGAAAAGTATGTCTCTTTGCAGATGACACAAAGATCTGAAGCAGGGTTGATATACAAGATGGAGTGGAAAGGATGAGAAGGGACTTGGCAAAGTTGGAGGAAAGGTCAAATGTAGGCAGCTCAGATTCAATGCAAAGAAGGTATGGTACGTGCACCTGGGAAACAAAACCAGGGGAAGGAAGAGTACACAATGGGGTGATACTCACAACAGTAAAATGGAAGGACCGGGGTAATTATATCAGATGACCTTAAGGTGGGCAAGCAATGTGAGAAGGCGGTAAGGAAGGCTGGGGGGATAGTGGGATGCATAGGGAAAGGCATCAATAGTAGAAAACAGGAAGTTGTTATCCCTCTCTACAGACAGTTGGCGCGACCCCATCTGGAGTACTGTGTGCAACTATGGAGACCTCATCTCCACAAAGACATAGACAGAGTGGAGGCTGTCCAGAGGAGGACAACCAAAATGGTGCAGGGTCTGCACCAGAAAACATACAAAGAACGACTAAAGGAGCTTACAATGAGTGCCCTTGAGGAAGGGGGGAGAGGGACATGATAGAAACCTTTAAGTACCTCAAGGAATCAACAAAGTCCAAGGCGGTGGCATCTTTCAGAAAAAGATATTGCAAGAACAAGGGGCACAATTTGAAGATGGAGAACTCAGAGGTAATGTGAGAAGTATTTTTCACAGAGAGGGTTGTGGATGCATGGAACAGCCTCCCTGAGGAGGTTGTGGAGTCAAGAACAGTGGGGGAATTCAAGAATGCATGGGACAGACATAAGGCAGTCCTAGTGGGGTAGGAGGTAGTAAGCTGTTGGTTAACTAGGATCTGTAGCTTATCTGTTAGATAGGAAAATGGGCAGACTAGGTGGGTCAAGCGGTCCTTATCTGCCATCAAATTCTATGTTTCTATGAGCAGAGGACCTAAAATGCCTATGTTGAAAATTTGGTGACGAAAGTCATAGAAACATAGAATTGATGGCAGATAAGGACTGCTTGGCCCACCTAGTCTGCCCATTTCCTTCTAATGGATAAGCTGCAGATCCCATTTAACCAACAGCCTACTTCCTCCACCCCCACTAGAATTGCCTTATGTCTGTCCCATGCATTCTTGAATTTCACTGATTTTGGATCATGATCGTTCTCATGAAGGTTCCTTGCATCTACAACTCCCCTGTGAAGAAATACTCTCACATTACCTCTGAGCCATCCCTCCTCTAGCTTCAAATTGTGCCCCTTGTTCTTGCACATCTCTTTTTGAAAGATGCTACCTCTCTTGACTTTGTTGATTCTCTTGAGGTATTTTTAAAGTTTCTATCATGTCTCCCATCTCCTCCTTTCCTCGAGGCTCCTACATCTTAGCTCCTTTAGTCTTTGTTCATATGTCTTCTAGTTGCAGACCCTGTACCATTTTGGTTGCCCTCCTCTGGATAGCCTCCACCTCCTATGTCTTTGCAGAGATGGGGTCTCCAGAACTGTACACACACTCCAGATGTGGTCTTACCAACTGTCTGTACAGAGGCCAACAACTTCATGTTTTCTACTGGTAATGCCTCCTATACATCCCAGCATCCCCCAGCCTTCCTTACTGCCTTCTCACATTGCTGGCAACATTTAGGTCATCTGATATGATTAACCCAGGTACCTTTTCTATTTTGTTGTTGTCTGTATCTCACCCCATTTTGTACTCTTGTACTTGGTTTTTGTTTCCAGGTACATTACTTTGCACTTTTTTATTGAATCTTAAGCTGTCATACATTTGACCATTCCTCCAACCTTGCCAATTCCTTTTGATCCTTTCCACCCCACCTTGTGTATCAACCCTGTTGCAGATCTTTGTGTCATCTGCAAAGAGACATACCTTCCCCTCCAGTCCCTCTGCAATGTCACTTATAAAGACATTAAAAAGGACAGTCCCCAGTATTAAGCCCTGCGGTACGCCACTAGTAACCATCCTTTCTTCACTTTGGACTCCATTTACAATTACCCACTGTGTCCTGTTCTCCAGCCAGTGTTTTACCCATGCTACCACCCTGGAACCCACTCCCAGGCTGGCTAACTTGTTTATTAATCTTTTGGGTGGGAATGTGTCAAATGCTTTGCTAAAGTCTAGGTAGGCCATGCCCACAGCCCCTCCCTGGTCTACTACTTTGGTCACCAAGTCAAAGAAATCAATTTGATTTGTTTGACATGACCTTCCTGCTGTGAATCCATTCTGCCTTGGGTCCTCTGCCCCACTGACCTCTAGATGCTCAGCAATTCTTTCCTTCAGAAGTGATTCCATCATTTTCCCTACAACTGACGTCAAACTGACAGGTCTGTAGTTTCCTGCCTCTGCCTTGCTCCCACTTTTGTGAAGGGGAATCACATCCACCCTCTCCAGTCCTCATGTACCATACCATGCTTGCATGATTTATTAAAAAGAGTAGTCAGCAGTGTTACTTGTTCTTCCCTTAGTTCTTTTAGAATTCTTGGGTGGATCCCATCAGACCCCATTGCTTTATCCACCTTCAGTTTTAAGAGTTCTTTCAGAACCCTTTCTTTTGTGAAATGACTAATATCAACCCCCCTACCCAGAGTGCTTCTATTGACTGGATTAGGTCTTTCCCTTTGCGTTTCCATTGTGAATACTGAGCAGAACTATTTGTTCAGTATCCCTGCCTTTTCACAGTTGCTCTCAGCCCAAACACCTTCCTCTTTAATCAGCCTCAGTATTCTTGTCTTCATCTTTCTTTGTTCCCAAATGTACCTATAAAATCTTTTATCCCCCTTCTTAACCAAGTTGGCTATCTTTTCCTCAGTTTAGGCATTTGCTATTCTGACTGCCTTCCCCACTTCCTTCTGCTTGTAACTCATACAGTTCTCTGTCCTGATCCTTCTGTTTCCTTATACTTCCTGAATGCTATCTTTTTATCCCTTACCTTCCCCAACATTTCTTTTGAGAACCATAGTGTTTTTTTTTTTCATTTTGATTTGTTTATTTCCTTCACACAAAGAGCTGTTGCCTCTGTGATGGCAGTTTTAATGTTTCCCCATTGTTGCTTCACCCCACCTTCTTGCCTGTTTGCTAGTGCTTTTCTGAGGCACTCTCCCATTTTGACAAAATCAGCCCTCCTAATGTCCAGTACCTTCACTTTTGTGTGACTTGACTCTACAGCTAAGTTTATCATGAATCACACTGTTCGGTGGTCGCTTGTTCCCAGATGGCTACCCACTTCAAAATCAGAGATCTCTCTCTCTGTCCCCATTTGAGAGTACCAGGTCTAAGATTGCTCTTTCCTGAGTTGGTTCCAAACTAGTTGTCTGAGGCATGCCCTGTAGGGCATCGAGAATGGCCTGCTCTTGCATGTGGCTGCAGCAAAGGTGCTCCAGTCAACATCTTGCATATTCCGGTCCCCCATCAGCAATATCTCCCCTTTCTCCACCATCCCAAGGATGCCTTCTATCATTTCCCTGTTCATTTCCTCCCCCTGAGAGGGGGGGTCTCTATACAACCCCTGTGCAGATTGTGGAGCCATTTCCAGTCTCCAATGTGACCCACAGTGCCTTCTCTCCTTCCCATTTATCCGTTAGTTCTGTTGCTTTGATCCCTTCCCTTAAATAGAGAGCTCCTCCTCCTCCTCTTCTTCCCTCCTTGTCCTGCAAATGTTAACAGTAATGCAAACACAACTGCAAATGAAAATGCAAAGGGTAATGCACACGCTGGTACTGAAAGGAATGGTAACGCAAACAGAAATGGAAACACAAGCGCATATGGAAATGCAAATGGTAATGTGCATGGCCATGGTACTGCAATAGGAAACACAAATGCTGATGGTAACAGCAACAATGATGTCAAAGAACACACAAATGGAAATGGAAGAGTGTACCCAAATGCAAATGGTAATGCACATGGCGATGCAAAACAAAAACACAAATCAAAACTGTAATTGGAATGCAAATATTAACAATAACGGAAATGCAAGAGCAAATGAAAACTCATATGGTAATGCACACTGTGGCATACACTGGAACAGTAAAGCAAATGCAAATGCAAGACTGTATGGAAATGCAAATGGTAACACGTACGGTCATGGTACCGCAATAGGAAATGCTAATGCTAACGGTAACAGCAACAATGACACTAAAGGAAATACAAACAGAAGCGCATACGCAAATGCAAATGGTAATGCTCACTTTAATGAAAAATGAAACACAAACAAACAGTAATGGAAATGCAAATGGTAACAGTAATGCAAACGCAAGCACAAATGAAAATGCAAAGGATAACGCACATGGTGGCGTAGACGGGAATGCAAATGGTTACAGAAATGCAAGTGGGAACACTAACTGTGACAGTAATGAAAGCGCACTCCCTTTTTTCCACTAATAGCTGCATAGAGAAACACAGTGAGTGCAAAGAATTGGTGCATAATAATGGACCTCGGAGCAGAAAATGAACACTTGGAATAGTAAACTGCTTATATCTCAGGTGCCGTACGACGTAGAAAAAAATTAAAATTGCGTATAAAATATGACTTTCCTGGCTAGTTTTGCATTTAGCCCCTAGTGGGGGGCTAAGCATTTTTCCAACGAAAAGTCTATATCTCAAAGTGTTTCCGGGATACGGGCCCCAAAATGCACGGCGATGCTGTAATGTCAGTCTATGGGGAAAAGTGTCAACTTTACAGTACCGCAACATAGAACTCCTGTAATATTTTGTCACCAAACCACCAAAAGGCACATCTGTGAGATATTGGCTTTCTTCCCTCCACATTTCAGCCCAAAAAACCAAACTGTTCTTTTGCAGCAGAATGGCAAATAATTCCTGTTATTTTGGACATAGTGTCACAAAGTAGTGCCGCAAATCACGACACTTTTGCAAAAAAAATCACAGAAGTGTCACAAGTGCGACACTACAGTTTACAAAAATCTCAAAAACATATTTCTGGGTTTTTTTTTTTTTAGTCTTTGGTAACCTGGTAAGGCCCACTAGGCACAAGTGCCTGTTTTCAGGGGTGACCTGAGAGCACTGGGCAGTTAAGTGAATTGCTCAGAGTCACACAATATTCAAGTGGAGGCTGTGAGAACCAAACTCATGTCTGATCTGCTGGATGTATCAAGCTCATTGACACCTCATTCCACTAACCTGTAAGCTATACTGCAAGCCTAACCCCCCAAAAAAGACATGGCTAGCATCCTCAGGGTCCAACTAGGTGAACACAGAAAGAACTGTGTCCCTAGAGGGTCCCAAATTTAAATGCCAAGCATTTCTGTGACCACTAACTGAAAAAAAAATAGCTGACTCACGTCACTACAGCGATCATTTGTGACACTAAAAACTGCATTTGCAACACTGTTGAACTTTTCCCCAACTTTTCCCATTGACTATGGGAAACTTGTTTTCTGAATAACTTTTGAACTGTTTAAAATTTTTTCATGAAATCTTTGAAAGGCACATCAGGGACCCTGGCAGCATGTGCCATGAAGTTTTTGGACCAGTCGTGCAAACCTTGCGACCTGTAGGCGCGAGTGAAAAATGAGCAAAAAAGCTTAAATGCTCTACAGAATGTCACTTTATAACTCCACAATCGTATATCTGACCATTACAAAACTTGGCAGATCCAGAGATCTATGACACTGCTCTGTGCCTGCCAAATTACAGCAAATCCATTATACAGTGGCAACATTATTAAGATGCAAAATTTCACACTTTAACCTTAAATGGGGGTACTCATCCCAAACTATAGTGGCACTACCATGCCACTATAATATATATAGTGTAAAGGAGTATGAAGAAGTAAAGAAGAATGGGTTGACATTTAGGCCTCACAACCCCAATGACACACCCCATCAGCTGTCAATCTTGGGATGATGGGCGGGTCCACGAGGGGGGATGGGGAAACCCTAAAGGTCTCATTTCCTGACATTTTGTGTTTTAACTCTAAATGATGCATTAACAATGTTTTTTGCATAGAATGTCCTTACTTATTGAGAAAGAATAGAAAAGTAAAACATTGCACAAGTTAGTGGGAGTGCAGCCCTTTGGGTCCCGTACTCCCAACAACTTGCAAATTCCTGCCTAAGAGTCCAAGTATTGAATATCATATGTTTTGCTAGCAGCTCATATGGTTGGGAGTGTGGGGCCCACCACCTTGAAAGAAACAAACTGTCAGTCATCAAAGTGACATAATTCAACACCTGTTTACATGTCAGACACCTAACCACTGCAAATTACCTCCATGGCAGTAACACTAGGCACCCTATAAATGTGAAGCCAGTACCACAATGCAAAATGCCATATTCAAAACATAAAGTGTGTCATGCAATATGGGTGCAGCAAATGAATTTTCCAACACCTAAATACCATAATTCACATGGACAGTAGATCCCCTCAACACACTCCAAATTTCAATGTAAAAGACCAAACTGTTTCTGAGATATAAAATGTGAAAGTTTCAGGTTTTCACTCATCACACTGGCAGAACTCTACACCTATTAACATTTTACACACCTAACAACTGAAAAGTACCTCTATGGCAGTAATGCTAGCTACCCTAGTAATTTAAAGCCTTTACCACCATGGAAAATGATGTCTGCAAAACATAAACTGCCTCACACAATATTTCCCCCAAAAATTTATTGTCTGACACCTATGTACTATAATTCACATCTACAGGACATGCCATCAACACCTTCCAAATTTCAAGTTAAAAGACCAAACCATTTCCAAGATATTTAATTTGAAAAATTGTTAAAATTGTGCTCTCTGGTCACTTCCAATCTGGCCATCTAGTCCCTCACTCACAATCAAAGATTGAGATCAAAGAATCTCACAATCAAAGAATTTGCAGGCTCGTGATCAAAGAATTTGCGGGCTCACGATCAAAGAACAAAAAATGTTAAAACAATTTTTAGAGAAAAATACATGAAACCAGAGCCATGACTTGACAAAACAAAGGCCCCTGAGCAGATCCCACCTTAGTTTGCCTTTAGAAGTGACTCCTGTGCTGAGAAAATTACATTTTTCATGTGGCCATCTAATCGCGCCCCCTGATCAAAGATTGCGGTCAAAGAATCTCGGTGCCAAAGATTTTGCATGCTTGCGATCAAAGAATTTGCAGGCCATGATAAAACAATATTTTTTAAAGTCAATTAATAGGTAGAAATACATGAAACCACAGCCATGCCTCAATAAAATGAAGCATCCTGAGCAAAACCCACCCTCATTTGGCTTAATAAGCCACCCCTGACCTGAAAAATAGACTTTTTTCAAGTGACCATTTAGTCATGCCCTCGCGATCAAAAATCATGGTCAAAGAATCTTGCGATCAAAGAATTTGCAGGCCCGCAATTAAAGATCGTTAGCAAGCCATTATCAAAGAATAAAAAAGTTCCAATTCTATTTTTTGCAATTTTGAAAGAAACCACAGGCATGGCTCAATAGAGGCAAGACCCATGAGCAAAACCCACCAGAGTTTCACCTCAGAAGTCCCCCTTGGGCAGAGACATTTGAATTTTTCCGACTGCAAAAAGAAGATGGCAGCCATCGCGATCAAATAATTTCTAATGATGTAAGATTCTTTGTTCATGAGCCTGCAAATCCTTTGATTGTGAGGTGGGACTTGATGGCCAAAACCCCACTCTTCTTTCACAAAATAACCATATAACTTTAACCATTGACTTATAATTGGAATTTAATAACTTTTGAATGGATTAATATTTTTTCATCAAATGGAAAGTGTCATGTTCCTTAATACAAGCTCTTTCAGATGAGCAAAGTTGCAGAACAGCATGCCATGTGATGACCACGTCATGCCACAATCACTGACCATAGCCATATCTAACATAGTTTCCAAGCTACAGGCTCCAAAAGCACTGGACAGGCACTCTTTCAACCATTGTGACAGTACTTTCACAACATCTCATGAACCATGCAATGTACAAAAAAAATTCCACTGCAGGCTTACTCTACAATGTCAAATCTTTTCCCAGAGGCTTAGATCTAAGCCAGCTGTAGAGAAAATCTGCATCTCGCTTCGTAATGTAATCCTATGGGAAACATGTCAATTACATCATTGAATATCTCTGCAACAAATTATTTCCCCAACACCTAAACAGAATAGTTCACGTCTCTATGATGTCCCCTCAATGCCCTGCAAATTTCAAGTAAAAAGACCACACAGTTATTGAGATATGGTCATCTCAATTTGGGCCATCTGGTCTTTATCATTAACATTCCAAAAATACATATACATTTTCCCATAGAATATACAGGCAATTTCAAATTATAATAATGTTTGAACAGATTAATATTTTTTCACCAAATAAAAAGTGGCATTTTCTTTTTCCCAAGCTCTTTCTATGTCCCAAGTTTCAGACCAATAGCCCACACAGTGTCTACGCAGCGCTACGGACAAAAGCGCAAAAGTGGTGAAAAGTGCATTTTGTGGCACTTTGCTGCGCAAAAAACGTATATCTCACTGAAACAAAGTTTAGTAAATCAAGAGATCTACCACACCAAACTAGGCATGCCAAATTTTGTGCAAATCCTTTGAATGGTTACAAAGTTATTAACGTACAAAATGTGAGGTTTAACATTAAAAGTGACTACCACAATGCAAAACGCAATATGCAAAATGTAAAGTGCATCACACAATATCTCTGCAGCAACCTAGTTTTCCAACACCTAAATACTACAGTTCACATGTACAGGATATCCCCTCAACACCCTGAAAATTTCGATTTAAAAGACCAAACCGAGTCTGAGATATAACACTTTAAAATTTGAGATTTTCATTGGTCAGAGTGGCCAAATGCTGTACCTGTTTACATTTTTACACACCTAACAACTGAAAAATACATCCATGGCAGTAAGGCTAGCTACCCTATAAATTTCAAGCCACTACCACAAGCAAAACACTGTCCACAAAATGTAAACTGCGCCACACCATATCTCTGCAATTAATAAATTTTCTGACTCCTAAGCAACATAATTCACCTCTACAAGACACCCTGTCAACACCCTCCACATTTCAAGTTAAAACACCAAACCGTTTCTGAGATATTTAATTTTAAAAATTGTTAAAATTGGGCTCTCTGGTCCCTCCAGATCTGGCCATTTAGTTCCTCCCTTGGGATCAAAGAATCTTTGATTGTGAGCCTGCAAATTCTTGAATCGTGAGGAGGGACCAGATGGCCAAAACTCCATTGTCCCGGCTTCCCCATTCCTCACAAAAAGACAGACCACTTCTGTGTTGTTGCACTCAGATCGGCAATCAGTTTATTACAATAACCACATTTCTTTTGTTTCCATTATCATTATTATCATCTTTCTATTGTCATATTACACCTCTTCAATTGTATTGCATTACATAATCGATATCAGTTCAAGACCATCCTCTTTTTCTTCTCGCCTCTCCAGGTGAAAACCTGGTAGCTTTCTGATTCTCTTTCTTATAGGTAACTGTGAAATCCAAGACCGCTTTCTTTTCCTTCTATTGCTTTTCCTTCTCCTCCTTTTTCTTCTTCTTCTTCCCCCTCACCCAATTTCCCTTTCCCCCTCTTTTTCCATATAAACAGTATCCAGCTTGAATTGGATGACTGGCCTTCCCCTCCACACTTTTATTCCTTTCTTTTTTATTTTATGTATCTCCCTTCCTACCCTACCCCCTTTTTCTTGCCTTGTTGTCTCCTCCATGCCTCAATGAAACCCATCATCTCTGTGTTAAACATATCTATAGCTAGGTTTGATAAGTGCACCCCATCCAATCTATAAAATTCATCCACCCATTCCTCGACTCCCCTCAGTATAACATGCCACCCTAGGCTTCTCACTAGTGTCCCCACTCTCCTATTCATCTTTCTGCTGTCTCTCTCTCTCTACCGCTGCATGTCTGCGTGCATGCCTCCATACTGTCCATGGTATCATGTCAGACCACATTAAACACACATCTGGCCACCATTGTTTCACTTTTTCATAATCACTTCTTACCCTTAGATAGGTATCCACCCATAGTTTTTCTCCTATGTCATTCCCTCCCAGGTGGACAATAATCAAATCTGGTGTGGGTCTCCATTGCTTCATCTCCAGCAACGTTGGGAGTAACGGTGCCCACTTCATTCCTCGGATGCCACGTCATGTCAATCTACAGCGTCTGACATCCTGGTAGAGTAGCTTGCCCCCGGCCTTCTTTTCTGTTCTCCTTTCCACCCAATAAATGTAGGAATGCCTGCAGATCCACACCTCTGTGATCCTCCCTCTACCTATGAATTAGATAAAAAAACTCTGTTTAATACCTTACTTCATGACTACCCCTTTTTTTTATTTAGAACCTCCCCACAAGCCCCTCCCTGGAGCCCCCACTTTTCTTTCTCAGCTCCGTTCCTGAAAAACAAAACAAGATGGCATGTGAATCTTTAAATGCACAGATGTATCTTTTGTGGCTGGCAGACCGCCATCATCCCATCTCCAAAATCTTGTCCACTGATTCCCCTTCAGCCATCCATTTGGCGTGGCTCATATCTGAAAAGAATGGGAGGAATAACTACTGGGTCTTCCCTAGAAACCACATGCCTTTTTTAGTACAGCTGTTACCTGGTAACTGGTCACTTTTGTCCCCTCCCTGTGTACAAATAAGTGCCCTTCTTTATTATATCTCTTGGGCATAAGCCCACAGAGCCCTAACTGGACACAATGACAATTCCACATACAGCTTCAAGTTTATGACGCAACCTTTTCCCTCCTGGTCTGTTTTGGACCTCCCGATGACTAGTTGTATTGTTTTCTGCCCCTGACTACATCCCTACATCCTAGCCCCCCATCATAGTCTTTTTGGCCATGACCTACTGCATCACTCACTCTCAGAGCCCCCAAACATTACCACATAAATTGTGAAAATAGCTGCCCTTCATCTTTGGATTTACACACCTTGGCAATATGTCCCACAGCCTGGCTAGCCAGTGCTCCGCTATCAGTCTCCAGCCATCCTTGTTCTTCTTTCTCAACTTGCTCACCCTTACATCATCCTATGCATCAACATTGATTTCATGGGACACTGCCACCTCTTCAGGCTGCATACCACACTGATCCCTGATAGGTAAATCCCCATCATGTTGTGATGCCAATCCCTCTGCCATTGTTCAACTGTAAACTTTCCCAGCTGCTCTACCATAACTGGCCCATTTACCTCAATGTTGTGCACTGCCCTGAAAGCCTGCAATGCCCACCATGCCCTTCATAGGCCCTCAAGGTCTGTAGTGCTCATGACATGCTAAACAGCACCTCTGCTCCCTCTTGCCAATGTCCCAGATGTTCATTGGAATGGGCATTTTTCGCCTTCCGTTGGCTCCAGTGCCGAAAATGGTCCAGCTGCAGATAGGAAAGGCTGTCAGCTAGTATATTTCTTTCCCCATCTATGTGCTTAGCCCCAAATGACATATTCAAATGCAACTCTCTTAGCACTATCTGCCTCAACACCCGCATTTCTGGCACTGACCTTCCCCCTTTGTTATTCAGGACCTCAACTACTGCCTTATTGTCACACCAGAATGTAACCTTTTGGTTTGCAATTCCTCCCCCCAAACCAGGGTGCAGGCCCAAACTGGCATTATTTCCAATAGTGTGATGTCCTTCACCCTGCCTTCCTTCACTCATTCATCTGGCCAAGGCTCCATGAACCACTTTCCCCGCAAGTATCTCCCAATACACTTCCCCCCACCTCTTCCATGTACAGGTCTAAATTAATATTAAAAACCCATTTCTCCAGCCAAAAGGATAGCAGTGTCAGTGGCTCAGTAGGTAGCACACTCTCCTCTGAGGCTGGGAGATCAGAGGGCTGTGGGTTCAGTTCCCACATCTGGCACTTGGGTTAATATCCCAGTACTGACACTGCAGTGCAGTATAAGAGGGGTGCTGCACTTCTCTGAGGTGATATCTTTCAGATGAGGCGTTAAACCAAGGTCTCATCTGCCTGGATTGGTGGTAGTTCAGGTGGATGTTAAAGATCCCATGGCACTTATAGAAAAAAAAAAAAAAAGAGTAGGGGAATGTTTTATTTAAAGAAAATGAGTGCAGTACATTCAATAAAAAAATACAATGTCAGCTTTACAGAAACTGTAAATAAGGTTTGCAAGAAAGACAAAAGGAAATCAACCACAAATAAAACCATTAAACAAGGGAGAGGGGTGAAAAAGGAAAAAAGTCAAAAGAAACATTTCAGTTTAAACGAATCAAAATAAATGCTTACTATTACAGAGAGGGAAAAAAGAAAAACATCTTCTGGGTTCTGCAGTTTCAATCCATGCACAACTGTTCCAATATGAACTGTATACAGCAGAAGTCAACAACTTTTTTTCCACATTTTGGATTGACACAAGGCTAGAAACAATCTGTGCAACTATTTGCGTGGCAGAAAACACTTTCTGTTGTAGGAGAAAGGCGCACCTGGCCTGCCATAAATAATAGCGGCAGGTCCCTGTGTGATATTTCTGTAATCCAGGGGTGTGGAGTATATCCCATACACCAGGATATCATATGTTACATTCTGAAGTGCCTTTTCTTTCCATTTATGTAAAAGGAAGGTCCAAATAACTTGACTATATGAGCAATCAATAAAAAAATTATGCATGGTTTCCAGTACCATTGTGCAAGATTCTCAGGGGCATATTCGCTCCTCTACTGATTTATGTTTTAGGTTGTTCCTGACACCCAGTCTTCCATGACAAGCTAGCCAGCAGAAATCCCAAAATTGTGTGGGGATCCTGGGGTCAGTTAACTGAGAGATGGGCATTTCTAATTCCAGAAGGGAGCATTGTGTTGATACTATCTGTAGTGAGTCAGAAAAATGGGTATCTAAAACAAAGTTATTAAGCTGTCTCTGGTTTTAGTCAATATATGTGCAGGGAGAGTTTCCATTGCTGGATCTTCAGAAAAGGGAGGAAAGAGGAAGCTGGGGATATCAAGTTTTCTGAAGTTCCTAGGGATGTCATGCGGAATTGTTGCCATATTTGGCATACCTTAATGGTAAAAGAATATATAATTAAATGCCAAAATAGGGGTGGATCATGGATTAAGTGGGTATCGTGATTTTCAGGAACAGGCTATGGAAAAATGCTATCGGGTTCAGCATCCTTACCCCACCATGACAATAATGACAATAATCCATGTATGTGTATGATCTTTTTATGGGATTTAAAATGCTGCCTCAGAAGCCTTGAAAAAAATATTGTAAACTCTTGCCTCCGGAGAAAAAGGGACCGGAAACACTGATGTCACATGTAAGAAGAGGGGAAGTATTAAAGTTTTCAATAAAAACACTCTTTTCTGTTTTGCAATACTATGCTTTCCAAAAGGAAAGGGAGTGTGCTGCTCTATTTAATACTATATTCCAGTTATGGCTGGCATCTTCTGAGGTGCTGTAATGTAATCCCAGGATTTTTATTGGAGCGATTGCCAGAGGATATCTACAATATGCGTTGGTAAGTCCACGCTGGCTGAAGCTAGCACCACTGGTGCTGTGCTTTTTGCTATATTTATTTGGGAGCCGAAGCTGTCTCAAATGCTTTGAAAATATTGGAAGTACTATCTCCTGAAGATAGGGGTAGTACAGATGCACAAATCAGCAGCATATGCACATACTGGAGGTAGAGGTCTTCCAATGGGGAAGAGATTCTAGGTAAAGATGTGTGCAGCAGTAGGGTTACGTAAAAAGGGTCCAGTTGGAAAATGTAAAAAGAGGACTTAAGGGGCAGCCCTGTTGCACTCCTCTAAGGCCTAAAAAGGAGAGTATGGAGAACCATTTACATGGGGTTGTGTCCAAGCAGTACTATTTAGAGTTTAAGCCAAGAGATGAATTTCTGGGGAACATGGTAGTGTGCAAGAACCTGGAACAAATAAACATGGCTGACCAGGTCAAAAGCCTTTTCATGTTCCAATGAGAGTAACAGGGCAGGTGAAGAGGGGGTACTGTTTGAAATAATGTTTCAAACAAGGGATAGGTTAGAAAGGATAGATCTGCCGGGAAGGGCACAAGTCTGCACCTCAGAAATAATCTAAGCAGCAACAGGGAGCATCCTATTGAGAAAGATGGAAGTGAATATTTTATAGTCTACGTTTAGCAGGCTTAGTGGTCTCCAGTTCCGTATATTAGCTCTGTTCCCTTTCTTGAATAATAAGATCATAATAGCATCAGAAAATCCTTTAGGACTAGAATTAGTGCTTATGATGGTATTATATATTAATGTCAGAAAGGGGGCAAAAAATAACATAAACTGTATATATAATTCTGCAGTAAGCGCATCGAATCCAGGGAAGTGTGCTTCTTTTGGCATTTTATAGCCTGATGGGTTTCCTCTGATGTTATAGGTTTAAGGAGATATTTCAAGGTATCTTGGGATGGAGGAAGACTAGAAATACCTGAAAGTAAAGGTATGATACTATCCATAGGAGTTGTGGTGCCAAACATCGTAGCTAGATAAGAGCTGGTGATACGCTTTATGTCCAGCAAGGAATTGTGGGGGGTATTGGAAGCAGGATCAAAAAGTTCCTCTATGTGGGAGGGACCGGACCCTTGTGTCCCATGTTGTGCTTCCATCCGTAAAGAATGTACTCGGTGATACTGGAACTGTTCCATTTCTTCCTTAATGGACTTTATTGTGTGAGAGTAGTCCATGTGGGATGTGAAAGAAAGAGATATGGCCTGTTGTAGTTTTTGTCTGAGAATGAGGTATCAAAGATGTGAACTCAGTGTTCTCTTCCTCCCTGTATGTAGGAAGAATATCTTGATATCACTCTTAGTGTCTTCCCACCATTGTAGAGGGGAATGATATGCTTCCAATGTGGACAGCTGGGCCCTTAGAAGGTCTGTACAATGCATTGAAATGGCCGGGTCTATCAACAATGAACTATTCAAATTCCACCTAGAGTGGGGTTGACCAGGAAAGGAGTTCCCTGAGGGGGGGAGCAAACCAGAGAGATCCCCAGATGGTCTGAAGTCTCACAGGGTATGATTCTTGCCTGATGACTGAAATATTCCGTGAGACAAAAAGAAAATCTAACCTGGTAGTGTATGGGCCTCTATGGTAGGTTTTGGCACCTGGACCATGTAAGCGATGTGTCCAACTATGAGTGCTGCAGTCTGAATAATTTTGTTCAGGCAATTGAATCTGCGAAAGTTTTGAGTGGAGCCACCTCGATCTGAGAGAGTAAAACCACAGTTGAAATCGCCTCATATAAATTTGCCAGTTGGAATACAGGTATGGGTGTATTTTGTTAAATGTCTGTTCTGGAGGCAATGCTCTGGGAGGCATATACATTAATAAGCCTGAGTCTGTGTTGTTGGTATGTAGAGTCTACAAGCATGGCTCATCCTGGTATTATGTCTATCAACCGGAAATTTGGAAATTAAAATTTGCAAACAAAATACCTAGGCCATCACACCTATCCTCTCCATATGACCAGAAGGAAGAGCCCTGATGCCAATGAGTTTTAATTTGAAAAAGCTCAAGAGGAGATTTCATATGGGTGTCCTGGAGAAAATAGATGTCATGGTGTAAGTCAGAAAGGTACTGCATTGTAGAGAGTTGTTTTCTATAGGATTTAATGCTGCATGCATTTAGGGTGAAGCAGCGGAGTCCTTGGTGGTGGTTCATCCAGAAAGTACAGTGGCATTCTGGAGGAGCTAGAGTCAGGTAATGTTAGCATGGGTCCTACCTCCATCTGCTGAAGGGGATCCAGCTGGAGTCAGAGGAGAAGTCCTACAGGAGGAAGAGGCTATTGAAGAATCTGAGTCTCCATCTTTCCCTTCTGTGTCTCCCCATTGTTGTCTGTTTATTTCTCATGATAATTGTTCTCTTGGGGTGGAAGCTTCTGCTTTTCATTTGTCTTTACCCTGTTTAGAAGGAGGGATTACCACAAAGTGGTCTGAGTCTTTGGGGGAAGAGGCATGGTAGCCTGGGTACAAGCAGGGACTGATTCAGAAGGGTACTGCTGCTATAGGGGTGCCAGGGACTTGGGAATGGCCTTGTCTGGCCTTGGGTTCAGGCTCTTGCGGAAGAGGAGGTTCTTGTGCCAGGGTAGAAGTGGCAGGGGCCGAGGCCTCCCTGTGGCACAAGGTCTGAGTCTGGGAATCCATTATAAGCGCTATCTGGTCCTGGGGAGGGCGGACGAGCCTATTATGATCTGCCCAAGGGCACTGGTGATAGAAGTGCCCCAGCTCATCACACTGATTGCAGTACAGAGGGTTTGGACAACCTAAACTCACATGTCCATAGGATAAGCACAAAGTACATCTGGGCTTGTCGCAAGTGCTGCTCTGGTGGGTGTGAGAACCTCACTTATGACAGGTCCGTGGTTGTTCAGGGTAAAAAACATAAGCCACGGTCCCTGCCTCTGTGAAAGCTGACTGGTAAATGAGAGATACCTTTATCTGTGTTTTTAAGTTGTACCTTTACTTTCCATTCCCCAGTCCATACTAGGTCCTCATCCAAAATAGGTCGAGGGACCTCTAGAATATTGCAGCGCTGCCTGAGCCAGTATTGGATGTCTGCTATGCTCACCCCCTCGCTAAGAAACAGTAAGGTAACAATTTTCACTGTTGGTTTCATGAGGGGGATGACCATAAAGGGAGCCCAGAGTGGCAGATGTTTTACATGCTCATATTTCTCCCAGAATTTCTCCAAAGTGTACACATTTTTTAAAATTTAAGTCATACACAGGTTCCCCATGCACATGAATGAAGGCAAATAATTCTGTTGTCCCTATCCCTAAAGAGTCCCGCAACATACTATGCAATATAGTTCTTCTGTCAGGGCTTGTAGCAATGTCCCTCATGAACTTCATACATACAGCATTCTTCGCTGTGCTGGCTCACCTAAGTTTGTGAACAGATAACTGAGTTTAAATGGGGTTGAGTTAGTGTCCTCACATGCAAGCTGTGGACCAAATGGCTCAGATGTACCAGCTAAATTATGTTCTGAAGTCGAGGAGGATGAAGTAGATTCACGTCTGCCTAAATTGGGGCCCATGACAGTATCTGTGACGTCAGGTGTTGTTCGGGAGATAGCAGGTGTGCTTGAAGCATTACTAGGGAAAGATACTGGTTCCGGAGCTGTTTTCGTCGGTAATGGTGTGTCTTCTGAAGATCGGAGTTCATTGCGTGCCTCAGAGATGATTTCCTGGGCTGAAACAGCCCTTGGGGAGGTCCAGGGTGCTCCTTCTGAATGTTGCTGCCAGCCAGCAGAACGGAGTGCTGCCGTGGGTGACCAAATGCCCTCAATGTCCTCTGCGGTGATATGACTGTCCCATAGATGCAAAGAGAGAGAAGCTCCTGATGCAGAGTTTGTGGCATTTCTGGTGCTAGGAGTCATATGAGAAGTGGCTGCTGCAGGGTAAGTTGACAAAAAAGGCTGTGAGGAAAACTGTGAATCAGAGTGCATTAGACCAATAAGAAAGTCCTTGAGTGCAAAATACATGCTTCACAGATAATTTTCTGCGTCATTAGAAGTGCTCTGAGTTCCTGAAACTGGGTAAAGTGGTGTCTGAGGCAAATCTTCTTGAGGAGTGTCTGGCAATTCATTTAAAGTGGTACCTTCGGTATTTCTTTCTGCAGATTGCAGCCTTGTAGGTTCTTCAGAGGTAATGTCAGGTATTCTTAACTCCATGGGTGAAGCTGTAGTCAGGTCAGAAGCCAGAATATCTTTAGCAATTCCACCAGCAAACACACTGTCACCCACCATCTTGGTACCACAGACAAAAGGGTCCCCTCTGCTCACAGGAAGCAAGGCCCCTGCAGGCAGAGTAGGGAATTTCCTGGTGTCTGTCCAAATTTCCCTCATTCACTGAAAAAATACCACCAACAGCTTAATCTGGTTCAAGGTCAGTTGGCATTCATCTGTATCCCCCTTCCCTGGTCATGCCTGAAAATAGGCAGGATTTGTCTAGTGCACTTACCCAGTCAACAAAAATGAAATAAATGAATATGCCATTGTAACTTCTCAAAAATTACTCCCATAACTTGAAGTCCTCTTTTACCCCCTACATTATATCCACTCAATGGTGCGGCCTCGTCACCCTAGTTGTTGCTCTTGTTAACCATCTTGCGAATGTCCTTCGGCCTTATTGCCCTGCAAACAAAGTTCAAATGCCCCAAGACTTGCTGCACTTGCCTTAACTGCACGTGCCTCCTGCTTGTGTGGTGTTGAATTAACTCCCTTACCTTTCCCACTTTTTTGTCTGGCAGCCTAAATACCTCATTCAGCGTATCTACTTCAATCCCCAAAACTCCAGGACCCTACTAGGGCATTCCATTTTTTCTGCGGCCAATGGTACATCTAGTTCTCCACACAATTGCTGAAAACTAGCCAACATCTCTTCTGTCTCTGTTCATCCACTGCCTATCAGCAAAACATCATTCAGATAATGAATGACCATTTTATACCCAGTTTTCTCTTGAAAGATCCATTGCAGGCAGGTGCTAAATGTCTCAAAAGTTGTGCATGCTATCGAACAACCAATGGGCATTACTTTATCAAAATAATACTGGTCCCCTATTTTAAAGTCCAACAGGTCCCAGTCTTCCTTCTAACAGGAAGCAGGCAAAAAGCCAACTCGATGTCTGTCTTCGCTAACCACGCATCCAGGGTTGCCTGAATGATCTGCACTGCCTCATTCAATATGACATATGTCACCCGGCTGTATTCTTCCCCTATAAAATCATTAACTGAGTCTCCCTCTGGGAATGATAGGTGATGGATCACTCTGTTCTTCCCTTCTTGTTTCTTAGAGACCAGACCCAGGGGGGGTATCCTCAAATTAGCTATCGGGGGAAAAGGGTAAGGGCCTTCTACCCTCTCTGCTGCTTTCTCCTTTTCTATCTTTTTTCTCAAGATGTCTTCTTTTCCTCTAACTGAGCCCAAATTATTCACCTCCCTAGCTTGTCTTGGCATCCTACACTGCAAAGAAAAACCTGATCAAAAACCTCTTCTGAAGGTTTCGCAGCAACCCAATAAATGTCGGGGTATTCTGCCAGCCACCCTACCCAGGCCTTCCACTTGATGGGCGTCCTGGCTGCCCGAAATTCTTCTATGCCCACCCTAGCCCCTCCTCCCCCTCCTCCACCTTCCTGCCCCCTTCCCTTTTCCTCTTTCTTCCTTCCTCTTCCTAATTCGGTAGGATTGGGCTCCTGTATCCTCTGCCCCTCGAACCTCTGTTCCAGGTCTGACCCTTATAAACTTGTCCTTCACGAAAAGGCTGGTGGCTGGCACTCAAACAGCCCCCCACTTGAAACCCTGTGACCACTGGTTCCTGTGTCATGTTGCGGGATGAGAAACCCCACACTTTGAGCATGCATGCCTGAAATTACATTGCGGCCATGAACAGAAAGCTCTGTTGTAACCCCAGCAACATTTCTGAAGTATCTCCGCTCTTTTTCCCATCTCTCCCTCTGGGGCGGACTGGTCAGTCACATAGTCCATCCACAAATTGAGCTGTTTAGTATCCCATCTTACATTCCCATATGTGGCCATCCTTTGATGAAAACATCTGTCATAGTATATCCACCCCAAGCCCCCTTTTGCTTTTGCCTGCTGTATGATCAACGAGTATGTGATCAATGAAATCCCCATCTCTGGCTTCTTTTCCTGCACTATGGCCGAATATGTGCTGAATCTCACAAACCAACCATCTCATGTCTTCCCTTTTGTAAATTTGTTTTCCTCCTTCTTACCTAGTAGCACTACCACAGCTGCCATCTCACTCTTTCCTATACTCTCTGTCTCCTCATACTTGACAGCTGCCTCCCTGCTTACCAATGCAAATATGTCCATATATTCCCCCTTCCAAATCTTCTCCTTTGTGGCCAATGGTATGTGCTCACCTATTCTCATACCTGGTGTTCCAATTTCCCGTGTGCCCTTTCCCATGCTATCTGCTTCCTCCTTCTCTCCCTCTGCACCCACCTTTTCTGACCTAATCTTTGCCACTGTCATCTCCATCTGCCCCAATCCCCTGCCCCCACTGTCACAGTAATTTGACCAATATATTCCTTGATACTCTCCCCCACTGAGCCTGATACACAACCTGTTGGCCTGTCTGTTCCCTAAGGCCTGTTGTTGATGAGCTGCATTGGTCCTTTTTCTTGCCCTGGCCTGTCCATTGACAGGGGTGCAAGGGCAGCTGTGGACTGAGGCTCCACCTTGGGTTCCATTGGGGTAAACCTACTGGCTCTGGGGGTAGTATTACCAGTTTAGGATCACAAGAGGGAATGGTACGGGGCTGGCATCCCAGGGAGGGGTCTCCACCAGTGGTTGCCACTGTGGTCTTGGTGGCCTCGAGCTCTTCCCTGTTGACCTTTCCCATCACCCTTCTCCCTTTCCACCTTCCGTTTTCCCCAACTTCCTGGCTCCTCCTTCCACTAGCTGCCACATCATATTGGCCTTCTCTGCCAGCTCCATTATTGCCTTGTATGCCACCGCTCTGGATGGTTTGCTTTTCTTCTGTGCCATCATCTTTCCAGTCATGCTACACACAAATACTGCAATGAAACTGAAAAAGATCGGTTGTTTTATCTAGAGCCACAGTCTGGATACATGGCCTCCTCACTGCCAACGCCTAAGTAGTGCCCAGAAACTTTTTTTTTAGGCCCCATTCACCCATGTCCCATAACCCCTCATGGCCTGGCCCTTCAATTCCCCCCACCTCCCTTGTGCCATTTCTGCCCCTGGCCCGGTGGGGTAGCAGCTGCTTTTGTGATATGCAGCAGCCCCAATCTTCTTCTGAATACCAGGTTTTTTTTTCGCTTTTTTGTTTTTTTTTTACCCCATTCTCTGTGAATTGCAGCTCAGTGCTTTTGCCATATTGCAAAACTTGTAGCTCTGATCTCTCCCCCAGTTTGTTGCTCCATCCCCCTTTCATTCACCATAGGCTACTCCAGGTGCCTCTCAGGCTTCTGACCCCCTGTCCAATATAATTTGCTTAACTCAGGAAATGGGGAGCGAAAGACCAACCTAAACCACTGTTTCTATTAAAATAAACCATCTCCCTGTTGTGCCATTGACAGTCCTTAAAAAAAACCTTAACCCCATATTTGTTTTTAAATCATAGGCTTTTGTCAGCCTGCTGCTTCCCTGCTGTCCTCGAACCACCAAAATGCAGTACCATTCATAAAAAAGACAATCCCCCCAAGCAGAGTGATGTCAGACGCCACCTGTCCAACCATCTGAATGCTCGCTGTACCTCGGGACAGTTGCCAGAAATAAATCAGCAATATTTCCCCCTAGGCGCTATGAAACAACGACTGGCTCTGTCTTGCTTTGGAACAAAAACAGTCTCCTTTAGCCTGGAATATAAAACCCTTTAGCTAACCCATTGCTGGTGTTTTTGTCCTTCCTGGAGAGTGCAGCTGAGCAAGGAATAGCACTTTCTCCTTGCTCTGCTCCACAAGCTCTCCCATGCTGGAACCTCGTCTTGCCCCCACCACCATGCGGTGTGACGTTAGATGCCACCACTCGCTTGCTTCAAAGCCAGCCTAGCTGCTGGCAGCTTCTCTTGCTTCTGGAGACTGCCTCATATTTTTTCACTGAATGCTCCCTCTTTTTCAAAAAAAAAAAAAAAAACTCCTTGCTTTCTATGTACGTTGTTCACACCAACCTGCTGCAAGTCCACCTGAAAACTCAGGATCCACTCCTCACTCCAAATGCTTCCCTGCCTCGAGGGATAACAAAGCTCTAAACCATCTTGGATGTTTTTTTTTTAATTTAAGCCAATACAGCTGATCAACCCCCTAGGTGCCAGGTTCTGCCAAAATTACCTAGCAAACAAGATCTAGCATTTCAAATGAAACTCAGTACTAGGGCTATCTCAACTTTCCCATACCATAACATTTCTTTTCACAAAAATCTCCCCACATGGGACAACAAAACAAAATCTTCCAGCCATGCACTAAAAATTGCATCTGCTGCACCACCTGAATCACTCAAATTAGTGCTTTTTTTCAGCAGTCTCACACATTTTTTAGCCATCTTAGTCACCTATAAGACCTATACATTTTGTCTTTTTTTTTTTTTACCTTGTAGGAATTCCTTTAACTTGTTACCTCAGACTGGTTCAGCTTCCACCAATCTTGATAGCCAATTCTGATGTGCTGGTTCTGTTGATCAAGCCAACAAAATTATCCTGTAGACAGAGGCAGAATGCCTCTGTGCAGCCTGTTATGCACCCTGTTTTTTTTAACCTACCTCCTATGGCTATCCTGTTCCTCCTTGTACTCCTGCCTTTCCTGTACCTGCCTATTGTCCCTGGGGCTCCACCCCCAATTTTCTGAGCTATACCATTTTCTGCCTGGGGAAAGGTCCACCAGGACAACTTGGTCTGCCCCTTTAAAGGGTAAACACCATTCTTTGATCACAAAATAACCATATACATTTTCCCATTGACTTATAATGGGAATTTAAAAGTACTATAACTTTTGAATGCCTCAATATTTTTTCACCAAATGAAAAGTGGCACATTCGGACAGTGATGCTCTTTCAAACAAGTCATGTTGCAGAGTGAAACACCACACAATTGCTGCACAGAACCATGGACAATATCATAAAAAGTGCCTCCAAAACTGGATAATTTTTCATTTTTCAGCGTGTCATGCACAAAGACCGTAAGTCTGACCAAAACAAAATTTTGCAGATCAAGAGATCTACGAAGCCCCACTACACATTCCAAATTTCAGGCACATCTGTTGAACAAGTCCAAAGTTATTACTGCACAGAATTTTGACTTTAACATAGAAGTGACATCTCAATCCTAACTATAGTGGTCTGACTGCGCACTATAACAATATATATATATATATATATATATATATATATATATATATATATATACACAGTATATGTATATATTCATGCCAAAAACTCTGTTTAATGCATCAGTTAGTGTTGTTCCACAGCAAAAATGAGGAAATTCGGTGTTTGGGTTGAAAGCCCCCCTTGCACTCCCCGAGCCTGTTCCCCAGCCGCCATCGGGGTGTGAGTTGGGGTCATCGGCCGTTAACTCTCGGCCCATCACATGTGTAAATAAGCTTAGGTATAGGAAAATGAAGTGAAAGTTAGGACAAATGACGACAATGCACACCCCATTGCCAGTTAGGCAGGTGGGCTGGGGGGTGCAAGGGGGGGCTTTCAACCCTAACACTGAATTTCCTCACTTTTGTCACTGTGGAACAACCCTAACTGATGCATTAAATGGAGTTCTTTGCCATGAGTTTCCCTACTTTTTGAGAAGGAGGACTATAAATACTGAATAGAATGTGGTGCTGGGAGTGCAGGCCCTTCAGGCCCTGTGCTCCCACCACGTGATGCCTTGTGATATAGTAATGGTAACCGCAATGCAAATGCAAGCGCTAATAGTTACACACATGGTGATGCAAATGTAAATGGTAATGCAAACGTTTATAGAAACGCAAGTGCAAAGTGATGCCAAAGCAAACAGTGAAGCAAACAGAGACGCACAAACATATGGAAATGTAACTGGTAACACTCACAGTCATGGTACCGCTATTGTAAATGCAAATGGTAGCAGTAACAGCAAAAATAACGCCAAAGGAAACAGAAACAGAAAGGCAAATGCAAGCATGTACAGAAACACAAACCATAATGTGCATGGTCATGGTACAGCAATTGGAAAGCAAATGCTAATGGTAACAGCTAAAATAACACCAAAGGAAACAGAACAGGAAATGCGAATGCAAGCGCATACAGAAACACAAACTGTTACATGCATGGTCACAGTACTGCAATTGTAAATGCAAATGGTAATGGTAACAGCAACAACAATGCCAAAGGAAACAGAAATGGAAATGCAAATGCAAGACCGTATGGAAATGCAAACCTTAATGCGCACGGTCATGGTATCGCAATTGGAAACGCAAATGGTAACAGTAACTGCAATGATAACGCCAAAGGAAACAGAAACTAAAATGCGTGCACGTATGGAAATGCAAACCATAATGCGCATGGGCATGGGAATGCAATTGGAAACACAAATGGAAATGGTAACAACGATGACAGAAAACGAAAGACAAACGCAAATGGAAGGGTGGCCACAAACGCAAATGGTAATGCGTACAGTGATGCAAAGTGAAACACAAACAGAAACAGTACTGTAGGCACAAATAGTAAGAGTAACACAAATGCAAGAGCAAACAGAAATGCAAAGGATAACGCACACGGTGGCGTACACAGGAACGCTAACGCAAACAGGTACAGAAAGGCAAGTGTAAATGCCACAGCCTTCTCTCACAAGGGATTTACGTGCATGTCATGGTCTTATAGGATGATGTATTGCATCAGGAGAGGTGGGTTTGCATGAAAATTAGTTTTTAAATATTTGCACCATTTTGTTTATTCTATTTCCAAAGGGACATGTACCTAGAGATATGCGAAACTGGCACATTTCATTACATGAAATATTTTGCAAAATTCACCCATTTCACAACATTTTTTGTGGAAGTGAAACTCAGAATTCTGCCAGTGGAAGATGAAATTTCATCTGCAGAAGGCACAATTTTGCCTGCGGAAGGTGAAATTAATTTTTCCCTGGTGAAATTTAACATTTTGCACCCTGCGAAATATTTTGCATTAAGGGCAAATTTCAGAAAATATTTTGTGCTGTGAAATTTCTGATTTAATGGAAATTTCATTGGTAAAATATAATTTCACAACATCTGTATCTACAAATGAGGATACAATATTATGACCATAGAAAGGTACATTTATATTGATGTTTGCTTGCATGCATGTGCAAGAAACATATTGCAGAAGCTTGCTGTAGTAGAGAGTTTTGAAGGTGTGGCAGTGTTGTGGCCAATGACAGCAGTCCATTTTGTGGCTGGTCTCTGTGGTGCCAATAGAGGAGCACACTGTTGAAGACAGCAGTAATGTAGCATTCCACCAACTTGGGGAAAAAAAAAACAACTCACTGCTGCAAGTGGGGAGTGAAACATAGAAACATAGAAGTTGACAGCAGATAAGGACTGCAAGGACCATCCAGTCTGCCCATTTCTTTTTTTACCTTATGAATGTGCCATCGGCCTTTGCTCTGTCAATGGCCTATCTAGTCATACTCACCTGTATTGCCCTCCTATGCCTATCCCATGCCTGTTTGAAGCCCTGCACTGTATTCATATCCACCACTTCCTGTGATAGGCTGTTTCATGCATCCACAACCCTTTCTCTGAAAAATAACTTTCTCACATTACCATTAATCAGCCTCCCTCTAATCTCATTCTGTGCTCTTGTATACTTGGTTTACTTGGTGTTAAGGACAAAAGAAGGCTGAGGCCCATCGAGATTGTCCCCACATAGTGGAACATTGTTCCCAAAATAATTTCAACAAAAGAACCAGTTATCCATCTGAGTTTTAAAAGTAATCATGTTTGAACAATCCACTAGGTCTTGAGGAAGTTTATTCCACAATTTAGAAGTTCTGATGGAAAAAAAGTTGAATATTTTATTTGTTCTAGCCATTTTAATATGTAACTGTTTATTATGTTATCTTGGTACAATTTTCTTTGTGTCATACAAAATGCAAATTGTTCCATTAGAGTAGGGGTTGGATGATTTTAAATAACTGAAGAAGGTCACCTCTAGCCCTTCTTGTTTCGAGCAAGTATAGGCCCGTTTTTTTCAATCCAGTTTCATAATTAAGATGAGATAGATGAGGAATAATTTGTGTTGCCCTATATTATATCTGTCCGATCCTTCTTATATCAGAGGTTAAATAAGGGCTCCAAAGAGAGACCCATAATCCATATAAGGCAGAATTTGAGATCTATATAAGGTGATTATACTTTGTTCTGTTTTGGAAGTAAAAGTGTGATTAATTCATCTAAGTAAAGCATTTGTTGTGTTAGCTACTTTATTAAAATGATCTGTTGATGATAATTTGCAGTTTACCATGATTCCCAGGTCTTTTCACAAGGGATGATTTAATATTTACATTATTAAGGGTGTATGTTTGTTTAGGATTATTTTAGCCATTGTGCAATACTGAGCATTTATTTACATTGAAAGACATTTTATTGGATATTGCCCATTGTTCGATGGTCACTAAATCTTGCTTAATTTTTTTTAGATTTGCTGGAATATCTACTCTTCCCCCCAATTTAGCATCATCTGCAAATTTAGTAATAATATTTGAAGAATTTATTGTCATGACACTAATGAAGATGTTAAATTGAGTGGGTCCCAGGACAGCCCTGCGGCACCCTACTAGTCACTTCCCCCCCCTTAGACAACATTCCATTTACCCTGACCTTTTGGGTTCTACCAGTTGTCCAACAATGCACCCACCTGACAGTTACTGGAGAAAAGCCCAAAGTAGTGAGCTTATCCACCAAAATGGTGTGGGATACCTTGTTGAAAGCCTTGCTGTAATCTAACAGAATAACATCAACAGGAATATAACGGTCTAAATGCTGGCTAACATATTCATAAAAAGTAAGTAAATTGGTGGTACAGGAGTAACCTTGTCTAAATCCATGTTGGGTTAAGTCTCTAATATTTAGAGAGGCTATTTCAAGTTCAATGATGGATTTAATCATCTTACATGGGATCGAGGTAAGGCTTATGGGTCTATAGTTTTCTGTTTTGGAGCATGTCCCTTATTTAAAGATTGGGGTGACAATGTTTTTAAACCAATCAGTTGGTACTATGGCTTCTTGTAAAGATTTATTAAATATTATAGTAAGTGGTAGGGTAATATAGTCTGGTGTTCCCAATAAAAATTTGGAATTAATGTTGTCGGGGCCAGGGCTAGCTAGTTTTTTAACGGTTTAAATACAGTCTTTATATCCTGTGAGAAATTATATAGTCATTGGGGTGGTTACAGAGGTTGGGTGATTGGTTACAAATATTGGGTTGAGAAAAAATAGAACAGAAATAGTCATTAATGGCTGTTGCTGTTTCTATATCAGAGACAGTAGTAGTGTCATTGATGACTATTGGACGTGTTACTCTGTTTTTGCCTTTTTTCCATTGAGATAGGAGTACAGTAATTAATGAGAATCTTTTGTGTGGGCAATCCTAAACTCAAGATAGTGTTTTGCTGTAGTTATAAGTTTCATTTAATTCCTTAACTGATTTTATGTATTTAAGTAAAGTTTCCTCCTTAGAATTATTGGGACTTTTTTTTTAATTTTAAATAATGTTTGCTTAAGTGTAATCTGCTTTTAATGGAATTGCTAAACCACAAGGAATTTTCCCTTTTGTGTATTTATTTTTTCAGGAACATACTGGTGTTCAAGCTCATACATTTTTGATTTAAAGTAGATCCAGGCTTCTTCAGTGTTAAGAGTTGAGAGGCTATTCACCCAATCAATGTTATTTAAACTCTTGTTGATTTCGTAGAAATCTGCCTTTTCGTATTGCTTAATCATAAGATTACTGTTTGAGATATATGAATCATAGGAAATGGAAAACTGTACGAACATGTGATCACTACTACTGAAAGGGTCAGGTACATTAAGGTTAGTTATTTTATTTTCATCATTAGTAATAAGAAGGTCTAAGATGTTAATCCCTTGAGTTGGTTCCCTAACTAGCTGAACCAGACCTAGGTCTATAATTGTTGATAAGAAAAGCTTATCGTGTTGAGAACAACCAGTTAAGCCTTCCCAATCAATAGATGGGAGATTGAAGTCTCCTAAAATGAGGACTGTGCCATTTTAGCTAATGATGTTATTTCTTTATTTAAGGATCGAGTATAGTCTAGATCAACTGACAGGGGCCTATAGCAAGTGCCCACCACCATTTTTGGTTGCCCATGTAGTTGAAGGGTAACCTATATACTTTCAATTTGAATATTGGAAGTAATTTCAAATGATGGAATATCATTCCTTACATAGAGACAGGCCCCACCTCCCTTCCTGGTTCCTATTCTGTTTTTAGCATAAAGTTTATACCCTGGTATCTCGACTGACCATGACTTATCTGAGTTACCCCATGTCTCAGTTATAGATATTAGACTGAGGTTGTGAAGGTGAATTTTAGATTCTAATTCAGCTACTTTAAGAATACTCCATGAATGGGCATTGAGAGGTAGGATAATGAGTTGTTTCTTTTGGGGGGAGTTGGAGGTAATAAGAGATTAAGGATTATGCCTAGTCTCCTCCACTGTTCTTAGTTTAAATAGCTATGGATGAAAGTGCAGATCTTACATCCCAACAATGTACTACTCCCTCTTCTGCTGAAATGCAGACCATCCCAGCAAAAGAGGGATGGGTAGTCATTAAATTCTTCCCAATGGGTTAGGCAAGGAAGATTCTGCCTAAGACACCATTTACATAACCATTCATTAATAACTTTAATTTGACTTAAAGTGTGGGGGGTTGCTCTAGGGAATGGTAAGATCTCAGAAAAAACACATGCTATATCCTCTTTCCTCTAGAATATTATGAAGAGCAACATAATCTTGTTTCAGCTGTCTGACTGGTGTTCTGTTGATGTCATTAGTCCCTAGGTGGATAACCAACAAAGGATTATTTCCTGCTTGAGATAAAATGGTTTTAACCACTGGTGTTAAGTCAGACACCTTTGCCCCTATAACTAGAGTATGTCCTGTTGGTTTTATCTGGATTGCAGATGGCCCGTTCAGTGTATTTAATAATAGAATCACCCAGGACAAAAACTTGTTTATTTTTTGGTACACAGATAGGGTGTTTCTCTTGTGGTTCCAACAACAATACTTCATCCATCCCAGTATCTCCCAAGCCTGTTGATTGGTCACTGTTGCTAAACATACCTCTCACTCCTAAAGAACTACAAAAGAAAGGCACATCTGTGATATGTTGGCTGTGTTCCTTCCAAATTTCAGGCCAAAAGACCTAACCGTTCTTTTGCAGCAAGGTGGAAAAGAGCTCCAGTCATTTTGGCCATAGTGTTGCAAAGTACTTTCGTGACTTGTGAAAGCTTTCACACAGATTTGCGAATTGTCGTGAGCATGAAAGTACTTTGTGAAAGTACTTTCACAACTTTGAAAAACATATTTCTGGGGAGTTTAACCCCAAAATAAAGACATGGCTAGCATCCTCAGGCTCTGACTAAGTGAACACAAAAAGAATTGTGTCCCTAGATGGTCCCAAATTTAAATGGCAAGCATTTTTCTGACCACCAACTGAAAACAAAATGGTGGATTTGCAAAAGTACTAGGACCATTTGCAAAAGCAAAAGTGCATTTGTGAAAGTGTTGCACTTTTTGTTAACTTTTCCCTTTGACTTATAATGGGAAATTGTTTTTTGAATAACTTTTGAACCATTTAATATTTTTTCACAAAATCTTCAAAAGGCACATAGGGGACCCCGGCCACATGTTCTCTGAAGATTTCAGACCGGTTGCGCAAACCATGCGACCTGTAGGCGCGACCGTACAATTGCTAAAAAAGCGTAAACGTACGTGCAGATCACGCTTAATAACTCCACAGCCATACACTCAGCTGATATGAAATGTTGCCAATCCCAAGGTGTATGGGTCTTGATTCTGTATTCCAAATATCAGGCACATCCATGTGGCAAGGGCTTGCCACCCTACAAATTTTCCACTTCATACCAAAAAAACCAGTTAGGTCTTTTGGGCTGAAATTTGTAGGGTGGCAAGCCCTTGCCACATGGATGTGTCTTTTACTGGTTTGGTAAAGAAACTGATACCAGTTCCATAGTTACAGCACTCTGAAATTACAAATGTACTCATAGGATAACATTAAACATAGAAACATAGAAACATAGACTTTGATGGCAGATAAGGACTGCTAGGCCCATCTAGTCTGCCCATTTCCCTACCTACAGGAAAGGCCGCAGATCCTAGTTAACCAACAGCCTATATCTTCCTGCCCCATTGAAGTGGTCATGGTGCCTTTCTCCCGATATATCTCAAAAACAGTCTGAGATATGGATTTTTTTCACTAAGTGCAACTAAGCAGGGTGTTAGTGTCCAGGTCATGAATTCAACTGTGAAGGAATTTTTTCCAGAATTCTTATGGTTGCTGAGATATTGCAACTTTTGCAGCACAAGGGTTACCTGGAATGCTGCTAGACCTGTGCTGTGTCTCTATACTTATGGGTACATAGAAGCGTGGGGTCTGTAGGGGCCTGTGCTCTCTCATATGCACCCCATTGTGCAATAATGGGAGCACAGGGCCCTACATTATGCAATAGTTGGAGTGCAGGGTCCTTAGGGCCCTGGGCTTCCTCACAGAGATGCAATATCATTAAATATCTGTATACTTATGTATTGATGGACTTCCATTTGAAAAGCAGAGATAATTACAAAATGTAAGCACAATGGAGGTGCATGGCCTGCACTACACTCCCACATCATATGAGTGACATTACACTTTATTTATTTATTTATTTTATTTATTTATTAACACATCAGTTTACAACCTTTGAGCCAGGGGCTCATTTTCAAAGGTACTTCATCACAAAGAGGACAATACAGCACAGACATTCATGTTACAGGATGTAGGAATACATGGAATTAACATACACGTTTGTGAAGAACATGATAGATACAGCCGTAAATACAATATACAAATGCTCATTTATAGTTACAGGATATGGAACATCAATCAATCGGTGATTGGACCGATATTGCATTGAGGCCAGGTTGGTTATAGTGGAAACATATAGACTGGAAATGGAGCAGTCAGTGGTAATTTAACAGGTTACGGCCGTGTATTGTGGCAGTCAGGAGCAAAAACTTTCTCAAAAAGAAGGGACATTCATTGCAAAAACCTTTATTAAAGCATCAGTTAGGGTTGTCATTACAGTGACAAAAGTTTGGAAATTCAATGTTAGATTTAGAAACCCTACCCCCCTCACCGCCATTGTCCACATACCAACAGGTGTCAGGGTATGCCTTGGAGTCATTGGGCCTAACTCTCACCCATTCTCCTATACTTTACCATGTCAGCTTCCTGACAAATGGAATGCGGTGATAGTTAAGCTGATGTCCCCAAGGCACACCACGACATCTGTTTTCACACAACTAAAGGCATTGTTGAGTAAAAACTGCCTCAAATTGCAGCATGGTTTCATGAACACTGCCACTACTTGTGGCACTACTACCACCCAAAAAAACATTGGCCCCTCTAAATTATCTTAAACCTTTTCTGGACACTTTTTCAGACAAATAGCTATAGAGTTGTGTTCCTTGGCCCCTGTTTAGGTAAATACCTGTACTTGTTTACCTAGTAAAATAAGTTTTTATCCTTTTACTGCCTCCAAGGGGGGCCAAGGTATGGTTTAATAGTAAAAATTGTTTTTCAGATTACAAATATTTTGCTGACATTGGGGTGCCTTATTCCTGTGTTGGCATATATTTCCCCTCCCCCATAGTGTCAGACACTGGGTAGCCCACCCCCAGTGTCTCAGTATACTCCATTGTTTAGCTATTTATTTCTGACACTGGGATGCCCACCCCAGAGTGGGATGCCCACCCAAGCCATCTTAAACTTGTATGCCACCTTCATTGTATTTGTTTTTTAAATTTAAACTATATGTTGGTGAACATCAGGGTGCCCAATCCTCGTGTTGCCATTTACTCCCCTTGAGCACAGTGAGACAGTTGGGAGCACATTCCCAGGGTCCCAAAAAAAGAGTTTTACACTGTAAAGAAAAATAAAATTGTCCCCCGAAGTCTTTTTTAATTTTTTCCCTGTAAAAAACAAAACAGTCTCTTGTTAGCTCCCTGCCCCCTTCCCCCATCCAGACCCTCCCACTGAGCAACCCACAACCCTTCCTTGGCCTATACTTACCACCAGTGTTTGTCTTCTGTCATCTTCTGTGGACTGAACATATATGCAGTCTTAAAAACCAAGCCACAAACTGAAGAATCAAGGTACTGTAAGTGCCATATAATGGCTGTCAATGAAGTTTTGAAATTATGCTAATATCTCAGTCATTTTTGGATATTTGTTCTCTAAATTTTCAAAATTGATTTTTTGGACCCCACCTTATGAACACTGTCACTGTTGTTTGGAAAATCAGACCTGTAAGGTGATTTCATAGTGGCTGTGTGAAATAATCTTTCAGGACTGAGTAATGAAAGGACAGTGCCAGTGTTCATGAGCTGGGGTCCCAAAAATCCCATGTTGAGAATTTGATGAAAAAATATCAAAAAATGCTCGAGTTACATGCAGTCATTGAAGTTTTTCTATGCATGCTCGTAACTTCAGCAATCTTTAATATTTTCACTCATGATTTTCAACATTGCAGTTTTTTTACACAACCTCATGGACAGTACAGCTGCCATTTTTCACATCCTACCTAAAAAGTGTTTTCTCTCCTGTGGTGCTGAATGGGCATTTTTCTGTGTGAAATCACCTTTCAGGACTGACTAAAAAAAACAGTGCTAGTATTTATGAGGTGAGGTCCCCAAAAAACCATGTTGAAAAGTTGGAGAAAAACAATATTATATATATATATATATATATATATATATATCTATCTATCTATCTATCTATCTATCTATCTATCTATCTATCTATCTATCTATCTATCTATATATATAAAATGGTAGCACAGTAGTGCTACCATAGTTAGGGTTGAGTAACACATTTAAGCATTTAAGGTAAAATGGTGAAATTTTGCACCTTAATAAGTTTGCCATCATTCAATGGATGTGCCTGAAAGTTGGCAATCATGGGGCATAACCACAGTTCTTGGGATCTGTCAACTTTTGTACTGTTGAATATACAGTTGCGGAGTTATTAAGCAACATTCTGGACGCATTTATGTTTTTTCGCATTCTTTGCTCACTCTACAGGACACATGGTTTGTGTGACTAGTCCAAAATGTCAGGGAACATGGTGCCAGGCTCCTTATGTGCCTTTTGAAGATTTTGTGAAAAATACTGAAAGGTTCAAAAGTTATTCAAAAACAAGTTCCCATTATAAGTCAATTGGAAAAGTTAACAAAAAATGTGATACTTTTGAAAAAGCACTTTTTAGTGTCGCAAATGACCCTAGAAGTGTTGCAAATCCACCATTTTGTTTTCACTTACTGATCACAGAAATGCTTGGCATTTAAAATTGGGACCATCTAGGGACACAATTATTTTGGGGTTTACCTAGTCGAGCCCTGAGGATGCTAGGCATGTCTTTATTTTGGGGTAAAACATCCCAGAAATGTTTTTCAAATTTGTGGAAAAGTAGTGTTGCAAAGTAGTGTAACACTTGCAGCACTTCGCAAATGTTTGCGAAAGATGTGCAAATCATGACACTACTTTTGTAGACTATGGCCAAAATGACAGGAATTCTTTGCCACCCTGCTGCAAAAGAATGGCTTGGTCTTTTGGGCTGATATTTGGAGGGAAGGCAGCCAACATCTCACAGATGTGCCTTTTGGTGGTTTGGTGACAAAATATTGCACGAACACAAAGTTACAGTACTCCAAAATTTGCATTTTTTCCCATTGACTAACATGGTAGTGTCCGCTGCACCTTTCGGGGCTTGTATCTTGGAAACGGTGTGAGATACAGAATTTCTGGCACAAAATTGTGTGAAAACCTAGCCAGGAAACTCATGAATCATGTGAAATTTTATTTTTTTTCTACGTCATACGCTTACTGAGATATTAGCAATTTAGTGATACAACTGCTCATTTTTCTGCTCTGAGGCACATTATTATGCGTACATTCTCATTTTCACTATGTTTCTCAATAGAGCTTTTTGGGAAAAATAGAGTGTGCACTCCACTTACTGTTACACGTAGGCTTTACACTTCTGTTTCTGTGCCTGTTCGCGTTACCGTTCCCGTGTATGCCACCATGAACGTTAACCTTTCCATTTCTGTTTGCACTTGTGTTTGCGTTACTGTTACCATTTGTGTGTCCACTACTGTTTGTGTTTGTGTTTTACTTAGTGTCACCATATGCATTACCATTACTATGTCACAAGACATCACATGGTGGGAACGCAGGGGCCCGAAGGGCCCACGCTCCCAGCAGTGCATTCTATTCACTATTTATAGTCCTCATTCTCAATAAGAAGAGAAATTCATGGTAAAAACTATGTTTAATGCATCAGTTAAAGTTGTTTCACAGCAACAAAAGCAAGGAAATGTAGTGTTAGGGTTAAAAGCCCCTTGCACCCCCAGCCCACCCCAACCAGCGTTGGGGTGTGCGTTAGGGTCATCAGTCTAACTTTCACCCCATTCTCCTATACCTCAGCTTGTTTACACATGTCATGGGGTGAGAGTTAGGACTGTGCTGCCTTTCGCTGCTGCCGATGGGGCGGGCTGTGGGGGGTGCAAGGGCTCCAACTCACTAACAATTATTCCTTGCTTTTGTCACTGTGGAATAACCCTAACTGATGCATTAAATGGATTTTTTTTGCCATGAGTATATATATATGTATAAGACAAAGAACCTCTGTGCATATGCACTGAGGCAATGGTTACACCAAAGGGCATTTGGCTGAGAAGCCACGTTTTAAAGAAATACAAAATCACACATGTCCCCACAATGCAAAGTATCATGGGCTGCATATGCAAATCACCACAGAATATTATGCTTGTTCAACTTTATCATCTCATCACAGTTTGCAATGGGTGCCAACAGAAGATATACTGTTGGCACCCTTTGGAAACTGTGTGAGAGGCCTTTTGGCACCATGCATTTCTGCTTAAAGTTGAACCAGCATAATATTCTGTGGTGATTTGCATATGCAGCCCATACTGCTTTGCATTGTGGGGACATGTGTGATTTTGTATTTCATATATATATATAAATATATATATATATACAAATAAGGGATACACAACAGGGAATGGTGGAATACTTAATATATTTTCACTAGTGGTATTTGACCATGGGTAACCTCACAAGTGGCATAAGCCACGAGTGATGTGCTCAAGATCAAACAGCAAGAAAATAAATCAAGAATTCCACAACGTCCCTGCTGTGTATTTTATTTATGCAATAGGCAGGTACCTTGTAGTTATGTTTTTGCTTTCATTGGCCTGGTTATTTTTTTTATAGTTAAATATGTTTTGTGGGTATGCTTGTTGTAGTAGTGCTCTTCCACCTTGGAGAAGAGCCGCTGTTATGCCCATCATCAAGGATGCCATGTCATAATGTGAGCACTGACAGAGCAATGTATGTTTGGATTGGTGGGGAAGCAGGCATCTCAAAAATTTTAAAAGAAGATGGCAGGCACAGTTTAGTGAGCGAGGTTCTTTGCCTGGGATAGGGAGACACGTGAGCTTTCCTCCATCAGCAGTTGAGTTGTTTGAGCAGCCGGCAAATGTTTTTTTTTTTTATGTAGTTGTTTAAACTGGACAGAATGAACAGCATAGAAGAGCCAAGGGACCAGCCACAAATAACGAGTGGTGCTGGTGTGCTGGAAATAGGAGAGAACTGTTGGTGGTTCTGGATCATGTTTAAAAAGGTAACAAACAAGCAAGCTGTTTGTGCTATACAGAAATAGAAAGGACAGTGATGTCTGTTTGTGGGCTAGTGAAATACATTTGATTAAAAAGAAACTGGGGTTTCAAAAAGCTGCCACATCTGGAGGAGTGAGTGAGGTTGTTGTCGGGTTGGCAGGCTGTCAAAAGTTAATTGCTGTTTTGGGTATCATTTGTTTTGTAGCCAGAGAGTACAAGTGGAGCATATGTTGCTGTAGAAAAGGAAAAAGAAAGTTAAAACAAAAGCTGACAGTAAAATGATACTTTGTTTCAGTGCTTAGTAATGGAGCTCCCATCTGCCAGTGATCTTGATGGATGGCCAGACAACTAAATATGAGTCTAGTTTTAAAATGAAAAGAAATGCACACACATGGAGGCTGCAGTAAATTAAAACTAATGCTGCATCTGTTAATGTTATGTGACAGGTTCTTGTCTGTGAGTGGTCTTATTTGAAGCAGACTGCACTTGGAAAATGCAACAAGTGCAGGCAGGAAGGAGTTGATGATGTATTTACTGTTAAGATACATGGATGATGACATTTCTACTATGTGTATAAATGTGAGATTCCACATTTATACACACAGTAGACACATCATTAGTCATTTATCACATGATAACATTTATCAGTGGAGATTTATCTCCACTCGTACTGCATAAACATATATATATGTATATATATATATATATATGTATATACAGTATGTATGTATATACACAGTATATACAGTATCGCTAGATAGATATATCAAGCAGTGACAACACAGTTTGGTATTTCAGTCTGAAATATTTAGCTTAGAAAGAGGTTTGGTCAAAGAACAATCCAGCATTGGTTTGGCAAAAAAATATTAATCCATTCCAAAGTTCAGTCTAAGATTTATATGTATGGTTTTTGAAATGGGATTGGGCTCATGATCAAGATTTTGTCACCTCTCAAAGGGATTTATAAAATCTCCATTTGTGAAGAAAATGTCCCTTTCATGAGCCTTCTTGTTTTAATGTTTCCCTCAAACAAAATATTGTAGCTTGCCCCATGGCTGACTTCTTTTCAAATGAAGCATGGGTTTTGTTTAGGGTGACACTCCTAAAACCCATGCCTTTGGTTTCCTTCATTTGGGTCACAAAATGACCATTTCAAACTTTTAAATTCTTTGTTCATGACTCTCTTCTGATATTCTTTCTTGAGCTGACAAAATCCCTTTCACAAGCTGATTTGCTTTGTGAGGTAACAGAATCCTTGATCATGTCTTGGGACCAGATGGCCTTATCTCGTGAACAAGGATCGCACATGAAAGGGGATTTTGCCAGCTCGTGAAAGGGAATTTTTTTTGAATCCCCTTTCTTGAGCTGACAAAATTCTCTTTCGTGAGCTGACAAAATCCCCTTTCATGAGCCGATCTCCATTCGCATCATTTCCTGACCAGCTGGCCCTTCTTACAAACAAAGATTGGCTCACGAAAGGGGATTTTGCCACCTAGCAAATGTGGATCTATTTGTGAAAAGAGATTTTGACAGCTTGTGAATGGGGATTTTTTTTTAATTCCTCACAAATGATTATTCTGACAGCTTGCAAATGGGGATTGACCTGGGGAATGGGGATTTGGCCACCTCACAAACTAGAAATTTAAAACTTTGCCAGTATACTGTAAATAAACAGTCTTTAGGCTTGACATTTGCAGTGTATAAAAAAAGTGTCCCAGAGATGTGAATTATGCTGTTTAGGTGTAAAAAGTTCATCACTTCCATAGATATGCCATTACAAAGTTGAGATTTTCCCCATAAGATAACAGTGTGATTCCAAGAGCACATTCAGTGCCCATATCTCAGAAACAATGCAAGATATAGATTTTTTACTACCTGCAGCATAGGTAGACTAAGCACATTTGGAGGTTTCAATATCATGATTAAAAATGCAGTGGAATTTGTTTCATAGCTTGAATGGTTACTGAAATATTGGCAAATTAGAGTTACGAGGGTTCCTTTTTAGCCCCTTTGGGCCAATGTATAGCTCCGTTGATAGGCATAAGTGGAAACACAGGGCCTAGTGGGCCCATGCTCCCACAGATGCATATTGTTATGCACAAATGGACAGCTTGGTGGGATCCCAGGGCCCGAAGGGCCACTGCTTCCACCAACTCATACCACTTACATTACACTTTCTCAAAAAGTAAGGAAATTAATTGCAAAAGGTTTTTTTAATGGCTCAGTTAGGGTTGAAGCTACAAAAGTAGGGAAATGAGATGTTAGGATTGAACCCTTAAACTCTCTACCCTTCCACCCCACCTCCCATGCTCCACACACTGACAGGCATTGGGGTTTACCATGGGTCATAGGCATAACTCTCACCCCATTCTCCTATGCCATACCAAATCAGCATCTTTATGCATTGAATGGGGTGAGAGTTAAGCCTAATGACCCCATGGAACACCCTGATGCCTGTTGGTATGTGGAGGATGGGGTACGGTTGCTTCAGCCCTGATTGATGCATTAATATTTTTTTTTACAATTAATATATATATTTGGAAGGAAACATCTAAATTAAAAAGGGACCTAAGGCCAGCTCATCGGTGCAGTGGTTAGATTTCTGCTGGAACTGATTCGGGTCATTGGAGAGCTGGTTGGGGGAGAAGGTTGGAGCTTCCATTGACAGCTCACCTTCTCCAGGGGAGGTGGGGATGTGAGCCAGGCACCTGCTGGCCCTAGTGGAGGCTGGGAGCATAGCAGGGCATAAAGGCCCTAATTTCCAGGGGAGTGACAGACGTCTGTGTTTGCCTTGACATCAGGTGGCACGTCACTCTCCAAGGGGAGAAAATGGAGGAAAAACAGCTCCCTGGCTAAGCCAGATGATGGCTCTCTGACCCCCTCACTGCCTCCAAGGCTTCATGACCTCCCACCTCAGCAACACCTGGAGCCAATGCCACAGTGTGCTGGATGACCCCCACCAGTACCTTCCCTCTCAGAGGAGGGGGACCCACCCAACAAAGGGTAATGCCGAGCTACCTCCGGGGGGGTTGCCATCTGAGGTAGGGTAGGTAGTGGAGATGACAGACAGATGAGAAAGGACCTTGGGGCCTGAATGAGGTGCTGGCCAGGAGGAGCAGAAGGAGCAAAAAAATTGAAGGGACCTTGAAGAAGGACAAATAGGGCTAATTTAAAACAAACAAACAACAAAATATACTGGGGTTATAAACAGACCTCACTCATATGTTCAATTATATGAAACATGAAAACAACATATTGTGTGTTCCCTTTTTAAAGTAGTACTGGCTGTTGTGAAAACAACATTGCATAAGCATTCATGTACAGTATATCAAGAATGCTAAATTCAAGTGGTTTGTGAGCATATAACATAGCTGCATTATAATATAGGGTACAGTACATGTGTAAATGACAGTTGTTAATCAGAAAGACTGGCAGCTAGTAATTACTGACCCATCCTAGTTAGGTTATATTTTGTTTAATATGTTAAACAAGAACTGCACAAGGCAGTGATGGAGCTATGTACTACTGGCACAGGTCTGTTTACTTGCATGTTATCCAGGTTGCCTATAGTGAAGAAGTGAAATAAATATTGCCTTGTCCATTTATCTGAACTTCCCAGTAAATGGGTGTGGGTGTTGGTGTGATGGGGTTACTAAAACAGGTGTGAAGAAGATTCTCTTCTCTTATAATATGGGATGGATGCTGTGGCCCAGGTTGGTATCTACTGCTTTATCTCACCTAGAAGGGCTTCCAACACATTGTAATTTGTAAGAAAATTGGGAAGCATTTTTGCTGGCTTCTGTGGAACATTGATAGTTGGCATCAGCACAACCTTAATCTTCAAATGTTCCAAAATAAATCCAAATTTCACGACATTCCAATCTTTATCATTAAGAATATTTACAGAAAATTAGACTCTTTGCCCCTTAAACTTTATCTGCCTCTACTACCTTTCCAGCATTGAAGTCAAAATTCCCCACTGTAACATTACATCCTATTGAACACAAATTATTTTAATATCCCAAGCAGAGGACTTTGATTTCTAGACAGGAAAAGAGGCAGAAATAGATTATGTATAAGGACTAAGAGATACATGTAATGTCTGTTCAGTAATAAGAAACTGAATGATCAGAAATGACAATTTGGGAATAATTTGTTGTAATAGATTCTGCTAATGCCATCTGTAATTATTTATTTTACATCTGAAAATCATAAAATAATTTTAAAGAGAAAGTTTTACATACTGTCAAGGTCTGATTTCTAAAATCATTTTCTCAAGACTACATTCCAGCAACAGTGCTCAATATTTCATAGGCCAATATCTTCATAACAGAATGAATACAGTACTTCTACTTTAGCTTTCTAATTGCATAGAAAATATTTGCAAGTGTGAGTCTTATCAGCCTGCTGACCAGGGCATGAATTTTACCAATTCATGGACTCAGTCCTTTGCATGGGCCATAGGAATAGTTGTGGGAAATTTATGCCAACTCCACCAGTCAAAACATTACAAGGCAGCTGTGTGACAAAAATGGCTACAAATAGGGGAGATTATTGTAAACTGGCTCCCTCTTTGCAAATCTGGTGCATACAAGAAAAAAATGAAGCCTCACATCTGGCAGTTTTTCCCTGCACCTGTGGCAATTTCTCTGGCTTTGAAAATCTAGCCTCAGTATTGGTGGATGCACTCCTTCCTCAGCAACTCTGAGGGTATCCACATATAATACATGAATATAGAGAATAGTGGATAGGCAAGTGTGTTATATGGACTTTTTTATGCACCTGAGGTGTGTGATGACCCATAAATCTTGAGAGCAAAGCTCGTGTGGTTTATGAGGACATCACACACCTGAGGGTTTTAAAAAGTCCATATAAACACACTTGCCTATTAGTTATTTTTTTTAATTACTGGTGTAAGGAGCGATTGTTGACCAGGCAGAGAAATGGATTGTGACTGTGGAGATTGCACTTAATTGGGCAAAGCCCCAACCAAAGTGCAAAAACAACAGGATCAACCTGTTAGATGTTTTTGCTGGAATGGCAGGATCAACTTAATAAACAATGAAAAAATATATAACTTACACTGCAGAATAGTGGCAAACTATTTGTCTAGTTGGGCAGGGAATTGGTGTGGTTCCTCAGAAACAGAGCGGACATGTTTTCTGGACTGTTGAGGCTGCAGAGATGGATACTAAGAGTCAATCAGGTATCACACTACATAAGATTGGCAGTGAAAGGTTTTTTAGAATTCCTGAAAAGGCCATATCAACTCAGTCTGATCACGTATTAACTTGGTGTGACATCAGATCAGGTTGATACAGCTTTTGAAAAGTTCATAAAACAGGTTGAGATCAGGGGTCACCAGTAATTATAGTAGCATAAGAGGTGACTGTTCCACTTGGGTATCATGTTTGTAGTTGCAGTACCCAGATTTTTATCTTTCTGTTCTGATTATCTTTATTTATTTATATATATATATTTTTTTATTTTATTTATTATCACAATCGGAATTACAACCCTTTGAGTCATAGACTCCTTTACAATGGCTCCATATCATGGTACAGAGATTATAAAACATAGTGAACATTACAATACAGTGTGGACATAAATAAGAGCAAAACTCTTGGGTCAGGTAACCCAGTGTCTATAGAAACTTATTCAATAACCGGCTCCTGTGCAAAGGCTCCAGGTCTTTGTGCAGAGGTTACAGAACATTATGAACATGACAACATTACATTATATGGGTAAGCCATGTAGGTGGTCTTGGTTGTATTTACTGTATAAGACATTATTTTTGCTGGAATAAAACATTTCCTATATTCATTATTTTGAAAGTCCAGTGAAAATGATATGCAGTGAAAATATATACTGCAATTGACAAGTTAGCTTGCTCTTGCACTTCAGTTATTTAAACAGCCATGGAAATGTCAAAGCAGGCAAAACAGTGAAATTTAAGGGCAGTGAATTCATTCTGTTATACAATATTTTTTATATTGATTTTCATAATTATTAGAATGCAAACACAGATGGTTGTTTATTATATAGTCATTTAGCGTTAATTATTTTCTAATATGCTGTAATAAAATTTTTATTTACATTTTCAGCACAAAAAACATAACCATCACTGGCACTGGAACCTATACTACTACGATGGCTTTGTACAAGAATTCAGATTACACAGGACCCTACACTGTAGCAGATATGCCAATTGTAATGACTGTTGAACAACCACTATACATTGGGGCTTTCGTTACTGGAGTAGATGCAACTAAGTTTTCCTTGAAGGTGGTTAGCTGCTATGCAACACCTACAAACAGCAGCAGTGACAGCACTAAATATAACATTATTGTTAACAGGTAGGTGTCTGCCTTGTCTCTTCTTAGAAGGAATAAGTAGAACTGGTTCTAAAAAAAACTCAGATAATATGGACTGTTATAAAATTTAGCACTGAAAAGATTTGAGTGGCTTTAACAGCAAATTATTAGTTAGCCTAATATCTTCATGCAAATATTAGGAATAATGAGCTCTGATAAAAAAAAAGACAAAACTCCATAGAAATTGACAGGTTTAAAGATTTAGATCTATGTGTTTGTAAAACTATGTATTTATTTATTTATTTATTTTATTTAAAACTGATGACTGAGAAAGGCACACTGAGCGAAGCTCATTTCAGATGCAACCGGGTACAAGTATATACACAAGCGGGGTATGTGTTTGTAAAATGAACAGAGCAAAGCAGTAAAGCAAGAAATACACTGAGATCTTGAGAGAAGAAACAGCTGAAACAACCAGGATGCAATACAGTAATGCTGCCTTGCATCACACAGTACTGCAGTATGCCACAGCAAACTGTGTAATTCAATGGTAATTAAGTCCTTTTGTCATGCAGTATTCTGTGGCAGGTCATGTACGGCAAGTTATTGCATTGCATCACAGCTGGCTCTGCTTTAAGTATAGTTGCTGAGAAAGACAATTACATTCTTTAATACTCAGTAAACAGTGGTATCCCAGTCACTGTAGAAACAGCTGTAAAGTGCCAACTATAAACACAGAGTATTCCTATGGGCAGAAGACACACAAACCAGGACTTCATCAGGAAATAAGAAAACATTACTTGGTAGTAGCACACTCATGGTTATAATTCAGCAATTCAAAGGACAAAAGGGAAAACACAGCTTGTAGTTTTCTTCTTTATTTCTGATCACATGCTGGTTCATGTGTGCTCTGCCCTAGAATTCTCCTGCTTAGAGTTGGCACTCTTCAGCTTTTCCACAGGTGCTGATCCTGATCAAGTGCTGGTTAATGTGTGTTACAGTATGTACTAGTCTCTATTTCAACAGCATAGGCTGAGTTTCTCTGTAAGTGCATGATCTGTGTGTCTGTCAGTATTCCTGTGGGCACTCTGTGGCAACCACAAACAGCCATGCCTGGTGCATGCCCTGCTACACCTGATCCCAGAACAGACATTGCTCTGTACACAGGATTGGGATAGAGGTGGCTGTGATGGGAGGCTTTTCTGCACCTTCCACATATTAGACTGTGAGTTGTAGAGGGCTGGCAGAAGAGACACACACTATACAAGTGGTTACCCTGCCATAACAGACACACTCCCCCTCTGATCAGCAGTCTGTGGACCTCTAAGGCCACATCATGCTCAAGCCTTCCAAGCCAATATGGAGGGTGAAAGGTTAACATTGTTTACATTATTTTATATTTAGTTTAGTAATGAGATGTAAGAGTCCTTGGTGGACTGCCATATCCCACAGTCCCCTGCTTTACACTGTTAGACATGAAGCTGGGGATTCAGTCTGCATCTGACACAGGCATCTTATTTGATGTCAGCTGTTTTGCACAACTGTTCCCCAGGCCATTCCAAAACACTTGCATGAATCTTTACAAATTCAGAAGGTTGTGGGTGTAGCACAACTGCATAGAGTGTTTCAAGACTCACCCTGGAAGAGGCACTCCAAATGGAGAAAAAAATAAAATAATAGACAGTCTGGGTCTCTTATCCTGGTTAGAGTTATTGCCATTCAATGCACTCTGATATAGTGCAACATATTGCATTTACAGCACCTTACTTTTCCAACAGTGTGCAAAAACTGTTACATAATACAGAAAGTACTTATAGGCTATCAAAGTAAGTTCAAAATGCTCTGCTATAACAGGGTACCTAGGCTGAGAGCAAACAAAAATGCACAATATTGCCAGTGATTTCAGATCACATGATCTAATCCACAGAGCCTCAATATATTAAATTCAGGATGGGTAACAGACCCCCAATTGCTTGCTATTTTATTTTTTGTTTGTTTGAAGTAGCACCACCAGACTCAGTCTTAAGGAAATCTTCCTACTAGTACTTTTTTAGCAAGTCCTATAATGTGTTTTCTTGTTCTTAATATATGGGTAGCCTCATAATACTGTAACAGAATGATCAGAAACCCATAAAATGTGCTTTAATACTATTGTTAGAGCTGTAAAGATCGTATTAGAAATCTTGTAATGCTGTCATTGCAGCTCTAATGATAGTATTTAGTGATCTAGTAACACTTCTGTTCCAAGCTCTAACAGTATTATGAGATTCCCCCATGGTAATATATTCCTTGTGTGAGTGCGGGTTGACGTTTATCAAAACCACTGCATACAGTAAAAGCTGACTAGCTGCTGATAAGGCCACAAGAAGACAATGGCACTATGGAGTGTGTATTTGTATGAGTATTTCTCAGTCTAGTCATTAAAATTGGATCCATATATCACAAACAAACTAATAACTAAATAAAAAGGGGACTCTGTATTTCTTGGCCTAAATTACAATCTCAAGGTTCTGGTAACATATTGGAGCCTCTTGAACATAACTCTTGAGTCTCATATGTGGGGGAGCCAGTATAGTGCATTGGTTTAAGGCTCTGAGCTGCAGATCTGGAGACCTGGGTTTGAATCCCACAGCCCCCACTTGCATACAGTGTGACCCTAGAGCAAGTCACTTAATTTCCCTTTGCTCCAAAGTTGCACCTGTAAACAAGTTTTCAGCTTAGTGTGTCTCATCTGATTAAACAATTGGAAAAAAATATGTCATCAGAACCTCTCAGTGGCATACTAGACTTGTAATACACAGTCTTCTATCTATTATTCTATTTATCAAATATGGTTCCATTTTTAGGTGGCACTTTAGTATGCAAAATATTCCCTGTAATAGAAGTCCCAGAAACTGAAAATACAATCATTCCAGAGAGATAATACTATTGTTCAGTGCCCGTAATACTATCATTCAGAGGCCTGAAAGATAGCATTATAAAAGAACCAGAATAGCTCAACTGTAGGACCCCCTCACACTGCACAGGTAGCTGCCATGGCACTGCAAATGCTAGACATGCAACCTGTCAGTTCTGGAACCCTGCGTTATGTTTTGCTGCATTTCCAGTGTGGGAGGGTAGAGCGGTTTGCAGCTCTATTATGCCAGTTCAACAACTAAGCTGTTGACCGCCATCACAGTGATGGATTTAGTAGACTGCAACTTGCAGTTGACATAAATCTGACTGGAGACCATGGCTGTTTTTTCATCAGAGGGATCTGTCCCCACACCCCACAATCTCTAGGATTCTAACTCTGAGTCAGAGATGGATTGGGGAGGGGTGTACAGGACTGGGAGACAGAGTGCCGGGGTCTGGTGGACTATTACAGTGAAAATGCAGATGTTGTCAGCATTGATATTTTCACTGTAATTGTGCTGCTGTACAGGGCATACCACATTTTGCAAAACATGCTGTCATCTCTTGCTGAGCAAGAGTAGCTTCTACCACTGGCAGTTTGGTTGTGTTTTCTTATTTGTTTTTTAACAAGTAAAGTACTATGTGGTTGAGGCTGCCTTCAGTTTGGCTAATGAATGCCATTGCTACTTCCAACAACTGCAACCTTGACCAAAGAAACAGAAGAAGAAGCTTGCTCTACAGGTTTCTGTGACCAGTCCTAGATGCAGGCCCTAAATGCTCCACCTGACTTCTTCCTGACACTCACTATCACTGCTGCTGCTCTGCTGATCCAGCCCCACAGCTGATGATGGCATCACAGCACTTCGGGGCCAAGAACATTTTTTTGTATATTATAGTTTCATATTAAAGTGGCATATGAATATAGTACAAAAAATAAATAGCTGAGTGTGTATCACAAGGGAGAAATACCATCTCCAGGCATGCTCTTTGCTTCTCCAATATTTCATATTGTCAATCCAGATTTTCAACATTGCCATTTTTTTATGCCTCCTCATGAACAATACAGTTGTCATTCTCCACATCCTGCCCAAAAATGTGTTTCATCCCTCTGTCACCAAATTGGCACAGCCGCTGTGCAAAATCACCTTTCAGCTAACAAAGTGATTGTACTGCTTTTCGTGAGGTGGCCTGACAAGCAGCCCATATTGAAAATGTGGAGTGAAACTACCATGACATGCCTAGGGTGCTAGGGTTTCAACTATAGCACCCACCTGATAAAGACTGACAGGCACCAGGGGTGTCACTTGGGATCATCAGATGTAATGCTCATGGCATTCCACCCCCACCCTGCAGCTACTGACAGGCATCGTGGTGTGCCTTACACTATTCGGCCACAAAGTTCACCCCATCTCTATACTGTACTCACATCAGCATATTTCCTTATAGAATGGGGTAAGTATAACACTCAAAGACCCCAAACCACCCTGACACTTGTCAGTGTCTACAGGGTAGGGTGAGGTACAATGGCATGAGCATTATAGCTGATGACCCAAAGGCACACCCAATGCCTGTAACTCTTCTACAGGGTGGGGTGGGGTTGGCATCCTTCAATACTTCACTGCTATTCCTATTATGTCTCTAGCTCTGGTACTGCCAATGCCAGCATGACAACATTTGGCATTAACAAATGCTTGTTTATTTAGTCTTTGGTAACCTGGTTAGGCCCACTAGGCACAAATGCCTGTTTTAAGGGGCAACCTGAGACCACTAGGCAGTTAAGTGACTTGCTCAGAGTCATACAGTTTGCATGTGGAAGTTGTGAAAGTCACACCCAAGTCTGGTCTGCTGGATGTACCAAGTTCGTTCGTACCTCATTGCTCTAACCTCTAGGCTATATTGCCAGCACTTGACTATTTAACCATTAAAAACATATCGAATAATGGCTGAGGAGGTGGTTATAATGAGAATCTTACGCTCCTGCAAGCTGTGGGATGCCATATAAAACACAACAACAAAGCTCTAGGGGTTTGTACAGGCATCCCACACCAAGGGGGGTGTAAAATTCGAGTTCCACACACCTCCCCAGCTTTAATTTTATATAATTTGTCTAGTGCACTTACCCAGTCAACAAAAACTAAATAAATAATTGCTGGGGATTGCTTTTTTTTTGGCCTCAGCAGTTATATAAAATAAAGTGATCTCCATGGCACCATGCACTTGGTCAGCTTTGACTCAGTCTTCAGCTCGTGGTGAAAATCTCCTCATGCTAAAATCTCATCATGTTAGCAACTTTGGAAAGTGGTCCTTTGAAAGTTTGTTTTGTTGATATTTTAAATTAACTTATCGCTGATACCAACTGGCGGTGAACTGCGACACGGTGTGTGTTGTGTAGTTAGAAGAATGAAGATTGGTTTCTGCGTGTGCTCAGGCCTGTTATAACCTCAGAGTTATAATGGGAAATTATAACCCACTTTCCCTACTGGAAAAAGCACTCCCCAGTTATTATAAACCAGTTCAGTGCAGAATGCCTCTGCTTGTTGCCACCAAGAAGCCTGTCTGTCTGCTGTCACATCCACTTGTGTACTGTTCTGTCATAGTAGCCAAAAGGGCTGGGTGCAGTTATAGTACTTTGCTATTTCTCCTAAAAAAAGTATTTGTGGAACCCATCAGTCAGTATAGTATGCTTCTACTTATTGCCACCTAGCATCCCTGACTACCTGCTGTCATGTCCACTTGTGTACTGCTCTGTCACAGTTGACCAAAGGGCTGGTGCATTTTAGTACTTGGCTATTTAACCTTTAAAAATAAATCAGTAGTACCAGTCAGGTCAATGAAGTATGCCTCTGCTTGTTGCCACCTAGAGGCCTATCTGTCTGCTGTCACATCTATTTGTGTACTGCTCTGTCATAATGTAGTAGCCCAAAGGGCTGCCTGCAATTTAAGCACTGTGCTATTTCTCCTTTAATAAGCATTTGTCAGTGCCGAATGTTTGCTTGCTGGTATTGGCATTGGTAGTGCAGGAGTTAGAGAGTTGCATAGTATGAATGGCAGTAAAGTAGTACTAACACCAACCTCCACCCTACCCTGCAGAGACTGACAGGCATTCATGTTGTGCCTTTGGGTCAGTCATAACACTCTTGCCATTCCACCTCATCCCACCCTGCAGACAGTGACAGGTGTCACAGTGTGCCTTGGGGACTTCAGCTCTTATGCTCACCCCATGCCATAAAGAAATATGGTGAAATGGTCATAGTATATGAGAATAGGGTGAAAGTTACAGCCAAAGACCCGAAGGCATACCTCAATGCCAGTCAGTGGCTGCAGGGTGGGGGTGGAATGGCGTGAACATTATTGCCAAGAACCCAATGCCACACCCTCGATGCCTGTCAGTCTTACAGGGTGGGGAGTTAACAGTTGGAAACCCTAACACCCAGGGTGTTTGTTGGTATTTTCATTCAAAATTGTCAACATAGGCTTTTTGGGACTTCCTCTCATGAACAGTGGCACTGGGATTTCATTAATCTGTTCCAAAGCTTGAATTTGCACAGCGACTGCACCATTCTGCGCCACAATCGCAAAAACAGTTTTTGGGCAGGATGCAAAAAATGACAGCTGTACTGTTCATAAGGAGGTATGCAAAATGGCAATGTTGAAAATTTTGACTGGGAATATTACAAATTCATGAATTTACAAGGGTACGTGGAAACTACGCAATGCACGCTTGTAACATATTCATTTTATGGACTTTTGTCATCAAATTTTCAACATTGGCATTTTAGGACCTCTGCTCATGAACAGTATCAGTGTGATATTCTTAATTTGTCCTGAACACTGATTTCCCACAACATCCGTACCAGACGTGCGAAAACACATCTTGTCCAGGAGGTGAAAAATGAGACTATACTGTTCATAGAGGTGTGAAAAATGCCAATGTTGAAAATCTGAGTGAAATATCACAGATTTAAGCAATAAGCCATGAGGAGGTGTGGGTTATCAGGGATTTACCATGGCTGGAGTGGTTTGCCCATGAGGTGCAGCAGGTGGGTAAATCGTCACTAGCCATGGTAAATCCCCCAAAAACCCACATCCTCCGAGTGGCTTATTGCGATTATACCAAGGTTCATTTTTTTACTATAATAAAATACAACTTTTAAAGAGGTTGCTTTGTGATTTTATTTTTATTCTATTTATTCCTGGGCTACAGATGATATGGATATGGGTGATCTTCTTTATTATCTCATCAGCCAGTGATTATCAGAGGATTTACACCGGTGGTAAACTGCCAGTCTGACCATTTCATTGGCTGTTCACTTATTTCCATGGTATAATTGTGAATTTATGAGTGTGCGTGGAAACTGTGCAATGCATGCTCATAACACAGTTATTTTTTTGAACTTTTTCACCAAATTTGCAAATATGGCTTTTTAAGAGCCCACCTCATAAACAGTGACACTGTGTTTTCATTAATTAGTCCCAAAATGTGTTGCTACACTGTGACCGTGAAATCACCTTTCAGGATTGAATAATGCCATGACAGTGAATTAATTCATGAGGAGGGGTCCCAAGAACCCCATGGTGAGAATTTGGTGCCAAAAGTCAAAATAATGGCCGAGACATCCAAATATGTTGAAAATACCATTATGCCATTATTCAGCATACTGGGATTTCTTCAGTTTGTGGTCAACCTTGAAGAGTGCAGATCGGTTCCCAGTCCTCCAAAGACTGTTGCGCCAGGCACCGGAGGTAAATATGGGGTGAGGAGTGTGGGGAGATGGAGTACACAGAACGTGCGTGCAGGTTGTGGAAGGGTGCAAGGGACTCAATGAGGGTCCTTTTTTTTTTAACAGGAATTAAAAAAAAAAGACACCACATGATGCTTTTGGCATGCTGGAGTGGGCTCCCAGCATGTCACCTGGATGTTTGTTGGGAGGTGAGTGGAGCCGATGGGATTGGGCACCCCTGTCGGCCATACAGTGTGCTGGGGTGGGCACATGAGCATGCTGGGGTTGGCTCCCAATGTGCTACCTGGGTGTTTGTTGGGAGGGAATGGAGCCGACGGGGATTGGGCACCCCCATCGTCCATACAGTGTGCTTGGGGGGGAGTGTGCATGAGTCAAGGGGGCACCCCCTCAGCACACAACAAATGGGGGGAGTACATCGTGCTGATGGAGATTGGGCTACCCTGTTGGCAAATGAATTGGGAAGAGGTGGCATGCCAACAGGGGATTGAGCACCCCCGTTGGCTTTAACATGGACTGGGAGAGTCAGCGGCTGTCTGTCAGCTTCACAGGGACTGTGAGAGCCTGACAGAGAAGCCGCTGCCATGTTTGTCTGAAATGGGACACCAGACAATTCAGCTGTAATTGTCTGCTGCAGTCAGGGACTGCCCTGCAAAAACAGCTGATCGTTGATGATGGGGTGCTCCCTGATTGCAGCGGCCAGTTTCTTTCAAGGTTGTGGTAAGCTACAGTATTGCTGTCATGGACAGCATGATTTTCTGTTGGTGCCACACAGACCAGCCAAAATGGGCTGCTGGCATTGGCAACAACACTGCCGTGCCTCCACAACTCACTGCTGAAACAAGCTGCCTAATATGTTTCTTGTGCGTCTACAAGTAAACATAAAAAATAACTTGTTGATCAGTCGGTCAGTTTAGTACTCATCTACCTAGCATGCCTGTGTGCTTGGGAAGCAGTTTTAACCCTAACTACTACATAATTAAGTTTTTGAAAAGAATACCGTATATACAAATATCTATGAATACTGTATAATATGATATTGCAATTATTTCCCATAATCATAAATTGTCATCATGCTAACCTGTACCATTTAACCATGAATAAATTACTTCTAGTGCTTGTCTCCTCCTTGGCCCTGGTCTGTCATCATGCTTTCATGTAACACCTTGATGCCTCTGTCCTCCCTTTGATACTGGTCTATCTTCCCACTTTCTCCAGCCTTCTTTTCACAACTCTATACTGCACTCATCCACAATCTACATGTAATCATACTATAAAAGTCTTAACCCCCCTTTCCCTCTCCCCATAGGCCCCCACCGCTGCATCAGTTCTACCGACCTATCCTTGGGACTTCACTTTTCACAATGTTTATCCTTTGCTTACATATTACATACCCCTCCTGGTACCCCATGTCCCATTAGTTGATGGTTCTCCAAGCCATTTTCATGGCTAGTACTAGTGACTGCCCCGGTAAATGAACTAACTGGTACTTCTATACACAGAACATGGTTTATATACAGTTGCATGGTTCAATGGTGGACCTACCCCCTTGTATTTGAATCCTCCTCTGTTATGGCTTTCCTTGTCTTCCTTGTATTATTTGACTCCCCTATTACTGCACCACTGTGTTTGTGTTTATATACTTACTTACATGTATTTATGTGTTTTATGATGAATGTTACCCGACCCTGTTCTAACCAGGTCCATCTTGTAAAAGAGCTCTGCTCAATGATGTTCGCCTGGATAAATAAAGATTTTGATTGATTTATTGATTATTTTTCTTTTCCCATCTTTTTCACCTATAAACTAATTCTCTCCTTAGTTGTCCTGTGCCTGGAACATCTGGAGTCACATTTGTTGAAGATGGAACATCTCTGAGTACACGTTTCTCTGTCAAGCTCTTTAAATTTGTCAACAAGCCACAGGTCTACCTGTATTGCAATTTTTCACTCTGTAATGCAACCTGCCCAGTGGTAAGTACTTATTAGTAGGTATGTAAGTTTGTCATGGATGAGGTTTTAATGACTCATTGTTTGTTCATGAAATCATTAGTAAACAGTAGTAAATGGTGTGGCACTGTCATCATTGCTACATTCTGATGACACTTGTGAAAGTCATGGAAGTCCTGAATAAAGAACAAACGTCATGGAATCAATGACATGTATGACTGCCATGACAAACTTACATCCCTGCTTATTAGTGCATAAGTGTATGTGAAAGTGTGTCAGTGCGTGTATGCATAATTTCACTTGCATATTGTACAATTTATACATTTGTATTTGTTAAATGAGATGTGATACTCAAGAAAAAAAGTTTCTGACTGTCATTTAATACTATCAGATCATAATTTAACAAACCTTTACAGTTGATACTGTCTTTTCATTAGTGTAGAGAATTTGCTTCATTTTTCCATTCCTGATGTGTGGGCAGGAGTTTGCTTGTATGAGTCTGAATATAAATAAGTCACATATTCCTGTTCTGTTAATAGATTGTGAGTCCATTACATTATTTGATTCTCTGCATCTGGGTTTGTAAATGCTCCAAGCAAAATCAACCATTTCTATTATGTTTGCATGCAAAATATGCAACTATATTGGTGTTGTCTGAATTGTGACATGACTTTGTGGACATGCCCCTTCTCTACCTATCACTGCTTCAGAATAGTAAATCCCCTCCTTAATTCTGCCTACTATTCACTTTTCTCTTCCTTTTCCCTTTGAAGTTCTTGCCTTGTCACAAAGCAAGAAAATGCAAGGTAGAGGGTTTCCTTCTGCAGCTCCTGAGTCCTGTTTGAATCCTTACACCTGCATTTCATTTCAGATATGTTCTTCTGTTTACAACTTTCCTATGTGTTGCTCTAGATTGCTTTATTTCTCAGGGAATGAAAGAAATGTTGCGTAACCCATATAATTTGTGTACTCATTATGCAGTGTGTGCAACTCATGGAATAGATGTGTAAGCCCCCCACTCCTGTTGTCTAGGGGTAAGCCTGTTGGTAACTTGGTGGAAGGGAGGAGCACTATGTGGGACAGAAAATACAATCCACCGCTAAAGCCACAACAGTCCAGGCTGCTGACTCTGGACCATGCCCCAGGCCCATGCTGCCAGAGCAGGCCCACTCACAGGAAACCCATTGACCCTTACAGCCATATATGCCTGCAGGTGAGACTATTTGATACATCAGGCCCCTATCAGTGCTTACCCTACCAAGGTGCCAAAGTTCACTTGGTTGGCCTCCATAAACCTCTTTCTATTTGGGTTCTGTCTCCCAAATGGAAACAGGCATCCATGTTGCTCCAGTGCTCCCCTTCTAACTATGGCCCAAACCACCACAAATTGTTACAGGTCTTCGATGGAGGAGGGCTGGGTGCAAGCTACCCACTCCAGCCCTGCTGCGGCGCTCCTGCCGAACCTGCAGGCCAACCCCCCCCCCCCGCTGACACTTCTCTCTTCCAGTCTCTCTCATCTTCCCTGACCCTCCCCCTTGGCACCAAAATCCCTCCTATTTATACCCCTTTGGAATGGAGCCCCCTGTCAACAGATAGCAAGCCCAACATCCCATACCTACTGGCACCATAGCTCTCTAGCCATACCTAATTACACTTAGCATCCCAAATTAACTAGTTAGCTCTTGGAGGGTGCTTACACTTTCCCCTCACTCAAAACATTCATCCCTCGGAGAACACCTAACCATGCCACACCACCAGCCCCCAGAGAGGAAATATGGTCTCTCTGTCTCCTCCCAAGGGCCAGAGCATGAAGCTAGTTACACTGCCAGAACAGTGGAATTTTGCACACTCAAAACCCTTTGCACTCTAGCATCTTTACTACTCTTACTGGGGATGAATGGTGTCCCACCCACTGGTTCCCAGTCACCTACTAGGTACTACAGCAGAGGCATCAACCCCCCCTTACTACTCATCCTAGTTACTCTATTTTCCAAAATTAATAGAGAATTGCAAATGCCAGGAAAGAGTATATTACATTTTTACAGTTTCCCCCAAAGGATATGCATAACTTTAACAATTGGTAATACAGTTTAGAAAGGATTTGTAAATGTTAAACTACTATGGTACCAGTGAGCATTTTAAACTTCCTCCAAATCCAATATAATAATTCCACCACTCATTCTTTAACTGCCGTCCATATGCTCCACCAACTCGCCACCAACTCACACCATCACCAGGCACAATTCAAGCACACTGTTGCATACTTCTGATTCTAAAATGATAAAGAAGTCCATATAAATATATTTTCCTCTTTATTTTTCTTTTAATTTTCATCCCTTTTTTCCCAAACACAGAATCAGAATGTTGTTGATTAGGGAGCGGATACATTAAACCCCTAAAACACTTAAAACCACATCAATATTAACCATAAGGGGTCAATCTCACCCAGCCTCCAACATGGGGTCCCAAAGTTGATCAGTCCTGTGGTGTTCTCCAAAATTACCACCAGCGCTGAGGAGCAGATTTAAAGCAGTCTTGGGCTTCCTCTCTAGGGCCAGATAACATGGGCTGAAATTACTTTAAGAGAAATACAACTCTGGGTCCAGCTTGCTGTACTCCTCCCCGAAGGCATTTTCACAGATAATGTAATATTTTGTTCTTTGACCCCCTAAATCCTGAACAATGTTGAAAGTTTTGAACAAAGTCACACTAGTCCATACAGTTGATAAAACATTTGCTTGGCTGTCCTGATGGCTTCCTGCTCATTTCTTTCCAAATCTACTGCACTTCTATGACTTTTTGCTTTAACTTTGTCCAAGGCAGCCTGAAACACCTAGTCCTCTCTTTTCTCCTTGATTGCATCCCAATTATGTTTGGTCAGGTAAGGGTAATTTTCCCCATGATGCTTTTTTCTGATGTGGTGATAGACCCAGCAGCTCAGCCTGTGTCCAGTTGGGTATACTGCACACAATGGTTCTTGGGGCCATACCCTTCAGCAGCTAACTCCCCGAAGTATACTTGAGATAGCGGGGTCCAAGAGTTGGAGAGCATCCATGTCCTTATGACACTGGATACAGACCTGCTGCAACTGAAGGACATTATCTGGAAAGCTTTTACTAGGAAACCAGTAGGGCTTGGGGATGTGTGTATCATTCCAAGTATTTGAAGCATTTCAAGTATTTTCAGCTTGCTTTTATCACCTGCTAACATTTTTCTAAATTAATGTAAATGTATTTGTGCATTCTATTTATTTTCTAAATTAATGTAAATGTATTGCACAATGTGCCATCTTTACAGCCTGGGTTATGCCTGAAAACGATCTACTGGATCAATGCACCCACCAGGTAAACAAACAAATAAATAAATATCCTGTTCCCATAACTGGTCATCAAAAGTATATCCTCATATGTCACAGCAGGAGGAGGGAGCACAATATGCTGTACTCTTTGTCTTCTCCTGCTCTAGAGTTTCCCTCCTAGATGGTTTCTTCCAACTTCACATCAGGATGATGATTTACTGGGGCCTCTGCAACCACGGGGGATCTCTATATTTCTTCACATGGCCTGTTGGTGCTGGGTGTGGGTCCAATACAAGGGATGCAAATGGTTCAGTCCTACCTGCCACCCCATGGCCTCTGCCATGGAGTGGGTCAGACCCTGCAGGAGGCAAAGGCTGGGCAGACAGTTATCACCCCTCACTCCCTGAGTTACCTCACTAGCAGCAGCCTCCACCAGTTCTCAGTTGTCCACATACAAGGGCAAATGTGGTGACCATACTCCATGCAGGCTGATACTCAATAGCAGACTGACCTGGAAAAGCAACACCACTGCCAGCACAGTCCAAACAAACAGGGAGGACCTTCACTACACCCCTAGAATGATGGCAGATCACACACTTCTACTGCATTCCCCCTTTTGGGGCAACCTCCCATAGACATGAAAGAAAAGATGAAGGCACCAAAACCATCCAGCTTCCATCTCTCGAGGCTTCAGCCATGGTGCTGTTAGCAAAGTTTTTAGAAAGTGCTTAGTAGTGTCTGTGTCCAAAACAAGTGGCTCTCTCCTGGTCTTAGCAATTGGTGGCGCAATTACTGGGGTTCACAAAATGGTGTCCCTTGCTCAAAGCAATGTGATATCCAGACTCTATTCAATAGCCTTCAACCAATCAAATGGGATCCCAGCATTCTGCATATATTAAAGGCATGGTAAACAGTTTAGGTTGCAATGTGGCCCTGCATCAAGGCATGGAGTGGCACAAGATCATAATGGAATCTGCACAGCAGGAAAGCCTCCCTGCAGCTCCCAAAAGTTAGTCAAGGCACATAGCTTGCTCTCCAAAGTTTTTTTCCCAAATCCCAGATGAGTCCCCATGTCTGTAAGCCACCCACTCTCAGTGTCTAGGGGTATGTCTGATGGTAACTTGGTGGGAGGGGGGCACTGTACAGGCAAGTAAACACAATCCAAGAAAAGTGAAATAATTCATTACCTGGTTCTTCTGATGGCAGCAAATTGCCTTTGCTTGGATTTGGAAGCAGGCACACATGGTAGTTCTTATGATGGGCAGCAGGGAGCAAGTTTATTTAACAGAACATAATTTGCACAATTCAATTGATTAAATTCACTGCCAACTCCAGAATCACAGATGCAAAAACAGATTTAATGAACCATAAACAACTACTCCATGGAGTGTGGGGATAAATATATATGGTGGGGACACATCACAAGCCAGCACTTGTCTTTTACTCTGCAACAGTCTCTTTGGTCAAAAGACTTCTGTTATTTCATGCAGCACTACCTTGAGTGGTGAAGGCTACACTCCTGGCATCAACTATTCTGTGGGCCATGGCAGACCACACTCAGAGGTAGAAAGTACTTAGCAGCACTTTCATTTCAAATTCCTTCATCTCTCTTCAAATCTTTATCAGGCACTTAATTACTTTTCAGTTTCTTTACTCTCAGATTGGACAACCTTAGGGACCATGACAGCACAAGATGCTTCTACTGCCCCAGTCCCTCTCAGCACAGGACCTTAATTTACACTTTTTCCATCGGGGATGGGAATTACTTCACTTGGAGCACTTTTATTACTTTCAGGTCTTACACAGTCATAAACATGGTGGGCCAGATTTTCAAAGGACCCTTAGATCCACACAAGCTGCATCAAACAATCAGCTTGAGTCAGATCTAGGTGCGCCAAATACTGTGCACCATATTTTGCAAGAAAAGCGGTCTTTGTGACAAAGCACCCCAAACTGATGCAAGAGGTCCACTGCATCAACAAAATGGCGTAAGGGATGAGAATGACACAAGATGCACCATAATAAATGGTGCACATTGAGTCAAAAAAAAATGACTCAAGGAATGAAAATCACTCAAACTGAGTTCAAAAATGGTGCAAACTGAGTAATAATGGTGCAAGCGGGGTAACAAAAATGGTGCAGGATGAGTCCAAAAAATGACTAAATTTTTATACTTGAAAGAGGCATTAAGGGGAATGGGACAGGAATCAGGGGTTGAGGAACAGTGGGCAGTATTTAAAATGGGGATTCCAAGAACAACAGAATTATGCATTAAGTAGGTTAGCAAGAGGAAAAGGAAGAGGAGACCATTATGGTTTTCCAAAGAGGTAGCAAAGAAAGTGAAAGCCAAAAAGATTGCATTCAGGCAATACAAAAGACACAGGCAGAAGGGATAGAGAGAAGTACCAGGAGAAGCAAAGGGAGGCAGGGAGGTCAGTAAGGAAGCCAAAGCTCAGACAGAAGAGCACATTGCAAAATCAGTGGGTAGAGGGGACAAAACCTTTTACAGGTACATAAGTGAAAAAAGAAAGACAAAGGGAGGGATAGTGAGACTGAAGGGGGAGGATGGGGGCTGCATGGAGGATGACAACAGTAAAGTTGACATATTGAACAGGTATTTCTGCTCAGTCTTTACTAAGGAAGAGGAGTGTAATGGGTCTGAAGGGAGTACAAGGGGTGAGAATGGTGCAGAAATGGACACAAGTCCCTTTAGACGAGAAAGGGTCCTGAAGGAACTGGAAGTAATAAGAGTTGATAAAGCAATGGGGCCAGATGGGGTGTACTCCAGGGTCCTTAAAGAACTAAGAGAGGTGGTGGCTGAACCTCTGGCTATCCTGTTTAGCCGATCACTGGAAACAGGGGAGGTACTCAAAGATTGGAGGACAGCAGATGTAGTCCCCTTGCACAAAAGTGGGAACAAAGAGGAGGCAGGGAACTACAGACCAGTCAGTCTCACCTCGGTAGTGGGGAAGACCATGGAAGCACTACTGAAGGAGAGATTGGTGGAACATCTGGTTGTCAATGGACTACAGGACCCAAAGCAGCATGGTTTCACCAGGGGAGGTCTTGTCAGACCAACCTCGTTGAATTTTTTGACTGGGTGACTTGGGAGGTGGATCAGGGGATGGCAGTGGACATGGCCTATCTGGACTTCAGCAAGGCCTTTGACACTGTGCCACATAGAAGACTATTACACAAACTGGGGAATATGGGTGTGGGCAGGACAGTAGTGTGTTGGGTAGGCAACTGGCTGGGTGGCAGGACACAGAGGGTGGTGGTAAATGGCTGTCACTCCACAGAGGGAAGACTGACCAGTGGGGTACCACAGGGATCAGTGCTGGGACCGGTCCTATTCAACATCTTCATCAGTGACATTGTGCAGGACCTAGAAGGCAGAATTTTACTGTTCGCTGATGACACAAAGCTCTGTAACAGAGTAGACACACCAGAGGGTGTAGACAGAATGAGATGGGACCTGCAGAAACTTGAAGAATGGTCAGGGGTTTGGCAGTTGAAATTCAATGCAAGGAAGTGCAAGATAATGCATATGGGGCACAAAAACCCTGGCACAATATGTCAGTTGGGGGGTGAGGATATAGCATGCACCAAGCAGGAAAAGGATCTTGGGGTTATCATCTCTGATGACCTCAAGGTAGGGAAACAGTGAGACAAGGCAGTAGGTAAAGCAAATAGGATGCTGGGATGTATAGGCAGGGGCATCACTAGCAGGAAAAGGGAGGTCATAATTTTTCTATACAAGACATTAGCGAGGCCCCACCTGGAGTACAGTGTACAGTTCTGGAGACCATACCTACGTAAGGACATAGACAGGGTAGAGAAGGTTCAGAGGAGGGCAACAAAGATGGTGCATGGATTGCATTACAAGTCCTATGAAGGCAGAATGAAGGAACTGAACATGTACTCCCTGGAGGAGAGGAGGGAGAGAGGGGATATGATAGAGACATACAAGTATCTTACAGGGAGGAACTGGGTTCAGGAATACACTATTTTTAAGCGAAAAATATGTTCCAGGACTAGAGGGCATGGGATGAAGTTGGGGGGAGGACGATTCAGAGGAAAGATGAGGAAGAATTTCTTCACAGAACGGGTGGTGGACAGGTGGAACACCCAGCCAGAGGAAGTGGTGGGGGCTGAAACAATTATGGAATTTAAGAATGCATGGGACAGACATTAAGGAATTCTGGAGGTCAGGGGTAAGGGGCAACAGACTTCTAGGAAAACATAAACTGAACTTACGAGCTCAAATGGGCAGACTGGGTGGGCAATAGGTCCTTATCTGCCGACACTCTCTATGTATGTATGTATCTAGGGGCAGGATTTTCAAATGACAATGCAGGGCTTGTGACAAGCCCTGCACCAGAGGACTCTGCAATCAGTGATCCACTAAACCTCTTTGCTGCAACTGCACTGTATTTTCTAATACCAGGTGCAGTTGCGATAGTTTCCCTGATTTACGGCTGCTTGCGCCAAATGTCCAGTGCAAGCCCCGTGTCTTTGGATCCAGGATGTGGCACAGACTAGACCACAAATATGTTGTCTAAGGACCTGCGGTCAGCGCAATGGATAGAAAATCCCAGTTGCCGACAGGAGACTGTCGCAAGCACCGTGCACCCTGCGTTCAGTGCACCAGGGGGCTTGCGGCATCTCAGCAGGTTTGAAAATCCTGCCCAAGGAAGGAAAATGATGTAAACTGAGTACAAACATGGTGCAAATTGAGTAAAATGCCAGGAGCTTGGGCAATAAAATTGCCTGAGCTCCAGGCGATGCTAACTGAGGGAGCAGTGGATGTGGCAGCGGTCACTGAGACTTGGGCCACTGCAGGACATGACTGGAACCTGAACCTGGAGGGTTACACTATGTTCAGGAAGGACAGGGGGGAGGGAAGGGGAGGTGGGGTAGCAATGATAGTCAAAAACTGCATTGGCATAGGGGGAGTAGAGGAGGCGGAGGGAACCGTGGAGGCTGATTTGGGTCACCTTGATAACAAGGGGCAGAGAGTAAAAATAGGAGTGGTGTATAGACCCCTGCCCGCAGAGGAGCTGGAGGACAGTCTGGTGGCAGATGTTGGGAGACACTGCAGACTGGGCAGAGGAACGGTGGTGGTGTTGGGGACTTAAACGTGCCAGGAACAGACTGGGAGACTATGACATCCTCTGTGACCAGGGAACAGAGGTTGTTGGATGTCTTTCAAGACGTGTTCCTAACTCAGCAGGTGAGGGAACCAACCAGGGAGGCGCGGGTACTGGATGTGGTCCTGGCAGACAGTGTCCAGATTGGGGGCCTGGAGGTAAGGGACCCATTGGCGGGGAGTGACCATGCCACGGTCTGGTTCTGCCTGGACCTAGGAGGGGTGGAAGGCTGCACAAAGATGGAAGTAACCGACTTCAGGATGGTGGATTTTAAGGAAATGGGAAGGATCCTTAAGGAGCATTTGGATGGGATTGGGTCAGACATGGACGCTGATAGTAGGTGGGAAATCATCAAGAGAGGGGTGCAGGATGCTACCAGCACCTGTGCAAGAGTAAGACGAAAATGCAGAAGGGCCCAAAACCCTGCTGGTGGACCAGGGAGGTCCAGGAGGTGGTCGGGAAAGAAGGCAGCCTATATGCAATTCAAGTGCTCAAGGAGTGAAAGGGATCGAGGGAGTATGAGCTGATGGCTAGAAGGGCCACTAGAGTGGTGAGGCGGCTAAGGCAAGGAAGGAGCAGAACCTGGCCAGGGAAATTAGGAGAGGGAACAAGGGGTTCTTTAGATACATTGGGGAAAAACGAAGGGTGAAGGGGCAGATTAGCAGGATTAAATCAGGGGAGAGATGGGCACAAGACCCGGGGAAGCAGGCTGAGGTACTAAATGAGTACTTTACCTCAGTTTTCACCAAGGAAAATGGGGGTGCTGCATCATACATGGGAGGAGACAGAGATACTGAGGAGGGGGGGACCCTTACCGATTGGCGGGTCTGGGGAGAGGGGGAGGCATCACTGGCAGGTGGGGGGAGGGCTAAGCAGAGAAAAGAGGTACCAGAAGTGGAAATCACAGCAGAGAGAGTGAGGGAAGCCCTCAGCTCCCTTAAGACGGAGAAAACACCGGGCCGGATAAATTACATCCCAGAGTGCTGAAGGAACTTGCGGATGTCCTGGCGAAACCCCTGGCGGAGCTTTTTACCATCTCTCTGAGGACAGGGTGGATGCCGCAAGACTGGAAAGTGGCGCATATAGTGCCTATCCACAAGGGGGGATCAAGGGAGGTGGCAGGGAACTACAGGCCTGTCAGCCTGACATCGGTGGTGGGCAAGGTGATGGAGGGCATTATCAAGGAGACACTAGGGGGGGACCTGAATAAGTCAGGGTGCCTGGATGATAGACAGCATGGATTCATCCCGGGGAAAACGTGTCAGACAAACCTGGTGGAGTTCTATGACTGGGTGACGAGTGCCTTAGACCTGGGTAGACCAGTGGACGTCCTCTTTCTAGACTTCAGCAAGGCATTTGACTCTGTTCCTCATGTGGGCCTGTTGGATAAGCTGGGAGAAATGGGGGTGGGGAACCAGATGATCAGATGGATAGGCAGTTGGCTCCAGGACCAGACCCAGAGGGTCATAGTTGGCGGGATAGTCTCATCCCCAAGGAGGGTCATTAGTGGGGTCCCACAGGGATCAGTCCTTGGGCCCCTTCTGTTCAACACCTACGTCTCTGACATAAGGACAGGAATCAGGAGTGTGATGAGTCTCTTTGCAGATGACTCAAAACTGGGGGTGGTGGTGGATGGGGAGGAGGGGAGGGTGGCCCTACAGAGGGACCTGAAGGCTCTGGAAAGATGGTCTAGAAAGTGGAAGCTGAGGTTCAATGCAGGGAAATGCAAGGTACTCCACCTGGGGGCCAGAAACCCAGGCCAAGTGTACACCCTGGGGGGGGGGAATGCTACAAGTCTCGATGGCTGAGAGGGATCTGAGGGTGGTGGTGGATGTCAAGATGAACAACTCTGTGACTTGTAGGAGGGCAGTAGCCAAGGCCAACAGGATGCTGGGATGCATCGCTAGGGGGATCACCTCCAGAAGAAGGGAAGTGATACTCCCTCTCTATAACTGCTTGGTGAGGCCGCACCTTGAGTACTGCATGCAGTTTTGGAGGCCACACTTAGAGGGACATTAACCTCCTGGAGAGGGTCCAGAGGAGGGCAACCAAAATGATTTGGGGCTTGAGGGACAGGACCTATGAGGAGAGGCTCGAAGAGCTAAATATGTACACATTGGAAGAGAGAAGGGACTGGGGGGACATGATAGAGGTCTTCAGGTACATGAAGAGGGTAAATAGGGGAGGAACAGTCAGGGTGCTTTGAAGGAAGGAGGAGGAGACCACTAGAAGACATGGGTGGAAGCTGGAGGGGGGAAGATTCAGGGGAGAAAGGAGGAGGTGCTACTTCACTGACAGGGTGGTGGAGCCATGGAATGCACTGCCTAGGGGGCTGGTGGAGGCAGGGACAGTGGAGGGGTTCAAGAGGGGGTGGGACAGGTACAGGGGAATGGTTCTGGAAGCAAATTCCAATGCAGCAAGAATATCCGGAACTGGAAAGGGAGAAGCCAGAGAAGGTGAGGGGGACAGCAAGGTCAGCACCCAGGGTGGGGGCTGACCAAACGAGCAGACATGAAAGACAGTTAGGCCTATTCTGCTGGCATTTTAGTATGTTAGTAAAATGGTGCAAACTGAGTAACAATGGTGCAAGCTGAGTCAATAAAATGGTGAAAGTTGAGTAAAAAATTATGCGAATGACGCAAGCTAAGTAAAATAACATGGCAGATGAAATGGCCAAAACTAAGCCCCCAAAATGTTCTAAACTAGTCCTGCAGGAGAACACTGACCCTTAATAGTAGTATAGTCAGGTCTGACCACCTGCTTTGGGTCTCTTCATATGCTCTAGTGTCCCTTAGACCAGCTCTGGCTGGTCTAACAGAGACAGGCATCTTAGACATGAGGACAGGACTTGTATTCTTTGAAAATCCCAAATAAGGGGATGTTGCATCATTTCAGTGATGCAGGCATCCCTTCCAACATGGTGCAGCTATTTTTCTGGTGCACACATGGGGCAAGCCACTCTGGTGCATGTAGACCTGTCATTGATGCAAGCACCATTTGAAAAATCAGAACTAGTACAAGGTTTGATGCATCCTGCTCCTTGCATCAGTTGTTTTTGATGCAAGCACTCTGCATCATTCTCTGTCCTTTTAAAATCTGGCCTGGTGTTCTTTAGCAAGAATCAAACCACAGAAAATCTTCATGACACTCAGTAAGTGAGGCCACATGCCTAGAATGTCTTCCTAAGGAATTCTGCATCCTAATCTGGAAACCAACAACACCTCTGCTCCTGCATTGATTCCAATAGCTGGACTGCCTTCACCAAGGGGAATGCCTCTTGTGCCACTTGAAGCAACCACACAATCTGCCACCCACCCGGGTCCATATCAACTGTTCCCCACATGTCTCTGAAGACTGCCTAACCAGAGACTCCCAACACTGTAGTGGCCTCCAGCCAGGGGAAAGGGGTAGTGCTTCCACTGCAACACCCACAACAGTCCAGGCTGCTGCCTCTGGACTGTGCCCCAGGTCCATGCTGCCAGAGCAGACCAGCTCACAGGAAACCCACTGATACTCACATTCACCCATGCACACAGTTGAGACTACTTGACATCAGGCCCCCAATTGTTGCTTACCTTCCCAAGATGCTGAAGCTCACTTGGTAGGCCTCCAAAACCTTCTTTCTACCTGAGCTCTGGCTCCCAAATCCACTGACAGGCCCCCCTTTGTTACTCCAATGCTTCTCTTCTGACTACAGCCTGAACCTCCTTGCATTGTTACATGCTGGTCTTTGAGGGAGGAGGTCAAGGGTGGCAAGCGGCCTACACCAGCCCCACCTCCACCTTCTGGCCAAACTTGCAGGCCAACCACCCAACTGTTCTCTCCCCAGGACTCTATCTTTCTCCTCAGCCCTCCCCCTTGGTGCCCAAATCCCTCCTATTTAAACACCTTGGTGATGGGGCCCCCTGCCAGCAGCAAGAAAGTCCAACATCCCAACCTACTGGCACCATAGCTCTCTATCAATGCTACATAATAGCATGCTACATAACTACACTTAGTAACCCAAATGAACTAGTAAGCTCCCATAGGGTGCATACAGATGTATTTTCATACTGTGGTAAAAAGCAAGTAACACAGATATTACATAATATTCCTATTAGGGATGGATGAGTCGGCTGTGACCTGGTTCTCATTCCGGCTCTGATTTTTATCAAAAAGGTTCTGATTTACTTTGATGAATTGTAGACCTATTTTAGTCTATCTGAGTATGAGAAATGCATTAGTATCATTCTTTTTATTCCTCATGTTAAAAAAATGTATAATTTTTTATTCCTCCTGTTAAAAAAATTAACAAAATTGTAACCTTTTAAAAAAACAATGTGTGCCTATTTTTGTGTCATTTTTCAAGGTCAGCAAGCAGCCAACAGCAATAAAATAAATTGACTGTTGTTCTTGCTAGTCCTGTTTGTCAGCCAACACATGACATTCATATGAAATAAGAAGCTGCATTCATAAAACTTCTGCAAATCCCACAGCTGTGGGAAAAATAAATCAGTACAAGTGGGTTGCCACTTACAGAACTGTAATTTCTCCTGCAGCTATGGTATTCCCAAAAGATGAGCCAGTTTACAACTGGCTCCATGATTTATGGCAGCTTGTGAGTGGTGTTGCCATGGAAATCCTACCAGCTGCAAAAAAATGTTACGCCAGTGGGACCAGCCAGAACATCTTCTGCAGCTGCTGACGATGTGACTAGCAATCTCTGTAGCTACCAAGATTTCAGTACTGACCTGTTAGTGTTACCTCAGTGGTAGGGAAAACAGTGGAACCACTTCTGAAGGAAACAATTGTTGAGTACCTAGAGGCCAGTGGGGTACAGAATTGAAGTCAAAATTAATTCACAGTGGGAAAGTCATGTCAGACAAATCTAATAGATTTCTTTGACTGGGTGACCAAAGTAATAGACCAGGGAGGGGCTGTGGATATGGCCTACCTAGACTTTATCAAGGCATTTGACACAGTCCCACACCAAAGATTAATGATCAAGTTAGCCAGCTTGGGAGTGGGTCCCAGGGTGGTAGCCTGGGTTGCAAACTGGCTGCACAACAGGACACAGAAGTAATAGTGAGTGGCACACATTCTGAAGAAAGGGGGGTCACTAGTGGAGTACCTCAGGGCTCAGTACTGGGTCCAGTCCTCTTTAACATCTTTATAGGTGACATTGCAGAGGGTCTTGAGGGAAAGGTATGCCTCTTTGCAGATGATACAAAGATCTGTAACAGAGTTGATACACAAGGGGGGATAGAAAGGATGAGAAGGGACTTGTCAAGGTTGGAGGAATGGTCAGACATATGGCAACTTAGATTCAATGCAAAGAAGTGCAAAGTAATGCACCTGGGAAACAAAAACCCAGGAGAAGAGTACACAATAGCAGGGGAGGTGCTAACAACAACAAAAATGTAACGGGACTTGGGGGTAGTCATATTGGATGATCTAAAGGTGGTAAACAATGTGAGAAGTCAGTGAGGAGAGCCAGGGGGATACTGGGATGTGTAGGAGGGGGCAGCACAAGTAGAAAAAGGGAAGTGGTTATCCCTCTGTACAGACAGTTGGTGAGACCCCATCTTGAGTACTGTGTGAAGTTTTGGAGACCTCATCTATGCAAGAACATAGACAGGATGGAAGCAGTCCAGAGGAGGGCAACTAAAATGGTGCAGGGCCTGCATCAGACAGCATATGAAGAGAAACTGAGAGAGCTTAATATGTATACCCTTGATGAAAGGAGGGACTGGGGGGACATGACAGAAATATTCAAGTACCTCAAGGGAACCAAAAAAGTCCAGGAGGGTAACATCTTTCAGAAAAAGAGATGTGTAAGAACAAGGGGACACAATTTAAAGATAGAGGGGGGAGACGGCTCAAGGTTAATGTAAGGAAATCTTTTTTCATGGAGAGAGTGGTGGATGCGTGGAACTGCCTTCCTGGGGAGGTTGTTGGGGCTAAAACAGTGGGGGAATTCAAACATGCATGGGACAGACACAAGGCAATTGTAGTGGGGGTGGCAGGAAGTAGGCTGTTGGTTTACTAGAATCTGCAGCTTATCCAGTAGGTAGGGAAATGGGCAGACTGGGTGGGCCAAGTGGTCCTTATCTGCTGTCAAAGTCTATGTTTCTATTCTTATTATCTATTTGAATCACCAGGGTCCTTAACAGGGGTAAATTTTATTTTTTTAAGATGGATATGTGACTTTTTATTTTCGATTATCCTACAAAATCTTGATACCTTTCCTAGATGTAATTTATCTTCTGTTTTTAGCATATAATTAAACTGATATGTAGGTTACATATTGAGCTTTGAGAGTATATCACCCAGATATATATTCCTTTGGGGTGAGTATAAAATGTAAAATACAAGAAGGTGCATAGGAGTATCCTCGTCTTTTCCACAGGCTTATGTTTTGAAATTATCTCTACCATATTTTTTGTTCAAAGCATTACTTTCTATAAGTCCAAATCTGAAGTTTGTGTATGCTTTTCTATTTTTAGGATTTTTAATTAAATATAAGTAATGATTTAGTCCAGGTTGATTTCTCACATTATTGGCCAGCCAATTGCTCAATTATAAGTTTTTGGCCATAGCTATTTCTCTCTGAAGATAAATGCCTTTGATTCTAGTCTTAATCATTTATTTTACTTCTTTGTACAATATTTTATAACTGAGTAAAATCAGACCCAGTAGTCCATACTGCTTAATAATTGTATTCAAAACAATAATGCTTGGAAAAGTGGATCCACTCGAATGGTACAGCAACATTTCCTCTAAACACGTTCTAGAAAAAGCGTTATCTTCCATACTAAACATTTTGAACCAATAATTTACCATCCTCATTTCTGCAAAACATTTAATTTGGTATTGTTCTAACTCTAATCTTACTAAAATTGATACAGCCCCCTTAGGTGCAGCCAGCAAGATTTTATAAAATGTATTTAAAATGATTTCCATCTGTTCTGTTTTTTCCAATCCCCACACCTCTGATCCATATAATATCTGGGTATGTATTTTAGCATGTATTATCCTAAGCAGACCTGTTATTGATTGTCCTCCATATTTATAGTTAAACCTTTTGAAAAATGGAATTATTTTATTAATCCTTTCAGTAATAGTATTGAGATGTTCTCCCCATTTAAGATTATATGTAAAGGTTATACCAAGATAACAGAACTTGGTTACATATTCAATATCATCTTTACCACATGCCAATTTACATATTTTACCTTTTTTTAATAAGTTTGTAATTAAAAATCATGTACTTTGTTTTAGTAAAATTAATTTCAAGGTTAAGTTTAAGACATTCCCTGTGGAAATATGACATACTTCTTTTGATCCCCAGGTAACTTGTGGAAATTAAAACCACATCATCAATGTACGCCAAATATGGGCATGCCAAGGATCCCAGCCTGGGCATGTGCAGCTGTGGATCTCTTAACTCTATCAATATTTATTTAGAAATAGATTAAATAAAATGGGGGACAATACATAACCCTTTTGAAGGCCTAAATTAGTTGGAAATGTGTTGGTGCAATCCCCATTAGTGTTATAGTGTACTGATGTGTAGTTATCATGATAAAACGTTTTTATTAATTGCAAAATAGCTTGATCTAATCCATAACCATGCAATATTTCCCATAGCTTTCCCCTAACTATCCTGTCAAAAGCTGCTGTCAGGTCAACAAAGACACATAATAGTTTTGGGGTTTTTTTGGATTTTAGTGTATTTAGATATTAACGGGAACAAAACAAAACTTTGATCTGTAGTGGAGTGGCCAGCATGAAACTTGCCTGAGCCTCATCTAAAATCTTTTCACTTTTTACCCAATCTATTATTCTGCAAGATAGTATCTTTGTAAATATTTTTTTGGGAGTTATCTAACATGCTAATTGGTCTATAATTGGAAGGGTCTCTCCTATCTCCCTTCTTAAGAATGGGGACTATTATGTTTTCCCTCCAGGTGTGCCGTAAAATCCCCATAGGTATAATCATTTTAAATAAATTTTAAAGTACTGGAATCCACAAAGCAGGATCATCCACAATGATATCCATTGGTATCCCATCTGGTCCGGGGCCCTTATGCCTTTTAGCATTTTGAACAACATGAGATATTTCCTCTGTAGATATTTCAAATAGTATTTGGTGCCAATCGTCTTCATCATTCTTTTGAGCCATATCCTGCCTATAGAACGCGGCTTTATAATGTTCTTCCCAAGTTAAGGGATCTATATAGTTCTCAAGCTGCGTGGTGTTCTTATCCCAACCCTTATGAACTATTCTCCAAAATTTGTTATTGTATTTCTCTATTGTTATTTTCTCAAACTGATTCCACATCTTGATTCTATAATTTGTTCTTTTAAATTCCAGCATCTTTTTATACTCTTCTTTGGTGAACACTGAGCAGTATTCGTTCAGTATCCTTGCTTTTTTGCTGTCCCTCTCTGCCCACCCACCCTCTTCTTTATTCAGCCTCAGTGTCCCTTCCTTTGTCTTTTTCATTCCCTAGTGACCCTATAAAAGGGTTTATCTCCCTTCTTAACTGAGCTGGCTATCTTTTCCTCTGTTTGGGCCTTTGCTATTCTCACTGCCTTCCCTGCTTCCTTCTGTTTTAACTGGTAGAGTTATCTGCTCTGTTCCTTCTGTGTTTTCTTATACTTCCTGAATGTTATCTTTTTCTCCCTGACCTTCCCCACCACCTCTTTTGAGAACCATAGTGTTTTTTTCTTTCATTTTCATTTGTTATTTGCTTCACACAAAGGCTTATTGCCTCTGTGATGGCAGTTTTGATGTTTCCCCATTGTTGTTCCACCCCTCCTTCTTGCCTGTTTGCTAGTGCTTTACTGAGGTACTCTCCCATTTGACAAAATCAGCCCTCCTGAAGTCCAGTACCTTCACTTTGTTTGGCTTGACTCTACAGCTGAGTTTATTGTGAACCACACTGTTTGGTGGTCACTTGTTCCCAGATGGCTTCCCACTTCTAGATCTGAGATCCTCTCTCTATATCCATTTATGGGTACCAGGTCCAAGATTGGTCCCTCCTGAGTGGGTTCCAACACTAGTTGTCTGAGGCATGCCCCCTGTAGGGCATCGATATTGGCCCTGCTCTTGGATCTGGCTGCAGCAAAGGTGCTCCAGTTAACATCGGGCATATTCAGGTACCCCATCAGGAATATCTCCCCTTTCTCTGCCATCCTAAGGATACCTTCTATCATTTCCTTGTCCATTTCCTCCCCTGAGACTAGGGTCTGTAAACAACCCCTGGGTGGATTGAGGTGCCATTTCTAGTCTCCAGGGTGACCCACAGTGCCTCCTCTCCTCCCGTTTTACCCTTTAGTTTCATTGCTTTGATCCCTTCCCTTACATAGAGAGCTACTCCTCCTCCTCTTCTAACCTCCCTGCCCCTCCTGCAAATTGTGTACACTGGTATGTTGACATCTCAGTCATGATTCTCTGTGTATCATGTTTTTGTGACTGCCAAAATATCCAGTCATCCCCCTTCCATCAAGGTCACCAGTTCAGGGAGAATGTTACCTAGACTATGGGCATTGGTACTCATTACCCTCCATTTTTACTATATGCTAGATGTGACATGAGATTAGTGAATTAGGAGATTAAAGGTCATTGGTAAAATTTGTGTATAACTCTTTCTCCATTCTTTCAGTCATGTGGAACCAGAACCACTGAAATAAATAATGATGTTGCCATCAACATGTCTGCAGTTGGACCCTTTGTAACTAGAGTTGATGTTTCTCCAGGTAAAGATTGTTTGCTTTTATGGTTGTTCTCAGATTATTCATACATTTGGAAATTGGAACAGGTTTGCATAGAATATCTGCTATACATGACCATTTCAACCAAGATACAATGGTACCAAAAGAAGATAAGGGAGATCTGTACCATCATTGATGTTTTATAATGTGCATTAGAACTGTTTTTTCACACACCTGTTGAGCTGCTGTGGACTTATTTCATCTTGTAGATGCATACGTAGACACATTTACAAATATGGACGATGGTAGCAGAAAAAGGCCTCTCAGCCTAGCCAGTCTGCCTTCTCTGCCAAACTACTCTGCACTGGTCCTAGTGGACATCCCTCCCCTATATTTCTGCCCTCCCCTTTTTAGATTATCACCATATGCCTATCCCAGCCCTGCTTGAAGTTGCTTACTGATTTGGCCTGTACCACTTGCACTGGCAGCTTGTTCCACTTATATATCACTCATTCTGTGCAAAAATGCTTACGGACATCCCTTCTGAATCACTTCACTAAGTATAAGTGAGTTCTCTCTTGTCCGTTTTATTGAAATCAAGGTGAAATGTTCCCTGACACCAACCTTATTTATGCCATGCCACACTTGTATATCTTGATCACATCACACCTTTCTTCCTCTTCTCAAGTGTGTGCACATACAAGTCCTGCAGTCTCTCCTCATATGTCTTGCTCTTTAGTCCATGGACTATCATGCATCCTCTTTGTTGTACTGCATCCACCTTGTCACAATCTCCTCTCAGGTGTGGACTCCTGTACCTTGCACAGTGACCTATACAATGGGAGGATCACCTCCCCCCAACTTATACTGCTTATCAACCACCCTATGAAACCCAGTATCCAGTTTGCCTTGTTCACAGCTCTATCACAATGTGTTGTTATTTTCAGACTCTGTGATATTATGACCACTAGGTGGTTTTCCTCCATGGTGCTCTGTGCCACAAAACCCCTATTTTATATTGCACTCTTGGGTTCTTCTTCCCAGTCTGCCTAACTTTACAATTTGTTTGGCATTGAATTGAAGCCCAGCTGCCAGATCATTGACCAGCAGTCTAACCTGATAAGATCTTCCGTGAGTCCCCTCGTCCCGTCTTCCATGTTCATATTTGTGCAGATCTTTGTATCATCTGCAAAGGGGTTGATCTTGTCCTTGATGCTTCCTCTTGTGCTCTCACTAATAGTGCAGCAAATCCAACTGAATTCCACTGACAGCTGTCCACAACACATAGAAGGATGTTTGACTCCAAAAATCAATGTTCTTGATTTATGGAGTTAGTGTACTCTTTGATACTGAAGTATTGGTATTTTGTTGAAACTTTAATGGGCATTGAAGAGTTCTTTTGAACATGTCTGTTTTCTTTTTTATTTAAAACCAATATGTACACTCTGAACAAATAGTATCAGTAGTTTGATATGCGAATTATTTTAGCCTATAGTTGGCATATGATTAACATGGATATACGTGTAAATTGCTATGATTGAAATGTAGTTTAAAAACAATTTTAGAGCTTCTTTGGATTGGTTCCATGTCAAAATAGCAATAAAAAAAAATTGCTATTACAGTGAGTGTACATCACCGAAAAGCAAAATGACAGTGTACACCCCTTGGCGAACTCAGCAACAGCAACCAGGGGAAAATAAACACATCTATGTGAGGGGGGGCTGCACCCTGACGCACTCCCCACCCCCAAATGACTATTCTCAGCTTCAGGGGGTGCATGTTGGGGACAGGGAAACTAGAAAGCAGAAAAAAAAGTCCCACACACAGAAAACAAATAAACGTATTACCAATACCGATTCCTGACCCCTGGGCCTCTCTCACTGTAGGAAGCCACCCGCATCATTAAACCAGAATGCCTGCTCTACAGCATACCCCCAAACCACAGCCCACATAACTCTGCTTCATTCCTGGACCCTGCTTCCTTCCCGGACTCTCCTCTTCCTGTCCTTCACTGTCTTACTCTTTCACCATTTTCTCCCCCTAACTAGTTGCTCTAACCATGCTTGCCACCCTTTTGAGGTAACTCAGATCACAAGCTGAGTTACTCAAAATCGAGTCGCTCAGTTTTGAGTCACTATAATATTGTGATACCCATTGGATTCTAATTAGACTCCTTTCCTAAGGAGTACAGTGCACTTATGCTTTAGCTCTCCCCATTATATCATACGGTACCTTAGCACATATACAGTATAGCAATATCTGTTTCCACAAGAACAGACAACTTTAAAGGGGATATGAAAAGTAACCATGTGACTTAATGACTTTGTAGCACATACGTGTTGGTAGTCTGTGCTGGTACTGTACAAATCAGCACAGTAGTATTTCCATTTTGTCATGTACCAAAGAAATTAAAATTCCCGTTACATTCTAAATGCAAGATGGCAGGTTCTGCAGTCCTTTGAGTCATCACACACACACACACACACACACACACACACAATAGTGTTCATCAGCAGGAGATAAAGAGTTAATTATGGACTAATAAGTTGACGCTGTCTATTTCTTGGGCCTCTGTTAAGACCAGACTAGAAAACAAATGTTCACTGCCACAGCAGAGGCTCCATTGTTCTGAGTGCAAATCACTAAGCAAAAGAAAACATGGTACAGTATTTGCTCCCTGCATTCAATAAAAAAATACTATAACTCAGTTAGCTGTGAATAATCCTTTGTAGATACAGTCAAAATATAGCAACTGTGTAAAATTTGCAGTATGCTCTCATAAATTAGATGCAACATTTCATGCTTAAAAGGCACTTTGTCAAGGGTTGTCTCCACCTTGTATGCTGCTATATGTTTATATGTGCTGTTACATAGAAGCATAGAATTTGACAGCAGATAAGGACCGCTTGGCCCACCCAGTCTGCCCATTTCCCTGCCTACTGGATAAGCTGCAGATCCGAGTTAACCAGCAGCCTACTTCTTCCTACCCCCACCCCCTAGAATTGCCTTATGACTGTCCCATGCATGCTTGAATTCCACCACTGTTTTTGACTCCACAACCTCCTCCGGAAGGCCTCCACAACCCTCTCTGTGAAAAAATACTTCCTTAAATTACCTCTGAGCCACCCCCTCTATCTTCAAATTGTGCCCCCTTGTTCTTGCACACCTCTTTTTTTGAAAGATGCTACCCTCTTGGACTTTGTTGATTCCCTTGAGGTACTTGAAAGTTTCTATCATGTCCCCGCTCTCACTCCTTTCCTTGAGGCTATTCATATTAAGCTCCTTAAGTCTCACTTCATATGTCTTCCGGTGCAGACCCTGCACCATTTTAGTTGCCCTCCTCTGGACAGCTTCTATCCTGTCTATGTCTTTGCAGAGATTGGGTCTCCAGAACTGCACGCAGTACTCCAGATGGGGTCTGACCAGCTCTCTGTACAGAGGGATAATAACTTCCTGTTTTCTACTGGTGATGCCTCTCCCTATGCATCCCAGCATCCCCCCAGCCCTCCTTGCTGCCCTCTCACATTGCTTACCCACCTTTAGGTCATCTGATATGACCACCCCCAGGTCCCTTTCCATTTTTATTGTTTGTTAGTATCTCACCCCGCATTGTGTACTCTTCCCCTGGGTTTTTGTTTCCCAGGTGCATTACCTTGCACTTCTTAGCACTGAATCTAAGCTGCCATACATTTAAAATTTTCTCTCATCATATAAGTTTTTTTTTTTTATTTATTTAAAAACATGCATGTAGCATTAGCACTCAAATGCCTGCAGGTGGGGTGGATTTCTCCTCTTTAAAGTTCCAAGTGTGTGACACAGGCTAACAGGACATGCAGTTCTACTTGCTGATTGTCTGGAATTTCATAATTTTGAATATATACAGGGGGTATGCCATGGGATGAGATAAGCTAAGGGAATGAGAAAGCAATAGATCAATACCCCCAAATAAAGATAACAATGATAGCTTATGTCAACTCATGTTATATGTGAGTTCTACATCAGCTGTTTATTTGTCTTTATAGAAATGGTAATATAGAAATAGTAAAATGGTACAAAAGTAAAAATGTAAAGTACTATACATAGACTACTGCATGTCAAATAAAAAAGAAATAGCATCTCACATTTCATTTATTTACTGAGAGAATGTTGCCAGGAAAGGCACACTAATCTATAGTAGCTCATTTGATAGGCACCCAGGGGTGGAATAAATTAAGTTGGTCACTGAGCATGCTGAGAAATTTATCTTCACATGTCAAAATATATTTGTGAGCATGCTCAATGTGACCAGAATGAATCAGAGCATCTCCTAGCATTCTAATTGACCAACCTCTTTATCACTGCTCATGTTGCCCAACATAACATGTTTGCCTTAGCAAATTTAAGAAACAGGATCTCTTTTGTTTATCCCTTATTTTTTTTATTTTAAAGGGACCACTGTCAACTCTTTTTGCATCATATTATTTATAGAGGAAAACCCAACTGCTTTCCTTTTTTATAAAATTCATTAAAGTTGCTAGCAGTTTTATAGTATCTGATCCTTTCATAGTATAATTGAAATGTATGCTAATGGTGTTACTGTACCCAGACTTGTTGTGTTTCAAATCCTTGACCTACTCTTACTGTATACACCCTGAACTTTAGGTCCCCCTACAAGCAATGCAACCACTCATAGTGCAATATCCTACTCCCCTTGTACTGAATAATGATGTTTTTGAGGGGGTCCCAAGTCCAGGAAAGATGTTGTGGAAGTTGATCAAGGACTGCAAAAACGTTTTGATAAACTAGAACCTGAGAACATAGTTGAAAGTGGAGGGGGGGAGGTTTAAGTGGGATGTGAGGAAATTATATTTTAAGTAAAGGGCGGTGAAGCTGTAGAACAATCTGCAAGCAGAGGGGGTGGCACTAAGATTAAAAATGGTTTAAGGCATGGCTGGCATGGAACAAAGGGGTTGGCGGTTGCTCAGGTCAGCAGCATTAAAGAGGTGAGTAGGGGGGGTGGGACCAGGAGGGATAAAAACCCTTTATGGAGAATAGGTCCAGGGGCACATAGGGAAGTGTAGGAAGATTAGATGGACATTTGGTCTTTTTCTGCTGTCATTGTCTATATAATTAATAATATATGCATTGAACAAGGGAGAAAACATTAAGGGGAACATGTGTAAAGCAATATACTACTCACAGAGTGGTGATACCATAACAGGTAAATACTGCATGAAGGTACTGTATTATGATGGCATCTGACTGTGTACCAATGTTGAACAGGATACAATATGGGATTTTATTTATTTGTTTTTATATTTTTTAAAATAAAGGCATTTTCTACACAGTAATGACATCTAGCCAATGATGCTGCTTACAATGTGAGACTTTTTTTGTTACTACGTTATTCTCTTTTGGAAAATATTTTGTAACATGGATGCAATTCAGTTCAGTTAATTAACTTTTGGTTTACCTATGCATGCCTTTTACATGACAGTACTGTATGTATTAATGCCAGTGCATAATATTACTCTTAGGACAGGTTGTGGAGTGCATTTGAACAGATGTAAAAATTGTGACACTACACTGTACATCAAGTAAGAATGGTGTCCCTAACTGTGAGCATTTGTCCCTGATTTAATAGGCAGTATCCCTCACTTTGGTCCTGGCATGGTGAAAGGTATGCATGCTGAGGTAGCCAGGTGTTGCAGTTGACACTGCTATGATTTCACTGCAATATCCTATGATGCCCCTTGCAAGCCCTGGAAACCCCTTAAATATTAGTTGCCTAGCATTTACCCTTCCAAAAATATAAAGCCATGAGACTTTCAATGCCACCAACAATTAGATAAGTCCTGAAAGGATTAACATAAACCAGCTCTTCAGAGAAGATAAATCTTTCACACACACACACACACACACACACACACGCACGCACGCGCCACACACACACACACACACAATTTGGGAGTGATAAAGTAATGTGAAACTCCTATTGAGTTATTTTCTCTAAAAGCTTGCTGTGTTCTCTGTTGGAAATTAATGTCAATAAATTATCTAGGTTCCTAAGATTAACAAATCACATGTCAATAATAAATAAAATTAACAAGCCAGCAAGTGAGTATACTGAATTATGTGTTAAAACAGGTCAAACAGACTTCCAATGTTTCTTTTTACAAATGCCTGGTACATCTCTGGCTATTCTCCCCCTAGCTGGTTATTCAAGCAAGGTTTTTTTTTATTACACTAGTGTGCAAAAATAAAAAATAAAATAATTCTAATTGTACTGTTGCAGACAGTTAAACTGCTTCCAAGAAGTGGTATAAGTAACTTGTCTTTGTGCCTACTCCAAGACACTAGCTGTTAGGTCACTTAAAGCAAGCAAGAGGGGAGACAGAGAGAGACAAACACGCTGAAAACAATAGTGATAGAAACAGTCTTTTGAACAGAGAGGGGAGTATTTCATTCAACTGGCATAGTGATTTGGAAATTTAGAAGGATACACTGAAAACTCCTAATTTGTGCTTCAGTATACCAATTTTCCAGCTGCAGCAAGATGGCTGCAGTTTCCACCCACTGCAGCCATAAAAAACAGTAGCAATTCCTGATATAGGAGATGACACAGTTGTATTGAACACAATGTACAATATTTGACAATAATAAACCACTAGGTTTTTATTAAGGTTCTTGTACCCTTTAAGTATGGTGTTATGAGTGGCAGACCATGCCAAAAAAACCTGATCACTATCTAGAAGTAGATAGGGACAGGGCAGAAGATATAGACAAGCTGGATTCATATGAGACAGGATTATATGAAAGCTTTTGGACAAAGTATACTAGTGCAGTATATGAGAGGCATACACAAGAGGAATTGGTAGTTTACTTGGTCCCAGGAAGCAGAGGGCTCTGCTAGACAGGCATTAACCCGAGTGGATTGCAATATACAGTGGTGTCTATCAGAGTCTGGTGTTGGGATCACTGTTATTTTCTATTTTAGAAATTTGAATTTGTGATTGTAGGCTGATAACCATTAAGAACTGTGATTGGTAGGGTTCTGGCATCAGACATTGTTGCTGCAAATATTATCTTCAGGCACACATAATTATCAAAAAAATAAATTAATATTATTTGTCATTTACAGACACATCAAATTCATCAGACTCTTTAGGTGAGTATTTTAAAAAGCACTTTCTCATGAGCAGGCACTGAAATGCCAGAAGCCGGTACAATATTTATTATGTGGCTATCAGTTCTGGGTTTCTTAACTGCAGTTTTCCACATACCTTACTTGCATTCTGTCACTGAGTGTCAGGCCTTCTCTGATGTGAAGGAATTGCTCCACACTAAGATCACTCCTGCTTCTGCCACCTGGGTCTCCTCTCTGTCAGCTTACATCCCCTAACTACCCCCCGGAGGTGGGAAAAGACTGACTACTTACAGTGCTAGCCAGAGATGCATAAGTACAAGCAAAGCCTCTATTTTTCTGCAGCACTTCTGTCCTGATTTCTCAGTGGAGATGCTGCAAAGTTTTACTTTGCCAGAGAAGTTTTGGCAGAGATTTGAAAGTCACCTCTCAATAATCTTTGTGAAGGACCCACTTTTCCAATTTGCAGTGAGTTTTCATGGGGAAGTGGTAATTTATTCAGACAACGTCAAGGCAAACTTAAAACTTTGTTGGGGAATTTGCAGTACTTCACCTTAAATAAAGTGCATTTATACCTGCAGAAAACTTCAGTAAAGTATCTACATTGTATCAAGCACTACAAAGACCTATAATCCAGCAGAGCTACCAGCTCCTAGAGAAACTGAGCAGGTGGCCAGTCAGTTCACATGCCATGCCCACCTCCTCAAAACTGGCAAATTGCAGGTGTCTATCTAATTCAAGAATTGTGCTGCCCAGATTTTCAATCCCTGCAAAAACTCCAGGTAGGCACTCAGTGCTTAAGAGCTTCTGTGTAGAGAGGGTCTCTCCACTTGAAAAAAGTGAGCCCTCCCACTGTTCACAAGCACTACAAAGAGTTAAAATCCAGCAGAACCTAACAGCTACTAGAGGAATCAAGAAAGATAAGAATTGGGTTTTAAGCCAAGCCCACCTCTTTGAAACCAGACAATTGTGTCCATTTGCCCAATTCCATAGTTCACTTCCTGCTGCTTCAAAAGTAAGTGAACAATAAGTGGACTTCCACATGAAGGACCACAGTGCAAAGGACATCACAAGGGAGTATGCCAAGATGGAGTCAGCCAAGGGAGGCAGCCACAGACTCTGTCCCTTGACCACATGTAACCAAAAAGGGAACAGCAGGTGCTTTAAGTCACATGACAGTAGGAAGGGAAAAGGTATAGTATCCTAACCAAGATCAAACTACACATGAATTAGAAAAGGCACAAGAGCCAAGGGCTCTGAGAAAAATCTTATATAGGGTAGGTTAACAAAAGAAATTTAAAGGGGTAAAAAAACAAGCAGGCAGCATAGAATGAGTGAAGTACTGCAGTGCACTGTCTGTGGGACAGCAGTCTCCTATGATACCTTCTGGAGCCTGCGCTACTGCCTATATGGGTGCATCTCTCTGGGCTGAAAGAGAAAGTTGCAAGACTCAAAGCTGAGCTGGCTGGGGTTCAGAGGACCTTCTCCCCCAGCTAGGAACTGCCTAGTCCACCACTGCTACCGCAGAGGCTAATCAGAAGCAGGAACGGCTGGATAACAGTGGACTTAGGAAAGGTTAGGTTGGTGGAGCATAGGCACATCCCAAAACTGGTTTTGTTACAGAGAAACATAGAAACATAGACTTTGACAGCAGATAAGGACAGATTGGCTCACCTAGTCTACCCATTTCACTACCTATTGGATAAGCTGCAGATCCTAGTTAACCAACAGCCTACTTCTTCTTACTCCCCACCAGAATTGCCTTATGTCTGTCCCATGCATTCCTGAATTCCCCCACTGTTTTTTGACCCCACAACCTCCTCAGAAAGGCCATTTCATGTGTCATCAGCTCTCTATATGAAACAATACTTCCTCACATTGCCCTTGAGCCATCCCCCCTCTATCTTCAAATTGTGTCCCCTTGTTCTTGCACATCTCTTTTTCTGAAAGATGTTACCCTCTTGGACTTTTTTGATTCGCTTGAGGTACTTGAAAGTTTCTATCATGTCCTCCCCTTTCCTCAAGGATATATATATATATATCTTCTTATGGCGTCTGTTGCAGACCCTGCACCAATTTAGTTGCCCTCCTCTGGACTACCTCCATCCTGTCTATGTCCTTGTGGAGATGGTGTCTCCAGAACTGCATGTAGTACTCCAGATGGGTTCTCACCAACTGGCTGTACAGAGGAATAACAACTTCCTGTTTTCTACTGATAATGCTTCTCCCTATACATCTCAGTATGCCCCCCAGTCATCCTTATTGCCTTCTCATATTGTTTGCTTACCTTTAGGTCATCTGATATGACTACTCCCAGGTCCTTTTCCATTTTTGTTGTTGTTAATACTTCCATCCCCATTGTGTAATCTTCCACTGTTTTTTCCCCCCAGGTGCATTACTTTTCACTTATTTGCATTGAATCTAAGCTACCATACTATTGACCAGTCCTCCAACCTTGACAAGTCCCTTCTCATTATTTGCACCTCTCCTTGTGTATCAGCCCTGTTACAGATGTTTGTGTCATCTGCAGTGAGGCACAAGTTTTCTTCCAGTCCCTCTGAATGTCACTTATAAGGACATTAAAGAGGACTAGACCCAGTACTGAACCCTGTGGTATCCCACTAGTAACCCCCCTTTCTTTGGAGAAGACTCCATTTTCTATTACCCCCTGTGTCCTGTGGTCCAGCCTATTTTTTAACCAGGCTACCACCCTGGGACCCACACCCAGGCTGGCTAATTTGTTTATTAATCTTTTGTTTGGGACTGTGTCGAATGCCTTGCTAAAGTCTAGTAAGGCCATGTCCACAGCCCCTCCCTGGTCAACTACTTTGGTCACCCAGTCAAAGGAATCTATTAGATTCATCTGACATGACTTTCCCACTGTGAATCCTTGCTACCTTGGATCCAGTGCCCCACTAGCCTTAAGGTACTCCACAATTCTTTCTTTCAGAAGTGATTCCATCATTTTCCCTACCACTATCTGTAGTTTCCTGCCTCTGCTTTGCCCCCACTTTTGTGAAGGTGAATCACATCCATCCTCCTCCAGTTCTTAGGTACCACACCATCCTCTCATGATTTGTTAAAAAGAGCAGTCAGTGGTGTCACTAGTCCCCCTTAGTTTTTTCTGAACTCTTGGGTGAATCCTGTCAGGCCCTATTGCTTTGTCCACCTTCAGTATTATGAGTTCTTTCAGAATACTTTATTTTGCGAAAGGGCTGGTATCAACCCCCCCCCCCAATCCAGACTGCTTCTATGGATTGGATTAGGTACTTCCCCCTCCTCTTCTTTTGTGAATACTGAGCAAAAGTATTCATTCAGTATCCCTGCTTTTCACTGTCCCTCTCTGCCCACTCACCCTTCCCTTTATTAAGCCTCACTATCCCTCCCTTGGTATTTCTTCACTCTCTAATGTACCTATAAAATATGTTATCCCTGTTCTTAACCGAGTTGGCTATCTTTTCCTTGGTTTGAGCCTTTACTATTCTGACTGCCTTCCCCATTTCCTTCTGCTTTAACTATTAGAGTTCTCTGTCCTGCTCCTTCAATGATTCCTTATACTTCTTGAATGCTATCTTTTTTTCCCTAACCTTCCCCACCACCTCTTTTGAGAATCATAGTGTTTTTTTTTCCTTTTGGTTTGATTTGTTTATTTGCTTCACACAAAAGCTTGTTGCCTCTGTGATGGCAGTTTTGATGATTCCCCATTGTTCCTTGACCCCTCCTTCTTGCCTGTTTGCTAGTACTTTTCTAAGACATTCCCCCATTTTGAAAAAGTCATCCCTCCTAAAGTCCAATACCTTCACTTTTGTATAGCTTGACTCTAGAGCTGAGTTTATCATGAACCACACTGTTTGGTGGTCACTTGTTCCCAGATGGCTATCCACTTCAAGATCTGAGATCCTCTGTCCATCCCCATTTGAGAGTACCAGGTCTAAGATTGCTCCCTCCCAAGTGGGTTCCAGCACTAGCTGTCTGAGGCATGTCTCCTGTAGGACATCAAGAATGACACTGCTCTTGGATGTGGCTGCAGCAAAGGTGCTCCAGTTAACATCTGGCATATCCAGGTCCCCCGTCAACAATATTCCCCCTTTCTCTGCCATTCTAATGATGCCTTGTATGATTTCCTTGTCCATTTCCTCCTCCCTGAGATGGGGGTCTGTAAAAACCCACACATGGATTGTGTTGTCATTTCCTGTCTCCAGGGTGACCACAGTGCCTCCTCTCCTCCCTGTTTACCCTTTGGTTCCATTGCTTTAATCCCTTCCCTTACATAGAGAGCTACCTGTCCTCCTCTTCTACCCTCCCTGTCCTTCCTTTAGATTGTGTAACCTGGTATGTTGACATCCCAGTCATGGTTCTCTGTGTACCATTTTTCTGTGACTGCCACAATATCCAGGTGTCCCTCTTCCATCATGGCCACCAAATCAGGGAGCCTGTTACCAAACTATGGGCATTGGTACACTACCCTCCATTTTTTTATGGCCTTACCCATTTTTGCCCCATCCCTGTCCTTATTGCTTTTGTCTTTTTCAACCATTTACCCCTGCTCTTCTCCCTATAGAATTCTCTGTGTTGATGGTTACCTCACTAGCTGCCCTGATTACTTTTTTTTGGGGGGGGTAGGATTTCCCTGCTCCTTTTCAGTGCCTCTCCCATTGCCTAGTTTAAATGCTTGCCAATAAAACATTTAAACCTATCACTTAGGATCCTGGTTCCCCTCCTGGATGGATGCAAACCATTGTGCCAATATAGACCTGTATCCCTCCAGGTGGACCCACAGTCTCCAATGAAGCCAAAACCATGAGCTATGCACCAGTTTTTCAACCATTGATTTAATCCCATGGTGCCCAGCACACTAGCCTCACCCATGCCTTAGACAGGTAGCACCTCTGTGAAGGTTACTGAGCATGCTACTTGTCTAGGGTTCCTCCTCAACTCCACAAAGTCCTCCTGCACTGCTCTGATCAAACTCCTAACTCCTACACCACCTTTGCAGAGCAGGAATGTATCATGAGGCACCCACAGTTGTGGACAGAGGGAATGTGGGGGTCATCCCCAGCATAGAACATAAGGGGAGTGACAATATACCCCATAGGGAAAGCAAATCCTGGTGGGCAACTCCACTGTTGGGGGGATAGAGTTGGGATGCAGTTCAAGTACTGTGATGGAAAGGGAGGTTTAGTGCCTTCCCAGCACCATGGGATGCAGACATGGAAAGAAGATCCAAAGAATCACTGGGGTAGCAGAAAGGAAGGCAGAGCTAGACATCATTGTCCATCTGGGGACAAATTACCTGGCTAGGGTTGAGCCAGCTTTAGTGCAGGAAAAGTTTAGGGAGTAGGGGAGGAGTCTTAGGCAGGCAGCATGATCAGTGACCTTCTCAGAAGTGCTACCCATCTATGACAAGGGGAAGACAGGGTTCTCTGCAGCAGGATCTTCAATGCTTGGTTGAGGAATTGATGCACAGGGAAAAGTTCCAGGTTCATTGGGGACTGGACCCCATTTCAAGGAAAATGGCCTGTACTAGGTAGACAGTCTGCATCCATCCAGCAGAGGGCTACAGTTCTCAGCAAAAGGCTTAAATGCTACATGGGCAAGCATTTAAACTAGTTGAGGAGAGGGAATAAGACTGGGTGAGAACCCCCCCCTCACAGGTTCATGAGGCTAACTATGGAATTCCAGAGGGAGTAAAACCCCTGAAGGAATCAAATAAATATGTAGTCCTGCAAGTAGAAAAAAAAATGAAGCTGAAAAAGGGGGGGGGGGGACATGACAAAAGAGGGCAATGAGCAAAAAGGAGAGAAAGCAATAACACCATCTAGAGATCCAGTAGTGCCAATGCTCACAGTCTGGGTAGCTAAATTGCAGACTTAGAGGCCACCATGGCAAAAGCTGACCTGGACTTAGTAGACATCACAGAAACCTGATTCAGTGAAAACCAGAACTAGGATGTGGCTATACCAGGATATAATCTGTTTAGAAAAGACAGGCTAGAAAGAAAAGGGGGAAGAAAGGCTGTTTATGTGAAAACAATTTAAAGGCTATAGAAAAACAGGAGGGGAGGTACGGTATAGTATTTGGGTCACCCTGGAAAAGAAGAAAGAGGCATTCCTTCACACAGGGGTTGTATACAGGCCTCCATCACAGAGGGTAGAAATGGATAAAGAAATGGAAGTCATCCATAAGTCGAGCTGCAAGGGAGAAATGTTACTAGTAAGAGACTTCAATCTGCTGGGCATGGATTGGAGCCTCCCTGCTGCAGTAACAACCAGGAGTAGGGACATTCTGGATTTCCTGCAGTGGTCATTCCTTGAGAAACTGGTTAAGCAACCCACTCTTGAGGGGGCATTGCTGGACATAGTACTGACAAATGGGGACAGCACTGCTGACTTCACAGTGGGGAACCACCTGGGGACTAGTGATCACCAGATGGTGTGGTTTAATGTAAGAACAGAGACAGAATCAAACCACACAAGGACAAGGGACCTGAACTTCAGGAGGACTGATTTTAAGAAATTGGAAGCATGCCTCAGGGATGCCCTGGCAGGGATAGGGAAACTAGGGGGAGTAGAAGAACAGTGGGCTGCAAGAAAAGAGGGAATTGAAAAAGCTACTAAGCTCTGTGCCAGTCAGGTCAGTAAGGGCCAAAGAAAAAAAGAGACAAATATGGTTCTCTAGAGAGGTAGTGGAAAAAGTTGCAGCAAAAAAAAAAAATTGCCTTCAGAAAATACTAAAGAACACAGAACAAGGAGGAAGATAGGTAGAGTGACGAAGAGAAACAAAAGGAGTCAGGGTAGGTGGTTAAGAGCGCAAAAGCAAAAACAAAGGAAGTTACAGACAAATCATTAAAAAAAGGGTGATAAAACATTAGTGAAAAAAGGAAGTCCAAGGGAGGCATAGTAAGACTGAAAGGGGAAGGAAGAGTTTTTGTATAAAAGGACCAATAAAAAGCGGACATTGGGCAAATACTTCTGTTCAGTATTTACACAGGACTGGGTAGGAAATGGGCCTTTGTTACAGGACAAGGGCATAAAGGGCTGTGAGGTGAACACTAGTCCTTTCACAATGGAAACAGTCCAAAGGGTATTATCAAAGTTAAATGTAGACAAAGCAATGAGTCCACACACAGTGTATCCACTGTTGCTGAGGGAGTTCAGGGAGGAGCTAGCTGCACCTCTGACAGACCTGTTCAACCTGTCACTAGAAACAGGGGAGTTACTGTGTGACTGGAGGAGGGCAGATGTAGTCCAACTCAGCAAAAGTGGAAATAGAGATGAAACAGGAGATTAAAGGCCAGACAGTCTGACTTCAGTAGTGGGCAAAGTAATGGAATCACCTCCGAAGGAAAGGATTGGAGAATGCCCTGTTACCAGCAGTCTACACAATCCAAAGTGACATGGATTCATTTAATGGGGTTCCTGCCAGACAATCCTGATTGAGTTCTTTAAATTATTAACAAAGGAAGCTCCCCAAGAAGGGGCATATGACATGGCCTATCCAAACTTTAGCAAGGCCTTCAACACTATTCCACATTGAAAGTTGGTAAACAAACTGAGTAGCCTAGGAGTAGGTCCCAAAATAGTAAAATGGGTGGAGAGTTGGCTTAATGGTAGGGGCCAAAGAGTAGCAGTAAATGGGGAACTCTTTGGGGAAGGCACAGTAACTAGTAGGGTGCTGCATGGGTCAGTATTAGGTCCCATCCTCTTCAATGTCTTTATTAGTGGCAATAGAAACATAGAAACATATACTTTGATGGCAGATAAGGACCACTTGGCCCACCCAGTCTGCCCATTTCCCTACCTATTGGATAAGTTGCAGATTCTAGTTAACCAACAGCCTACTTCCTGCAACCCTCCACTATAATTGCCTTATGTCTGTCCCATGCATGTTTGAATTCCCCCATTGTTTTAGACCCCACAACCTCTCCAGGAAGGGGGTTCCATGTGTCTGCCACTCTTTCTGTGAAAAAAAATGTTCTCACGTTACCCTTGAGCCGTCCCCCCTCTATCTTTAAATTGTGCCCCCTTGTTCTTACTCATCTATTTTTCTGAAAGATGCTACCCTCCTGGACTTTGTTGATTCCCTTGAGGTACTTAAAAGTTTCTATCATGTCCCCCCTGTCCCTCCTTTCATCAAGGGTATTCATATTAAGCTCTCTCAGTCTCTCTTCATATTGTTTCTGATGTGGACCCTGCACCAGTTTAGTTGCCCTCCTCTGGACTGCTTCCATCCTGTCTATGTCCTTACGTAGATGAAGTCTCTAAAACTGCACACAGTACTCCAGATGGGGTCTCACCAACTGTCTGTACAGAGGGATAACCACTTCCCTTTTTCTACTTGTGATGCCCCTCCCTATGCATCCCAGTATCCTCCGGCTCTCCTTACCATCTTCTCACATTGCTTACCCTTTCCATTTTTGTTGTTGTTAGTACCTCCCCTGCTATTGTGTACTCTTCTCCTGGATTTTTATTTCCCAGGTGCATTACTTTGCACTTCTTTGCACTGAATCTAAGTTGCCATATGTCTGACCATTCCTCCAACCTTTCCAACTCCCTTCTCATCCTTTCTACCCCCGTGTATCAACTCTGTTACTGACCTTAGTGTCATCTGCAAAGAGGCATACCATTCCTTTCAGACCATCTGCAATGTCGCCTATAAAGACGTTATAGAGGACTGGACCCAGTACTGAGTCCTAAGGTACTCCACTAGTAACCTCCCTTTCTTCAGAATGTGTTCCATTCACTATTATCTTCTGTGTCCTGTTGTGCAGCCAGTTTGCAACCCAGGCTACCACCCTGGGACTCACTCCCAGGCTGGCTAACTTGATTATTAATCTTTTGTGCGGGACTGTGTCAAATGCCTTGTTAAAGTCTAGGTAGGCCATTTCCACAGCCCCTCCTTGGTCTATTGCTTTGTTCACACAGTCAAAGAAATCAATTAGATTCATCTGACATGCCTTTCCTGCTGTGAATCCATGTTGCTTTGGGTCCTGTGCCCCGCTGGCCTCTAGGTACTCAACAATTCTTTCTTTCAGAAGTGATTCCTTCATTTTCCCCACCACTGAGGTCAAACTAACAGGTCTGTAGTTTCCTGCTTCTGCCTTGCTCCCACTTTTGTGAAGGGGAATCACATCTGCCCTCCTCCAGTCCTCATGTACCACCCCATCCTCCCATGATTTGTTGAAAAGTGTGGTCAGTGGTGTCACTAGGTCCTCCCTTAGTTCTTTTAGGATTCTAGGGTGAGTCCTGTCAGGCCCCATTGCTTTGTCCACCTTGAGTTTTAAGAGTTCTTTCAGGACTCTTTCTTCTGTAAATGGACTGGTGCCAACCTCACTACCCTGAGTGCTTCTATTGTTTGGTTTAGGTAACTCCTCCTCTTCTTCTTTTGTGAATACTGAGCAAAATTATTCATCCAGTATCTCTGCCTTTTCACTGTCTCCCTCTGCCCACCTCCCCTCTCCTTTATTAATCTTCACTATCCCTCCCTTAACCTTTCTATGCTCCCTAATGTACCCATAAAAGGTTTTATTCCCCTTCTTAACTGAGTTGGCTATCTTTTCCTCGGTTTGGGCCTTTGCTTTTCTGACTGCCTTCCTCACTTCTTTCTGCTTTAATTGATACAGTTCCCTGTCGTGCTCCTTCTGTGATTCCTTATACTTTTTGAATGCAGCCTTTTTCTCCTTATCTTTCACGGACACCTCTTTTGAGAACCATAGTGTTTTTTTTTTTATTTTGCTCTGTTTTCTTTATTTGTTTCACACCAAGGCTTGTTGCCTGTATGATGGCAGTTTTGATTTTTCTCCATTGTTCTTCCACCCCTCCTTTCTGGCCATTTGCTAATGCATTTCTCAGGTATTCATCCATTATGCCAAAGTCAGCTCTTCTAAAGTCCAGTATCCTTGTCTTTGTATGGCTTGTCTCCATGATTGTGTTTATTGTGAAGCACACTGTGCAGTGGTCGCTTGTTCCCAGATGTCTACTGACTTCTAAAATTTGTGATTCTCTCTCCGTTTTAGAGTACCAGGTCTAATATTGCTCCCTCCTGACAATTGAGAGGGATTGGAAGGGAAGGTATTCTTATTCATTAATGACACAAAAATCTGCAATACAGTAGATACACTGGGTGGGTTGAAAGAATGAGGGAGGAACTAAAAATGTTGGAAGCATGGTCATGAGTCTGGCAGCTAAGATTCAATGCAAAGAAACTGCAAATCATGCACTCAGGTCACAAAAACCCAGGGGCAATGTACCAACTTGGGGGAGGAGGATTAACAGTCACAAGACTGGGACAGGGAGAGGCATCAGCAGCAAGAAACAGGAAGTTGTTATCCCTCTGTACAGACAGTTGGTGAGACCCCATCTGGAATACTGTGTCCAGTTCTGGAGACCCCATCTCCGCAAGGACATAGACAGGATAGAGGCAGTCCAGAGGAGGGCAACTAAAATGGTGCAGGGTCTGCAAGAGAAGCCGTATGAGGAGAGACTAAAGGAACTTAATATGTATACCCTTGAGGAAAGAAGGGAGAGGGGGGGGACATGATAGAAACTTTCAAGTACCTCAAGGGAATCAACAAAGTCCAAGAGGGTAGCATCTTTCAGAAAAAGAGACTTGCAAGAACAAGGGGACACAATTTAAAGATAGAAGGAGTGCGGTTCAGGGGCAATGTGAGGAAGAATTATTTCACAGAGAGGGTAGTGGATGCATGGAACAGCCTTCCTGAGGAAGTTGTGGGGTCTAAAACTGGTAGAATTCAAGAATGCATGGGACAGACATAAGGCAATTCTTGTGGGGGGGGGGCAGGAAGATATAGGCTGTTGGTTAACTAGGATCTGCGGCCTATCCTGTAGGTAGGGAAATGGGCAGACTAGATGGGCCTAGCGGTCCTTATCTGCCATCAAAGTCTATGTTTCTATGTTTCTATGTAAAACAGGAAAGAGACCCGGAGGATTATCATTCCTGATGACCTGAAAGTACAGTACGTCACATTAAACTGTTCCTTCAGTGAGTTGCAGTAGCGTTTCTGAATGAGCTGCATAAGTATTGCTGGATCCAGCACAAAGCCCTGCATAAACTGTCTTTAAAGTAAAAACTAAGTTTTGCATTGCACTGTGACTTGACTGTAGATGCATTTCAACTGAGTTGTAAAAACATTTCACAAACATTGATCTTGAGCTGGTAAAGCACTTAAAAATAATGCAATATGAGTTGCCAATGCATTGTCAAGTGTAAAAAACAATGCTAAACCAGCTTATTGGTGGAACACTTTAATGTGACATACTGTAGTTAAACAGTGTGACAAGGCAGTGGTCAAGGCTAGCAGAATGCTCAGATGCACAGAGAGGGGTATCACCAGCACAAAAAGGAAGGTTGACACTGTAGCACATGACAAGCATCTAGATGGAAGTATACCAGGAAAACTACATGAGAGACAGACAAAGTGGTTTGGTAACTATAATGGGTGTGAAGCAGAGGGTTGTAGTGGCAGCCAAAACTAACTGGACAGGAGTACTCAGTGACGTCCATTAGTAATCAATCCTGTAGCCATTGCTATTAACAATTTTCATTAATGATCAGGAAGAAATGATCTCTAGCTGTATGAAAAGCTTTACTGATGATAATAAGCTGGCCAGTGTTGTGTACTCCCTTGAGAATGGACAAACCTCAGGAAGACTTGAACAAGCCAAATATTTGTTTAGACACCTGGAGCCAGATATTCAAATACACGCAAAGAAAACTGCAGACATTTGCACTGCACCTTGCACTTGCCTGAAGGTGCAAACATATGAACATATGAAGTTGCTGGCAGAAAAAGGCCCATAGGTCTATCAAGTCTGCCTAAGTGAGCAACTTGCAGTTTAATACTCCTGAAGCTGCACCCCCCCCATCCAGTCCCTTCCCTTCATCCCCTCTTCCCTGGCTTTCCCACATTTTGTTCCTGTCTGTACTTACCCTGCCCTTGACTCTGTCCCATCCTCTCTTAAAATTGCCCACTGTTTTCAGTTTGATCAACTCTTCGGGCAGAGTGTTCCATCCAGCCAGCACCCTCTCTGTGTAGTAGTGCCTTCTCATCTCCCTCCTGAATCTTCCCACTTCCAACTTCAGACTGTGCCCCCTCATAACTCTTTCTCCTATTAGGCAGAACAATCCTCCCTTTCTAACCTTGTTTATACCTCTTAAGTATTTAAAGATCTGTTTCATGTCCCCCCTTTCCCTTCGGTCCACAAGGGAGTACATGTTGAGCTCCCTCAACCATTCCTCATATGGCTTCTCTCCTAGCCCCATGATCATCTTTGTCACCCTACACTGCACCCCCTCCAGCAATTGCACATATTGTTTTAGCTAAGAGCACCAGTACTGCATGCAGTACTCCCAGTGTGGCCTCACTAGTGATCTGTTCAAGGTCAGAATAACCTCTTCTGTCCTGGGGGAAATGCACCCCAGCATCTGATTGGACCTTGCTGCCACCCATCTGCACTGTACTGATACTTTCATGTTCCCTGGGATTAGTACCCCTAGGTTCTTCTTCTCCTCTGAAGTTGATAACTGCACCCCCCTCAGCAAATAGCTGGTCCTGGCGTTTCTGGCTCTGAAGTGCATGATCTTGCACTTCTTAGCATTAAACACAACTGCCACACCTCTGACCAGTGCTTGAGTTTAGCTAGATCCTCTCTGAGTACCTGCCTAACTTCCTCACTGTCTACTTTTGAACATATCTTTGTGTCATCGGTGAACAGGCTTATCTTAATCTTCACCCCCTCTGCAATGTCTCTTATAAAGACATTGAATTAAACAGAGCTTAGCACTGAACCCTGTAGAACTCCACTAGTTATGGGTCTTGGCTTGTAGTAGTAGTAGTAGTAGTAAATCAGTTTTATTCAAAAGAATAATAAAATACGTTCAACTGAGTGAAGCTCATTTTCAATTAAGTTCCAGGACAAGTAAGGAGCATGTACTTGGGTGTCTTCCCCTTACAGCTATCCTCTGCTGTTTGTTTTAAAGCTAGCTCCTATTCCTCCCCATCAGTTTCTCCCCTGCCCCCAAGTTCCTCAGCTTGCCCAATAACCTTTTGAGTTTGAGTGGCACTGAGTAGAAGGCTTTGCTGCACTCTAGATACAGGACATCCACAGTATGACCCTCATCAACCACTCTTGTGACCCAATCAAAGAAGTCAGTTAGGATAGTCTGCATGATCTTCCTGAGACAAACCTGTGCTGTCTCTCATCCTGGAGCCCATTACTTTCCAGGAAGGTTATCAAACTCTCCTTCAGAATGGTCACCATCAGCTTTCCTACTACAGATATCATACTTAATGGTTTGTAATTGCTGATTCATCCTTGAGCCCACTCGTATGGAGGGGCACCACATGAGCCATTCTCCAGTCCTTGGGCATACACCTTGTCTCCAGGGAGGTGTTAAACAGGTCTGCCAGAGGGCCTGCTAATACCTTTAATAATTATTTCAGTACTCTTTAATGTACACCATCAGGTCCTGGTACCTTGTCCACCCACAATGCTTTAAGGCCTTTTAGAACCCTTTTCTCTTGGATGACCCTGTCCATTACCTCTGAACCTCCTCCCTCCTTTCCCTTGTGGTATTGTCCCATCCTTTTCTTTCATGAACACCAAGCAGAAGTACTCATTGAGTGCTTCTGCCTGCCCCCCCCCCACTTTTCTACCCATCCTCCCTCTCTTTTGATTCTAATAATCTTGTTCCTACAACTCCTCTTCTCCATTATACATTTGAACAAACCTTATCTCCCTCTCTGACCCCCTGAGCCAATCTCAGTTCCCTTGCTGCTTTAGCTACCATGACTGCCCTACTCACTTCTCTAGATTTCTTTGAGTACACCTCCTTGTCTTCATCTCACCCCAATTTCTTGTACCTGTTGAAGGCTTCTCTCTTTTTCGCTCACTTTGCCCATCACTTCCCTGCTGAGTCAGCTAGGTTTTTTGAACTGGACTGCTTACTCTGTGACTTGGCACACGTGTTCTTGGCCTCTGTCAGACCATTTCTGTTCAGCATCAATCCCTGTGCCAATTCCAGCAAAATGCCCACTGAGGATGTTGCCCATCCTGGCAAAATCTGCCTTTATTTGCTAGCACAACATCAGTATGCTCCTATTCCTGGTGGGCTCTGACCCTCCCTGTTCTAGGTGGCTGTCCTGGATTACTTCAAGCAATACTTGTTCCCAGGTATTTGTGGTAGTCGTGGTCTACCAGTCAGTCCCAGGTAGGTTGAAATTGCCCACTGTGACTGTACTCCTTCTGTTGCTGACCTTCCTGATTTGCTCCACCAACTCCCTGTTATTATCCTTATTTTATGGTGATGGACTGTGCACCTCCCCATCTTAATCTTCTTACCATTGCAGTTTTGGAACAGAACCCATATGGCTTCTTGCTTCCTCTCCTCCCCCTCCTCCCTGGTACATAGTATCCCTTCCCTCACTTAAATAGCCACCCCTCCTCCACTTCACCCCTCCCTGTCCTTGTGGTACACCTTGTATCCAGGGATTGTGAGATCCCAGTCATGGTATTGGGTGGCCCATGTTTCCATGATGGTTGCAATATCTCCCTTCCCTACAACCAACATTGCCTGGAATTCTGCTACCTTGTTTGACAAGCTCCTAGCACTCAAGGATAATACAGTCCACCATGATCCTTGCTCCTCCTCCTCTTCCCTATCTGTGTTCCTTGATAGATTCCCCTCCGCCATGTCTGGGGAGAGACCTTTCCTTTCTTCCCTAGTTGGTGACCCTTCTTTGTAGTCTTCTTCTACCCACCCTTCATCAGTTTAGTTATTTTAGTCTTAATATAATTCTCCAGGCCCTGCCTCAAAGTCCTGCTACTCATATTATTGAGATTCAGCTTATCCTGTGCATGTAGTCCCTTCTTATTCCATGTCTCACCCCACTCTTCTACTAGCTTGTACCCAATTGTTGTGCTCCACTCCACCCGCCACTTGTTGAACTCCCCTATTCTTTGCATCCTTGTGGAGCTTGCCTTAGGTGAGGGAAGCAATCATTGGGGGGCAGAACTGGGGAGGAAGGGAGAGGAGGTAAGGTGTCTTTCCAGCACCATGGCTTAGAGGATAGGAAGACATTCCTCAGAATCACTAGAATGCAGGAGCAGCTGCATGGGGAGAGAGCTGACATCATTTTCCACCTAGAGGACAAATGACCTGGCTGGAATGGGATCAGAGCAGTGCAGGAGGAGTTTGTGGCATTAGTGAGGTGCCTTAGACAAGTAGCACACATGGTAACCTTCTCGGAGGTGCAGCCTGTCTATGGCATGGATGAGGCTAGGGTATTCCAAATCATGGTATTCAATGAATGGTTGTAAAACTGTTGCGGATCTCAGGGTTTGTCTTCATTTGGGACTAGGGGTTCCCCCTGGAGTGATACAGACCTATATTGGCACGATGATCTGCATCTGTTCAGAAGAGGAACCAGGATCCCAGGAGATAAGTTTAATTGCTTCATTGGCAAGCATTTAAACTAGCCAAGGTGGGGGACACTGAAAAGGTACAGGGAAATCCCAGCCACCCCCTACAAAACAGGGTAGTTAGTGAGATAAATACCAAGGTAGAGAAGTTGATAGGTAGCAGGACACGGGTAAATGGAGAAAAAGGCAAAGGCAGTAAGGTCAGGGATGGAGATAAAAGGGATAAGGCTATCAAAAAATGTATGATGATGAGCACCAATGCCTATAGTCTGGGTAGCAAGCTCCCTGAACTAGTGGCCTCCATGGAAGAGGGACTCCTGGATATTGTGACAGTCACAGAAACGTGGTACACAGACAACCATAACTGGAATGTCAACATACCAGGGTACATAATCTACAAGAGGGACAGGGAGAGTAAAAGTGGAGGAGGGGTAACTCTCTATGTAAGGGAAGGAATCAAAGTGATGGAACTTAAGGGTTAGCATGTAGAAGAAGAGGCAATGTGGGTCACCCTGGAGACAGAAAATGGTACCATAATCCACATGGGGTTTGTATACAAACTTCCATCTCAGGGGGAAGAAATGGACAAGGAAATGATAGAAGGCATCCCTAGAATGATGAAAAAAGGGGAGTTATTGTTGATGGGGACTTGAATATGTCAGATGTTAACTGGAGCACCGTGCTGCAGCCACATCCAAGAGCAGGATAATTCTCAGTGCCCTACAGGAGGCATGCCTCAGACAGCTAGTGTTGGAACTCACTTGGGAAGGAGCAATCTTAGACCTGGTACTCTCAAATGAGGATGGAGAGAGGATCTCAGATTTAGAAGTGGGTAGCCATACTAACATACAAATGTGCCAGTGGAAACAGACCATCCAGTCTATCTAAGTCTGCTCGAGTGTGCAGTTAGCACCCCTAGTTTGCAGCTGCCCCACTCCCTCCCCTTTGTTATCCTACTTCCACCCACACACCCCCACCCTCACTCTCCCCTGTTTCCTGTCCCATGCCCTTTTAAAGCTGTTCACATATTTATATGATACCACCCATTCTGGTAGTGTGTTCCATTTTGCTGCCATCCCTCTCTGTGAATAGTGTCTCCTCCTTTCCCTTCTAAATCTCCCCCCCTCTATTCTTTACCCATGCCTCCTGATGACCCTCCCCCTCCTTAGCTTAAAGACCTCATCTGCCCCATCTTTATTGATTCTCCTCAGATACTTGAATGCTTCTAGCATGTCCCCCCTGTCCTTCTGTCCTCCAGGGTGTACATATTCAAGTCTCCCAGCCTGCTCTCATAGTCTATCCCCTCCATTCCACAATATCAGCTTTGTTGCCCTCCTCTGTACCCCCTCCAGTCATCATGCTTTAGGTATGGCATCCAAGACTGCACACAGTACTCTAAGTGCAGCATTGCCAGCGACCTGTAGAGGGGCAAGTCCACCTCTCTTCACCTGGATGAAAACCCTCTCGCTATTCACCCCAACATTTTGTTCACTTTTGCAGCCACTCTCCTGCACTGGGCAATGTTGATCATGGTCCCTGTTATCATTACCCCTAGATCCTTCTCCTCCTCAGTGATCCCCAGCTTAACCCCCCCCCAGCCAGTATTCTCTTCTTGGGTTCTTCACACCAAAGTGCATAACCTTATACTTCTTTGCACTGAACCTCAGCTACCACCTCTCTGACCACTCCTCTAGCTTGCTTAGGTCCCCCTGAAGCTGCTTCCATCCCTGGGAACAAACGAACAACAAACAATGTGGTTCACGATAAACACAGTCGTAGAGTCAAACCATACACAAACAAGGGTACTGGACTTTAGGAGTGCTGACTTTGGCAAAATGGAAGAGTGCCTCAGAAAAGCACTAGCAAACAGACAAGAAGGAGAGGTGGAGCAAAAAATATTGCTCCACAAATTAATGCAATTAACAGTAAAATCCACAAACTGCAGAGTTTAAAAACTTCATATGTAGCCAGCCCAGTGGCACTGAATGCCACACCTTACGCAATGCTGGCGACCCAAGTTCGGGAACAATCCTGAGTCATCAGGGGTTGGCAGGGGAGGACTAGGATCGAGCATCCATGGACAGGTCCCATAGTCCTTAGTGGGCTTGGAATCACACTGTGCTGCAGTAGCCCCTGGGGACACCCGGAGGCACTGCAAGCGTGGTGTTACTGGGGGCGGGGGATGGCAGACATCTGCACATTGTGCATGGACATCATTGCATGTCCGTGCTCCAATGGGGAGAAAATCAGGTGGAAAAATGTCTGGGTGCAACCGAGCAGCTAGATGGTCATGCCCTGTGATGCTAGGAGAACTGTCATGGAATCACACTGAGGGGGTCCTGGGGCCAACCTGGTATGGTAGGGTAAGGGGAGCCCTCCAGTGGGTCAGTGACAGCTGTACCAGAACCCCCATCATGCAAGTGAGCCTGCTGTTCTCCTGGTGGGCAGGGCTGTTGGCTGGATGCCCATGCCAGTAAGATGCCGCAGCAGGCATAAAAAATAGAGATGTGATAAAAAAAAAACTTTGTATGCAGCTAAATGTTAGACGTATGTTGCTAGAAATTCCCAAAGAAATTCATATGATGTTTCTTATTTTTTAAACTTTTAAAGTAGTTTAACTTTATGAATTTATTCTAAATTCTTTCCTGTTTTTCTTATCCAATTTTTCCATGGGCTTGGAAAGTGAGTTGCCTTCTGGCATTGCTTCTCCTCAAAGTGATGTAGTCCCTGAATATCATTGTGAAGCTCCACAAGAAGAATGTTGACTCCTGTCTTGCTCTTTCTAACTTGTAAATACTTATCGCTTACCAGGGTATATTGAGGGCATACAATTAAAATCAGGAGTTCTTACTTTATTAACATTCAGAAGAGAGGATCTTTCTGCCAGATTGTTCTTGGGCACCAAACGCTTTATTACATCCATATTTACTGTATTTTCTAATGAGGGTAAAATTGGGCATCACTGTGGTTGGTAGAGTCTCAATATGTGTTAAGTTCAGGAGCACTATAGAACTTGTTCTGTTTACATGTTGGATCAAGAATAGAGCCCCTTCAGAACTTAAATTATTGTGTTACATAAATCTATAATATGTACTGTACAAAGTTTTACAATTAATAGACAAAACTAACTCCCTTTTCTGTTTCCTGTGAATGATTTCTGACACCTTTGTCTTCTGTCAGTTTAATTCTTTTTGTTCTGATACTCAGCCTATTAGCAACATTTGGGATCTCTGATTATTTCAACCTTTATTTTGTCAATGACACAGTATAAAGTATATTTAATCATGAAACACTAAATTCATTAAAAAAAGTGCATTTACATTATTAAAAAGTATTTAAAAATATATTTTTTTATAAATGTACTCCTTAAATTGTATTCAGATTAAACTTAGAATCATACAGTTGAGGTCAGCAGTAGAAAGGGCCCAATCGCCATGGCATCTACCCAGTCATTTTTAGTATTCACAGGCCAACAAATGTTAGACCAGAGCCAGTCTACTGAGGGCCTTGATTGTGTTTGACACTCCCTAGCATAGTCCCATTATCCCATTTCCTCAACAGCCCACCGTACACCCTTATCTGGCGTGGACGCTTCCGCTGTGCATATCCCATCTGTGTTGGAAAACTAGCTACAGAGTCTGTGTCAATCACCTCTGGCAATTCGTTCCACATACCCAAACCCTTCTGGTAAAGAAAAACTTCCTTAGGTCCCTCATAAAGATTACCCTGCCAGTCTCTATCCATGGCTCCTTGCTACCTTGTCCTTTCTTTCTGGGGACAGGGCACTTCTGCCTTTATTAACAGCCCTGAGGTACTTAAAAGCCTATGTCATGCCCCTGACTCCCTCCTACTGTCAATTATATTCATATTGAGACACTCTAGCCTGTCCTCATATTCATCCCCTCCTGCCCAAGTCCTCTTCAGAGCACTCCTTGGAACAATTTACACAAGTCCCTGTCCTTCAAATGCTCCATAACTGTGCACAACACTTGATGTGAGGTCTAACCAGGGAACTGCTCAAGGAAGACTAACCTCCTTCCTTTTGTTGGTAAACTCCCTCCCTATACCCCCTCCCAACATTCTGGTGTAGTTGTCTTCCCCCATAAATGCACACTGTTTTTTTTTTCGTCACTGCACAGATGTGTTTATGGAGTCTGCAAACCAGTCAACACCTGCAAATATAGCCATACCCTGTGTTCTTACCTCATTACCTCCATCTCACCCTGCTGTCTTTATTGTAGAGATATGTTTGGGTAGCATGGAGGTACAACATCTACAAATACAGCTGTAAACCAGTATCTATAATTTATAACACCCTGATGTCCTTATTTCGCAGCCAGGTAAGAAGTGGGGAAAAAGCACTCCAATGACTTGTTTTCCCAGCATTCTGATTCACATTATACCACAGTAACATCATCACATGGAAATGTTTTTATTGAAGGGGCCCTCCTTTTTAGACTAGGGTATAAACAGGATAGGAGATCACTTCCCAGTTGCCCATAGGTAGAAGGAAGGCCCTGACCACTCTGGCACTGTTAATCGATGGAAGGGATTCTCATATGGATTGCACTAGTAAAAGGAAACTGGAGAAGAGGTATTTGAGTAAGTTTACACTGGCTGAAAACATGTTTTTAAAGTTAAGCAGGAAACCAACAATTTTGATTGAAGGTATTGAATGGATGTCATGTAATATAAGAAGTGTCATTAATTAAATGTTGACTGTAATTATTATTGCATGGCATGTAATGTGCCAGTTTGGGAAAAGAAATATTGAAAACTCAAAGTCTGACTATAAATCAGTTACATCATATAGCAATGTTCTCCTCATGGTTACCTCAACTGGGACCAGTGTTTATTGTCTGAAATACATGCTCAACTGTAATGTATAATTCTGCATTTGTCTTTTGTGCTTATAATCAATAAATACTCTGCATTGCAAAGCATCACAACGTCTCACCCAGTTACTGTCCATACCATTCTTGCTGACATTGCATGAAGAAAGAAGCCTGTGGCTGAAATGTGGGGGTGATTATTAGTGATCTGGAGTTTTTAAAATATTGTATTTTCATATACCAACATCAATGCACAAGTCATCATTTTCTAGGAATGGCATACTTTTCTGTCATTCACTCATGATGGCTTTAACACTCACAAGTCTGCTACTGCCGAAACATGATGACTTTTGAGTGGTAAAATCATCCTGAGTGGATAACAAAATTATTACTGAGAAGAGGTAAGCAATGAAATTGGAAATGTTTGTTACCATGTACTGTAATGATCTACTGTTTGTTATCTAATGCATGGTAATACACGAGTCATTTAAGGCAAACTGGGTGTAACTGTAACATTGGTGGGCAACAAGATCAGCTAAATTTCCAGAATCCTGCATGGAGGCTTAAAAAGCTGGAACACAGAAAATGTATGGGTTAAGGACTGGGTTCTGTCATCATCATCATTACCTAGAGAACTATTAGCATTATATGAGATAAGTAAAAAGGGGGAGGAGATAAGTTCGTCATAATCACCACTGGGTCAGAAGAGGCAAAAAGGCACCAGCAAGTGGTAGTACTGGTGTAAGCATCTTGATTTTCCAGTGCTTATTGCCCCAGTGAAAGTTAACATAGAGCATACAAATCACTTTAATGTGAATGGACAGATTGGGACTAGGGTTGGGTTAAAATACGAAATTCAAATTCTAACAGAATTCAATGGAATTCATGACAATCCACAGAATTCCAGAATTTTTCCCTGGAAACATGGTAAAACTTCATTGCGCACATTTTAGTATACTTTGTACATGTGAGAAAATAACCATGAGAACAAAATCTGCAGTCAACTTTATTTTCAGTAAAACTTTCCAGGGTTTGCATGCAAGCAATAATACTTGAGATGATGGGCGGTATTGGGCTATACCCACTCACTCAGGGGCATAATGAGGCTCAACGCCACAGGCAGAGAGCCTTAAAGCCCCTGGAAGGGTGAGCATAACCCATAACAGCCACCCTGGAGGGTATTATTGCAATTAGAAAATGGGCTTGCTGTAACATTTTAATATGGGATTTAATAATATTAAAAAATTAACAAAAACACAAGACCAATGGGATTTAAATCTTGTTATTCTTAAGTAGTCCCTCTGTTATTGTGTTGTTCCATCTCGTGCTGCCCCAGCTGTTCTCTTCTTTGGTCTCCACTCACTACCTCAGGACTGTTTTTGACCTGTTAATTGTGGGTTTTTGGTATTGTAGTTTCAGGAGCAGGACACAGAAAAGGTGTTGTTTCAATTTAGCTTTATTTTTTTTTTATTTCGGTGCTGGACAGCAAAATGGATTTGCGAGTGGTAAGGCGCATGACCATCTTACGTTGTATGAGGCAGTTTAAGACATGTGACTGCAAGAAGAGATGGTAATACTTTAAATTCTTTCTTTTTTTTAAACCTTCAACACAGATATTATTTTTAATTTGTGGGCAGTAACTGGGGAGGAGACATCTCATTTCCTGGTAGGTTGTTTCCTGGTTTGGGATGTTGGATGACAGACAGCAGAGGGGAATGAGTATGAGTTGCAGGAGAGAGATGCAGAGCGACAAGTAAAATAAAAGTTAAAACAGAGAAAAAAAGACAGGAAAAAAGTACATTGGTTTGTTTTGGGAAGTTTCTGAGTTGTTATGTGAGTTAATTAGTACATACCGGGTGACTACTGTAACTAAACGAGCATTCGGGGGCCAGTCTCTTGCTAAGCGAGACAAAAAATGGCAGACATTTCAAATGAAAATGTGGGGGGGGTTAACCAATTAGGGAGCAGGGTGGGCACCAGGATTCTGGAGGTAGGATTGGCTGGGCTGGTACTTTTAATAGCTGGGCATCTGTTGCCTGATAGATGCCCAGCTAGAGAAGTCCCTCAGGCAATCAAAAGACTAAATTACTTTTACCCATTTTCTAATGACAGCTATTCTATATGTGAAAAAATAGTGACAAAATAATCTGCAGTTAAAAAGGGGTATAAAGTAACATTGATCTCTATTCTGTTTGTGCAGAAAAACTGAACCAAATGGCTTACATTAACTTCAGTAAAGAAAATATTACAGTTTACCTCGTCATAGATCACAAATCCAATAGTTATTCGTTAGTGGAATTTTGTGGAATCTTTCAAAAAATTGTCATTGGAAATTTCAGAAGTGGAAATATAATTATGTAAGTATCATGAAAGAATAATTAAAAAGTTTGCATAGTCTATCTGGAATAAGGACTACCCTTCTTGCTCCCACAGATATACGTTTAAAAGAGCAGCGTATGTCATAGTAAACATTTTCACCTGTATCTAAAGATCAAAAAAAGGAGAGAATGATTTGATACCTTTTATTGGTCCAAATCATCTCTTTTTTTCTGGATCTTTTGTCACAAGGACAAATATGGCACATATTGTAACTAATTTTCTGTGTCTCCTGTATCTAGTACTCTATTTTCGAGTGCCCTTTTCTCCTGCCTTGAAAACTATCCCTTTTTACTTGTTTTGAGTCCCCTTTAGAACTGTACATTTTGTGTGGCACAAAACATGCCCCTATGGATTGTGAACTGGCTTGCTGGCAGAAAGCAGAAGGTTGCCAATGATGGACAATACTCAGAGAAGTGATGAATACCTTCTTAAAGCATCTCATAGAGATTGGTGCTGGGGCCACTACTGTTCAACAATGACCATTAGTTACAGTATTTATTTGAATTTTGGCAACCAGCTAGGCCCACTGAGACCAGCAGTCCCTTTATCAGGGATGACCTGGGATTAATTATATTCAAGTAAAAGAACCAACATGAAAGCCAGTGGTGTCATCTCATTGGGGCCCGGGGGAGCATGTGCCTTCCCCAAACTTATGGCATCAGCACTGCAAAAAAATATAATATAATGTAGACGTGTCTTGTCCGCCTGGTTTCTGTCTTTTATAAAGGCAATGCATGCATGCTATCCAAGACACCCCAACCCCGATCATGACTGAACTACAGCACCTATAGTCACTGTGAGGGGTGGCCGAGTAGAAGACTGCAGAAGAAGGGGGGGGGGAGCCAAGAACAAAGGATTGCAAAAGAAGCAGCTATAGCATTGATTAGTGGCACCCTCATTGTGACCAAGTCTGCATGCCCAGTCAGATTTGTCTCTGTTTAGAAAATGGGTAGGGAAAAGTCTAGTTTCTGATTGGCTAATGCCACTAACTTTCCGGTCAGGTATCAGACAACAGAGACCAGAAATGAGTCCCAGTCTCTGGCTGCCTGATTATCTCACAATATTACAGGGCCGATCAAATTTACACTTTCAAATAGCCACCATTTGTTTTTTCTCTGTTAGTGAGAGAAAGAGCCTGCCATGTTGATTTCAACACAGAAACAGGTAGGGTCTTGGAAAATGTATCACAAGGTGCCATGTAACACATACCTAGCAACACCAGCACAAAGTAAGCAAAGCAGCAGCCTGACAGAAAGACTTTTCATACCCGAAGCAACCTGACAGAAAAGCCCCCACACACACACACACACAGCCTTGCAACTTAACAGCAGTGCAGTGTCAAGAAAACTGATCCATTAAAAAAAATTTAATTTCTCACAGAACTGCTACTTTGTTCTGAAAATTATTTAAAAGTGCTTTACACTCACCTGCCTCATACATTTAAGCCGCATGGCTCCGTTCCTTCACCCGTCTGTCCATTAAGATGTTTTTTTCCCCAAATCTGCTTATTTGTTTTAAAATAATGCTGCACACTTGCCCTGGCTTACTGATTTGAGCTATGCTACCATTCAAAAATTAACCTTCATCAGCATTAGCAGTTTTTACCCATGGACAGTATGTAGTTGACCAACACCTTATGTTGTTCAGTGATATTATGTGAAAGCTTACAGGATGTTGACTGCACAAACCCCATGCAACAGTGGGACTGTTCTATACCATCTTGGCACCTCCACAGCTGTCCGCATGTCAGCAGCATTCATCTGCCGATCTAATTTAAAATGGTAGCACTGCCAAGTAAAGGTGCTCAGTGGAGCCAGATAACAAAATAAAAATACACAGTAACCTGCCTATTTTTACATGTTTTCAACTCTTTTTTTTTTTTGCCAGCTCTCTCCGTTCACCTTCAGACCTTCTATCTTTCTAAGCAGCTCCAGATAGCATGATCGTTTGCCCGCAGCCTCTCCCATTCCAACACTACATGTCTTTTTTGGGGGAGCTAGGAATGACAAACCACAGTTTGTTACCCAATAAACAAGGCATTTGTCAATGCCGAATGTTGTCGCACTGGTATTGCCTTTGGTAGTGTATTGTGGAAACACATGTTTGGCAGGATGTGAAAAATGACAGCTGTACTGTTCATAAGGAGGTGTAAAAAAATGGCAGTGGTAAAAATGTGGCATGTAAGTATTGCAAATATGCAAAGTTACAAGGGTGCGTGGGAAATGCACAATGCACACTTGTAACACAAGCATTTTATGGAGTTTTCTCACCAAATTTTCAACATAGGCATTTTAGCACCTCTAGTCATGTACAGTGTCATTGTCATGTCCTCAAGCTGTCTCAAAAAGTGATTTCGCACAGTGACTGTGCTATTCTTCACTGGACATGCAAAAACACATTTTGGGTGGGATATTTAAAATGACTGCTTTACTGTTCATCAAGAGGTGTGGAAAAATAGCAATGGTGAAAATCCAGAGTGAAAATATTACAAATGCACAACGTTATGAGCGTGCATGCAAACTGCGTGACGTACGCTCTTAACACAATCATTTTATGGAGTATCGTCACCAAATTTTCAACATAGGCATTGTAGGAACCTCTGCTCATGAACAGTGTCACTGTTATTTTTGCAGTCTGGCCCGAACACTGATTTCCCACAGTGACCGCGGTATTGTGCTCCGGAAGTGCAGAAACACAATTCAGCCAGGATGTGAAAAATGACAGCTGTACTGTTCACAAGGAGGTGTAGAAAAATGACAATGTTGAAAATCTGGCATGAAAATATTGTGAATTCATGAAATTACAAGCTTGCATAGCAACTGCACAATGCACACTCATAAAACAGCCATTTTTGGGATATTTTCCACCAAAATTGCAACATAGGCTTTTTGAGCCCACCTCATGAACACTGCCGCTGTCCTTGCATTAATCAGTCCCAAAAGGTGATTTCGTGCAGTGACTGCGAAATCACCTTTCGTGGCTGATTAACATCAAAACTGTGACAGAATTCATGAGGAGGCATTCTAAAAACCCCATGTTGAAAATTTGGTGCAGAAATTCCAAAAAATGCCCAAGATATGCAGCAAAGTTGAAAAAACCCTACTTAGTCCATTATATAGCTTACCGGCATTTCCTCAGTTTGCGGCCTGCTTTGAAGAGTGCAGACATGTTCCTGGTCCACCGGAGATCATCGTGCCAGACTCCAGAGATAAGTATGGGTCGGGGGGTGGGCGGAGGCAGGGTGCGCAGTGGGTGGGTGCAGGTGGTGGGTAGGGAGACTACGAAGGACCGTTTTCAGTTTACAGGTACAGAGGGGAAAAAAACAGATGGTTTTCTTTTTTACAGGTCATTTCTTTTGTTTGGGGGTACAGTAGCCGATGGGAGTTGGGCACCCTGTCAGCCTGAAGAAGGGGACATGATGCCAGCAGGTGGGATCCCCATCGGCGCAGTACAGCGGGAAGGGGCGGATGCCCGGGAGTTGGGCACCCCATCGGCAAACAACAAGGTGAGGGCACATTCTGCCAGCGGGGTGGGCTCCCCATTGCACATACTTCACCTGGCAGGGAAAGCTGACTGGGGGATTGGGCACCCCGAAGTTGGCGCTGTCAGCAGTGTAGCGGCCACTGTGCCGCCATGCTACTAGCTGGTGATCACATAGGAAGGGTCTGCTACGTATGATGAGCTTTGCTTGGACTGCAGTGGACCTTTCCTTAGATGTGCTCGCCAGCTTAGTATGCATGGTGTGGCATTGGCATGCAGGTTGATTGGGGAATGAGGGACGCACCTACTGGTGCGTGCCCTGCATTCACCCAACAGCGACCGCACCCCCAAATCCCCACTGCTGCAAGATGTTGGCTGCGCACACACTAACATAATAAATAAATGAAGCACCATCACCAAGGAGTAAAGAAAAAAGCACATGGTCTGCATTTGTGTTTTTGGGATGGAGGGGCAACAAGAAACTGCAATAAAATAAAATAAATTGACAGTCTCTGTGCCTATGTTTTTCTGTTGGGGTTGGGGGAGGGGAGCATGGAATGAAAAGATACTGTAGAAAAACAAAGGCAATCAACAGTCTCTGTCAACTTACAAACAGAGGCAGTTTTTAAGTACAGTCTTCAGATGTAAAAAAAGTCAAATGCAGGTAAAGGAACTATTTTATTTCAATACTTACTTTAAACTTATTTTTCATTAAAGGAAAACTGTCCAAAACAGTGGGGGCAACCACCAGGCTGCAAAAACACACAATTTAAACAACCAATATAGTTTAAAATGAATGGAGCTAACCTTTTTATGAGTTATTTATTGTTGTAATGTTGCTCCTCGATGTGCCATTTCAAAAGTGCCACCGCACCGGAAGACAGAGTGTGACCATGGCATCTGGTCCTGTGTCGTAATGCTAGTAAAAATGACAAGCGAGGCACATTTACATGGGATAAAAAGAAACACTGTGCCATGTAGAGGTCTATTAACTGAACCTCTAGAAGCAATTCCCAGTGAAAACAAAGCCGTGTAAGGTATTTAAAATCATTCTTAAAGTTGGAGATCCAAGCTCAGTCATGTGCAGTAGCACCTAGTGCTCCAAGTTCGGGCATGTGCACAAACGGGTAGGGTCTTGCAAAATGTATCTCAAATTTCCATGTAACACATACCTAGCAACACCAGCACAAAGTAAATAAAGCAGCAGCCTGACAAAGACTTTTCATACCCGAAGCAGACTGACAGAAAAGCCACCCCCCCAAATACTCACACAGTCTTGCAATTGAACTGCAGTGCAGTGTCAAGAAAAGTGAGCCATTAAAAAAATTACATTTCTCACAGAACTGCTACTTTGTTCTGAAAATTATTTAAAAGTGCTTCACACTCGTCTGCCTCATACATTCGAGCCTCCTGGCTTCATTTCTTCACCCCTGCCCACCCGTCTGTCTGTTAAGGTGTTTTTTTCTCCAAATCTACTTATTTGCTTTAAAAAAATGCTGCCCACTTGCCCTGGCTCACTGATTTGAGCTGCCATTCAAAAATTAACCTTCATCAACATTAGCATTTTTTAGCCATGGACAGTATGTAGTTAACCAACACCTTATGCTGTTCAGTGGTATTACATAAAAGTTTACAGGATGTTGGCAGCTCGAACCCCATGCAACAGTGAGGAACTGGGAACTTGGTAAAACATAATATTGTAGGGGACTAGGAAGGTAAGCTACACTTTCTACAGAAAGTTTCATTATTTTCTTATTGGCGTTAAGAATTGTAGTATTCTATTAAAGTGTAGTAATTTTATAACCAGAGGGGTTAAAATGCAACTGAAGTTGCTTGATTTCTGTGCTAAACACATAGGATTTGGAAGGATATTTGTGCAATATTTTAGAAGTGTCCTGCTGGCTGAACAGTGAGTTCGTTTTTATCCCTGGACTCAGTAGAGTGGTTTGTGTTGGAGCAGTGGTCTAGTACATTGTGGTGTTGGTTGACTTACTATAAAGTGCAGTACTCACCAGGGTGGTGGAGCAGTGGTGTATTTGATTTTTCTAACAGTCACCAGTGGTTGTGGCCTACCCACTCACCCGTCCCCTCACCCGACCCACGCCAGGCGTGGCATTTCCTTTATAGCCAAGGTTCTGACATTACTTCCTCAACAGGTCTTGGAGCAGAACTGTCATATTCTTAATTACCCAGCACAGTGCATACAGGGTAAGTACACACACACACACACACACACACACACACACACACACAAAAAAAAAAAATATATATATATGTACATTACTCATTCTATATTATAAGGAAGAGGGACATGTGGGGAGTGGTGTAATGCACTGGCTGTGGGGCAGCAATTTTCTGGGAGACATTCTGGAACCTGCGGTGCTGCCCTATTTGCAGGCAACTGTCAGATCTGAAGGAGGAGGTTGCCCACCTCAGGCTGAACTGGCAAGGTATAAGGAGGCCTCCCCCACCCAGAGATCACCAGTTCCACAACCACTGCCTCAGAGGTTGTCATGTGTGAAGAGCAGATGGACCACAGTAGGTTTGGGGAGGATGAGGGTGGTGGAACACAGGCATAGCCCCTGAGTTGCACCTCTACACAAATCATATGTCAGCCTGGCAAATCAAGATTCCTCTATGATGACACCCTCATTGGAGACCAAGAAAAATGCAGGGGACATCCACAAGGGAGACCCACAAAAGAGTGGCAAGGGACACCACAGGGGAAAGAAACAGCTTCTGATAGGGGACTCAGTTGTTAGGGCTGTAGACCTGGGGAAGGGAAAGGAGAGGGAAGTAAGGTGCCTGCCTGGTGCCATGGCTTGGAGGGACAGGAAGTGAATCCTCAGGATTGCAGAAGCAGCATCACAGGAGAGGAATGCTAGATATCATTGTCCACCTCGGGACAAAAGACCTAGCTAAGCATGAGATCAGTGCAGTGCAGGATGAATTTGTGGAGTTGGGGAAGGGCCTCAGACAGGTAGCAAGCACGGTTACCTTCTCTGAGGTGCTGCCAGTCTATGGCAGGGGTGAGGATAGGGTACTGCACACCATGCAGTTTAATGAATGGTTGCAAAACTGGTGCAGAGCACAGGGCTTTGGCTTCACTGGGGACTAGGGGTCCACCTGGAGAGATGAAGGTCTATGCTGGCATGATGGTGTGCATCTGTCCAGGAAGGGAAACACGCTAATAGATGACATGTTTAAAGGCTTCCTTGGCAAGCTGTTAAACTAGCCTGGGGGGGTGCTGATAGGAAACAGGAAAGTTCAAGCCTCCCCTCACAAAACATGGCAGGTAGTAGGGTAAACATTGACTTACAGAACTTGACAGAGGGCAGGGCAGGGGCAAATGGAAAAATGGACAAGGGCAAAAAGAGCAGGGATGGGGTAAAAAAGAATAAAGTCAACATTAAATGGAGGGCAATGAGTACCAATGCCCATAGTCTGGGAAACAAGCTTCCAGAGCTAGTAGCCCTGATGGAAGAGGAACACTTGGATATTGTGGCAGTCACAGAAACATGGTATATGGAGAACCATGACTGGGATGTCAACATACCAGGGTACACAATCTACAGAAGGGAAAGGGAGGGTAAAAGAGGAGGTAGAGCAGCTCTCAACATAAGGGAAGGGATCAAAGCTACAAAACTAAAAAGTAAAGGGGGAGGACAAGAGGAACTCTGGGTCACCTTGGAGTCAGAGAATGGTATCACAATCCTCATAGAGGTTGTATACAGACCCCCATCTCAAGAGAGGAAATGGACAAGAAAATGATAGAGGGCATTCTCAAAATGGCTGAAAAAGGGGAGATACTGTTGATGGGGGATCTGAATATGCCAGATGTTAACTGGGCGACATGGACTGCAGCCACATCCAAGAGCAGGGTCATTCTCGATGCCCTACAGGGAGCATGCCTTTGACAGCTAGTGGTGGAACCCACTCGGGAGGTAGCAATATTAGACCAGGTACTCTCAAATGGAGAGAGGATCACAAACTTAGAAGTCAGTAGACATCTGGGAACAAGCGACCACTGCACAGTTTGCTTCACAATAAACACAACCATAGAGACAGGCCATACAAAGACAGGGGTTGTGTACAGACCTCCATGTCAGGGGGGAAGGAATGGACAAGGATATGATAGAAGGCATTCTTAGAATGGCAGAGAAAGGGGAGATACTGTTGATAGGAGACCTGAATATGCCAGATGTTAACTAGAGCACATTTGCTGCAGCCACATCCAAGAGCAGGGCCATTCTTGATGCCCTACAGGTGGCAGGCATTAGACAGCTAGTTTTGGAACCCACTCGTGAGGGAGCAATCTTAGACCTTGTATCTCAAACGGAGGCAGTGAGAGGATCTCAGATCTAGAAGTGGGTTGCCATCTGGGGACAAGTGACCATCAAACAGTGTGGTTCACGTTAAATTCAGCTACAGAAGTCAAGCCATACAAAAGTGAGGGTACTGGACTTTAGGAGGGCTGACTTTGGCAAAATGAGAGTGCCTCAGAAAAGCACTAGCAAACAGGCTAGAAGGGTGTGGAGCAACAATGGGAATTACCAAAACTGCCATCACAGAGGCAGCAAGCCTTTGTGTGAAGCAAATAAACAAATCAAATGAAAGAAAAACCACTATGGTTCTCAAAAGAGGTGGCTGTGAAAGTCAGGAAGAAAAGATAGCATTCCAGAAGTATAAGGAAACACAGAAGGAGCAGGACAGACAGCTGCCAGTTAAGGCAGAAGGAAGCAGGGAGGGAAGTCAGAATAGCAAAGGCCCAAACTGAGGAAAAGATAGCCAACTCAGTTAAGAAGGGGATAAAATCTTTATAGGTACATCATGACGAAAGACAAAGGGAGAGATAGTGAGGCTGAATAGAATGAACGTGGTGGGCCAAAGGGGACAGTGAAAAGCAGGAATACTGAACAAATATTTCTGCTCAGTATTCACAAAAGAGGAGGGGGAAGTGCCTAATCCAATTAACAGAAGCACTCTTGATAGGGGGGTTGATCCCAGTCCTTTCACAGAAGAAAGGGTTCTGCAAGAACTCCTAAAACTGAAGGTGGACAAAGCAATGGGTCCTGATGGAATTCACCCAGAATTTAAAAGAATTAAGGGAGGAACTAGTGAAACCACTGGCTACTCTTTTTAATAAATCATGGGAGGATGGTGTGGTACCCGAGGACTGGAGGAAGGTGGATGTGATTCCCTTCACAAAAGTGGGACCAAGACAGAGGCAGGAAACTACAGACCTGTCAGTCTGACCTCTGTGGTAGGGAAAGTGATGGAGTCACTTCTGAAGGAAAGAATAGTTGAGTACCTAGAGGCCAGTGGAGCACAGGACCCAAGGCAGCATGGGTTCACAGCGGAAGGTCATGTCAGACAGAATCTAATAGATTTCTTTGACTGGGTGACCAAAGTAGTAGACCAGGAGGGGCTGTGGACATGGCCTACCTAGACTTTAGCAAGGCATTGACACAGTCCCACACAAAGATTAATAGTCAAATTAACCAGCCTGGGAGTGGGTCCCAGGGTGGTAGCCTGGGTAAAACATTGGCTGGACAACAGGACACAGAAGGTAATTGTAAATGAAGTCCACTCTGAAGAAAGGGGGTTACTAGTGGGGTACCGCAGGGTTCAGTATTGGGTCCAGTCCTTTTTAATGTCTTTATCAGTGACATTGCAGAGGGACTGGAAGGAAAAGTATGCCTTTTTGCAGATGACACAAAGATCTGCAACAGGGTTGATACACAAGGAGGCGTGCAAAGGATGAAAAGGATTGTGCAAGGTTGGAGGAATGGTCAGAAGTATGGCAGCTAGGATTCAATGCAAAGAAGTGCAAATAATGCACCTGAAACAAGAACCCAGGGAAGAATACACAATGGGTGGGAGGTAGTAACAACAACAAAAAGGAAAGGGACCTGAGGTAATCATATCAGATGACCTTAAGGTTAGCAAGCAATTGAGAAGACAGTAGGGAGGGCTGGGGGTATACTGGGATGTATAGGGAGAGGCATCAGCAGCAGAAAACAGGAAGTTGTTATCCCTCTGTACAGACAGTTGGTGAGACCCCATCTGGAGTACTGTGTCCAGTTCTGGAGACCCCTTCTCCGCAAGGACATAGACAGGATAGAGGCAGTCCAGAGGAGGGCAACTAAAATGGTGCAGGGTCTGCAAGAGAAGCCGTATGAGGAGAGACTAAAGGAGCTTAATATGTATACCCTTGAGGAAAGAAGGGAGAGGGAAGGGGAGACATGATAGAAACTTTTAAGTACCTCAGTGGAATCAACAAAGTCCAAGATGGTAGCATCTTTCAGAAAAAGAGACGTGCAAGAACAAGGGGACACAATTTAAAGATAGAAGGAGGGCGGTTCAGGGGCAATGTGAGGAAGTATTATTTCACAGAGAGGGTAGTGGATGCATGGAACAGCCTTCCTGAGGAGGTTCTGGGGTCTAAAATTGTGGAAGAATTCAAGAATGCATGGAACAGACATAAGGCAATTCTTGTGGGGGGTAGGAAGAAATACGCTGTTGGTTAACTAGGATCTGTGGCCTATCCTGTAGGTAGGGAAATGGGCAGACTAGATGGGCCTAGTGGTCCTTATCTGCCGTCAAAGTCTATGTTTCTATGTTTCTAAGGATACTGGACTTTAGAAGGGCTGACTTTGGCATGATGGGTGAATACCTGAGGAATGCATTAGCAAATGGCCAGAAAGGAGGGGAGGAAGAACAATAGAGAAAAATCAAAACTGCCGTCATAGAGGCAACAAGTCTTTGTGTGAAACAAATAAAAAGAAAACAAAGCGGAATAAAAAACCACTATGGCTCTCAAAAGCGTTTCAGGGAAGGTTAAGGAGAAAAGGCTGCATTCAAAAAGTATAAGGAATCAAAGGCGAGACATGACAGGAACTGTATCAATTAAAGCAGAAAAGAAGTGGGAAGGCAGTCAGAAAAGCAAAGGTCCAAACCGAGGAAAGATAGCTAACTCAGTTAAGAGGATAAAACCTTTTATAGGTACATTAGGGAGCATAGAAAGGTTAAGGGAGGATAGTGAAGATTAATAAAGGAGAGGGAGGTGGACAGAGGGAGACAGTGAAAAGGCAGAGATACTGAATGAATACTTTTGCTCAGTATTCACAAAAGAAGAAGAGGAGGAGTTACCTAAACCAAACAGTAGAAGCACTCTGGATAGTGGGGTTGACACCAGTCCATTTACAGAAGAAAGAGTACTGAAAGAACTCCTAAAACGCAAGGTGAACAAAGCAATGGGGCCCGACGAGATTCACCCTAGAATCCTAAAAGAGCTAAGGGAGGACCTAGTGACACCACTAACCACACTTTTCAACAAATCATGGGAAGATGGGGTGGTACCTGAGGACTGGAGGAGGGCAGATGTGATTCCTCTTCACAAAAGTGGGAGCAAGGCAGAAGCAGGAAACTACAGACCTGTTAGTTTGACCTCAGTGGTGGGGAAAATGATGGAATCACTTCTAAAAGAAAGAATTGTTGAGTACCTAGAGGCCAGCAGGGCACAGGACCCAAAGCAGCATTGATTCACAGCAGGAAGGTCATGTCAGATGATTTTAATTGATTTCTTTGACTGGGTGACCAAAGTAATAGATCAGGGAGGGGCTGTGGATATGGCCTACCTAGACTTTAGCATGGCATTTGACACAGTCCCGCACAAAAGATTAAAAATCAAGTTAGCCAGTCTGGGAGTGGGACCCAGGGTGGTAGCCTGGGTAGCAAACTGGCTGCACAACAGGTCACAGAAGGTAATAGTGAATGGAACATATTCTGAAGAAAGGGGGGTTACCAGTGGAGTACCTCAGGGCTCAGTACTGGGTCAAGTCCTCTTTAACGTCTTTATAGGTGACATTGCGGAGGGTCTGGAAGGAAAAGTATGCCTCTTTGCGGATGACACAAAGATCTGTAACAGAGTTGATACACAATGTGGGGGTAGAAAGGATGAGAAGGGACTTGGCAAGGTTGGAGGAATGGTCAGACATATGGCAACTTAGATTCAATGCAAAGAAGTGCAAAGTAATGCACCTGGGAAATAAAAATCCAGGAGAAGAGTACACAATAGCAGGTGAGGTACTAATGACAACAATAATGGAAAGGGATCTGGGTGTAGTCATATCAGAAGTCCTAACGGTGGGTAACCAATGTGAGAAGTCAGTAAGGAGAGCCAGGGGGATACTGGGATGCATAGGGAGGGGCATCACAAGTAGAAAAAGGGAAGTGATTCTCCCTCTGTACAGACAGTTGGTGAGACCTCATCTGGAGTACTGTGTGCAGTTTTGGAGACCTCATCTACGCAAGGACACAGACAGGATGGAAGCAGTCCAGAGGAGGGCAACTTAAATGGTGCAGGGTCTACATCAGAAACCATATGAAGAGAGACTGAGAGAGCTTAATATGTATACCCTTGATGAAAGGAGGGACAGGGGGACATGATAGAAACTTTTAAGTACCTCAAGGGAATCAACAAAGTCCAGGAGAGTAGCATCTTTCAGAAAAAGAGATGTGTAAGAACAATGGGGCACAATTTAAAGTTTGAGGGGGGACGGCTCAGGGGTAATGTGAGGAAATTCTTTTTCACAGAGAGAGTGGTGGACGCATGGAACCACCTTCCTGGAGAGGTTGTGGGGTCTAAAACAGTGGGGGAATTCAAACATGCATGGGACAGACATAAGGCAATTAGAGTGGAGGGTTGCAGGAAGTAGGCTGTTGGTTAACTAGGATCTGCAGCTTATGCAATAGGTAGGGAAATGGGTAGACTGGGTGGGCCAAGTGGTCCTTATCTACCGTCAAAGTCTATGTTTCTATGTAACAGAGGGACTATTCTGTACCATCTTGGCACCTCCACAGCTGTCCGCATGTCAGCAGCATTCGTCTCCCGATCTAATTTAAAATGGTAGCACTGTAAAGTAAGGGCGTTCAGTAGAGCCGCATAACAAAATAAAAATACATAGTAATCTGCCTGTTTTTACAGGCTTGCAACTCTTTTTTTTTGCCAGCTCTCTCTGTTCACCTTCAGACCTTCTGTCCCTCTAAGCAGCTCCAAATAGCATGATCGTTCGCCCGCAGCCTCTCTTGTTCCAACACTGCATGTCTTTTTTGTGGGAGCTAGGAATGACAAACCACAGTTTGTTACCCAACAAATAAATAAATGAAGCTTCATCACCAAGAAGTGAAAAAGAGCACAAGCTGTGCATGTGTGTGTGTGGGGGGGTCAACAAGAAACTGCAGGAAATCAAAATAAATTGACAGTCTCTGTGCCTCTGCTTTTCTGTTGGGGTTGGGGAAGGGGAGCAGGGAATGAAAAGATACCGCAGAAAAACAAAGGCAATCAACAATCTCTGTCAACTTACAAAGGAGGCAGTTTTTAAGTAGTCTACAGACATAAAAAAAAGTCAAATGCAGGCAGAGGAACTATTTTCTTTCAAAACTTACTTGAAACTTATTTTTCATTAAAATTTTTTAACTAATATTTTTTTTTTACAGTACCCATTTTCTAAGCACAATAATATCCTCCAGGGCAGGTGGTATTGTGCTATACTGGACCTTCCAGGGGCTATAAGACCCTCTTCCTGTGGCGTCGGGCCTTATTACTCCCCTGGGCAGTCCGGTATAGTACAGTACTTACCACCCTGTTGGGTATTATTGCTTACTAAGCATCTCTCCCTTCTCATGCTTCAGTCTCCTATCTAGTTTGCCACACTTTCTGTAGTTAGTGCCATCTCTGAAAAGCCAGCACTGCGGAGGATAATGTACTGGTAGGGAAGGGCCATCAGAGTGCACCTTTCATCATCATTTTAAATCCAATATAAGCAAAATGCAACAGGCTCAGCAGAACTTGCTTAACTAGTGTTGACTTGCTTCATGAGTAGAGGTGGGTGATGTTGGCAAACATCACTCCATGGATTAATCCATGAATTGTGCAGAATTTTGTGAATTCTGCATGGTGAAGTTCCACAGTGAAATGCAGAATTCTACCAGTGAAATGCAGAATTTTGCCCACAATTGTGGAATTTTTCTGAAATTCCACACTTTGCAGGCAAAATTCCACCATTCACATGTGATATTCTGCACTTCATAGGTGGAACTTCTCCATTTCAATGTTTCTGAAGGTGAGGAAAACTTCACGGAGCTCTGTGGAGGTGAATTACAACTGCTTTGTGGCAAATTCACCCACAAATCTAAACTTCACCTACCTCTGCTTGGGAGTGTGGACACTGTTGTGATTAGTGTTGGAATATAGTATATGTGTGTGTATTACTTTCGCCAATTAGTCATGGTTTGAATGGTGAGAACAGCGATGAATGAGCAGAAGAGGTTGCCAGAAAACCTGTTTGCATCCTGCAGTCTAATTGGCATTGGAATCCTATCTATCCGTTGCTCCTCCTGCCAACTGAGCCATGATTCATTCTGACCTCATTCCTCATACACTGTGTGTGTGAGATGAGATCACTGTGAATCATTGCCCAGATGGGAAAATGTGGCGTGTGGCTTTGTCATTCGCTTTCAAAGACCAGAGCTGCTGCCTGAGGCCATATGTAAAAAAGTACCAAAAGCAAGACAAAAGAAGCTTCAAAACCCTAGTGCTACCTCCCTATTAAGATTTAACCATGGCACTTTGTTGTGTGAGTGATGATGAGACACTTGTGTGAACATGATGTGATGCTGGAACTGCTGGCTGATCATCTATCTACTGTTTTTGAATGTACAGATGTCATGTGCATATCATGATGCTAAAAATGATGGTGACTGCCTGGGAATGGGGATGTGTTGGAACTGAACTTGGCAGGCCAGGCCACAAAGTTATTAAGTTGACCACTGTTGGTACAGTACTTGGATTGACCCATGCTTGAGGGGGACTGTGTTTGCACTGGGCTAACCTAAGCCAGCATAGGCCACAAATGTTAATTGACCATGTTGGTACAGTACTACTACTACTACTACTACTACTACTACCACTACCAGTGGGTCCTGGATCAGGACCCATGTTGGAGAGTGATTGTGCAACCCTAGGTGGCACTATCCCAAGAGCTACTACCCCTGCCTGCTTGGTTAGTAGCAGGTTAAGAGGCCTGTGTAATGAAACGGGTGCCTCCACCTGGAGGACAGGGTTGTTAGTGGTCAAGCTAACCTGGGCATAGCCCTCTGGGACACTGTAACCCCCTATTTCCCTTCTAGAGGCCTGAACAATATACAATAATTACTTTCACAATAACCCTTATTCACCAGGCAGTTACCCACACTGTTTGCACTTACCACCAAGGCTGGCTCCTCTAGCTTGACTCTGAGGACCCCGTAAAACAAGGTTAAGCACAGTAAATAGCAACAGTACAATACTTTTGGCATAAACTAGAACCACAGTCAGGTTAAATTCAAACAAAGTTAAATCTGATTTATTCAGGGGACACAAACAAGGAAGGGGCACAATCAGGTTGATTTGCTTAAAAGCTATATTAATCAGACAGTTATGCATGCAGTTCAGAGTCCCTACACAGTCACACACTCTGTGTACCCATGTAGGAAAATGGTGGAGTAGCCAGGAATGTTGCAGCTGGTTGAGGCCCTGTGATGGAAGAAAGCAACATGCACAGCACACACTATTTGTAATCCGGATCCGGAGAGCTCAGTTTGTGAAAGAAAAGGCAACAAGACAATCAGATAACGACACTTAGAAATATAGAAACATAGAATTTAATGGCAGATAAGAACTGCTTGGCCCACCTAGTCTGCTCATTTCCCTACCTAATGGAGAAGCTGCAGATCCTAGTTAACCAACAGCGTACGTCTTCCTACCCCCACCCCCTAGAATTGCCTTATGACTGTCCCATGCATTCTTGAATTCCACCACTGTTTTTGACTCAACAACCTCCTCTGGAAGGCCATTCCATACATCCACAACCCTCTCTGTGAAAAAATACTTCTTTACATTACCTCTGAGCTACCCCTCCATCTTCAAATTGTGCCCCCTTGTTCTTGCACACCTCTTTTTCTGAAAGATGCTACCCTCTTGGACTTTGTTGATTGCCTTGAGGTACTTGAAAGTTTCTAACATGTCTCGCCTCTCCCTTCTTTCCTCAAAGCTATATATACTAAGCTCCTTAAGTCTCTCTTCACATGTCTTCCAGTGCAGACTCTGCACCATTTTAGTTGCCCTCCTCTGAGCTGCCTCCATCCTGTTTCTGTCTTTGCAGAGATTGGGTCTCCAGAACTGCAAGCAGTACTCCAGATGGGGTCTCACCAACTGTCTGTACAGAGAGAGAACAACTTCCTGTTTTCTACTGGTGATGCCTCTCCTATGCATCCCAGTATCCCCCCAGCCCTCCTTGCTGCCCTCTCACATTGCTTGCCCACCTTTAGGTCATCTGATATGACTACCCCCAGGTCCCTTTCCATTTTTGTTGTTGTTAGTAGCTCACCCCCCCATTGTGTACTCTTCCCCTGGGTTTTTGTTTCCCAGGTGCATTACCTTGCACTTCTTAGTATTGAATCTAAGCTGCCATACATTTGACCATTCCTCCAACCTTGCTAAGTCCCTCCTTATACTTTCCACCCCCCCTTGTGTATCAACTCTGTTGCTGATCTTTGTGTCGTCTGCAAAGAGATATACTTTTCCTTCCAGTCCCTCTGCAATGCTGGTTATAAAGACATTGAAAAGGATCAGTCCTAGCACTGAACCCTGTGATACATCACTAGTGACCCCCCTTTCTTCAGAGTGGACTCCGTTTACTATTACCCTCTGTGTCCTGTCCTCCAGCCAATTCTTTTCCCAGGCTACCATCTTGGGACCCACTCTCAGGCTGGCTAACTCGTATATTAATCTTTTGTGTGGGACTGAGTCAAATGCCTTGCTAAAATCTAGGTAGGCCATGTCCACAGCCCCTCCCTGATCTACTACTTCAGTCACCCAGTCAAAGAAATCTATTAGATTCATCTGACATGACCTTCCTGCTGTGAATCCATGCTGCCTTGGGTCCTGTGCTCCTCTGGCCTCTAGGTACTCAACAGTTCCTTCCTTCAAGTGATTCCATCATTTTCCTATCACTGATGTTAAACTAACTTTTAGATTTAGCTGTTGTGCAGGAGCTACCCTGTTGTTTACTCATGATAACCAATACTGGACATGGGCAGAACGCAATCGAGACTGCAAGCTGTTGAGCTGGAGTGAGAAGCAGGGCCCACACGAATCACTGAGGCATCATTCCTGTTCAAGGCATTGTGCAGGGTGCTGATCCCCAGGCTGGTCTCTCATCGATGACTTTCTCTGTGTAGCAGGTATTCTGGCTGGGCTGTGTAGCAGGGCCCAGGCAAATGGAAATGGATACAGATTCAGTCCGTGGAGCTGGATACAGCCTCGAGCAAGCAAAACACAGTTCAGACACACAGTGCGTAACCAAATCATGACCCACTATAAGCACACAGCACAGTCACTTGTAAGGAAATCCCACTGTACCAGGCAAATGGCTCTCTGGTCACAATTATAGAGTCTCTGCACAATCCGAGAGTTCAGAGGTAGCTGGAAGTCCTGACAGGCCAATCACATTCAGCAAATTTTCAGTCTTCTTCAGGTTAAAGCCTGGTCACAATTCAGTGGCTTAATTCATTCTCCAAATTCGGATTCAGTCCGAAAAAGGCACAGGTTCACTCTCAGGGACAGCAGGCAGGCATGGAGGCTAAACTCAGGCCTTTCCACAGTTCTCCACTATGGATTGCTGATTGAATTATTTCGAGCTGTTACTTCTTCACTTCCCAACTCAGATCTGAGTTTTGGAAACCTCATCTACACAAGGACATAGACAGGATGGAAGCAGTCCAGAGCAGGGCAACTAAAATGGTGCAGGGTCTGCATCAGAAATCATATGAAGAGAGACTGACAGAGCTTAATATATATACCCTTGATGAAAGGAGGGACAGTAGGGACATGATAGAAATGTCCAAGTACCTTAAGGAATCAACAAAGCCCAGCAGGGTAGCATCTTTCAGAAAAGAGATGTGTAAGAACAAGGGGACACAATTTAAAGATAGAGGGGGGACGGTTCAGGGGTAATGTGAGGAAATCTTTTTTCATGGAGAGAGTGGTGAATGCGTGGAACTGCCTTCCTGGGGTGGTTGTTGGGGCTAAATCAGTGGGGGAATTCAAACATGCATGGGACAGACACAAGGCAATTGTAGTGAGGGGTGGCAGGAAGTAGGCTGTTGGTTAACTAGAATCTGCAGCTTATCCAGTAGGTAGGAAAATGGGCAGACTGGGTGGGCCAAGTGGTCCTTATCTGCCATCAAAGTCTATGTTTCATAGAAACACAGAACATAGAAACATAGACTTTGATGGCAGATAAGGACCACTTGGCCCATCTAGTCTGCCCATTTCCCTACCTAGAGGATAGGCCGCAGATCCTAGTTAACCAACAGCCTATTTCTTCCTACCCCCCACAAGAATTGCCTCATGTCCATCCCATGCATTCTTGAATTCTCCCACAGTTTTGGACCCCACAACCTCCTCCGGAAGGCTGTTCCATGCATCCACTACCTTCTCTGTGAAATAATACTTCCTCACATTGTGTCCCCTTGTTCTTGCACGTGTCTTTTTCTGAAAGATGCTACCCTCTTGGACTTTGTTGATTCCACTGAGGTACTTAAAAGTTTCTATCATGTCCCCCCTCTCCCTTCTTTCCTCAAGGGTATACATATTAAGCTTGTTTAGTCTCTCCTCATACGGCTTCTCTTGCAGACTGTACACCATTTTATTACCCTCCTCTGGACTGCCTCTATCCTGTCTATGTCCTTGCGGAGATGGAGTCTCCAGAACTGGACACAGTACTCCAGATGGGGTCTCACCAACTGTCTGTACAGAGGAATAACAACTTCCTGTTTTCTGCTGCTGATGCCTCTCCCTATGCATCCCACTATACCCCCAGCCCTCCCTACTGCCTTCAATCTGATATGATTACCCCCAGGTCCCTTTCCTTTCTTGTTGTTGTTACTACCTCCCCCCATTTTGTATTCTTCCCCTGGGTTCTTGTTTCCCAGGTGCATTATTTTGCACTTCTTTGCATTGAATCCTAGCTGCCATACTTCTGACCATTCCTCCTTTACATGCTCTAACTGAAACTGCAAGCTGTCTGGGACTTTCCCCAAGATCCAAAAGGTTTGGTTGGCTGATCTGTCTGTCAGTTACAACAAGAGCCCCTTCCAGGTTATTTTAGGTGCCAAAAGCCCAAATCTACAATTCCTACAAGTTTTGGCCCCACCAAGCCCTGTAGGCTCCATTTTAGAGTCCCAAATGTACTGATTGACCCATTCTGCAGTCCGGGACCAAGATGATGGAAACAAACAGAACTGTCCATGCTGCAAAGAAGGAAGGTTAGAACAAACTGCAATAGTACTACTGCTCTAACAAATGATCAGCAAACAAGTACATCTTCTAACAGAGCTGCCTTAGACAACTAGTATTGGAGCCCACTCGAGAGGGAGCAATCTTAGACCTGGTTCTCTCAAACGGAGATGAAGAGAGGATCACAGATGTAGAAGTGGTAGCCATCTGGGAACTAATGACCATCGAACAGTATGGTTCACAATAAACACAGCAATAGAGTCAAGCCATACGAAGACAAAGGTACTGGATTTTAGGAAGGCTGACTTTGCCAAAATGGGTGAGTGCCTAAGGAATGCACTAGCAAATGGGCAGGAAGGAGGGGTCGAAGAACAATGGGGAATAATAAAACTGCCATCACAGAGGTAACAAGCCTTTGTGTAAAGCAAATAAACAAAAGCAAACGAGGTAAGAAACCACTATGGTTCTCAAAGGAAGTGGCAGTGAAGGTTCAAGAGAAAAGAAAGCATTCAGGAAGTACAAGGAATCACAGAAGGAACAGGACAGAGAACTGTATCAGTTAAAGCAAAGGAAGCTGGAAAGGCAGTCAGAACAGCAAAGGCCCAAACCGAGGAAAAAGATAGCCAACTCAGTTAGAAGGGGATAAAACCTTTATAGGTACATCAGGAGCAAGGAAGACCAAGGGAGGGATAGTGAGGCTTAATAAAGGGAGGGAGGGTGGGCAGAGGGTGACTGAAAAGGCAGAGATACTAAACAAATATTTTTGCTCAGTATTTACAAAGGAAGAGGAGGTACCTAAAACAAACAGTAGAAACACTCTGGATACAGAAGTTGATACCAGCCATTTACAGAAGAAAGAGTTCTGAAAGAGCTCTTAAAACTGAAGGTGGACAAAGCAATGGGGCCTGATGGAATTCATCCCAGAATTCTAAAAGAACTAAGGATAGAACTAGTGACACCACTGACTACCCTCTTTAACAAATCATGGGAGGATGGGGTGGTACCTGAGAGACTGAAGAGGGCAGATGTGATTCCCTTCACAAAAGTGGGAGCAAGGCAGAAACAGAAACTACAGACCTGTTAGTTTAACCTCAGTGGTAGGGAAAATGATGGAATCACTTCTGAAGGAAAGAATTGTTGCGTATCTAGAGGCCAGAGGGGCACAGGACCCAAGGCAGCATGGATTCTGGCGGAAGGTCATGCCAGACAAATCCTGATAGATTTCTTTGACTGGGTGACCAAGTAGATCAGGAGGGGCTGTGGACATGGCCTACCTAGACTTTAGCAAGGCATTTGACACAGTCCCACACAAAAGATTAATATACAAGTTAGCCAGCCTGGGAGTGGGTCCCAAGATGACAGCCTGGGTAAAAAATTGGCTGGAGAATAGGACACAGAGAGTAATAGTAAATAGAGTCCACTCTGAAAAAAGGGGGGTTAGCAGTGGGGTACCACAGGGTTCAGTATTAGGACTGGACCTCTTCAATGTCTTTATAAGCGACATTGCAGAGGGACTGGAAGGAAAAGTATGTCTCTTTGCAGATGACACAAAGATCAGCAACAGAGTTGATGCACAAGGTGGGGTGGAAAGGATGAGAAGGGACTTGGCAAGGTTAGAGGAATGGTCAAATGTATGGCAGCTTAGATTCAATGCTAAGAAGTGCAAGGTAATGCACCTGGGAAACAAAAACCCAGGGGAAGAGTACACAATGGGGTGAGATACTAACAACAACAAAAATGGAAAGGGACCTGGGGGTAGTCATATCAGATGACCTAAAGGTGGGCAAGCAATGTGAGAGGGCAGCAAGGAGGGCTGGGGGGATACTGGGATGCATAGGGAGAGGCATCACCAGTAGAAAACAGGAAGTTATTATCCCTCTGTACAGACAGCTGGTGAGATCACATCTGGAGTACTGCGTGCAGTTCTGGAGACCCAATCTCTGCAAAGACATAAACAGGATGGAAGCTGTCCAGAGGAGGGCACTAAAATGGTGCAGGGTCTGCACCGAAGACACATGAAGTGAGACTTAAGGAGCTTAATATGTATAGCCTCGAGGAAAGAAGGAGAGGGGGACATGATAGAAACTTTCAAGTACCTCAAGGGAATCAACAAAGTCCAAGAGGGTAGCATCTTTCAAAAAGAGGTGTGCAAGAACAAAGGGCACAATTTGAAGATAGAAGGGCGGCTCAGAGGTAATTTAAGGAAGTATTTTTCACAGAGAGGTTGTGGATGCATGGAACAGCCTTCCAGAGGAGGTTGTGGAGTCAAAAACAGTGGTGGAATTCAAGCATGCATGGGACAGTCATAAAGGCAATTCTAGGGGTGGGGTAGGAAGAAGTAGGCTGCTGGTTAACTAGGATCTGCAGCTTATCCATCAGGTAGGAAATGGGCAGACTGGGTGGGCCAAGCGGTCCTTATCTGCCGTCAAATTCTATGTTTCTATGTTTCTATGTTTCTAGCCCCCTCTCAGATTAATTATGACTGCAATCCAGGCAGCTCTTAAAGAGACAGTACACAAAAGCTATATAGGCACTCTCTGGCAATCCATTTAAACTGCTAAATCGTAGAACACCAGCCTGGTAGTGAGCATTTAGGCAAGTTCAAGGAAGACTTTAGGAACCCCCATTTGTAGGGAGGTTACAGTTGTAATGGGGATGTGTTAATTGACCCACTGTTGGTACTCTAACCAAGACCCATGCTTTGTCGGGGGCTGGTATTTTGGAACAGGTCCTGATAGTGCCAAGCAAAAATGTTAGTAGTGGACTCACCAAGTAAGTTACAAAAGTTTGATTGCTAGTGGTATTGATGATGTTGGTGGTGGTGGTGGTGGGGGGGGTAATGTGTTGGAACTCGGCTGGGCAAGCCACAAATATGTTTGCACAGTACCACAAAGACCCACACTTGGGGGTGGTGGGACTGGGCTAAGCTGGCCAGTAATATTAGTTGGCAACCCACAGACTGAATAAAGACTTAAAAAAAAATGCAACATTGCCTTGCCATTCTGATGAGATTTACCATAGAAACATAAAAGGTGTTAGCAGATAAGGGCCTCTTGGTTGACCTAGTCTGCCCTATTTACCCTATCCACTCCCTATATATAATCTACTCAATCTCTGTGGCTTATTCTGTCCCCAGTCTCCCACTCTTCCTTTACATCCAAGAACCCTCAGTCTCTATCCCATGCTTTCTTGAATCCCATAATTGTTTCTGATCCCACCAGTTCTGCCGTCATGTGGTTCCACTTGTCTACCACTATTTCAGTGAAGAAATGTTTCCTCACATTTCCTCTGTACCTCCCCCCTTCTATTTTCGTAGCATGAACCCTCGTTCTTGAGCATCTTTTGCTTTGGAAAATGTTATCTTCCTGTACCTTGTTCTACCCTGTGATGTACTTGTATGTTTCTACAGTATCATATCCCCCTCCTCCTTCTCCTATCCTCCAGCGAGTAAATGTTCAGTTCCTTAAGTCTTTCCTCATAGGCTTTCTGATACGTGCCCTGCATCATTTTATTTGCCTTCCTCTGAATCACCACCACTCTAATTATGTCCTTTTGAAGATAAGGCCTCCAGAACTGGACACAGTATTTGAGATGCGGTCTCACCATTGATCAATACAATGTCTAATTACTTCCCTCCTTCTGCTGTTAATGCCCCTGCTTATGCACCCCAGCATCCTGCTAGCCTTCCCCACTGCCTTTTTGCACTGTTTTGAAACCTTTAGACCATCTAAAATAATCTCCCCGATAGGTCTCCTTCTTGCTCCATGACTGTCAGTGCTTTCCTTCCAGTTTATATGTCGCCCTGGGGCTTTGTGCCCCTATGCATTATTTTCACTTTTATTGTTGAAACCTAGCTGCCAATTCCTTGTTTATTCTTTCAATTTTGTAGGTCATCTTAATTGTATCCACCTCTCCTGTTGTGTGAACTCTGTTACAGAGTTTCACGTCATTACAAAGAGGCAAACCATACCTTCCAGACCTACAATGACATCACTGATATAAGATATTCAAGAGGACTGGGCCCAGTACTGATCCCTGTGGCACCCACTGGTCACTTTACCAACTCCAGAGTGGGTTCCATTCTCCACCACGTTCTTAGTTCTACCACTTAGCCAACTTTGCACAATTTTGTAACCTTAGTGCCAACCCTAGCCCCCCTCCCAGATTGCTTATCAGTCTTCTATACAGAGTGGTGTTACAGGCCTTGCTTATGTCCAGGCAGACTACATCACTACCCTTCCTGATCCACTTCCTGGTTACCCAATCAGTGAACTCAATCAGGTTTGTCTGGCATAACCTCCTTCCCATGAAACCATATTGCCTTTGATCATGTAGACCATTGACAATAAGGTATTCTCCAATCCTTTCTTTTAACAGTTACTCCATGACCTGTTATGCGTAATTATGGCAAGTGTACATCACCATAATTCAATTTCATTGCTGTACACCACTGGCAAAATAAATAATGGTGCAAAGGACTCTGTTGCTTTTTATGTCATGCGGGAGGGCTGGCCAGCTTGCACGCTCACCCCTATCAAGTATTCTCATCTCGGGGGCTGCATATCGGGAGGGTGCAAATGTGTGGAAAAAGAATACTGGGGCCAAGCGCAGACAACATACCTGCGCCCGGGCCGAAGCCAACATCCTGGCTGCTCCAGCCTAGTACCCACCCACCACACCATGGAGCCAGCTCAGCACCTCACCCTGACAAAACCACTCACCCTTAACTCAGCATGCTGGTCCCGCTGCATCGTGTACATATAGCAACATCCATCACCATTCGTGAACCCGCCCATGCGGTCACCCTCCTACTCCCTCGCACTGTGGTATGTGCCACAAGGGGTCGCCATTTTGGTAGACACCCACTTGTGACTAGTGCATATCACACGGATACCCCATTACCTTGCCCACCTTTGATGTCCAGCTTCTGGCCTGTAGTTTCTGCCTCCTCCATATTACCAGTTTTGCATAGAAGGACCACATCTGCCCTCCTGAAGTTCCCAGTACCTGCCCTGTTTCCAATGACAGGTTGGACAGGGATGTCAGAAGTGCTGCCAGCTCCTCTGAATTCCATCAATATCCTGGGTGCACCCCATCTGGCCTACTGCCTTGTCCACTTTCAGCGTCATTAGTTCCCTAAGGACCCTTTCAACTGTAAATGGACTTGTGTCTGCTTCCCCACCCACTATGCCTTTGTCTTTTATTCTTGGCCCTTCACCTTCCTCCTCCTCTATAAACACCTAACAGAAGTAGAAACACAGAATCATAGAGATTGTTGTCAGATATGGACCGCTAGGCCAATCCAGCCTGCTGTAGGCCCTATACATTGTATGTGGCCACTGACCAATGTGATAAATGGCTTTTCATCACTCCCTCCCCTTTCAAGCTTCCCCAGTGCCTGTCCCAGGCATGCTTAAACCCCTCCTTTGTACTTGCCCCCACTACCTTCTGTGGCAGACTATTCCAAGTGTCAACTACCCTTTTCTGTGTAGAAAACCTTCCCTACATTACCTCTTAATCTGCATCCTTCCAATTTCATATTGTGCCACCTTGTTCTAGTACTTTTTCTACATTGGAAAAGGTCCCCCACTTGCACCTTAGTTATGCTCTTGAGGTACTTGAACGTTTCAATCATGTCCCCCTGCTGTCTCCTCTTCTCCAGTGAGTAGATATTGAGGTCCTTTAGTCTCTCCTCATATGTTTTGTCATGCAAGCCCTGCACCATCTTTGTTGCCCTTCTCTGGATAGTCTCCACCTTATCTATGTCCTTGCACAGGTGTTGCCTCCAGAACTCCACGCAGTACTCCAAGCAAGGCCTTCCCAACATTTTATACAATGGCATCACCACCTCCTACCTCCTGCTAGTGATACCCCTGCCTATGCACCCCATATTGCCACTGGCCCTCCCTGCCACCTTTGTGAACTGCTTTGATACCTTAAGTTCAACAGAGATGATAATACCTAGGACCCTTTCCTTTGGGTGACAGTCAGCCCCCCCCAACCTGTAGCTCTGCCCAGTTTTCCCTCTACCCAGGTGCATTATTTTGTACTTCTTTGCATTGTACCTCTGTAACCTCCCTACAAATGGGGGTTCCTAAAAAGCCTCCTAGGAGCTTGCCTAAGTGCTCCCAGACTGGGTGGTGTTCGGCGTCTGAGTGAATGTTATTTGAGCCTCCACGTACTGTCTCTTTAAGAGCTGTCTGCTTGCAGACTTAATTAGTTTGTATGGGGACTGTGTATTTAATGCTCGAATCCTGCCCGAGCTTCTGTCAAATCGCTCCATTTTTGCAGTCGTTAAGAGTGCAAAGGGAGCCCATCTGAAAGCTGTAACTGTTTGCCTGTAATCATTTAAAGCATTAGCAAATTTGTAGTTTGTCTAACCTGCTTTTATTGCAGCTGGGACTCTGTGTGTGTTACCTCTCCATATTGGACCTAAACTGCTGTGCTGGGCCAATTGGGTTAAGGAAGCCCTAAAATGGACCCTGTAGATGAATCAGAACTTGGACTCTTAATTTGAGCCAGCCACAAGGGGATTGTATCGCAGTGACTCTGGGAAATGTAGTTTTGACCTTGGCACCTTTTTCTACCAACAGAGGGAGTCTTATTGTGAGTAACAGCTGAATCAGCCAACAGAATAGTGTGGAGCTAAAGGAAATGCCCTGCTCTGTGACTGGAAAGATCAGATCAGTTGTGGCAGTGAAGAGAAAGAGAGCTGTCTGCTCCTGCGTGTATAGTTTCACGTGGGAAGCGCGTGTGAGGCCTTGAGTTTCGGTCTGCAGCCTTTGTGAGTGCCAGTTTGAACTGAATCCAACTTGTGAGGAGAAAGAAGCACCAGAAGTGTGGAAACCAGGCTTACCCTGTACAAGACTGGAGAAATGGCTGAATTGCACTCAGTCTGTCAGGAACTGTAGCTGCTGTGTGTGCTCCCAGGTATCTTGCAGTAATTGCGATCGGGGTTGAGAAGCAGCCTGCCGGGTATAGTAATTTCCTTTTACATATAAATGTATCTAGGGCTTGTGGGGAAACACAAACTTATTTTCCCCTGTACTGTGGATTGTGTGCTGAAGCTGGAAGCAGAACCCAGCTTGATTCGGACTGAATCCGCCTATTTTTCAAATGCAAGTGAGTCCTTCCACAAACGCTGGGCCAGCTATTCTGTTTCTCCTGGCAATCCAGGATGATCTGCATCCCATCCAGTTTTCAGCATTGAATCTGTTAGTACAAATCAGGGTAGCTCTCTGCCATCTGTTTATCCAATTGCAAGTGTTTCCTCTGATTTATTTTCCTTCCTTTTTCATGAACTGAGCCATCCGGCTGGATTACAATTGGGTATTGTGCAAGTGTTTTCCATCACAGGGCCCAACCAGCTGCACTGATCCTGGCTACCCCCCATCCTGGGTACCCAGTAAGAGTGACAATTGGGACTCTGAATATGTGCACAGTACTGTGATTATTAATGTGTCTGACCTAATTAACCTGATTTCCCCTTTCCTTATTACTACTCCTTAACTAAATCAGATCTGTTTGTTTCAGCAAAGTTACTCTGACTGAGGTATTCGTTTATGTTAGAGTATTGTACTGTGGCTATCGTATTGCATCATCTTGTTTTAAAGGTGTCCCCAGAGTTAAGCTGACCGAACCAGTCCTGGGAGTAAGTGTAAATAGTGAAGATACTCATGGTGTATTATGTGGGCCAGTAGTAGGAATAAAAGGGGGTCTCAGTGTCCCAGAGGGCTGTGACCAAGTTAGTCTAACTACTGCAAACCCTGACCTCTGGGTAGAGGCACCCGCTATAGAACATAGGCCCCTCAACCTGTTAGTAGTCAAGCAGGCAGGGGTAGTAGCCCTTGGGATAGCGCCACCTGGGGGTTACACCTCTGTTGCCACATCTCTGACTGTCTCCAGGTCCCTCTTCATTTTCTGGACACCTTCTGGAGTATCCACCCTGTTGCAGATCTTGGTGTCATCTGCAAACAGGCAGACCTTTTCTTCCAGTTCCTCTGCAGTGTCACTAATGAAGACATTGAACAGGACTTGTCCTAGTACTGATCCCTGTGGTACCCCACTGATCACCCCTTCCCCCGATTGTACCCCATTTACCACCACCCTCTATCTCCTGTCTGTTAACCAGTTTCTAACCTAGTTTTCCACTTTGTCTCCCATGCACAGATTATCCATCTTGTTATCAGCCTTCTATGTGGAGCACTGTTGAAGGCTTTCCGAAATCTACGTAGGTGACTTCTACCACCCCTCACTGATTTATTTCCCTAGTCACCTAATCAAAAAAAATATCTTAGATTCATTTGACATGATCTTCCTGCTGTGAATCCATGTTGCCTCAGATCCTTAGCACCACTGGATTCCATATGTGCCACTATCCTTTCTTTCAGCAGTGTCTCCATGATCTTACCCACAACTGAGGTGATGCTGACTGGCCTGTAGTTCCCAACCTCCTCCCTACTGCCACTTTTATGCAGTGGGACTACATGTGCCATCCTCCAGTCCTCTGGAGCAACACTCATGTTGAGTGACTTTGAGAACAGGGCCACCAGAGACCCTGCTAGTTCTCTTCGCAACACCTTTAATATCCTTGGGTGCATGCCACCTGGCCCCATGGCCTTATTCGCCTTCAGCTTTGTCAGTTCTTCCAGAATTGTCTCCACTGTGAATGGACTGGTGTCTGCTTCTCTCCCTCCCCTCCCCAATTGCCTCTGCAACCCAACTGTGGTCCTTGACCATCCCCCTCCTTAGTGAATACTGAGCAGAAATATTTGTTCAGTATTTCTGCCTAGTCCAGATATCCCTCATTACACTCTCCCTTCTCCCCTTTGAGCCTCACAACCCCCGCCGTTTTTTCTTCTTCTACTGATGTACTTATAAAATGACTTATCCTGTTTGTTTACAGATGGTGCTAAGCCCTCTTCTGTCTGTGCCTTCACCCACCTAACACCCTTCCCTGCTTCCCTCAGACATTCAAGGTACACCGCCCTGTCTTTCTCCCCTTGGTTCCTCTTATATTTCCTGTAACTCAGCCTTTTAGCCCTAACTTTGTCCCTCACTTCTTTGCGGAAACCTAATGGTTTCCTTCTTTTCCCTTTGGCCACTATCCTAATGTATTGATTTGTTATATCCATTATGGCTCCTTTCAGTTTGTCCCATTGTTCTTCCACCCCCTCTGTTATCTCTCCCTTCCCCAGAAGTGCTTGCATACATCTACCCATTTCAGTGAAATTCACCCTCTTGAAATCGAATACTCCTGCCCTTGTGTGGCTTAACTGAGTCCATGTCTCCATGTTGAACTACACCATGTGGTGGCCACTGGATCCCAGCTGCCCTTCTACCTGTATTTTTTTCAACTCTGCTCCCATTCATCCATACCTGGTCCAGAATTGACTTGTCCCTGGTTGGCTCATGCACCAGCTGCCTGAGTCCAACTCCCTTCAGGGATTCCAGGATGACTGTGCTTCTGGCTGAAACAGCCACCTGGGTGGTCCAATCCACTACCGGCATATAGAAATCCCCCAGTAGCAGGATTTCACCTTTAGCTGTCATGTCATGTATGTTCTCCACTAGTTTCCTGTCTACTTCCTCCCTCTGTGCCAGAGTTCTGTAGATCACCCTTGTGCATATTGCTGTTCCATTCCTTGGCTCTAGGGTGACCCACATTACCTCAGCCTCCCCTGTGTTCCCTGAACTTCAGTAACCTTTATACCATCTCTGATGTACAGGTCCACTCCCCCACCATTTTTACCCTTCCTGTCTCTACTGAACAGTGCATAGCCTGGTAAATTGACTTCCCAGCCATGTTTAGCACAGTACCATGTCTCTGTTATTGCTGCTATGTCTGCCAACAAGGTCTCCAGGTCTGAAACCTTATTTACTAGGCTACGGGCATTTGTTAGCATGACCTTTCATGTTTTACAGTCTTTCCTCTCTCTGCTTTTGTTCTCCCTCTCCAGCATCTTCCCCCTCCCCAGTTTTCTTTCCTATGTGCTCTTGCCCCCATAACATTCTTCACCTGCCTGCCCCTCACTGCCTGCTCTAGTTGTTCCTGTAGTCAACTTATGTTCCTGCATGTTCCCATAGGTGGGGGTGTTTCTAAGCCTCCAGGCCCTCCTGGCTCTCCACTCTTGACAAGTTTAAATGATCAAAGCTGAAGCATTCAAACTTCTCACCAAGGATCAAGATTCCCTTCTTGACCAGGTGCAGGCCATCCTTATAGTAACTCGCATCTGACAAGGTCAGGCCACAGTCTTCTATGAAGCCAAATAAACCTCCCTTCCATACCAATCCTTCAACCAGGGTTGAAGGTTCAGCTGTGGAGTGCCTAGCTTCCCCTGTGCCCTGGACAGGTAGCACCTCCAAGAATGAGACAGAGTGAGTTATCTGTGTCAGATTTTCCCACAGCATCCTGAAATCCTCCTAGACTCAGGCTAAATCGTCCCTTCTCCTGGCCAGGTCATTGGTCCCCAGGTGGACAATAACATCCAGCTACTTCCTCCTAGCTATAGCCATAATGATCCTATGTATCTGCTTCCCATCCCTCCACACAGTGCTTCCAGGGAGGCACTTGACCTTCCTCTCTCTCCTGATTGGTGTCCCTAACTCCACTTCCCAAACAATAGAGTCCCCCACTAGAAGAAGCTTCCCCCTCCTCTGGGGTCCCCTGCCTCCCTTCTCTTGAGCTCCATCCTGGAGGATCCTCCCATCCTCCCTGGCCCCAGCCTTGAGTTGCTGAATAGGGCTTTCCCATTCAAGAGTTACTAAGTGGAACCTGCTGGGGAATGTACTTTCAACCCCTCCCTCATTCACTGAGCCACCGTGGTCCAATCACTCCTCTTCCATGGCATTCTTTGAGGTACAGGTTGTGGACCCGGTGGTCTCTGGGTGGGCATGGATGTCACCTTCAGCTTGGCCAACTCTGCTCAGAGACAGACAACCTCCTCTCTCAGCCCAGAGAGGTGCCTGCAGATAGGGCAGCATCACAGCCTCCAGAATGTCTCCCTGAAGACTGCTGCTCCACAACCACTGCACTGCACCACTTCCATCATGTCTGTTTCTCTCCTCAATCATCTGCCTGCTTAAGATGGCTATTTGTTATCTCTCAAATATCTGTTTCTTTCTTTTGCTTATTGTTATGCTTTCTCACTTCACTACTTTCTGTTTGGATGCAAGATGTTGCAGGGCCCAATGAGACCCACCCTATAAATGTAGGGTGAGCCCTGGGGTGGGTGAGTTGCGGAGTGGGAGGATGGGACCTCACCACAGTCTGTGTCCAAAAACAATCAGCCAAGGAGTCCTCTGGCAGTGGCTCCTCACTCCACTCACTGTGGTCCAGACACAGCCAATTACAAACACACAGTAACAGACTTATCAGAATCCCTCAGTCCTGCCAAAATGAAATGGAAAAGCACTCTGAAATTGCAGTTAAGAAAATATCTCAAATTCAGCTACAAGCATACAGTCACAAACTCACCAGCTAGGATCCTTCACTCCTGCCCCAACTTAATGAAGAATCAAATTGAAATGGCAGTTAAGAACTCATTTTCAAACTACAATAATCCCTGTAATATGATGCCTGTACTTAAAGTTCAGACACAGACAATTACAAACACACAGTCACAAATTTATCAGCTAAAATCCCTCAATCCTGCCCAAACTAAATGGAGACGCATATAGAAATTGCAGCTAAGAAAATATTTCAAATTTAACTACAAACACACAGTCACAATCTCACCAGCTAGGATCCCTCAGTCAAGTATTTGTTTAATAAGATATACTATGTTATCTGGAAACTCAGTATCCTGACGCTCAGGATACCGAGTCCAGATAACCAAAATTGACAAACCTGACAGCACCACTTACCCAGTGTAATGTCAGGCAACACAGCAACAAATGCCATTTCTGTCAATGCAGGGGCTGCACACACCCCCAAAACTAAACCCTCAAAATTGCCTCCATCAGCATTTGTAGCTTGATCATTAAATTTGACTGCTCCAGGTCTGGATAACACAGCACAGTCCTGATGTGCTGTCTGTGGCAGAAACATAGCTAACTCAGAAGATACGGATGTGGCACCCTAAATTGAAGGCTGTACAATTTTCATACCAGATAGGACCAGTACACAAGGCAGGGGCTGTGATCTATATAAAGGACACCATTAAAGGCTCACACCCTCCCCAATCTAAATACTGGTAGCACTGTCCAAACACTGGCCAACAAATAGCTAGCTGTAGTCTTGGTATACGGATACATCCCTCCCAAAGAGCACAACCGTGTATTCAAGATGGTTATAGACTACCTAAATAAACTACACTTTAGCTCAGAGGTAATTATGCTAGGAGATTTTTTAACATCAATTGGCTATCCCAGAGGCATCCACCTACAAAGACAGCCAAGATCCTCCTCTTCATAAAGGTGGAGTCCCTTCCAACCGGAAACTACAGGCCCATCTCGCTCCTCCCCTCCCTCACCAAGATCCAAGAATTCCTCATGCTGTCCAAACTGTCAAATTTTCACTCCACCAACAGCTCTCTCTCACCCTTTCAATCAGGATTTAGAAAACATCACTCCACTATCACAACCATACTATGAGTTACTGACTCAATCCTCTCAGCCATGGACAACAGCCAAACCACCACTGCCATTTTCATCGACCTGGCAAAAGCCTTCAACTCTGTCTCCCACCATCTGTTGCTCTGCAAACTTAACTCCTTCGACCATGCCTAAACTGCCATCAACTGGTTCCACTCTTACCTCCAGAATGCGTAGCAGTCTGTACAAATAGATGACACCTTTCCCCTCTACCAATCCTCTCAGGAGTCCCCAAGGCTCTCTTCTTGGCCCTATCCTCTTCTCTCTTCTCATCAATGACCTCCCCTCCACTTGTCTCTCCTCAAACGTGCATCTGTATACAGACAATACTATCATCTATGCCTCGGGCTCTTCCCCAACAGCGTGCTCTCAAATCTTCAAAGTGACTTCAACTGAGTCCAAGCCTGGTTCCTGAAAAAACAGCTTAAACTTAATGCCAAAAAACAGTCACTGTGGTGTTTGGATCTAGACAAAAGCTTGCCTCCCTACCGGGCCCCCCCCCAGCAATTACCACCCTGAACGTCTTCACCCTCGAGTCAGTCCCTGCTTTCAAGTACCTGGAAGTCTGGCTGGACAGCCATCTCAACTTTTCCACCCATGTCGAGGCCATCTGCACCAGACTCTGTCCCAAACTGGCCATCCTCTATCGCATCAAAGTCAGTCTTCCTCTTCCTGCCTGAAACAAACTCATATGTAAAACTACCTTGCCAGTGCTGGACTATGCAGACATCATCTATGCTACGGCACCAACCTCATTTCTCTCTAATCTCGACATCCTGTTCAACTCTTTCTGTCATTTTACCACTGCCTCCCCCGCTTACTCATCACTGCCTTCTCTCCTCTCCTCTACTCTCTCCCTAGCCCCGATCCCTCACAGGAGAACCATCCACAGTGCCTCCCTCATAGCTAAATACTGGTTAGGCTCCCTATCCCCTACTTTACTTCCTGCCTTACTCCAGCCAATTCCCTAGGCTACACCATCCACCACAGGAACGCACGTACTCTCCACCTCACACACACCCACTTTGCTGCTGGTCAAGTTGCCTTTTCTTACCATCTCCCCTCCTATGGAACAATCTTCCACCAAACGTTCACCAGGCCTCCTCCCTTTCAGCCATTAAACAACTCCTCAGGCTGCTCCCCTCCCCTCCCCTCCCCTCTCTGTCAAAGATGCTCCTTGGATCCCACCACAACTTGGGCCTATCCTACACTCTGAGGTCTCATTTAGTCAATTTTTTGACATGCCTGCCTCCAATAGTATTTCAACTTATCTACTGTACAATTTCTGTGCTAGTTTATAGAACACTGTAAATGTTGCTGCTTCTATAATACTGTAAATATCTACATTCGTACTGTAATTTCTTGATGTTGTGCATCTGTAACAAACAATTGTACTCTATGCATACCTCAGTGAACACCTTGTACCCAGCTTGTACCTGGAAATGAGCCCAACTAAGTGTGCCTTTCTAGGTCACCAATTTTAAATAAATAAATAAAAAGATGCAATCTCACTATTAACATGACTCCCCCACCAGAACGAATTACCACACTGGAACTAGTATGCTACTAGAGTGGGTGATAACCAATTTTCAGACAGAATCATGAACATTATGATACCCTTGACACCATCTGTGACACTCCCTTATTTAATGTACCTGGTCAAACAAGGTAATAAAACTACCCCAAAAACAGTCACAACCTGTGTACTAAAAATGGCAATTGGGACAGTTAAAACACCACCTCGTGCAGCAAGACTGGTTTACTATAGAATTTGCTGAAGATGTAGACAGAGCTCTCTGCAAATTTGTAACCATTTTTAATGTAGCATGTGACACTTATGCCCCATGTTGAAAACATAAAGCTAGGGGATCAAGTAAGTCCTGGCTCTCACCTCCCCTAACTGAACTTATGAAACTAAAAGGCAATCTTAGGTACTGGGCGTGGAGTATAGGAAAGCAGGTGGACATTCAGAACTGCAAAAAATCTTGTAACAACTACACCTGGGCCATCAGATCTGCCAAAAGTCAATACTACAAAAATGAACTTTCCATCTCATGCAGTGACAGCCACAAGTTCTGAGTCAATATGAAGTCAGTAACTGGGAGAACCATCAAGGCCTCACCATCCATGCTCAATATGGAAAGGGTGATCACCCAAGACCCAAAGTTTATAGCAAATACTTTTAATGCTGCATTCTCAGATCTAAGCAGTGTGCTTCCCATGATTTCTTTGAGACTACAGATATCATAAACAACAATAACTGCCCTATTGCCCATCAGGTCGCTACCCCTCACTTTACCTTAACGTGATTTAGTCACGTTACGCTAATGCCTGTTTCACAGAGTATGCCATTGCCACCCATGCTTCAGATGTTATTTGTTTTGTAAAAAAAATCTGTCATAGTAATTTTCTTGTACATTTTTGTTCCTGTGCACCCTTCAGTTTTATGTGTGAGGCCACACCCCCAGAGTGATGTCATGCAAGGGAAATGTCAATATTTTACATACAGCACCATGGAATGATGGGTAAATGATAAAGTTGACTTAAATGTTCATTACTCAGAGGTATAGTCCCTTGATTTGGTAGTGGGAACTGCAGAATAGCACCTAATATGTAAACATATAACCTAGTTCTAGAAAAGCCTGAAGAAGCTAAGTACGTGCACACATGGGCAGACTAGGTGGGCTGTAGGCCCTTATCTGCTGTCAACATCTATATGTATATGTGTGTGTGTATATATTTATATGAAGGCATTGTGGGTACAGTGTACAGCTGATTGTTCTGTTTCATCAAAGTACAGTTTCCTGTGTTGGTAGTGTTTACAGCAGTACAGTCTGTAGAAATCATTCTGGAAACTGCTTTTGTGATGCAGATAGGCAAAAAGATAATTTGCCAGTCTGTGTAGATGCTGTTTGACTTTTACTGCCTGCTGGTGATGTGACTGGTCTGAAGTGACAGCTACTGTCAAAGTGTGGGAAAGTGATGACACTTTTCTATGTTTATGTTATAGGGCCTGAATGACTATAAGTAGTTTAGGAGTATAATTATGTGTCAGACTACTTTTCTTTTTCTTTGGTGTCCATCTTCTGCTTTGAGTTCAAAATTGTGAAAGAAAAAAGATGTCTGCAATACCAAGACTGACCAACAGAGGTCTCTGTTTGAACACAGTGATTAAAAACTTTATTTCCCCTTGCATGATGTCACCATTGGGGTTGGAGTATGGAGAAAAAAAGGGGCATGGTTAGGCAAATGGGGCAGAGCACAGCAATAGAATCATTTTTTTTCATGGAAAACTGCACTTTTTGGCAGTTTGAATGGTAGGAGATTGAGTCACAACTCTTACAGGTTACTACTCCTATCTACTATGCAAACATGACAAAATCAAAATCATCACAAAAAAAAGCAGAGGCAAACAAATATCTACAACAACTGTTAGGAAACTCTAGAGTTAATGGAGACTCACTTGATCTGAAACTTGTTGCACTCACCATTGAGGAGATACTCTCACCTCTAACAAAAATCCTAAATCTATCACTGAGAACTGCAAAATTCCCACTTGTCTGGAAAGCTGAGGCGATTGCACTGGTACATATAAGTGGGAATAGACTCAACCACTCTAACTACCACCCCATAGCTATCCTACTAACAATTTCTCAGGTGCTAGAGTGCATTGCCGCCAATTGGTTGGTGGATTACTTCAACAAATATCAGTTACAATGCCCGCAAAAGCATGGTTTTAGAAAAGCATACTGCACCACCACCACAGCACTGATACACTTTACAGGATATATCCACAAGTAGCCACTGACAAGTGATTTCATGTAAATCAGTTGAAACTGTTTAATGATCAAAACTAACCTAGCAATGTATGAGGGGGCCAAAGCCCTCTTCTTTAATTGTTTTATCTTTCAGAGATTAAGTGATATGTGGCTAGCAGCCACAGGACTCAAGGTTATGATGCACCAGTGAGCAGTGTCAGCGTATGAAGGAAATTATGTTCTACTAGCTGTCATTTACATTTCATCCACCATTGCACACTTGATATGAAGGCAGCAGATGTTGGACAATCAAGAAGTTCCTTTTAAGTTCTTTGCTGGCTCATACTCAGGAGACACCAGGATTATACCAGCTGTATTGGACAACACTACCAAGAGCACATACATCTGTATGAAAACCATGTATCTTTGTTACCAAGAAAACCAGAACAAGCTGTATACAAAAAAAAAAGATGGAGTTTTCCATACCGGACTGGTTGGAGACCTGGAAGGTCTTACTGGCACTGTCTCAGGTCTATTTGCATATAGCTTGTCCATATAGAATATGGCTGACATGGACACCATAAGGAGACATATGCATTAATCTGAGCATCAAAAGGCAGATAATGTTAACAAACCTATGATACATGGGATTTGCAGCCTAGCACAAGAAGAAAATGTACTATTTACCTACTATAGGAGGTAGTATAGTGCAATGGTTTAGGGCATTTATCTGCAAACCTGGAGATCTGGTTTCAATCTCACAGCCCCCACTTGCATACTGTGTGATCCTAAGCAAGTCACTTAACCTCCTTGTGCTTCTAGGTTACACCTATAAACAAGCTTCGGCTTTGTGTGCCTTTCATGGTTAAACAATTTTCACTTCCTATTTCCCTTGTTACAATATGTATGATATCGCTAAACTTTTTCAAGACACTCAGGGTAAAATTAATGTACTGTTAAAAGTCAATAACAAGAAAGCCAAGTCCATAAAGTAAGGTCCTGAAATTATTTGTTTTGCTTATCGAGCCTATGTCCTTACTACTACTATTACCAAGCAAGGGATCTGCTCCCCACCACTCCAAGCTGATGCAGCAGGGAGACACTTCACTCTTTCCCTTCCATTTCTCCCAAATCTATCCCCATCATGATAGAGTCCCCCACCAGTGGCTGCTTCCTTCTTGTCTGGGGTCCTCTCCCTTCCTTCTTGGAGCTTCCCCTTCTGAAGTCCACCACATCCTCTCTTTCTGCTGCTGTGGGTGCCTCCATCTGGTGGCCCCATCCTGGCAATATAGGGAAGGAATACTGCAGCAGTGTATGCTGAGGAGTATGTACACTGCCTGCCACTGCAACACTCTAGGAGCTCACAAAGGTCCAACCATTATGTTTCTGCCTAGGCATTGTCTAGGGGTGGAGTCAAAGATTTGGTGGTGTCTGGATATCTAGGACAGATGACAATGGACATGGTGGAGGCTACAGTAGGGGGATTCAAGCATGCATCAGACAAACACGGGGGTATATTAGAAAAAAGTTAGATTACAAAGTTGTGAATGACTATTACAGTACACACTACAAGCCCATTGGTTGACAGTGTGGACCAATGAGCTTGCAGGTGTTACTGTAAACTGTCATTTGATGATCAGCTGCAGAGGTGAGGGGGTAGGTTTGCTGCCCACCAATGACTTAGGTGGCATGTGGTCCTGTGTTGGTGAGGGGTGGGTGATACCACTAGACTACCAAGAGATCTATATTTGTATTTGGGGAATGTGTCTGGGATAATGGAATTGGGGATCAGGCAGGGCCACTAGATTACCAGGGTATATGTCTCTGCATGTACACCTTTTTTTGGGGAGCAGTGTTTGGGGCTAGGGAAGGGCCACTAGACCATCAGGGTTGGGGCTGTTCAATTTTATACAGTGATCAGGCTACAGAGTGGGAAGTGGGGAACCACTGGACTACCAGTGCTGTGTGTGCACTGTGCTGGGAGCAGATGTGGCACTCATGGGAGTAGCCACCCAGGGGCTGGTGGATGCTGTGTTGCGCCTTGTAATACAGCAGCCTGCCTATGGGTGGCTGCCAGTTAGGTCTGTTTTTTACAGGCATAATTTTGTGCCCATGTATGTGGCACATCTCTGCTGCGTGAGGTGCCAGCAGATGCCTGACACATCTCAGCTGAATATCAAAATGTGTCACATATGCATGGCACGCCCCGAGATGTGCCGATACATTATCTTCGCACCGTGGCACATAGGGAATTGTGCAGTGCATTTCTCCCTTTTGAATATCACCCAGGGGTGCATTTCTGGGGTTGTGCTGGTGCAACTCAGTTGCGCAAGGTGCAACTCCTTTGAATATATAGCCCTTCATCTTTATATAATATGCAGTATATGATGCTATCCATATACTGTATGTCAGATTGCAATTGTCTTTTTCTAGTCACAGAACAATAACCTGAAACTGAACTAAAAATCTACAGAATTAAAGTTTTTGGTGCAAATTTTATATTCCAATGTGGAATTCTGCATATGAGAAAATACTCATCTCATATCACACCACTCTAGAGCAGCCTGAGTAGCAGAGTTGAATGGTATTGGTTGTTGTTGTTGGATATGTTTCCTGGTAGAAAAGGCCAGTTGTGAAAGCTTAATGTCGTTGGTTTCTTGAGACACAAGTTACAATATAATATCAATGACAAGTAAAATGCAACATATTTGAGACTACATATAGTTATTCATGAATCTAATACAAAACTAGAAATAACACCTTGGGAAAAAAGAAAACAAATAAACTCGCATTCCTGGACTCACATCAGTTTAGACAAGAATAGTAATAAAGGAAACACCGAGCTCTTTAAGGTGCTCCGCTGTGTGGCTCAGTTTAGCCACTGAATTAATTTTGAACCTGGAACCAGCTTTATGAGATGTAGAGACACAAAACAAAATGGTCAATGCAATAAGACCAACAGTAATTGGGGTGCACTGGGAAGGTGATTATATAGGAGGAAAAAGAAGAATTTTGCCAATGTCTAGGTCACTGGTGAAGCCACAACTGGAATATTGTGCCCAGTTCTGGAGTCCACACCTGAAGAAGATAGAGATAGACTGGAGTCAGTCTAGCAAAGGGACATTAAGATGATTTGTGGACAGCAGGGCAGATTCTATAAGGGGAAACTGGAGGCTCTCAACACACAATCAATGGAGTCCCATATGGAGAAGACCAACATGACTAAGACCTTCAGGTTCCTAAGAGGAATCAACAAGGTGAACAGTGAGGTCCTATTTAATAGGAATAGAGTCAGTAATAAGGGGTCATGAATAGAAGTTGAAAGGAATAAGGTTCTGGAGGTATGTAAAGAAGTTTTATTTCACAGAAAGGGTGTTTGAGCCATGAAACAGTCTACCAGCATAGATTATTAACAGTTTCATGCACAGCTTGGATAGAGCAAAGGGGCTGATAGCTACACTGAGAGGGCTAAATATGGGGGAAGATGTGGGGGAGGTGATGGGTTGGAAAACCAGCCAGGACAGTAGGTTACAAGGTGGAGTAAGAAAAACTATTTGTCCAGGCTGGATGATTCATTGGCCTTCTGCAGCCAGCAGAGTTACTGTTTTTTATGTGTCTGAGACTTACCATCTATTTCTCTCAAGAGGACCAAAGCCCCCAGGAATGATCCAGGTATCTACACCTGTGAGTAAGCATCATACAGTGTTCCTTTTATGCTCATTCTTTATAAGGAAATAACTGTTTTTAGAAAATGGACTAGGCAGTAGGACTTTTCTGATTGGCTGAGCAGCATAGCAGGGGGGTACATTAAGTTTCGATAAATGACCACTGTAAAACAAGTCCTAATTCGGGGTGCCCCATTACTTAACATATTCTTGGGCACCTGATTTTCAAACTGCCCAGGCGCCATGTTATTTTCTCTCATTTAGCGAGATTTCCGTCGGCAACACAAGGTCTGTATCCCCGCTCACAACTATCAACAAAAACCTCGCACATGAATATTTATTTGTAGGAAAATCATAAAAACAAAAAATAACCTTTTTTTTCTGTTGTCCCTGATAGCAGCTCACTGCACAATAACTATCCTACAGTTTCACTGTTCCCACAGTAACTGCGATACCAACAGTAGCTCCATTCCAACTTCAGTCAAACCTGTCGTCGCGGCCACAGTAAAATCACCCCAATGAATGTATTATTGTTAAAATGCATTACCTTACTTAAACTGTCTCACTATTCTGCCTGGATTTAAAAAAAAACACTCCGGGAGTTAACCACCGTTCACCTGTTACAGGATTGGTTTCTCCACTTCCTGGTTTCACGTAACAGAGTCATGCAACATTGCGTGGGACAGCACAAAAAAAAAAATACATGCTGCATTTGAAAATACCAAAATTAACTGCTTGGAGGCAACTTCAAAAAATACTCCTTCTCTGCTTCTGTAAACAGTGGTATGTGGGTGCAAGGGGTGGGGCTAATTACAACAGAATAGCTGGGGGGTGCAACAGCAGATGTAACAGCACAAAAACAAAGGACTATTTTACCATAAAAAATAGTTTTCTGCAGTTTCTATCCAATTTCAAAATAATATCCTTTTTTATTCAATAACCTAATTAAAATTTACACAGATGCTCATTTTCTAAGCGCAATAATACCCTCCAGGATGGGTGGTATTGGCAATCCCGGACTGCCCAGGGGCTATAAGGCCCTCGGCCTGCAGCATCGGGCCTCATTACGCCCCTGGGCAGTCTGGTATTGCCCATTACCGCCCACCCTGTTGGGTATTATTGCTTGCATAATTGATACCCCTCAATCTGGTCACGGCATTCCATGGGATCTATATGTAAAAGCAAACTAAATCTATTTCACTGGGCCACCAGTTGTTTTAGAGCAATTGAATTAAAAGAACAGTCATACCTCAATACAGGATTCACAGCTAGATCAAGGCTTGATATCATATCCAAGGGGAAGGAGCAATTATAAGTCACCTGTATGTCATTATAAAGAATGACACCATCAGTCGAGTTATATGGATATAGCACATTCATGCTGTATGTTACATAGGTGTCATTTACCTGCAGAGGGAAGAAGGGAGAATGAGATTAGAGTCATGCATCACAAATTGTCAAGTTAGAAACATGGTCAGGTGGCTTGAGTTAGGACTAGAAGAGCCAGTTTTAAAATTCAACTTTTTGGATTTTTTTAACAAAATGTCCTCCTTACAAAATTCAAATCTAGTATTCTAACATGCAAGTGAATGAACTAGTCTACCAGCAGAGATAGTGAACGTGAAGACAATACAGGCTTTTAAAAAATGCAAAATTAATTTTTTATTTTAAGGTCTCATTCAGCTTATTAGAATGCTTACAGTATGTGCTGTGACATTTTGCATAAATCAAGTTAAATCAAGTTTTTGTTACCTTTTAATGAGTTTCTGTATTGTGACACTATGCCTGATTGCAGCTATTAGCCAACAATTTGTGTTGCTCAGCCAGTTTTAATTTTAGAAAATGGGCAAAGACCATTCTCTCTTCTGATTGGCTGAGACATTTACTTAGGTGGGCATCTATCAGACAATAGTTGCCCACCAAATATAAAGCCCCAGCCTAAGCCTGCCTGATAGCCAGCAAAGTATATGTGTGCCCAGCACCCTGCTTCCTCATTGGCTGAAGTGCTGGGTACTCAATTTCAAACTGCCACCATTTTTTTTTCTCAGTAAGTGTGAGACGACACTCAACCCTCATTCTCCACCTGTCTGCCTGCCCGTTTAGCCTACTGCTGCAAGGAATTGTCAATTTTTGTTATTAGTTGGTCTGATTGGCTCCAAGACCGCAAACTGACTAGTGAGACAGCGTTATATCTAGTAGGACTGCTGTGTATGAGATAGCGCTTTCTCGCAAGTCAATTTGCTGTTTTCTCTCATTCATGTCACAAATCTCAGAGAGCTGACCACACTCTAACTAACTACCATATTTTTGTTATTGCTTACTAAGAGAGACTGAAGTCTAATTCATCCCCACCAGACACACACACAGCACAAACCAACCAGGGGCTCAGTTACATCTTCAGCATCTAGATATCACACAGATAATGCAGTCAAATTCTGAGACAACCTTCGCGAGTGAACCGAACACCATGCTTGAGATTGGCTTCACTGTAGCCCCATAAAGTACAGAACATTCCAAATGTCTGAATTTAATAAAAATGAAAAAAAAAAAAGATTGTACTGTTAAAGCTATCAGATCGTCTTTCAGTGTATTACTGCCAATGCCTCTGGCTCTCCACAGACTCCCTACTTGAAAATGTAAAATAAAAGCCATCAGTACAATCAACTTTAAGGCAGTCTCTCCCAGTGCCCTCACACTCTCTGTGGACACAGCGATAATCTCTGCCTTCAGTCCCCAGCTATGGACATTTCAACGTCTACCCCTCAAATATAGCCACGGTAGTGTGTGTGTGTGTGTGTAGGAATGGGGGAGCACTCCTCAACTTCCAGGTGCCACCGTGCCATGACAACACCGCAATTGTTCCCATGTCAGTTAGCTAGGGACTCTGTCCCCCCCCCACGTTTGCTCACTCGCTCACAGGCAAATCCTGCCACAGTCCCACTGCAATCCTTTGATCCTGGCCTGCTTTATAAAAACAGGTTCTGCTAAAACTAGACAAAAGAAAAAACAAAAGTGCCAGTTAATGTAGCACTAGTTTCGAGCAGCTCCTGCAATTCCGCCACCGGAGCACAGTTGTGATCCCCAACGTTGGTGACTCATACACTGATTGCTTCCAACAAAAAACAACTGCCACCAGCAGACCCACAAGCAGATAAGACACAGACACCCTCCATGATAACAGGCACACTCTGACACAGTTCTCAGAAAATGTTAAAAAAATTGTTTTCTTTCATTTTAAATGAGTAGCGCAAGCAGGTGGTGTGCTCAGCACTACTTGCATACAGCCCTATGTAAATTCTGTTTCTGGCACTCTCCCCACCTCCACTTCAGCTCCATGAAAACATTTACATGTGTTTTTTTTTTCAACAAAACGAAACTGATGGCATTACTGCTAACTTCTTCAGTCTGTTTCCCTGATCAGGCTCCTGCCGCGGGGGGTGATGGTTCAAGAGGCAAGGAGGGACATATCCTACATAGCAGTAAGAAAGCCACAAAAAAGCTGCAGTGCCCTCTACTGGTAAGTATTGGTAAGTATATCAGTAGAGGGACTATTTTACTAACAAATCAACTTTAAGGTAATTTGTAGTAATTTTATTATAATTTTTTTTTTTTTATAATTCTTAAATGTTAAAAAAACCATTCCCATTTAGTCCATTTTCTAAGCGCAATGATACCCTCCAGGGTGGGTGGTATGGGCAATACAGACCTTCCAGGGGCTCTAAGACCCTGGGTGTTAGGTATTGCCCATACATCACCAATCTGTTGGGTATTATTGCTTGCATAGGATAACTATGAACCCTCAACAGGGTCAATATACCACTTAAAACCCTCAGTTCTAAGAGCTGCATGGCAACATTTGTACAATTCCAACCTTCAGCTCCACAGTGCTAGTTTCCTTTGTGATGTCAGCATAGCAGTTTGACCTATAAAGGGCAATCTAGATTGTCAAGGGCTCACTGAAATCAGAAGTAAGGTTTTGAGGCAAGGAGGTAGGGGGTAGAAGTAGCAGAAAGGCTAAGTCATTAGTTCTCAGACATTGTTGTAGTGAGCCTCCCCCAAGCCATGGAAAGGATCTTGATCCTCCCCCAAATACCTATTGAAATAATCTTGGGCTTCTCCATGGACAAACAGCATACTTTGCACCGTACATCGTGAATAAAGTGAAACTTCTTTGAGTAGTTGGCTGTTGTTTTAGATAGATATTTTATTTTTAAAGCGCCCAATTCTGTTGATTCTGGGAGTGGTACAGTACAAATCAACAACAATAATACACATAACCAGCAATTCATCATACACTTAAATTTTTTTTTATTCAGTTTATTATAACCTCTCCCCACACACAGACACACACACACACACACACTTGTAACCCCTTTCCCCAGGCCAGTCTGCTTTCTCCTCTATTTTGACTCTTGAACCATTGTTACCTCTTGTTGCAATACCTTCGTTGGTCAGACTACTTTTTCAGTTTCTTTGTTATTTGGAATTACCTCCATGCACACATCTCTCTCCGTTTCTTACTCTGCTCTAAAGCAACTTCTCAGGTATCCTTTTGCCCCCTCCTGCTTATGCTTCAGTATGTCTCTGCTAAACCCATGTTTTTGAACTGTTGTCCCACCAGTCTAATTGGTCAATTGTTACCTCTCATTATGTGTGCATTGTTCCTATTTGTTTGCAGTATTGTTCATTTTGTACTGCTTGACTGTTTTGCAGACAGTTACCATTTGAATTGTATTTACTCCTACCCTTCCCTGGGTACACCTGAAATGGGCGGTCTTGGCTCAGTGTGCCTTTCCTGTTAACTGATTTGTAAATAAAGGCATAAAATTATCCACTAGTATCCTCTTTCAGTTTGCCGCACCCCTTCATACAAAATATCTAAAACTCAAAAGTTAAATACAGTACTTTTTCAGACATGCTTGAGCCTTCCCTGGAAAAGGTTGGGGCCTCACCAGGGAGGCTGGCCTCACCATTTGAGAAAACCTTTTCTAAGTGGAGCTAATGAGGGAAGTGGGGGGGTGGGGTTAGAGGAGATGAGGTCATGAGGAATGGACTGGACAGCACTGAATAATAGGGTTGCAGATTGGTGGAGAGACCAGATGGGGAGGGGCTAGAGGGGGTAGATCAGGGGCTGCAGAGAGGGATAACCCCTTGTAACAGGGGGTCCTGTTATGAAGTATAAACAATCACTTCAAGATGCAATAACCCCCCCCCCCATTATTTCTTTTCACTCTATCCTATCTTCTATTATATTTCAATATCTATCCTATACTTTCTTGTCAGGATGGCCAACCTGGCAATCTTCTATCTATCCTTTACTGTCCCTTTTTTCTTTTTTCTGTCAGTACTTAATTGCATCTTGTTAAAATAAAAACAATACTTATATATTGAAAAGCTATGCTCAGCAAACCTTCAGTGGCTACTGGGAGAAGCAGTCCAACAAGCTCAGTGTCCCAAAACAAATGTCAAGAAGGAGCTGTTTCATTTGTAAACAAAAGAGCCTCTAAGCAGCAGAGAGAGCTGAGTTGAGAAGCAAGTGTCTGCTGCAACTTCAGCTAGTAAGTTGAAGAAGCAGTGGCTGTAAAACTAAGGAAACTGGAACAAATAAAAGGTATTGTACTAAATAAACTGTTACCTGAGTGCCCATGTTAGTTGCAGAGGTCCTTCTATAGAGCAGGCAACTCATGAAATGGCAGCTTATATGGTCTCAAGGAGGAGTGATGTCAGAAGGGGGAGGAGATAAGCTAATGCTCTGACATCATAGTCCTATAATTAGATTTATATTTTTGTTATAGGACCTTGTGAGGAAATAAATGTTTTTTTGGGGTAAACCCTTGAAGTGCTAGAATGATACTAGATGGTTTAATATATATATATATATATATTTATATATATAAGCTTGAAAATGCCATTGTTCATCTTAATTAAGATATCACATGATTGATGAGGTCACCCTGTGGCATTATAAAAGGTTCCTCTAAGAGAACCAAGAGAGATAGGTGGTCAGTAAGGTTCTGGCCAAGGAGAGAAGGTTCTAAGAAGAAATTGTGCAAGTTTCCACCTTGTTTGAGAGAAGGAAAGAACTCAGGAATTCTGTAATTGTTTTATTTTGCAAGAATTATCTCCTGATGTTTGAAGAGGTGATTTGATTAACACCATTTAGTTTTCCTTTCTGTATATATTAAATTTAGTATTTTTTTCTTCTTTGAATAAAATGATAAATGCAGACATATGCATTTTTAGCATCCTATCTGGTTGTATGATCTGTTTATTGGGACCCACACTGCCACAACTGGTGTTAGAAGTGGGATTCCAACCTCTGGGGTGTCAGAAGGTACTCCAGAGGGGGTGTTGCACTGAAAATACCCTAGCAGATGCAACAACCAGAACAAGTGGAGTTGGATGCATTACATCTGACCAGGTCTGTCAGATTGAAGACTGGTGTCCAGTTGTTGCCAGTGATCGAACCTGCTACCAGACAAATAAAAATGGAAGAAGGAGCCACAGCTGCAGCTGGTAATCCAAAGAAGGAGGAAAGTCAGTTGACCCCAGCACCGGAGGATCCAAGTGAACTACTGAAATGGCTTTGTTTACGCCAACTTGAGATGGAGCGCCAGAGAGAAGAAGACCAGAGACAGAGGGATGAAGACCAGAGGATACAGGCCAAAGAGAGACGGAGACAAGATGAAAAATGGACGGCAACCTTAAAAGCTATTCAGGACATGACCCAGGGGCAGATGGGGAGATCTGTTCCTAGAGACATTAAATTAACTAAGTTGACAGAGGTGGATGATATTGAGGCCTATTTGACAACTTTCAAGAGGGTGGCCCAAACCTGCAACTGGCCCAGAGACCAATGGGTGATTCGTTTGGTCCCATACCTCTCGGGGACGGGCACAACTAGTCTACAGCCACCTAAGTGGAGCTGATAGCTCAAATTATGACAGAGTTAAAGAAGAAATTCTTCGCAGATATAATACCAGCACGGAGACATACAGGCAACGATTTCCGGTCTCAGAAAATGGCAAGCTTGGATACCCCAAGAGAAACCTACGCCTGTTTGAAGGACTATTGTGGAAAATGGCTACAACACACCACCAAAACTGTAGACCAAATTATGGAACTGATAATAATTGAACAATTCATCCAGATATTACCTGTGGAAGTGCAATTATGGGTAAAAGAACATAAACCCAAGACAGCCGAAGACACCATTAAGTTGGCTGAAGATTACCTAGCAGCAAGAAGCACCCAAGCCAGAGGTAACCAGGGCAATCCAGGACCATCTAATGTGCTGGTAAGACCACCTTTTAATGCTTCTACTAACCAGAGACAGTTCTATAGAAGGGAGAGAGGTGGGAAGAGTTCCATATGCAGAAATAATATGCCATGGTTGTCTTGGAAAAGGGCATATTGTAAGGAACTGCCCAAATAAAATATCTGATTTAGCACATCTTGCCCTAGCAAATTTTGGGTATGTGACCTCTGTAGGTATTGGGGAACAACAGACTTTGGGTTTGTTGGACTCAGGCAGTATACAAACTTTGATCAGGGCTGATCTAGCACTGAATATGCCCCAGAGTGATTCAAATACTACTGTGCGGTGTGTACATGGAGACATACACCGATACCCTACAGCATGTCTTAATATAACTGTAAATCAAGAAAGCCATGACATGTTGGTAGGCCTTGTTCCACGACTCCCAGTACCTGTCATTGTTGGCAAGAATTTCTCATTTTGACCTTTTAATGCAGCAGCAGAAGACTTCTACAGGAACTGTTAATGTGGTTACTAGGTCCCAGGCCAAAACACAAGACTTACAGGAAGTCTTTCCTTTTGATAATGGTTATTTTGAGACTGTCAGTAAGGACAAAAGTCCAAGAAGACTAGGCAAAGAGAAAAAGACTTGGAATGAAAATCATCAGGCTAAAGGTCAACTTAATATCCCAGAGACTCTAGTGCAAGATATTGTACAGGACCAAAATGCGATGAATCTTTAACATCTTTTATTTTTATAGGTGGACAAGGTTGGACATCCTGGACAATCTCGATTTATTATCAAAAACAATATCCTGTATAGAGTTGTTGTAGAGACTGGTACAAATGAGGAACTTGAATAGTTAGTGGTACCCAGTAAATATAGGGAACAAATAATGCACTTGGCACATGATATTCCCATGGCTGGTCATGAAGGTAGAGACCAGACAGTACAACGTATTCTATCTCGATTCAGTTGGCCAGGGGTCCACCAGGATGTTGCAGCCTATTGTAGGTCCTGTCCCCAGTGCCAATTGGTTGCCAAGGGAGGGAAGAAAGATATGGTGCCCCTACAACCTATACCATATGTAACTACTCCATTTGACAGGGTGGCAATGGATGTGGTTGGACCCTTATTAAAAAGTTCTAAGGGGAATCAGTATATTTTAGTCATTTGTGACTACACAACCAGGTAACCAGAAGCAATACCAATGAGGACGGTTACTGCCCCTCGTATTGCAGAAGAACTGGCAAAAGTCTTCAGCAGGATGGGAATACCAGGTTATCCTGACAGACTGTGGTAGTAATTTTCCTCCATCATGCTGCAAGAACTATACAAATTGCTAGGGTATCTGCTGTTAGAACATCCCCATACCATCCCCAAACTGATGGGTTAGTGGAAAGATTTAACAAGACAATGAAATGTATGCTTCAGAAGTATGTGCAGGAGGAAGGCCGGGACTGGGATAAGTTTTTGCCCTATTTGCTGTTTGCCTATAGAGAGGTGCCTCAGGCTACTACAGGGTTATCCCCCTTTACCATGTTATATGGGCATAACCCTAGGGGTCCCTTAGATGTGGTAAAGGAGCATTGGGAACAGGGGTCTAATGTAGCATGCAAAAATATACTTGAATACATGACTGCACTGAGGAAAAGGCTAGTGAAATATGTGACTATAGCCCATCAAAATGTTGACCAGAAACAACTCAAACAGAAAGAACATTATGATATGGGCTTAAAGCATAAAGCATTTGAACCTGGGAAAAAGTGTTGCTGTTACCCTCCACTGAAAATAAATTGCTCATGCGTTGGCAAGGACCATATGTGATCTTACACCAGGTAGGCAAGGTAAACTATGCCATTGAGATGCCAGGGCATAGACCGGTAAAAAGAATTTACCATGCCAACCTGCTGAGAAAATGGGTAGAAAAAACGGAAACCCCAGTGTTGTATATCCAGACCAATCCTGATATAGCAGAGCTAGATATAGTATATGACAGGATTGATAAATCTGTTACTGACACTAAAGTGCATATCAATCCTGACTTAAACCCTGCACAGAGATTAGAGATTGATCATCTCTTGGAGTATTTCACACGTACATACACAAAGAATCCAGGGAGAGCCAAAGGCGTAGTCCATGAAATCAGAGTTACCCAAACCAAACCAATTCATCAGAAGCCATATAGATTACCAGAAAAGATCAGGCCAGAAGTAGTGGCTGAGATAAAACAAATGGAACAAGCAGGAGTGATAGTTCCTTCACGCAGTCCTTGGTCCTCTCCATTAGTGGTCGTGCATAAAAAGGAAGGGGGCATCAGGTTATGCTTAGATTTTAGGAAAATTAATGAAGTATCTGAGTTTGATGGGTATCCGATGCCACGCATCGATCTCCTAGATCAGATTGGGTCTGCAACATACATAAGCACCTTAGATTTAACAAAAGGGTATTGGCAGATTCCATTGGCCCCAAAAACCCAAGAATTAACTGGCTTCTGCACCCCTCTTGGTCTATATCAGTTCACTACAATGCCGTTACGCCTACATGGAGCCCCGGCTACCTTTCAACGTACATGGATCATGTCTTGAGACCTCACAAGAGGCTATAGTGCTGCTTATTTGGATGATGTGGTCATCTATAGCCCCAACTGGAGACTCATCTATTACAGCTTAGTGCTTGTGATACAAAGCATCAGGATGCTGGAATGACCATTAACCCATCCAAATGTGCTATAGCTAAGACAGAAACACGCTATCTGGGGTTCATTATTGGACATGGGAGGATTAAGCCAGAAGTAGATAAAATTGAAGCTGTAGCTAACAGTCCCCTACCCATGACAAAGCGCCATGTCAGGTCTTTCCTTGGTCTGGCAAGTTATTATAGACGTTTTATCCTGGATTTTTCCACCATTGCTACTCCTCTCACAGATCTGACCAAAAACATTTTCCAATAAAGTAAAGTGGAGTCCCGCCTGTGATAAGGCATTTAACAAAATCAAGGCCAACCTATGCTCAGCTCCGGTGTTATGTAGCCCTGATTTCACTAAACCATTTGAATTACAGACGGATGCCTCTGACACAGGCATAGGGGCAGTACTTACCCAGCATCACCAGGGAGAGGAACACCCCATCTTATACCTCAGCAGAAAATTACATGATAGAGAGAGAGAAGATATTCCACAGTGGAGAAAGAATGTCTGGCCATCAAGTGGGCAGTAGAAGCCCTGAGATATTATGTTTGGGGAAATCAGTTTACGATTATAACAGATCATAATCCCTTATGCTGGCAAAATTTGATGAAAGATAAAAATGCCCGTATTTTAAGGTGGTATTTATCATTACAACCTTATAAGTTTACTGTACGACATAGAGCTGGTTCTCGCATCAGAACACTGATTTTTATCACGCTTTGGTGCTGATCCAGCTAGTAACTCTCTGTTCCAGATATAGATAATGGAGTTGTATAAAATACAAGGTGCCAAGATGGCACAACCCCAGGGAAAAGTATGACTTGTAAACAGTATTTTCTGATTTGGAATAGTGTTTTGAATACTGTTTATCTTTAAGGGTCCCTGGGGGGAACATCTGGAGTGGGTGGGCCGAAGTTCCAACCCTTCACAGAGTGAGGGGTTTCAGTCAACACAACAAACATTATGTTGCCTTCTTGTGGTGGGAGGAGTGTAACAGGGGGTCCTGTTGTGAAGTATAAACAATCACTTCAGGATGCAATAACCCCCCCCCCATTATTTCTTTTCACTCTATCCTATCCTCTATTATATTTCAATATCTATCCTATACTTTCTTGTCAGGGTACTAACCTGGCAATCTTCTATCTATCCTTTACTGTCCTTTTTTTTCTTTTTTGTCAGTTCTTAATTGCATCTTGTTAAAATAAAAACAATACTTACATATTGAAAAGCTATGCTCAGCAAACCTTCAGTGGCTACTGGGAGAAGCAGTCCAACAAGCTCAGTGTCCCAAAACAAATGTCAAGAAGGAGCTGTTTCATTTGTAAACAAAAGAGCCTCTAAACAGCAGAGGGCTGAGTTGAGAAGCAAGTGTCTGCTGCAACTTCAGCTAGTAAGTTAAGAAGCAGTGGCTGTAAAAGTAAGGGAAATTGGAACAAATAAAAGGTATTGTACTAAAATAAACTGTTACCTGAGTGCCCATGTTAGTTTGTTTATTGGGACCCACACTACCACACCCCTCTTTTCCTGCAGTTTGCCAGAAGCTATTTTTTTTGCCGCTGTATAGAAACTACCTGTTAGTTTGAGCAGATTTGGAAGGTAAGGTGTGGTAGACACTGGGTTAAGCAGACCGCTGTATTATTATTGTATTATCTGGCAAATATATGTGTATGGCATCATCCACAACATTGTTTGTTTAATTAATGGTTTTCCTTTTCATTCCAATCTGCAGAAGTTGTGCGCTAAGATATTTTGATGGTCGGTTTAGTTTTGTGTAAACTCTGGTGCTTGTGGCCTGCCCATGAGTTACATGAATACAAGAAATGTACAGGTTGGTAAGTCGAGATGAGAACAGAGATGTTCTGGGGATTAGGGTCAGCAAGTTGGGGGTTAGTGCTTAAATTGGGCAAAATCGGCTGCTTTTCTCCATGCAGGGTGGGGGAGCTTGGATCTCTCTTCCTGTGGTTTATGATTGACTAGGGGTGGAACATAGAGAGCCGTCGTGGAGCTGGACTTTTTCTTCAGGCACAAGGCCGATAGTCTGGGTGGGTGGCGCTTTTTGTGTAACTACATTTGGATTCATTTGGAGTGTCATTTCAGAGATGGCCAGATGATGGGCTGATGGCACGTGCTGTGGGTGGCTGCAAAGCGATGAGAGAGTGGTGGTGGTGATGTTGCAGTAGCTACAACGAGAGCATAAGGATTGGATGGTGATGCTGGGTAGACTTATTTACTCTCCTGAGGTACCTGAAGACCTCAATCATGTCACCCTGGTCCCTCTTCTCCTTCAGCAAGAACAGGTTGAGCTCATCTAGTCGTTCCTCATATGTCATATCCCCCTGGCCCCGGATCATTCTGGTTGCTCTCTTCTGAACCCTCTCCAGGAGTTGGATGTCCCTCCTTAGGTGCAGCATCCAGAACTGCACACACTACACAAGATGCGGTCCAACCAGGCTGTTGTACAGTGGCAAAATCAACTCCCTGTTCCTTGAGGTAATCCCCCTAGCGATGCATCCCAGCATCCTAGTTGCCCTGACTTCAGCCCTCCTGCACTGCTCTGAATTAACATCCACCAAGACTCCAAGACTTCTAGGTCTCTTCCCCCTGTTGTGGCCTGCAAATCACCCTCCCCCAGGGTGTACACATAGTTGGGGGTTTCCCACCCTAGGTGTAGCACCTTGCACTTGGAGGAGTTAAATCTCAATTTCCAGGTTGAGGACCACCTATCCAGAGCATCCAGGTCCTCTTGCAGGGACAATCTCTCCTCCTCCCCCTCCACCACTGCCCCCCAGCTTAGAGTCATCCAGAAAGAGACTAATTTCACACCAGATATCTTCCCTGATATCAAAGATGTAGGAAGTAAACAGAAGTGGTCTCAGGACTGATTCCTGTGGGACCCCACTTATGACCTCCCTAGGAGATGAGACCTCCCCTCCAACCACTACCCACTGAGTGTAACCTAAAAGTCAATTTCCAATTCACCTAACCTTAAATGGGCCTACCCACATCCTCCCTGCTTCTCCCTTAGGCCAATGTGAGGGACTGAATCAAATGCCTTTCTGAAATCTAGGAACAGTACAGCCACTGGACTCCTCCTGTCGAGTGCTGATGTCACCCACTCATAGAACTCTACAAGGTTTGTTTGACATGATCTGCCTGGCACAAACCCATGCTGCCGGTCATCCAGTTAACCCATCTCCTCCAAGAAACCTCCCAGCCTTTCCTTAACTCGTTCACACCACAATAGCTCTTTGAGACTTCAACCACATGTGCCCTGTATACTCTTAGCACTGCATCCTGAGCCTTTCTAAGCAAAATCAAGCCATAATCAGTATGTCACAAACAAATGTAAATATTTCTTGAACCGTAAGTGCTACACACAGAGTACAAGTGGCAAAGTTGTTCAGCACAATATTACCCTTCTTACGGTGCCATGCAATCAATTGTAATCAATTTGTTTTTTATTTTTACTAGGTGAAATACAAAACAACTGTGTTTTTTTTCAGATTTATTCAAGGTACTTAGGTGAGGCTTGAGAAATAAATGTCAGCCATGCACACAATATCTTAAATAAATGCAAATAACTCCTAAAGTATGTGTGAGAGATACAAAGTATCAGCAGCAAAATTGTTCAGCACAAAATTACCTTTCTAACAGTACAATGAAATCAATTCTATGCTAATTCGTTTGTTTAATATTTAGGTAAAAAGTGCTGATTTTCTCAGACATTTCCAAGCCTGAGTGAAAGTCAGCTAAATATGTTTACAGTCATTATTTGCCTGAGTGGCTATGCTTTCAGATGCCATCTACAGGTTTATCTAGGCCTGTATGAGTTAAGTATGCTCTCCATTACCTTCCCCACCACCGAAGTCAAACTAATGGATGTATCGTTTCCTGGCTCTTCTCTAGATCCCCCTTTATGGATGGGCACAACATGCACCTGCTTCCAATCCCTTGACACCCTCCCTGTCTGGAGCGACAAGTTAAAGAGATCAGCCAATGGCACAGCCAAAACATCCGCCAACTCCCTCAGTACGCTGGGATGAATAGCGTCAGGCCCTGGAGATATACCCTTTTTTAGGGACTGGAGGGCTTCCCACACCTGACCAATAGGAATATCAGCATCTGTCCCCCCTCCTCCCATTTAGCAGTACCAGTCTGATATCTCACCCCTGGCCTACCTCCCCGGTGGCATGTTCTTCAGCAGGTACCCCAACAGTCAGGTCTGCTGTGCCTTCTGTGTCCTTCAACACCTTCTTTGGAAGGTCCCCAGCCTCCTCCCTAGTGAACACTGAGGCAAAGTAGTCTTTCAGTACCTCCATCTGCTCTCCAGCCCCTTCCACTCACCCCCCAGCTTTTCTCGACCTACTAAATGGCCCTTGACCTTCCCTCACTCACAAATATACCTAAGGAACCCCTTTTTCCCACCCCATATTTCCTGCGCCAGCCTCTGGTCTTTCCAGGCCCTTGCCCCCCTCACCATTCTGGTCACTTTCCTGGTTGCAAGGAGATAGTTTTCTCTATCTCTCTCTCCTCTCATTTTTTTGTATCTACTGTAGGCAGCATTCTTCTCCCTTACCACCTCCTGGATCTCCTTGGTCCACCAGCATAGTTTATGAGTCCTACCGCCCTTGAGCTTCACTCTTGCACAGGTCCTTGTGGCATCCAGTAGCACCTGCTTTATGATCTCACTCCTACCTTCCATGTCCAAACCTGGTTTTATCTCCCGCAAATGCCCCTTGAGAATTTCCTCTATGTTCTGAAAGTCCACCTTCCTAAAAGCAACTATCATTGAACTTGACTGATCCTCTGCTGGACAGTCTTAAGCAGGTTTGCACCTTGACTTAAGAAGTCAGAGTTAAGGGTGATATTCCTAGTAATACAGAAAGGGGGGTTCCAGGTCAGTGAGGTAGTGGCTAGCTAGAAAGAGGATCAATTGAGGGTTTGAAGTTTCGGGATATCTCATAAGTGGATGACAAGGCATTCATATGGCTGTTTTGGTCCAAAATAGACGAAGTAGTGAGAGGGACCAGAGTAAAGCTAAGGCAAGGGGAGGTGGATGACTGGGGCATAGTAGACTCCTTTAAAGGATATACAAAAGTGATACCACTGGAATAGGGGTGTTTTTTCCAGCATGGTAGTGGAGACCCAGAGACAACATACCAGGTAATGGCAGTATTAATGTAAAGGATGGAGTTCATCAGGGAACACCCCAGCCAGTTTGCATCATATTCATTTAGGACTGGGGCAGCGTCAGAGGTGGCAGTATGGGATGGGAGTGAGACTGATGCATCAAATGTTGGAAGATGGTCATCCCAAGCCTATAGAAGGTACATAAGAAAATAGATACTAATCATTTCTGTTTATGTTTTCCAGAGGATGGATGCCAGAGGGTGGTGTGGATAATGGGCCATTCCTTTATTTACTGGGAAGAAAAATTGGCATTAATAACTCTAGTGGGCCTACATTTGGGACAAGACCCAGATAAGACCTTAATAAAGTGGTACAGGGTGAGGGGATTATGCTGGCAGCAGTTGTTACCACTACTGGAAGGAAGAAGCAGGGCATGGCCCACACCTGACTTAGTGATCATACATGCTAGAAGAAATTATTTGGGGGACATCCCATGAGTGATGCTGACACACAAGATTTTAGTAGACATATAAATCATAAATTATTGAAGGCCCTATTGTGTACTCTTCACCTGGGTTTTCATTTCCCAGGTACAATTTGTTGGTTATGGATTATTCCCAGGAGGGTATGACAACATACAAGGGATGTTAAGTCAGTGAAAAGGGCCTGCAAGTGGGTAAATTGGAAAATGGCTGCCTGGGACGGGGGTGGAGGGGTTGTACATGGGGCATGAGGATATCTCACATGATGTACCAACTATGTACAGGGATGATGGAGTGCATATGTCAATAGTAGGCAACACGACTTTCAATGGGTACATATTGGAGACTATAGAATTTTGCCATGGGATCAGGGGGGTGCCCTTATCTCACTGCTGATAGCTTGGATACTGGCTAAAGTGGAAAAATAAGGGTCTCAGCTGGAAGGATGTTTGGGCATGGCAGGGAAGGGCCTATTATGGGGCAGTCCCCCAAGAGGGGGCAGGGCTGTGGATCAGGTTGAACACCTGAACCCAGAGAGGAGAACCAGGAGGGGTAAGAGGTATCTGGTCATTTACACCAAAGCCATAAAGATTGAGCAAAGATATAAATAAGTTTGAATGCTGACATGTGAATAAAGGTGCAATCCCTAGATATAAGGATGAAATATTATGTAACGAATTATGAAATGACATGGTGAAGGTTTTTAAAATGGTGTGAAAGTAAAAATGAAGTATCAAATAATCAGCTCAAATAAAGGTCAGTTTTGAACTAAGCAGATGTTGGACTGGTTGATTTCAGGGAGTTCCTATGAAAAAGAGGGTTGCCCAAGAGAGGACAACATAGACTGTCAAGGGCTCTCTGAAATATGAAGTAATTTTTACAGGGAAGGAACTGGTATGGGGGAATAGGTAGCAGAAGGTCTGGGTGGATCTAATGAAGGAAGTTGGGGGGCCAGTTTAAAGAAGATGAGGTCATGAGATGACAGACTGGACAGCACCAATTGACAGGGTTACAGATTAGTGGAGAAACAAGAAGGGGAAGGGATAGTGGGGGGGTAGAAGAGGGGCTGTAGAGAGGGAGAAGCCCACTTTTTCCTGCTATTTGCCAAAGGCTATGCCCACTCACCCTCCCGATAGTTAGAAGTGATAAGAATGTACATTGAGCAGAAGGGGGGATTCATGTCATAGGGTTGCCAACTGAGGGCAACAAGTATTAAGTTCACACAGAGTCATTGGGTGGCTGATGAGACCAACGGTGATGGGGGGACAATGGGGGGCCCCAGCCATAAAGCTTTTTGGGCAAGGCAGAGGAAGGCCCCCCATGGGGCAGTCACCCCAGAGGGGGCAAGGCTGGGGATCAAGTGGGACCCTTGAATCCAGGGAGGAGAACCTGGAGGGGGAATAGGTATCGAGTCATTTACACCAGAGCCATGAAGTTTGCGAAAAGATGTAAATAAGTTTGAATGCTGACATGTCAGTTTGCACATGTTTTAATTAACTTTCTTAATTGTGTAACTGATTAGTCAAATGTATGTTATGTCTAGTCCTCTTGTATTCAGTGTTTATACAGGACTTTGTTGTAAACGGAATTTATAGCCTAATAAATTATTGCCTGTTTAAAAATAAATTTTATCAAATAAAAATCAAAATTTGAATAAAGGGGCAACCCCAAGACATAAGGATGAAATAATATGTAAAAGATTATGCAATGACATGGTGATGGTTTTTAAAATGGTGTGAAAGTAAAAATGATGTATGTGGTAATCTGATCAGATAAAGGTCAGTTTTTAATCAAGCAGGTTTTGGGCTGGTTGATTTCAGGGAGTCCCTATGACAAGTGTTTTTCACTAATGAGCCAGTAACATACTGAGAAAGAATGTTATAACAACACATTAAATAAACACAGGTGCTATATTCAATAACAAAAAATAAGTGTTTTCACAATGAGATAATATGATGCACCTCAAAAAAAGCAGATCTGAGGAAATAATAATTGAGCTCACAACAAACCAATAACACTTTACAGTACAGTACAGTGTAAAGTATAGTGGTTTGCTTTTTTTCACCAAATCTATTAAAAACAATCTGTCACCAAACAGCTTTAAAAGTTATTTCCTAGGGGTATAAATATTTATAATGTGACTACATTTCTCATTATGCATGTCAAATTAACACACTACAATATAATGTAATAGCGAAATATTCTAAATTAATATGCAACACATGACAGGTCATTATTGCTCAGATAATGAATGCCTCCATGCAAATATGGATCTGGATTGTCTTCACTGACATCACTTTCACCAAATGCATCAGCTGAACAAGATGAAACATTAGGCTCATCCAAGTAAGGATCAATGTCCAGCATTTCTGTACTTTATGTATTGAATGAAGATGCTAACTTTCAGAGTATGTGTGAAATCCATGAATGACTGGGTATCTTTCATGCCTGTGTGGAGGGCCGATGGAAGCCAAAGAGCATTCCTTTCTCTCAAATTGAGTTACCCATGGTACAAACTGTGTGGGTTGTCCCAGACCTGCACACTCAGTCCTGTTTTACGTACATGCCTGTATGAATGGCAATGTCAGGGGCAGGGATGCACATCTGTGTGGCACACTGCTCATGCACCAAGGAGGTGCCGAAAAGGACAGCAGCAGAATTCCAGGAGCACCCCTATAGGAATGCTTGCCTGATTGCAAAAACATCCCCCATGAGCATTTTTGGATTTTATTTGGCCTATTCCAGAAAAACAAAATGTTTCCTCCCAGCTCTCTGAGTGGACATGGAGGACTGGTCCACTGCTACCAGAACATTATTTTCCTTTTGGAAAAATGCAGTTGCTCCTTCTACAAGGATAGTCATATAGTTCTTATTTTCCAAGTAAGGAGCTCTAGACAAACAAAGAAACAAAGAATTTGACAGCAGGTAAGTACTGCTTGGCCCACCTAGTCAGCCCATTTCCCTACCTAATGGATAAGCTGCAGATGCCAGTTAAACAACAGCCTACTTCTTCCTACCCCCCACTAGAATTGCTTTATGTCTGTTCCTTGCATTCTTGAATTCCCCCACTGTTTTGACTCTACGACCTCCTCAGTAAGGCCTTTCCATGCATCTACAACCCTCTCTGTGAAGAAATACTTCCTCACATTACCTCTGAGCCATCCCCCCTCTATCTTCAAATTGTGCCCCCTTGTTCTTGCACATCTCTTTTTCTGAAAGATGCTACCCTCTTGGACTTTGTTAATTCCCTTGAGCTATTTGAAAGTTTCGATCATGTCCCCCTCTATCTCCTTTCCTTGAGGCTATACATCTTAAGCTCCATTAGTCTTTCTTCATATGTCTTCTCCTGTAGCCCTGCACATTTTGGTTGCCCTCCTCTGAACAGTCTCCTCCTTGCCTATGTCTTTGCAAAGAGATGGGGTCTTCAGAACTCTACACAGTACTCCAGATGTGGTCTTACCAACTGTCTGTACAGAGGGCCAACAACTTCCTGTTTTCTACTTGTGATGCCTCTCCCTATACATCCCAGTATCCCCCCAGCCTTCCTTACTGCCTTCTCACATTGCTGGCCCACGTTTAGGTCATCTGATATGACTACCCCGAGGTCCCTTTCCATTTTTGTTGTTGCCAGTATCTCAGCCCCATTGTGTACTCTTCACCTGGGTTTTCATTTCCCAGGTACATTACTTTGCACTTCTTTGCATTGAATCTAAGTTGCCATACATTTGATTATTCCTTCAACCTTGCCAAGTCCATTTTCATCCTTTTCACCTCATCTCGCATATCAACACTGTTGCAGATCTTTGCGTCATCTGCAAAGAGACATACTTTCCCTTCCAGTCCCTCCGCAATGTCACTTATAAAGACATTAAAAAGGACCAGCCCCAGCACTGAACCCTGCTGTACCCCACTAGTACCCCCCCTTTTTTCACTGTGGACTCTCATTTATTATTACCCACAGTGTCCTGTTGTCCAGCCAATGTTTTACCCAGGCTACTACCCTGGGACCCACTCCCAGGCTGGCTAATTTGTTTATCAATCTTTTGTACGGGACTGTGTCAAATGCCTTGCCAAAGTCTAGGTAGGCCATGTCATCAGCCCCTCCCTGGTCTACTACTTTGGTACCCAGTCAAAGAAATCAATTAGATTTGTCTGACATGACCTTCCTGCTGTGAATCCATGCTGCCTTGGGTCTTGTGCCCCACTGGACTCTAGGTACTCAACAGTTCTTTCCTTCAGAAGTGATTCCATAATGTTCTCTACCACTGAGGTCAAATTGACAGGTCTGTAGTTTCTCGCCTCTGTCTTGCTCCCACTTTTATGAAAGGGAATCACATCCACCCTCCTCCAGTCCTCAGGTACCACACCATTCTCCCATGATTTATTAAAAAGGGTAGTCAGTGGTGTTACTAGTTCTTCCCTTAGTTCTTTTAGAATTCTGGGGTGAATCCCATCAGGCCCCATTGGTTTATCCACCTTCAGTTTTTCAAAGTTCTTTCAGAACCCTTTCTTCTGTGAAAGGACTAATATCAACCCCCCTATCCAGAGTGATTCTATTGACTGGATTAGGTATCTCCCCCTGCTTTTCCATTGTGAATACTGAGCAGAAGTATTCGTTCAGTGTCCCTGCTTTTTCACTGTCGCTCTCTGCCCAACCACCTTCCTCTTTATTCAGCCTCAGTATCCCTGCCTTAGTCTTTCTTTGTTCCCTAATGTACCTATAAAAGGTTTTATCCCCCTTCTTAACCAAGTTGGCTATATTTTCCTCAGTTTGGGCCTTTGCTATTCTGACTGTCTTCCCCACTTCCTCCTGCTTTAACTGGTACAGTTCTCTGTCCTGCTCCTTCTGTGTTTCCTTATACTTCCTGAATGCTATCTTTTCTCCCATACCATCCCTCACACTTTTTTTGAGAACCATAGTGTTTTTTTCTTTCATTTTGATTTGTTTATTTGCTTCACACAAAGGCTTGTTGCCTCTGTGATGGCAGTTTTGATGTTTCCCCATTGTTGCTCCACCCCACCTTCTTGCCTGTTTGCTAGTGTTTTTCTGATACACTCTCCCATTTTGACAAAATCAGCCCTCCTGAAGTCCAGTACCTTCACTTTTGTGTGGCTTGACTCTATAGCTTAGTTTGGTGGTTCCCAGATGGCTACCCACTTCAAGAGCAGAGATCCTTTCTCCATCCCCATTTGAGAGTACAAGGTCAAAGATTGCTTCCTCCCAAGTGGGTTCCAAAACTAGCTGTTTGAGGCATGCCCTCTGCAGGGCATCAGGAATGGCCCTGCTCTTGGATGTGGCTGAAGCAAATGTGCTCCAGTTAACATCTGGCATATTCAGGTCCCAATCAGCAATATGTCCCCTTTCTCTGCCATCCCAAGGATGCCTTCTGTCATTTCCTTGTCCATTTCATCCCCCTGAGACAGGGGTTGGTATTCAACCCCTGAGTGGATTGTGGAGCCATTTCTAGTCTCCAGGGTGACCCACAGTGCCTCCTCTCCTCCCTGTTTACCCTTTAGTGTTGTTGATTTGATCCTTTCCTGAACATAGAGAGCTACTCCTCCTTTTCTTCCCTCCCTGTTCCTTCTGTAGATTGTGTACCCTGTTATGTTGACATCCCAGCCATGTTTCTGTGACTGCCACAATATCCAGGCATCCCTCTTCCATCAAGGCCACCATTTCTTAAGTACAACCTCAAATAATTACAACCATTAACAAGGCAAATTTATAACAATGACAAGTAAATTCAATACATGACAAAAGCAAGAGTACAACATCAAACACACTGTTCTAGGAGGACTGCCATGTCCCACACTTCTCTGCTACAATCTGAGTAGGGGACCCACTCTGCACTGGCATTACTTTACCTGGAAGTGGGCTGGGTCATTCATCTCATTTTTAATGCTCAATGCCATGTCCTACTTCACCCGCAGCCACTTTACACTCCTCTCTGCACATGGATAAGGGGGGATTGGGTGTCTTAGATGGTGGCAAGTGCACCAGCATCTGTGGGTACAGAGTATCTGGGCCTTTTGGGGATCAGGCCTTAGCTGGTACCTTTCATATAGATACAGTACTTGGGTGCCTCTTGTGGTATCACAGGATCATGCTCTTATATTAAAACTACTGTTAACTTGTTTGGTGTTTGTTAATGAATTCTGGCCAAATAACATTAAGAAAATGTATTTACGTATCTTTTCTTTTTACATTAACAAATAAAACCAACAAAAGGACCACTATAAATAGATTATTCATAAAACTAAGAGAATCTCCTTTTCTAGGCCTACCATTACCTTGTTTTTTTTTGGGGGGGGAGGGTAGTATATAAAAGTATAAGGTTATAATGCCCTTACAGATAATCTTCTTTTTTACTTAATATACATAGGAGTAAGGACATGTAAAGTCGGGAAACTTTGCTTCACAAAATACTTTTTAAAGTTTCCTGGTGAAAACTAACAAAGTTCTTCATGTACTGACGTACCTGCTTTACTCAACAAAGATTATGCATACAATAGTTGCATTGTTCCAGTTTAGTTGCTGGTGATATGCCCCTTTCCATAGTTTTCACTGAGTTAAGTAGCACTTTGCTCATGAAGAACTATTTGAAGTTACTGGGCTCGATTCTCAAAGGTTAATGAAGATCTTGCACAACACATTGACACACTTTGTACCTGATTCTAAAAGGTTGTGTGCATTTGTAACATTTTCCCTTTTTGCCACAGCTTGTGCCAAATATTTGATGCAAATGCTGTAAAAATGTCCATGAAATTAGAAAAGCAAAAGCTGGTCTAACTCACAGAATGTGATGCACATGATTGAGACTCCCGATTGCCAGCCAGGGATTGCCATAAGTGCCATGTGCTATGTGTTCAGCCCCCCTCCCCCGGGCTTGTGGCATTCAAAACCTTTTGAGAATTGAACCCATTATATATAAATTATTCTTGTTTCAATCACATTAGCAGCACCCAATTACTGTGCCATTTCCAAATGCCCCCTTTCACCACACAGACCAATTTCATATATTTACCCCCACCCTGCTGCCATGCTCTGTAGAAAAACTCCTCCTCCCCCCAGCAAAGTTCATCACCAAAGTGAAGAAGGAAAGTACTGTGTTCCTATCCCCTTGCCATGTGACAGAAACCACTCACCCACCTCCTTTGATCTGGCTGGACCTTGACAATGACTCAAACTCTACACAGTCAAATCTACTCTGATACCTTCCTCCCTTGTTTCCCCTAAGTACCTGAAAACATCCTGTTGTGAAGGTCCTGCAAACAAAACAAATCTGTCTACCAGTGCAGAGCACCTGCTCTGTTCAGTGTAAGCATCAGTAATGGCAAGAATGAATAGATGGTAACATATTTTCTTATAGTAAACCTGATCTACTGATACACCATCCATTCATGTCAGTATCAATACCTACACGGAAGACAGTTGATGCTCTGTACTCAGAGATAGTTTTCTTCGCTGACAGGTGCTTCAAAACAGGCTATTTTTGGATGCCCAGAGGGTAAGATGGAGGTGAGGTCCAAATGAGGGTTGGGAGGGGGAAGTTTTAGTAGTCATTGGAGTGGGTGGCAGAAACCAGGGGCAAAGGTTCTGGTGTGCAGGTTTGTGGAAGGGAATATAATACATTACTTCACAAATATGTTTGCAGCAAACTATGCCATGAGGAGGAGGGATGTGGGTTCAGTAGAGGGAGGAAGCAGGTGGGGATGAAAATATAATGAAAAAATCCCACTTCCAAATTAGAAAAGGTCAGCAGCTCTAATCCAAAAAGCAAAGTTCGTGAAAAAACGTATTTTACAAATACAAAATGAAAGGATAAAAAGCCTAAGCTGCAACACAAAAAATAAATGAATAAACAAAACAGTTCTGCATTATACTAGTGCTTTATCAAAAGCAATTTTTTGGTGTGTACACAATGCATTTAAACAACATCACTAATTGGTTAAATATATTTAAATCTGTACAAAATGTGAGTAAACTGGAGGGTACAGCAAAAGTAGAGGGTTAAATAATCAATCACTCATTAAATTGCACTTGATTACATCAAACTGTAAATAAGCATTCCCTGTCATTCATAAAGAATGTGTGCATCACAAGTACAAAGATAAAATGTCACGTGCACACTCTGTTTTTATGAATGTTTGTTTTTCTATTCAGTATTCGCTGTTTATTTCTGGCACCCAGATTAATTAATTTATTTATTTATTAGCTTTTGATGACTGGGTAAGTGCATTATGCAATAACCCAGTCTATTTTCAGGCACAACCCAGGAAGGTACAAATACAGACTCACAAACAATCATAGGTAGCAAAGAAACAATCCTTAACATCGTACATCTTACAACAGATAAATAAATCAAAAGTGAGTAAACTGGTGGAGTATAAGTAGAGGATAGTAAGGAAGTGCTGGAATAACAGGTGAGGATAAAGAGGGGGGTGAATGGGTGGAAAAGGGAAAGGAAGAAGAGAAAGCTCTAAGTTAATACTTTTGTTCAGTGTTCATGCAGGAGAAGGGAAGGGCACTACCACCTTGGACTGGGAGGGTGGGGGGAAAGAGGCAATGGATGGAATGATTGAAGGAAGTAAAGTATTAGAGGGACTGAGGGCACTAAAAGTGGACAAGGTACCAGGGCCAGATGGTATCCACCCCAGGGTGCTGATGGAGATGGCAGAGGTGCTGGCAGAACTGCTGGAGGATCTGTTCAGCACCTCACTGGATACAGGATGAGTAGTTCAGGACTGAAGGATGGCCCATGTGGTACCGATACACATGAGCACCCCAAGGGATGATCTGGGCAATTATCGGCCAGTCAGTCTCACTTCTATAGTAGGCAAAAGTACGGAAACGATACTGAAGGAGAGGATGGTGTAATTTCTAGATGACTTATACCTCCAGGATGTGAGGCATCATGGGTTTGTATTGGGGAAGTATTGTCAAACTAACCTAATAAAATATTATGACTGGGTAACAAGAGAGCTGGATGGGGGCCATGCAGTAGATGTCCTCTACTTGAATTTCAGCAAGACCTTCAATTCAGTACCTCGTGGACAGCTTTGGGGGAAGCTAACTGGTGTGGAAGTGGGGGCTAAGATGGCAAACTGGATTACAAACTGGCTGAATAGGAGGCTACAATGGATGATGGTGGGAGGAGAATTCTCAACACCTAGACCAGTGATGAGTGGGGGTGCCTCTGAGCTTGGTGCTGGGCCCAGTGCTATTTGGTCTCTTCATCTCTGACATCACACATGGAGTGGTGAGTAGGGTGAATATGTTCACAGATGATACCAAAATGGGTGCAGTAGTGGACGAGGAGGATGGATGGAAGCAACTGCAGGGGGACCTAACCAAATTGGAGGAGTGTCAGAGAGATGGCAGCTGGGGTTCAATGCAAAGAAGTGTAAGGTTATGCACTTTGAGTGAAGAACCAAAGGAGATAATACTGGTTGGGGGTGAAGCTGTGAATCATTGAAGAGAAGGACCTAGGGGTGATGGGTTCTATGTAAAAATCGTGAGTTCAAAAACAGCGAGTACAAAATAGCGATACCAAGAATAGCGAGTTAAAGTATAGCGAGCGTCATAATAACTGAACAGCAAGTATAGCGAACTGTTTTCTATACCTGTAGCCTCTCATACTTTGTTTGCTATTGCTGTATCCACTCTGTTTATCTACCAATCACTTGAATTTGTTTCCTGTTTCTGCATAGTGATTGTTGCCTGGTAACCAGACCATAGTCCACCCATAGTCCTCTCCAATGTATACGTTCCATTGCATCAATGGCCCCCCTACCTTGTGTCGCTGTTTCTTGTGCTGGGTTTCAACCGAAATTACATCAGTTCATGCAAGAGATGTCTGTTGAATTTATCAAGAGTCAAAAGGGTAAGCCACTAGTTATTCATGAGGGCTACTTATATCGCTTGGATAAAGAAACTGCAAATAAGGTGTATTGGAGGTGTGTGGATGCTCATAAATTCAAATGTGTGGCCAGGCTCCACACAGTTGCAGACACTGTTTCAGCTGTCATTAAATAGCATAACCATGTTGCTGATTCTGGAGATGTTGCAGTGCATCAGGTTATGGCAGATATTTGTGCCAGAGCACGAACTACAGTCGAGAGCACATCACAGGTACTTGTGACATCCACTGCCCCTGTGCCTGATTCTGTAAGTGGACGTCTGCCTGAAATTCAATTAATGAAGTGTACAATTCAAAGAATTAGGCAACAAGAACATGTTGGCCCAGTAACTCCTACATGTGTGGAGGCTCTTGTAATTCCTAATGAGTTTGCTGTGCTTGGATCAGGTGAAAAATGTCTGCTTTATGATAGTGAATTAGAAACTGACAGAATTCTTGTAGTTGGCACTGAGGGTAACATTAGATTGCTGAAGGACAGTCCAGATTGGATGCTGGATGGTACCTTTAAGTCATGCCCATCACTATTTTTACAGTTATACACTATACATGCAATGCGTTCTGGACAGGTTATATCTGCAGTTTTCATCCTTATGTGCTCACTCACTGCAATTTCATACGTGCGCATCTTTAGGCAAATTAAGGCTATGTGTGGGGATAACAGCCCCTTTACAGCAATTATAGACTATGAAAGAGCTGCATGGAAGGGGCTCACTACTGTTTTCACAAGCACATGTGTCCGTGGTTGTTTTTTTCACTTTGCACAAGCTGAGTGGCATAAAATACAATAGTGCCATGAAGTGGAAAAAAGATACTGTAGCGACTCCAACTTTGCGCTACATCTAAGAATGCTGCTGTCTCTAGCTTTTGTCCCACCAGATGATGTTGTAAGTTCATTCAAGGAGCTCAGAGAGAATGAGTTCTTCATTTCAAATAAAGAGCTATTGCAACCAATCCTCGATTACTTTGAGGACACTTGGCTTAGAAGGCCAAAAGGACGTTCAAAGAGAAGACATGCAACGTTCCCAGTTGAGAACTGGAACTGTAATGCAGCTACTATACTGGGACTATCACGCACTAACAATGCAGTCAAGAGGTAGCATAGAGGTTTCAACTCCCGCCTCGGACCCAGCCATCCTAGTACTGTATATGGAAGCTCATAGAGTGTTTGATAGAAGAACAAAGCTTACTGAAATTATGCGAGCAGTTACTTGCTGGTAGAACTCGAGAGGACAAAGAGAAAATACAGAGACCAAAATGAGCGCATTGAGAAGATTGTGTGCCAATACGGTGAGAGATCTACCTATGACTACTTAAAAGGTCTTGCGTACAACTTCCAATATAAGATTTAACTTGACTTAGAAGAATCAGAGGAAAGCGATCAACATGTATTCAATAAAGGCTCTCTGGCAATTGCCATTTTTTTAAAAGCTTTTTTTGCTGTTTTAATGTGTCTCAGAATGGTCTCTGTATTTTGTATCTTTTATCTTTTACCAATGCAAGTTCCTTAATTTCTATGTGCTATTCAGTAGTGGGACTCGAGTCAGGCGTTGTGTTGCTCAATGTGCTATTCAGAAGTGCTCAGCGGCGGTAGTGGGACTCGAGAGATTTTCTGCTATTCAGAAGCTGTACGAGTCAATTTCATAGTCAAGTAGTTGCTGAGGTAGTGGGACTCGAGTGGTTTTCTGCTATTCAGAAGCTCTCAGCGATAGTGAGACTCGAGTGATTTTCTGCTATTCAGAAGCTGTATGAGTCAATTTCATAGTCAGGTAGTTGCTGCAGTAGTAGGACTCGAGTGAGGTTGCTGCTATTCTATTCAGAAGCTCTCAGCAGTAGTGATTTTCTCGATCGCTATTTTGACATGCAGAAGTCACTTTTAAGGAGGTTCGCTATGAATGATAATCGCTATTATTTCATTTGCTTTTCTTTACTCGCTATTATTTAGTTGCGATTCTTTAGTCGCTATTATCACAGGCTACCAGGGTGATGGTATCAGGGGAGCATGAACAAATCTGCCCTGTGCAGGAAAGTGGCAGCGAAGGTGCATAAGGTGCTAGGGTGTATAGCGAGGGGGTTCTCATCCAGGTGGAGGGAGATGATCTTGCCCCTCTACAGGTCACTGGTCATGCCAAACTTGGAGTACTGTGTGCAGTTTTGGAGGCCATACAAGAGGCAGGATATCAGGCACGAAATTGCCCGACTGTCCAGAGCTTTAAAGTAGCTCTGAAAACCTACTTTTTTAACAAAGCTTTTAATGATTGTTAATTATTTAATTTTAATCTTGTTCAAATCCTGTTTTAGATATTTATTGTCTTATGTCATTTGTAAAGGCAACCTGGTTTGAGAAAGGCACCTCAAATAAATAAAAATTGATTGATTGATTGATTGATTGATTGATCAAGCTACTGGAGGGAGTGCAGCAGAAGACAATGAGGATGTACAGGGAAAGGAGGGGGGAGAGACTATGAGAACAGGCTGGGGGAACTGAATATGTACATCCTGGAGGAGAGGAGGGATATGGGGACATGATTGGAGCGTTCTAGTATCTGAGGGGAATCAACAAGGATGGAGTCAACAGGGTTTTTGAACTGAAGAAGGGAAGGGACACTAGAGGGAATGGGCTAAGAATAGAGGGGGGAGATTTAGGAGGCAGATGAGGAGGCATTATGTCACAGAGAATGGAGTCAAAGTGGAATACCCTACCAGAGATGGTGATACCATGCAAAACTGTGGGTAGCTTTAAAAGGGCATGGTACAGAGAACAGGGGAGAGTATGGGTGGGTGAGGCTGAGAACTGCTGAGGGTAAACAAAAGGGGAGGAAGTGGGGCAGCTGTAACTTAGGGGAGCTAGCTGCAAACGTGAGCAGACACTGATAGACCAGGAGGCCTGTTTCTGCTGGCACATTCATATGTGCATATGCTAGTTAAATAACCAGCCACTTCATTAAATTGCAATTGACTGCATCACACTGTAAATCAGCATACCCTGTTATTCAAAAAGAATGTGTGCATCACAAGTACGAAGATAACATGTCATGCACACACTTTGTTTTTATGAATGCTAGTTTTTCTGCTTAGTATTCACTATATATTTCTGGCACCCCAGATGGTACAGAGCAACTAATTTTGCATCTGGGGAAAAAGGTCTCCATGGCTGATGAGACCTTGAAAAAGTTGAGGAGAGTTGGGCAAAGGCTGGGAAGGGACTGGCAGAAATCGGTCCTGGAGGGCGACAGTCTTAGGTTAATAGAACATTATGCAGTCTATCAATCAACAATCACCCATAAGAAGGCAGAATTCCTGTCCAGGGAGACTGCCACTGCACAAAGCAGACCAGCTCAGCTATTCTGAACTGTGGACACATTATGCAATCCAGTCTGTCTTCATGCTGGGGGAGCTTTTTCACAAGAGAAGTGTCATGAATTTGCTCAATTTTCTTTAGATAATGTTGCTTCCATTAGGTCAGAGATCAGCCAGTCCACCTCCAAGGGGTGCTCTGAAGGTCAGCAGGACATCAAAAGAGCCCATTTTTTGGGGATGGATTTCAGCCTGCTGGAATTCATTGACATTGTAAGAGTCATCCAGACTTTGAGGCCAACCCACTGTATTTTTAATCCAGTCCCCATGTGACTCCTAGTGGGTTGCATGGATGAGTTCAGCCCAATCCTTGCAGAGATAGTCTGGAGTTCATTGGAGATGGGGGTCTGTCCTGATCCCCTAAAGGAGGCGGTCATGCGACCACTCCTGAAAAAAAACCTCCCTTGGCCTGGATTATCCTTCTAACTACAGACCTGTTTCTAACCTGCTCTTTGTGAGTAAGATTATTGAAATGGTGGTTGCACTGCAGCTGGATGACCATCTTACCATCCATGATGTCTATGATTCTATCTAGTCCAGATTTATGAAGAGACATAGAATTGAGACTGCTCTTGTCTTGTGCTTAATGATCTCCTAATAGTGAGAGACCAGAGATCTCATTCTATCCTGGTTCTCCTTGATCTCTCTGCAGCATGTAACACTATGGACCATGGTGTGCTGCTGTAATGCCTGCAGATCGTATGTGGGCTATCGGGTACAGTCCTTAGATGATTAAGGTCTTTCCTCCAGGGTAGGACTCAAAGAATGGTCAGTGGGTTTTATTCCTCTGATGCTCTCCCCCATCCTGTCGGGTTCCACAGGGTTCCATTATTACATCCATATTGTTCACAGTGTACATGCTGACATTGGGAGACATTATTAGGTGGTATGGCTTGAGTTTTCATTGCTATGCAGGTGATACTCAGCAGTACCTGTCCTTTGTATCTGGGCAGGAGGATGCGATCTTGGTATTTAACAACTGTCTCTCTGAAATTCAGGACTGAATGAGTGCCAGCTGGCTGAGACTAAATCCAGAAAAGACTGAGGTATTGATGGTGGACCCAGACTGTTGGGCGTCCGGTATGCTGTTGGGGCAGTTATCTCGCCTTTGACTCAGTGATGCTCCACTAGGTGCCTCACATCATGTACATAATCTGGGCATTATTTTTGACAATGAGCTGACCTTGAAATCTCAGATGTTGGCAGTTGTCAAGTCCTCATTTTTTCATCTGAGGAATGTCCCCCGGGTGAAGCACGTGGTTCCTCTCAATGATCTTTCTACTTTGATCAATCCCTTTGTGACTATCCACCTTGACTATAGTAATGCCCTTTACTTTGGGCTTCCTGGTGTTGATATCTGCCACTTGCAGGTTGTGCAGAATGTGGCAGCCAGGCTTGTGATTGGTACTTCTAGAACCAGTCACATTACACCTATGCTTTGCAGATAGCACTGGCTGCCAGTACAGTGGTGGGTCACCTTCCAGGTCAGTTTACTGACTCACAAACCCTACATAACCAGGGACCCTTTGCCCCTACTGCCCCTCCCACCCACTTTGATCCACTAATGAGGGAATGCTAGAGATTCCCAAGGTGCATTTAAAGACATCAGGGTCTCGGTCTTATTCATATGTAGCCCCTACCCTGTGGAATTCTTTACCTCATCAGGTGAGAGATTTCCTGACTGTTCAAAGTTTCAAGTCAGCCCTTAAAACCTATCTGTTTAGGATAGTGTTCTCTGATCATGTTAGCTGATAGTTTGAGCCATTAATGTTATGCTGCTGTTTGGAAATGTATTATGTACCAATATTTTAACTGGATTTTATAAAATATTAATGTTGTATTTGATCGGTTTTATTTTGTACAACATCTTGGCTTTGAAAGGTGGTTTATAAATACAGTTATTACTCATCATTATTATCATTACATACCAAATTGATTTTGTTTGGTGGCAAGGTGGCATTTAAATATGTCACAGAGAGTGGGGGAGGGGTTCTAACATGATTAAACAATTTTCTTTAAATAACTAAAACAAGGTTGGTGTAGTGTAGTGCGTTTAGCCACTTGGAACTTCATGAAGCTTCATGAACTATGACATTCGCAACTTCACATGAACTTCACTAATAAAGCAGAACTTCCCAACAACTCAACATAGGTATACATTTTATGAATACTACAGGCCACTGAAGAGTCAATTTGCATATTGACTGTATTCAGATCCTGACAAGAATGATGTATGCAGTATTCAATGTCTAATGAGATCCAGCAATGAATGTTGATGCCTGACACTTGAAATTAAGAAAATTGTAGACAGAAAAAAACTCATATGAAGGTTAACAAAAGTTTACTTTAACTTATGCACAAATGACACAATAAATACCATTGGTCAGATAGATTCCAGTAGATAAACTGAGAAACACTAACTGCATTTGAGCATCTAGATATGCCTGGACAACTGTCTTCTTACCAGGAGAATCACTGAGTACTGTGGGTAGTAGAGTAGTTAGGGAATACTTGCAAATTATTACTGTACCTGTTTGAACAGCATATATATTTAATCCCAGCTTCAAAAATACAGTACAGGATGGAAATCATAGCCCTAGAGTCGCTTTCAGCTTTAAATCATATTTTGACAATGTTTGATGAATGGAATTACTAAATTTCAAAATAGTTTCAAAAATAAGAACCTACTAGAGTCTAAATGGGTTTTATGGGGGTTCATCAGTTACTATACTGAACAGAAAACAAGGGTTGTTACTAGTGTATATCATTTATGCTTAGTTATTGTGAAGAACAACAGGCACCACCATCATCTGTATATAAAGAACCAGCTAGTGACATAGGTTCTTATTTTTATTTAGCTGCTTTTACATTGTTATCTCATAGTGTTATACTTTTCAGCTCATTATTGTTTGAACTTTGATTTATTGCCCAAATTAAATGATTTTATGAACCATACTATCATGTTCCATACTATGTACTATTCAACTATGTATTCTTCTTTTAGAGACATTTGATAAAAACTGTAAAGCAACAACAATAACCAAAAAAATAAGCCATTACATAAGGTCTACAATAAGCTTGAGGAATGAGCATTACCTGTAGAGACTAAAGACTCCAGGGTTACAGAAAAAGTTGAAAATATAACAATGGCCGACTTGTTATATAAGAATCAGTTTTAAATGAAAGTGCTCTCTAAGTAGATGGGCTAATCATAATAACAAAAATAATAATCTTGTTATTCACATAAATGAAGAGTTTAAACTTAATGTTACTTACCAAAACTATGACAGCACAATTAGGGTTTGTAGAAGAGAAATTAAATGAATACGTGGCTACACCTTTAGTGCTGGATGTAGTAGAATAAAAACATGGAACTTTCTGTGAATCTTCATCTGGAATGGAGAATCCATCCATACTCATAGATGATCCCAAGCAGCGAGTGATGTCTAGCAAGAATTGTCCTGATGAACAGGACAGTGGTGTCATCAGTAGTAATGTTTTGTAATCTAGATGCACATAAAAAACATTAATAAGACTCAAAAGAACACTCATGCATATATACAATTAAAACTTTTTTTATTAATGTTTTGCTCCTAAAGGACTCTTTCTTTCCCTCACTTTCTGACCCTTTATAGGACAGAGTTAAATTACTCTACTCAGCTTTGCATCTTTAACACATGTACTTTATTTGGTACTGATTCAAAACCTATGTATTAAAAATGCATTATCTAGTAAGAAATGGTATATTGCTTTGTAGACTCACTGCCTTCAGTCAATGCAGTTGCAGTCAGTAAAAATAGTATACTCAGAACTGATGTGTTTTATCAAAAGGTGTTTTTTCTTTATAATGTTCTTTATTGGTATGTCACATCAAATAAAACGTTGCTGTACACTGTATTCAGCCCAGTTTTCAGTTCATACCGGTCATTTGCAGCACAAAACAAAATCTTCTCCAATATAACAAATGGATTTTATAACTATTTTCTACACCCATGAGTGTAATTAATGTGTACGTGTTCACTCTGACAGAATTTCTGAAAATATAAATAAATTCAGTTGGATATCCTATAATTATTATTATCGCTTTATTGCCAATAACTAAGGACATTTATATAGAAACAGGATTCTTGTCCTTTGGACTTCACTTGCTCCTTCTACTAGTCTACATAAAATATGTACGCTCCTTTTTTGTGATATTATAATCATTTCTTATCAATCATTTCAGGTCGCTCCTGAAAAAGGGACATTCTGTCTTAGTGGACCTACCCTGTTACCAAAATTCAAATAAATAATTTCCACAGCAACCTATTGTGGCTCATGCTCATAGGATTTTAACCTTTCATGTAGACAGACAACAGTGCATATTAAGTCTGATGGTCAGTGATTCTCTTTTTAATACGCTGTCCTTTGTATGTTAATACTACCTCTGCATCACTCTTATTGTTGTCACAGTGGAAACATGGGGATTCATAGGGCATTAGAACTATGAAGAGAAGATGAACAGATTCAATACCCAGAGAATGTGAGACAATCATACAGCCAACACAGCAGTCCCAGCAGTGTTGCACTGTGATAATATTATTGATTGATGTTGATCAAGCATTTCATGTGAATCATATGAAAATATAAGCCAGAAGGTAAAATACCCATGTAGGCTAATAATTTTTCAATGGTCATACCTCACTCTACTACACTTTCTAAGGTATTTGTTCAGATGTCTTTTAAAGGTATCCATTCAATTACAATTTAATATGTTCTATGGTAATTTAGTCCAGACTTTCCCTATTCTCTGCGTGTACCAAAAACCCCTCAATATTGTCCAAAAATATCCCCTTTCAACTGCAAGTTATTTCTCTGGTAGCATGTGATGAATCCTTCAATAGTAGACCCTGACTGTCCCATAGACTCTTGATTTTAAAAGCCTTAAAAGTTAAACAGAGGTTGTTGTTTAACCAGGTATAGCACACTAAGCTGAAAGCTTTTTTACAGGAGCGACCTGGGAGCACAATACTGTGGATACAATACAATACAATACTGGGAGCGAAAAAAGGTCTGTACTTAGTCTGCAAAGTTCCAAGGAGTATAAATTCAGCCTCTCTCAATTTTGTGCATATGATGCCCCCTGCCATTCCCTTGACTATTATGATTGCCTTTTTTTAACTACATTCAACTTTTTAAATCAAAACTTATTCTGTGGTAACCAGAAGTGACTGCAATACTCCTTATGTGTCCTTACAATAGCCCTATACAGTGGCATTAACCCCTCCATATCCCTATGTGCTATGCATCCGTTAATGTAGTCTAAAATGGAGGAGGCAGTATAGCGCAGTGGTCTAATGCTCTGAGCTGCAAATCTGGTGACATCCAGCAGACCAGACCTGGGTTTGAATCCCACAGCTTCCACTTGCATACTGTGTGACCCTGAGCAAGTCACTTGTGCTCCCAGATCACTCCTGTAAAAAAAGCTTTCAGCTTAGTGTGCTATACCTGGTTAAACAACTAAATTAAAATTAAAAAAATGTTATGACTTTTTTGTCAGTTGATTGCATTGCTTTTCAAAAGTTAAATCCTTTGTTAGTAGAATGCCCATATCCTTTTCTATTTTTTTATCTCTTTGGCAAGAGTTTATACCAAGCTTTTGTGTGCATTTGCCCCTCGTGAATCACAACACACATCAAAATTAAAGTAAAGCTGCTGTATCTTTGCCCAGTTTTTCATGTCAATCAATTATCTTCCTAGCTACTCTGTATCCACATCTTTGCTTTCCACAGCCCCTACTTTAGCATAATTGGCAGATTTTGCCATCAGATGTTCTCTGATATTTACATGGATTATACATGTGTCACAAATGCACTCAGCAGGTCAGGCCCTCTGCTGCCACAGTGCCAACCTCAGAGCACAAGAGTGTGACGAGGTAACAGACAGAGTAACCCTCCTGTCTGCTTGTGGGTCTGAATCACCTTTAGTCTCACGTTCTGGGGGGATTCAAACTGTGAACCTTATGCTAGCATACCCAAATGTACAGGCTCAGATAGTATTCTCTTCAGGGGATGCAGTATATCTTTCACCTAAGGGCACCTAACCATGTATCCAAAATGAACCCTTAAAACTCTATAAAAGACCTTAGGTATATTCTTAATTTTTTACTCAAGTTCAGTAATACCATCAAACTTTTCAGAACAGCTGTCAAACTTAACCGTCTATACGTCACATGCAAAAAAAGAACTTGGAGACACACCCAGGCTCTATCTTTCAAATAATATGTTTACTAATAATGGATCAAAATATGTAAAAAATAAACACAGAACACTATATCAAAAAGCATACAATCCTTTAAAAGAAAACAAAGTAAACTACAGACAAACTCCTACCAACGTTTCTACAGTCCCAAGATGGAGATATACCAAATCAGTTTAGACACAGTATAGTTTAAAATGTATCTCTCCACACCCATTCTATGAGTCATCTAGCTCCTCCTTTTAGAAAATAAAAAGATACAAACATGATGTCCTATCAGGAGGTATTTTTTTTTTGAAAATTCTGTTTATTAGAGTTTTCCAACACAAACATAGGAAAAAAGAAGGAACATGATATACACTACATTGGACAGTAGACTGAAAACAAAACACAAATACTGATAGACATGCACAAAAAAAACTGAATACCCTTGGTTATTTCATTGATACATTATCCTAATTCAAATTATAATAGTGTGATCAAGTGTGCAGGACCATCTCCAAACCCCAATGCATTATGAGCTCCATCCCTCCCTGCCTAACACTTCACGCCATCAGACATGGAGGAAAATCCTCCGAGTTCGCGCTGTGCCTAATATACCGGGAGGGAGCTAGGACACATCAGAGAGAAGCCCCAATAAACAGTTGTACATTCAGAATGTCCCACCCCCCAGGTGGGGGTACCCGTATTCTATCCATGCAGTCTCATTTCCCCTAGACGTCCCATCCCGAACGGAGCATTATATTTTCAGAAATGCTCAGAGTTTCCAAGAACAGGGCCCATTCCCTCATAAACCTCTCCTCCCCACCTCTAACTGCCCAAGTAAACCTCTCCAGGGCCAGTGACCTCATAACCAACCTCCTCCAGTCTACCATTGTAGGTCCATTTCCAGTAACCCAAGTGTTCTGAATGTAGTGCCTAGCCAGCACAAACACAACTCTGGCCCATCTAGGTAACACTTGCAATTCCTCCTCTCCTGCTTTCCTTTCCACCCCAAACAGACAGATCAGGGGATCATGGGACAGACGGCCCCCCACCCCCCTATTTACCTCCTGTACTACCTTCCCCCAAAACTTAACCAGAACTGGGCATGTCCAGAAACAATGATAAAAAGTGCCTAGAGCCCTGCCACATCGCTTACAGATCGGCGATACCCCAGGGCATACCCGATGTACTGCAACTGGTGGCCAATACATTCTGTGCAGGAATTTTAAAACGGCCTCCTTAAATTTATTACATATCATGATTCCCTCAGGCATTCCCAATACCAGCTCCCAATTACTTTCTAATATCAGCAGACCCAAATCCCTCTCCCATAGGGCTTTTGTGGGGCCTGTCAGATCTGGCAAATTTAACTTGCTTTGCTTAGTGACCTTTCCAATGAACCCTTTTAAGTCCTTCTTGGCCTGACTTAGCACCTGCTCTATTCTGTTTGGGCACAATCCCACACTCCCCCCCTTGCTCAACCCCCTAACATACGACCTCACCTGGGGTACCTGTATAAATGTGAAGCCCCTACTTTTATCTCTCCTCTAACCTTATTAAACTCTCTCAGCTCCCCCTTTTCCAGCAAGGTTCCTACACACACCACACCTCCTTTCTCCCATTCCAGAAACCCCTTGTCCTCCATTCCTGGGACAAAAAATGGATTCCTTGCAACTGGAAGCAGGATTGTCTCCCTCTGGACTGCCCTCTCACCTCCATGAGTGGTCCCATGCCTCCAACGTCTCCCGCACCAATGGATTAACCTTCCCCATTCTTCTATATGTCTGTAGCCCCTACTATGTAGGTACGCTTGATATCCACTGGGACCCTTCTTGTTCCAGCCCCACCCAGCTAGCTACCTCCGACCTGTGATCCAATCCACTACGCTCTAAGTTGCACTGACCTGTAATACGCACCCAGGTCTGGAAAGTTAAGCCCTCCCTAGATCTATCCATCTTAAGTCTTGCCAGACTTATTCTGGGTTTTCCTCACCATATGAATTCCACAAACCCTTTCTCCAATCTTTAACAACCTGCTCTTAATCTCACCTGCAGCATTTGCATCAGGTATAATATCAGAGGTATAATGTTATTTTAATGAGATTAATCCTCCCAATCCAGGATATGGGCAGGTGTACCCACCTTTTCAGATCTGCCAGTATCACCTTACTTAGTGGGTGATAGTTCAACTTGTACAATTCTTCCCACTTCCGCCCAATATGCAACCCTAGATACTTGAAGTCAGTCTTAACCACACTAAAACCTCTCTGCTGCACCTCCAGACTGATATCTGTGAATTCCATTATTTCAGACTTCTTGACATTAATCTTGCACCCAGAAAAAACAGAAAATGTTCCAATAATATCCATCAGGTGCGTAAGAGTCCCCATGTCCCCTAAAAACAGAAGCATATAGTCGGCGTAAGTGCCACCTATGTTCTCTCCCTTCCCCATCCCTTACTCCCACCATGCCCTCATGACGGCGTATCGCTGACACCAGGGGTTCAATCGCTAGGGCAAACAATAGGGTGAGAGCGGGCACACCTTGTCTAGTTCCTTTCCTAATTCAAACTTTTCAGAGAAACAACCGCTCACCATTACTCGTGCACAGGGTTTCAAGTACATGGCTCTAACCCACCCTATAAATGAATCCCTAGACCAAGTCCATTACCTCAAAGAGGTAATCCCATTCCACTCTATCAAATGCTTTCTCCATGTCCATAGAGAGTACCCCCATCCAGGATCCAGCCTGTCCTGCCCGCCAGATAACATTTAACAATCTCCACACATTATGATAGGATTGCCGTCCCTTAATAAATCTGGTCTGGTCTGGGTGGACTACGTCCGGCCAAAAATTCTCCAGCCTCGAGGCCAGAACTTTAGCCAAAATCTTCATATCCACACTGAGAAGAGATATCGGCCGATAGGCTGAACACTCCGACCCCTGCTGCCCACTCTTATGGATCAAACAAATATTGACCTCATAGCACGAATCAGGCAATGTTGGAACCTGTCCCTCCTCTCCTCCCCCAAATATTTCCTTCAGCACATCTGCCACTGACTCCCCCAAGATCCTGTAGTACTCAACGGGAAATCCATCTGGACCGCAGGCTTTTCCCTCCTGCAGTTTCTGCATGGCCCTTAATATCTCCACTCGTGATATAGGCCAGTTCAATATCTCCTTTTGTTCATCTGACATCCTCAGTATGGGTACCCCATCCAAGAATTCCTGGGTCTCCTTTTCCAGTCCAACTTGCTCTGCCCTGTATAATTTTTTGTAAAAATTTGCAAAACACCCTGCTGTATCCTTAGACCTGGTCATAAATTGCCCCTCCCCCTCCCCTTTGATTTGCTGAATCCTAGTTGGACACCTCCCCCCTTTTATCAGTCTTACCAACATGGGACCGGGCTTATTTCCCCATTCAAAGACTCTACTCTGACAACCAAACCACGCCTTCCCTGCTTCCCCTCTCAAGAGAGAATTTAAAACTTCCCTCGCTGTTGTCAGCAACTTCCGGGCTTCCCCTTTTCTCCTCCTCCCACCCACTTTTCCAGCTCCTTAACTTGCCTTTCCAGTTCTATCCTCTTATTCCTTTTCTGCTTCTTGATTTTACCTGCATACGCCATTATGGCCCCTCTTATGTAGGCCTTGCCTGCCTCCCAGAGGGTGCCCGTGGTAACATCTCCCGTATCATTCGTCTCTATATAATACCGTCATTGTTCTATCAGATGTTCTTTAAATGCTTGGTCCTTGGCCAAATACATAGGGAATTTCCAAATTGGTGGGTGTCTCTCCCCCCCTCCTCCTGTAAATCTCAGTACCAGCATAGCATGATCTGAAATAAGAATGGGACTGTGGCTAATTTCTTTTATTCTCCCCATCCAGCTCCTGGGTAAAAATATATAATCTAATCGGGACCACGTTTTGTGAGGGTTGGAGTAAAATTTGTACTCCCGTTCAATGGGGTTGGTGGCCCTTCAGCAATCCACCATGTCTAAGTCTGCTATGCCTACTTGCCACTGGCCCATAGCCTCTGTTACCCTCCCTTTCCCTGCCGAATGATTCATCCTCGCATCCATCACCCAGTTGAAATCTCCCCCCATAATCAGACCAGGAAATTGTTCTTTAACAAGCAAGCCAAGCAAAGAGGAGTAAAACTCTGGGTCATATGCTGCCGGTGCATATATGCACCCAAACGTGAGTGTTTCACTTTGCCAGACCCCCATAACAAAGACATATCTACCCTCCCTGGGATCTCTCACTACCCTCTTTACCTCAAACAACAGGTTTTTATGCAGGAGTATTGCCACCCTCCTTTTATGAGATGAATAGGAAGCCGCGATACACTTCCCCACCCAATTTCGAACCAACTTGGCATGCTCCAGGTCTGTCAAATAGGTCTCCTGTAGCAAAGCCACTTGTGCCCCCCATGCCTCAATGCAGTCAAAAGTGCGATCCTCTTTACTGGGCTTGCTATGCCTTTTACATTCCACGATATAACATTTAGGTCCCCCATCTCACCTCAGAGTATATTTCATTTGTTTGAGCATTGCTATTTGTCCTTATTTTATAAGTACCAAGGGTGCCCCAAGTCTCACAGGCACACATTCATCTTTCCCCTTGAATTCCACACACTCGGCCACCTTCCCATAGATATAACCAGGTTACTATCCTACTAACAAACACTGTAAGACATACATCAATTTTAACATTCAAAACTATCCCACCCCACCTTTTCCCTCCCCACACCCCTCCTCCCTTCCTCCCCTTCCCAGCCTTTTGATTAATTTTCCTTAACCAGCCCCCCACATTTACACTAATGCTAACATAGCACAAGTGCATGTTGAGAAATATAAAAAACAACAATACATAACCACCATTCTCTTCCACAACTGAGATGCGTGTCCCACCCCGGCCCCAGTTCTTCCTTCGAGAGCTTATCTACCCCTAAGGAACCCATAATGCTCTGTCTGTTTGGGTCAGAATCATTCCCCCTTGACCTTACTTCAAGGGTCTCCTACACTTCCCAAGTCCCAACCATCTCCCTGTCACCGCCAATTACCCATTTCTTTTCACTCTATCCCTTGAGCCTGCCCTCCCCACCACCCTCCTCCTCCTCCTCTTTCTCTTCACACTAAGCCACCCCTTTAATCCCATTCATTACACCCCAAACCTCCCCCCCCTTTCCAGAGCCAGCGGCCGGGGGTATGCCAGATTTACTAATGCTTTCACTCATCCGGCCTAGAACAAGGTCTCCCCAGCACATTCTTTGGAATTTGCTCATTCCTCCACTTCTCCTACATCTCATTGGACCCCTCCACTCCCTCATATGAATCTCGACTATCTAACCTAGTCTAGGCCCAGTGTGTATCCAACCCTTCTTCCCATGGTTGATCCCCTATGCCTCTTATCCTCCACACTGGCACATCCTCTTTCCTCTCTCGAACCCACCCCACTACTCTTTGCCATCCTTCCCCTTTCCTATCGCGCCCCCCCGAGCCGTTGCTCAGCAGCATCCGGTGTCATGCTCCTCGTACCCAGAGTCCAATAATCTGCATCCGAGAGGAGAAAGGCACGGTGGGGGCTAGGCCGTGCCATCATATATACACGCAGAGCCCTCCCCCACTCCTACCTATAGGCCACATCACTCCTCGGCAACTTTACAGTCATCAGTCCACTGGGCTACCAGCAGTCCTTCCATAGCTCACAAGGCAGGCAGGGTGTAAGCATGCATCTCAGTTTGTTCTCCAAATTAATCACCCCTTCCTAGACCAGATTTCACGACTCTCAGAAGGCCTTCTCGAGTGTCCACTTCTAAATAACAAAGTGCAACGGCGCCACTCAGAACAGTTTAAAACTTCTATGATACGAGAAGGAACCAAATAACTGGAAACACCAGAGAATTACACAGCCAAGTCAACAAGAGTTTCTTCTGTTCTGCTTTCCACCTCTGACCCTCTCCATGGTCATCACTCAGCTCACTTTCCTTTTCAAGCTCTTGATGAACTCTTCTGCCTTCTCAAGTTCCCAAAATGAGTAGGTCATCCCTTCATGTTTAATTCGAAGTGTACCAGGGTAGGTCAGAAAACTTTCAACCTTCAGATTTCTTAATTGGATCATTACCCCATTAAAAGCTCTCCTCTTTTTAAGCAGCCAGGTTGAATAATCTTGCGATAGGAACAGCCTATGGTCTTCGTAGGACAGAGACCCCCTGGACTTATACGCCTTCAATATTGCTTCTCGGTCCTGAAAATTGTGAAATCTCATGATGATCTGACGTGGGGGCTGATCCGCAGGAGGCCGCGGCACCACCACCCGGTGGGCTCATTCCAATTTGACCCTGCCATTTTTAATCTTCAATCCCAATAACTCGGGAAGCACTTTGTTGCAGAATTCTAAGGCATTGTTCCCCTACAGTCCCTCAGGGAGCCCTCTGAGGCGCAAATTCAGCCTACAATGATAATTTTCTTGATAGTCGTAGGCCTCTTTGAACTCCTCCAGCTCTCTCTGTAACAAGCGAACTTGCTCAGGGACCATTAGCACCCCATCTTCCAACCTGGAGATCCTTTCCTCCGCCTCCGCTAGTCGAGAGCTCTGGTGTGACTGCTGCTCCAAAACCTCTTGAAGTTTGCCTTCTAATTTATCTTCTAACTTTATTAGCCATGGCTCTAGGGCTGCGATCACCTGCCCAGTCAATTCCTTGCCTAAGGCTACCACTTCCACTGCAGAGAGTGAGACCAGGCCTGAGTTCTCCCCTCCAGATCCCGCCATCACCTTTTTGCTTGCCTTGCCGGTCGAACTCTGACTCTCAGAGGGCATGGGTGTCAGGTATTCATCCATATTACTATCCGACACCGATTACCACCTTTTTATTACTCCGGGGCAGAAAAACTCCTTATTTAATCTTTTAAATACTGGTTGACCTGGCGGAGCGAGCGGGAGACACGTCTTCCCAGTTAGCCACTCATTAGCACCCCCCAGGAGGTATTTTAAATAGTGTGACTTCAGTAAAAACTAATTTCCCAAATTATGACAGTCTTTAATTTCCCAGTTCCTTCTCCCCATGCATTTCAAAGGGGTTTTATAGCTTTTTAACACCAGTTGATATTAAATGTTCTTCCTTTTAAGACGTCATAAAAGTTTAGGATCTCCATCCTCTGGCAGACTCATAAAGTCCCATTTTGTTTCCACTTCAAAGAAGCAACAGGTCATAAAATGAAATGTCTCAAGAAAGTTAATTACATTACAGAGATCTCTTGGTCAATTATATATCCTGTCATTTCAGAGAAACCTGGGGGTGGGGGCACCCATGGAACACTGTGACAATCACGCACTATATTTTTATATTACAAATGTCATACTGCAATCATAACCAGCTGGCCAAGCAGAACAATGTACATTAAAAAGAGTGGTCCCAAGGACTGATACCTGTAGCACTCTGCTCAAAACCTCTCCCACTCAAATAGGTGATGATTTAAAGATACTCATTGTTTTCTTTCCATCAGGTAGAGTTCCACCCAACTCACTAATCTGATGTTGTTTCCCATTGCAAGTAGTTTGACTATTAGTTTGTTATGTGGAACACTGTCAAAGGCCTTGCTAAAGTCCAAAAATATTGGATTAACAGGTTAGTTATTAAAATGATCATGGTCCTTGCTAACTTTTCCAAAGAAGTTAATTTCATTTGTTTGACATGATTTACCCTTTGTGAAACCACGTTGAGTCTTATCCACCAGATCTTTAAGTACATATTTTTCCATTTCTTTAATGCTGTCTAGAAACTGTCCATTGAGAAGTCAAACTCACAGATCTGTAGTTTGTATAATTTTATTTTGTTCCTTTTTTGAATAATTGTATAATCATGACCTCCCTCCATCACTTTACAACATGTCCCTTATCCACCAATGTTTAAAATGCTTAAACAAGCATTTGTCAATGCCGAACGTTCGCTTGCAGGTATTTGCAGTGGTATTTGGCACTTGGACATGGCTTAAAAAAAATCAGTGACAAAGAAGTACAAGCATTTGTCAGTGCCAAATGTTGCTTGCTTCTATGTGCTGTTTAGGTATTTGGAAGTCATTGGAGTGCAAATATTGAAAATTAGTGAACTTACGAGCGTGCGTAGGAACTGCGCAACGCACGCTCGCAAAACAGTCATTTTTAGGAATTTTTTCACCAAATTTTCAACATAGCCATTTTAAGACCTCTGCTAATGAACAGTGTCACTGTGATTTTCTTAATGTGTCCCATACATTGATTTCGCACACCGACTGCACCATTGTGCGCTACATGGGCGGAAACACGTTTTGGGCAGGATGTGAAAAATGACAGCTGTACTGCTCATAAGGAGGTGTGGTAAAATGGCAATGTTGAAAATCTGGAGTGAAAATATTGAAAATTGCAAAACTTACTGACATATAGAGAACTGCGCAGCGTATGCTCGTAAAACAGTCATTTTTAGGAATTTTTTCACCAAATTTTCAACATAGCCATTTTAAGACCTCTGCTCATGGACAGTGTCACTGTGATTTTCTTAATGTGTCCCATACATTGATTTTGCACACCGACTGCGCCATTCTGCTCTACATGGGCGGAAACACGTTTTGGGTGAGATGTGAAAATTGACAGCTGCACTACTCATAAGAAGGTGTGGTAAAGTGGCAATGTTGAAAATCTGGAGTAAAAATATTGAAAATTTGCGAACTTATGAGCCTGCGTAGGAACTGCGCAACACACGCTCGTAAAATGGTCATTTTTAGGAATGTTTCCACCAAATTTTCAAAATAGGCTTTTTGAGAGCCCACCTTATGAACGCTGGCACTGTCATTGTGTTAATTGGGCCTGAAAGGTGATTTTGTGCAGTGACTGTGAAATCACCCTTCGGGCCCTAATAACGCCATGACAGTGACAGAATTCATGAGAAAGGGTCCCAAAAACCCCATATTGAAAATTTTGTGCAAAAATTCCAAAAAATGCCTAAGATATGCAACCAAGTTGAAAAAAAACCATCTAGCCCATTATACAGCTTACCAGCATTTCCTCAGTTCGCGGTTGGCTTTGAAGAGTGCAGACGTGTTCCCCGTCCAGCGATGATCGTCGCACCAAGCTCCTGAGTAAGTATGGGGTGAGCAGGGGTATGGGGAGGCAGGGTGCGTAGGGTGGGTGGGTTGTGGGAGAGGGGTGGAGACTGCGTGGACCATTTTTAATTTACAGTTTTTTTTTTTTCTAAATTGACGGCTCGGGACATTTGCCACGCTAGGGTGGGCTCCCAGTGTGGCAGCAGGGAAAGTTGTTTGGAGAGAGGTGGAGCTGACAGGGAATTGGGCCCCCCCATTGGCTGACGATGCAGGACGTTTGCCATGCTGGGGTGGGCTCCCAGCGTGGCACCAAAGATTTGGGGGGGGGCGTGATGCACTGCCAGCACACAGCGGTGGTTTTCTTTGAAGAGAAGACCACCGCTGTCATACACAGCACCACATCGATTGGTGCAGGACCACCACACCTGCTCAACAGAGCAGGGGATTGCACAGGACAGGCACACCTCCAAAGTGTCCCATTCTCCCAAGACGTTCCTTGCGCATGCGCGCAAGTGAACGTAAAAATGTTTAAACATTTTCTGTTATTGGTTCTGCCAGTTCCTCTGCCAGCTCTCTAAGCGCTCTCAGGTGTATCCCATCAGGCCTCAGTAATTTCATAAGATTGACTCCCTGTAATCTTGACTTTACCTCCTCAATTTTAATTTTTAATTTTGGACCAGACTCCTGTATTGAATATATAACCAGTTATTGTCTATTTTTTCTCTAGACTCTGCAAAAGTAGTCATTAAAGATATCTGCCATATCCAGTTTGGTACTTAGAATTTTGTCAATATGTACCACAGAACCCACTTGCCTATGTTCCTGTCTTTTTCCATTTACATAATCATAGAACACTTTATAATTATCTTTAATGTTGCTCATCATGTTAAGCTCAGGTTAGCACTTTGATTTTCTCATAGGTCTCTTGCATTCTTTAACTGTTTTCTTATGTGCTTTCTGTAAGGTTTGTGTATTAACTTTCTGATTTATTTTTTGCTTCTTCTTAATTATTTCTTTATAGTGCAGTTCAGCCACTTTGGTATTCTACTATTACTGTTATACTTGCTTTTTCCCCAGCACAAACGTTTCCACTACCTCCATTATTTTTACTTTCAAGGTTTCCCATCTATCTTCCAAAGTTTATTTACTGAATAATGCCTTCCAGTTCATCTTCTTAGATTTTCATTCATGCTCTGAAATCAGCCTTGTAGAAGTGTTTGATTTTAGTTAAATCATTGTCTTTAATTCTACATTTTTAATCCTAAAGGTGACCATATCATAACCACTGCCACATAATGGTTCTGTGACCCTACAACCTTTAGTTTGATCCACCATGTTACTTAAAACCAGGTCCAAAATGTGTTTCTCCCATTTCAGTTTGATCTACATACTGTTTGAGGTTTAATAATGTTAATGTTTCCAACAATTGTCTTTCTAGCATGGTTTTATCCTCTTTCTTCTCCCAGTTTTTTTCTGACAGGTTAAAATTGCCAACAAGTATAAGGTTTTCCTCCTTTTCCACACTGCTAATAAGAGATAAAAGCTTCTTATTTAAGACAGCCTCCTGAGCTGGTGGTCCATAAGCTATTCCCATTTTGATACTTCTCCTTTCACTCGGTGTTAGTTTTACCCATATATGTTCTACCTGTGACTCAGTTATATTCATTTTGGCCACCTCCACATAATTTATGCATATACTACCACTGGTCTCCTCTTTTTATCCTTTCTGTCCTTATTAAATATCTTGTATCCATCTATATTTCTAACCCATTCTGCACTATCCTGCCACCAAGATCCTGAAACTGCACATATGTGTATATCATGTTTGTTCAGCATATATTCTCATTTGTCAATGTTACTAATATTTTAAGCATGTGAAAATCTCCCTGTGAAGATGTCAATTTCCAGGATACCTGTGTGTAACTAAGTGTGCAATATATGAAGTGCCTCATACACAAGGAAACTGAGAGATATGATTAGTCATGAGCAATCCCCTGACTTACACCATAAAGTAATAAACAAAGTAAAGATGCTTAGTATAGAAAATATGCCACATATAAGCAGAATATTGTGCAGCTATTACAGTATGTTATTTAAAGTTTTCCCTGCGATGTCACAGGTTATTTGAAGTACTAGTCTACAAACATTAGTGACTTACTCATCTGCGTGGTGGGGTAGAGGAACAGCAACTATGAGAGCTTTACTTAAACTGTACTGTAGCTTAAAGGAAAAAGCAATGTTTTTGCAACTCACTGGTGGAAAGAGTACATGCTATTTAGCTTCAGGATGTTTTGATAGGGGTTAAGGTAATGTTTCTTACACACCTGTTGGTATATTGTTGTTATTTGTGGTGGGTATGTTTGGTAGAAAAGTCATGACAATATTGGTCATGGCAATTTAGTTTGGAAGCCGTGTGAGGATATGCTTATGGTGAGGTGGATTGTTGTTCAGTATAGTGCAGTCCAAATAAATCTTGGGTTTGTGCATTTAGGTAACCAGCCAGATCACTTAATTTTCCATAGACAGTTTATAATAAAAATTATACACCGGGCTCAATTTTCAAAGCATGGTGCATGACTTCTGTAAAGCCTGCACCATGGCACTTAGTTTCTGGAGGTGCACTGACCCCGTTTACCACAAATGCACCTGAATTTCCAATCATAGGCACAGTTGTGACAGTTTCCACACTATACAACAGATTGTGCCAAATTTCTGGTGCAAGCTCTGTAAAAACAGCTCCCAGGACTGCAGCAAACTAGATCAGAAAAAGTTGGTCTACTTTGCGGCATTAGGTGCATGCGATTGAATATCCCAGTTGCCATCTGGGTGATTGCCACAAGCCTGGTGCACTATATCTTCAGCACTCCTGGGGCTTATGGCAATCAGGGGCTTTGAAAATTGAGCCCACTGTGCCTAACTCACATTCTACTTCCTTCCTGTCTAATTCAGAAAAAAATGACTCAATATTATATTGTAAATTTTCACTGTCAATGTGCTTGCCTTTACAACCCCTTTCCCTTTTTCATACAGATTTTATTCTCAGAAGTGGGATGCTTCAGCCCTATCCCTGCTCCCCACAACCAGCACTTGCCTCCTGCAACCAACTGTGGCTGAATCCCTTACAGTTTCCTCCATGGTGTGATCTGGAAGGAGAGAGCTGTCCTTCCCCTGGTGCACAGATTTGCCATGGTGTTCATGTGGCAGTATGGGCAAGGGGCAGTCGGCAATGTTCCGTGAAGTCTGCCTGTAATGTTTTTCATTTTCTCCTTGTCCTCTGCCATGGGGAAACATCGGGATGAGTGCTTGAAGTGCACATGCCTTGCAGAGCCACAGCTTCAACCTTCAAGCCTCTTACTAATTGGCAGTACCACCTGGACTCAACCTTGTGGCAATCAGAGGCCAAGATGGCTGGCCTCCACTCCCAAAGAGAGGAGAGTAGTCCTTACTATGCTTAAAGTAGACACCATTCAAAACCCTACCATTAGCATTTTAAAATAACATTGAACACTAAATAAATCAGATTGGCTGAGACTGACTACTTGATAGAGTATAATCATGATTTTGTTCTATGAAAGAAAAAACACTATGGTTCTCAAAAGAGGTGGTGGGGAAGGTTTAGGAGAAAAAGATAGCATTCAGAAAGTAAAAGGAAACACAGAAGTATCAGGACAGAGAACTGCACTGGTTAAAGCAGAAGGAAGCGGGGAAGGCAGTCAGAATAGCAAAGGCAAACACTGAGGAAATGATAGCCAGCTAGGTTAAGAAGGGGAATACAACCTTTTATAGGTACATTAGGGAGTGAAGAAAGACCAAGGGAGGGATATTGAGGGTTAATAAAAATGAGGGTGGGCAGATGGGCAGAGAGGGACAGTGAAAAAGCAGGGATACTGAACAAAAACTTCTGCTCAGTATTCACAAAAGAAGAGGATGGGGAGGTATCTAATCCAATCAATAGGAGCAATCTGGATAGGGGGGTTGATACCACTCCTTTCACAGAAGAAAGGGTCTGAAAGAACTAAAACTGAAGGTGGACAAAGCAATGGGTTCTGATAGGATTCACTCCAGAATTCTAAAAGGACTAAGGGGAGGACTAGTGACACCAATGGCTACCCTTTTTTAATTCATCATGGGAGGAAGGTGTGGTACCTAAGGACTGGAGGAGAGCAGATGTAATTCCTCTTCATAAAAGTGGGAACAAAGTAGAGGCAGGAAACTCCAGACCTGTTAGTTTGACCTCATTGGTAGGGAAAATCATGGAATCACTTCTCAAAGGAAGAATTGTTGAATACCTAGAGGCCAGTGGGGCACAGGACCAAAGGATTCACAGTGGGAAGGTTACGTCAGATGATTCTAATACATTTATTTGACTGCATGACCAAAGTAATAGACCAGGGCGGGACTGTGGACATGGCCTACATAGACTTTAGCAAGGCATTTGACACAGTCCCACACAAAAGATTAATAAACAAATTAGCCAGCCTGGGAGTGGGTCCCAGGCTGGTAGCCTGGGTAAAAAAGTGGCTGGACAACAGGACACATACGGTAATAGTAAACAGAGTACACTCCCAAGAAAGAGGTGTAACTAGTGGGATACCGCAGGGTTCATTATTGGGTCCAGTCCTTTTTAATGTCTTTATAAGAGACATTGTAGAGGGAATGAAAGGAAAAGTATGCCTCTTTGCAGATGACACAAAGATCTGCAATGGAGTTGATACAAAAGGGGGAGGTGTTGAACGGATAAGAAGAAACTTGGCAAGGTTGGAGGAATGGTCAAATGCATAGCAGCTTAGATTCAATGCAAAGAAGTGCAAAGTAGTGTACCTGGGAAACAAAAACCAGGGGGAAGAGTACAGAATGGGGGAGGTGTATTAACAACAAAAATCGAAAGGGAACTGGGGTAGTCCTATCAGATTACCTAAAGGTAAGCAAGCAATGTGAGAAGGCAGTAAGGATGGCTGGAGGAATACTGGGATGTATAGGGAGAGGCAACACCAGTAGAAAGCAGGAAGTTGTTATCCCTCTGTACAGTCAGTGAGACCCCATCTGGAATACTGCATGCAGTTCTGGAGACACCATCTCCACAAGGACATAGACAGGATGGAGGCAGTTATGAGGAGGGCAACTAAAATGATGCAGTGTCTACAACAGAAGCCATACAAAGAGAGACTAAAGGAGCTTAATATGTATTCCCTTGAAGAAAAAAGGGAGAGGGGGGACATGATAGAAATGTTCAAGTACCTTAAGGGAATCATTAAAGTCCAAGAGGTAGCATCTTTCAGAAAAGAATTGCAAGAACAAAGGGACAGAATTTGAAGATAGAGGGGGATGGCTCAGGGGCAATGTGAGGAAACATTTTTTCACAAACAGTTTGGTGGAAGCCTGGAACAGCCTGTCTGAGGCAGTCAAGGGGTCAAGAACAGTGCGGGAATTCAAGAATGCATGGGACAGACATAAGGCAATTCTGGTTGAGGGGTAGGAAAAAGCAGGCTGTTGATTAACTCGGATCTGCTGTTATCCAATAGGTAGGGAAATGGGCAGACTAGGTGAGCTAAGCGGTCCTTATCTGCCATCAAAGTCTATGTTTCTATGTCTTGTTTCCAAAAAAGGTGTGCTTACAAATCAACAGCACACCATTATATAAGTGCAATAACCCACTTCAGTGTCATCGCCTTTTGCCTGATCTCCTCTAGGATATGCATCAATTTGGCATTATTACACTTACTGCCATGCATTATTGCTTACTTATAAGGCATTTTACATTCAGGCAGCTCAAAGCCTTTTATAATCAGAATTTAAGTAAATGACAGTCAGTGAAGCTATGTACCAATGATCTAACTTTTGTATGTTGGGTGTATAGGTGCCAGATTGCAAGGGACTGACTTCACCACTGTAGTGACTGCCCCAGCATCAGCAACTGCTAGTTACCAGTTACTAAGCATTACAGTGGGAGATACATGGAGCAGAGTCCAAGATTTTCATCAGTCATCATAATTAAAGAGGTGTGAGTTTTTCTTCCTCATTTGTGCTTTCTCTCCCATGTTCCCTGATGTCAGGTCTATATTACTGTATGTTGGCACATTCTCCCAAGGACACAGAGTCTCAAAGTATCTATGTGGGGCTGCTGTGATAGCAGATCTGCGTTGTCACCACCCTGGCTTGGTCTGGCGCTTTGGTAGCACTCCCCAACCATGCAACTATCCATAAGCTGAACTCATGTCTCAGGAACAAAACCAAAATATGCTTCTGCTAGGCCATCAGGTGGGCCTGAGAGCCTGTTTTCAATAAAGTGGCACAAAGTAGTCAATGTATTTTTTATGCTAGAATAGCACAGATGATGCATTAGAAACAAAAGAGTATACAGTATTATAGCTGAGATGTAACACAGCCAATGTATTTGTGGGAATACTGTCACCCCTTTCACATCTAAACAATATACAGTAGATGGGAGGACAATTTCTGGGCATGATGAAAATACCCAGCGCTTCTTATTTCCAAATTATATTTTAATCCTTGTCATTTGCATACCTTTGTGCATTACTTATATTCCGACTCTTTGTAAACTACTAGCTGGCTTTAAATGTCTCAACCACAGTTTCTGGCCAGAGGAGCATTGTGGTTCTAAATTGTAATACAGGATTAATTGCAAGGGGTTCTTTATAACAACTTTAATATTTATCCAAAACACTGTGTCTATGCTGGTCAGTGCAAGGCACTAACTCCACATGCTTTCTGAAAAGTCTTGCTTCATCACCTCGATAATTCCTCAGTCAGTCATTTATTTAAAATAGTAGCCCATCAAGCTGGACTAGCACCTAGACATACAACCAAATTGATTCTAGCTGCACTAAACTCTTCCCAAAAGTAACACCTTCTGTCTCAACAAAATTCTCTGTCTCTCTCTCTCTCTCTTCTCTCTCTATATATATATATATATATATATATATATATATATATATATATATATAGATATAGATATAGATATATATATTTATATATATATATTATATATATATATATATATATATATATATATATATATATATATATATCTCTCTTCTTTTATTCTAAGATCTTCAGACAAGTAATTTTACTTGTTATGGTTGCATGGCAAGAGTCATGGTGACGTATTGCTATTACATAATAGAAGAAGTGACTATAGAACCACGTGACCAGATACATACACTGTGTCCTTCCAAAGTTGAGTTGAAACATGTGCTGATCATTCCATTCACTATAGTGCTATTCTTTTATCTTCCCCGCCACTGTTACACTATTTTCTCACTCTGTGCTCACTTCCCACTCCAATCATTTCGATTTGGCTTCTTTTTTAAAATGGTTAATCAGTATTTTAACTTAGAGTAGTTGAGATCTTATGTCCTGCTAGCCCTGCGTAGTGTCGGCAAATTGTGGTTTTCTGGCCAAGGATGTGGTTGGTGGGCCACAGCTTCAGAGCTAGCAGGACATAGGATTGCAACTATTGTAAGTTGAAATACTGATTAACCACTTTGAAAAAGTAGCCCAGTAGTAAAACTGTGAGTGCTCTGTTTGAAACTGTTTAAACCCATAGCGTATCCTCCATGTATTATAACGGTGAGCCTGACCAATATTGTTTCTGATGCTATGAAAGGTATTTCTGAGTGATCTCAGCCAGTACATTTATGCAGATCTTTTTTGTCTGAAAACACTGTTGAAACTGGAGCCACTGTAACTGAATGCATAGCCCAAGCCCTAGAGACCTCATGTAAAGTACAGAAGGGGCAGACACAGAAAATTGGGGATGGAACTGAGGTTATAGCAGAGGGGGAGGCTGTGGTTGGAAGGCTACGGTGGCAACTCACACCAACACTATCAGTGGGATGGTCACTACTCCCCATAAATTCAAGGGAGCACATACACACCCAGAAAAAGAAATGGAGAACCCAGGCATCTTGATCACAAAGGTTTTGATTAGCTTTCCACAACAAGATGGCAACCTCAAAAATCACTTGGGGGCAAACAGCAAGTTGGCACTGTCCAAGAAGGGTGCAGCCTCATACCAAAAGGGGACCACATTCCAGCAAGGTGATTGTTTCAACACAGGAAGCCTTGCAACCAATTTACCAAACTAGCAGCCATCATGGTAGTAGAAAGATTGGACTGGGTCTCTGTGACAGAAATGAGGTTCATGGAAAACCACGGATGGGACACGGCTATACCCAGATATAATCTGTTCAGAAAGGATAGGCAGGGCAAAGATGGGGAGGGGTGGCCATTTACATTCAAAAAGACATAAAAGCCACAGAGTTGCAGAGCCACCCAGGAGACACTGAGTCAATGTGGCTTACTGTAGATACAGGAAATGTAAAAACCTTCAGGATCAGCATCATATACAGGCTTCCAAATCAAGGACAGAAAGGGGACAAAAACCTGATAGAAGAAATACACAAAATGACTTAGATTGGAGAGGTGATACTCATGGGGGACTTCAACCTTCCAGATATAAACTGGAGTACACTAACAGCAGCAAATTCATGAAGCAGAGATAGCGTTGACAGCCTTGGCCAGGTCAACAAAAATGGCAGAGGTAATTTGGCCATTGCCCATCCTGGCTAGGATGGAGTCTGTGAGTCATAGGAGAGAGGTGGTGGTTGAGTGTTTTTCCTGAAACCAGACCAGAAAGGGTGAAACAGGAGGTGCCAGATAGAAAAAAATGAGTTGGGAGAGGACAATGTGTTCTTGAAGTTTGACAAGGGTAGGGAGGAGAGAAAAGGGGTGATAGTTGTCAGGAGATGAAGGCAAGGCAAGTTTTATTTTTCAGGCACCCAATCCCGGAGGCTCTGGTTGCCGTACATAAATATAAACTATTAATTAAAAAACACACACATAAATAAAGCATTAATAAAAAATCATTCCTTATAAAACACAATTTAAAAATAACAGCAGTTATTAACACAGCTATCCCATAGAAATATATTAGTAGATAGTGTCAGAAAAGGCCTAACTGAACAGGAGAGTCTTGATACACACCTTAAACACTTCAATTGAAGGGCCTCCTTACAGATGGAGGCAGCAAATTCCACAAGATGGGGCTAGCAACACTGAATGCTCTGTCGCTGGTGGTTTTAAGCTTTGTCCTAGAATTGCAAGGAGGCCCCTAGAGGAAGAGTGGAGAAAAGGACTGAGGTGGCAGGTGTCAGAAGGTCAGACAAGTATCCAGGACCCAGCCTGGTAGGGTCTTAAAGGTGAGCAAACCACCTTGAAGAGGATCCTCCACCTGACTGGCAGGCAGTGCAATTTGAGCAGCACCAGTGTGATGTGGCAGTATTAGGCCTGCCCTTCAACAACCTGGCAGCTGCATTCTGCACTAGCTCATTGCAATAATCAAGCCTGGACATTATGAAGGCATGTACTAAGGTAGGGAGGTCCATGGTGGAACTAGTGGCTTAATCCTAGTGATATTCTAAAATGACAAAAGCTGGTCCAGACAACTGATGACACCTGAACTTCAAATGTCAATCCACTATCAAAGGTAACAGCAAGACTACGCACCATAGGGGAGACCTTTAATGGCACAGAACCCAGGAATAACCCTGTTGCTGTGCCAGAGGACATCCTATCATGCCCTCTGTTCAACTCCTCCACAGGTACCTCCATCTTATCGGGGTTAAGTCACAACCAGCTGGAGGCCATCCTGTCATTGATCTTGGCAAGGCAGCTGTTAAGCACTTCCACCACATTGGATGTTCCAGAGCAAAGGAAAGGTACAGTTGGGTATTATCAGAATAGCAATGAAAACCCAAACTGTATTTCCTAATGATCTCTCCAGGGCAGCATGTACATGGCAAACAACACTGTTGACAAGACTGCACCCTGAGGTACTCCACATGACAGGAGGCTAAGAGGGAGGCGATATTTCCATCACTACCTGTTGCCTCCGATTCATGAGACATGACTCAAATCAGCAGATGACAATGCCGGTGAGTCCACAAAATTCCCTCAGATGGTCGAGCAACACCCAATGGTCTACCATGTCAAATGCTGAGGAGAGGTCGAGGAAAATGAGAACTGTCCCTCTCTTCGATCTCACGCTCTAAGGAGGTCATTATCACCCAAACTAATGCGGTTTCCATGCTATGCCTTGCCCAAAACCCCGCACTGGAAAAGCTTGTATAAATCAAGGTCACAAGATGCTCCTCAAGCTGCTGTACCACAACTTCCTCAACAACCTTTCCTAAAAGTGGGAGGTTGGAGATTGACGGTAATTTGACTTGACGTCAGGGTCTAAGATGGTTTCTTCACAAGAGAAATGACCAGTGCCTCCTTCAAGGTATCTGGGAAGACTACCTCTGAGACAGAAATACCAGACAATCAAAGGTGAACACTGGGCCAACAGTGTCAACACATCTCACCAAGAACCGTGTCGGCACTGGGTCCAGTTCACAATATGTGTGCTTTAGCCTGATGGCAATCTCAATGACCTCAGCTACCTCCACTGGTTTAAACTCCCCTCAACCAGGCGGAGTGCTCTCCGGACATCCAAGGTGATCACTGCTGGGCACAATGTGGCACACTGGCAGAACACCCTGCTGGATGGTGGACACCCTCTTTGAGAAGAATCATAGAAACATAGAAACATAGAATTTGATGGCAGATAAGGACCGCTTGGCCCACCCAGTCTGCCCATTTCCCTGCCTACTGGATAAGCTGCAGATCCTAGTTAACCAGCAGCCTACTTCTTCCTACCCCATCCCCTAAAATTGCCTTATGACTGTCCTATGCATGCTTGAATTCCACCACTGTTTTGACTCCACGACCTCCTCGGAAGGCCGCTTCCATGCATCCACAACCCTCTTTGTGAAAAATACTTCCTTAAATTACCTCCTGAGCCACCCCTCTATCTTCAAATTGTGCCCTTGTTCTTGCACACCTCTTTTTGAAAGATGCTACCCTTTGGACTTTGTTGATTCCCTTGAGGTACTTGAACGTTTCTATCATGTCCCCCTCTCCTCCTTTCTCGAGGCTATACATATTAAGCTCCTTAGTCTCTCTTCATATGTCTTCCAGTGCAGACCCTGCACCATTTTAGTGCCCTCCTCTGGACAGCTTCCATCCTGTCTATGTCTTTGCGAAGACTGGGTCTCCAGAACTGCACAGTACTCCAAGATGGGGTCTGACCAGCTGTCTGTACAGAGGGATAATAACTTCCTGTTTTCTACTGGTGATGCCTCTCCCACGCATCCCAATATCCCCCAGCCTCATTGCTGCCCTCTCACATTGCTTGCCCACCTTTGGTCATCTGATATGACTGCCCCAGGTCCTTTCCATTTTTGTTGTCGTTAGTATCTCACCCCCATTGTGTACTCTTCCCTGGGTTTTTGTTTCCCAGGTGCATTACCTTGCACTTCTTAGCATTGAATCTAAACTGCCATATATTTGACCATTCCTCTAACCTTGCAGTGTCTTTTCATCCTTTCTACCCCACCTGTGTATCAACTCTGTTGCGAGATCTTTGTGTCATCTGCAAAGAGACATATTTTTCTTCCAGTCCTCTGCAATGTGCTTATAAAGACATTGAAGAGGACTGGTCCTAATACTGAACCCCGCGGTACCCCACTAGTAACCCTTCATCAGAGTGGACTCCATTTACTATTACTCTCTGTGTCCTATTTTCCAGCCAATTTTTACCAGGCTGTCGTCTTGGGACCCACCCAGGCTAGCTAACTTATATTAATCTTTGTGGGACTGTGTCAAATGCCTTGCTAAAGTCTAGGTAGGCCATGTCCACAGCCCTCCTGATCTACTACTTTGGTCACCCAGTCAAAGAAATCTATCAGAAATTTCTGGCATGACCTTCCGCTGTGAATCCATGCTGCCTTGGGTCCTGTGCCCCTGGCCTCTAGATACTTGACAATTCTTTCCTTCAAAGTGATTCCATCATTTTCCCTACCACTGAGGTTAAACTAACAGGTCTGTAGTTTCCTGCTTCTGCCTTGCTCCCACTTTTGTGTGGGGAATCACATCTGCCCTCCTCCAGTCCTCGGGTACCTCCATCCTCCCATGATTTGTTAAACAGGGTAGTCAGTGGTGTCACTGATTCTACCTTAGTTCTTTAGAATTCTGGGATGAATCCCATCAGGCCCCATTGCTTTGTCCACCTTCAGTTTTAAGAGTTCTTTCAGAACCCTTTCTTCTGTAAATGGGCTGGTATCAACTTCTGTATCCAGTGTGTTTCTACTGTTTGATCTAGGTACTCCCCTTCCTTTGTAAATACTGAGCAACAATATTTGTTTAGTATCTCTGCCTTTCACAGTCTCCCTGCCCACCCTCCCCTCTATTAAGCCTCACTGTCCCTCCCTTGGTCTTCCTTCGCTCCCTGATGTACCTATAAAAGGTTTTATCCCCCTTCTTAACTGAGTTGGCTATCTTTTCCTCGGTTTGGGCCTTTGCTGTTCTGACTGCCTTCCCAGCTTCCTTTTGCTTTAACTGATACAGTTCTCTGTCCTGCTCCTTCTGTGATTCCTTGTACTTCCTGAAAGCTTTCTTTTTCTCTTGAACCTTCATTGCCACTTCCTTTGAGAACCATAGTGGTTTCTTACATCATTTAGTTTAGTTTATTTGCTTCACACAAAGGCTTGTTGCCTCTGTGATGGCAGTTTTTATTATTCCCCATTGTTCTTCCACCCCTCCTTCCTGCCCATTTGCTAGCGCATTCCTCAGGCACTTACGCATTTTGGCAAAGTCAGCCCTCCTAAAGTCCAGTACCTTTGCCTTTGTATGGCTTGACTCTATTGCTGTGTTTATTGTGAACCATACTGTTCGATGGTCGCCAGTTCCCAGATGGCTACCACTTCTACATCTGTGATCCTCTTCATCTCCATTTGAGAGAACCAGGTCTAAGATTGCTCCTCTAGTAGGCTCCAATACTAGTTGTCTAAGGCATGCCCCCTGTAGGGCATCTAGAATAACCCCACTCTTCGAAGTGGCTGCGGCAACTGCACTCTAGTTAACATCTGGCATATTCAGATCACCCATCAGCAATATCTCCCCTTTTTTTGCCATACTAAGTATACTTTCTATCATTTCCTTGTCCATTTCCTCCCCCTGAGAAGGGGGTCTGTATACAACCCCTGTGCGGATTGTGGTGCCATTGCCTGTCTCCAAATTTACCCACAGTGCTTCTTCTCCTCCCTGTTTTCTCTTTTGTTCTGTTTCTTTGATTCCTTCCCTTATGTAAAGAGCTACTCCTCCTCCTCTTTTACCCTCTCTGTCTCTTCTGTAGATAGTGTATCCTGGTATGTTTACATCCCAGTCATGGTTTTGTGCGAACTATGTTTCTGTGACTGCCACGATATCCAGATGTTCCTCCTCCATCAAGGCCACTAATTCAGGAAGCTTGTTACTCAGACTACGTGCATTGGTACCCATTGCTTTCCATTTTTTTATGGCTTTACTTTCTGTTGCAGCATCCCCCACTGACCTTTCTACCTCGGTCTTTTTCCCATTTAGTACCCTGTTTTGTAGGGAGAGGCTGGGATTTTCCTGCTGCTTATCAGTGCCTCCCCCCTTGACTAGTTTAAAAGCTTGCCAATGAAGCATTTAAACCGATTGCTCAAAAGACTTGTTCCCTTCCTGGACAGATGCAGATCATCCTGCCAGTATTGGCTGGTGTCTCTCCAGGTGGAACCCCAGTCCCCAATGAAGCCAAACCCCTGTGCTCCACACCATTTTTTCAACCACTCATTAAACTGCATGGTGCAAAGTACCCTTGCCTCACTCATGCCATTTACAGGCAGCACCTCTGAGAAGGATACTGTGTTGCTACTTGTCTTAAGCCCCTCCCAGTTCTAAAAGTCCTTCTGCACTGCTCTAATCTCATGTTGAGCCAAGTCATTTGTCCCTAGGTGGACAATGACATCCAGCTCAACTCCCGTGCAGCTGTTCTCGTGATCCTGAGGATGCGCTCCTGTCCCTATAAGCCATGGCACCAGTCAGGCACTTTACTTCAGTTTTCCTGCTCCCCCAGTTCTATCCCCTAATAATTGGAGTCCTCCACCAGGAGCTGCTTCCTTTCCTTGTGGCATCCTCTGCCTCCTTCCTGTGGGCCTCCCTTGAGACACGTGTCCTCAGCCTCCTTAATCTCCTCCGTGGGTGCATCCATAGGGGAGCTGTGCTCCCCCAGAATGGTGTATGGATTGTGGAGTGGAACAACTGACTGGGTGTGCCTCTGTTCCACCCCCTCACCCTCCCTGAGCCCACTGTAGTCCAACTGCTGTGCTTTCTTTGCAACCTATGAGGTAGTGGTGGTGGCTCTGTGCTCCCCTGGATGGGGGTTCCTTCCTACCATCCAGTCTGGCCTGGGGAAGGTTCTCTTACTGCAGTCCAGTGTGGCCTGAAGATGGGCAACTTCCTCCCTCAGGGCAGAGGTTGTCTGCAAATAGGGCAGCATCTCAGCCTCAGAAAGACTCCCAGAAGACTGCTGCCCCACAGCCATTACATTGCACTACTCCCACATGACTATGTTTTTTTTTGAGGTGTGTGTGTGTGTGTGTGTGTGTGTGTGTGTGCTTGTGTGTGTGATTGGTTTGTTATATAGAATATATATATATTATACAATGTGTGTGTATATTTTCAGAGCTGTGTCCTAAACTGTGCCCTCACAAAACAATCAGCTAAGAGCTCTGACCCACTCGCTGATGGGTGCCTTCCTGTCTGCAAGATACTATACACAACAATTTGACAGAGAAAATCCCCTGCTAATCAAACAGAGTAAAATCCAGACATCCAAGTCAGACACAGGTAAACCTCCCCAGCCCCAAAACAGCCTGGTGGTTTGTGCTCTGAAAGCAGTCAGCCCCAAAATAAGTCAGCTGTGCTTTGAACTCTTCCTGCACTGAAAATGTTAAGAATTGTAACAAGACTGTCTTTTCCTGATAACTGTAAATTCCTTATTTCACCTTTCAGTTAGAAGCAGCCTCCACCTGCAGTATATCTGCTACAAACCAAGGACAATTGAAAGGTTCCCCTCCCTCTGTTGTGAGCACAACTCGCTTTCTTGCAAATCCTATGTTCAGTATTGCAGCTCCCAACAAGAGAGAGTTTGACTAGGAAAAATATTAGCTGTTAGTTGAATCAAGCAAACTCTTCACATAATGTATCAGAAAAGGCTTTTTTCAGTTGTAAACAGGCTGGATTTAACAGCCTATCCACAGTACGAAAGAGCACTGTGGGTTGATTCCTCCTGGCAGCAATCTCCCTGGACAGGAACTCTGCCTTCTTACTTCAGTCCCAAATTCAGGTGATTACCTGATTCTCAACATAATGAGAGCACAGGGCCAGTTTGTCCACCCCCAGCCTGACTTCCACCAGCTGTGCTCTAACCTCCTACCCAAAATATTCATCACCTTGAGCTCACCATCAAACCATGAAGACCTCAAGTGAGAAGATTTGGGTCGTATATGGACTGGTGTGAGAGAGAGTCGAGCGTAGCCAGCATCGCCTTATTTTATGTGGCGATGGCCTCGCATACTCCCACACATGCACTGCTCACACTAGATAGATCTGCCACCACCAAAGGGTGGTAACCTGCCATCTCTGCAGGGGGAGGGCTCTCAGGGAGGTCCCGGGTGAGAATTCCAATGTGCAATGATGGGTACATGACAACTCGCTCCTGACTTTTCACTTCCCAACTATTCACTCCCAACTGTACCCGCCGGTGACTACTTGCTCCCGCAACAACTCGCTACTGTGTCAATTCGCTCCCGAATGCCAATCGAGCTGTGGAGAATTCATGTACATTGCAGCCGAGAAGAACTGCTCCTAATTAAAAAATAAAGTACAAAGAGAGTGAGGGAGTTGACTAAGAACTGGGGGGGGCATGTTTTTTTTTATTTTTTTATTTTTTTTTATTTTAGTTTTTGTTGACCAGGTAAGATTCGTCATCAGCACAGATATCGAAATCCCCCAGCACTATATATCTCCAATATCTAACAGATGATGAAATCGGCTACCTCCATCAGACCCCCACATATGGCCACACATTCAAAAGAACCCAGTCTTTCCACTTGGAGCACAGTGAATCAAGCTTGAATCTAAAACAGATAGCCACTCCTCCTCTGCATTCCACTCTGGGGCAGTGCACCACTGAATATCCAGGTGGGATGGCGCCTCTAGAACTGGGCCTGCATCATCACCCACTCAGTCTGCTGTGAAGCCAGATCAACAGAGGAAACCAAGTCTGCTATAATTGCAGTCTTGTTCCTGGTCGATTGGCTTTGCAAAGCACTACAGTCAGGGGACTGGTGAGCTGTGTAGCCCTCCTGAGTACTAGCCTACTTGGTCTGGTGGAAACCCTGGGGATGGGAACCAAGCAGGTCTGACCTCTCCTAGGTCCCATCAACACCTAGTGTGCCTCCTGCACCTGATAACCTCAATCCTTCCCCTCTCACATTATGCGGGTGCCCGCCAAGGTTGATCAATGAGGCCTCCTAATTTCAACCTCCCACAGTGATGAGCTATAGTGGTGGAAACTGTGAGGTTGATAATGGGCCACAGATCAAAGAGCTGGGACTCCTCATACACGATCCTGACCTGCCCCAGACCCTCTGACTTCCCCAGACACATACTCTTCTAACCAGGAAGCCTTAGTAATCAACTAATCATTATCAAACACACATAGATCCACACAACTAATATACACATACCTAACAATCATATCACACAGCCATTCATTAAAACAACCCCCCCACCTTCAATCACCCCACCCACATTATCCCCAAGGCACCCTCACTAAACCCCCACAGGAAAGTAAATAGGCCAAGACTCAAATTTCTAAATCTAGGAGAGCAACCTGCAGAGCTCAGTCAGTCCAAATGGCCATTTACATTCGGGCCAACAGTTACAGTCCTAACTAATGAAATTTTGATGTAAAGGTCACCCCTTTCGGAAGAGGAAGGACCACTGCATGTTTCCATGAAGAGGGGACCAAGACAGCACAGAATGAGAGATTTAGGATTATCAAGAGGGGGTAGGCAATGGCAGAAGCAGAGAAGGAAAGGAGTTTTGAGTTAAGGTCATCAGGGGAGGCACCATTAGAGGGGTTTATGGTGAGCAGGGCACTTAAGGAATCATTTGAGGATATAGTAGAGTAAGAAAAGGGGAGGAGGGAGGGAGGGGAAGGGCACACTGGTAGAGGGTGGGGAAGAGGATGGGTAGGAAGAGAAGGACTTCACAAGCTCAGTGGCACAGGAGGTATAGTAGGAGTTAAATTCTGCAGCTATGTCTGGTGACACTAACGATCTATTTACTTTAAGTACTGGTGGGTGAAAAGAGGGATAAATAGGGTATGGGCCAACTTCCAGAACTTTGATGGAGAATTTATGGTGGTGGTGGAGGTAGATTTGAAATATTCGGACTTGGCTAACCTTGTAGCCTTGGTACAAGCATTTTGGAGTGCGCAGTAGTTGGCAAGGTCACTAGGATGCTGGATAGCTTAATGACACTTCCAGGCTTGATCTCTAGCCATGAGGCAGGCCAGAAGTTCAGGTGTTATCCAAGGAACAGTAAGTGGTCACCTCTGACTCTGGTTTGTTTGAGTGGGGCAAAGGCATTCCAGTTTACAAGAAAGATTTATTTGAAGTAGGAAAAGGCCTTATCAACCAAGGGGAGGGAGATTAGGGGACTATTCAGAAGTGGCAAGGTTGATCTGGAGAGGTTCAAGTTCAAGAGACTTGAAAGAGAGTAATTCTATGGTTTATTGTGGTGATTTAGTTCTTTGGACTTTCCTAACTACAACTATTGTGTTATGGTCACTGATAGCATTGGGGAGGATGCTAGAGGTGATGACATGGTGGGGGTGGGAGGTAAGGGCCCAGACGAGTAATGAGTGTTGTTGTATCTTGTGGTTTGGGTGGGTGGGTTCTGAGATCAGTTGGGAGAGGTTTAGGCTCCAATTTCCTTTTTAGTTTTGGCAGTTTTAGGTAATAACCAATTTATATTGAAGTTGCCTAGGATGAATAATTCCCCAGAGCAATGAAAATGATGGAGGTTAGGTTACATTAGGTTAGCATGACTGCAGGATGGACATTTGGGCAGCAGTAAATGGCAGCTATGAAGATTGGGAGAGTGAATGAGAGGGTCACATGGATAGCTAGGAATCATGGGTCTCAGGATTGGAGGATTAGTATTGATGGAATTTTGGATGGAGGCTAGCAGATAAATGGCCACACCACCACCCCTGCCAGCATGGTCTTGCCTTAGCAGTGAGTAGCCAGGAATGGAGACTGAGTGGTCAAGGATAGTGCTCATTAGCCAAGTTTTTGAGATGATTTGAATGTCTGGTTTTAGGCCTGTCAATGCAGTGGTTGGATATCTGCTTGTGACACCAGTGACCCAGGTTTGGGAACAGACGTGGGAGCTGGTGGGCCAGTGGGGGGAGAAGGATTAAGCATCCCATGGACGGCTCTCCTTCTCTGGGGGGAGGGAGGGGTAGAGTGTTCAGCACTCAAGGAACCCCTGTCAGGGGCTGGGGGAACCATAAGCAACTGGCATCTGCACGCTTGAGGGGCCGGATGGATGCTGGACTTTATTGTATGTCCCTGCCCCTGGGGCAGCTCAATAAAAAATCATTGGCCACCATGGTTGACATCCACCACAGCACCTGGCCACAATTGCTCCCTGCCTCTCCTCAACCTAATATTGCTTCACTAAGCATCTCCAGGCCCTGAATGCCACCTCAGGTGGAAGCCAGGGAGGTAATGTCAGCAGCAGCTGACTACCTTCCCTATTGCAGACAGGTCTGGTAAGGTGCTGTGGTCCTGCCCTGGGGGGGTACACCAGGGGTATCCTGGAGGTAAGTTAATAAGGGAAGGGAGGTGGGTGCTAGGGGGTGGTGTTAAATAAGTGGTGACCAAGGGCAAAAAGCATATGTAATAAAAAAATAAATAAATAAAAGAATGTCTTGTTTTAGAGTGCACACCATGGTCTGAATCTGGTCTCTTTTTTGCAATAAGCTGCGGGTGTTTAGCTGTAGGATCTTTAAGTCCTTTGGGAGGGCTGAGAGAAGAGAGTGAGGGGAGGTAGTAGATGAGGAAGCACCTGAGGAGCTATGGGCAATAGGGTCTGGGTTGGGTGGATATCCCAGCGGAGAGCAATAGGAGAGGAAGTATGGGAAAGTGGGTTTAGGGATTTTGAAAGGCTGACAAAAGATTGAGAGTTTTGAGGAGAAGGGAGTGGATGAGTGAGGATGAAGAAGGTTGAGAACTGCAGTGAAAGTGGACACAGTTATCAAAGTCGCATGAAGAATAGTGGTAGAGTGAAACGTATTTCAAATGGGGGGAGTGATATTATGGTTGTGGGTAGGGGATTGAAGAAAATAATTGATGGGGATGAAAGAGTTATTAGGAATTGATGAGTATTGAGCAAGTGGAGGTGGTAAAGAGATGGATATGAGCAGAACAAGAGGGTGAGGAAAGTAGGGGATGTATTGTTCATAAAGGCAGAGAAATTAGTGTACAATTGATTTAGGAATAGGAAGAATTTGTGAACAGAGAACTTGGCTCCAAGGAGTGAGCCACAGCTGCAGGTCTGGAGGAGGGAGCCCGGACAAGGACACATTTCTGTGGAGGGAAAAGGGAGAGAATCAGAAACTTTAAATAGCTAGAGGGCCAGCCACTGGTTAAGTGGTGGGTGAGTCTAGTAACAGAGAGAGGGGAGGTGAAGTTTGGAAACTAAAGAGAGCAGTAAATGGGCGTCTGTCTCTAGGTGCCAGAACCCTGAATAGCAAATGAAAATGCAGTTTAGGTGAGGTAGGGAGAAGGATGGGGGCTAGATTAAGCAGTGTGCAAGGTAGTGAGTGGGTGGGGGGAACTGGAGTTGTGGAGAAGAGATTTGAGAGGTTAGAGCAGAGGGGATGAAAGGAATACAATAAGCAAATGTTAGCACTTTTAGCAATATAGTCACAGAATATTAGCACACAAACAGAAACAGTGTAGTATAAACCTACAGCAATTTAACACAGTAACCCACAAGCAGTTTCCCCACAAGCAGAAATAAAAAACAGTACCCTGCATAAAACACATTTACCCATAATAGTTTGGAAACTTGCACATTTGCCCATATAGACTGAAATCATGCAGATCCAGATATAAGGAGGCTAAGTAGCACAGGGTAGACTAGCTAGACAGCTAAAAGCTGGTCAGGGCACAGCTTGAATACTAGTAAAAAAGTGGTCAGTGAACAGCCAAGGTGCTTGCAGGGGACATACATAAGGGATATAGTTGGCTGAAGTATGATGAGAAGTTCCGAAAAAGCATGGCACATTTTGAGGACGTGAAGTGGGACACCTCATAGATCAACCTGTGGTTAGACATATGGATGGGGTTCAATAGCAATGAGGGTGAAGGGAAAAAAAACATTGGGGCAGCAGCAAAATGCTGTTGGGAATACAACTGGGCATTTTGCTCCTGGCTGAACTGCTGATTCCAGCATGCCTGTTCCAGGTGCGAGGGCAACCACCTCAGGTGAGAAAAACTGGGAAAAAGGTAATGCTACTCAGGATAATTCATATAATCAGTCCTTTCAGGGTAACTATACAGGGTTTAGGTGCCAGCAGTGGTGGAGGGGGACCAGAGGCAGGGGGACAGGGGGAGGTAGAGGCCAAGCCCACTACAACAGACAGCAAGATAATTAATAGAGGTGTGTCAAGGACATTTCACCTGGCACAAACCCCCATAAAAGTTGAGGTGATGCAGGAGTAGCTGAGGCCTTACCCAGACAAGGAGGAAGCTGCCGTACTAGTGGTGGAATTCTGTGAATGTTTCAGCCTACATGTTAAGAGGGCCAAGAAAGAGACAAAAGCAAAGAACTTGAGGTCAGTTAAGGGGAGGGAGAAATAATTGGAGCAGAAAATTTGGAAGGAAATAGTAGCTGGCAGGGTGGAGGGCCCATTTGTGTAGCCTCCACTGCCACAGCTACAGATACAGTATCACCCTTGGGGCAGGTACTGAAGAAATAGCCGGAGGACTTTCAGGTGATACACCACCTGTCCTACCCGGACGGGGGCTCAGTTAATGATCACATCAGTGAAGAGGATGACAGGGTGATGTATGCTACATTAGAAGAGGCAATCAAGTTGGTTAGAGAGTCACAAGGAGCATGGCTGGCAAAAACGGACACTGAAGTGACCTTCCATCTGCTGCCAGTCCAGTCAGAAGTTTGGGATCTTTTGGGTTTCTGAGTAGGGGAGAATTACTATTTTGACAAAGCCATGCCCATGGACTGCTCCATTTCCTGTTTGACATTTGAGATGTTCAGTGCCTGGATGCAATGGGCCTTTCAGGACAAATACGGGGACCAAACAGTGGTCCATTATCTGGATGACTTTCTATTAATAGGAGAAGGGCGACAACAGATGGAGGGGATGCTGTGGGATTTTGAGGCCATGTGCCAAAAACTAGGGGTGCTGTTGTCCCCAGAAAAAACAGAGGGGCATAGTCAAAGGATTGAGTTTTTGGGCATTGTGATAGACACAGTAGGGGAGCTATTTAGACTGCCCGCTGCTAAAGTGGGGAAACTAAAGTCATTGCTGGGCTTCATAAGGCCAGGCACAGAGCACAGAGCACAGCTCCAGAAGGTGCAGCAACTTATGGAACACTTAAACTTTACCTGTAGGGTGGTAGCATGAGCTGCAAGAGGCTGCAAGAGGCAGTTTAGTGCAGTGGCTTAAGGCTCTGAGCTGCAAATCTGGTGACATCCAGCAGACCAAACCTGGGTTTGAATCCCACAGCTTCCACTTGCAGACTGTGTGACCCTGAGCAAGTCACTTAACTTCCCTATGCTCCCAGGTCTCACCTATAAAACAGCTTTCAGCGTAGTGTGCTAGTCCTGGTTAAACAACTAACAAAAGGGGGAAACACATGGTGCCTCAAGGCTGCACTACTGAGTGGATATTAGCAAAGGGACCAGGGAAAACTTGCAGGTATGGGAGACTTACCTAAGACATTACAACAGCAGGACTTTCTGGCGGGATGAATTGGTATTCAACATGGACCTGCAACTATACAGTGATGCGGCTGGGGGCATAGGCATGGGAGGATACTTCAGAGGAAAATGGTTTACAGTAGCATGGCCCAGCAATTGGGCCTGGGCCAGCCTGATGAGGGATATCACTTTCTTGGAGATATTCCCAATCTGGGTAGCCACAGAAGTCTGGGTGCAGATGCTGAGGAACCAGAAGGTCACCTTCTGGAGTGACAATAGAGCAGTCGTGGACATTTTGAACAATAGGAGAGTGATGTCAGAAAGGGTCATATGGGTCCTAAGACAGTTGGTGTTAAGGGGATTAACACTGGACATATGGCAACTTAGATTCAATGCAAAGAAGTGCAAAGTAATGCACCTGGGAAATAAAAACCCAGAAAAAGAGTGCACAATAGCAGGGGAGGTACTAGCAACAACAATAATGGAAAGGTACCTGGGGTAGTCATATCAGATGACCTAAAGGTGGGTAAGCAATGTGAGAAGTCAGTAAGGAGAGCCATGGGGATACTGAGAAGCATAGGGAGGGGCATCACAAGTAGAAAAAGGGGCGTGGTTATCCCTTTGTACAGACAGTTGATGAGACCCCATCTGGAGTACTGCATGCAGTTTTGGAGACCCCATCTATGCAAGGACATAGGATGGAAGCAGTCCAGAGGAGGGTGACTAAAATGGTGCAGGGTCTGCATCTGAAACCATATGAAGAGAGACTGAGAGAGCTTAATATGTACACCCTTGATGAAAGGAGGGACATGGGGGACATGATAGAAACTTTTTAGTACCTCAAGGGAATCAACAAAGTTCAGGATCGTAGCATCTTTCAGAAAAAGAGATGTGTAAGAACACGGGGCACAATTTAAAGATGGGGGAGATGACTCGGGTAATCTGAAGAGATTTTTTTTCATGGAGAAAGTGGTGGACTCATGGAACCACCTTCCTGGAGAGGTTGTTGGGTCTAAAACAGTGCCTCATGAATGGGAGAGTTGAGGGAGATTTGGAAGGAGCGTATACATATACTTGTCCATCAGGATCATCTCTAATAGATTTGTTATGGGTAAATCTAAAGGCTGCGAAGAAAATTAACTCATTTAAAATCCTTGAAAGACCAGAGTCTGCTCACTTGCCACTATTCCTACAATATGATAAGGTTGTTAGATCTGGTAATTCATCAGTGGATACTGCTTTGGCACTAGGATGTGAAATTAGAAATACTCATAGATTAAGATGGACACCCATGTTAAGTGCTTCACGGAGAGAACTATTGGATTCTGATGCACCCAATGATTGGAAAAATAATATTATAGAATATAATGGTAAACCTGATCAAAATGTTCTTTTAGTTACAATACTGAAACATATGAGACCATTTTTAAACAAGATAGTTGGTACACCAAGGGTAAGATCTTGGTTCAATAAAATTTATAAAAAAGCAAAACATCAGCTAAACAAACTGGTTCATCATGTAAAACAGAACCCAAATAAAAGCAATATTAAGCAATTAAATAAAGCTAGGATAGAGTATAAAGAGGTGCTGCAGAATGAAAAAAAATAAATTCCAGACCATATATTGGAAAAAACTGAGACAGTCAATACTTGCAAGAGACAGTAAAAAGTTTTGGCTGTTGGTAAGCCAAGACTACAACCAATTTGCCACTGGTATAGAGGCATACATTACAACTGATGTATGGATGGCCCATTTCAAGTCCTTGTTCTATTCTTCAACTGAAGTAATTAAAAACAATATGAGCTGCCTCAGTTTTATCCTAGGCCAATTCTTATTACTAAGGAGGAAATATCGTATGCCTTATTGAGGCTTAAAGATAATAACGCTCCTGCACCAGACCAAATAGTGGCAGAGCTACAGTAAATATAATTCTGATTAGTGGATTCCCTTATCGTATGTTCTTTTCAATCAGATTATCCAAGGCTTAGACATTCCACCGAGTTGGAAGGGTAGTATTATTTGTTCAATCTTCAAAAAAAAAGGGTAGTTTGTTGGACCCGATAATGTATAAACCCAAAAGCCTTATCGACACACTTCAAAAAATATTTTGTTGTGTCATTTTGGATAGATTACAGTTGTGGGCTGAGGAATAGGGTATCATGAGTGAATCTCAGAATGGTTTTAGACCACACAGATCAACAGTGCTTTGCCTTGACACACATATGATTTGGAAATATGTGAAGGTTAAGAAGTCACATTTATACTGTTGCTTTATGGACCTGAGCTCAGTGTTCGACTTGATTAGTCATACCCTTTGTGGGAAAAGTTGCAATCCTATAAAATAGATCCTATCCTTTTGGACACTCTGATTAGATTAGATTACATAAAGACACTTTGCAAAAGTTAAAATTAATCAAAAGGAGATCTCACTCCCAAGATTGGAACTAACCTTGGAGTTAGACAAGGCTGCCTTATATCCTTTTACTATTTAATTTATATATAAATACAATTATAACACAGATGAGTATCCTGAGTTTCTTTCTCCTGTTATCGGAAATAGAAAAATCACTGTTGGCTTTTGCAGATGATTTAGTTATCTTATTTAAATCCTTTCTAGGCTTACAATGGAAAGTCAATATATTTGCCACTCTTTGTAGTACCAACAATTATCTACTAACATTAGTAAAACCCAAATGTTGATTTTGGTAATAGGCAGAAAAGAAATCCTACTTTATTCATAAATAGAACTAAAATAGAGACAGTTAAAACATATACATATCTAAGTGTTAAATTTTCTCAATCCACCAGGTGGAATTTCCACCATGAATATGTAAAACACAATGGAACTACTGGGGAATAGTTCAGTGAAGGTTCCTTGAGGGCACTGGAGGCTAAGGTGCTCAGTTGCTCTGTGCCTCAGACATATGGGCACTAGTGGCCCAAAGCAGCTGGAGTACAATTAAATATTTTTAAGATACATTCTAAAACATCCCAATTAGTGCCAGCCTAAGTTGTAAGAGCAGAACTGGGTCATCTCCCAATTGAAGCTTATATAGTGGAAAGGAAAATGTTATTTTTATTCAAGTTATTCCTGTACCCAGAGTATAGAATTTCAAGAATGTGCCTAGAAGAGGAGATCAAATATATGATGTTGGGCTACAAATTTCAAGTATAGATTGTACAGCAACATGTCTCTACCCAATGGGATTGGGACATCTGCTTTGTCAAATTCACTCCCTCCCATTCGGGGACATAAAATTTCAGGTTAACGACAGAGTCCGAAATGTTTATAGCAGTAAAGACATGGAGAAAATTCAATCTTACAACAACTTTATGTGGTTCAAAAAATTCAAACTATCTTATACAATGGAACCTTATCTATTGCTCCTAGATAAACCAGACTCAAGAAGAGTGATAACTAGATTCTGAATGGAATTATTTGATTCACATTATGTACATTATGCCCAGAAAAGAGAGTGAGTGAACAATGACAAATGTAGATGCCACCTAAATATGGTGGATGATTTAAAACATGTAGTGTTGATATGTCCATTATACCAGAACCATAGATCATTTTGCTTAGGACCTATTTTGAGGGATCTTGGACTCCTACTGACCAAATATTAATAAAATTGTTTATGTCTAATGATACACAGATATTAACAAAACTTGCACAGTTCCTAAAGATTTTAAAGTTATAGGACTATAGTTGGAAGATTGTTTGTATTGTTGTTTACTTGGATGTTCTAGAGTACTTATTGTATGTATTTAAGTAAATACCAGTTTTATCTATTTTAAATGTTTTGTAATGGCTTATGCTGAACAAATAAACATGATGATGATGATTCTTGTCCCTAGGACTTTAAAAGCTTATGAAACGTCATGGAGGGCCTCTAAGGCATTCCAGACACTAACTGGCTGCCAGGCAATTGGGATAGTGATGGGGAACAGGTAACACAATTTATAGTGATAAGTTGGAAGAAAAATGTGGCACGTGAGACAATGGGGGTACATATGGCTGTGATAAGCCAGTTGTGCATACCGAAGGGGTGGAAGGACCCCATGAAGAGCAACCTCATTGGGCGCATGATGCAAGGTTGGTTGTTGGGGGGCTGGGATGGCCTAGGACAATAGGAGGCCACTGACAGAAGAACTGTTGTAAAGACTAGTGGGGGTACTGCACCAGGTATGCAGGTGTAGTAGTGAAGCAGTTTTGTTTAAGGCAGTCTTCGCTGCCATGTATAGTGGATCCTTCAGAGTCAGTAAGGTGGTGGGGAATGGAAGGGCAGACAAGTCCACAGGGTTGCTATGGGATGACATGGTGTGAACCTGGGATGGGATTTCAGTACTGTAAGGCAGTCCAAGACTGATCAGTTGGGTAGAGGAGCAAGGTAATGCTACGTGTCACAGGAATACCGGCATTTGTCTGGAGGGCCCTGCATGCATATGTGGCTTGGTGCCCATGGGATGTGAACCCATTACTATTTCTGCACAGGGACAGGTCCCCAGTGACAGGGTCATAAGTAGTGGTGGGTGTTAAAGAAGAGTATGGCCTTCTTGGGGGAAACCCAATGGAGTACTAATTCCATTCATTTCAGATAGGGGCAGCCTCTGAAATGGCCACAACTGGGATCGCAACTTGGGATATCAAGCAGAAAGGGCGGTGGTCTTCTAAATGCTATAAAAGATATGCTCGTAATACTTTACATACATACATACATACATGTGAACATATGAAGGTGCCAGCAGAACAGACCTACTGGTCTATCAAAGTCTGCTCAATTGTGCAGCTAGCTCCCTAGCAGGCAGCTGCCCCTCCCCATCCCTCTTGACCTCCTGTTTTTGTCCTCCTTGCCCACCGTTACTAACCCCTGTACCCTGTCCCAAGTGTTCTTAAAGTCAACCACATTTTTGCTTGATATCATCCCTTCTGGTAGTGCGTTCCACCTCTTGACTACTCTCTCTGTGAAGTAATGCTTCCTCATCTCCCTCTTGAATCTCCCTCCATCTATTCTTAGCCCATGCCCCCTAGTTTCCTTTCACTCCTTAGTTTTAACACCAACTCTGCTCCCCCTTGTTGATACTCTGCAGGTACTTGAAGGTCTCGATCATGTCCCCCCTCTCCTGCCTCTCTTCCAGTGTATACATATTCAGTTCTTTTAGCCTCATCTCATAGTCCATTCACTCCATCCACTGAATCAACCTCATTGCCCTCCACTGCACTCCCTCCAGCAGCTTGACACCCCACCTCTGGTACAGACTCCAGAACCGCACACTGTACTCCAAGTGCAACCTGACCAGTGCCCTGTAGAGGGGCAAGATCACCTCCTGTGCCTGGATGTCAATCCCCATGCAATGCACCCTAGCATCTTGTTTGCTTTCACCACTGCTCTCCTGCATTGGGCAGTGTTGTTCATGCTAGCTGTTATCAATACCCCCAGGTCCTTTTCTTCCTCGGTGCTCCCCAGCTTGATCCCACATTGCCAGTATCCTCTCCTTGGATTCCTAGACCCAAAATGGAACACCTTACATTTTTTTGCATTGAACTCCAGCTGCTACTTCCCTGACCATTCCTTCAGCTTGGTCAAGTCCCTCTGTAGTTGCATCCATCCCTCTTTATCATCTGCTACTGCACCTGTTTTGGTATCATCAAGGACATGCTAATCATGCTCACCACCCCCAGAGCAGTGTCTGAGATGAATAGCCCAAACAGTGCTGAACCCAGTGCAGATCCCTGTGGCACTCCACTTGTCACAGATCTAGGCTCTGAGACTTCACCCCCACCACCACCCTTTGTAGTCTACCTCATCACCAGTTTGAGATCCAACATGCCATCTTTGTCTCCACACCCACCCTAGACAACTTCACCCCTAGTTACCCATGGAGCACTGAATCAAAGGCCTTGCTGAAATCCAAGTACAGCAAATCCACAGCATGTCCCCCATCCAGCTCCCTCATCACCCAGTCATAGTACTGCATAAAATTGGTTTGGCAGGATCTCCTAAAATAAACCTGCACTGCCTCCGATCCCGCAGGTCATTGCCCTCCAGAAATGCCATCAGCCTTTCTTTTAGTATCATCTCCATGAGCATTCCCACTATGGACATCAGACTGACTTGCCTATAGTTCCCAGGCCTATCCCTTGGACAGCTTTTATGTAACAGTACAACATGGGCCATCCTCCAGTCCTGAGGCACCTCCCCCATTTCCAGGGGGTGCTGAACAGGTCTGCTAGTGGTTACACTAGAACCGTTGCCATCTCCCACAGCACCCTGGGGTGGATACCATCTGGCCTCAGTGCTTTATTCACCTTCAGCACCCTCAGCCCCTCTATATCTCTGCTACCCTCTATCCTGCCATCCATTCCCTCACATCCCCATCTCCCCTCCTTCCAGACCAGAGTGGTAATGGACTCCCCTCCTCCCTTGTAGACAGTGAGCACAAATACTCATTCAGTGCTTCCACTTGTTCCCCTTTTCCTCCCACCCTTCCCCCCTTTTTATCCTCAATATACTGTCCCTGCACTTCCCTTTCTCCCTGACATATCTGAAAAGTATTTCTCCCCTCCTTTCATTCCCTGCATTAATCTAAGTTCCCTTGTGGCTTTTGCACCTCTTACCCTGTTGGTACCTCCTTAGACCATTTGGTGTACTCCTCCTGTCCTCCCTCTTCACCATCCTTCTGAACATCAAGTACAATGCTCTTTTGGCCCTCACACCCTCTATCACATTCTTGTTCAGCCAGTATGGTCTCTTTACCCTCCTCTTTTTACTCTGTAGCCTGGTGCATGTTTCTGTCACCTCTATGATGCCTTGCTTTACTTAGTCGCATTTCTGTGCTGTCTACATCCCCTGCTTTATTCCTTCGAGGCTCCCCTTCAGCAATTCCCTCATTCTCCTGAAGTCCACCTTCCTGAAGTCCATCACCCTTGTTGCTGATCTCTCCAGCTCCCTTCTCATTGTGATTTTAAACCACACCATCAGATGACTGCTATCAGCTAACAGATCCTCAGCCTTATGTTCCTCACTGCCTCACTTTTAGATAGTACCAGGTCTAGCACATTCCCTAATTTAGTGGGTTCAACAACCAGCTGTACTTTGACTCCATACTAATTATGTTTTTGATTTCTTCCCCACAGCAGATCCAGGTTGTTTATTTATTTATTTGCTTTTGTTAACCAGGTAAGCACACTAGACAGCAATGTGCCTATTTTCAGAAGCGACCCGGGAGAGTTACAGAAACATAGAAATATAGATTTTGATGGCAGATAAGGATCGCTTGGCCCACCCAGTCTGCCCATTTCCCTACCTAATGGATAGCTGCAGATCCTAGTTAACCAGCAGCCTACTTCTTCCTACCCCACCCCTAGAATTGCCTTATGACTGTCCCATGCATGCTTGAATTCCACCACTTTTTTGACTCCACAACCTCCTGCAGAAGGCTGTTCCATGCATCCACAACCCTCTCTGTGAAAAAATACTTCCTTAAATTACCTCTGAGTCACCCCCCCCTGTCCTTGGGGTATCCATGTGACAACAGTTTCATGGAGGAGCCACATGCTCCAACAGTTATACAATAGGGTTTTACATACAGGAGCCACATGCTCCAACAGTTGGTAATACAATCGGGTTTACATACAGGAGTCGCATGCTCCAACAGCTTGGTAATAACATGGAGTTAAAATACAGGAGCAAAGAGCTCTGCTGTAGAGTGATACAGAGGTAAAACGACAAATAACAGTTAAGGAATTTTCAGCAAGAGCAACAAGGCAGGTAACAAATGATAAAAGCCACGCCACTGGGAGCGGTAAGTGCCTGGGAGGGTAGTCAGCAGCAGAGATGTATGATGAAGAAGAACAGAAGAACATTTAAGCCTGAATAACTGAATCGGAGGGGGGATCACTGGGGCAAGGGGAGGGGGTGACAGGCCATGAATGGGAGCAGAACAGTAATTTTGTCTCTATTTATTGTTTCAACAGGAGGGGCAAGGAGGCTGGAAACTTGGATATGCGGGTACTCCTTTGTCCATTCAACACAAAGGTGGACACCCAAGAGGCTCTGGGGGAAGCAGCTGTATTTGGACATCAATGCCATCAAGTTGACCTGGAGAGGCATATGAGGCAGGAAGTGGGCACAGCTACTCCCAGCACTGACAGACATAAGGAGGGAACACAGCCACTCAGATTTAATATGGTTCATTTAGGAAGCAATGATCTGGGAAACAGACTATGGCTGGACATTTTTTATCAAATTAAGGTGGACGCTGAAAAAATGAAAGAATGGTGTCCAGAGGTGACCTAAATTAGGTTCGATATTATTCCACAAAGGGTGTGGAGGCATGCTGACAGTTATAAGGTCTTGGACAGGACTAGGAAGTGAAAGAATGCAAGAGTGGGCAGGTTGTTTGAAAGCTTTGCTGGCATGGTGGTACACAAGGGAGTAGTAAAAGACAGAGACGAGTATTACAGGGGTGATGGGTTATACCTCTCTAGTCTAGGCCTGGCAATGTTTAATGCCAAGATTGCCAATGTGATTGAGAATGTGATGAAAAGAAACAAAGGCTGAAACAGGGGTGTGAGGTGTGTCCCTTTGGGGGAAGTCCACTGCCCATTGCAAGCAGTAGGTGGACTAGTGGAAAAAGAGGGGAAGGGGAGGATAGGATGGGGGAAGGGGCAGGGGGACAAAGAAAAATAGGACATATGAAAAATCAGCAGGAGGTAGTGGTTGGGGCATATGTTAGTACCCCTTGAACAGAGGAGGATGAGAAAAGATGGCCCCATGATGTACATCTCTGGGGAGAAGAAGAAATAAAAGGAACAAGCATTTGACAATGCCGAATACTTGCTTGCTGGTATTAGCATAGGAAATGTAAGAGTTATACAGATGCAGAATAGGAATGGCAGTGAAGAACTGAACCCCACCTCCATCCTGCAGAGATGGACAGGCATTGGGGTATGCATTTGGGTCATTGCCCATGTGTTCATGCCATGTCACCTACCTCACCATATCCTGCAGTCACTGACACATGTTGAGGTGTGCCTTGGGGTGCTTGGCTTACCAGTCACCCCATTCCATAAGGACTTACGCTGAAATAGGTGTTGTATAGGAAAATGGGGTGAACTCCGGGGCCAAACAGTCCATGGCACACCTCAATGTCTGTCACTGGCTGGGGGTGGGGGTTGGATGGAATGAGCATCACAGTCAGCAATCCAAAGGCACACCCCTGATGGCTCTCAATCTGTACAGGATGGGACATTATGGTTAGAAACCCTAACGCCTCAGGTGTTTGTTGGTATTTGCACTACACATTTTCAATATGGCCTTTTTGTGACCCCACCTCATGAAATCATTTGGGACCTCTTCTCATGAAGAGTGGCAGTGTGATTTTGTTAATGTGACCCAAACATTGAGTTCCGACAGTGACTGTGTCATTCTGCTCCAGATGCATGGAAAAACAGTTCATGCAGGATGTGAAGAATGACAGCTGTTCCATCCATAGGGAGGTGTGAACAGATGGCAATGTTGAAAATCTGTAGTGGAAATATTAAAAATGCTTGCACTTCCTAGCATACGTTTAAACTGCGCAACCCATGCACATAACACAGTGATTTAGTGGAATTATTTCACCAAATTTTCAACATAGGCATTTTGTGACCTCTGCTCATGAATACTGTCACTATGATTTTCTTAATCTGTCCCAAACCTTGATTTCCGACAGCGACCATCGCTATTCTGAGCCAGATGTGTAAATGCATATTTTGGGCAGGATATGAAAAATTACAGCTGTACTGTTCATAAGGAGGTGTGAAAAAATGCTAAGGTTAAAAATATGGAGTGAAAATTTTACAAATGCATGAAATTAGGAGGGTACATAGAAATTGCGCAACCTACACTCATAACACAGTCATTTTATGGACTTTTGTTACTAAAATTTCAACATAGGCATTCTAGCACCTCTGCTCAGGAACAGTGTCACTGTCATTTTTTTAATCTGTCCCGAACAATGACTTCCCACAGCGACTGTGCTATTGTGTGCTGGAAGTGCAAAAACACATTTCGGCCAGGATGTGAAAAATGACAGCTGTACTGTTCATAAGGAGGTCTGAAAAAAATGCAAATGTTGAACATCTGGAGTAAAATACTACAAATTTGTGAAGTTATGAGGGTGCATGGAATCTGCACAAGGCACGCTCATAACACAGCCATTTTATAGATGTTTGTCACCAGATTTTCAATATAAGCATTTTAGGACATCTGCTCTTGAACAGAGTCACTGTGATTTTCCTAATCTATCCCAAACACTGATTTCACAATGCGACCATGTTATTCTGCTCCGGAAGTGCAAAAACACGTTTTGGCCAGGATGTGAAAAATGACAGCTGTACTGTTCATAAGGAGGTATGAAAAAATGCCAGTGTTGAAAATTTGGAGTGAAAATATTACAAATTTGAGAAGTTACAATGCTGCGTGGAAACTGCTCAATGCACACTCATAACACAGTCATTTTATGGACTTTCATCACCAAATTTTCAACATAGGCATTTTACGACCTCTGCTCATGAACAGTGTCACTGTAATTTTCTTAATGTCTCCTGAACACTGATTTCCCACAGTGACCACACTATTCTGCACTGGAAGTGCAAAAACACATTTCGGCCAGGATGTGAAAAATGACAGCTCTACTAATCATAAGGAGGTGTGGAAAAATGCCAATGCTGAAAATCTGGAGTGAAAATATTACAAATTCACAAAGTTACTAGTGTGCATGGAAACTGTGCAATGCACGCTCTTAAAACAGTAATTTATTGGATTTATTTTCACCAAATTTGCAACATGGGCTTTTTCAGAGCCCACCTCATGGACAGTGGCACTGTCATTTCATTAATCAGTCTGAAGGTGATTCCACACAGTGACCACGAAATTACCTTTTGGGACTGAATAATGGCATGACAGTGACTGAATTCATGAAGGCGGGTCCCAATAACCCCATTTTGAAAATTTGGAGCCAAAATTCAAAAGAATGCTCAAGATATGCACCAAAGTTGAAAAAACCCTATTTATGCCATTATACAGCTTACATGCATTACTGTTCCTGGTCCACTGAAGATCATTATACCAGGTTCCAGAGGTAAGTATGTGGTGAGGGGTGTGTGTGGGAAGGGAAGGCGTGCAGTGGTTGGGTGCAGGCTGTGGGAGGAGACCCCACCAGCGTAGGACCATTTCCTTTCTTTCAAGGACAGGAAAAAAGACGTCGCTGAAAAGTTTTTTTTTTGCAGGCTTCTTTTCAGCACTCTGGGGTGAGCTTCCTGTGTGCCATCTGCCTTTTTGGAGTGGGAGGACTTAAGCCAAAGGAGATTGCGCCCCCCCCATTTGCAAAGAATGACTGTTTGGGGGGGCATCTAAAGGCTCAGCTCCAGGCAGCATGGGCAGAGATTGCTCTCCTCAAATTGCATATTCAAGAGGAAATATAAGAACCACCTGCCATTTACCAACATCCAACAGAAGCACCTTGACTGCAGAGGGTAGTTGGTCCAGGAGGTTAGCAGGTGGTTAGAAGGGCAAATCGGGTACCCCATCACTCAGTGCTGTCCAACATATTACCTCTACAAATCATATAAAACTACAAACAGGTATCTGCCTCTATCTCTGAAATCAAACAAAGGGCAAAGGACACTGCAGAGCAGGACACTGCAGTACAGGAGCCAGCACAACAAAATTCACCTAAAACAGGATCCAAAACTAAAAAGCAAAAAGGAAATCCAAAAACTTCTGATCATAGGAGACTACATGAGTCGAGGTTTTAGCTATCTCCAGCCAGGGGTAATGGTCAGATGTCTCCCAGGTACATCAGCATGGAGAGACACTGGCTGCATTGCTAAAATTGTTCAGGAAGCAGGAGAAAACATTGACGTCCTGGTACACATAAGGACTAATGATCTCACCAGCCAGTCAGTTGTGGGGACCAAGGAACACCTGACCAGGCTGGGTGACAAACTATCATTCATTTCATCTGGCATTCATCTGGCATCTCTTTCTCTGAGATCCTGCCAGCCTGGGAGAGGGGGGGAAGATGGACAGAAGGCCAGAGAAGGGGAAATAGGGGAGCTAAATATGTGGCTCAAGGGCTGGTGCCACGGAAAAGGACACAGTTTTGGTAGTGAAAGTTCATTAAATTTGATGGACTGTATCTGACAAAGGAGGGAGTCAGTGCATTGGGGCAGAAGTTTGATGTCTTTGCAGAATATTTAAACTAGCAAATGGGGAGTGGGGTGCAGCACCCCTACGTTGAATGGGAAGAACACCCCTCTCCCCTCAGCTAGTGGTCAAACATGAGTTCAGCATGTCTGCAGTTCATTTGCATCACCAAGTAAGGAAAAAGGTTTGGCTCCCTATATGATGCACAGGGGAAATGCCAGACTTCGCCCAACAACTAACACAACAAAATCTGGCCAATGGAAAATCATGTACACAAATGCTCGCAGTCTGGGAAACAAGATCCCAGACCTGCAGGCAATAATGACAGAAGCTAAACTGGACATAGTAGCAATTAACTAGGCTTGTTTTACCAGTAACCACACTTGGGAGACTTCAGTACCTGGCTATGTACTGTTCAGAAGAAACCAAGGTGCAAAAAGGGTGGGGGTGGAGTGGACCTGTATGTCAATGAACATATCAAAGCTACAGAAATTCAGAATACACATAAGGAGCTAGAAGAACTGTGGGTCACCCTGGAAACAGGAAATGGGACAGTCATATGATCTGGGGTTGTCTACAGGCCCCCAGATCAGGGGGAGGATGTAGACACATTACTGTTAGAAGATATACAAAACATGACAGCTAAAGGGGAGGTTCTGATAATGGGAGACTTCAACGTGCCAGATATAGATTGATCAATACCAGCAGAAACATCTGCCAGAACTAGACACATTGTGGATTCTCTGCAGTGGGAGGGCCCCAAACAACTGGTACAACAACCCACAAGAGACAGGGCTATCCTAGATCTAGTACTGACTAACAGGGAAAGGATCACATATCTCCAGGTAGAAGGTCACCTGGGGACCAATGACTATCACATGGCATGGTTCAGTTTGGCCACTACAACTAAATCTTCCCATTCCTAAGCAAAAATATGGGACTTCAGAGGAGCTGACTTTAATAAGATGGCCAACAGAGTTAAGCTTGCCCTGGCAAAAAGAAATACAAAGGAGGGGGTACAGGAAAGTGGGCAAGCATTAAGGATGCAATATTTGAAGCAACATCCCATTGTGTTAGAGAGAAAAGGAAGTGAAAAAGAAGAAGGAAACCACTTTGGTTCTCAAAACAGTAGCAGATAAGGTCAGAGCCAACAGGCTGGCCTTCAGGAAATATAAGGGAATGCAATGGGATGAAGATAGGAGGCATACCAAACTTCCCTAAGGGAAGCAGGGAAGGCAGTAAGGCAGTCAAAGACCAAAACCGAGGAAACACTAGCACAAACAGTAAAGAAGGTGACAAGACTTTCTATAGATACATTAGTGAAAGGAGAAAGTCCAGAGGGGGTATTACTAAGATCAAAGGAGATAAGGATGTGTGTGAGGAAGAGGACCATGTAAAAGCTTATATCCTAAATAGATACTTCTGCTCAGTATTGACTGAAGAGAAGATAGGGCAGGGCCCACAGCTCAGCACCATGGACACAGGGGGGAAGGAGGTGTGCACTAGTCCCTTCACAAATGAAAGGGTCCTACAAGAGCTCAATAAGCTCAGGGTGGACAAGGCAATGGGACCTGATGGCATACATCCCAGGGTACTAAAGGAGCTAAGGGTGGAACTAGCAGAGGCATTGTCAGAATGGTTAAGAGAGTCTTAGCACAGGAGAGGTCCCAGAAGACTGGAGAAGGGCTCATGTGATCCCACTCCACAAGAGTAGTAGCAGGGAGGAGGTGAGGAACTACAGACCAGTCAGTCTTACCTCAGTAATGGGCAAGATTATGGAAGCACTCTTTAAGGAAAGGATAGTGCAACACCAGGAATCCATAGGAGCACAGGATCCAAGACAGAATAGGTTTACAAAGGGAATTTCCTGTCAAACTAATCTCATAGATTTCTTAGACTGGGTAACCAGAGTGGTGGACCAAGGGGTAGCAGTTAATGTCACCTACCTTGACTTCAGCAAAGCTTTCGATACTGTTCCACATAGAAGATTAATTACTACACTGGGAAGGCTCAAGATGGGTCAGAAGTTGGTCAACTGGGTTGCAAATTGGTTGACAGGCAGAAAACAGAGGGTGATAGTAAACGGTATAAAGTCAGAAGAGATGCAAGTCACAAGTGGGGTACCTCAGGGATCAGTCCTGGGGCCAGTCCTCTTCAACATCTTCATCTATGACAATGCAGATGGACTGGAGGGTAAGGTTTGTCTGTTTCAGATGACACCAAGCCTGCAACAGAGTGGATGATCCAGATGGGTGGGTAGAATGAGAAGAGATCTGGATAAACTGGCAAAATGGTCAGAAGAGTGGCAACTGGGGTTTAATGCAAGAAGTGCAAGATCATGAACATAGGAAGAGAAACCCTGAAGCCACCTATAGGTTGGGAGGGGTTGCTGGCAGTCACAGGGGAAGAAAGAGACTTGGGCATCATCATCACAGATGACATGAAATCATTCAAGTAGACCACTAAAGCAGTAGGTAAGGCTAGGGGAATGTTGGGGTGTATTAGTAGGGGCATCACAAGTCAGAAGAGGGAAGTACTAATCCCTTTTTACAAGACACTGGTTAGGCCCCACTGAAGTACTGTGTGCAGTACTGGAGGCCACACCTTCACAAGGACATTACCAGACTGAGGCAGTCTAGAGAAGGCAACCAAAATGGTACAGAGACTGCATCAGAAAATATATGAGAACAGATTAATGGAGCTCAATATATATACCCTAGAGCAAAGGAGGGAGAGAGGTGATATGATTGAAACATTCAAACACCTTAAGGGCATTAACAAGGTGAAAGAGTCTAACATGTTTCAACATAAGTAAAATAGCAGGACAAGAGACACAGCATGAAATTAGAGGAAGGCTGATTAATGGGTAATGTGAGGAAGTTCTTTTTCACAGAAAGGGTGGTGGATGCATGAAATGACCTACCTTAGGAAGTGGTGGATATAAATACAGTGCAGGGCTTCAAGCAGGCATGGGATAGGCATAAGGGAGCAATACAGATGAGAATGAATAGCTAGGCCATTGACAGAGCAAAGGCCAATGGCACATTCATAAGGTAGAAAACAAAATGGGCTGACTGGATGGGCCTTGTGGTCCTTTTCTGCTGTCAACTTCTATATTTCTATGTTTGTATGATGCCGAGGGGGATTGGGCACCCCCCTCGGTAGAAACAAATGGGGGGCATTATGCTGATGGGGAGTCGGCTCCCAGTCAGCAAATTAACTGGGCTCAGGGCATGCCGACAGGGGGATTGGGCACCCCAGTCAGTCGGCTTTTCCTCCACCACCATGTTTACAAGCATGTTACACTAGGCAAGGTACCGCCCTGCAATGACGGGTCGCTCCCTCATTGCAGCAGAATGGCTGATGTTGCAATGACGAGACGGCCACTCATTGCAGAGGCCAAATCGTTTCAACATGGTGGCACTTATGCAGAACCAGTGTCATCAGGACACTGGGCCTGCATTAGATGAACAGTGCCAAGCCCACAAATGCAGTGCTGGTGTTGGTTGCCACAGTGCTGCACCTCCACAATCTGCTTCTCTCCTAAGCTGCCACATCATGTTTCTTGTGCATGCACAAGCAAACATAACAAAAATTAACAGAAAATGGACAATGAAATATTATGTGATGAAGTGGATGTGGAAAGAAAGATTTTATGGAAATGCTAATATATGCATACCTATGAATGAGAGTATAAAGTGAAACTTGAAATGAAAAAATTAGTAAATTAATCACCAAACTGAGCAAACATACACACTTGTCTGTGTATTTATTGGTGGGGATCAGGGGGCAAAGACTGTTGCCCTCTTTGATGTGCAGTCCTCATTGTTTACAGGCCCAAGCCAAGTGTGTAGGGTCACCAGAGGCAGAAGATTTGGCAGAAAGAAAATACGGCAGAGGGAGGGCTTAGTGAAGTCCCAAAAGGGGAGGGGCTATGAGGTCAGAGCTGAAGTGAGGTGGGAAACAGGGATTTGTCAGGAAGTAAGAGAGAAGGGTGAGCAACAGTGGTATTTAAGGGCAAACACAGACCCAAGGAGCTCCCAATTTTACTCTAAGAAATTTTTCCACCCACCTACCCTGAAACAGAATTGGAATTGGATTTGGTGGGTCACTGTGGTATGTGGAGCACAGTGGACTGTTGAGGGATGCCAAAGGTAGATCGCAGTCACACCAGAGGGTATAAAAATAGGGGATGGAAGGATAGGATGGGGAAGAAGAAGACAGGGGCAAAGAAAAATAAGACATAAGAAAAACCAGCAGGAAGTAGGGGTTCAGAGTGTATGCTACTACCCTTTGAATGGAGGAGGATGAGAAAAGACAGCCCCCAAGACATACATCTGGGGAAGAAGACAAGAAATAAAATTAAGAGAAAATGGACAATAAATTATTATGTAATGAAGTTGATGTTGAATGAAGGATTTTATGGAAATGCTAATCAGAGGTATATGTATACCTATGAATGTGAATATAATGTGAAACTTAAAATGGAAGAATGAGTAAATTAATGGCCAAATTGAGCACCCACACATACTTGTCTATGTATTTATTGGCATGGCTCTGGGGGACAATAGTGCTACTCAGAAAAGCGCAGCAACAATGCATAAACAGCACCCACCAAAAACAAGCAAATCCACATGGTAGCAGTCCAAACACATACCAAGGACTGCCACCAGGGATTGAAAACAAAACAGTTAATTTCTGTTTTATGCTGGGGGGGGCTCTGCCCTTGCACCCCCATAACTAAAATAATCTACTCCAAGTCAGAGTTAGATTGTGGAGAAATAGTGAAACTCTGGCTGGAGAGGGTTCTATGAGGTAAGACTTGAAAAAATTTGCAAAACCATCTCAGAGAAAAAAGACTGGAGACTAGGACAAGAACCTTGGTCTCCAGCACCATGCTGGCTGCCTTCATTTTCTCCACCACAGAAGCAACTCAGCTAGCCACCCACTTTTTCTTGCTCTTATTAACACACTTTAGTCACTCCCTGTATCATGGAGAACTATTGGGGTAGTGGTTACTGCAGTTCGCTGTTCCACCCCAGTCACTGCCCATGATCTGCTTGTGTAACAGCATGCTTCTAACATGCACTGTACAGGTTAGGCTCTTCTGACTGAGTAGGAAATATAGCAAAACAGGAGATGAAGATTTAAATGCAAAGCAAGGCACTAGAATGTGATATGCCATGTGCAGTAGAAATGATAGAAAAGTGCTATGTTCACCAGGACAAATGCTGTAATGTAGAAAAGTGTTGTGTTCACAGGTTTTGCCTTCTTCAAAGTTCATCTTATCTAATGGATTTAACATTGAAAAGATTATCAGTAAAGCAAGCTAGAGGAATGATCTTCATTCCATCTAAATTTGTGAGTTTTTGAAATAGGTACTTTTAACCAATGAGAATTGTTTCTCAGATTCTTATGTATGAGCTGGGTGTTAGTAGATTTTGGCTCCCTGAGCAAGTTGTCATAAGTCTCTGTGGAAAGTCTTTGTTGGTCCGAACGATTAGAAAATGTTTTCTTTTTGTAACATCTATGTTGGTCCAATAAAAGGTATCAAACCATCTGCTTCTGGATCTGTTCTTACAAGAACCAATATGGCAACTAATCTATGTCTGTATGTGTTCTACACAATAAATGTCCTAATGTATTTCATATGGGTCCTGTATGGAGGAAGTAAGTTACAAAAGTGTGCATACCATTTTTGATACTCATTAAGCAAATCAAAAGTAGCTAATACATTCAACATTAATGTATAATTAATTTACAACTGTATGACAATTGCTTGGTTCAAAAAAGGTTCAGCAAATAATAAAAGGCAATATTTTAAGAATTAATCTTTCCCTTCTTTAACAATAAATCCCTATTAGTCAAAGGGCATTAAATCAATAAACCTCATCAACAGAGTGTTTCCTTTTCACTGCAACTCAGTCTTACCATATCCACCACCACTCCTTACTTGTTATGCAGAGGCATAAGGAACATATTGCCAGCTCACTAGTGGGATTATCATACCTAGAAGTGCCGCTCAGTTCAAGGGGCATTACCTATAAGATTACTTACAATTTAAGTTCAACGCCTTTTCTTCAGAATTGTGCTATGAATTTCCCTAATTCTAACAACTCAGTGATGGCTAAATTCTCAAGCAAGTCAACCTCTTTATCCATCACAATCCCCCAGCACCAATTGCACTACTCTAGACACACAGTTATGTGTATTCACTGAGTCAAAGCTGTTCAACCCTCTGTAGACTAGGGACAGGTTAAACAGATTCCAAAAAAGAAGCCCCATAGCGTGGTCAGTTTCACAAATTGCAACCAAACAGTCCCTTGCCATAAGCAACATTTCTAGTTGTTAAAAAGACAATAGTTAATGAATTTGTAATTAGCTTATCTTTTACCTGCAAATGCATAAAGATCTCTAAATTTGAAAAGAGGTTTTTAAAAAAAAACTTTTAAAATCTGTGTAACCAGAATCAAGAAATGGTCATGCATCTGTTTAGTTTGATCATGTCAGCCTTTTAGAATTACACATTTTTTTTCTGTAAATTTGTGTTATATTAAACCCCTAGTTATTGTGTTTTAAGTATTTATTGTATGTTATTTTATGATGTTTTAATTGTCTGTATTTGATTGTACGGCACCCAGAGCCTCTAAGATTGGGCACCAGAAAAATAAAATGTGCCTTGCCTTGCCTTGCCATCTCTACTCTACTCTATTTCTACAGCAATGCTAACTGAACACATACTATACCTGGGGAATCATAGAGAGTAGAGTTACAGTCACAGATGCCTACATCACATTGTTCATCATAGTGACATTCAGGAGTACATGATTGGGCTGGCACTGGATAAGAAGATACATACAGGTTAGTTACTATAGTCAAGATCTGATAGAATGTCATTAGCTCAATGTGCAATCAAATATTTGGTTGATCAAATACCACTGTGCATGGTTGCAACCCCTGGGCAAATACTGGACAATCACTTTGCCCACTGGGCAAACTTTTGAATATCTGGCCCCAGGTCTTTAATTCTCTTGGACTCTGGTTAACATTTGATGCAGAATTAATGCTTTTAGTTCAGTAGGTATGACTGACTTGAACTTGTCTGTTCAGCTGAAATGGCAAGTATGAGGTATTACTCTAACCCCTCCCTGTCCCGAAATGCATGCTCTCACACAGAAACAACATACTTTTGACACTGAGCTATGGGAAGACTCCATCTTTTACAACAGCACAATTTAAAAGCCCTTTTCCCCAAGGCCCTGAAACACCATCATTGCAGAATAGCCCATCCACTGACCAACTATATAAAGCAAAGGATGGCAATCTTTGTACATACCCATCTAACTCAGTCTTTCTTTCTGGACCCTTGCATAAGGAAGGAAGGGGTGAAGCAGTGGCATCATTGACAATGTTAAGTGGTTTGCAATCATTTAGTCCACTAGTGTCTAAATGATGGAAGTGCTCTGTCCTTGTCCTCAAGTCACATGCATGCAGTCCACCTTTACTAAATGAGTCAGGCATGCTAGAGCAGATGACTGAGTCAGCCAGAAATCTGAAGTTTTACTGTCTCCCCACCAATTATGGATTGAAGGTCAAAAATGCAAGTCATCAGTTAAAATGTATTTTTCAGGGGACATGGTGGTGTGTACTTGCAAATGATGTAACTGACTTCTGAATCTGAACCAGAGAGGCAGATCTGATATTTCTATAAATCATAAGAGCTGCATGGGGCAGATGACGGAGTTAGCCAGTTATTTTATGTACAGTAATAAACTTCCTACCATACACATTCTGTACCATGAATTGTGGTCAGTCTGTGGCTACTCTTTATTTATGGTCTTTGGGGGTCTTAGGAGAGGGCTTGGTAGAGGCACTTTTTTAAAAGGTGATAAGCCAAAACATGACCATTTGAAATTTAGTCTTTCAGGAATATGACAAACTACATCAGATTTAAGGTGCAAAGTTCTTATAAATAGGAGATTCACACAGCTCTAAACTAAAGTCACACTGTAACTATTTCATAAAGATCATCCTGCTGTTACACTGTAACCATTTCCTGTGGCTCAAATTGCAGTTGCACTATAACCGTGTTCTAAAGATCAACCAGTATTTACACAATAACAATTTCTGGAGTTCAGTCTGTAAATACTCCGTAACCATTTCCTAGGGATACAATTAGTTTGCATTGACACTGTAAATATTCCTGGAGCTCAGTCTGCAGTTACACTGAAAACATTTCCTCGGGATCAGTCTGTAGTTATGCTGAAATGATTCCTGGGAATCAGTCTACAGTTCCACAGTAACCATTCTAGAATACCAGAGTGCAATTAAATTATAACCAGTTCTTGGGATCAGCCTGCAGTTACACAGTAAGCATGAATTTTAACTCAGGCTGCAATTACACAATAATCATTTCCTGGGGATCCGTTCACAGTTACACTTATTCCCACAGTTACAGTTACTTACAGTTACTTCTGTGGATCAGTCTGCAGTTCTACTGTAACGCTTTCCTGGGGCTCAGTCTGCAGTTACACAATAATACTTTTCTGAGGATCATTTTGCAGTTACACTGTGATTATTTCCTGAGGATCCATCTGCTGTTCCACTAGCTGTTTCCCATGGATCATTATGCAGTTAGACAGTAATCACTTCATAGGGAACAGTCTGCAGTTGCACTGTAACCATTTCTTGGGGACTAGTCTGTAGTAACACTGCAGCCATTTCCTCATGATCATTCCACAATTACACTCTAACCCCTTCCTGGGGATCAGTCTGCATTTATACTCTTACTATACTATATCCTAGGGATTAGTCTACTGCTATGTTGTAACTAATTTCTGGAGGTCCATCTGCAGTTACACTATAAGCATTTCCTTAGCATCAGTCCATAGTTCCTCAGGATGATGTCCACAGTTACACTGTAACCATTTCCTGGGAATCAATCTGCATTTGCACTGTAAACTTTTCATCAGTGGGGCATCAGTTTGTAGTCAAACTAAGCAGGGCATCAGTTTGTAGTTAAACTGTGAATATTTTGTGGGGATCTACATGCAGGTGCACTGTTATCAGTTACTGGAGGCTGATCTTTACTATAGCTGCACTGTAACAATTTTGTGGAATTAAACAACGACACAGTAACCATTCCCTGGGGATTAGTCAGAAGTAGAGTTACAACTTCCACTCAACACGAGAATCAAAACCTTGAACTTCTGGTATTCAAATTTGTGTCAACTTCAGCAAAGTATTGATGTCATGTCTAAATATTTAGTTCATATGAATTATTTACATAGAAACATAGACTTTGACAACAGATAAGGACCGCTTGGCCCATCTAGTCTGCCCATTTCCTACCTACAGGAAAGGCCACAGATCCTAGTTAACCAACAGCCTATTTCTTCCTACCCCCCACAAGAATTGCCTTATGTCTGTCCCATGTATTCTTGAATTCTCCAACAATTTTAGACCTCACAACCTCCTCAGGAAGGCTGTTCCATGTATCCACTACCTTCTCTGTGAAATAATACTTATTCACATTGCCCCTGAACCCCCCCATCTTTAAATTGTGTCACCTTGTTCTTGCACATCTCTTTTTCTGAAAGATGCTACCTCTTGGACTTTGTTGATTCCACTGAGGTACTTAAAAGTTTCTATCATGTCCACCCTCTCCCTTCTTTCTTCAAGGGTATACATATTAAGCTCCTTTAGTCTCTCCTCATATGGCTTCTCTTGCAGACCCTGCACCATTTTAGTTGCCCTCCTCTGGATTACCTCTATCCTGTCTATGTCCTTGAGGAGATGGGGTCTCCAGAACTGAACACAGAACTCCAGATGGGGTCTCACCAACTGTCTGTACAGAGGGATAACAACTTCCTATTTTCTGCTGCTGATGCCTCTCCTATACATCCCAGTATACCCCAGCCCTCCCTACTGCCTTTCTCACATTGCTTGCTAACCTTAAGGTCATCTGATATGATTACTCCAGGTCCCTTTCCTTTTTGTTGTTGTTACTACCATCCCCATTGTGTATTCTTCCCTGGTTCTTGTTTCCAGGTGCATTATTTTGTACTTCTTTGCATTGAATCTTAGCTGCCATATTTCTGACCATTCCTCCAACCTTGCCAAATCCCTTCTCATCCTTTCCATGCCTCCTTGTGTATCAACCCTGTTGCAGATCTTTGTGTCATCTGCAAAGAGGCATACTTTTCCTTCCAGTCCCTCTGCAATGTCACTTATGAAGACATTAAAAAGGACTGGACCCAATACTGAACCCTGCGGTACCCCACTAGTAACCCCTCTTTCTTCAGAGTGGACTCCATTTACAATTATCTTCTGTGTCCTGTTGTCGAGCCAATGTTTTACCCAGGCTACCACCCTGGGACCCACTCCCAGGCAGGTTAATTTGATTATTAATCTTTTGTGTGGGACTGTGTCAAATGCCTTGCTAAAGTCTAGGTAGGCCATGTCCACAGCTCCTCCCTGGTCTACTACTTTGGTCACCCAGTCAAAGAAATCTATTAGATTCGTCTGACATGACCTTCCCCTGTGAACCCATGATTTGGTGTGAAAAAGTCAGTCCAGCTGGACTGGAATGGATGTACCATCTCTCTAACCCCTACCTATACTGGAATACATGTAACCACACTGTTGCACACACACACACACACACACACACATATGCAAGCAGTCACACATGCACGCACACATGCATGTGCACACACACATATACACACACACCACAAAATGTAGTCATGCCCTGGCCTGTTGGTCCCTTTTGCTGGTAAAGCAGTTTCATCATTGATGATGCAACAGTATATGGTCTGTATAGGTTACTCCACCTAAAATCATAAATAATATAAACAATTTGCTCCTTTAATCTCAGTTACATGCACTCCAGTCTGCCAACAGTAAATGGAGGAGGCATGCTGGTGGTTACTTTAAGCCTACATTTTGAAGTTCCACTGGCCAGAAAATCATTTATTAGAGTCGGGGTTGGGGGGGATAAAAAGCTATGCAATGCATTTTGTTGTGTGTCTTGACAGGGAGTTTTAAATGCAAAACATACAGTTTCTGATCAGTGCCAGTGAACTTGCCATGGCATTTTATGCATGGGAAGAGTTGGCAGGGGAAATGCCTGGTCTTGAAAGGTATCTGCCGTTATTCCTTCCACTACATATAATAAAGCAAGGTACGTCTAGGATAGTAGGGCTAATGTTAAATTATGGTGTGTGGGCTCTTGAAGGGAAGGGCTATGGAGAGGTATTGTTTTAAAATATGTTGAACCTGCCTTATGACCATGCCAACTTTGAGCATTTGAGACCATGGTGAACTTTGGTTTAAAGGTCACTTGCAACAAGCTATGCACTTTCCCATGCCCCCAACCAGTTTTCCATTTCCTAATCTTTCTATCCTCTCCTCTCTCTAGTAATTTCCACTTATTTCTCCCTCCTTCTCTCCCTCACACTTCCTTTTTCTAGTTCCCTGGTGACTACTGCTATGCAGAAAACTGCATCATATGCAACCACAATTGCATGCAACTTCTATTTTTCCATAACCCTCAATCCCTTTGTATATCTTCTAAAATACATGTTTACTAGTACACAGCTGTACATTTCTCTTCACATCCTCAATTGGACCATATTGTATTTACTCCTTGCCCCGATGTCTTGTATCAAATTGACATGCTGCATTTTCTTTTTTTTTTTTTTGCAATTGACTTTATTTTTCTTCAACATAAACAAAATCCAACACTTGCCATAAGTGTTAAATAGCTGGTAATTATGCAGCAAAAGCAAAATACATAGAAACACATAATCCAAGGGAATACATAAGACAACACAACCTCAACCCACAGCAGCCACCATACTATCCCCTACTAGGGCTAACAAACTAATTAATGACCACAAAAGCTTACCCCAAACTCTGAGATACCTTTATAGAGGGGATAAACAAAACCACCAGCACAGTCCATCCCCAATAACTGAATAGGAAGCTATACTATAGAGAGGGAGAGAGAAGAGACCTGTCAGAAAAAAAATATTGCCAAGGGAATATTAAACATACCATAAGGGAAAAGGGAAAGAAAAAAGGGAAAGGGAAAAAAACAAAATGCCAAGAAGGGATATATCAGGGCACGCTATCTGACCTGGGAAATAAGATTATCAGTTAAAAAACAACAAAAAAGGCTTTGTCCCGGAGGACTCCTTTAAGGATACCAATGGGAGACAGACATAGAAAATAAAAGGTTGAGCTTACATTAATAACTGAATTTGCTTCTGAGGTATGCCAAGAAGTCACCCAGCAATTCTGAAACTTCTTATTGGTATAAAAAAAATGGGCTATGCATCTTTCTGCATTTAAAGCATTAAGCAGTTCAGCCAACCATTCCTTAAATGAGGGTTCCTAGTCATCTTTCCAGTGATGGAGTATTTGCAGTTTAGTGACCAGAGCAACCATCGCTATTTGTACCTTTTGAGAAAAGGTAGGGATCAGTGAGTACATACCCAACCATCATGTATCCTCATTAAAAAAGGGGCAATATTAAGATATGGTGCCACCCACTGCTTGACCAAATTCCAAAATGTTAAGATTTTTGGGACATGCCCATAGTTTGTGATGTAAGGTAGCAAGTTCAAACCCACAAACCCCACATTCAGCTGAGGGCAGTTTTTAATTTGAAATAACTTGGCTGGGCGAATAATATAAATTATGCAGAATATTAAATTGGATGTTCCTTAAACAGTCTTGTTTAATTAAGGCATATATGTCTTTCCAGTTCTTTTCCCAGGTTCTAACCGGAAAGCCCTCATTGTAATTATTTTTCCAATAATGCGCTATAGAAGTAGCTTTCGATGTGACATGAGTCAGGATTAATTTATATAAATTAGCTATTGCTTTCTGGCCCTTAAAAACTGCTCGCAAGCTATCTAGCATGGCCCCAGCCCCCTCAGACCATGGAGGTTTCTCCAAAAAATGCAAGATACATTGAAGTATTTGTTGTAATCGAAAGAGCCCCTTCTGAGCCACTCCAAATTTTGATTGCAAATGTGGAACAGATAGAAGAGACCAACGAGAAACCAAGTTAGATAAATACAGTTTAATAGTGTAGTTGGCTGGAAAGGTTCGGATTGGGTTCTTGCCTGTCCGCAAGTTTGGATTATTCAATAAAGGTTGCCTTAAATCCTTTAGGTTAGACTTCTGCAGTAAAGAGCACAATTGTCGTAAGGTCCTGATATCCCACCCGGGGGAGTTCTCACCTGCAATGAAACCTTGGACCATGGAGTATACAAAAGAGCCTCTAAATCTATCCTACAAGAGTTTGCTTGCAGCCAATCTAAAAACTGCCAAGGGGGAGAGCTCGATAAGGAAGTTGTAGTAGACAGCCAATGCAAAAATCTATTGGCATGGATAGCTAGATAATAGATATAAAAATCAGGTAATTGAAGCCCCGCTAGCATCTTAGAACAGGTAAGCTTGGCGTAAGCCTGACGAGGAGCCTTGCCTTTCCAAAGAAAATCAGAGCAGAGCCTACAAAGGGACAGAAAAAAAGTCCTCGGTAAATAAATATTAAGGTTTCATAAAGGGTAAAAAAAATCTGGGCAAAATAGACATTTTAAGGATGTTGGCCCAGCCCCAAAAGGATAATGGTAGCTTATTCCATCTTGTAAAGTATTCTCTAGTCATTTTGAGTAGCGGGCTTAGATTAAGGTCGACATGCTGCATTTTCTCCTTTGGCTGATGTATTGTATTTCCCCCCTTGTATGTGCTATTGCACCCAGGTCATGCCTGAAAAAGGCACTTGCAGCTAGCACACCTACCTAGTCAACAACATTAAATAAATAAACACATAAATAAAAATAGCAGTGTTTATAGTTGAACTTTGGGAGCTTTGCACAGCTCTAGTCCATGTTTGCCTTAAAACCATTTTCTGAGCCTCAGTCTTCAGTTATAATGCAACCATTTTCTGGGGAACAGTCTGTAGTCACACTGTAATCATTTCCTGGGATGGATCAAACTGCAGTAACACTGTTTCCACTATCTAGGGATTCAAACTGCAGTTACACTGCTATCATCTCCTGGTATTCTGTCTTTAGTTGCAATGAAACCATTTCCTGTGCTTCATTATACAGTTAAACTGCTACTATTCCTCACATCAGTCTGCTGTTGCACTGTAACCCTTCCTCGTGGCCCAGTCTACAGGTACTGTACACTGTAACCATTCCCGGTGATCAGCCTGTAGTTACACTGTAATAATTTCCTGAGGATCAGTTGCACAGTAACCACTTACTAATGATCTGCCTGCAGTTACACTGTAACCATTCCCTGTGGATGAGGCAGCAGTTACACTATAGCCATATTCTGTAGATCTATTTGCAGTTACACTGTACTCTTTTTCTTTGGGATGAGGCTGCAGTTACAGTACAACCATTCCCTATGGATTATTCTGAAGTTACACTGCAATCATGTCTTGGGGATCCATGTTCAGTTATACTATAACTAAGGCTGTGCAGATTGTTTAGATTCCAATGGAATTATGTTAATAGTGGAATTCAGACATTTCAAATGAGAAATGGTTTCATGTAAACTGCAGATTCTTATTCTGCAATCCATGGAAACAAATAGTATATGGTTTACAATATCCACATAACATTATTCCATGATTTACACAAAAATGCTTTTCAGAATTCTGTAAACTTGTTATAGAAAGTTCAAAAAGAATTTCAAAAATGCAGTTGTTATTTTGCACCAATTCCAATGGCTGAATTACTCATTCTGCATAGCCCTAATTATAACCATTCCCTGGGAATCAGTCTGCAGTTCCTTTCTAACCATTCACATGGATCAAGTTAGAAGTTACATTATGACTATTCCCTGTTAATCAGTTTCAGTTTCACTGTAACCACCTTCCATATGTCATTTTACTGTTTCACTGTAACCATTTCCCGGGGATCAGCCTGGAGTTACACTGTAATGAATTCACAAAAATCCTGCAAACTCCACTACAAAATAAAGCTGCTGCTTGCCTGTTTCGGAATAAAGTGCTATACTTTATTAAAGTGCCAGTGCTCAGGCACGTCTTGACATGTTTTGGACCTAAGCCCTTTATTAAAAGACAAAATACCCCAACCTGGTGCAATTTCTTTGAGATTCAGCTATACTGTAACCATTTCCTAAAGAGCTACACTGAAATCATTTCTTGGGAGTCAGTCTGCAGTTGCCCTGTAATTATTTCCTGGAGATTAGTCTGCAGTTAAACTGTAGTCATTTAGTGAGGATCTATCTGAAGTAACATATAACTGTAAGATAGAATGGAGAAGGCTTTCTGCCTCAACCCCACTTCTCAGTGGTAGCATCTGTCTACATTTGACTCCTATAAATGATTTTCTAGCTTTCCATAAACTAGTCCTTATTTTCTAGGTTTACTATGTTACTTGGGAGTGAATTCCATGTAACAAAAAGCCTCTTTTAAAAATAGTACTTTAGCTTGTTCCTCATTGAAGTTGTCACCTTGCAGTTGCTTGCCAGGGCTCCATGTACTTTCATTCCGATAATTATTTAACCCCATTTCATGGCACAATTCCAGATCCTTTTGGAAATCATACAAAACAATAAGGTCACTTCCTTACCCCATTGCCCTAAACTAAAAATTATGGAGCCCATTAATGAAAGCTAGCTGGGAATGCAAACTCTGCACATATCTGGCCCTTGTAGCTATGTGTCCACAGACAGGTGTTGGGTGACAGGTACTCACTAACACAAGCATGCACAGGGCACTTGTCCATGGCCCTGCCCCTGGTGCACAGGGGACTGACTGTAGTGGCTCTGGTGCACCCAGCTGGATGCCCATCCAGGGACTGAAGTAGATATTAGCTGTGCACATGCAGGGAATCCAGGGAAGGTGCAGACCCCTGCAAGCTTGCTCCAATAAATGAATTCCAAAATGACTGCCCCCAGCACTTCCTGGCAGCCTGGGGGCTGGGGAAAAAGTGTGGAGTGGGTTCCCTTTGCCACCACATCTGGTTGGTGTTCATTGGGGGCATAAAAGTTATAGCAGGGTCTCACCTCATGAAGCTTGTACCCCCCTGGGCCCAGCATAACACACCTTAGTGAATGGCATGGAGGGCAGTCACACCCCTAGGCACAGCCCTGGACTATCTGTGGCATGTACAGTAGCTGCATGGGCAGCCAGGAGATCCTGTAAGCTAGGAGATAGTGTGCATGTAGTGAATGCCACCAGGGGTCCAATGGACCCCCACTGTATGGCATTCCAATGTATGGTTGCCTATGCACCTAAGATATGTGGCACATAGCAATCCATACTTTTGTGAATAGGCCACATTTAGTACAGTACATCAAATCTCTCTGCATAATTAATTCTATCTGAATCCATCATTATTTTATTTGCCCTTTTTTGGACTCTTCCTGTCTACCTGTGTCTTTCCTATGATAAGAATTTCAGAACAGGCAGTAGGATTCCAAATATGGTTTCACATACTGTAAGTCCTATATAGTGTGACTTTACTTCCCTTGACCTGCTCACAGTGTTTCTTCTAATGCACAATAGTATCCGTGTTGCCTTTTTTAGAAGCTGTCTTGTACTGCCACCCTTCTTTAAAGGCTACTGTTAATAAGGAACCCAAATTCCTTCTCTTCATTAGTCTGCTGTGCATGGGCTAAATTGTATTTTCTGAATACCACAAATAGTAGGCTTCCCAAATATTCAGAAGCATTTCCTGAATAGTTTATTATTTGATCACTATTCAGGGACTACTATTCGATAAGATTTCCAAGTCTCACAGAGCTTTGTTGGCCAATCAAATGCCTTTTCAGGAGCTTAAAGGCAAGCACATCATCTGACTTCTCCACTCTGAGCTGATAGAAGACAGAAGACATTGGTTTCTGAGAGACAGCTCTACAGTACTTCTAAGACCTTAAACTTGCCAAAAAAAGAAATAGTTTTTGCTTCACAGGCTTTTTTTGGGTCAGTTTAATTTGCTGATTAGTGTCAGAAAAGCTATTTTGGCATTCTGATAGGAATTTTGTCCTTATTGATGTACTCGGTTACATGGACTAGGAGGGCTGTCTGCTAACACCCCTTCGCTAGCACCCCTTCTCTGCTGCTCTCTGACATAGCTCCAATGTGATTTTTTGGGGTGAAGTACATTTTATTTATTTATTTATTTGCTGTTGTCTGGTTCCAGGTGTTGTTCCCTGCATGACTGATGAGAGTGTCTGTTAACTCCCCCTTTAGTATGTCACTGCTCATGATTTGCCTGTATGTGCATACAATTTGATTTTGTGAGGCTTTGTCCTACATGTGATTACTTAATATATGTTCACATGAGGATAGGCCCCACATGTGCTCAGCTATTGGCACACAGTTTTTGAAATAAATGTCTTCAGTTCTAAGTCAGTCAGGCTTGACTTAATGAATTATTAATGTTAGTCCTCTGGTACTGGGCTTGAATCCCTGTACAAATGAGGAGTGTGTTGATTGTCTCCACTCCCCACACACACACTTCAACAGCCCACCACACACAATTAACCTGTGCACCATCCCCTTCACCCTCAAGACTGTGCCTTGTGTGTGCACAGCTGTGTACATGCATTTTTACATTCGCTTGCATGCATGCGCAAGGAACATTTTGGGAGAGTAGAACACTTTGGAGGTGTGCCTCTCTTATTAAATCCACTGCTCAGTTGAGCAGGCATGGCGGTCCTGCATCAATGGGTGCAGGAGCTGTGTATGACAGCGGTGGTCTTCACTTCAAAGAAAACCACTGCTGTCATACAGAGCACTGTCACGCTGCCCCCTGCATCATGCTGCCCCCCACATCACGCTGCCCCACCCCAAATCCTTGCTGCCACGCTGGGAGCCCACCCCAGCATGGAAAAAGTCTGGCGTTGTTTGCCGATGGGGGTGCCCAATCCCCGTCTGCTCCACGGCCCCAAGCCATCCTTCTGCCATGCTGGAGCCCACCCCAGCGTGGCAAATGTCCCATGTTGTCAATTAAAAAAACCTGTAAAGTAAAAATGGTCCCACGCAGTCTCCCGCCCCGCCCACAACCCGCACCCACCACTGCACACCCTACCTCCCCACACCCCCTACCCCATACTTACCTCTGGAGCTCAGCGCTGATGATCTTCGTGGACCGGGAACACGTCTGTATTCTTTCAAAGCCGACCGCGAACTGAGGAAATGTCGGTAAGCTGTATAATGGGCTAGATAGGGGTTTTCAACTTTATTGCATATCTCAGGTATTTTTTTGAATTTTTTACACTAATTAACATGGGTTTTGGTCCTATTCATGAATGATGTCATTCTCATGGCATTATTCAGGCCCAAAGGGTGATTTCGCAGTCACTGCGCAGTCACTGTGTGAAATCACCCTTTGGGCCTGAATAACACCATGACAGTAACATTGTTCATGAGAAGAGGTCCCAAAAACCCCATGTTGAAAATTTGGTGCAAAAATTCCTAAAAATGACTGTTTTACGAGCATGCTATGCAGTTCCTACGCAGGCTCATAAGTTCTAGAATTTTCAATATTTTCACTCCAGATTTTCAACATTGCCATTTTACCACACCTCCTTATGAGCAGTACAGCTATAATTTTCACATCCTGCCCAAAATGTGTTTTCCCATGTAGCATACAATGGCGCAGTCGGTGTGCTAAATCAATGTATGGGACACATTAAGAAAATCATGGTGACACTGTTCATTAGCAGAGGTCTTAAAATGGCTATGTTGAAAATTTGGTGAAAAATTCCTAAAATGACTGTTTTATTTAGCCGCATGCTATGCAGTTCCTACGACGCCATAGGTTTGCAAATTTTCAATATTTCCACTCCAGATTTTTAATATTGCCATTTTACCACACCTTCTTATGAGCAGTACAGCTGTCATTTTTCACATCTTACTCAAAATGTGTTTCCGTCCATGTAGCGCACAATGGCACAGTTAGTGTGCGAAATCAATGTATGGGACACATTAAGAAAATCACAGTGACACTGATCATGAGCAGAGGTCTTAAAATGGCTGTGTTGAAAATTTGGTGAAAAATTCTAAAATGACTGTTTTATGAGTCTACGAGTCAAGCCATACAAAAGTGAGGTTACTGGACTTTAGGAGGGCTGACTTTGGCAAGATGGGAGAGTGCCTCAGAAAAGCACTAGCAAACAGGCTAGAAGGAGGTGTGAGCAACAATGGGAATCATCAAAACTGCCATCACAGAGGCAACAAGCCTTTGTGTGAAGCAAATAAACAAATCAAAACAAAAGAAAAAGCCACTATGGTTCTCAAAAGAGGTGGCTGTGAAAGTCAGGAAGAAAAAGATAGCATTCCGTAAGTATAAGGAAACACAGAAGGAGCAGGACAGAGCGCTGTACCAGTTAAGGCAGAAGGAAGCAGGGAGGGAGGGAGGTCAGAATAGCAAAGGCCCAAACTGAGGAAAAGATCACCAACTCAGTTAAGAAGGGGGATAAAACCTTTTATAGGTACATCAGCGAGCGTAGAAAGACAAAGGGAGGGATAGTGAGGCTGAATAGAATGAACGGTGGGTAGCAGAGGGGACAGTAAAAGAAGGGATACTGAAAGAATATTTCTGCTCAGTATTCACAAAAGAGGAGGGGAAGTGCCTAATCCAATTAACAGAAGCACTCTTGATAGGGGGGTCGATCCCAGTCCTTTCACAGAAGAAAGGGTTCTGCAAGAACTCCTAAAACTGGAGGTGGACAAAGCAATGGGTCCTGATGGAATTCACCCCAGAATTCTAAAAGAATTAAGGGAGGAGCTAGTGAAACCACTGGCTACTCTTTTTAATAAATCATGGGAGGATGGTCTGGTACCCGAGGACTGGAGGAAGGCGGATGTGATTCCCCTTCACAAAAGTGGGACCAAGACAGAGGCAGGAAACTACAGACCTGTCAGTCTGACCTCTGTGGTAGGGAAAGTGATGGAGTGACTTAGGAAAGAATAGTTGAGTACCTAGAGGCCAGTGGAGCACAGGACCCAAGGCAGCATGGTTCACAGCGGAAGGTCATGTCAGATGAATCTAATAGATTTCTTTGACTGGGTGACCAAAGTAGTAGACCAGGGAGGGGCTGTGGACATGGCCTACCTAGACTTTAGCAAGGCATTTGACACAGTCCCACACAAAAGATTAATAGTCAAATAAACCAGCCTGGGAGTGGGTCCCAGGGTGGTAGCCTGGGTAAAACATTGGCTGCACAACAGGACACAGAAGGTAATTGTAAATGGAGTCCACTCTGAAGAAAGAGGGGTTACTAGTGGGGTACCGCAGGGTTCAGATTGGTCCAGTCCTTTTAATGTCTTCATCAGTGACATTGCAGAGGGACTGGAAGGAAAATATGCCTTTTGCAGATGACACAAAGATCTGCAACAGGGTTGATACACAAGGAGGCATGGAAAGGATGAGAAGGGACTTGGCAAGGTTGGAGGAATGGTCAGAAGTATGGCAGCTAGGATTCAATGCAAAGAAGTGCAAAATAATGCACAGGAAACAAGAACCCAGGGAAGAATACACAATGGGTGGGGAGGTAGTAACAACAACAAAAAAGGAAAGGGACCTGGGGGTAATCATATCAGATGACCTTAAGGTTAGCAATCAATGTGAGAAGGCAGTAGGGAGAGCTGGGGATATACTGGGATGTATAGGGAGAGGCATCAGCAGCAGAAAACAGGAAGTTGTTATCCCTCTGTACAGACAGTTGGTGAGACCCCATCTGGAGTGCTGTGTCCAGTTCTGGAGACCTCATCTCCGCAAGGACATTGCCAGGATAGAGGTAGTCCAGAGGAGGGCAACTAAAATGGTGCAGGGTCTGAAAGAGAAGCCGTATGAGGAGAGACTAAAAGAGCTCAATATGTATACCCTTGAGGAAAGAAGGGAGAGGGGGGACATGATAGAAACTTTTAAGTACCTCAGTGGAATCAACAAAGTCCAAGAGGGTAGCATGTTTCAGAAAAAGAGACTTACAAGAACGAGGGGAGACAATTTAAAGATAGAAGGAGGGCGGTTCAGGGCAATGGGGAAGTATTATTTCACAGAGAGGGTAGTGGATGCATGGAACAGCCTTCCTGAGGAGGTTGTGGGTCTAAAACTGTGGAGATTTCAAGAATGCATGGGACAGACATAAGGCAATTCTTGTGGGGTAGGAAGAAATAGGCTGTTGGTTAACTAGGATCTGCAGCCTATCCTGTAGGAAGTAAATGGGCAGACTAGATAGGCTAAGCGGTCCTTATCTGCCCGTCAAAGTCTATGTTTCTATGTTTCTAAGTTCCTAAGCCGCTTCGTAAGTTCTTGAATTTTCAATGTTTTCCTCAGATTTTCAACATTGCCATTTTACCACACCTCCTCATGAGCAGTGCAGCTGTCATTTTCACATCCTGCCCAAAACATGTTTCCGCCCATGTAGCGCACAATGGCACAGTCGATGTGCGAACTCAGTGTATGGGACACATTAAGAAAATCACAGTGTCACTGTTCATGAGCAGAGATCATAAAATGGCTATGTTGAAAATTTGGTGAACAAATTCCTAAAAATAACTGTTTTACGAGCGGGCGTTGTGCAGTTCCTGCGTATGCTCATAAGTTTGCAAATTTTCAATATTTTCACTCCAGATTTTCAACATTGCCATTGTACCACACCTCCTTATGAGCAGTACAGCTGTCATTTTTCACATCCTGCCCAAAACATCTTTCCGCCTATGTAGTGCACAATGGTGCAGTCAGTGTGCTAAATCAATGTATGGGACACAGTAAGAAAATCACAGTGACACTGTTCACTAGTAGAGGTTTTAAAATGCCAATGTTGAAAATCTGTTGAAAAAATTCCTAACAATGACTGTTTTACGACCGTGCATTGCACAGTTCCCATGCACGCTCATAGGTTTGCGAATTTTCAATATTTCCACTCCAGATTTTCAACATTGCCATTTTACCACACTTTCTTATGAGCAGTACAGCTGTCATTTTTCACATCCTGCCCAAAACATGTTTCCGCCTATGTAGCGCACAATGGGGGTAACAAAAAGGTCATGCTGAAATTTTATTGTGCAAATACCAGCAATCGCACAGGGCATTAGGGTAAAGCACCATACGTGCTAAACACCATTGCAAATACCTGCAAGCGAACGTTCGGCATTGACAAATGCTTGTTTTTGTTGTTGTAGATTTATTTAAATCATTGCACTTAGTGGGGCAGGCATGTCTCACTGAGTTGACTCTACATCATCTGTCAGTTCCTACTCTGTTCCATGTTTGACTAAAATGGTTGCCCACTTCTTCCCCTTTCATAGTAGCAGTGTTTTTTTTATTTGCTGCTGCTTTTTTTGTGCTACAGTGTTACTGCTAAGGTCAGTGTGAGTATTACTGTAGATCCACAAGCACTAAGTAAAGAATCGCACACACAGGCACTACCTAGCAATTGTTTGTGTTTTACACAGTAACCACTAGTGACCAGATCCATCATGTCTTTGGCAACCTTACAAACGTGCTTGGTCTAACCCCAGCAAAGCATCCGCACCGCTGGGCCCAAGTGGTGAACGACAGGATAGCAGACCCACAAATACAGCGCATCCAGGCGATTACTGCTGGTGTCATCTCTGGGCCAGCAAACCCCCAAAACAATCTTTGCAGAACTAGGGAAGCACTCATGGGGTGCAGTAACAAAATACAGTTAAGAGCAGTGGAGCATAATGTTGCCAATACATTTATTTGTGCTAAGGCTGGAGGATGCAAGTAAAGCCCTGGTGCTTTAACCAGAACCCGATCTTTGTCAGGGGGCATGTTGGCAAAATACAAACACACTATGAATATACTACCCTTAAAGAAACACACACCATAAATAAGTGGTTATAATAAATGAAACTGAGATGCCCTTGTAACAAAACAATCCAAAATTAACTTGCCCAAGGATGAAACACTGCATCAAAATTATAAAACATTGCTCATACAGTAGCGCCAGTCAGTATGGAATGCAGTATCTTCCAAAAGTACTCCAAAATGCTGCAGTATGCTGCTTGGAACAGTGTAATTCAATAGCAGTTAGCCCTCTTTTCATCCAATATTTATTTTTTTGACATGTCATTTACTGCAAAGTACTGAATCGCATCTTGTTTTGCTCCACTGTATATTACTGATACTTAATACAATTCCACAGAAGGTGATGAGATAGTCTACATACACAATGACAGACAGGTGTCTCTCTTCATTTGGTGGGCTCATATAGTTTTCTCCCCAAGCAAGCCTTTTAGTTCTTGTAGCATTGGGAATAGTACTACTACTACTACCAATAATACCACAAGTACTACTACTGCTACTAATGTCACCACTTGTTCCATCTGTCCGTTCATTGTCACATCAAGTTGTTCAATAGTGGGGGCTTAGAGTGTACATGCTTTTTGCAGGAAGCAGCAGACACCACTACCAGTGTTCCCACTGTTACCACTATGGCTGCTACATCCACAGCCACTGTGCTTCCCACCACCACTGGTGCCATCCTTGCAGCAGCCACCCTTTCAGCTGTCACCACTATGGCAGTAACTGTTACCACTGCTCCTATGCCTAAGGCTATAGCACATTCTACTCCATGCTTGATATCATTTTCAGAGTACTATGTGTGTGGTGTGGTGGATCAAGTGTGCCACATGTAGCTTGTGTTGCATTTGGGAGAGCCATCTGAGGGTCAGAGAGCCAGAGGAGAAATGGAAGAGGTGGTGAGGGCAGCCACACTGTGGATCAATCAGGCTGCCCTTAGTGAACTTGGCTGAGTGTGAAGGAGAAAGCTGTGAAAGTCCATTTCTGCTGGTAGTGGCAGACTGGCTAGTCAGACTGGTTTGCATTGATGTGAATGTCTGGACCAGGGTTGCCGGTAGGGACAGAGGCATCAACTGAAGGGTAGACACTGAGCTCTGTCTCCATTGAGCCTCCAAGGGCTACCTGATTTAGGTTGGGTGGCTCAGGGAGCTTAGGTGGTAGTACTTCCTGGACAGCGGTTCCTACTTTGGGGATTATTGGGCCAGGTGATGTAGACACTGCAGAAGACTCATTTTCCCAGAGCAGCTCTGTAGAGGACAACCTAATAAGAAGAGCACAGTGCAATGAGTTTCTTCCTTTTTCCTTCAGTTGAATTGTGGCAGGTACTGTAATTTATAGATAATTGTTATTGGGATTCAGAGAAGAGGCCCCCTATCTACTGATTTACAAATACTGCATTTCTGTTGATTGTTGACTGTGGCAGTGAGAGGGTCACATAACTTGGACATACTATGTGGGTAGAGGGTCAGTGAGAGCTTCCCATTCCCTATTTCAAACTTTCTGGAAAATATGTTGTGCTTTTAAGACAGTGTAGACTCAAAAGTACTGATTATATTAAGTAACAGAGAACTTTTGGGGGCAATAACTCAAATAACTCAGTGCACTATTGCTGCTTTTGTTTTTAATTTTTACCCACAAGAATGTTTGTGTGTATGGGTAGGTTGTTTCAGCAGGCGACTGTTCACTCTGGAGGGCTCCTCTGCCAAGGAGCCCCCCCACTGATGATCCAGCCAGCTGTTTTGTGAAGGCAATTGTTCACTCTGGAGGACTTCTCTGCCCAGGAGCACCCCCCCCCGACGATCCAGCCAGCCGTTTTGTGAAGGTAATTTTGTGTCTCCTAATCTATTGACTCGAGCAGTGCCTCACTGCTGGCCATCTTTGTTCAAACTTTGGCGCCTTTTCTTCTCACAAGCGGCTGCCTGATTTAGAAGAGCTCAAAACTGTACCTGCGCTCTGAGGAAATTGGAGTCTGTTTCTCTCCCACTACCCGAAGCGCCAGTTGTAACTAATAGGGTCTGGAATAGCGAGCTGGTGGACAGGTGCTGCTTGTAGAATTAATTTGAATTAATTTGTAAAGGGTGTGTTGCTGCTACATGAAACATAACCTCAAACTATTTTTTGCACTCCCGCAGCAATATTGTGGTCACCTTAAACAGTATAGTTGTGATTTGCTACATTGAAAACAGATGCTTACACTGCTCCTAATATGCCCAGATAATATTTAAAATTGATTATATAGAAAAAGCCACATTTCATCTGTTAGAGCGAGTTAGAGATACTGCCTTTTACTGATCTCTGTGCCCTATCTTCAGTCCTCTACCTCATTTCTGCTCTGTCTACCCCCACCCCATCTTCTCATATTACCCTTCCCCTGTTTTCTCCTTTCCTTCCTGCCCTATATAAAAAGCTGCTCACCCTCATTTCTTTCTCCTCAGCAGGCGACTCTTCACTCTGGAGGGCTCCTCTGTCCAGGAGCTTCCCCCCCCCGACAATCCAGCCAGCCATTTTGTGAAGGTAATTTTGTGTCTCCTAATCTATTGACTCGAGCAGCACCTTACTGATGGCCATCTTTGTTCAAACTTTGCCGCCTTTTCTTCTCGCAAGCGGCTGCCCGATTTAAAAGAGCTCAACACTGTACCTGCACTCTGAGGAAATTGGAGTCTGTTTCTCTCCCACTACCCGAAACGCCAGTTGTAACTAATACAGTCTGGAATAGCAAACTGGTGGACGGGTGCTGGTTTCCCCGCAGTCGCTTTGCACCTGCTTCCCACCCGCTCCCCACCACACCCACCCTTGTCTGGCTCTAGCTATATAGGGCAGTAAGACTCAAACCACGCCCATAACATGCCCCGGTGGCAAATTTAACTATCTCCTCACTTCACCATTTGCAGGTTATCATTGTTGGTAGCTAGAGGGCATCTTGGAAAATTTCTGTTTCTCTGGTGAAATACTCCAACTTCCCTGCAACCTCTTTCACAAACTCTAGCACTGTCCCCTTACCCCCACCCCAAATGATCCTCTTAAATCATTTAAGCATGGCTAATAGACCCAGCACTACACTTCTGCTGGTCATTATTAATTTCTCCTGCCTTGTTTGGCTACCTATATTTTACTTACCTCCAACCATATACCATCAATTCACCCACCCTGATGACTTGTCACTCTATGTTTTGCGCACGCCAGCATGCTGGCTCCATTACTCCTCCCCTCTACTCATCCCCCATAATTTCATCTATCCTACACTCTACGTAAATCCACGTTATACCTCATACTGCCTCCACCCTTCATCCACCGTAAGTTATGGTACCTGGCACTCTTAGCCCTAATATTAGCCGAGGATATAGAGCTAAACCCTGGACCTCAAAGTAATCTATCTTGCCCTGATGCAACCTGGAGCAATTCAAAGGGCCTCCACATTGTACACATGAACATTAGGAGCCTTCTCCGAAATAAAACAGAACTTGAGGCATGGGTTGCTCTTTATCATCCGGATATACTCTGCCTATCCGAAACCTGGTTAAAACCTTTCACCATTGATACCCTCTGTAATCTACCCAACTACAATATCCTCAGATGGGATAGGCCATCAGCAAAGCGTGGAGGTGGTGGCCATTTTACAAACCACATTTGGTGATATCCTCAATGTGTTGCCAACACTACTAACTTGCGAAGCAATCCATGCAACCTTACAACTAGGCTCAAAGAAACTACACATCGTCTGTGCCTATAACCCTCCCACTGGTGGTTGCAGAGGTCTCGACGAACTCCTCTCCCAAGTTAACAGCAGCATTGGCCATAATGAAGTCCTTATTCTGGGGGATTTCAACCTAAACTGGGCTAGTAAATCTAACCTATCCGCACATATAATGATACAAGGTGACAACCTTCACCAGCTTATCACAGACCCTGCAAGGGTCATGACTCCCCCTCAGACAAGCACCCTCATTGACTGGGTCCTTACAAATCACCCTGACAGCATAGTAAGTGCAGGCACCCTTGCAGATGCCATAAGTGATCATTCCCCTATTTTTTGCATCTGGCATGCTACAAATAAACCGTTACCTCCTCCCAAACTAATTACTTTCCTCAACATGGCCCATTTCAACCTCACTCAGTTTACTCATGATCTCTCCTTGATTGACTGGACCCCCATTTACTCCTCTATAAATGCCCAGGCAGCACTTGACTACTTTATGGCTCACTTCAGCCTGCTTCAAGACACCCATGCCCCCCGTGTCACTCATTGGATTCGCGGAACACAGACTAATTGGCTAACAAAAGATCTGCTTATGCAACTAAGAGCCAGATACAAACTATGACGATGTTTCAAAACAACAGGGTTACCAAACGACTACTACCAGTATCGATCTCAGAGACACATATGTAAAAGAAATATTCGCCTAGCAAAGAGCATTCTCTGCAGAGACCTGCTAACAAAGGCTGCTGGTAACGCTAAAAAGTTCTGGTCTACCATAAAAACACTCCTTGGTGCCAATTCCAGGACCCATACCAGTGACATGCTTCTAAATGGTATTCACTGCAATAACCCGGAGACCATAGCAAACTCCTTCAATCAGCATTTTTTGGATCTCACTAGCCACCTGGCATCCTGACAGACAACAAGTACCGCCTCACCCCAAACTGAACCTCTAGTTAAGCACCCCCTATTTAGGTTCTGGAGCATCACCAGAGCAGAAGTACTAAATCTACTGCTTGCTCCTGAAAATACCAGCTTAGGTCTGATGGTCTAGAACCTAGGCTTTTGAAAGCAGCTGCCCGCTCATTGCCTCCCCAGCCAAAATTTTCAACCTTTCCCTATGTCATGGCACAGTTCCTGACGTCTGGAAAATAGCCAAAGTCACTCCAATTCCCAAAAGAGGTGACCCCAAGGAAATCAAGAACTACCACCCTATTGCTATTCTCTCAATGCTCAGTAGATTTCTGGAAAAGCTAGTGGCCACCCAATCAACTGAATATGTTTGGAAATGTAACCTTCTATCTGGCTCACAGCATGGTTTCCAAAAAGGCCACAGCACCGCCCTTCTGAAACTTACAAATGACATCTATACCTCCATGGACTCAGGCCTCTTGACTGATGCAATTTTCATTGATCTAACAAAGGCGTTCGACCTGGTAAACCATGCCCTTCTTCTTGATAAACTTTGCTCCCTAGACTTCTCCCTGATGTAGTAGCCTGGTTCAATAGCTACTTATCTGACAGGAAACAGGCTGTAGTTTTTAACTGATCCATATTGGATCTCTTCCCTATACAAGCTGGAGTACCCCATGACTCCATACTTGGCCCCTTGCTTTTCTTAATTTTCATAAACGACTTACCTCTCCTAGTACCTAACTGCTCGTCTCTGCTTTACACCAATGACCTAGTTAGTTACCACAGTGCTAGGAAGACCGGTGACATAACCCTCTCTCTTGCCTCGGACTTTGCAGACATCCAATCCTGGCTAACAAAGAACAAACTTGTTCTCAACACTTCAAAGACACACTCTATGCTCTTTGGCTAGCCTGCCCAGCTTAAAATGAACCACCTTGCCCTAGATATCCGAACTGCGGATGGCTCCCCTCTGGTCAACACCACATCCTTTAAATATCTAGGAGTCACACTGGATGAATCTCTTGACTTTGACCTGCATATAACTACTGTCTGTAAGTATGTGAATGCCAAGCTAGGTAGTGCCTACAGATCTAGCTATGCCCTCAACCCCTCGGCCAGACTAGCAATGGCACAAGGTTTCCTGCTCCCAGCTCTGGCCTATGGCTCAGTCATCTTCCAAACTGCCTCAAAATCCTCCCTTCATAAATGGGACACCACTTATAATAACATCTGCCAGTATGCCTCTGCATCCCCATGTTACAAACACCACTGCCAGCTCTATGCTGACCTCAAATGGCCTGGTCCCTCTGCCCACTGACTTCAGTCTCTTGGCGCTCAAATTGACTGCATCACCAGATCAGGTCTCCCCCTATCCCTTGCCTCTCTGCTACATGCACAACCTCTCTCCTATGGACTACGATCTACTGATAAAGCTCCTCTTCACATCCCAAGATGTAAAACAAATATGGGTGCATGAGCTTTCTCTCATGCAGCCCCAACATACTGGAACTCCCTACCCTACTCAATCTGTCAAGCAACCTCCCATGCCAGTTTCAAACAACTGCACTGTGAACATCTGTGAGTAGCCAGCCCCTGTACTTGCTTCAATCTGCCTTAGACCAGTCACCAAGTCTATGCACTTCTCATACACCTTTCCCACCTATCCTACACCCCCCCTTTTTTTTCACATGTCCTCTCTCTCTTTAATGGTTTCAACCCATTAAGGCTCTCTAATCCCTTTTCTCCAGGCTTCCCACCACTCCTCCTGCTTCTTCTTGTGCTCTTTCACCAATCTCAACCAGACACTTAAACTGTTTTACTGTTTTCAGACTTGCCTTTACTGTCTTGTTTAATGTACACCATCTACTTAGCACTGCCTGTATTTTCTCAAACTATTTTGCTCTACCTACATATCTCAAAGTGCTTGAAATGCATTACCTGTATATTTAGTATTGTTGCTGTATTACCTGTTAAACTCGTTTACCCTGTTTTGTTGCTCTGTTTTCTGCATGTGCTGCATCCCATGCACCCCTATGTATGTATTAAGATTTTGTTTCAAACTGTTCTCTCCTGGGTCGTGCCTGAAAATAGGCATTGTCATGCCTAGTGCACCCACACGGTTATCAAAAGCAAATAAATAAATAAATAGGGAGGAGGTTGGGGGTTGTTGTTGGAGCAGAGTTTTGAGTGTAGGTTGTTGAGGGTGTGTGAGGTGAGGTGGTTGCTTATGAGTGTGTGATTGTGCTGAATTTGGTAACTGCTAACTGGGGAGACTAGCAGCATGTATTGCAGAAGACTTTGGTGTGACGGGGCGACTTTTCCACTTAGCTTTATGTCCTCCCACACTTTTGACTGCCGTACGCTTCCAGGTGATGTGTGTGGGTGCCGCCGTGCCTCGGATATAGTGAGGAGGCATCGGAGGGGTGGGGTGAATCACACATTGGAGTGGAGTGGGCTGGATGAATTGGGGTTGATGTTTCAAGGAGGCACCCAGAGGAGAAATGGGTCTAGAAGAGGGGATTCCCTGCCTGGTTCCCATACTCAAGGATTCCACTCTATGTGGACAAATGGCACGGTCAACTTCGGCTGCTCATCCAATTCAGGTGGTGTTATGCAATGTTAGGTCGATTAGGAACAAGACAGCTGTGATTGCTGATCTGGTTGGAACATCCAGCTTGGCATGCATCACTGAGATCTGGCTGGACAAGAATGCAGGTCCTATTTTGGATTCATCAGTTCCAGCTGGGTACTCGGTGATAAACTGCCTGAGGTCGGATCGTAGGGGTGGGAAGGGGATAGCCATTTGTTTTAAAACAGAAATGGATCATGTATATGTGCCAGCTGGGGTCACTAGATCCTTTGAATGTATTATGGGTACAGGTGTGGGTTGTAAGATGCATCCCATTTACCATCCACCCAGGAGCAAGAAGGATTTCCTACAGCAAGTCACAGATTTCATCACTGAGATGGTGTTGGTGTCCCCCAAGTGGTTGGTGCTTGAGGTCTTCAATGCTTGGGTCAATGATGAACTTCTTACATTTGGACAAGACTTCCTCCAACTGAGGAGTTCTTGGCCTTCACACAGAGTGAATACACTCGCACCCACTCATGGTCATTTGTTCGAACTGGTGTTTCTACTGGGGATGGAGATATCTGATATGGTGTACAGAGAGTGGAGTAAGGGGTATTTTCCTTGGCCCCTCACCCCCTGCCATTTCACTGCTATGCAGATAATTTTTAACTCTACATGTCCATTGAACCCAAGCATAGTGATGCTGTCTCAGTGTTTAACAACTGTCATTCTGAGATTCTGGATTGAATGAGTGCCAACTGGCTCAGGTTAAATCCGAATAAGACTGAGGTGTTGGTGGTGGACCCAGGTCATTGGGTTGAGGGGCAGGTGACTGGTCAAGACTCTGGGCTTTGGCTGGAGGTTAGCCAGCTGCTAACCTCTGATGGGTGAGAAATTTGTGCATTGCTTTTTTATGATGAGTTGACAATGAAATTTCAGGTGTCTGCCACTGTCAAGATCTCAGTTTACCATCTGAGAAACATCACCTGGATAAAGCACCTGGTCCCACCTGAACACCTTCCAAGACCTAGACCTTTCTGACCTTGTGCCTTGATTACTGCAACACCCTATACCCAGGGCTACTGAGGGTAGACCTTCATCATCTGCAGTTGGTGCAGAATGCAGCTGTCTGATTATTGACTGGCATACCTAGATCTTGCCATATCACACTTATGCTCCACAGCCTGTACTGGATGTCAGCACAGTGAAGAATTACCTTCAAGGTCAGTTTATCGACCTATAAAGCCCTACACAGACAAGGACCTCGCTATCTGCAATACCTCCTTTGTCCTTTCATCCTCTCCACTCCACCAACAAGGATTGCTAGAGATTCCCAGTGTCCATTTGAATACTTCTGGAGTGAGATTGTTTGCATTTGCAGCTCCTACCCTGGGGAATTATCTACCTCATTGGATTAGAGAGTGCCCGTCCATAGAGGCCTTTAAGTCTGCCTTAAAATCTTACTTATTTGATTTCTAACACTTGAATACCTGCTGTCTGTATTACGTTTTATGAATTTGGGGTTTATTTATTGATTGTTTTATTTATTATGTCTTTTGGATGAGACATTAAACCGAGGTCCCATCTGCCTGGATTGGTGGTAGTTCAGGTGGATGTTAAAGATCCCATGGCACTTAATCGAAAAGAGTAGGGGAATTGTTTATTGCAGAAACCAAAAAACATCAATACAGGGCATTCATAGTAAACAGAAATAATTATAAAATGATAACTTAAACACCACTGTAGAAATATCAAACAAAAATAGCAGAAAAATACAGAAGAAAAAACAGACCATATTAAATCCAGTAGACATGCTTCCAGTATTCATGGAATAAAGACATCGGAAAATGACCGAATTCAAAGTCCTTTTGTGTCCGTAAAGCCAATTCAATATGACTTATCACCGCCATAGGTAAGGTATAAGTATGCTGTATGGAAAAAGAACATCTTGCCTGCCAGAGATAAAACTTGATGCAAGCAAATATCACATTAAGAGTACTAGGAAGAAAACAGGAAAAATACCCTGAATAGTCCCCCAAAACCAAACATTCATAGTATTCTGACATGCCATCCCTCACCCCCACTTGACAGACAAAGTGGACCAAAACTGTACAGTATACAAACAAGTATGAAAAAAATGAGTCTGAGTTTCTTCAATGCCCATACATTCAAAATGAATACAGTTCCATTCTGCAAGAGTCTTATGTTTTAAATTCCCCTTAACCCCTAACCTCCCATGACAACTTAACCAAGATACATCCCACATTCGGCCAGGAATCCTCCCGTCCATCAGCACCTTTAGGGCTAAGTGTAATTTTGTGGGGAAACAACTGGGGAAATCAACCCGTACTAAAAAATTCATAGACATTATACTCTGATATATACCCTTCCGGGAAAGCCGATAAACCTCGTCTTTAGCCACGCTCCACATACGAAGTTTAGCTGCCACTACTGGCAGAAAGGAAAGCACTTTATAATTGGATTTCACGATAGGTGCTTGGTGGACCACCGCAACAAAAAATCTTGAAGCGATGTAATAAGGGGTAAAGAGGTGTGCCCCTATATTGCGGCCAAACCTTATCTTGGTCTAAAAACATTCTGTGCACATATAACAAATGCTGGCCTACAGAACTTTATATCCTATAAAGCTATGAAAAGAGCTAAGCCACAATTGCAATACTAAGGTGCCTTCTAACATTGTAATTTTCAGATGTAAGTAATAGTGCATGTATAGCCTACGTGACTGCAAGCACAGACACAGACTGCTGTCCAAAATTCCCCTCATGATTAACCTTTAGTGTTTGTCCTTATATGGACAGTCCAAATTGCTTGTTTATGCTCTTATGAGCTAAAGCTTATCTCTCTCTTCTAAACTTTGGTAACTGGTGGTAACAGCTGCCGCCCGCCATATATGGTAATAAAATGTACACTATTTGTGTTTATGCTGACCAAGAGTGAGATCATACACATACCAAGAAAAAGTACCTTATTGCCTTATAAGTTGATGTTTGTGCTGTTTTAGACCAATCATAAGAAATTCTAAAAATAGACACACTGCTTTTATTATATAAGTAAGCCTGTGTATCCAGTTATGTTGAAGAATGTACCACTTGTAATTTCTCGCTGTGATTAATATTCTAATCATTAAATTCTTCCGCCATCAGTCTCGTCTCCGTTTGTCTCCTTTCTAAGTATCTATAATTGATAATTTACTAACTATAGTTTTTTCACAACTGCTACAAGCGAAAGCAGAAACCAGGCATCCCAAGGATGAGAGTGATTTAACGACACCTCTTTAATAGTAGCTTTAATAAAAAACAACCGGATTAATCATGCCAAGACCACCCGCCTTAATTGGAAGATATGTGAAATCCCACTTAACCAGGTTCAATCGCTTCCCCACAACATTTGAAAAAAAAAACTATATTAACGGGTTTCCTGATGCCTAGGTAAAGGAAAAACCGAACTCAAGTAAAGAAACAGAGGGAGTAAAAACCTTTTGATTATTAACACACGTTTCCATTTAGAAAAAGACCAGGTTTTCCATAATTGTACCTTCTTTTCACCCAGCACAATGCGAGGTTGCCAATTAAGATCATTTAAATCTCCCATCCCAAAGAAACAACCTAAGATCTTAATAGGCCTCATAGAGATGGTTATCCACCCGATCATGGAATCAAAAACCCCCTCCCCTAAAAAAACACCAGCACTTTTTTCATAATTCACTGATGTTCCTGAAAGCAGACCAAACTGGGCCACGACATACAACACAACAAGGCCTTCAGCTGTATTGTGAAGCAGAAAACACATGTCATCTGTGTAAACCGCCAAGCACTGTGGCAGAACGCTGGAGATGGAGATAATCCCTGAGCGTGAGGATGATGAAGGAGTTCCAGAAACCAAAGGGTCCAAAACAAAAGTATATAACAAAGGACTAAGTGGGCAGCCCTGGCGCACCCCCCTACAAAAATCAATCCCCTCACCAACTAATCTATTAACAAGGGGAACATTTGGGCATTACTATATAAAAGTGCCACCCATGTTCTTAGTTTCATGGAAAACCCATACCGCCATAGGACATCAAATAAAAACCCATGTGCCACCTTATCAAAGGCTTGAGCCTGGTACAAGGAAAGTAAATAACTGGACAATTTCCCCAACCATCCAAGCTCACACACATTCCGTAGTAGGGCCAAATTTTGGTGGATGTGTCTACCCGGAATTGAACATGTTTGAACTGGATGTACTAAAGAAGAAGCAACATGTTGGAGCTGATGGCACAAAATTGCGGAAAAAATCTTATAATCTGTATTCAGTAAACAGATCGGTCCCCAATTTTCAATGCGATGCTTAACCCCTTTTTTAAATAAGAAAATGGTCAAGGCATCCGAGAATCCACATGGCATCCATGAAGATTCTAGAATCTCATTAAAAACAGAAGTCAGGATGGCACTGATATCATCTATCATGATTTTGTATAATTCATTAATTAAACCATCAGGGTCTGGTGAGATCCCAGACTTCATGCGAGCTACTTTGATTTAACCACATCCATGAAATGGGCCTATCTAAAAAGGAATCAGAGAAAGAAATATTAGGTGGAGGAAAAGAAAACCAATCCTCCCATTTAGTAGTGGGCTGGAAAGCCCTTCCATGTTGAGTTTGCAAAAAAACCTGGACTATGTGTAGCATGTCAATATCAGCCATGCGTAGTACCCCACTGTGATCATAGAGGCCATCCATAAGTTTACTGTCCAAGGCTTGCTTACAAGCCAAAAAGGATCCAAACTTGGTGAAGATTTAAGCCCATAAGACAATTCATCATGAATTTTGCCTTCCATAATGATAATTCTCATGCTGTGTCTTAGCACAGCTAGTTGCTCTTGTATCTGAACATTGGAGACAGAGGGAGGACATTAATTTATAAAACGTGCTCTTTGTTTTAAAATATGCAAGATAATCTGTTGACTGGGTAATAATCCAAGTCACTAGACTGCCACGTTTATCGGTGGACCCTGAATCGGAATGAAGTGCTCTATAAGCATCCGTCAAGGAGGCCAACTGAACTAGTTTGAACAAAGCATGGGAATCACAATATACCTTACGCTGCATCTGATCCTTAAATCTGACATCCAGGCCACAGTTGAAATCACTTCCCCAAATGTGTCTAGGGATAGACAGGTACTGCTGTATGTCCACAAGTAAAGCAATCCTGGCTGATTTAACCTGGGGTGCATAAATGTTAACAATACGGCGAAAAACCACGGCAGACACAATCCAGGAGCAACACCACCAAGCTATGTCTCACCAATCCAGTAACCTGAACAAAAGGATGGCAGAATAATATCCCCACCACATCTGCTGCATCAGTTCCAAAAGACCAAAAGAGGGTCCAGAATGCCACAATTTCCTAGTATAATTTATGCCTGTAAGAGTAGAAACGCATTCCTGCAGTAAAATAATATCTGCAGATAAGGATTTACAAAAATGTAAAAGCCCGAGGCATTTTTTAGAATTCTTGAGGCTACAAGAATTCAGGGAAACTACTGTTAAAGAAGCCAGAGAGCAGGACTAAGACTTGTCTTTCTTACACTTCCTTCCCGACTTCTTCTTGGATTCCAGCAATTCAGAACCTCCTTCATCATCACACTCCATCCCAGACAAAACCCCAGAAGCAACCGATAGATCAGATTCAGAGTCCCTATCTGCATCCTGCAAAACCTGAAAAGTGTTATGCGAGGGGGTGATAGGTGGTATCCCAATCTTTTTAGCATGAGACCGAGTCACACGTCTTGGATGAGGTGCCTGAAACTCAGAAGCTGGGGGAGGCTAGAATGGGCATGATAGGAGCATTGAGCTCCAGACCCTCTAGCAATTGTGCAACATTGGAGGGCATACTAGAGGAGCCAGATACCACTCCCTCAGGAGGAGTTGAAGCTGAAGGATCTGGACCAGGAGGATCAGTGTCGGGGAGGTTGTCTCCTCCGTAAATGGCCTAAATCGGTCCTGAGCATCCGAGATCAAAGTTTCCTTATCTAGGCCCCCCCGAATAGTTTTGGATCGCATATGACATTGGTGGTAAGCATGTCCCTGGGTATCACAAAGATTGCAGCGAAAACATTGGCAAGTACCACTGTCATGATCCAGTTCTCCACACAAGCACATCTGATTTTATCACATGCACTACTGAGATGGCGGGCTCCTCATTTATAACATGCCTTGGTCTGGCCTGGGTAAAAGCAGACACCTCAATCCTCCCCAGAAAAACACTATTTGGAACATGTTGAACCAAATCCCCACAATATGTAGTTTTACCTTGAACTTCCAACTGCCTGTCCAAATACCCTCCCATCAATAACTGGTTCAGGAGGCTCCCAATACAGCGATTTACTCTCCAGCCAATACAGAATGTTCTACATTTACCCTTCATACTGGAACATAATATGCCAGTTTAAACAGTGGTCTTGTGATGGGATAGCCAGAATGGAGTCCGTGGGGAGTAGCTTTAAAGAATCATACTTCGCCAAAATTTATCAAGGCCCACAAACGATTTGAAACTAATATCAAAAGTTTCTTCCCTGAATGTTAATCAGGCATAAATGTCGATGCCTGAAAGTTCATAAACCTTGAGCAGCCTGTGGGCCACAAAGAATCGATTAGGTTGCTCCTGAAGGCCCCTCCCCATACCTGAGATGGACAGCATTCCATCTGGGGCCTGTTCCAGGTGATTGTTTCTAAAGAGGTCTGAAAAGGAGGACCTGTGAAAACATTCTCTTCTAGGAGAAGAAGGAGGGAAACATGCGATTTCCCAGAAAAGGCCCAAGGTCTACCCTGCAGCAAAAGATTGTAAAGTCTCACCAACTGAGCATCATCTGCCCCCACCAGTGGCTCCAAAGGCTGTACCTCCCTGAAGACTCTGTAGCAACCGTATCCTCTGTTGAAAAAGAAACCCATTCAGAATCAGGTATCCACCTGCCTTCCTGCCTCATCCATCCTGCATCCAGCATTGCAGTTTCTTTGCTCCAGTCCCTGGCTGGAAAGCTCTTCGATGTCACCTTAAACTTCCGTGCGGCTCCATGTTCCTCCTCTGGTTGGAAAGGCATCCTAGCTGCACCAGGAACTAGCGAACCCTCCTTCTCCACAATCAGAGGTTCTGTGCACTGCTCGCCATCCTGGAAGTCATCCTGGCCATCAACTTCCTGATTCTGAACTGCAACAGCATCCATAAGCTCCATGTTGTGTTTCTTAATGGCTTCTGCCTCTCCCATAGCATGGTATTCTCTGTGGCTTTCTTGAAAGTGCTACCGTGGTGTGCATACAGCAGAACTCTTCATCACTCCATTCTCAGTATCCATATCAGTAAGGATAGCTCCTCTGCCTTCCACAGAATTTCCACCACCTCCACCAGGATCTGGAACAGCAACCATCTTGGAGTCACCAGCAAAAGGGTCCCCTCTGCTCACAGCAAGCAGAGTAGGGGAATTTCCCCAGTGTCCTGGCCAAATTTCCCCTCATTCACTAAAAAAATACCACCAACAGCTTAATCTGGTTCAAGGCCAGTTGGCATTCATCTGTATCCCCCTCCCCCAGGTCGTGCCTGAAAATAGGCAGAATTTGTCTAGTGCACTTACCTGGTCAACAAAAACCAAATAAATAAAAAATAAACAAAATAAAATTGTGCTTTTACTGCTGCTTAATGGATGACGTACAATGATATGGTCTCTGTGGAATTGTATTTTGTAAATAAACTTGCTTGCTTCCTCCTGTCCCTGGTCACTCCACTAGATTCTAGATAAAGCACTAGTAGGAGTCGGCGGTCCCACCCTGGAGGGCCCAGAGCCAGAGGGCTGGGTGACAGGTGTAGTTGGAGTTGAGACAGGCCCAAAATCAGAAGTATGGCTGGGAACTTCATGTGAGGTGGGAGTGACCAAGCTAAGATATGCACTGGAGAGAGTCTAGGTGACCAGTGATGAGGAGCATAAAGAAAATGCACAAGAAAAGATTACAACAATTTACACAAATTTACAGAAAAGCAACAAAGACAATAAAACAGCATAATCAGTCACTATTTGTCCTTGCAATAAGCATATTACAAAACCGATGGGTACAATCAATTACTTTTAGTAATGTACAGTTTACATATTAATGCACATAAGTGAATAAATCAAAACAAAGCAAATAGTAGGCATCAGCTTTCAGTAAGTACACTAGTAGTAAGGCAACAGATGGCATGCTGGAGTAATAGAAAAAAAAGTTAGTACTGGTAGGGAATGCTGTATCATGAGGAATCAAACCAGGAAGCAGTGTGCTACTGGAGTGAATGATGAGACCACTGAACCCAAAGGGAGTGGCAGCCATGATAGGAGCCTCGTGTAAGCAATTAAGGCATTGGGATGAACAGGAGACTGCAAATTGAACAAACAAAGTGTAGGTAAGCAGGGAGATTGCAATTAGTACAAACGACTGCAAGCACTAGAGGCTCAAGGAGCACAAGTCAAACTAAATGAGCAAAAGCAGGTACTAGGAAAACTAGAAGCACCCATAAGAAACAACAAAGAAAAGAAATGGAATCCAGAAAACAGGAGGGCAGCACAAACAGCAGACAGAGAAGTACAAATTGTAGCTAGGAGACAGGAGCAAAATACCGACATAGAAAGGAGGAGGCAAAAAGCAATCAGAAATCCCCAAAGCACAAAATGAAGCATGAGACTAACACCTGGGGTAAGGGGAGAAGAGGTGGCACAGAGTTCCAGCAGAGCCTCCAGCTGCAGCAAAGAAAAAGTACATCAGAGTGGGGCAGCAGGGAGCTGACTTAAATAGCTCAGGCAGGGGGTCATGGCTAATTGCTTCTACCCATTGATCTTAGTCATAGCCTTTGATAAATAGATACACCAGCTGTAGATACAGTACTATAAACAAATGAAAGTCAGTGCAAGAAAACAAGTTCTGGTCAGAGTCGATACAGCTGCCCAGACCATTTAGATGTGCTCCGTGGACTTGGAGCTCATGGATATCCAAGCGGGTGGTGGAGTACTGGGTGTTTTGGAGTGGTGGTAGTGCATGGTGGTGGATCAGAGCACCACCAGAGGATGCTGATGAAAGTGTTATATAAAATAAGTAAATAAAAATGCAGGCACAGTATGCCATTCACAGGATTACGAGGACTATAGAACTGCGTATGTGTGACACTTGCAGATGTGCAGTTCTGTCAAAAGGGATACTGTGCTGGCATTTTTATTTACTTATTTTGTTTAAAAGTTTCAGCAGCATCCTCTGGGGGTGCTCTGATCCAGCAGCATATGCCACCACTCTGAAAAGTGCTACAGTTAGCTGCCCTGTAGTAATGCGGAAGTGACACAGTGAAGTAGTGCACCAGTGGGGAGGGAGGCAGCTGACCATGCTGTGCAAGGGAGCTCCATCTGTGGAGGGCACACAGAAATGGAATCAGCCCTATGAGGAGCTCACCGCATAACTGTAGGAGAACACAGGGATGCTTTCTGGTCAAGGTCCATTTTGTCTCTGATGGTGATTGCAAAATATCTGCGGAGCTCCACCCACACAGCTGTAAAAATAAGCATGTCTTATGATATTTTTCCTTTATTTCACCTTTTTATCCCTGCCATCAACTGTGACATTTGGGCTGCTGTAACTGCACTCATCCTCTGACCTTGCTTCTATAGCAAATCTCACTTACTTGGCAAGGTTATATGAATGTTGAGTCACTTTCATCAACCCTCCCAAGTAACCAGGCACCTCACCTGCATGATATTGATAATGCCCCTTCCTCTCATGCAGTCTAAGGGTTGGAATTCATAACCTATACATGATTCTTGATCTCCCAGGTAGCAACACAATATACCAGTCCTAGTAGTGATAGTTGAATTGATTTAGGGTGTCCTGCCAGAGTTAGGAGCACATTACAAATTACAGAAATATATCAAAGTAAGCTGAAATAACAGACACAGAAAGCAAATAACACAGTAAGTGTGTGGGACTGCGCACACCTTTGGAAACAGAGTAACATTCTAATCTATACAGATAAACCAACAAATCTAACAAGTGTTGCAAAAACATCAATCTGAGAGAAAAGCAAGACCCATCAATATTGTTCTTAGATTTGTCTTAAAAGTTGTGATTGATAAGAACAGATGGCTGTCAAATGTAAATGAGTTTAAGAGTCAGGGGCTGCTTCATTAAATTACTGGTCATCTAGTGACATTAGTTGGAAGGACAGTATCCCCTGACATATTTACTTCACTACTGTGGCAGGCTTGTAGGGGATAGGAGTTCACTGAGATACTGGGAGCCTAGCTCATTCAGGACTTTACACAATAATAAAGGAACCTTATCGTCAACATGCCACCTAATTGGCAGCCAGACCAGAGTACAGAGTAAAATGGTGGTATGGTCTGACTTCAGAACAGAAGTCAGACACCTTACTTTGGCATTCTAGACTAGATTCTGATGGTGTAATAGACTTACTCTCAAGCACTTATAAAGCATATTGTAGTAGCCCAGTCTACAGGCAATAGTCAAATAGCCACAGGAGCAGGGTGTGCTACTGTAATAGCCAGGTACTGTCTGGCAGAAGAACACAAGAAGCATCACTCCAAATTTCCTCTGATGAAGAAACAGAGCCTCATCATGCTGTTTTTTTTTTTTAATGTGCATGTCAAGTGTACTGTTATCTTTGTTTTTTCACCTTCACTACCAGGTGGCTAAATTGGATTTTCACAGCCATGATTTCTGTTAAGATGCTGTTCTTTTTAAAAAAAAAACAAAGGCCAGCAACTCAATATGGAGGTTGGCAGTGTTGAGATAAGGCTCAGTCTAGCAATACATTTAAGATGATGAAAGCAGGCACGTCCTACAGAAAACACTTGGAACGTGAAGCCTCTTCACACTAGTGTGTTCTGAGCTGTAATATTTTTAATAATATTATAGCACTTACTACAGAACCGTATCCAGACATGTTGTTCTATGGGTGTGCTGGCAATGTTGTAACACACTGTGTTTCTTATGTGTTTGCCCCGTGGAGAGCTCCATACCAAATGTTGATGATACAGTTGTGATATGCATTGTCATAAATACAAGAATAGATGAACAATGCTGATTATCACATTGATATGTATATATACCATTCCCAATTTTCATTGGACCCCTGCTTCACTCCATTTTAATTTGAACCAGATTTTCCAGGAAAAATGGAACTATTATGTATAATGCAGTGATTTTATTTTATTTTTATAATTGTGGGAGGAAGAATTCACAGTGGGAATCATAATGTGTATGCATAGAGTGACTCTTCACTAAATGTTTATTTGAGCAAAGTGTGATACATTCTGTTCATACATTTTCTTTCAAGGTAAACAGATTGACTTGTTCAAGGGTATTGTGGCCTCTTGGGGACAAGGAAGATTGCAGCATGGTATGAACTCCCATCTATACCGGTAACATAACCATGCAACATTGTAACCCATTTTCAAAACTGAGCTAAAGCCTTCATTTCTAAAGGGTTTAAACACAGATTTGATAAGCAGTTTAAAAGACTGTTTAATGCGGACACAGTCCATGTTTGATCTTTTATAATGTTACAGACTCATGGTCATGTAATAAGAGCCAGTGTTCATGGCCAAAGTCAGTGCCCTACAAAATACACCCAGCCTGAGAACATTTTACCTTCAGTGGTGTATCACCAAAGACAAAGCTTCAGGCAACCATTTAAGATCAGAGACAGCTGCTCTTCCTTTTTAAATGCAATTCAGTGTTTTCTGGGTCAGTACCAGCCAGTTAGAGGGCATTCAAGATCTGATTTCTGTAAGTCAGTCTTCAAGGCACTGTATATATGGCACTTTGTTGTGGAAAGAACAAATACAGATGAGTGTTATTAGCATAGCAACATAACATCATGCTGTATTGCCTTATGATCACTCCTGCAAAAGCATATACATTTGAACAACACATGAGATGGGAAAGAACCCTGGGGGTCTTCACAGTCAGCAGCAACTAAGGCAACCAGGCATAAATGGAATGGACCTATTCCAAATGACTGTTGTCCCACATACAGGAATAATTAAAACTATTTGTGAACAGTTCCAGTAAACCCCTCATGCCTCTCAAGGTTCAGCCACTAACTTGTGCTGATCTACAGTGGCAATGGCTATAGTAAGGATGAGAAGAAATAAGGTACTGGAAAAACATCCCCCAATCTCTCATCAATTGAAGATTATTGCACACTCTGACCAATGTCATTACCATCCAGTGGCATTAGCAACAAACACACTGGAATGGCTCATATATACATTATTTTAAAGAAGATCCAACAGCTGTTCTGTTATGATGTTCACAACATTCTTTACTAAAATTGGAGGTTAAAACAGGATAAGTTTGCAAGGTTGTCATATACTCTAAAGCCTTTTACTAAGTGTCACACTACTACCCATCTCAGAGGCAGCTGTTGTAGGCCCTCAACCAGAGTGGTATTTACTGTCCAATCAATGACTGGAGCCAATACCTTCAACCAAGTTTTCAGCAGCTGGGTGCGAACAGGGTCTAGACTAGATGCAGTGTACCACATATTGGTGAAAACCATATAGATGTCTTTTTCATTCAATTAGTAAAATTCTCCCAGGGTCTGACTGGGCTATGTGCATCATGACAATATTACTGCCACCAGCCATACTGGTTGTGGCAGCAAGTGGTCCCAGATGCCAACAAATTAACCTTGATGGATTCATGAAACCATTCCCACTTTTTAGGAGCATAGGCTCCCAACTTGGCTTACAGTTAAGGTTTAAAGGTCTGTCCTCTGTGAGTAAAATGTGTCTATTTAGTTCTGCTCAGTTACAAAACATTTAAATAGAAGAACTGTGTGTTCTTCTTCCTCAAATTGCCTATGGTTTGATAACATCATGCCCCTTCTGCACAAGTTTGGCACAGCAAACCTGCAAGTTCCACCTCCTGTGCTTCAATTTCCTACCTAAGACCTTCAACTGCTGAGGCAATGGAAAAGTGTAAAGGAATGCTTTGGTGAAAGGTCATGAGGTGAAACAAACTGCTGCCAGGGTGTCCCTTGTGACAACTAGAACCCTACTGCAAGCTTCAACTGCAACATGACATCCCCACTGCAGAGATAGCAGCCTCAAAGTGTCCAACAAATCTTAAAATCTCTTGGGTTCCAGGTCCAATTGTGAATGGTCCTAAACAGACTCCACAGTCAGAAGTGACAACCTTAAGGCCACTGTGCTGAGCAATATTGTGAAGTGGTGTGATCAAATGACTGGATCCACTGAGACACTATTACTCTCCGTCCCCGATATGAAGATGAAGCCCATTGTGTGACCTCTCACTACTGACACGCTACTGGGCCAGTAACATTCTTAATTTCTAGTTATGTAGATCTGGTTCATCCATTACCTTAGATTTATTCCTTTATTTTTATGTTGGCTTGCACACACATGTGCAAGCAACATTTGTAGTCACTGCACTGTTCTAGCACTTACAAAGGTGTGTCAGTGCTGTGGTGAATCCAGGGATACTTTAGCTGGTGTGCCCTCAGAAGCCAACAAGTGAGTGCTGCTGATGACAGCAGTTTCAGATATTGCTGCCAACTTGAAAGAAATCTGCTGCTGCAGTGAGAGACAAGCTCATCATTGCAGTGACAGATCCAACACACCTCCCCTACATGCCTTGCCTGGTGAAACATTTCAATAAACATGGCGGCAACTCTCGCCATCCACCTCTCACATCTCTAGGAAGCAAACTTTGGAGATGCCACACCAATGCTGGCATGCCCCTCCCAGTAAATTTGTTTGCTGATGGGGTGCCAATCCTTATCAGTGTAATGTCCCCTAGTTTAATTTGTGTGCTGGGGGTGCTCAATCCCTCAGCATCATGCCCCCAATACAGACACGCTTTTTGCTGACGGGTGCTCAATCCTTGTCGGGTCCAATAACCCCAAAAACAGGTGGCACTCAGAGCCCACCCACTGTGCCTAATGTACTATCTGAAATAAAGAACTTCCCAAAGTGGTTTTTTTATTATTTTGACCTGTAGTCAAGAAAACGGTTCCTCACTGTTGGTGGTACCCCCTCCTCCAACTCACACCCACCCTCTGAGCACCCCACTTCCCACACCCGCTCACCCCATACTTACCTCTGAGGTTAGTGCAGCAATCCTGGTGGAGTGTGAACACGCCTGCACTCTTCAAAGCTGACCGCAAACTGAAGAAATGCCGTAAGCTGTATAATGGCATAAATGAGGGTTTTCAACTTAGGGTGGATATCTCAGCCATTATTTTGACTTTGGCTCCAAATTTTCAACATGGGGTTCTTGAGACCAATCTCATTAAATCAGTCACAGACATTTCGTTATTCATTCCCGAAAGGTGATTTCCTGTCACTGTGCAGAATCACCTTTTGGGACTGATTGAACACAAAATCACATTTTGGGACCAATTAACAAAATGACAGTGCCACTGTTCATGAGGAAGACCTAAAGGCTCATGTTGCAACTCTGGTGTAAAAATTCTAAAACTACTGTGTTATGAGAAGGCATTGTTTCCACACACCTCATAACTTTGAGGATTTTTTATATTTTCAGTCCAGATTTTCAACATTGCCATTTTTCACACCTCCTTATGAACAGTACAGCTGTAATTTTTCACATCCTGCCCAACATATGTTTTGCATATGTGGAGCACATCAGTGATCACTGTGGGAAATAAATGTTTGGGACTTATGAAGAAAATTACAATGACACTGTTCACGAGCTGCGGTCCCAAAAACCTATGTAGAAGATTTGGTGAAAATTCCAAAACATGACTGTGTCAAGAGCATGTATTGTGCAGCTTCCACACATGCTGGTAACTTCGAGAATGTTTAATATTTTCACTACAAATTTTCAACACTGTCATTTTTCACACCACCTTATGAACAGTACAGCTGTCATTTTCACATCCTGCACAAAACGTGTTTTCGCACCTGTGGTGCATAATTGGTGCAGTCACTGTGTGAAATCAACTTTCATTACAGAGTAACAAAATTTACAGTTTCACTGTTCATGAGGAGAGGTCCCAAATGCTCATATTGAAAATTTTGCAAAAACAAGTCCCCAAATGACTGCATTATGGTGTGCATTGAGCAGTATCTATGCATGCTCATAGTTTGCAAATGTTTCATATTTTCTCTCAGATTTACAACATTGTCATTTTTTTACACCTCCTCATGAACAGTGCAACTGTCATTTTCACATCCTGCCTGAAATGTGTTTCTGCACCTGTGGCTCCCAATGGCACAGTTGCTATGCGAAATTACATTTCAGGATTGAGTAATTAAATGATAATGCCACTTTTATGAGGCGGGGTCCCAAAAAGCCACTGTTTAAATTTGGAGTAAAAATATCAACAGACACCTGGGGCATTAAGGTTTCCAACTTACACCCACCCTGTAGAAACTGACAGGCATTGGGGTCATAGCGTGGGTTCATCAGCCATAATATTTGCAGATTCTACCCACACCCACCATATAGCCACTGACAGGCATTGAGGCATGCCTTGGGTTCTGTCACCCTAACGTTCACCCCATTCTGCTATATTTCACTCATCTCAGCTTATTTCCGTGGAATGGGGTGAGCATAATGGCTGAAGACCCCAATGCACACCCAACACCTGTTGCTCTCAGCAGGGCTGGATGAGGTGGAATGGTGTAAGCATTATGGCTGACCCAAAGCTACACTCCCAATCCTTTCAGTCTCTTTGAGGGGTGTTGGTGTTACTTTAATACTTCACTGCCATTCCTATTCTGCATTTCTAACTCCTGCACCACCAACGCCACTGCCAGCAAGATAACATTCAGCATTGAGAAATGCTTGTTTCTACTTGGAAAAATGTGTGCATGAACCAGAAGCAACATGTGGACTATAGGACAAGACATAAAAGATCAAACATAACGCAGACCACAAAGACTGCATAACAGAAAAGGGGAACACATAGAGAATAAGAAAAAATGTGTGAGCGAACCAAAGCCGGTAACTAAACAAATCAGTCAGTAATAGTTATTAAATATAAATTGAACAATACTTCCCATGCACTAAAAAAATATTACTGGATCGTGGCTTTCAGAAGATTAAAGTTTCCAGACATGGGTGGCATATGAACACTTATGCATAAACAGATTATTGGCAGCTAGAGCATTCCATTCTTTATCTTTTGAGATTTTGTCTGCCTCTATGAAGCCTTCTCAGTGTCCACTGTTTCAAGGTAGACAACCCTAATCTCTTTAGCCTATCTGCATAAATTACTGTATTTTCACAAGTCTATTGTTCAGTTTGACTTGCCTTCACTGCACCTCAGTTTCCAAAATACATTTTATTTGCATTCCATATAACTGAGCACAGTATCACATTATGTGTCATATTTTATTCAGTTGTTAATTTTCATTAAAATTAAAACACCCTATGTATGTTTGCTGTGTTAAGCTTTGCTCATACAAATATAAGGTTAGACTCTGCTGCCACTGGTGAACATTTTATGATCACTCTGCTCTGCAACCGCGGTGGTAGATCAATGGAGGTATGCTAGTGCAAGTCAAATTACAGTTCTGTGTATCAGATTGCAGCTTGTGCTTTTAAATTGATTTTACACAAACAAAAAAATCCCTGCATTGTATGCTGTGTACCTGGCTGAGTTTAGTGTGGAAATGAGGTATTCAAGCAGCAGGGAAAGAAAAGTTAAATTTATTTAGTTTTTGTTGACCAGGTTGGTACATCAGACCAATTCTGCCTATTTTCAGGCATGACCTAGGGGAGGGATGCAGATGAATGCCTTGGACCAGATTAAGCTTTTGGTAGTATTTTTAGTGAATGGGGAAAGTTTGGTAGCACACCGGGAAATTTCTGTTTCTTTTCGTGTCTGTGCATGGGGTTCACATTTTTATAAAGTTTTAGGACTATAAGAATGACATTTTGTATTGAATGTACTGATGGAATACTTATTTATATTTATCTTTATTTTGCATTATGATTTTGTGTAAGTAACCATATTATGTATATATTTTACTTTCAGGTTTTAATAAAAATATTCCCTATTATTTTCAAGGAGTGCCATGGGATCTTTAACATCCACCTGAACTACCACCAGGAATGTGCAGATGGGATCTCAGTTTAATGTCTCATCTTTAAGATGTCACCTTAGAGTGCAGCACCCCTCATGCTACAGTATAGTGCCAGTACTGAGATTTAATTTAAGTGCCTTGTGTGGGGATAGAATTCACAGCTTTCTGATTTTCTGGCCTTAGAGGCGAGTGTAGCACTTGCTGAGCCACTGATACTTATATTGCTCGATATATGCTTGACCCTACTAATCCCCTTTATAATTCTACAGTATTTTATGCTGGCATATTTTATAGCAATGTATACAGACTATACTTTGTTTTGTTTTTACCATTGATAACCATTGTGCAACCAGTTTTGTTATTCTATTTAAACAGCCTGCTCCCATTCCTAGTCTGTGTTCTCCAAGAAACATTCATATAGGGTATACATGGTAATTATTTTGTATGATGCAGAACTCAGCAAAAGGAAGCTGTCAAAATCAAGTGGTAAACTGTGCAATAAATTCACAACCATGAAAGAATTAAAGAAAATCCACACACAAAAATGAAATGTAGTTAAACTGGAAGTCACCAACATCATATGTAAAACTAAAGCTCCTCCACGTTATCCATACATACTGAAAGTACTAGTGTTGTTTATAAGTCATATTAGACGCAGCTGATTGTTATTCATTCCCACTTATTCCCATATCTTTCACATATCACTCAAGCTGTTTATCTCCCAGGTAGTTTACTCATAGCCCTCTGTCTTTCCTCCTGCACCCCACCTTGTACATTAAACACTAGCATAGCCTTTTTGTATTAGCTATCATGAATGTGTTAGTATACTTCCTGTTGTGCACTTCTTACATTTTTGTACACTGTATTATGCTGTACTAGCTATCTGCAATGTAATACTTGCTCCTGTGTACTACTGTATTTCTACTCTCTCAATCCCATGTTCCTCTCCTGGAAATGAGCCCTGACTCAGCTTGCCTTTCCCAGTTATCAAAGTTTAAATTTAAAGAAAAAATGGATGTGTGTTTGTGAATGTGCATTTGTGTGTATATATATATATATATATATATATATATATATATGTATATACTATGGCAGCATGGTAGTGCTACCATAGTTAGGGTTGAGAGCCATTTCTATGTTAAACCCAAAATTGTGCACCTAATAACTTTGCAACCGTTTGATGGAGTTACCTGAAATTTGGAATACATGATCAAGAATCATAGGCCTTGGGATCTGCCAAGTTTTGTACTGGTTGGATATACGGCTGCTGAGTTATTAAGCGGATCTGCACGCGCATTTACGCTTTTTCTGGAATTCTGTTGTTGCGCCTACAGGTCGCACGGTTTGTGTGACCTGCCCAAAATCTTCACAGAATATGCAGCCAGGGTTCCCGATGTGCCTTTCAAAGATTTCATGAAAAAATATTAAATGGTTCAAAAGTTATTCAAAAAACAATTTCCCATTATAAGTCAAAGGGAAAAGTTAACAAAAAGTTTGACAGTGTCGCAAATGCACTTTTTACTGTCTCAAATGGCCCTGTTACTGTCACAAATCTGCCATCTTGTTTTCAGTTAGTGATCAGAAAAATGCTTGGCATTTAAAATTGAGACCCTCTAGCAACCTAATTCTTTTTGTATTCACCTAGTCGGGCCCTGAGGATGCTAGCCATGTCTTTATTTTGGTGTAAAACACCCCAGAAATATGTTTTTCAGATTTCTGGAAAAAGTACTTTCGCAAAGTAGTGTCGCACTCACGAAAGTGTCGCAAATTTTTGTGAAATGTTATACTCACAGAGATATATATACAGATCCAGTTTAAATGTAGGAATGAGTCTGAGGGGAGCTACACAGCAGAAATAGCCCACCAGCAAGAAGACATTATATATGCCATAACAGACAGTTACTGTTGGGGACAGGGGATCTTACACCACCACCAGGCAGTACAAAAGTACTTCAGTTCTCAAAATAATGAGGTTGGTCCCATGCAGGGCAGAGGGAATGGTCTTTATTTTACAAAATGGAGCCAGCAGTCATTTTAGGCTGAATACAGAGAGAGACTGGACACCATTTTGCAAGAAAGCATACAAAAAAATAATAATGTAAATAAGTACATCAAACTAACCAATTATGTACATTAACAGTAAGGTTTCACCCTACATTGGGGCACCTAAGTTGGAGTCATAGAGTAAGAGTTTTGGAGCATACAAAAAAGGGGGATCAGGGTGTTTTAGCAGGGAGCTTATATTTTGGTAAAAAAAAAGGAAGTGTAGTAATATCCAAGTGCAGACTACTCTTGATAGATGGCATGCTGGCTGGTCAACCAGAAAGGCAGATCTGGACAGTTGGGACAATGCTCATAGGCCCAGCAGGGACATATTGTATAAGATGATTAACTGTTTGGAATTTGTGTTATAGCACCTGCTACAACAAGATTTTAAGGATGTCACCAAAGAAGAGCAAAATGACCAAGGCTAACACCTTTAAGGCCATAGTGGACATAGTGGGCAAAGTAAAAACAATTTGGGAATTGGAAGAAGAACTAGAAGCTGGGTGAAGGGAAAAAGACCGAAGTAGACAGGTCAGTGGGGGATGCTGCAAAAGAAGGTAAAGCCATCAAAAAATGGAGAGCAATGAGTACCAATGCCCGTAGTCTGAGTAACAAGCTTCCTGAATTAGTGACCTTGATGGAAGAGGAACATCTGGATATAGTGGCAGTCACAGAAACATGGTACACACAAAACCATGACTGGGACATAAACATACCAGGATACACTATCTACAGGAGGGACAGGGAGGGTAAAAGAGGAGGAGGAGTAGCTCTTTACATAAGGGAAGGATTCAATGCAACAGAACAAAAGGGAAAACAGGAGGAGAAGAAGCACAGTGGTAAATTTGGAGACCGGCAATGGCACCACAATCCGCACAGGGTTAGATACAGACCTCTTCTCGGGGAGGAAATGGACAAGGAAATGATAGAAAGAATACTTAGAATGGCAGAAAAAGGGGAGATATTGCTGATGGGTGATCTGAATATGCCAGATGTTAACTGGAATGCAGTTGCAGCAGCCACTTCAAAGAGTAGGGTTATTCTAGATGCCCTACAAGGGGCATGTCTTAGACAACTAGTATTGGAGCCCACTCAAGAGGGAGCAATCTTAGACCTGGTTCTCTCAAATGGAGATGAAGAGAGGATCACAGATTGTAAGTGGGTAGCCATCTGGCAACTAGCGACCATCGAACAGTATGGTTCACAATAAACACTGCAATAGAGTCAAGCTTACACAAAGGCAAAAGTACTGGACTTTAGGAGAGCTGACTTTGCCAAATGGGTAAGTGCCTAAGGAATGCACTAGCAAATGGGCAGGAATGAGGGGTGGAAGAACAATGGGGAATAATAAAAACTGCCATCACAGAGGTAACAAGCCTTTGTGTGAAGCAAATTAACAAAACGAAACGATGTAAGAAACCACTATCGTTCTCAAAGGAAGTGGCAGTGAAGGTTCAAGAGAAAAAGAAAGCATTCAGGAAGTACAAGGAATCACAGAAGGAGCAGGACAGAGAACTGTATCAGTTAAAGCAAAAGGAAGCTGGGAAGGCAGTCAGAACAGCAAAGGCCCAAACCGAGGAAAAGATAGCCAACTCTGTTAAGAAGGGGGATAAAACCTTTTATAGGTACATCAGGGAGCGAAGGAAGACCAAGGGAGGGCTAGTGAGGCTTAATAAAGATGAGGGAGGGTGGGCAGAGGGTGACTGTGAAAAGGCAGAGATACTAAACAAATATTTTTGCTCAGTATTTACAAAGGAAGTGGGGGAGGTACCTAAAACAAACAGTAGAAACACTCTGGATACAGAAGTGATACCAGCCCATTTACAGAAGAAAGGGTTCTGAAAGAACTCTTAAAACTGAAGGTGGACAAAGCAATGGGGCCTGATAGGATTCTTCAAAGAATTTTAAAGAACTAAGGGTAGAACTAGTGACACCACTGACTACCCTCTTTAACAAATCATGGGAGGATGGGTGGTACCCGAGGACTGGAGAAGGGCAGATGTGATTCCCTTCACAAAAGTGGGAGCATGGCAGAAGCAGAAAACTACAGACCTGTTAGTTTAACCTCAGTGGTAGGGAAATGATGGAATCACTTCGAGGAAAGAATTGTTGAGTATCTACAGGCCAAAGGGGCTCAGGACCCAAGGCAGCATGGATTCACAGTGGGAAGGTCATGCCAGACAAATCTGATAGATTTCTTTGACTGGGTGACCAAAGTAGTAGATCAGGGAGGGGCTGTGGACATGGCCTACCTAGACTTCAGCAAGGCATTTGACACAGTCCCACACAAAAGATTAATATACAAGTTAGCCAGCCTGGGAGTGGGTCCCAAGATGACAGCCTGGGTAAAGAATTGGCTGGAGAATAGGACACAGAGAGTAATAGTAAATGGAGTCCACTCTGAAGAAAGGGGGGTTACTAGTGGGGTACCACAGGGTTCAGTATTAGGACCGGTCCTCTTCAATGTCTTTATAAGTGACATTGCAGAGGGACTGGAAGGAAAAGTATGTCTCTTTGCAGATGACACAAAGATCTGCAACAGAGTTGATGCACAAGGTGGGGTGGAAAGGATGAGAAGGGACTTGGCAAGGTTAGAGGAATGGTCAAATGTATGGCAGCTTAGATTCAATGCTAAGAAGTGCAAGGTAATGCACCTGGGAAACAAAACCCAGGGAAGAGTACACAATGGGGGTGAGATACTAACAACAACAAAATGGAAAGGGACCTGGGGTAGTCATATCAGATGACCTAAAGGTGGGAAAGCAATGTGAGAGGGCAGCAAGGAGGGCTGGGGGATACTGGAATGCATAGGAGAGGCATCACCAGCAGAAAACAGGAAGTTATTATCCTCTGTACAGACAGTTGGTGAGACCTCATCTGAGTACTGCGGCAGTTCTGGAGACCCAATCTCCGCAAGGATATGACAGGATGGAGGCTGTCCAGAGGAGGGCAACTAAAATGGTGCAGGGCCTGCACCGGAAGACATATGAAGAGAGACTTAAGGAGCTGAATATGTATAGCCTCGAGGAAAGGAGAGAGAGGGGGTACATGATAGAAACTTTCAAGTATCTCAAGGGAATCAACAAAGTCCAAAAGGGTATCATTTTTCAAAAAAAGAGGTGTGCAAGAACAAGGGGGCACAATGTGAAGATAGAACGGGGGCGGCTCAGAGGTAATTTAAGGAAGTATTGTTTCACAGAGAGGGTTGTGGATGCATGGTGGCCTTCCGGAGGAGGTGGTGGAGTCAAAAACAGTGGTGGAATTCAAGCATGCATGGGACAGTCATAAGGCAATTCTAGGGGGTTGGGGTAGGAAGAAGTAGACTGCTGGTTAACTAGGATCTGCAGCTTATCCAATAGGTAGGGAAATAGGCAGACTGGGTGGGCCAAGCGGTCCTTATCTGCAGTCAAAATTTATGTTTCTATGTTAAAAGCAGAAGGCAGAGAATGGGAAGAAGGACAAGGGCAACGAGGCCCACTGAAGGGCCTTGCCCTACTCTGCACCAGAGGAGCCTGTGGCACCGGTCCCTCTCCACTGGTGCCTGGCCCTTTGCCTCGCCACCACTACCAGTACCTGAGCCTAGACCATTGCTTTGCCTGTCCTGATACCTCCACAGCCTGAGGAATCAATTGAACCGCTTTTGCCATCAGGTCCCTCTGTGTCTCCAACACCACCAGACATCAACCAGCAAGCTCGACCTGCTACACCAAGGCCGGTCCTAGTCCCAGATCTAGCCCTCAAAACAGGTAATGAAGCCCCCAACACAGGTAGTAGTATAAAAGAGTATGTGGAGCAAATGTTCAGGGCCTTGGGGGATGAAGGGGTGGGACAATTCAAGAAGGCACTGGCAGAAATTAAGAAAGGTAAGCAATAGGATATTAAAGTGGAACAGGGACAACACTGTGTGAGGGAATGGGTACGAGGATAGGGTCTCCGGCATGAGAATAGGGCATGTGCCTCTAGCCACAAAAGAAAAATTTGGAAAGGAGAGTTTGTTAATATATTCGCTTGGTTAGTAAAGAGGCCATCAATAAATATGACAAACAAGAATGCATAGGAAAGAAGGATATGGAAGCAGCTGTGTTGCTGGGAAAAGGGAAGAGGAAAAGCTAACAAGAGGAAGACCAGGGATTCATAGTTAGTGGGGTTTATGATTTACTGAGCAATAGTAATTTATTCCGCTGCTCACTTACTCCTAATAATCAGAAAGGCCAAGATGCATGAAGGCAAAACTGGTTACAGTACGGTGAACAGTTGAGTCAGCAAATGATGACATTTGGGGATGTTAGATGGGACACCAGGCAATCCAATTTGTGGCTAGATTGTTTGACGAGCACTGGGAATAATAATGGGAGGGGGAAAGGATACAAAACTTGGTTCAGAAATGCTGATGGGGGTATAATATGATGTTTTGCTCATGGCCGCAGTGTCGTTTCAGGCATGCTTGCTCAAAATGAAGGGGTAACCACCCAACTTCAAAATGGTTCAATACTGGCTCTGGGGATGGGCGAGCAGTCCTTTTGAGGTGGTCAGGGGGTTATCGAGGTCTGCAGTGGGGTGGGGGTAATAGGTGGAGGGTGTACAGGGGTGGGTGAGGCCACAGTCAGTAGTAGCCATCAGATTCAAACAAGAGTACTGTTAGCCCAGTCTACTAGGGCCAACCCCACCAAGGGAAACCACACCCTACTAGATATCCTGCTCATTAATTGTCACCACCATATTACTGACCTGGGTGTCCTACCCAAGGCCTTAGCGACTACTCCCCAATCATCTTCAGCTGGTTCTGTCAGCTACCTAAACCACCAACCCATATCGCCATTCGTCATCAACTATGCCCAGGAGGGATAGCCAAACTCAAAAAGAACTAATTAACTGGGGCTGGTCCCCTATTTCCCAAGCCCAGCACACAGATGATGCATTGCACTACTTCTCCACCAACTTTAATACTGCTTGTCACGCTTTTGCACCGACCATCAAAGAGACCACTAAGAAACGTAATGCCCCCTGGATCACCCCAGAACTCCTACAACAGTTCAAAATAAGTGACAACCTTTGGCATTGTGCCACTGCCTCTGGTTTGCTAAGCGACAGGCAGGCCTATAATACTGCCCACAATAAGTGTACCTGGGCAATCCACAAGACTGGATTACGTGAACTGCACTGGCTGCCTGTTTGGTGGCGGATCACCTTTAAGGTTGGTCTACTAACCTTAAAGCCCTACATGATCAGGGACCCGTTACGTGAAAGATCTCCTGTTACTCTATTGCCCCTCCGCCCTCTCCGCTCCACCAATGAGGGATTGCTGAGATTCCAGGATTCGATTAAAACATCAGGATCTTGTGCTTTTGCTTTCTCAGTGCCAACCTGTGGAATTTCTACCTCGTTGGTTGAGAGAATGCCCAACTGTCGATAGATTCAAAATGGAGTTAAAGACTTATTTATTTAGTTTAGCTTTTCCTAGCTATGGATGATTTATTTTATGCTTGTTTTAAAATGTTATCTTTATGTGTATGGTTTTTATTACAGCGCCTTGGTTTTGAAAGGTGCTATAAAAATAAAGATGATTTGAAGACCAAGGTGGAGCACTACAGAACCACCCTAGTCACCTCCTGGGGTAGCACAAGAAAGTTCTGGGATAACATCAATGAACTTAATGGTAAATCACGCTTCCCCCCACACAATTTAGTGTTAATGGCACTACCACCACAGACACACTTCATGTAGCTAACTGCCTCAACTCCACCTTCTTAGACCTCAGCTCAGTCTTCCCTAGCAACTTTTTCAATCCAATTCAGCCTACCCTACTACCATAGCTCCTCCACCCCTTCAAACTTAGAGTCATTACCCCTACAGAAGCAAAAGCCTACCTGTCCAAAGTCCTCCAGAGCGCCAATTACTGCAAAAACACATTTCATATGCTTATCCTATACCTTGCGCTTATACTCGGTTATCTCCCCACCACGGACCTTCTAAATCTGTCCCTGCACCTGTGCCAGTTCCTAGCCTCATGGAAAATGGAAGTGATACCACCAGTATTAAATTGTGGCAACAGCTCCTCCCAAACAACTATCGTCCCATCTCGATTCTCACCCCACTCTCTAAAGCCTTGAAAAGATCATGGACAATCAGCTCACTGACTACCCACTCACACACAACCTCTTATGTAGGAAACAGCACTGTTTCAGAGCTAGTCATAACACTACGACCACCCTCACAGAATTCACTAACTCCCTGCACTCCACGCTTGACAAGGGGCACCTCACTGAGACCGTGTTTATAGACCTGTCAAAGGCCTTCTACATGGTTTCTGACTCCCTCCTTCTTAACACATTACAGCAAATTGGGGTCTCTTATTATTCACTCTCATGTTTCTCCAGCTATCTTTCATCTAAAATCCAATGTGTTAAAATTAATAATACCATATCTGCTATGCTGCCTGTGTGCTCAGGAGTTCCCCAGTGATCTATCCTGGGTCCCATGCTGTTCAGCAGCTACTTCAATGCCCTGCCTAAATCGTGCCCCAGCAACCTTCTCCTCTATGTAGATGATGCTGTTCTTTATGCTGCACATCCTGATCATCTCTCTCTCTCTCTCAGCATACCTTTCAAAACTCTGTCTCTCAGATTGAACACTGGTTTGCTGAACACAGATTGGTGGTCAGCATTAAAAAATCTAAGACGATGCTCTATGCCCACTGCCAAAACAGATCAAAGGATTTCCCCCTGGAAATACTCCACACCTCACTCATCCCACTGGAACAGGTCCAAAAGTATAAGTATCTAGGTATTACATTTGACTCTTCCCTTTAGTTCAACGAATGTATAAAAATCCTCACCTCTGCCACCAACACCTGCATTGGTCTCCTTTACAGACATAAAGACTGCCTGCCAACTGAAGCACTTCACCTAGCCATTACCCCCTCAGTCTTATAGCTGGTGGACTATGGCCACACAATCTATGCTGTCACCGACCCCACGGCGCTTCATCAAATACAAGTAGTCATCATTGGCCTGCCGCTGCCTCTGGTGCCAACAGAAATACACTTACCTGCACCCTATACGCCACCAATATACTATCCCTTGAGGAAAGACTGTTATACCAGACCTGTCTCTTCACCAAAAAATCCACCTGGGTTTAACCTCAATAGGTGTTATGGCTTCTCTTCAGGCAGCCACCATCTCAGCGTCCACATGGGCCACCCTAAAACTAGCTGGAAGGTACCTAGGGTCAGGACCACCATGGCCCAGCGATCCTTCCCCTTAGAGTTCCTTCCTGGTACAATGCCCTCCAATGACTGTCACATCAATCGCCAATCTACAGCAGGTCCATTTAAAGCCACTTTAATGGCCCATATCCTCCTCATGTCAATGCCAGTCTAACAGGTAACCTGTGGATCCTGCACCATGCCACTAGGCCATGCTCCCACCCTTGGCTCGGCAGTGAGAGCCCTCACTATTTCTAGCTTACAGGCTTCTCATCTCCCTTGGTTACCATATTGTTGCACTGGACTATGAATTCATTTTATTATGTATAAGACAAGGCCACCCTGCTGGAAATATTACCTAAATGGGTCAGCACACTGTTCTGGGGCGAGGGGTTAAGGAACCAGAAAGTCACTTTCTGATGTGATGACAGGCTAGTAGAAGAGGTGCTGAACAAGAGTGGGGCCATGTCCAAGACCATCATGAGGGTGTAATGTCAACTAGTATTGCAGGGAGTTAGGCTTAATAAGTCATTTAGGGCAAGGCACATCATGGGGACACAGAACAACATAGCTGACAGCCCCTCCTGTCTGCGGCTGGACAGATTCTGGAACATCACTCCAAGGGCAGAAGCACAGAGGACTCTGGTACCAGCATTCATTTAGGAAATTGGCTGGAGATAACTGAGTTGCTGTTCCTTAACTCTGGGCCCTAGGATGCTAAAGGCATACCAGGGGTTGTGTCAAGTTTTCAGGCCTTAAGACAGCGACAACACACAGAGGTAAGGGACAGTGACAGAGGATCAAGTAGAGACTTTTGTGGTACATGGGTGGAAAAGGGATAGCTCACACCACTTTGGGGGTGCACTTGTCTGGTATTAGTCTAGTATGCAACATGAAGGGATGGGGGATCTCACAAAAAGCATGTTGCTAAGCAGAATGATACAAAGGTGGTTCAGGATACAAGCTCTGGCCAGAGCCGATATGGCTGTGGAGAGCTTTTGGGATGCTTTTACCCATTATTTCTAATGAAATTGCACAATGCAGATCTGCAGAAAGGCATTTTAAATGTGGTCTGCCTTCTACACATTTTTACAACGCGTGTTCCTAGAAAATGCCTACCGATTGCTATATATTTAGCCTGGATAGTTCACAGAAGAAATGGCATCTTATTTTCAGTGGCGCGTTACATCTACACAATATTATGCTGCATTGTGTAAAATCAGAATGCACTAAAACCAATATTTTACATCGGGGAATATATTATGCTGGATCGATTCCGAGCAGAAAGATGTGTTGCAAAAAGAGGGTGCATCGGTCGGCTATGGGTTCCATATTTTCGGACCCTAATGCAGATAGGATCATACCACTCTATTGGCCAGTGGCAGAGCACTCACCGTAGGATGCTGGAATGTGTTATACATAGGCATGAGCTATAAGTGGGTGATAACACCCAGTGGCCATACTCCTCAGGCACTCGAAAGTGGATCCATCATCCCGTGCCATTTCAATGCTCAGTGTGGATGATACCCACTACACAGGTCCCAGAAACAGGCATGTCACAGCTGACCTCGCATTCATTTGTATTGGGGAACAGCAGATGAACTATCTGTAGCCTGAAGTGTACATTGCAAATGGCATTACAGGATGTTGCACCCATGGCACCCATGGATACTTTAGCAGTCCAAATGGTGGCATGTTACACAGAGAAACAGGGAGAGTGTGCACTTGCAGCGGTGCATGACAGCAGAAAGATACAGCATCAGCAAGGCATGCATTGGAGGTATGTAAATTCCTCTTCAGTTTGCCAGGGATGTAACACGGCTGCATACACTGGTGAATCTGCAGCTGGCATGGTGCCCCAATGCATGGTACAGCCAGCTGGGTCAATCCAGAGTGCAGGTCCCAGCCTATGTTCAGTGCAGTCAATTTCTGGCCATGGCAGGGTGTGGAGGGCAGTGCCAGTCTTTGCATCAGGTTGGTATGGAGGAGTGAGGGTGTCTGTGTACGGGATGGTGGATGGGAGTCCTCTTGACCATGGATCTGGACCATGGCTTCCTCTGTGCAATTGGGTCTCAGGGGCCCTACACTATGGAGCTCTTCAGGGTGGAGTTGGCTAAACTGGGAATGGAAAGGTGGTACTCTAGTCCACCAGGTTGCTTTGCCCCTGGGTGCATATCTGCAGCCTGTCTGTGGGTGGTTGGTCAGGTTAGGCCAGCTATTCATGGCATAACTGTGGGCTGTGATGCTTTGACTGTGATTGGCATATTCCCATGGAATAGACTGCAGCATGGCATATGCATGGGATTGCCCCTCGACTTGAATGACATACCATTTGTGTGTGCCCTGGCCCATTCCCTGCGGCTGGCGATTCTGCATGATTCAATACTGTACTGCTGCACATTGTTGGAGTTGTGTGGCACGCCTCCTTTTTCCACCGCTGTATTTCTCCTTTGAATAACGGGGCCCCTGGAATAGGTTGCCTGAATAAATACATTATAGAAATGGTAAAATCATGACCCCACTGAAAACAAGATACTGCATCTAATCTTATAAGCTGGACATTTTACAAGTATTAAGTGTTTGATAAAAGTTTTGTTCAGGCTTGAGAAAGTCTCTTAAAATGTTTTTAATATACGCAATTTTGGTTTCTTTTATTTTATGTCCAATTTTAAGGGTTGTTTCTTTTGATAAAAATGGTAGTTTTCATTTAGATTTTTCTTGTTCATACTGCACAAGTCATGAATATGGTTGGACCACAGAGGGTATATCCTCCCCAAATGTTTGCTAAAATAATTATGTTTTCAAGCCCCCCTTAAGGACCTCCAATGAGGAGGGCCTCCCTCAAGGCTCCAGGCAGGGTATTCCAGAGGACCAGACCCACCACCTCATAGCCTTGTCCCCCAAAGTCTTCAATCTGGTCCTAGGAACCACCAGGAGGCCCTTCCCAGAGGAGTGCAGTGGGCAAATGGGGATGTGCAGATGCAGGAGCTCAGCCAGGTAGTCTGAGCCCAACTTTTTAGGGTTTTGTAGGTTAACAATCGCTCTTTAAATGAGATGCACAACTTCAATGGTAGATAATGCAGATTATGCAACACCAGTGAGCTATGGCATGATCTTGAGAGGCCGTAGTAATGAGCAGCTGCATACTGCAGCAGCTGCAGGCACCACAGCATACCTCTACTAACCCCAAGGTAGAGAGCATTACAGTAGTCCAACTTGCACATGTAACACTGTGACTTATAAATTTTAAAGGAGCCCACAGTAATAGTGTAAACACAGAGCCATGTGCAATATTTTTCAGTCTATATTTTGCCCATTCTACAAGTGACACAATTTCATCTAACTCAGCTAATTCTACTTGGGCCTACATAACAGCAGAGTGTGTTATTTTCAGCCTTATTATTCTGGCTTCAGTGACAGTAGTTACAGGAACTTCAACACTTCTATAGGGTTTCCATCATAGCTAGGTGGATACCTGAAGGATCTACGATGACGATCGACAATTGCAATTGATGCAACATTACCCTGACACCTCTACATTGACCGCAGTTGCAGTTAGAATGGTGCTGGCATGTGAGAACATCTTGTTTTATGGGACTGCGCCTCAAGATCCCCACTTTAAGACTATCAACTCCAAAATGGAGCTGAGTTGGGGTGGAGCTTGAGGAAGGGTGCCAGGGTCCCAGGCAGACTTTACAGTGATGTAGCAATTCTGTCTGTATCAATCACGTCTCTGTAAAGTTGTCACTGTGAGACAGTATACCATACTGGAATACTTGGTATGGACACTTCTTATGTGGTTGTTTAGCTTGCTCACATTGGAATTTCAATCTGATGACTAAGAGGACCCCCTTTTCACAGAGTTTAAAGTAAGAAAAACAATATGCAGTTAAAATTATTATATTCTAATATGTGCCATGTTTTTTTGGGGGAGGGTTGTGCACTGGAATTTGTTTTGCTTGTTATATGCCACACCAGTAGCACCCCTGCAGAAATGTGAATTACATTTTGTAAGCAATACAAAGGTTAGAGCATGCTAGTTCTTGATTCAATTCAATTCAATTCAATTTTATTTATAAAGCGGCTTTCAAGACCAATATTTGATAGCTGTTTGTTTTTGATCTCCTTATGGATTGTCTCCATGAGCTTACCCACAATTGATGTGAGTCTCACCAGTCTGCAGTTGCCTGGATCATCCCTTGGACCACCTCTGTGAATAGGCACCAGATGGGCTAACCGCCAGTCCTGAGGGACACATCCTGTGTGCAGAGAGGTACTGGAGAGGTCAGCCAGTGGTGTTACTTGGCTACCTGCCAGTTCCTCGAGTACACTACTACCCCCATCCTCAGTACCCTGCCCTTTGGATTATAAAACTGCATCCACAGGGTCTCTGTACTGCCTTTTCTCCCCCTCTTCCCTTATGCACATTATTCCTTCCCTTACATCGATTGCCACCCTCCACCTTTCCTGTTTGCCCTGTCCTTCCTGAACAGCCTGTATCCAGGGATCATCATATCCCAGTCCTGGTACTGTGAGACACAAGTTTCTATTATGGCTGCAATGTCCACCTGCCCCACAGTCAAGGTTACGACCTTATCCGCCGAGATCATCCGGGAAGTAAGAGAGGTGGTGGCATCCTGGTCTACTACAGGAACCATCTAAACCTGTCCGCCTTCCCTGATCAAGAGACCATGCAGTCCCCCTGTGAGGCTCTGCACACAGTACTGTTACTAGGGATGGCAAAAAAGATTCACATTGTATTTGCATACAATCCTCCAAAAGGAGGCGTAGAGGGACTGACTGGTCTCCTTGGTGCAGTTGGTGCTGCAACTCGGCAGAATGAACTTATCATTCTGGGTGACCTCAACCTAAATTGGTTGGGTGGCAATGCCAAGGCCTTTGAACCCTCACTTACCAGTCTCTCTCTGACTCAGCTTGTCAAGGATCCTACCAGATGCCCTACTAGTGGTGGTAAGGGCTCACTCCAGGACTGTATCCTGACAAATAGACCAGATAGGATCAGCTCGTCGGGTATCCTACCGGACTCTATCTCTGATCACTCCCCAGTGTACTGTGTCTGGAGGGTACCACATCAAAAAATTCCCCATAAAATTATCCAGATCAGAGACTACTCCAAGTTTGATCTGCCCTCCTTTCAAAGTGACATCAAGTACACAGATTGGGGGGCAGTTTGGAATGCTAAGGACCCCGCATCCGCTGTTGGTCACTTTCTTTGCTCTCTAAGGGCCTTGCAGGAGAAACATTCCCCCCTCATCAGATGGAGGGTGAGGGGAATGGCTACTAAATGGCTTCATGGTAGCCTCCTGGCACTCCTCAACACCAGAGATAAGTGCTGGGCCAAGTTCAAGGCCACGGCTGACCAAGCCATCTTTCTGAGATATAGACAACTCAGAAATGAATGCAAAAAGAGCATTAGGATTGCCAAGAGTGAATTTTGCAAATCTGCTTTATTGAACTCGGCGAGGGATCCAAAAAGGTTCTGAAGGAACATTAAACAAGTTGTGAGTGGTACACAGAGCACTGAGTCCACTGACATGTTAATCGATGGTTCAAGCTGTAACAACTCGGAAACCATCGCCAACTCCTTCAACCATTATTTTGCGGATCTGTCGGAGTACACCTCGTCGTTCCCAAATGATGATGGTTTCAGTGGCAATCAGCCCACAGCACCATCTTCACTCTGCCTGCCTTTTCTATTCAGGGCAGTGGCAGTTCAAGAGGTGCAGAAACTGCTAGCAGGACTCTCCCCCTACTCAAGTGCTGGACAAGACAGCTTAGAACCCAAGCTCCTCAGTCTTGGTGCCCCCCTGGCTGGCACCTCTGGTGGCACACATTTTCAATCTGTCCCTGGCAACTGGAGTTATCCCAGACATATGGAAGGTTGCCAGGGTAGTCCCAATCCTTAAACAAGGGAACCCTAAGGTGACAGAGAACTATCGCCCTATATCTATCCTGTTGGCAGCTAACAAACTACTGGAGAAAGATGTGGCAGGGCAACTCTCAGAGTACTTACAGGTGCATGACATAATGACTCCTGTACAGCATGGATTCAGGAAGGGGCATGGTACCTCATCAGCCCTAGTTACTGTTACATCATGGATCAGGAGGCCATGGACCAAGGTAAACTCGGGGCCCTCTTCATTGACCTCTCGAAGGCATTTGACCTGGTCGACCATGCCATGCTGTCAACTCAGCTTAGAGCAATTGGTCTTTCCACTACTGCTCTTAGCTGGTTCGACAACTACCTATATGGTAGAACACAGTGGTCAAATTTGGCAAAGAGCTTTCGGGTCCCATCCCAGTAACGGTAGGAGTCCCCCAAGACTCCGTCCTTAGACCATTGCTCTTCTCCATTTTTATAAATAACCTCCCCAAAACCACAGCCCACTGTAAACCAATTCTCTACAAAGATGATCTGGTTATCCTGTCTCACTCCCATTAGGTGGTGGTCGTCAATCAACAACTGAGTGAAGACCTTATAAACATTCAGGCAAGGATCTTGAACCACAAGCTTGTCCTTAACCTAAAAAAACCCCAGGCCTTGCTCTTTGGGTCCCGGCAAAGATTAAGGCCACCCTGTAGCTGCTCTGTGTATCCGGCAAGGGAGATGTCCCAATCCCTATCACGGACAACTTCAAATACCTGGGAGTAATGCTGGACCCACAGCTCGACCTTGGCCTTCATATTCAGAGGATATGTAAAACAGTCAGCTGTAAACTGGGTCTGGCCTACAGGGCAAAAAACAACCTCACACCAGCCGCACATGCTGCCCTTGTGAGAGGGATGCTTCTCCCCTCTTTGTGTTATGGGCTCCTGCTGTTTGCTAGCACCACTAAGGCCCATCTCTCCAGGTGGTCGACGGCTTATAACAATATTTGTCACTTCACCCTATTGGCCCACCCAGCTCACTCATCACTATGAGCTCTACAACAAGCTACAGGCTCTCACCTACAAAGTACATTGATTTTGTCCTTGGTTGCTTCACTGGTAAGGTCCTCAACACGGGTACCCCTCCAGGGGTAGCAAGCTTGCTGGCCCAAACTACCCCCTCGTCATATCACCTTAGGTCTCAGGGGTCTGCCACACTCAAGGTATCTGTGACTAGGACCAAGATGGGTGAAAGGGACTTCGCAGCATGTGCCCCTAAACTTTGGAATACCTTCCCAACCCAGGTCTGTGATGCCCCCTTGCAGGGCAGCCTGCGCTCTTCCCTATGGAGCCATCTTAAAAGTGCATCGGCCTGCGGATGTCAAAAACCCCCATGACATATGTTTAGCACTTGCACCCATATAAAACTACCAGCCCTTAAAATGTAGTATTTCTGTACTACCCCAAACTTGATGCAAGATGTGTAATCTTACCTGTAGTCTCATGATGTGTAACCTGTTCCTAATTATGTGATGTGTAATCTTACCTTGTAGTCTCATGATGTGACCTGTTCTTAATTATGTACCATGTTGTTCCAAGTGTGTAAGTATGTAATTTCCTGTACTCTCACAGGTCGTACCTGAAAATAGGCAAATTGCTTGTCTAGTGTACTTACCTGGTTAACAAAGCTAAATAAAGTAAATAAAATAAAGAGAGCCTGCAACTCAGCTGGTTTGTTTTCCAGGCTCCTCGCATTTAGTGACACTACTCTCCATCCTCCTCCTAGCCCTTCCCCACCCTGATTTACCCCCCCCATTGCTCCTACCCTGATGACCTCCCCTGTAGCTTGGGGGGTAGGCTCATCTGGCTTCCCTCGCTAGAAACCCTGCCTACCAGCTTTCCATTTGCCACCCCCCTTTCTTAGTTTAAAGCTACCCTTGTTGCTATGTACCCCTCCATGCCCTGCTTCAATACTCCCTTCCTCCTTGGTCAAGTGATACCTGTCCCTGCATACAGGGTGTTACTTCCCAGGTTCTGCCCCAGCCCCCTACTACCCCATATCTCCTGATATGACACCATTCCCGCAACCAGGTGTTGAGCTCCCCTATCCTTCCCTTCCTCTCCCTACTTGCACAGGGTGCAGGGGGCACCTCCCAGAAGGACACCAATTTCCCCTCCTCCTCCTTGCACAGCTTCCCCAGTTCCTTGAATCTCCCTTTTACTATCTCTGTCTCCCCTGATAGGTCATTCTTACCTACATGCACCACAACATGCAGTTTCCTCAGTCTTCTCCCTGTGCATCTGAGAATGGCTTGCCCTGCCCAGCCTGCCACCAACCTGGGAACAGACCCACCCGACCCATATTAGACTATGTATTTCCCCCCTTGCTGCCCCATCTGATCCCTTTCAGTATAGAGTCCCCCACCACTAGCACACACCCTTCCTCAGCTCCATTCCACCCCTCCCCTTAACCTCCTTGTCCATTACTAAGATCTGCCCTTCCTTGCCCATTTATGTCACTATGCTTCACCCCTATAACTCCCCCCACTCTCCACTCCTGACCTGTGTTCTCTGCCCCCCGGTCCCATGTTACCATCCACCTTCCCCTCATGCGCCCCTGGCCCCTGTCCCCTGTCCCCCTTTAGCTATGTACCCTTTGTCTGACCATCAGTTCAGAGGAGGGCAACTAAAATTGTACAGGGTCTGCAAGAGAAGCCATACGAGGAGAGACTAAAGGAGCTTAATATGTATACCCTTGAGGAAAGGAGGGAGAGGGGGGACATGAGAGAAGCATTTAAGTACCTCAGTGGAATCAACAAAGTCCAAGAGGGTAGCATCTTTCAGAAAAAGATGTGCAAGAACAAGGGGACACAATTTGAAGATGGGGGAGGCTCAGGGGCAATGCAAGGAAGTATTTTTTCACAGAGAGGGTGGTGGACGCATGGAACAGCCTTCCTGAGGAGGTTGTGGGGTCTAAAACTGTGGGAGAATTCAAGAATGCATGGGACAGACATAAGGCAATTTTTGTGGGGGGTAGGAAGAAATAGACTGTTGGTTAACTGGGATCTGCAGCTTATCATCTAGGTAGGAAATGGGCAGACTAGGTGGCCAAGCGGTCCTTATCTGCCATCAAAGTCTATGTTTTTATCAGCACTGTCCCTCTCCCTACACCCCTACTGCTGACACTTTCCTTTTCAGCTGTGTCCCTCCCCTGCTACCTCCTCTTACTGCCCGACCCTGTTCCCTCCATTCCCTTCCTCCTGTCTCCCTCTCCTGGTGCTCCCTAACTCCCTCTCTTCCACCATTATTGTCAGCTCTGCAAGCCTGTTGTCTGCCACAACGTTGTCCTGCATTGGACTCTTCCCACTGTCTCTTGACCTGACTTCAACGCTTGATCCCTATCAGATGTGAAGCTGCACTCCTTCCCTGACCCCTCTTTCCACCTAATGTCCTTCTCCTGATGCTCCCTCCCATTACCCCTGGTGAGGCCCTCATGGCCCCTTTCTCATTCTCTCTGCCAGCACTCTCTCCAGCTCGCTACCAAGGCACTGCAGTCTTCCCTCCAGCCTCCTTAACCTGTGGCAGATTGGACACCTTCATAGTCTCCATAATATGTTCATCCCAACAGCTTAGTAATAAGTAAAATATAGGACTTACCTGCCCTAGGGAGCCATAGGTAGGAGTCCATATGGGTAATGTACACTAACTGTAAAATAAAAGATAGAAAAGGGGTCACAAAGGATCTGCAGCTCTTTAGGGGTGTTCAAAAGGGAGGAAGGGACAGGAAAGATATAAAAATATACTTATCTGATAAGGTTTAGGAACCCTTGTCCTGTAAGACCTGTTAAAAAAATAAAAATAAAAATAGGTTAGAATAAAAAAGCAATAAAAGAACAAAAGTCCAGTAAAGGGAGTGAGGTTTGGGGAAGGGGGCTCCGCTAAATCCCCTTTGTCTATAGTGGTGGCCAAGTGGCCAATATTTTACTTAGCTCAGGTGAGCTAGTGAAGACTAGTGGGGCTAGTAACCCTTCTGTATAAATAAAATGGCATTCATATCTCTCAAGTGTCCGTTATTATGAGGTACATCCCTCATTTTACCCCTTAAAAGTGTCCTGTCCATTACAGAAAAGCTGCTGCCAACACAGAGAATGTTATGTAAATTAAGACATCAAAGCAGATATTCATCATATTATAACATGGTGGATCAAAAATAAACATTGTACAAGTAAACACAATTCATACAGTGCTCAGAACTTGTACTTTTAGGGTTGGAGGAGGTGCCCCTCATTCTGAGGGTCTGATGTCCCTCATCGTGATTACCAGAAAATGTCCATGATGCTCATTTCAGTGACAAAAGGTTGAGAAGCATAATGGCACTGGTGCTCTTGGGGGCTAGGAAATATAAGTGGGGGGGCAGGACTACAGTTCCCAGAAGCCAGCTGCTAGCTTATTTACATGTGCTTTTTAAAAACAACTTTTGTGGCCTCTCAGGTCCCTTGTCTGTGTCCTTGGACCTCAATTTGGTGGTCTGGAGGTCCTGGTGCAGAGGGAAAACTCTTGTTTTGCCACTGTGGCTTTAAAGACATGCATCTGTGCTCCTCCAGCCTTCTACTGTCAGGTGAACACTGTGCAGGGGAGCTGAAGGTTTCCAATGGTGGAAGCAGGAGCTAAAATCACAAGTGCCTCCTGCTCACTAGAGAAGGCGATCAGACATTCACTCTATGGGACTTGCTCCCGCTCCACTGGCATTCTCCATATCAGTTGGCAATGGAAGAGATCATTTATACCACTGAGTTCCCAAAAGGTGGGTTATTATGAAAAGTACTGGCCACTTGAGAAATTTAAACATCAATGTCTAGTATTTAAATTCAAATCTCCACTTTTCACATGGAAGTTTGCTTTTCAATTAATGGGGGTTGCTTCATTTTGAGTACTGTCAGTGTCTCGTGATGTAGTAGAAGTATTTTTCTTAGTACTGATTTGTTTAAATCATGAAATAAACATTTATTTTGGACTGTAACTGCAGTCTCATGTACTTTTAAAAAAAATATGACACACGATTTTTTAACCGAAAAGTAGTTGCTTTATAAAGTCACTGCTTGACTTACGTGCTTCAGCAGGACTCATGCCACAGACAGCACACACACACACACACACACACACAGAGTAAACTCAGCCCCCCACCCCCGAGCCACCCCCGATACTCTTGGCACAGTACTTGTGGCGCACTGAGGCAACATGGGGGAATGCTGCGGCTGCTTCAGTGTTCCCTGGCCCATTTTCAAAGTTCATGGGGCTGGCTGGGAAAAAGAGCGTCAGGCGCTGCTGCTGTGTGCCCTGTTCCCAGGGATGAAAGTTTGTAAAAATGCTGCCGGCTCCCTCAATGATGCCCCACCTGTCCATCACCTGGCCTTGCTCCTAGGTCCCTGCTAGGCATCCACTTCCCTCTCTTAAAGCTGCCCACTGTCTTCAACGAGATTACCTTGTCTAGTAGCGCATTTCAAGTGTCCAAAGCCCTCTCTCTGAAGAAATGCTTCCTGACCGCCCTCATAAACCTCTCATCCTCCAGTTGAAGACTGTGCCCCCTCATGTTATGGCTGCCACTCAGCTTAAAGAGACTCTCCTTATCAACCTTATTTATCCCCTTCAATTACTCGAGGGTCCCAATCATGTCCCCTCTCTCTCTCTCTCTCTCTCTCCCATCTTCCAGGGCATAGATGTTCAGTGCCCTCAACCTCTCCTTGTATGCCTTACCTTGCTGACCAGCTATCATCTTTGTAGTCTTCCTCTGGACCTTCTCCAGCAGGTTAGCAGGTATTTTGACAGACTTGCATACTGCAGAAAACAAAAAGTGTTTAGAGGCTTGTTAAAATGTTCAGACATTTGATTTAGTTAGCATCTTATTCCCAAGAACTTTAGGCTTCTCCTCCTACCACATTGTAAAACATTTTGTGATGATTTTGCATGAACAGTGCTATGTAAAAATAAATTGCTTCCTTTCTACAATCTCTGAGAGTGAAGAAAAAGAAGCTGCTGCAATTTGGGAGCAAGGAACTTCAAAACAGCAGAGTAAGTGACCCAGAATGCCAACCACAATCCAAACCCCCACCCCCAACCTGACAATCACAAAGATTGAATATATATAAAAAATACGTGACATCGGTATTTTATTTCTCTTATTTTATTGGTGCAGAATAACTTTCCTATAGGGAAGGGGAAATAGTTTAACCAGGAAAGTCACATTAAGGCAAGGCTTGTTTCCAGGTACGACCAGGGAGCACAAGGAAGTTAAGTGACTTGCTCAGTCAGTGTTAAAGTATATAAGTTGGGGGGATGAGTAGGGACTAAACTGATTCAAACCCAGATCTCCAGATTTGAGGTTCAGTGCCATTATCTACTATGCTATACTGACTCCTTGCTTGCTTATGGCCATGAAGTTCCCCCAAACCATTATATGTCCCTTCCATATATACATACAGTACGTACTCATTGAAAAAAAAAATTAAACACAAACATTAGGGTTGAAGAATGCAAAGTGCACAAAGAAATAAACAGGGTTTTGAGCATCAGGAATCTTGGCAAATTAATGGTGCGGTGTCCCTTGGGGTTTCCAACCTGTAATGCCCACACACTCCTCCAAGCCCGTAGCCTCCTATCTGAAGAACAAAGGTATAGCTCAAGCCACAGCCTCATAGGCAATTACTCTTTAAAGAAAAAGAAGTATGGCTTGGCACACACAGCTAACACAATCAGTCGTAACTTTCTTCCCATAGGGCCCCATATGACACAAGAGATCATCATTCTTTTTAAGGGAGGGGGTGGGCATTATGCTCAGCAACACCAAGGACCACCACACCACTGATTCATCAAGACTTCTAGGTCTGAAAACCCCAATTCTGCTTTTTGTGTATTTTGAGCACTTTGCATTCTTCCACCATAATGTCTGCATTAGTGCATTTTTGAGTAAATCTCTCCTTTAGTGATAGTGAAATCTTAACTGAATAGTGGCAATATTTCAAACCCTGCATCACCAACCACCTAGCAAGTGAAAGTCTACAGAGTCATAATATTGGGTTTGCACCATTACAGGTTAACATCCTGGCCCAGATAAGAAATCTCTTACCTGGTTCCTGTGGAACCCGGGATAAGGGTGTCTCAGCCAGTCACACCTGTTAAATAAGAACAGCAATTGGGTCACAAAGGATCTGCAACTCTTTATGAACCAAGTATGACAAGCAATGAAGGGTAAACAAATAAACAATACTTATCTGATATGTATGCTTAGAGTCCCCCTACACATTGTCCGTCTCCTGTCAAAACTGTAAATGTTAAAAGGAAAATGGGTCAGTATGAAGAAAAAAAAAATACTTATCAGCTGGGTCGGATGGGAAGGACCTGCAGAGGTTGGTGGGATGGGATGCTGGACTGATACCATACCTCTGATCTGGGTTTTAGAATGGACCCACTGGGGCTGTCAGTGGATTCAGTGTTCCTATGACTAATCTCTTGGGGTGGGGGATATGTTCCTCAGTCCATTGACTGACACAGGGCAGGATGAAGACACCAGCTAACCGATATTCAAAATCCTGCTAAGGCTGCCAGGAAACTGAGTTTGCCCATGCAAACCAAATTCAGCACGGGTAGGCAATACTGAAGACTGGTTAGCGTGGGTAAAGTCTGTTTGCACCTGGGCAATAGTCAGGAGGGCACACTGCAAATGAAGGGGCAGTGACCCGAATATTGGTGCAGTCCAATATCCAGAGTATTTGCAATGTGCAAGGCTGTTCTGTAGGTCCCCTTGTGCAGCGCACATACTGTAGATCCAAATCTCGCCTTAATCCCACTCAACGCTAGCTGTTGGTGGAGAAGTGCCATGCCCCCTGACCCTAACACAGTAGTCCCTGCCATCTAACTGTGCCCCCTCCTACTGATTGCCATCCTCGAAGTGAAACATCAATGTTTCACTGGTGTTAGTACCCCACCACCAATCACCATCCTGAAGGTATAACTGAAAGATTTCCTAGTGTTCAGTGGTGCCTGCGCCCGGCTCACTGGCCTGGTGTTAGAGATTAAAGATCCCCTGGTGTCCAGTGGTCCCTCCCCACCAGACATAGAAACACAGAATTTGATGCAGATAAGGACTGCTTGGACCACCTGGTCTGGCCATTTCACTACCTAAATGTATAAGCTGCAGATCGTAGTTAACCAACAGCCTACTTTCTCCTACCCCCACTACAACTGTCGTACGTCTGTTCCATGCATTCTTAAATTACCCGTTTATGACTCCCCAGCCTCCTCAGGAAGGCCATTCCGTGCATCCACAACCCTTTCCATGAAAAAATACTTCCTCACATTACCTCTGAGCCGTCCCCCCTCTATCTTCAAATTGTGCCCCCTTGTTCTTGCATATCTCTTTTTCTGAAAGATGCTACCCTCTTGGACTTTGTTGATTGCCTTGAGGTACTTGAAAGTTTCTATCATGTCCCCCCTCTCCCTCCTTTCCTCAAGGGTAAACATATTAAGCTCCTTTAGTCTCTCTTTGTATGTCTTCTGATGCAGACCCTGCACCATTTTGGTTGCCCTCCTCTGGACAGCCTCCACCCTGCCTGTGTGTTTACGGAGATGGGGTCTCCAGAACTGCATGCAATACTCCAGATGGGGTCTCACCAACTGTCTGTACAGAGGGCCAACAACTTCCTGTTTTCTGCTGGTGATGCCTCTCCCTATGCATCCCAGTATCCTCCCAGCCCTCCTTACTGCCTTCTCTCATTGCTTGCCTACCTTTAGTTCATCTGATATAACTACTGTCATGTCCCTTTCCATTTTTGTTGTTAATATCCCCCCTCGCTATTCTGCACTCTTCCCCTGGGTTTTTGTTTCCCAGGTGCATTACTCTGCACTTCTTCACATTGAATCCAAGCTGCCATATATTTGACCATTCCTCCAACATTGCCAAGTCCCTTCTCACCCTTTTCCACCCCATCTTGTGTAGCAACCCTGTTGAAGATCTTTGTGTCATCTGCAAAAATACATACTTTTCTTCCAGTCCCTCCAAAAGTCACTTAAAGACATTAAAGAGGATTGGTCCCAGTACTGAACCCTGCAGTACCCCACTAATAAACCCCTTTCTTCAGAGTAGACTCCATTTACTATTACCTCTGAGTCCTGTTGTCCAGCCAGTTTTTACCCAGGCTGCCATCTTAGGACCCACTCCTGGGCTAGCTAATTTGTATATTATCTTTTATGTGGATTGTGTCAAATGCTTTGCTAAAGTCTATGTAGGCATGTTCACAGCCCTCCTGATCTACTACTTTGGTCACCCAGTCAAAGAAATCTATTAGCTTCATCTGACATAACATTCCAGCTGTAAATCCATGCTACCTTGTGTCCTGGCCCCACTGGCCTCTAGGTACTCAACAATTCTTTCCTTCAGAAGTGATTCCATTATTTTATCTACCACTGAGGTCAAATTAACTGGTCTGTAGTTTTCTGCCTCTGCCCTGCTCCCACTTTTGTGAAGTGGAATCACATCTTCCCTCCTCCAGTCCTTAGGTACCACCCCATCCTCCCTTGATTTGTTAAAGAAGGTAGTCAGTGATATCACTAGTTCTACCCTTAATTCTATTAGAATTCTGGGGTGAATCCCATCAGGTCCCATTGCTTTGTTCACCTTCAGTTTTAAGAGTTCATTCAAAACCCTTTCTTCTGTGAATGGCAGAACATGGAAACAGTGTCTGGGTGCTGGGTGGATGAACCACTGGACACCAGGAAATGTTTTATTTATTTTTTTTTAAACTACATCAGGTGGTGATTGATGGGAGGTGGACCGCTAGCACTAGGGGATCTTTTGGGCTGGTGGTCAGCCGGGAAGGGGCAACACTATACACCAGGGGCACGTTCATACTTAATTTTGGGACAGCAGTTGGCTGGGGTGGGAACCACTGGACACCAGGGAACTTTCAATTTTACCTTTGGGATGGTGATTTGGGAGGGGGGATCACTAGCAATAGAGAAACATTGATGGCAGATCCTCAAAATTGGTACGATCTGGAAAAAAATGTATTCAGTGGATCGAACAGTGCATAGTTCATCTTGCAGAATGCAGTGTGTCAGCACTTTAAATGTAAAGCATGCAGTGCGGTGCTTGTAAAAACAGCACCAAAAGGTATCACAAAAGAAACTGCAGATGACAACTGTAACATGGAAAAAAAGATGAAGAAATGAGAAATGGCAAATGAAGGGCATGCACTTGGGCTTGTGTGGGAATAGGCAGGTTTTAGGGAAATTGCTTCACAGTGCAGTGACATACACAGGACACAATACTGTAAAAGCAGCAGAAAATACTTGCTAGTGTGGCTCAGCTGGTAGTACATCTGTCTCAGAGGCAGAAGAGCATATGTTGACTGTCAATGGACTGTGGGTCTGGGGTTATTTCACTTTTCAGTGGCACCAGTGCTGCACAGAGACAGAAGTGCATGCAGCACTCTGAGGTGTTAGCAGCACAGCTGTGGTGGTTAACTGCACCATGTCAGCACTGTGTGAGTCACAGCGATCGGCTGTTGCACACTAGGAACTACACAGACAGCAGTGCATGTGGCAACAAACACTGATGAGAGTGCATATGGCACGGTGTTGCTGGTGGTGCACGTAGTATAGGGCAGAGTTGGCAGTACACATAGCACTGTGGAGTGCTGGTAGTAGTGGGTGTGGGGTCAGTGGTGCACATGACAGTGTGGAGGCAGCACATGTGACAAAGTGTAGTGTCTATAGTGCATGACAGGGCCCTTAATTGGCACAACTTGGGGCAGAAGAGCAAGAGCAATTACACTTGGCTCACCTCTGCAGCTGTCAGACATCCCACACAAGCAAGGCTTGCACTAACCTCTATTGGGATTTTGAGGATTTTGAAGCACAAAAATAATTGCTCCTGCATTGCCACTAAAAATTGAAAGGCTTGCACCAATAATGTTAGCAAAAAAAAGTATCCGATAATGTTGTACTAGGCCACTCAAATTTCTGTCCCCAAAATGTTCTGGTCTGACCCCTAACATTTGAAGCAGAGGGTCAAGCTGACACCAGCTTTACTAATGCTAAGGCAAGCCCTGCACAAGTATGGCCACTTGTGTTATACCTGGAGTGACTACAATATGAACAAAGTTATCTGTATAAAGTAACTTCTTGCCCGACACAGAGGCTGAAGCACAGGGTAAGTGCTTGCTGCTGCCTTTGGGAGGGGGCCATGTTTATCAACAACTGTGGTTAGTACTGTTTTGAACTTCACTGAATTATGTCCCTACCATGGGTTGGCTAACAACTGACTTGGGTTTCTATGGGCAATCATTAACACGTGCATGAAGAAATTTAAATTAAGGAAACCTGGGACCCCAGCTGCCAAACCCAGTTCAAACAAACAACTAGTAGTGCCTCCTTTGCTGGTGAAAGTATCTTGAAGACCTCACTGCCCCTCCCCCCCCTGGCAGCTGGACCCCTCACCACCATTGGGCTAGCCTCAACCCTTCCCTGCACATCAAGACCATCCTCCCTACTGCTGGACTACCAACAGCCCACCAGTCAACCTATATCTGGGCTATCACCTCAGACCAGCCTGTCTGTCCAATCAATCACACTCCATCACTGAACTGCTTTTCAAGCACTGCTATCAGAGTGCAGTGCCACATGCAGCAACTGGACCACCTTTCCTGACCCATGAACTAGACATCCTGAACACTCCACCCCTGTCCCCAAGAGCCAGGCTCCCCAAGTCCCCAAACATGCCACTCCAGGAGCCAGGCTCCACCCAGTCCCCAAGTCACCCCCCTCCATCCCTAAGAGCCAGGCTCCACCCAGATCCCAAACACCCCCTCCTGCTCACAGGAGCCAGGCTCCCCTGTTCTCTGAACACTCCCCACCCCAGTCCAGGAGCTGGTTCACCTAGTCCCTGAAAACTCACACCCTCATTCCCAGGTTCCACCCAATCCCTGAACACTCCCCCATCCTCAGGCACCCTCAGTGACCAGAACACTCCCCTGCCCCAACAGACACAGGACTATCCACTGTCTCTCCCCCATAATACAGGCACGGGCTTTCCACCATCCCCCCACAGGCATCGGGTTCTCCACTGTCCCCATCCCCCAACACAGGCACAGGGCTCTCTGCCCCCAACACAGGCACAGGCTCTCCACCACCCCCCAACACAGGCACGGGCTCTGCCACCATCCCTCCAAACACAGGCACGGGTCTCTACTGTCCACCCAACACAGACACAGGACTCTCCACTGTCCCTCCCAACACAGGCATGGGGCTCTCCACCATCCCAAACACAGGCATGCGGCTCTCCACCATTCCCCCAACACAGTCATGGGGCTCTCCACTGCCCCCAACACAGGCAAAGGGCTCTCCACCACCCCCCCAACACAGGCACAGGGCTGTCCACTGTCCACCGCCCCCCAACACAGGTGCCAGGCTCACTACTTTCCCCGCGAACACAGATGCCGGGCTCCCTCCCCGGTCACCCAAACACAAGGGGCACACTCTCCCCCTCACCCAAACACAGGAGACACACTCTACATAGAAACATAGAAGCATAGAAGTTGACGGCAGATAAGGACCGCAAGGCCCATCCAGTCTGCCCATTTCTTTTTCTACCTTATAAATGTGCCATCGGCCTTTGCTCTGTCAGTGGCCTATCTATTCATAGTCATTTGTATTGCTCCTTATGCCTATCCCATGCCTGTTTGAAGTCCTGCACTGTATTCATAGCCACCACTTCTTGTGGTAAGCCATTCCATGCATCCACCACCCTTTCTGTGAAAAAGAATGTCCTCACATTCCCCCTTAATTGGCCCCCCTCTAATCTCATGCTGTGTCCTCTTGTCCTGCTATTTTTCTTATATTTAAACATGTTAGACTCTTTCACCTTGTTAATGCCCTTAAGGTGTTTGAACGCCTCGATCATATCACCTCTCTCCCTCCTTTGATCAAGGGTATACATATTGAGCTCTGTTAATCTGTCCTCATACACTCTCCCACTCACCTGAATACAGGTGCCATGCTCTCCCCTGAAATCAGGAGCAAAGTTCTCCCCCTCACACAACTCAAGAGTAGTACCCGCCCAACATGCACACAAGAGACTTGAATTAAACTCTTTGGTAAACCTCATTGTGGATAAAATAAAAGCACCAGGGCCATATGTTCCAGGAATAAACTCCCATTAATTTTAGACAGCAAGAGCACTTTCCTGAACTCTAAGGCCAGTGTGTACCCACCAAGAAAGGGAAGGCACCAGTTTACACATTTAAAGTAAATAAGGTAGAATCATCAAGGACAAAATAAATGAACAGGGAGACCGAAAAGGGGTAAACTGACAACTCTTTTCGCCTCCACATTCATTCTCTCTGCTCTCAGATCTTGAGCTGGAGTCTGTAGTGCAATATCCAGGTTACCACATTCAAACACATTTTTAGAGTGAACCAGGACTCCTAGAATCTTGCATTTTCTTCTGCCAGTCCATTTTGGGGAACCCAGATTTACTGGTAATAGCGGGTTATATGTTACCTGACCCATCGCTTACTTTGGGAGGCTAGCCCAGTTACAAGGTTCCAGTCTGTGACTGCATATCAAGTCGGTGATAGAAAGAACTGGGGGGGGGATGAGCAGACAGGCAGAGGAAGGCAGTGAGTGGCAAGGGCAGGCCTCAACAAAGAAAAAAAACAAAAACTTTACGTATGCCTCACCATAACGTTGGGAAAACAGAGCTGGGGGTGGAAAAGAAGCTTCACCTTCAGTATGGTGGATGAGCCCTACGGAGCTACAGCACATATTTTCTTGGCTTCTATTTCATGACTTCCTCTTCTTCCATGAGCCTTCAGTTACACCGTACCTCCTCATTCTTCTTCACACTGAATTCCCAGTAACGGTCCTTCACGGAGAGCGTCAACAGGAAGACCTGCCCATTGTTACACTGCTGATTGGCAGTGGATGCACAGCCGATGTACTACTGCGGGCAGAAATTGAGGACGAGAGTGGCATTTTTTTAATAAAGTAGCTCCCATGCGATGCTTGAGATGAAGCTACAGCTTGTGGTAATGCTCTGTACTGCTGAAGTGAAAGTCCTGTTTCAGTTTCAAGTTTCTTATTTAATTCAGCTTCAAGTTACAGGGAGAAAGACAGATGGCTACTAAATATGCATGAGGAGATCTGCGTAACCAATGCTTGGACAATATGTGTGCAAGCAGAACAGAGGTTGGGGTGGGCTATGCAAATCATTCATAAATGTTAAATCATCCTCAGTTTGTCTTGCTGGATGTCTACAAAGGCAATTTAACTTTCAAGGTGTTTCTAAGAACCGTAGCTCTGCTTGCACTGGTATGAAAATTATGAGATTGGAAAGCATTTGCAGGAAAACTTTCATCCTATTAGAAATAACCCAGAGGGAAGTGAAGTGTTCAAATAGTCACTATATGGTGTTATTTCAATGTTACAGTAGCAGTGTACACGTCTGCACACTGCATTTCATAATGGAGTCCATCAGTGTTTAATCAGTGCATCTTCAGGTTTCTGTTGGTGTACATGCAGTGCTAACACAGTGTGTGTGATTATGTTAATTAGCACTGCAATCACACTGCAAAAGTACTGCAAGTAGCAGTGTTTTTGTCATCAACACTGCCTGAAGCAGTAAGAGACAGCAACACTGCCTGAAGCAGTGTTGCATTGCTTTTAGGTGTGTGAATTATGTTAATTAGCACTGCAACTCACTGTAAAAGTACTGCAAGTAGCAGTGTTTTGTCATCAACACTGCCTGAAGAAGTGTTGGTGTAGCAATACTGGCTGAAGCAGTGTTGCATTGCTTTTCAGTGTGTGCTAATTATGTTAATTAGCACTGCATCAACACCTGTAGTGCACTTCAGTGTGCAGTATGATTTTAGCAGCACTGCTGCAGTTCTATTTCAGTGTATTAGGCTGCATTAAAGATGGTGTCACATAAAATTCAACAAAACACAAGTATTCATCTGCAAGTATCTACAACCTCAGCAGAGGAAGCTTTTCTTAAGGGTTCCCAGTGAGAAAGTCGCTCTGAATTCCAAAGAAGATGGAGATCTTGGGGGCTATGTCTACAGGAGGTACTAAAGTCTGTTACCCCATGTTTGACTCAAAATCACAAGGAAGGGGGTGGACATTTAGTTAAATGAATGACCACCAATGGTTCTGGTTTGCAGAAAATGGATTTGTGAAAACTGGATGGTTCTAGTCTACAGAAAATGGTATGGAAGCCTCCCTGATATGCAGGGCCTCACCAGTATTTCCAGGTTTATCTTCTGAAGGAGAAGACAGCCTCTTCGGTTTGGGAGCACATGCACAGTGAGGAAAATGATTTTCGGTATCAGGGGGCTGTTCCGAGTGAAGCGTGTTTGTGTGTATTATATCTATAATGGGATTATCAATCGCATTGGACAAACACCATTAGGTGACTGTGCGTATATCAGAGTGCGACCACACACCTGCACTTTTACTCCCCTCCAAAACAATTCTGCCATTGTATAAGACAGATAACCCACTGTGGGGTGTGCGGTCGCGCAATGATATATGCACGGCTTGGGTGGTTGATGCACTCGGCCTGCGGCCTCATGTGTAACAATGCACACCAAGGCATGCGTATATCAAGAGTGTGACCGCACACCCTACAGTGGGTTATCTATTACACATACATACACACACATATATGAGACAGTACTTGTTGCAAAACAAAAACACTACATTAATGCAGGCATTAGAATGCAAAGCGCACAATGCAAGAAAACAAAAAACAGGGTTTAAACCTCATACGTCTTGGCAAATTGGTTGTGTGGTGTTCCCTGGAGTTCCCAACCTTAATGCCCATCCCATACCCCCAGCCCATAGCCTCCTTTCTAAAGCACAAGGTACAGCTCCAACCCAGTATCTCCCACAGCAGCCATTCATACCTGTAAAATAAGAACAGCAATTGGCTCACAAAGGATCTGCAGCTCGTTATGAACTACTATATGACAAACAATGTAGGATAAACAAAAAAAACAATACTTATCTGATACATATGGTCAGTGTCCTCCTACTCCATGTCCTGCCAGACCTGTAGATATAAAAGGAAAAATGGGTTAGTATGAAAAATAAAAATATTGATCAGCTAGGTCAGATGGGAAGGCTCTGTAGAAGTTAAAATAAAAAAGTGGGTTGGGGGAGGGATACCAGACCTGTACCACACCATCAACCTGGCTTTTAGAATGGACTCAGTCACTCAGGGGGATGTCATGGTTGGGGGAGGGAGGAAGACTCCTTGCCCCTGTGCCCCTAAAACTAATCTTTTTTGGGGGTAGGAAGTCATGTTGCTCCACACATCAACCAACACAGGGCAGGATAAAGACACCAAGGGACAGATATTCAAGGCACAATGAATGATTCCCTGGTGGTGTAGTGGATCCCACCTCCCTTTTCCCAATCTGCCTGTAGAATACATAGGAACATAGGCATGTGACGGCAGAAAGGGACCGCAAGCCCACCTAGTCTGCCCAGTTTGCCTAGATATCCACTAGGCCTTTTCTGTAGTCCTCCCCCCATGCCAGTTGCCCTCTGTGCTTATCCCATGCCCTCGTGAACCCTCCCACCATTTCCCTCAGCAGCCTATTCCAGTTATCTACCACCCTCTCAGTGAAGAAGTACTTCCTAATCCTTCCTCTAAATTTCCCCCAAACGATTTGGAATTTCCAATGACCACTTCATTGCAGTACAGCACACCACAGCAGGCCAACTGTGACCATCTCTAGGCAGATATCCACAGCCACAACCAGTAGCAGAACTCCCTGCAGCTGGTACCAGGGCAACAGGCAATAGAAGTTCCAATAGCCTGCAGTGCACATTTGGGCTTCCACAATCTCTGATCAGACGTTTTCCACTTCTGCTCTTCTCCAGGGGATAAGTCAGTCCATGACAGAACTAAGCCCAGGGAGTATAGTGGGGCCAGTAAACTAAAGATGAGAGCCTATATAAACTCTTAACAAGCACTGTAGGACAATCTCCCACCACAAAAGACTCTAGGATCTGCCGCAAATGAAACTGTCAGCGCAGAATCAAGCAAAACCAGTTCATCATAATCCACTACACTACAGCACACAGCAGGCAAACCAAAATGGCTCCACATGCAAAGTGCACATTGGCCCCAGACCCACACGTGTATGGGACCCTTGATATAAGCCAGCCAGTGGGTATTGTGGTAAGGAGGGACAAAACCTTTTACATGCAGGTACATCAGTGAGAAAAGGAAGGCAAGGGGAGATACTGAGTGTCTGAAAAGGGTGGATGGAGGAAGGGTAAAAGATGACCACCAAAAAGCAGAAATACTAAACAAATACTTCTGTTCAGGTTTTATAATGGAGGGGGCAGGAAATGGGCCAGCATTAAGTAATAAGGATGGAGAGAGCACAGAAAAGAACACAGGTTCCTTTGCAAAAGAAAGGATCCTCATGGAACTGGCAGAAATAAGGCTATGGGCAGATAGATGCACCCCTGGACACTGAGTGAGCTAAGGGAGGTGTTAGTAGGGCCTCCGACTACCCTGTTCACCCTGTCTTTGTAAACTGGTGACATGCCCAGGGATTGGAGGAGGGCTGATGTGGTCCCACTATACAAAAGTGGGAACAGGGAGGATGCAGGAACTACATACTGGTCAGCTTGACCACAACAGTGGTCCTCCCCCTCCTGGTTCAACACACTGCCCCCCTCCATCTCCGAAGCTCCAACTATATCGTGCTTCAAAACTTCCTTACGTAACCACCTTATTAACACCCGATGCTGTAACTGCCACTAGTCAAAGCCGTACTCAACACTTATGACAAAGCTTATTACTAGCTGCTAGGACGCATATAACTCTGGTATTGTTTGCATCCATCCTACTTGTACCAGCTTGTTTGTATCTATGTCTTAATTTTACTGTTATACTTATGTGTTGTACTGCTATACTGTGTATTTTGGTTTGTCTTACTGTGACAAGGTACCTTTGTAAATGAGCCTATGGCTCAAAGGTTTTCCAAACTGCTGTTTAAATAAATAAATAAATAAATAAATACAAGTAATGGAAATACTGCTGAAGGAAAGAATAGTGGAACGCCTGGTTGTCAATGGTCTACAGGGGAAGTGGGGGAAGGGAACACTGTTTAACCAGGAGTAGCACACTAAGCTGAAGCTTGTTTCCAGATACAACCTGGAGCACAAGTTGGATCACACAGTATGCACTTAGACGGCTGCTGGATTCAAACCCAGGTCTCCAGATCTGTAGCTCAGAGCCTTTACCCAATGTGCTATACTGCCTCCAGGACCTAAGACAGTTTGGTTTTATGGGAGAGAGGTTGTGCCCGACAAACTTAATTGAGTTTTTCAACTGGGTAACAAAGAAGGTGGATGGGGGAGGATGTGGCCTACCCAGATTTCAGCAAGGCCTTTGACACTTTGCCACATAGAAGGTTGGTAAATGAGCTGGAAGGCTTAGGGGTGGGACAGAAAATAACAAGGTGGGTGAAGAACTGGTTGAAAGACTGAAACTAGAGGGTGGTGGTAAGGCAAATGGGGTGCATTCCAGGGTGGGAGTGGTGTGCCCCAGGGGTCGGTGCTGAGACCCATCCTTTTTTTAATATCTATAGCAATGATTAGCCCAGTTGCAATCAGGGGAGGAGAGCTGTTCTTTCCAGACCGGGGCTTGTCGCTGGAAGGGGTCGGGGCAGGCATTCTGGGGCTGCATCGGCAGTGGGGGAGGATGGGATCACGTTGGTGATCGACAAGGAAGCTCTTGTTGCCGGGGGACAGGCCATGCACACCGGGGCCACATCGGCCACAACTTTGCAAGCTGGTGACTCAGGAAGGAGTGACCAATCAGTGAATAGGGCGCGAACCTTTGACTGTGTGACTGGGCCATAAAAGGCAAATAGTCCAGTCACAATCAGAGGAGGAGAGCTGTTCTTTGTTCCATGCCACCCACCCTGGCCCTGACCTCTATTAAATGGTTGGTGAGGGTGGAGCCTTGGAGGAGGGCAAGTCGAGATTGGGTGAACTGGAACACTAGGAAGCTGGATTGTTATTGATTGGGGGGAAAAGGGTCCTGTACACTGTGCTGCTTGGGCAACATTTGAACTACTACCAGGAAGGGGCATAATGAAGCAGACTGTATAAATGACTGTATGCCAACTACATCTGTGGGAGTAGACAAACTGTGTGTGACGATTACTGCTAGGGCCTCTGAGCTGGCTAGTGTTGTGGTGGGCTAATTTTGCTTGTGAACTGTCTACTGCAAGGGTTAGAAAACTGGCTACTGTCAAGAAAGAGGAGGGAAAATTGCTGTAATTGAGGGGAAACTTCTTGGGTTTTAGTGTAACACTGACTGAATTATTTCTGTTAGAGAGCCGCATTGCTCACCTAAAATGAGGGTAGACTTGGGGGTGGCGAAAGCAGGCACCTTCGGTAGAGTGATTGGGTGTACAGGGTGCAGGGTGGCAATAATATTAAATTGGGCATGGAGGTTCAGAGGGTGCCTAGTGTATTTTCAGTCAGCAGGTCTTAGTGAGGAAGCAGAGGGGATCAGAAGGCAGCTGGAAGGTGGGAGAGGTGGGGAGGAAAGGTGTGGAAAGGACCACATGACAGTAGACGAGGCCAATATGGCATAACCCAGGGAACAGGTGGACAAGGATCATATGGTTACTCAGGAGGGTGGGGCACGAAACAAGCAATGTACGGAAATCACTTCATAGGGAGGTGGCTGACCAGAAGGAGGGGGGACAGGAGAGAACAAGTCGGGGCAAGCATCACACTTACTAATTGATTTGCACTGCTATATCCAGGAGATGAGGTGGAGAGGCTGCCGGGAAGAGGGAAGCAGGCAGACAGAGAGGGTTTGGTCAGTAAACTGGGGGGGTGGGGCAGGAGAGAGAGCCAGATCCACAGAAGGGAAGGGGAGAGACATTGGCCTAGGTGGGAGGGAGGTGGGGAGGATGAGGGAGTGCAGAGTGAAGCCAGGGTGGGAGGAGGGAGGACTAGGATCGGGCAAGCATCCAGGTTAGGGAAGTCAGCCAAGGATAAGGAGTACTCTAGACAGGCCAGCTCCGGGGTGGGAGAAATCAGATGAGGTGGAGAGGAGGGGGAAAGATGGGGAGTAGGGAGAAACACAGCAGATGGGGTGAAGGATGCAGAATGTGGGGGAGGGGAGGCAAGGAGGGAAGCAGTAGAAGGGAGTCTGGGTGGGGGATCTGAGGATACCAGCCCAGAAAGAGTCTCCTGGGAGATCTGGAGGGGGAAATCTGTGCCACACAGGAGGCTGGGGGATGAGGACCAAGCTGGGAGCTACAGGTTGAAGAATGAGCGTGGTATGGCAACCACAGGCTTGTGATCCCCAGGCTGAGGGGGGCAAGAGAAGTAAGCTGGGGGTTGATGACAGAAGGAAGAGCCTCGACGGAATCAAACGGGCCAGTAAATGTAGGGGGTGAAGGTGATCCTGCTGGGCGATTCCATGACCTGGGGCATCCAGTGGGAGGGGGCAGGGGAGGGAAAAAGCAGCCCAGTCAAGGCTAAATGTATCCACTGCCTATCCATACACAAGGCCAAATTCCAGCTATACTTGATAGCATTGGAATGCGGGGAATCCCCAGACTTCCTAAAACATCTGGGAACAACTGACTTAGAGGAAAACAGTGAACTAGAAATCCAGGCGAGATTCCAGGAACTGGCCAGGGTTTACCACTCACAGGAAGCGTAACTCCTTCTTTGAGATTCTGCCAAGCTAGGGGGCGTCTGGGAGACCAAATATAATTTAGAGGTGAACCAGTGACTCAGGGACTGGCAAGAGGCAGAAAGGTATGGGCTGGTGGGGTACTGGGATACATGGAGGACAAAGGGTTATATGCCAGGGATAGGCTACACCACAACTTGAAGGGGAGGGAGATCTTGAAACTAAAACTTGCTGGATTCATAGTTGAGAGGTGGAGTTTAAACTTGTAATGGGGGTTAAGTAAAAGAGTGGCTCCAGGAAGGCTGCTCAAGGTCCATGTCTAGGGCATGAAAAGAAGGCAGGTGACTGCGATGTAAATCCACCCAGAGCTGTGCAAGAAAGGGCATGTAGGGACTGCTCAGAGCCGAGACGACTGGAGAAGGGAGAGGGGTCAGGTGGAGGACGGCCTTGATCAATGCTAGAAGCATGGGCAACAAAATGCCCAAGCCCCAGACGATGCTGGTTGAGGGATCAGTGGATGTGGCAGCAATTACTGAGACATGGGCCACTCAGAAAATGATTGGGACCCAAATTTGGTGGCTACAAAATATTCAGGAAGGATAGAGACGAGGGAGAGGAGGGGTGCACTGATAGTCAAAAATGACATAGTGGTTAGTGGAGTGGAGGAGGCTGTGGTGGGTGGAGGAGAGTCTGGGTAACCCCAAATGAGGGGAGGTAAAAGATTGAATGTAGGGTGGTACAGACCCCCAAAACAATGGAAGAGGCTCTGGAGGACAAACTAGTTGAGAACATTAAGGGGCACTGTGACCGTGGAGCGGGTATGGTGGTGATCATGGGTGACATTAATATGCCGGGGACAGACCGGGACACTATGGCATCCTCTGTTGCCAGGGAACAGGGACTGATGGATGTGTTTCAGGATGCTTTCCTGGTCCAGCAGGTGGGGGAACCTACTAGGAAGAAGTGGATACTGGATGTTGTCCTAGCAGACAGTGACCAGATAAAGGGCCTGGATGTGTGCAGCCCACTGGCAGGTGGTGACCACACTACGATCTGGTTTCTGCTGTATCTGGGGAGAACCATTCTAATACAGTAGTAGTGGACTTTGGGAGGCAGACTTGTGGGCATGGGTAGGATTCTACGGGAGCTTGGACAAGATTAAGGTGGACATGGATGCTGGCAGCTTGTGGGATGCCATTAAGAAGGGGGTTCAGGAGACTACTAACTCCTGTACAAAGGAAAAGCATAAGCATGGTACAGCCAACAAGCCGTGCTGGTGGACCAGGGAGGTGCAGGAGGTGATGAGGGATAAAAAGGCTGCCTATGCATGTTTTAAGCACTCTAGGGGGGAGAGGGGTATGAGTTGATGGCTAAAAGGGTCACCACAGTGGTGAGGGGCGCCAAGGTGAGAAGGGAGCAAAATCTGGCTAGGGATATCGGGGGGGAGGGATTCTATAGATACACAAAGGAGAAGAGAAAAGGGAGGGCACAGATCAGCATGATTTGGACTGAGGAGGGATGGATTCAGGAGGTGGGGGAATCAGGCAGAGGTGCTAAATGAATACTCTGCCTTGATATTTACAGGGGAAGGCAGGGGATCCCTCCAGCCCAATGGGAGAGATGGGGAGCCAGCGGAGTCGAGAGGTCAGATGGAGTCTATAGGACTGAAAGAAGTTGGGGTTCAGGCTGGGCCAAGTCTAGAAGGGGATGGGTAAGGAAGGAGAAATTACAGTGGAAAGGGTGAGGGAGGCCATTCGGACACTAAAAACTGATAAGGCCCTGGGCCGGATAGGCTGCATCCGAGTGTTATGAAGGAATTGGCAGATGAACTAGCAGCACTCTTTAACACCTCTCTGCTGACAGGATGGGTGCTTTAAGACTGGAGGGTGGCTCATGAAGTGCCTATCCACAAATAGGGGGTCTAGAGAGGATATGGGGAATTATAGGCCTGTCAGCCTATCGTCTGTGGTGGGCAGAGTAATGGAGGGCATTATCAAGGATAGGCTCAGGAGGCAGCTGGAAAGGTTGGAGCAATTGGATGACAAACAGTATGGTTTCATCCCAGGGAGATTGTGTTAGACCAACCCCATAGATTTTTATGACTGGGACCCTGGACTGGCATAGACCGGAGGATGTCCTATACCTGGATTTCAGTAAGGCGTTTGATTCGGTACCCCAAAATGGGCTGCTAATAAAGCTGGTGGGGGATGGGGGTGAGAGGACAGTTGCTCAGATGGGTAGAAAATTGGCTAACAGGGCGAACACAGAGGGTAGTGGTGAGTAGTCCTCCCCAAGAAGGTCACCAGTGGGGTTCCCAAGGTTCGGCACTGGGGCCATTCCTGTTCAATGACTATATCTTGGATGTGGGAGGCGGTTAAGAGTAGGATGAGTCTCTTTGTGGATGACTTAAAACTGGGGGCATTGACGGACAGGGACGAGCGAGAGAGACAGTCCAGAGGGACCTGGATACCCTGGATGGGTGATCAAGGAGGTGGGACTGAAGTTGAATGTAGGGAAATGTAGGGACTGCACCAGAGGGTCAGAAACCGGCCATGTATACACCTGGGGGTCATACTGCAAGCCACAACAAGTGAGAGGGATCTAGGGTGGTGGTAGACGCAAAATGAATAACACTGAAAATTGCAGAAGAATTGCAGCAAAGCAAACTGGATACTGTATAGCCAGGGTATTACGTCCAGGAGAAGGGAGGTGATTCTCCCCTGTATAATGCCTTGGTCAGACCACATCTCCAGTATTGCATGCACTTCTGGAGACCTCACCTCAAGAAGGATGTAACACTGCTGGAGAGTGCCCAGAGGAGAGCAGCTAGGATGCTTCAGAGCATGGGAGGAAGGCCTTGTGAGGAAAGGCTGGAAGAGCTTGGGCTGTACTGCTGGAGAGAGGCTAAACAAGAGGGACATGATAGGGTCTTCAAATATGTAAAAAGAGATGTTCAGACTAAAGAAGGTGGCAACAACCAGGTGACATGAGGGAACCTAGGGGGGAAATTACTGGGGGATGCAGGAGACATTATCATTGAGAGGAGGCAGAACCTGAATGCACTGTCCAGGAGTCTGGTGGAGGAGGGCACAGTGAGGGCTTCAAGAGGGAGTGGGACAGGTACAAGGGTAACTGAAGCAGAGGATGACCCTCTCTGGGCTGGTGGGAAAGAAAACACCCATTAGGAGGCTGGCTATCGAGCAGACACAACAGACTATCAGGCCTATTCTGCTGGCTTTTAGTACGTTATATATAGCGGAGGGACTGCGGGGGATGGTGTGCCTATTTGTAGAGGATACAAAGATCTGCAATAGGGTAGACTCCCTGGTAGGGGAGGAGGAGACAGTGAGGGAGGGCCTAAAGATTCTGGAGAGGTGGTTGGAAACTTGGCAGCTGAAATTTAATGCCAGAAAGTGTACAGTAATGCACATGGGTGTACTAACCCACAAACCATTTACACCTGGGGGGGGAGGGGGTAAGGAAACTCAGCAAGAGAGAGATCTGGGGATTTTAATTTCAGATATCCTTAAGGCAGATAACCAGTGCAGCACAGTGGTGGGCAAAGAGAGGGTTATAAAACAGAAAGAGGGAGGTGTTGATGCGCCTTTATAAATCCATGGTGAGGCCTCACCTGGAGTATGGGATTTAGTTCTGGAGGCCTCACCTACACAAGGACATAAGGCAGGATTAAAAGGGTTCAGAAAACGGCAACCAAGATGGTGCATGCTATGCACAGGAAGCCCTATGAGGAGAGGTGGAGGGAATCTGATCTGTACCCACTGGAGACTAGTAAGGTAAGAGTGGGAAGCTTATTTGCAAGGAAAATAAGTGCTAGAACTAGGGATCATAAAGCAAGATTAGAAGAAGGAAGGTTTAGGGGCAATGTGCGGGGGATTACATCACCTGAGAAGGTGGTGGAGTCCTGGAACTGACTACTGGAAGAGGTGGTGTGTGCGAAAATGGTGAAAGGATTCAAGGGGGCATGGGACAGACACCAGGAGCTAACCAGTGGGCAGAGTGGGGTGTCTCTTGACAAAGATTATGACTGGTGGGGGGGTAAGGGGCAGACTCAATTGGCCAAAATGGTCCTTTTCTGTCACCAGATTTCTATGACTGTAAGGCAGTTAAGTAATTAGGACTTACCTGCTCCATCAGAGTAGGGGAGTCCAGAGTTGGGGTGTCCTTGGCTCGGGGTATTCAGGTAGGACCTGAAAGGGAAGAACAGAGAAGGTTGAAGGGACACAAAGGGTCGGAGGTGCTAGAGGAGAGATTAGAGTGTTAGAATTAAACAAAGATACTTATCTGATTGGTATGTTTGGCCAGACCTATAGAAATAAAGGGAAAAATAGATCAGTATGGGGACGTTATAGTAGCAAGAGTAGAGAGATACAAAAAGGGTATATGGCACAGGAGTAAAGGAAGAGGAGTTTTAGAGGAAAAGACAAACTAGGTCAAAGTAAGGAAACTAGAGATGGAATAAAAAATGCAGACAGCTAAGAACAGAGAATAAAGTGGTATTTGGGACGCTGCAAAACCCCTCTTAGTGCCCCTAGGTGACCTGCAGGTAGCCAATAAATTTAAGTAGTAGTTCAGATGGGCAGGTGGGAATGAATTTGGGCTAGTGGCCCCTATATTATTTAAAGAAGGGGACACTGGTGGTTCAGGAATCTTGAGTTGTCCCAGGAGGCCAGTTGTTTGAAAGGTATGCTGGTGATATAATGGGTCACTCCTCATGGACAGTGGCATTTTTTTTCTTTAATATTGTCTCCCTGGAACCTAATGTGGGTGTCCTTGGGCCCAGAGGAGGGCAACTAAAATAGCAAGGTCTGCACCAGAAGCCATACAAAGAGAGACAAGCTGAATATGTATGCCCTTGAGGAAAAGGGGCGTGGGTACAGGATAAGAAATTTCAAGCACCCTGGGGGAATCAACAAAGTCCAAGAGAGTAGCATCTTTCATAAAAAGAAATGCGCAAGAACAAGGTGCAAAATTTGAAGATAGAGTCGGCTGCGATCAGGGGCAACATGAGGAAGTATTTTTTCACAGAGGGTGGTGGAACGATGGAATGGCCTTCCTGAGGAGGTTGTGGGGTCAAAAATAGTGGGAACTTCAAGAATACATGGGACAGACCTGGAACCAATTCTATCGGTGGTAGGAGGAAGTCAGCTGTTGGATAACTAGGATCTGCAGTTTATCTACTAGGTAGGGAAATGGGCTGACAGAGTGGACCAAGCAGTCCTTATCTGCCATCAAGGTCTATGCGCTATGATTCAGCCCACAGAGCTCAGTCTGTAGCCTGCTCCATGTGTGGGAATGAAGATAGGATATTTTGGGAGGGGGAGGAGGCTAGAGCAACATGCCTCCCTCACTCCATCAGCCACAAAGTGGCATGTGAAGAGTTCCCACGGGCAGGATAAGAGGGTCAGAGGGTCTGGAGGGTGGGCAGCCAGCAGTAGGTGGCAGGAACCTTTAGCTAAGCCACATGGTGGCAGACTGTAGATGCCCCGAGTGGGCCTGGTAGAAAGGGACTGGGAGAGCAAATGCACAAGATAGGGGCCACAAAGGAAAATCCACAGTGCAGCTGAAGAGCAAGGCCTGAAATTTACTTAAAAGTAGCTGTGGGTGGCAGGCAAACAGGGGAAATCAGTGGGCTCCCTGAGGGGACCATGAAAGTAGCAAGCACTGCATGCAATAGAGCTGCACAGCAGCTAATGCCAAAGTACCAGCGGCTAACAAAAGGATTTGGGGAAGGAAAAGAACAGCATAAGGTCCAGGACAGCTCACAATTAAAAACACAGAGCAGTAAAGAGAAAGAACCCTGATGGGTTATAAATATTAAGTAAATTTATGCAATGGGGGACATAAATGGAGTGCGATAAATCCATTTTATCTGAGCATGTACGTGTATACATGCAGAATCTTACATTTATAAATATAGTTATTAGTTATCCTTGATTAATGTGCATAGTGGACTGCATCACACATCCCATCCTTCACCCCGTTGTTTGGCACTGCTTACTAGTATCTTGCTTTTTAGTTTTGTTTTTTCCAGGTTGACCGTCCTCAGCCAAGCCACCTGCCATTTAGTCATACTTCCTCCCATTCTTCCCACCATCATACAGTGATCATTTGTTTCTGTTTAACGTTTTAGTTTTTTGCTTTTTACCAAACCTTTTTCAACTGGCTGCCCAAGCTGCACTCCAGCTGTCACACTCTGCATGCTGCAGCCAAGTCCTCACCACACCTCTCGATATACAAAATATATTTTTTAATATATATATACTGTATATATACACACACACACACACACACACACTCGCTTCCTCAAAAACTGATAAGCCTCACTCTTACTCTTCCACTCTGGTTTCTCAAACTCTCACAACTGCCACCAGAGCTCCCCAGCACATAGAAACTCGTCAGATATTTTCTTCCTTAAACTGCATGCTTGTAAACCCCACTGCTGATGAGCCCACACCTAGGTCACACTTCTGCTCTGGTTTCAGACTCACTACAACTGCAAACCATAGGCTCCTGTGAAGTCCTTCTCTGCACTGCAAACCTAAATGGTCTCTTATGGCTCTCCTCTTCCTGCTTATTTACTGATATTTCTATGCCTATATACCACACATGTTTTAGCCCCCCACCATTTTTTCACTCCTGACTCCAACACTACAATGCTGTCAGTCTGTTCCAGGCTACCCTTTCAGTGAAGTAGTAATTCCTCACATCCATCTTACCCCCACCATAAGCTTCATCACATGCCCCATGGTCCTTTTTCCTATTTGAAGGAGCACCCCCCAGCACCCTGTTCATCCTTGTAAGGTACTTGTGGGTCTCCATTACGTCCCCTCTCTTTCAGATTTTTTATGTTGAGACCCCAGTGTCCTCACAGGGCTTTTGCCACAGCCCATGTACAGTTTTAGTTGCCCTTTATACTGCCTCCACCCTATGGCCTTTCTTAGGTGCAGCCTCCAAACCTGGACACAGTACTCTAAGTCAGATCTCACTAATAAGGGATTACTTGCAACACCATCACCTCCATCCTCCTGCTGAAGATACTCCTCCCTATGCAGCCCCAGCATCCTCCTAGCCCTACCCACTGCTTTTGTCACAGAGCCCAGCAACTTTAAAGAGACCTCACCAGCAATAGGTTGGCGCCTTCCACCATATTTCGTCGGTGCTTGTTGTTAGAGGGACCCCAAGGAAGTTAATATTTGTATTGCTGTTAAGTCATATCAGTGATATATGCAAACCAGGTCCAAGGTCTTCCCAGTCAGCTTGCTTCTGCAAGCTTCATTCCCTTGCTCACTATTAGGATGGACGAGATGCCTGTGAGAGCGTGGGGGTGCTTTTTCATCTTATTGGTGGCAGCTTTTCTATTGATTTTAATGATCTAGGCCACCTGGCAATGAAACGTGGGCATCAGTCAAGTAACAAGGCCCTTGTTAGTTGAACAGTGCCCACATTTTATTCCCAGATAGCCACTATATCATTTAAAATCAATAGAAACACTGCCACCCATTACATATAATGGAGTGCGCCCCCATGTCCTTACTGGCATCTCGTCATCCTGCTAGTGAGCATGGGGGTGGAGCTGGTGCAGCAGAAAAAAAAAAGGAAGTCCTTGGGACCCGGTTTGTATATTTTTATGAGGGACAGAACTTTTTAACGGCTTATAAATTTAGGGACATATTAACTTCCTTGGGGTCTTCTGGCAGCACGGCACTGATGGGTATGGTGCAGGGCAGTATCTTGGTTAGTCATAATAACTCTAAGGTCCCCCCCCCGCTTAGTGATCATCAGCACCACCCCCAACCCTATGAAAGCAGCTCCTGGTTTCCTATGCCCTAGGTGCATGATTCTTCAGTTTGTCATTGAACCCCAACTGCCCCAATCTTGACCGCTTTTGAGTTTCTCCAAGAGGCATGTGCATTCTCTCTGCTCCCTTCTTAGTGCCCACCCTACAAATTTTGGTACTGTCTGCAAAAAGGCATTCCCTTCTTTGCCAGTTTTTCTGCAATGTCACTTATGAAGACACTGAAGAGGATCTGCGCCAGTATTGAGCTGAGCTGCTCACTATCCCATCACTATGTTGTATGTATATCACTATGTATCACTATCATCTATGTTGGTCCATTAAAAGGTATCAAATCATTTGCTTCTGGATCTATTCTTGCAAGGACCAATACGGCAACTACTAAATCTACAGTTCAACATGGAAGATACCGGAATTCGCCGTAGAATATGGCAGTTACATAACATCAAGAAGAAATTGGCACGGCTAGACAGTGATATCTATTTTCTAACCCAGTGCAAGAGGAGAAACATTATCCCTAAAGGTCTTACTATTTGGAATCCATTAAGAAATACAAACAATTCTATTTATGCAGAACAACTTTGTCATAGGACCTCTGAGAAACTGAGAAATCACAGGATTCACATGTCATATGCTCAAAAAGTTGTTCTTAACAAAGAGTTTGCTGAAATTGTAACCACTCTGGAAAGGGTGTCTGGGGAACCTATTCAAGACATCTTGCGAGAGATACACATTAACTACCAAAGGACCTTAAGAAAAGCCATGCTTGTGAAAAATAGGAAATTAGATGCCCTTCAACATACCATACTTCCTAACAACCATGAAGCACATAATGGAGTCACTGAACAACTACACAATACTGATGGGCACCTTTCAGTTGTTAATTTGTCCAACCACACACTGACTACTGGAGAACTGAATGTACTTTCAAAGGGCCTCACTTTCTGCCCAACAAAACCACTGGATAACATACTGTTTTGTGGTGAACTAGAGGAGTACTTCCGTAGATTGAGACTTAAAGAATTCTTTCATGGCAGGGAAGAAATCACTGGTAGTGAAGACAGTGCAAACAGCAATAATGTAATGGATAAGAAAAGAATCTGATTTACCCCTCAAGTGGGCGTAACAAAAAACTAGACAATTATATTAATTGTTTCCGCCAACAAGTCAGTGGTCAGATCCTTACCAGGCAAAAACAAACCCATTATAACCTCTTCCACTGGAACGGAGAGCTATAGGGACACTGAAATCAAACCACAACATTGTCATCAAAAAGCTGATAAAGGTTCTGCAGTGGTGATTTTAAACAGAGGATTATATTACTGAAGCTAATAGACAGCTAACAGATCTTACATACTACAGAGAACTGGAGAGTGACCCCACTACAAGATATAAAGATGAACTATGTGACTTAATTAAAACTTTTCCTGACCATGTCCAAAAGAAACTAAGTTCACCTCATCCTGCTGAACCAAAGCCAGGGACATTCTACATGCTGCCTAAAATACATAAACCTGGCAATCCAGGGAGACCCATAGTCTCTGGTAATGGTACCCTGACTGAGGGATCTCAGGGTTTGTAGAGACCATTTTGAAACCGCTGGTTATGGAAAGAGACAGTTATATCCAGGACACTACACACTTTGTTGCGTGTACTTTCTGGTTATAAGGATTTACCACCTGATACCATTTTAGTGACAATGGATGTAACATCCTCTACACTAATATTCCACACACAGATGGCATTGCAGCATGCCTTAAATACATACATGAGAAAGGACCTGACCAAAACATCAACCCTGGAGTGGTGGGGAACTTATGGAATTCATTTTGACACATAACAACTTCAACTTCAATGGTAAACATTATGTTCAAACTATGGGAACAGCAATGGGCACCAAAATGGCTCCACAGTATGCTAACCTCTTTATGGCTGACTTGGAGGAGGATTTTTAAGGCAGTATCCCCACAAACCACTGGCTTATTTCCGTTACATTGATGATTTGTTTATCATCTGGACGGAAGGCACAGATGCACTCAAAGATTTTCATCACAAACTTAATAATCTCCACCCTACTATAAAGCTTACCTTGGAGTACTTCTACCACCAAGGTTAACTTTCTGGACACCACAGTCATCATTAAGGATGGAACCTTACATACATGTATTTACAGGAAGCCAACAGACAGACAGAGATACCTGCACAGGAAAAGTAATCACCCTAACCATACAAAAAATCTGTCATATACAGTCAAGCACTTCGTTGTCAACGTATTTGTTCAAATGAGGATGACAGAGATACACATTTGGCTATGTTGAAAACACCTTTATGGAGCAGGGACACTCTTCCAGGGAAATTGACAGGATAACAGAACGGGCAACGCAAGTACCAAGACAACAACTACTTCAATATAAAGAAAAGACAGCTACAGAAAGAATACCCTTGGTAGTCACATATCATCCAGACCTTGAACGTCTGCATAAGATTATTAAAGATCTCCACCCAATATTTAGTGAGGATGACACCCTTAATTGTATTTTTCAGGAACTCCCACTACTATCTTTTAAACAACCGCCAAATTTATCCAGCCTAATTATTAGGAGCAAACTTCACCGGAACAGAATACCATGTCACACAATGGCACACGACCCTGCAATCAACGCCCCTGCAAGACCTGTAGGCTCATTTCTACCTCAGACTGTGTGGTTACATCACAAAACAGACAATTCCAGGTGCATGGGAGTTATACATGCAAGTCACGATATGTTGTTTATTTCATTCAGTGCAAGAGATGTCCACAAACAGGTTATGTAGGAGAGACACGCCAACAGCTCCGCACTAGGATGAACTCACACAGACATACTATTACAGCAAGGAAGACTGAAAACCAGTGGGGCATCACTTCTCCCAGCCTGACCACTCAGTCTCAGATATGTCAGTAATGGTCTTAAAAGGAAATCTCAAAACACACAACAGAGATGAGCTTTTGAGATTAAACTTATTTTACATCTCAATATGGTAGCAGATGGGATGAACTTGGATATTGGCTTTATGGGACACTACAGAAACTAACATTCACAGACCTTTTCTTCTTCAAACTGACATATTATAGGACTTCACGTGTGTGGATGTGGATGCGTGTGTGTATGTATGTGTGTGGGTATGTGTTGTGAGGTATGTGATATAACAGATGTGGGGCTTGCTGTCACATTGAGGTAAGTCTCTATTTAGCTATATGGAGTTATAATGTGTTACTATTTTTATTTCACACACATAAAGAATTTCTTCTTACTTTTTATCTTTGCCTGTGGGGGGGATTGATTCCATTGCACCATATTCAGATTACCCAGCCTGCTAGTGTACATACAGGAGTGTTATCTTATACTGTTATATATAATTTTTGTAACTCTGTACATATTGGGATGTGTGATCTCATTTGCTTGGGGGTCCTGCACATATCTTTTTACATTAGGCTAATATTGTAGTAATTTACTCAGGATTTCATGACAAGTTGTATTCCTTTGGGGAACAATTACAGCGACTGAAGTTAATATAGGTTCACTAGGAGAGGGATTGAGAGTGTGTGTGTGTGTGTGTGTGTGTGTATGTGTGGCTGTCTGTGGAGAGAGAGAGAGAGAGAGAAAAGAGGGGGAGAGAGAGAGAGACAACATCTCGTTTAAGCTATGTATCTCCCCCACCCACATTATTGTGATGTGGGGTGGGTTAGGTTGTATTGTTTGTATGAACAGGAGGAGATAAATTACATTTTTATCTCTTTTTCAGATTCCCTAGACACTTGTGGTACATGAAGTTGCTACATTCTCAGTATATATTGACATCAGTACATATCAGGCTGCATGGTCTGAATTCTTTGAGGTTCCTCGACTAGAGTTTTTGTTTAACACTAATATTATCTATTTATATTTTAATTATCATTTATATAGTCCTGAGGTTTTTGTAATTTCTGGGCCTTTTATTTAGCTTGAGAATACAGCTGGGTGGCATGTCCAGCTAGGTTTTACACATCACACAGTGAGCACTGATGTTTTTTAGACAACTTTACTGGTAATTCTTGTCTTTAATGCATACATTGTAATTTCATGAGCCCTATAACTATCTTAGTCTGTCTTTAAGCTGGGTGGGGTTGCCTTTCAGTAATCACATCCTTATACTGACTGTGGCACTCATGGCTTGATTTGGGAGTTATCTGCTTCTGCAGTGTTATCTTATGTCAATTAAATTTATGTGCAGTAGGATTCCTTATATGTGTCTTGCACCAGGAACATCTGAACCCAAGGTTCATTCGGACTGAGGGCAGTATTGTACTGTTAAACTTGTCTGACATCATCTGTTTTTTTTTAATGAGTATTTTAAACCAATGGGGATTTTTTTCTGTTTTTCTCTGCATTATCTAGCTGTTATAAGTATTGTATTTTCCAAACAACTGCCATGAGCTTCTGAAGAAGGACTGGTTGGTCAAGCTAGAGCACTTGTTGTTCTTGTTACATCTATGTTGGTCCATTAAAGGTATCAAATCATTTGCTTCTGGATCTATCCCATCACTGTAATGAGTGCCATTAACCATCACCCTCTGACACCTAACCCCATCCCCAGCTACTACTCCGCTTTCCAACCTGCATCTCTGGTCACCCCCTCTTTCAGCTACCACAACACCATCACTCTGGCATCTGCCAGGACTTGTTCCACCATAGAATTATTCCAATATAGGAGCAGCTGCCTAGGTAGTTAGGATACATATACATGTTCTTCCATTCCCTAGGACATAAGCAGCAGTGGTGCACAAAGTTGTGCAGACACTTGTGGCACAGCACCAATCAATGTCTTCCCACCCATGGGCTGCTCCCACCTGCACTTCCACTTGTGGTCACTCAGTCAGCAGTACTACAGCTGAGCTGGCTGTCCTCCTTCCTCAGAAGAGAGCCTCTTGTATAACAGTTGATCCTCCTCCTCTCCCCAGAGAGCCCCTGACGTGAGCTCATTCCTGAACTAAGGTCACCTCCACTGCAGGTCATAGTGCTACTGTTAAGCTGAAGGGCACACATGTTAACCAGTTTTTAATTAATTTCACCACTTTGGATCCCTCCTAGGCTGATCAATCTCTTTAGCCTCACCCCCTCCAAATAGTCAACCACCCTCCTCTCTGCTAGATCACCCTTCCAGGCATCAGACTATCCTCCCTGCAGCTGTACAACCCTTCTAGCCCCAGCCTTTCACATAATGAGCACTGGAGTTAGAGCACCACACAGGCTCCGGGTCAGCTGCTTACCCAGCCAGCCACCCTCCCTACATCTGGGCCAGCCTCCAACTACATTCTATACAACCTCCATGTAGCTGGAGCACCACCCCAAACCTCCACTCTAACAGACCACATATCTGAAGCTGTCCCTCCAAGCCCCTGGACCAGCAGTCCCCCACTCAACCACTCAATTACAGCCAGATCCACCAGCAGTCCCATACAAGCCTCACCAACCAACCACCCACCCTGCAGCTGGACCTCACTTCCAACCTTGAACTAGCCCCACCACCACCAGCCACCCTCCCTGCTGCTGGCTCACTCTTTCATGCCCTGGACTAGCCTCCCCCAGCAGACAATCCTCCCTGCAGCTGGACCCCTGTGTTCATTCCACCCACAGACCAGCCTCCTCCCTCTGCAGGTTGAGTAACCTCCCCAGAGCTGAACACCCTTTCCAAAGCTGGACATACCCTTCCATCCAGGCAGAACCTCCCTACACCTAGACCCCCGATCACCCTTCCTCAACCATGGACCCCATACTTCTCAACGTAGTATTAACAAAAATAAATATGTGAGCTCTAACATATGCATTTGCAGTGTCAGTGGCTCAGGAGGTAGTCCCACTCTTCGAGGCTGGGAGATTAGAAGGCAGTGGGTTCTATTCTCATCAGGAACTTATGTTAATATCCCAATACTGATGCTGTAGTGCAGCATGAGGGGATGGCTGCACTCCTGAGGCACTGTCTTCAGATGAGACATTAAACCAAGGTCCCATCTGCCTGTGTTCAGGTGGATGTTAAAGATCCCATGGCACTTCTCAAAAAAGGCAGGGGAATTTTCTCTGGTGCCCTGGCCAAATTTCCCCCCAGTTCACTAAAAATATCATCAACAGCTTATCTGGTCCAATGTCAGTCAGCTTTCATCTGTATCCCCCTTCCTTCAGGTCGTGCCTGAAAATAGGCAAGAATCTGTCTAGTGCACTTAGCCAGTCAACAAAAACAAAATAAACATAAAATATAAATTAATGCAGTCTTCAGAATAAGAAAAAAAAATGCACTGATCCCCAGATTACAAAATGGATTAACACATGCAACTGTTATACACAAATATTAATTGCAAAAAAACAGTTCCCCCACAAATACACTCAAATATCTGCAGTAAAAAAATATTCCTTTATCTGCAGGGAACTCCAGATTTTCTGAAATTAAAAAAGTTGTAATCTTTTCTCTGTAAATATAGTTAAATAGGTTACTAAATGGATATACACAGAAAATGCATTCTGAATTTGTTCAATTATACAGTCTTCCTGCTGTTCATTCTCCTGCCCCCACCCCTACTACTTTAAAGTGACTAAATCAGCAAAAATTCCACAAATAACAAGTAATCTAGAGGCACAATGCATCCTAGACACTTTAAAGGGGGGAGGGTGACTAAAAATAAAATGTGTATTTCAAAATTTATCCACAAGTTCAGAGAAGAGAAAATGTTTTCAAGACAAAACATTGATAATGAAACCTGCTCAGCATTTCATTTAGAAAAAAAAAAAAACACTTGAGTGATAATTCCCTTACTGTATTTAACATTTCTGGGAGTTAAAAAGATGTACTTTTTAAATGTAAGCTCTTACCTTAACATGTAAATCATAACTGTAGGAAACCTCAGATGTTCAAAAATGGAGACCACAGAGCACTCGTGCAGTTTCATTAGACTGAACACAGACAGGAAGAGAGCTGGGAAATGTAGGCCTCTGACTGAGTAGACTTATGGGAAAAGTAGTTTAGAATAGACTTTTAATAAAGGGACACTGCCAACTTGTTTTGCACCATATTATTTCCAGGTAAAAACCCACATTTTATGATCGCTTACCTTCTCTAAAATTCATTAGTGTTGCTGGTTGTTTTATCTGTCTCCTTGCTTAGTAGAACTGAAATGCACGGTAATGTACCCAGCCTTGATTGGCTAATTTAAATCCTAAAACTACTCCGCTGACTGTAATCTTCATTTATGATTCAGTTGTATTAAAAAAAATTGTACTTTTAAGAGCATTGCAGATCTATTTCTAATCTTCATTTAGCAATAACTTACTCTTGAACAACTAGTCTGCTGAAATGCTTCTTAGAATTTAGTATTCTTAGCAGTTGTATTTTTGAATGATGATTAAAGATTATTAAAAATTACTAAAATTAGTCTTTGAAGGCAAATTAATGAATGCTTTAATACTAATTTAGTATTTGACTTCAGTGAGGGTTCCCAAGTACAGCCCTTTGGGCCTGCACCCCCATGACCACTCAAATCTTGAACACCCCCTGCCCAGATGACCGCCCAACTGGACAACCATATCAGCATCCCACTTGACCTTTCCCAAGCTGTGTCCCTTGCCTGCAGCTAGTCCACCCTATAAGCCCCAAACCAGCCTCTCCCCATCAACTATCACCCTCCTTGTAGCTGGCTGCTTCAGGCTATCCTTCCTACCCTCAGACAAGATCTCCCTGCAGATGGAACCCCCAGACCTGCCTCCCCACCTCAGTAGACCACCTTCCTGCAACTGGACCAACCTCCAGCCTCACCAAACAAAGCACCTCCTTAGAGCTGGACCAGCACCCTCTAGATAACAACTCTTTCTGCAGCTGGACCAACCCAGACTACCCATCTTGCCCAGATACCAGTTGACCATCCCACCACTGACACCTCTCCTTGCACATAGAAAACTCTGCCCTCCTAGGTACCCTTTTATAATCCCAATGCTTACTAGTTTGACATGCTGCAACCCACACACAACAACCCAACAGCCCCAGCAGCTCAACACACAGTGACCTGACCCAGGACAATGACTGACACACTGTCAGACCAGAGGAGGTCGGGATGCTGTGATGCTGTTGAGTGGATTTTCCACAAACACATGAAGCACCCGATCCCAACCTATGCCACACATCCCAGGACCTGAGCCACTACTGAACAGCACATATGATGTGAAAAAACCCACCCCCTATGTGGTGCACACTCTGAGGACACACTGACCTGATCACAGACCCCGTAAGGATGACTGTCTCACCATCTGTGGGACAGGGATGAAACAAATAGCTGCGTATGCCCCAGTGTGTTGACCAGCCATCCCAGGCAGCATGGTGGACTGTCTGTGCATCCTTGCATGCATGATGATGTCAGCTGACAGCCAGCCAGCTGGGCATGCATGAAGGAATTGGAGCACCATGCCTGTTGGTCAGTACATGCATGACACTGCAGGCACACAGCAGAGTGGCACAACAAGAGCATGGATAGCTGCACCAGGAAATGGTCAACAGCAATACCACATGAGGATGCCAGGACACAGAGCAGCATGCCATCGCACTAACCATGCAATGTGTGCATGTGGCCGTGTCATGCTAGTCCACTATGGGCTTGCAGTAAGCACACAGAAAAAAGTCTGGAGGTTTTTGGGGGGGAGCTGTGCCACAGGAGCCCATTGTGGCATGAAGGCTGCCAGGTGTGTTGTGGGGGGTTCTGCAAGGGCCCATTGCGGGAATGCTTTGGCCACACAGTTGCACAGCTGGAAGGATTGGGGCTACTCACTAGCTTCAGGCTGTGCAATGTGTTGCACACATGAACAGCTGAAAGGATTTTGGGGGGACTCACACAGAGTCAGGCCTGTGCAGCATGCGACACACAGTGCAGATGTGGCAGTGTGCAGTGGGCTGCATGGCGATACCCAGCAGTGTTGTGATGAGACATCGCCACCAGGTTGGGGTGCATGTGAAATGTGGGGGTGAAACTTTATTCAACAGTAGGGAGCCACAGTGGCAACCTGGTGGCTGTGCATGATGTGTACTGTGAGTGTGCAACTGTCAGGTGCCAAGTCACCATGGAAACCCTACAGGGTGGTGTTGTGTGCCATGCCACAGAGGAACTTCAGCAGCTTGCACTTGTCCTTGGATGCCAGTACCATCCTTATCCACTCTTCATAGCTCTTCTTGGATGGCATCCATGGCAGTCCACAACAAATGTCTTCCCTGGTGACATAGGTCCATTGCTGTTTCCTGTGAAGCTCTGCAAGCATTGTCATGACCCCTACATGCACCTTCCTGAGCAGGGCATGAAGATGGCAGTGCTAGTTCTCAACATTGCTTCGGGTCCACAGTATACCTCTCTATTGAGATCTGTAACCAACCACAGCTGAGGTGGGATCATGGTCGTATCTGTGGCACCTTGGCCACCCTACTGTACAGCTATATCCTGCCCAGCACATGTGTCTGCTCAAAACAATAGAGGAGTGGTGGCATTGGGCAGAATGGTTGGCTTCAGGAGGCTGAATGCTGCTGGAATGTCTTGTGCCAGGAGATGGGCAAGGGCCACGATTTCATGGATCTTCAGGCTGATGTCTGGGTCACTTCTGTATTGTGGTGCAAGGCCAAAGCTCTAGACCTTCTGCCTTGCAATCTGCCCAAAGTGGAACAGGCAACCCTTGTTTATGGCTTGCGGAAATTCCATCTTACAGGCATTGATCGCAGCCTGCTTAAAGTCAGTGATGATCGTAGGTGGTTTGAGGGTGTAGGACTGTATACTGCCATATTTATTCAGCTCCTGGAACAAGGTGCAGTAACATTGCAAGCTCTTTGTCGTCATCAGTGTATACACCAATGACATGATGAGATTGTTAGGGCCCGTCCCCATGGGTGCATGGATGGTGTGCAATGAGTGAACAGGTGTGGCACAGACTTGAACATACCATCCATCACCCAGAAGGGTGCCTGAGCCAGGTCCCCAATGTTGTCCTCTGTGGTGAGTAGAAGAACTTGGTGGGTGGTGCTGCCGGTGATCCTGCTGTACCATGGCCATCCAGTCACCGTCTGTTGCTGCTTGGCGATAGTGAGGTCAGCCAGTGTCACTGGTTCTGGTGAGAGGTCCTTGTGTCGGGTCCTGTTCACAATCTGCAGCAGAGCCTTCTTGCTTGGCAACTGTTGCCACTGCTCAGTGGTCATCACAGTTGCCTCACTCTGCAGTAGCTATACGGGGCTAACCATGGTGCTGCATGCCTTCTACTTGATGCCAGCCAGCACCTGTGCTGGTAGAGCATCTGTCACCTTCAGAGCATGATTGTCTTCATTCTTTTTCTTTAGGTGGTGCTGGCCATCCAGGAGCAGTGTGATGGCCTGGCTGAGGCAGGACTTGGACTTATGGTGCTGGCAGCACCATTACACTGTCTCAGGCTGGCCTGGTGGTGCTGAGGGTTGAGGCACTGGATGCCACACCTTGTGCCACACCAGTGACCCAGGTTCAGGATTGAGCCCGGGCCATCGGGGGTCAGCAGGGGAGGACTGGGATCGAACATCCATAACTGCTCTCCCAGTGCTGGAGTGAGCTGGGGAATTTCAATGTGCTGTAGTGGCCCCCTAGGGATGCCCATGGGCACTACTAGTGTCAGTGACACTAGGTGGGGGAGCACGGAAGATGTTGGCACGTTCTGCCTGGATGTCATTGCACATCCGTGCTACTGGGGCCAATCAAAGGAAAATGGCTAGGCATGACCTTACAGCTTGATGGATGTTCTCCGAGCCACCTGGAGAACTTTGGTGGAGTCCTGTTGAGGAGGGTCCAGGGCTGTCCTGGCTGGTAGAGGCAGAGGGGGAGCCCTCCAGTAGGATGGCATGATGGCTGTTCCTGATTCTCCTGGGTGCAGTTTGAGCTACCCAGCTCTCCAGATGGGTGGAGCTGGCAGCTGGATGCCCCAAGCCGGAGTGTGTGCTGCAGCAGGTGAAAAATATGATATGATAAAAAAAAGTACACTGTCTCATTGCAAGTCCATTCATGGACCGGAGGTAGCCATTCACATTCAGCTTGGACTTTCCCTTCCTAGATAGTACCACCTCACAGATTGTCTCTGTTGTTGGGGTTGCAGTTGAGCACCCTGGCCCTCCATGGCTTCCATGCTGTCCTCCATTTTGCCAGAGGACTGTGCTACACTGTCCAGCTTTGGTTCCAGCTCAGGCATGCGGGTGTGATTGCACTTCATTTGCACATCACACTCCATGGGCCACACCTGTAGCAGTTGCTACTTGTCTGTGGGTGGTTTGTACCGGTACTGTAGTGTCACTGTCTGCCTACAGTCCCAGTGCTTCATGGCTGTGCTGTACACCATGGTCACATTCAAGTTCTGTGTCCATAGTGTCCTGGGCCTCCATCTGCTACTGTGCTGCAGTGGGGCTATGCTCCATGGTACATTTCCTGCTGTCCAGCATGCAGGGGTCCCTGTGATGTGCACTCTACCTACAGGTCAGTGTCCACCTACCTAAGCTGGCCTTTGCACCCCCCAGCATTGGCATCCTGGCATCTTTAGTTCTCATGCATGCCGTCATGAGTGCACGTCTGCATCATTTTCAGATGCCTGCCTGTTCTCCATGTTCTCTTCAGCTGTAGTTCCCTGACCTGTGACTTCTCTGGTAAATTACCTATTGTAGCCCTCACTGTGCTCTTTCCTATGGGGTTTGCATTTTCTGCCCTTGTGCCAGTTTGTTTGTCAGAGTTCCAGTTCACCTGCTTTGTTTACTAACCACTCTCCCTGCATCTGAAATGGGCCCTGAGTGCCCAGCCAACCACTCTCCCTGCAGCTGAACCACCCTTTCAGCCCCTGGGAAACCTTCCCCAAGGAAAGCACTGTCCATGGACCATTCCACAGTTACAAGGAGGGAGGAAGAGGCCCCCAGCTGAGTAGGAAGCAACTGCTGGTGGGGGACTTAATTAGGGGGATAGACTTGCGAGCAGAGTGGGGTAAAGGAGAGAGAGGTGAAATACCTGAGAGGCACTTTGGCTTGGAGGGATGAGAGTAGATACAGTGGATCATTAGACAGCAGGAGATTAGAGGGAGCTAGATGTCATTGTCCACCTGGGGACAAATGACCTAGCAAGGGACGGGGTAGGGGTAGTGCAGGGAAATTTCAGGGATGGGGGAGGGTCCTCAAGCATGCATGATGGCTTTTGCTAAAAGGTTGCCTATATACATCTGGGAAGAAGATATTACTCTCCACACCGGCTTTCAGCAGTTGGTTAAAGGCATAGTGAGAGGTGGGTTTCAGTACTAAGAGTGGACCACTTTAATGTCTTCATAAGTGAAATTGCAGAAGAACTGAATGGGAAGGTATGTCTTTTTGCAGATGCTACCAAAGCGTGTTATAGGGTGAACACTCAGGAGGGTGTGGAGAAAGGTTTCGCCCATGCTGGTGTGACAGCCATGTTGCTGATGCTGATTACAGCACAGGCCACATTACTGCACCAGGCATAACATATCCTGGGAGTTACACCACCAAAGCACCCTCCTGAGAAACAGTCTCCATTGGGCCCCCTCCACTAATTATCCCACAGGTCCAGATTCTTAATTTACCTGTTCTACAGTCCTACCCCATCCTACAATCACCCCTCAGATATACAGTAGATTGTTACTATCCCTGATGTCCAGTGGTTTCCATTTATATATTTATTCATTCATTTACTAGGTAGGTGCACTGGTCTGAGAACCATTTTCAGGCGTGACCTGGGCCATTGAGGATGGCACAGGAATACAAGCAAGTACAAAGGAGGCTGGGACAAGGCATACAATAGACAGTAATAAAAATATACAGGGTATTTATATGAAAATATATATATAAACTTGCAGCACAATGGATAAATAACATTTGTGACAATAGCAGGTACAGTAGTAGCCAAGTTGTAATACAAATTAGGCATGATCTGAGATGAGTAAATGAAAAAGTGCATCATGGCAGTGAAGGTATGGACCAAGAAAGAAAAGGAGGGAAGGGAAGTAGAGGCATGACAATAAGTTGGGAGGGCAGGAGCAAGGAGGAGGACAGAAGGTGAGATCCAAGATGAGAGTGGAAGATTCCTGGAGAGTCACTGGTGCTAAGTGGAGTGGGCAGGTTGTTCCAAAGGAAAGGGGCTGCAGATGAGACTGCACATTTACCCATACAGGTGGAGACTAGGGGGCACACAAGCATGGGGCCAGCAGTGAGGCAGAGCTCTCGAACAAACACTTTTGGCCAAAGGAGGTGGGATTGCGGAGAGGTAGCTCAGTTTTGGATGGCCTTATTGACTGTGCTGGCCAGGAGATAGGTCTGTTGGGCTGATGGGGAAGCCAACCCAGGGCCTGACAGAGTGAGCAGTGGTTTGTTGAGTGAAAGCCATTGCCCCCTGTATATCCAAAGTCCCCACCATGACCCTGTTAGTTCTTATAGCAAATACTACCCCCTGGTCCCCAGGCTTACTATATATTTGACACCCTTCCGCATTTGGCACAGACCATCCTCTCAGCTCCTTGACTGGGTACAAATTGGATGATAGTTCACAATCATGTGCTAACTGTACACAGCTGTTTATACAGTAGACACATGAGTGCAAAGCTGGCATTCTGTCCTCAGTCGGTCACAGAGGTTAGCAGAGTGTCTCTGCCAATTGCCACTGTGGGGAGAGTGTGTAAACATATGGTGGGGACTATGAATGGTGGGAGCGAAGGGACTGGGTAGGCAGGTAGGTATTGGCAGTTTTCAATGTACGGAATGGACAGCAGCACCACTGAACACCAGGTGAAGTGTGATATTACTGATGGTGGGAGCTCAGAGAGGCAGGGGTAGGAGCAGAAGTGATAATACCTGGTTTAGGGAGGCAACATCTTTTACAGCCATTCACCAACTGGTCGGAGAATCACTAATTATGCTATTCAAGATATTTTGTGATCCTACCCTGTTTTGGGGGTGCAAAGTGTTGTTTGAGAGTCACTTACTCATTTAGCAATCGCAAATGCTCTTTGAGTGTTCTGGTCTACGTGAACAATAACAGTCCATTACCAGTAAGATAAAGACAAGTGAACAAATAAAAATATGGAATGGAGAGCTGTTCTCCATGAGGTTGATAATGTAGTTTATCTTAATAATGCGTTAGAGTACATGGTATAATGAGATTAATACTGGTACCACTGTGCTACCACATGAGTCTAGGGCTGCTGTGAGAGGTACCAAATACCGAAATGTCAAAATAACACAGTACCATGGTGCTACCAGAGTACCAGTATTTGTGGGAGCTGACAAAAATCTCAAAATTTGGTGATACCATTGTATTATCAGTGTATGTGTGAGAGACAGAGAAAATGGTCAAAAGTGCCCTAGGGATACCATTCTGCCAGTGCACCACCAATGCACAGAGGAAAATCTATATATCGCCTACCACTGTGATACCAGAGTACCACTGGGTAGTACCATTGTGGATTTTTCAGCTACCACAGTACTGCCATTGCTATACCACTGTAATGCAATTGTGACAAATTCAGTAAGGGTAACCAGATTACTGAGACAATGCAGTGCTAAAGAAGTGTGATGACAATTATAAAGTGTTACCAGTACTACTACAGTGTGCAGCAAAAATTAGTGAAGGAAATACAGTGCTAAAGAAGTGTGCATGAAAATCTAATAATTATTTGCAGTGCTCTTACAGTCTGCATCAAAAAATAAGAAAGACTGAGCAGTGGTACAACAGTGTAGCAGAAAGTCAATGCAGTGTATTAACAGTGCACTTATGAAAAGCAGTGCTTTGTTAGTCTGGACTGAAATGACACTGAAATGAGACTCAAGATGGAAGTGTGCACTCCACTTCCCTCTGGAAATTGTTGTTTGTTGTTGTTATAACATTTTATTGATTTTAAATAATAATGCATAATATAAATACATAGCAAAATAAACACATACATTTTACTATACAGTAAAAGAGGTATACTTTCTAAAACATATTTGGAGACAATTACCCAGCCTTATTAACAATATTAACTATGTTGCTGGTGTTTGGCACACTTAGGAAACAGAACAGTAGGTAAGTTTCAAACCTGGCTGCAGCTCAGCTGATAGTGCAGACATTGTGGAGTAGTTTGCCATTGCACTCAAGTGTATGATTTGAACATCATCATGCACAAAATCAAACACTATGCTGGTGACCAGGTTTGCACTCTGAGCACAAGATGTGGAGAGAAAAGTGTCACACTATACCTCTGTAAGCAGCATACAGTTATGAGCAGAGAATCCTCCCCCCACACACACAAACACACTCGTACAGACTCCCTCCCACACAGATCTTTTAAATGCTATGAATTTCACATAGAGCTAATATATAATGCAAATTCATTTACTCTTGCTCTACATATATTTACTGATTTTCTTCATAATGTTAGAGCTGTTTCTGGACATGCAAACTATTAAAATATAATTAAGTTGATAAGCCCTGGGTATATACTTAATATATTGCTGTTATTCTTCCACTTCAAAATAGAAACATAGAAGTTGATCGCAGATAAGGACTGCAAGGCCCATCCAGTCTGCCCATTTTTTCTTGCTTATGAATGTGCCATAGGCCTTTACTCTGCCAATGGCCAATCTATTCATACTCATCTGTATTGCTCCCTTATGCCTATCCCATGCCTGTTTGAAGCTCTGCACTGTATTAATATCCACCACTTCCTGAGGTAGGCCATTCCATGCATCCACCACCCTTTCTGTGAAAAAGAACTTCCTCACATTACTCCTTAATCAGCCTCCCTCTAATCTCATGCTGTGTCCTCTTGTCCTGCTATTTTTCTTATATTGACAAATGTTAGACTCTTTCACCTTGTTAATGCCCTAAAGGTGTTTGAATGTTTCGATCATATCACCTCTCTCCCTCCTTTGCTCAAGGGTATACATATTGAGCTCCGTTAATCTTTTTTTTTTATTCTTTATCTGCTGCTTGCCACTGAGCCATCTGCCCATGTCATGGGCCCCTCCCACATTAGCCCTTACTCCCGGATACCCCTGGATTACCCCCAGGGTGGGGTTGCAGCACTGGCCAAGTGCCGAGACAACAGCATCATCCTAACAGCCAGCAGTGTCATTTTTTCCTCATTAGGTGGGGGACGGGACGTGCAATGATGACCTGCGTCTGCCCGCCCCGAGCTTACTTTGGCGTCGGAACTTGTGGTGCACCCCAGCCTCCACTGGGTGTCACCACGGCTCCAATCACTCTGCCCCCCTCCCCCCGGAGAAGGAGAGCAGCCCTGGGATGCTCAAGCCATCTCCTCCCTGCTGGCCGGCTGATGACCCGCGATCGTTACGCCGGCGTCACAAGCAGAAATCCAACTGCTGCACTGGCAGGGGCCGACGAGCTCCGTTAATCTGTCCTCTTGTTTTCTGATGCAGTCTCAGCACCATTTTGGTTGCCCTTCTCTGGACTGCCTCAATTTGGTTAATGTCCTTGTGAAGGTGTGACCTCCAGTACTGCATGCAGTACTCCAGATGGGGCTTAACCAGTGTTGTGTAAAGAGGGATTATTACCTCCCTCTTACGACTTGTAATACCCCTACTAATACATCCCAATGTCCCTCTAGCCTTAAGTACTGCTTTAGTGGTCTGCTTGGATGATTTCAGGTCATCTGTGATGATGATGCCCAAGTCTCTTTCTTCCCTTATGATTGCCAGCAACTCCCCTCCCAACCTATAGGTAACTAAAGAGTTTCTCTTCCCTATGTGCATGATCTTGCACTTATTTGCATTAAACCCCAGTTGCTACTCTTCCGACCATTTTGCCAGTTTATCCAGATCTCTTCTTCCCACCCCATGTGGATCATGCTGGAAAACTCTATTTATGTTTTACTACAGAAATATAGAATCTGTCAGCAGATAAGGACCACAGAGCCCTAATTTAACTAGAAAAAATACTAACTTCAAATATCATGTAATTACTAACTCGGGAATTTATATTGAAAAACTAAAACATTTTCTAAGTCAAATAGCCAACTAATACCTAAGCTGGATAATGTTAAAGTGTAAAATTCAATCAATTCATAATTTCAATACTTTCTGAAACATTTTATAAGTCAAATAATCAACTAATAGATAAGTTAGATTATGGTAAAGTGTAAAATTCAATAAATTCATAACTTCAATACTTTCTGAAACATTTTCTAAGTCAAATAGGCAACTAATAGCTAAGCTGGATTTTGTTAAAGTGTAAAATTCAATCAATTCATAACTTCAATATTTTTTGAAGTCTTCTTTTTCATCTAATGCATAAGTACAAAAAAACCCCATCCACTAATGGCTACATAACAAGGGTTGCACATTAGTTGACTAAAACCAGTCAACTAATTCTTAAGCTTCATACTGAACTTTTTAGTTAGCAATTAACTATTAAATAGGTAACTGTTGGGTATTCGCTAACTTATTTTTTTGTATGGGTACTGCTTTAGTGGTCTGCTTGGATGATTTCAGGTCATCGGTGATGATGATGCCCAAGTCTCTTTCTTTCCTTGTGACTGCCAGCAACTCCCCTCCCAGCCTATAGACGGCTTCAGGGTTTCTCTTCCCTATGTGCATATTCTTGCACTTCTTGTATTAAACCCCAGTTGCCACTCTTCCGACCATTTTGTTAGTTTATCCAGATCTCTTCTCATTCTGCCCACCCCATCTGGATCATCTACTCTGTTGCAGATCTTGGTGTCATCTGCAAACAGACACAACTTACCCTCCAGTCCATCTGCAATGTCACTGATGAAGATATTGAAGAGGACTGGCCCCAGGACTGATCCCCGGTACACCACTTGTGACTTGCATCTCTTCTGACTGTATACCATTTACCACTACTCAGTCTTCTGCCCATCAACCAGTTTGCCACCCAGTTGACCAACTTCTGACCCACCCCAAGCCTACCCAGCTTATTAATCAATCTTCTATGTGGAACAGTTTCGAAAGCTTTGCTGAAGTCAAGGTAGGCGACATCAACTGCTCCCCCTTGGACCACATTCTGGTTACCCAGTTAAAGAAATCTATGAGATTAGTTTGACAGGACCTTCCTTTTGTAAACCCATGCTGTCTTGTATCCTGTGCTCCTATGGATTCCAGGTGTTGCACTATCCTTTCCTTAAGGAGTGCCTCCATAATCTTGCCCACTACTGAGGTAAGACTGACTGGTCTGTAGTTCCCTGCTTCCTCCTGCTACCACTGTTGTGGAGAGAGATCACATGAGCCCTTCTCCAGCCTTCTGGGACCTCTCCTGTGCTTAGAGAATCACTAAACAGTTCTGATAATGTCTCTGCTAGTTCCACCCTTAGCTCCTTTAGTACTCTGGGATGTATGTCATCAGGTCCCATTGCCTTGTCCACCTGAGCTTATCAAGCTCTTGTAGGACCCTTTTTTTTGTGAAGGGACTAGTGCACACATCTCTCCCCCCTGTGTCCATGGTGCTGAGCTGTGGGTCCTGCCCTACCTTCTCTTCAGTAAATACTGAGAAGAAGTTTCTATTTAGGATAGATGTTTTATATGGTCCTATTCCTATTTTATATAGGTCATAATTCCGCTATACAAGACACTAGTGAGGCCCACCTGGAGTACAGTGTACAGTTCTGGAGACCATACCTACGTAAGGACATAGACAGGGTAGAGAAGGTTCAGAGGAGGGCAACAAAGATGGTGCATGGGTTGCATCGCAAGTCCTATGAAGACAGGTTGAAGGAACTGAACATGTACTCCTGGAGGAGAGGAGGGGAGAGGGATATGATAGAGACATACAAGTATCTTACAGGAGGAACAGGGTGCAGGAAAACACTATTTTTAAGCGAAAAAGATGTTTCAGGACTAGAGGGCATGGGATGAAGTTGAGGAGGACGATTCAGAGGAAACATGAGAAAGAATTTCTTCACAGAACGGTGGTGGACAAGGGAACACCCTGCCAGAGGAAGTGGTGGGCTGAAACAATCACGGATTTAAGAATGCATGGATAGACATAAAGGAATTCTAGAGGCAGGGTAAGGGAAACAGACTTCTAGGAAACAAACTGAACTTATAAGCTCAAATGGGCAGACTAGGTGGGCCATAGGCCCTTATCTGCCGACACTGTCTATGTATCTATGTATGTATCTATGTCCTCCTCCTCACATGCCCCTTTATCTCCTTTGATCTTAGCAACACCCCTCTGGATTTTCTCATTTCGCTAATATATCTATAGAAAGTCGTCACCTTCTTTTTACTGCCTGTGCTAGTGTTTCTCGTTTGGGCCTTTATGCGTGCCTCATTGCATCCCTTGCTTCCCTTAGGAAGCTTGATATGCCTCTTTATCTTCATCCCGCTGCATTCCTTATATTTCCTGAAGGTCAGCCTTTTGGCTCTGATCTTTCCTGCTACTGTTACTGTTTTGGGAACCAAAGTGTTTTCTTTCTTCTTTTGCACTTCCTTTTCTCTCTAAAACAATGGAATGTTGCTTCAAGTATTGCATCCTTAATGCTTGCCAGTTTGCCTGTACCCCCTCACCTGTATTTCTTTTTGCCAGGGCTAACTTAACTCTGTTTGCCATCTTATCACAGTCAGCTCCTCAGGTCATCGGTGATGATGACGCTACCCAGAAGCTACCTAAAGGTGAAGAAATGTGAAAAACACACCAATATTTCAGTCCTTTCTCCTTCCCCATATGGCCAGAACCTGCAGCCTGGCACAGTGTGCCACCAGCCCAGTTTTTAGCCAGCTGCCCCAATTTCCTTCCCCAGAAGCTGGATGCTGGTCAAGGCCTATGAAGGCCACCCGCACTGCTGTCACCACTGCTACTAAGCCTAGCTAGCTACTGTGGGGGGTCTGTAATTTTTTTTTGGAAGGAAAGCATAGTACAGAAAGTAGGTAGCCTCATCTTAAGTTAGCTTTTAGCTCACCCTCTGCCCCTTCAGCCACTAGGGGAGACTCACTAAGAGTTGAATAGCAAAAATATGCTGCCACAATACTGCTATAGAGAGTTCAGTGCTTACTGACTCCAACAAGCTGTAGGGTTCAGCTTGTCTACTCTGTGGTTGGAAAGACAGTGTCAAACTTGCAGGGCTCATGCACTCTTTTTTTGGCTGGGGCTCATCCACATCACATGTAACTGTGCTGCCATATAGGTGGAGAGAGTGGACAACACAGTACAGACACAGTCAAGTCTAGAGAGTGCCAGCAGCGTGAGCACACAGGCCAGGTGGGCACTTATTGTGCAAAAGATTAAATCCAAATTTAAGCCATTACTGCCACACCATAAGAACAGCCTAGGCAGAAATCCAGGTGGGGCAACTGCGCACCTCTGACCTACCTAAATGGTACCACTGCTTAATGGCACAAATTCATTCTCAGGTGTTAACACAATGGTTTCCACTGTGTTCTGAGGTACATTAGCTCCATGTTCCTTGATGTGTCCTGATCCACCATGGGGGTTAGTGTCCCTCATTGTCATTCATTTTGAGTGTCCATGTCCCTCATTTCAGTAACAGAATATGAGGTATAGTGCATGCTTCCAAGACGCTACTCAGCACAAAGAGTGCTGAGCATGGCCATAGTGTTTATGCTCAGTACAGAATGACAAAGAGAAAGTAACTGAGATTAAACAGTCATGGATAGATATATTTGTAGCACTAAATGTGGATGAGGGATTTCCATTGTCCAAAAACAAAAAGGATAGGCTTCACAACACAGAGGCCCTCTTCATACATCTGGAATGGAGATGTTGGCTGGCTATATCCTAGGCATTTAATGCAATAGGCAAACAATACTTTACAGATTAATGGTAATTTAATGACAAAAATCAAAAGCCATTAGAAAACTTGCAAAAGAATCAGAATTAATAAGTTTACCTAATTTTTATGGAAATTCAAAAAAAAATGTATTTTAATGACTATTTGCTAGCAGAAGTATACTAAATAGAAACTGATGTGTTTTAGATGAGATTTGCACCAGCTTAGTGCTGCACACATGGCAAGCATGCAGCATGTAAACCTGATGTGATGTTTAAATGATATTCACGCTAGCTTAACTGCTGCACTCATGTCAAGCATGCAACACGTGGACCTGTTGTAATTGTTAGATGTTCACACCATCTTACCTACTGTGCACATGTCCAGCTTACAGCATGCAAACCTGAGTTGCTATTTAGACCTGGTTCACATATGTTCACTTAGTGTATATGAACCATATGCAAACATTGCCCACAATTAAGCATGTGGCATGCATTCTGCATGTACACAGCACACCTATATTTCTGTAAGGGAATGGCTGTTTACATATATACAAAGCTGCATTTATATAATTAATATAAATGCAGTTTCATTGCTTTAAAACATTTAAATAGCCTTCTTATTTCAAAAACCTCCCATGTCTGCTCCTAGATTGGCCACTGAACATGCAAACATAGTGACATCACTGAGCAAGAGATAAGAGCTGCACTGCACTCTACAGTATTGAACTGGAACTTTGTGTTTCCCTTTTTTACCATTGTTTCACAAAAATAAACAAAATAATGACTTAACATGCGTATTATTCTTGTCAATACACATTAGGCTATTTTTTTTTTTTACATAAACCTGTCAAATGTTGAGCTCATTGCTGAATCACAGTGTATTATAGGTTTTGAAGTACAGGGTGGCCTGGTGGTTATGGTCTACTGATGAGCATCACACCAGTCCTGTCCTAGTTCTGAGTTAGATTTAGTCCCTCATTTGTAATCCAGTATTTAATCTCTCCTCCACTGTTATTTCCAGATGTCCAAACTCCTCCCAGCAGTCAGCCTGCCCACCTTGTTCTTCTGCCATTGCACACTCCATAGTAAGCACCTAATTCTTTGCACATTTTTGGTCCACGGTTTCCTGACCCTTACAGAAATAATTACATGAAATGTTTTTATTCTGCACACATTGTATTTATTTATTTCAAGATTCAGACATTACCTTTGAGCAAAAGCTCTTTTACAAAGGTTCCACGTCAGGTACAACAAAGTGTGAACAACTGAGAATAAGAAAACAAAGGAGGTTAGAGCACCAGTGTAAGCAAATTACGAGGGTGAGACATTACTAACAAAGACATAAGCTAGTTGGTAAATGCAAAGAAACATGACAAGGCCAAACATTGTCAGGTACACAGGTATAATTTACAACAGCCAATGGCTAGGCACAAGGTATAATCTTTAGTAGCCTGGGAGCTAGATTCATCTACGTAGTGGAATTGATGTAGAGAGTTGAGGGTGGGGATCCGAGTTGTGGGCAGCAGCTCTGTGGGGCTTTGTTAAAAGGGTGTGGGAGGTGATTTGATCCATGTCGGTTAGCCAGGTGATTGTGTCTTAAGACTTGCAAGGCTGTGAATGCAATTACTGCTACAGCAACAGGCCATGCTTCCAGAGAGGTACTGTTTAAGTTGGCCTTAAAAGGTAGGCTTCAGTTTGTCAGTAGGTAAGCTGGATCTCATTAAGCCACAGAGGAGCTTGGTACACAAATAACCACTGTCCCAGTATCATTTTTCTGAAGAGGGCAGCTTGGGAGCCCTGGGGTGGCCTCTTGTCTGGTATCCAGATCTATAGGCAGGCAGCAAGCCACCGTGGAAGGGAGCCACTTTGCCTAGTAGTGATTTCTACCCAAAGGCAGGTTTGGTATTTTATTCTGTTCAGTAGGTTAAGCCAACTGGTCTGCTCAAAGAGGGAGCATGTGTGTGAAAGGTTGTCTGCCCAAAGTTTTAGCCATATCGCCTTGTTAAGGCCATTGCAATGCATGCAAGTGCAATACTGGAAGTGGCCCCATACACCACATGTCTGTAGTCAATGACTGACAGAACTGACGAGGAGACTGAGAGATGAAGGGCTAGTATTATGAGGTATTGCCTGTGCCTATACAGCACACCGAGCTTGCATTTTCTTCTTTACCACAGTCGACGTGTTGCATGAAGGAGAGGGTGTTATCAATAATAACCCCTAGGTACTTGAAACAGTGTACCTGCTCCAGCAGAGCTCCATTGCTATCAGTGATAGTAAGGGCATGGAGGGTTTTCTGTGAAGGGACTAGAGATAATTACTGCAGTTGTCTTTTGTGATTGAGGACCCAAGGCAGCATGGATTCACAGTGGGAAGGTCGTGTCAGATGAATCTAATAGATTTATTTGACTGGGTGACCAAAGTAGTAGACTAGGGAGGGCCTGTGGACATGGCCTACATAGATTTTAGCATGGCATTTGACACAGTTCCACACAAATGATTAATATACAAGTTATCCAGCCGTGGAGTGGATCCCAAGGTGGTAGCCTGGATAAGAAATTGGCTGGACAACAGGACACAAAGAGTAATAATAAACAGAGTCCACAGTAAAGAAAGGAGGGTTACTAGTGGGGTACCACAGGGTTTAGTACTGGGACCAGTCCTCTTTAATGTCTTTATAAGTGACATTGCAGTGCAACTGGAAGGAAAAGTATGTCTCTTTGCAGATGGCACAAAGATTTGAAACAGGGTTGCTACGCAAGCTGGGGTTGAAAGGATGAGAAGGGACTTGTCAAGGTTGGAGGAATGGTCAAATGCATGGCAGTTCAGATTTAATGCAAAGAAGTGCAAGGTAATGCACCTAGGAAACAAAAACCAAGGGGAAGAGTACAAAATGGGGTGGTGAGATACTAACAACAAAAATGGAAAGGGACCAGGAGGTAATTATATCCGATGACCTAAAGGTGGGCAAGCAATGTGAGGAGGCAGTAAAGAGGGCTGGGGGAATACTGGGATGCATAGGGAGAGGCAACAACAGTAGAAAAGTGAAAGTTGTTCTCTCTCTGTACAGTCAGTTGGTTAGAGCCCATCTGGAGTACTGTGTACAGTTCTCGAGACCACATCTCCATAAAGACATAAACAGAGTGGAGACTGTCTAGTGGAGGGCAACCAAAATGGTGCAGGGTCTGCAACAGAAGACATACAGAAAGAGACTAAAGGAACTTAATATGTATACCCTCAAGGAATGAGGGAGGGGGACATGATAGAAACTTTCAAGTACCTCAAGGGAATCAATAAAGTCCAAGAGGGTAGCATCTTTCAGAAAAAGAAATGTGCAAGAAAAAGGGGACACAATTTGAATATACAGGGGAGATGGCTTAGAGGTAATGTGAGGAAGTATTTTTTTCATGGAGAGGGTTGTGGATGCATGGAACAGCCTTCCTGAGGAGGTCATGGAGTCAAGAACAGTGGAGGAATTCAAGAATACATGGGACAGACATAAGGCAGTTCTAGTGGGGAAGTAGCTGTTGGCTAACTAGGATCTGCAGCTTATCCATCAAGTAGGGTATTGGGTATACTAGGTGGGCCAAATTGCCATCAAGTTCTATGTTTCTATGAGGAGCAGCTTTTTTTCATGTAAAACTACCCATGTGCTTTGCATGCTGCAAGTATGATTTAAATGTTAAATTGGAACTAATTGCATGCATGTGGCATGTGTGCATCAAGCACGTGTGAAGACCATACTTTTTATATTAAATAGGAACAGAATGCATGCTTGTGGCATGTGTGTAAAAAGCAAGTAGTCACTGATAACTGCACACATAAAAGTTAAGTGACTTGCTCAGGATCACGCCATATACAAGTTGGTGTTAATCAGATTCAACCCCAGATCTTCAGATGATCTCCAAGTCTTCTGGTTTGCAATTCAGTGACTTTGACCACTAAGATATACTGCCTGCACACATATGGCTCGCTTGTACTTCAATACAAATCTGCATACATCCACATGCATGAGGCATGCTTATAGCCACTGTACTACTTTTGTGTTCTTGTCCCCATTCATCTCAGCTGCACAGCTGAACTATAGCACACATACCAATGGAAACACATGTGGTTCTTCCCACCCCCAATACACACTCAAATAATGAGAGATTCTTACCTGAGTGCTAGGGAGCAACATGCAGTGTTTTTTAAGAGATGATGTCCATGGGTCAGAGTGCTGGAGTGTAACCCCTTAAAATGAATGGAGTTTTTATTACTATTTTATACATTATTGTGGTGAGTTGGAGAGCAATGAAGGCCACTCTTCTACAAATAAGACCCTTGTAAGTCGTCTTAATTAATCTCCAACCCTCCATCAATAATGAATAAAATAGTAATAAAAAATACCTTTCATTTCATGGTGCATGTCCTGCAGTCTCCCTTGCCCTGTGTCATAATGTTCCTGAGCATGGGATGTGGAGGTCAGCTCACTGGGGAGAATGGAAGCCTGACTACAGTGGGGCTCCAATAGTCTGTGCATGCCATACCACTCAACTGTCTCTGAATGCAAGGGACAGTCCTCATTTTACCCCTGAAAACTGCTCTTCTCCTCATCCATCTCTTCTTGGAAGACATCCTGCTCACACAGAGGATGTCCTGTAAATTTAAACCTGATGGCAGGGGCAACATTTTAGATTTCAGTAGTTAGGAGTTAACAACCAGTGGAGGCCAGGTGCTAGTTTTCACCTAGGTGATAAGCTCTAGAATGTCTGCAACATCTCTAAAAGGTGAAATATATTTGTTGTGGCTGAGAAGATATGCAAATCAGGAAAATTCAAATGCCTAAGATTCATCAGTCTATACCCTGGAGCAGTGCATCAGATTTTGGCTTAAACCTACCTAGTAAGTAGTAAAAGTTTATTTTATACAGGTAGCAAATGGTGGCACATCATTGGGAAAATTCCCATTTTCAGGATGGACCTGTATCAAATTTCATTACAGAATAAATACAGTAACATAATACTTTATAAAAATAATACAACAAACATACAAATAATTATACATAAGTAAATACTAAAACATAATTTAAAAAGCATCTGTGCCTGACTTAACAAGAACAAAATACAGTCAATTACCCTCTTATCGGACAATAGTCTAATCAAAGACTCTAATCATTACATATACACAATTTCATATATACACTACATATACAAATATTACATATATATTACATATACCTAGTCACAAATCATGTTTTTCTTGGCTGAAGTTCTGACACCCCTCCCCCAAAAAGTCCCACTTTCTCCCAACTCAATTCCATTTAATGCCAGTCCCATATGGGTCATGAAGCTGCCCAAAAGCACAGAAACATGAAAAACACAACAATATTACAGTTCTTCCTCCTTCCTCAATTCCCCTGTGAAGAAAATAATACTCTTACTTACCAGGCCATCTTGCCAGAACTTGCAGCCAGGCCCAATGTGTATCCAGCCTAGTTTTCAGTCCTCTCCTTCTCTGTTACTGTGCCAGAAGCTGGATGCTAGAGCCAACCATCCTAGGTCCCCAGTGTGGTCTGCGATGAAGTCACCTCATCAACTGAACCCACACAACCTGTGTCAGGGTTTGAAATAGCTGGTATAGCATAGCAAAATGCTTCACAAAACAATGAGTAATGATAACCATTTCCAGAAATGCATAGAAGTAGACTGCTAACATTTTTTTTTCAGTGAGTCTATGGCACACTAGATACAATTAGTAAAATTATATATATTTTTAAACTTTGCTAACCATTCTTTGTCCAGAACTATGCATTTTTACAGCTGATTAGCACTTTCACATGTAAAACTGCTAATCATTTTTTTTTTGGGCTTATATAGTACCCTGCTGTGTTGTTTGCTTCTTGCTTGGCTGCTGCTACACTGCACTGATCCAGGCATATGAAGGCTGTCCACACTGCTGTCACTGCTGCTAGGCCTAGCTTGCTGCCGTAAGGGGCCGGTGCTGTTTTAACCGCCCCCCCATGAAGAGGGTGTATGCCCTCGAAGCGCTGGGGTGCTGTTGTTATGTGCGTTCGTTAATAAACTGAATGTGCTTTTTAGATATATCTGTGTGCATTGCTTTTCTGACGTGTTTTTTGTGGTTGCTGCTACAAGGGGCCTGTGCTGTTTTATTTGTGAGCCTAGTAGTGCAAGTATGTAGTCTAGTCTCCAGTTAGCTTTTAGCCCACCCTCTTCCCCTTTAGCCACCAGGGGAGATGGAGACTCACTAAGATTAGACCAACAAAAATATGCCACCACAATACTGCTATTGAGAGTTCGGTGCTCACTGACTCCTCCAAGTTGTAGTGTGCAGCCTGCCTTCTCTGTGACAGGAAAGACAATGTAGCACTTACGCTCATCCTTGGCTAGAGCTCCTCCATGTCACATGTGGTAGTGCCGCCGCTAATACTGTAGGTAGAGATAGTGGATAATGCAATACAGACACAGACGAGTCAGGAATGTACCTGCAGTGTGAGTGCACACAGGCCAGGGGGACAGTTATTGTGCAAAAGATTAAATCCACATTTAATGCCATTATTGCCACACCGTAAGAACAACCTGGCACAAATGTGGGGGTGGGGGCAACTTCTCCCCTCTGCCCTACCTAAATGGCACTCCTGATTTATGGTAGAAATTCATTCTCAGGTGCTAACAACGGTACAAATAAATGTAATGGTTTCCACTGTGTTCTGAGGTACTGTATCTCCATGTTTCAGGATGTGTCCTGATCATCATGAGGGTTTGTGTCCCTTATTTTGAGTGCCCATGACCTCATTTCAGTGACAAAATGTGAGGTATTGTGCATTCTTCCAAGACCCTACTCAAAAGTGCTGAGCATGGCCATAGTGTATATGCTCTATACAGAATAACAATGGGAAAGTAAGTGAGCTGAAACAGTCATGGAGAAACACATTTAGAAACACAGAAACATAGACTTTGACAGCAGATAAGGACCGTTTGGCCCACCTAGTCTGCCCAGTTCCTTGCCTACAGGATAAGCCGGAGATCCTAGTTAACTAACAGCCTATTTCTTCCTACCCACCACAAGAATTGCCTTGTCTGTCCCATGCATTCTTGAATTCTCCCACAGTTTTAGACCCCACAACCTCCTCAGGAAGGCTGTTCCATGCATCCACGACCTTCTCTGTGAAAAATACTTCCTCACATTGCCCCTGAAGTGCCCCCATCTTTAAATTGTATCCCTTGTTCTTGCATGTCTCATTTTCTGAAAGATGCTACCTCTTGGACTTTGTTGATTCCACTGAGGTACTTAAACATTTCTATCATGTCCTCTCCTTCCCTTCCTCAAGGGTATACATATTATGCTCTTTAGTCTCTCCTCGTGGCTTCTCTTGCAGACCCTGCACCATTCTAGTTGCTCTCCTCTGGACTGCCTCTATCCTGTCTATGTCCTTGGGGAGATGGGGTCTCCAGAACTGGACACAGTACTCAGATGGGGTCTCACCAACTGTCTGTACAGAGGATAACAACTTCCTGTTTTCTGCTGGTGATGCCTCCCTATGCATCCCAGTATACCCCCAGCTCTCCCTACTGCCTTCTCACATTGCTTGCTAACCTTAAGGTCATCTGATATGATTAGCCCCAGGTATCTTTCCTTTTTTGTTTTTGTTACCACCCCTCATTGTGTAATCTTCCCTTGGGTTTTTATTTCCCAGGTGCATTATTTTGCACTTCTTTGCATTGAATCCTAGCTGCCATACTTCTGACCATTCCTCCAACCTTGCCAAGTCCCTTCTCATCCTTTCCACTCCTCCTTGTGTATCAACCCCGTTGCAGATCTTTGTGTCATCTGCAAAGAGGCATACTTTTCCTTCCAGTCCCTCTGTAATGTCACTTATAAAGACATTAAAAAAGACTGGACCAAGGACTGAACCCTGTGGTACCCCACTAGTAACCCCTCTTTCTTCAGATTGGACTCCATTTACAATTAGAGGAGTGATTTGATAGAGTAGCAGTGGAGCATAAGCATAGATAAAGCCAGGAGTAGAAGGGGAAGGGAAAGCAGTTAATATGACAAAGCAATTATACCTTACCAGTGGATAAATATGGCACACATGGGGAAGGAAGAGACTTAATGACAGTTACAGGTGTCTTTTATTTTGGCTGAACTTAGCGATTTGTAGAAGTTTATTCAAACTGTGCTAGTTAGTTTCAGTACGGTTTGTAATTTTTTCCAAATGGAGGGAAGGACATATGCAATAGCACGCTTACCAAAGGAGGTCCGTCCTTGGTATGCCAAGCATAATAAAGTCAGATTTTCTTAACGAGTATGCACTATTGAGATACTAATAAGGAAGAGAGATAGCTTGGCAATTTCTGCAGGAGCAGTTTAAAGTCCATAGCCCAGCATGGAGCAGGCATCTAGCAGTAAGGGATGTCCAACCAACAGCTGCATATAAGTCACAGTGATGCGAATGGTAAGGGGAGTTGGTAATGAACCGTAATGCACGGTGATAAAAGATATCCAGTTTACTTAGATTTGCAAGAGTGGTGGAGGAATAGAGTACATCGCCATAGTCGAGTAGGGGGAGAAAAGTGGCCTGTACAAGCTTGTTTCGAGTTTCAAGGAGGAAAAAGGGCCTATTTCTGTAGAAGAAACCTAGCCTTGCTTTTAACCTTCTAGAGACATCTTCAACGTGGTCACTGAAAGATAATTTATTGTCGATCCAGATACCCAGATATTTAAATTTGGTTACAACTTCCAGAGGCTCGTTTAGTGTGGTGACGATGAAGTCTTGGGCAAGGGTATGGGGGGCCTGTGACAGCACTGAGGGAGAATATCATCACTTTAGTCTTCTTAGCATTGAGCAGAAGCTCTGCCTTTATTAGATTATGCTCAAGTTGTGCGAAGTCCGCTTGAAGCACTCCCTTGACTTCAGATAATGATGAGCCAGAAGTATACAACACAGTATCATCCGCGAAAAAGTGCAGATTGGACGTAGATATGTTAGCATCTAAGTCATTAATGTACAAAGAAAACAAGATAGGGCCTAAGATGGATCCTAGGCGGACTCCTCTTGCAACTGTCAAGGCAGCAGGAAAAAAAGCCTTCCGCCTTTACTTTTTGGGATCTTCCAGTTAGGTAGCTAGAGAACCACTGGGTGGTATGGTATGTGGCACCCAACTTTGCAAGGCAATTGACTAATAGTTTGTGATCAACAGTATCAAAAGCTTTGCTGAAGTCCAAAAAGACTGCGCCAGTTACCTTCTTAGCATCTATAGCAGAGATCCAATCATTGGTTACTTTTGCTAGTGCAGTGATTGTGCTATGCTTAGCCCGGAAGCTGGATTGAGCTGGGTTAATGAGAGAGAAGGTTTCCAAGTGAGATTTTAACTGAATATGGATCAGTTTTTCAAGAACTTTAGAAAGGATAGGCAATATGGAGATAGGTCTACAGTTGTTTACATTGCATGGGTCACTAGATTTAAATAGAGGGAGGATATGTGCTGATTTCCAGCAGGACAGCACAGTAGCAGATGTAATGGAAAGACTGAAGATGTGGAGAATTGGGGCAGTGAGATGGGCGTAACCTGACCTTAGGAAAAAGGGTTCCAAGCCATCGTCCCCTGTGCTTTTTTTGGTGTCTAAGTTAAGAAGAGGTAGTCAGTGGTTTCACTAGTTCTCCCCTTAATTCTTTTAGAATTCTGGGGTGGATTCCATCAGGCCCCATTGCTTTGTCCACCTTCAGTTTTAGGAGTTCTTTCAGAATCCTTTCTTCTGTGAAAGGACTGGGATCAACCCCCTATCCAAAGTGCTTCTGTTAATTGGATTAAGCACCTCCCCCTCCTCTTTAGTGAATACTAAGCAGAAATATTCGATCAGTATCCCTGCTTTTTCACTATCCCCTCTGCCCACCCACCGTTCATTCTATTCAGCCTCACTATCCCTCCCTTTGTCTTTCTACACTCCCTGATGTACCTATAAAAGGTTTTATCCCCCTTCTTAACTGAGTTGGCTATCCTTTCCTCAGTTTGGGCCTTTGCTATTCTGACTTCCCTCCCTGCTTCCTTCTGCCTTCACTGGTACAGCTCTCTGTCCTGCTTATTCTGTGTTTCCTTATACTTCCTGAATGCTATCTTTTTTCTCCCAGACTTTCCCCTCCACCTCTTTTGAGAACCATAGTGGCTTTTTCTTTCATTTTGATTTGTTTATTTGCTTCACACAAAGGCTTGTTGCCTCAGTGATGGCAGTTTTGATGATTCCAGATTGTTGCTCCACCTCTCCTTCTAGCCTGTTTGCTAGTGCTTTTCAGAGGCACTCTTCCATCTTTCCAAAGTCAGCCCTCCTGAAGTCCAGTACCATCACTTTTGTATGGCTTGACTCTGTAGCTGAGTTTAATGTGAACCACAGTCTGATGGTCATTTGTTCCCAGATGGCAACCCACTTCTAGATCCGAGATCCTCTCACTGTGCCCATTTGAGAGTATGAGGTCTAAGATTGCTCCCTCATGAGTGGGTTCTGAAACTAGCTGTCTGAGGCATGCCACCTGTAGGGCATCGAGAATGGCCCTGCTCTTGGATGTGGCTGCAGCAAGTGTGCTCCAGTTAACATCTGGCATATTCAGATCCCCCATCAACAGTATCTCCCCTTTCTCTGCCATCCTAAGAATGCCTTCTATCAGGTAACTATAGACCCATCAGTTTGACCTCGGTGGTGGGAAAATTAATGGAGAGTATACTAAAGGACGATTGGGGTGTACTTGGAGGAGGTGGGAGGTCTGGATGATGGCAACATGGGTTTGTGCCAGGTAGATCATGTCAAACCAACCTTGTGGAGTTCTGTGAATGGGTAACATCAGAACTGGACATGGGAAAGCCTGTGGATGTATTATTCTTGGACTTCAGCAAGGCGTTTGACTCTGTCCCCCACAATGGTCTGGTGGAGAAACTGATGGGGTTAGGAGTAGGCCCTTTGATGGTCAGATGGATTGAAAACTGGCTAGCTGGATGCACCCAGAGAGTAGTGGTCTGTGGGGAGCTATCGAACCCTAGAGAGGTTGGTAGTGGGGTACCGCAGGGCTTGGTCCTGGGTCCGATCCTGTTTAATGCATACATATCAGACATCAGGGAGGGTATAGGGTGTGAAATGAGTCTCTTCACGGATCACTCCAAGATGGGAGCAGTTGAGGAGAAGAGGGAGGTTGGCCCTGCAAGGGACCTGACACCCTGGAAAGCTGAACTCACACATGGAAATTAATTTCAATATCACCAAGTGCAAGGTGTTGCATCTTGGTCGGGGAAACCCTAAACACAGGTACACCCTGGGAGGGGAGGCGCTGGAGGCCTCAATAGAGAAAAAAGACCTGGAGTCATGGTAGATGCATGTATGAATAACTCTGAGCAGTGCAGGAGAGCAGCTAGCAAGGCAAACAGGATGTTGGGATGCATCATAAGGGGGATCACCTCTAGGAGCAAGGAAGTGATTCTGCCGCTGTACAACAGACTGGTTAGACCACATCTTAAGTACTGTGTACAGTACTGGAGACCACACTTGAAGAGGGACATATAGCTCCTGGAGAGGGTACAGAGGAGGACAACTAAGATGATACGAGTTCTAGAGGATATGACATATGAGGACAGACTTGAGGAGCTCTGCCTGTTTTCATTGGAGGAGAGGAGAGACAGGGGGGACATGATTGAGGTCTTCAAGTACCTCAAGGGAATAAATAGGGTAAACATGGAGGGGATCTTTAGATTAAAGCAGGAAGGTATCACCAGATGGCATGGTTTGAAGTTGGAAGGGTGAGGGGAAAGAGGAAGAGGTTTTTCACTGAGAGGGTGTGGACCCTTGAATGCACTGCCTGGTGAGCTGGTTCAGAGATCCACAGTGGAGGGCTTCAAGAGAGGGTGGGACAGACACAGAAAGTGGATGTATCAGATGATGGCATGTCCCAGGGGGGTGGGGATGGATGATAGGGGTTTCTGGAGCACAAGGGATGGGAGGGCCTCGGCACCCAACTAAGGATCTAAGGTTCGAGCAGACTCGATAGACCATAAGGCCTAATCTGCTGGCAAATAGTATGTTAGTATATCCTTGTCCATTCCTTCCCCCTGACCTGGGGGTCTGTATAGAACCCCTGTGCGGATTGTGGTGCCACTTCCAGTTTCCAGGTGACCCACAGTGCCTCCTCTTCTCTCCTCCTCTTACTCTTTTGTTCAGTTACTTTTATCCCTTCCTTACATAGAGAGCTACTCCTCCCTCTTCTCCCCTCCTGTCTCTCCTGTAGGTTATGTACCCTGGTATGTTAACATCCCAGTCATGGTTCTCTGTGTACCATGTTTCTGTGACTGCTATGATATCCAGGCATCCCTCTTCCATCAAGGCCACCAGTTCAGGGAGTTTGTTGCCCAGGCTACGGGCATTTGTACTCATTATCTTCCATTTCCTGATGGCCTTGCTCCTTTTTGCCCCATCCCTGTCCTTCTTGCCTTTGTCACTGTCTCCATTTACCCCTGCCCTTCTCCCTATTGGCATCTGTTTGTTGGTGTTTACTGCACTTACTACCGTGACTTTTTGGGGGGGGCTAGGATTTCCCTGCTCCTTTCCAGTGCTTCCCCCCCTTGGCTAGTTTAAATACTTGCCAATGAAGCATTTAAACCTATCACCTAGGATCCTGGTTCCCCTCCTGGACAGATGCAGCCCATCATGCCAGTATAGGCTTGCATCACTCCAGGTGGACCCCCAGTCCCCAATGAAGCCTAATCCCTGAGCTCTGCACCAGTTTTCAACCACTGATTGAATCCCATGGTGTGGAGCACCCTAGCCTCTTGTACGCCATAGACAGGCAGCACCTCCGAGAAGGTTACCGTGCATGCTACTTGACTAAGGCCCCTCCCCAATTCCACAAACTCTTCCTGCACTGCTCTGATTCCTTTCTTAGCCAGGTCATTTGTCCCTAGGTGGACAATGACATCCAGCTCCTCCCTGTGTAGCTGCTCTGGCAATTTGAGGATTTGCTCCCTGTTCCTCCAAGCCATGGTACCAGGCAGGCACCTTACCTCTCCCTTCCTCCCCAGTTCTACCTTCCTAACAATGGAGTCCCCACCGGAGTTGTTCCTTCCCTATGGGTCCCATGCCACCCTCCTGTGGGTCTCCTTTGTGGAGATTCCCAGCATCCTCTTTGGTCTCCACTGTGGGTGCCTCCATAGAGGAACCACACTTTGCCAGAATGGCATAGGAATTGTGGAGAGGTATAACTGGAGGGATGTGCATCTGTTCCACCACCCTCACCCTCCCTGAGCCCACTGTGGTTCAACCGCTCCTCTTTCTTGGCAACCTCTGAGGCAATGACAGTGACCCTGGTGGTCCCCGGATGGAAGAGGAGGTCCCAAAAATCCTGGCCAACTCAGCCAGGAGATGAACAACCCCCATCCCACAGAGGTGCCTGCAGCACTAAATATGCATAAGTGGATTTTCACGGCCCAAAACAAAGAGGTCAGGCTTCACAACACAGAGGCCCCTCTTCGCACATCTGCAATGGGGAATGTTGCCTGACTATATCCTAGTCATTTAATGCAGCAAGCAAACAATACTTTACAAATGAATGGTGATTTAATGACAAAAATCAGAAGTCATTAAACAACTTGCAAAAGGATCAGAATTTTTTGAGTTTACCTAATCATAATGGGAAATCAATGAATATGGTATTTTAATGGCTCTAATTGCTAGCAGTAGTAAGCAAAATAGAAACTGATGTTTTTTTTAGATGAGATTCACACCAGCTTACCTGCTGCACACATGTCAAGCTTGCAGCATGTGAACCCAATTTGCTTTTTAGACCTGGTTCACTTATATTCACTTTGTGTATGTGAAATGCATGCAAATATTGTACAGTTAAGCAAGAGGCATGCAATCTGCATGTACACAGCACACTTACAGTTCTTTAAGGGGATGAAGCACACCTGCCAGCTCATCCAGTGATTAAACAACAGTCAGTTGTTTGTAGTAGTTAATTGACCCTCACAGCAGTAGCCAGCCAGTGTGGCTCCTGTCACACACTCCATAGAAAGTGCTCAGTCCCCTACACATTGTTGGTCCACGGTCTCCTGAGGAAGCACACCTGCTAGCTCCAGTGTCGTAACATTCTAAATTGGAATGCAGCCTATACAGAATTGCTTCTTACCTTCCCTAATGCCAATTCTAAATGATATGCATACTTTATTTATTTATTTGAGTTTTGATAACCGGGTAAGTCCACTGAGACAATTACAATCCCTTTTTCAAGGACGACACAGAGGGATAACAAGAGATTACAGAATGGTTCACTGAGACTGGCAGAATACAAAACATACTGAAAAAGAAGATAAGTGTAGTAGTTACAGTAATAATATAATACCAGACTAGCAATAAATAATAGGAACATACAAAAAAACCAATGAACACTAAATATACAGGCATAATAAAAAAAACAGAACTAACAATCAACCTCATGTACAAGATGATGCGCAGGCAACTATATTGTGGTCCCAGGCTCTAGACCTGGAGCAGACGGAATGAATAACATGGAAGAAAGTGAGTAGCAAAGTAATAAGAGGAACAGGGAGAATGCAAGAAGGAGCAAGGAAAATTAAAGGAAGGGGACAGGGAGAGCAGAAGAAGGAGTGAGAAGAGGGAGAGGTTCTAGGGTAGAACACAATGGGAGAGAGGGGAAAGGCAGGGAGAGACAGGATAATGTATTAGCGGTGGCAAAAGCAAGAAGCAGAGCCAGAGAGAAAAGCATGTAAGTTCAACTGGAACTTGGGGAGAGAGGAGTAGGAGAGGATGGAGGGAGGCATGGAGTTCCAATCAGATACTGCTGCAAAGGAGAAGGATTTACGGGCAATGGCTAGATGTAAGTTTGGCTTTAAGAGGAGGGGGAGGGAGGCAGATCTGAGGGCATGAGGAGGTTGTCTCATACGACACCCATGACCTGGGTTTAGTCTCAGCCAGCTGGAACCCATCTAGTCATTGATTTTAGCCAGACAGATGTTAAGCATGTCAACAGCATCATATGATCCAGGTGCAAATGACAAATACAGCTGGGTGTCATCTGCATAGCAGTGAAATGCAACCCTGTATTATAGAAGGATCTCAACCAGGGGCAGCATGTACACTGCGAATAACATCGGCAACAAGATCGAACCCCGTGGAACTCCACATGACAGCAGCATTGGGGAGGAGGAGAAATTCCCCATCACCACTTGCTGCACCCTATCAGAGAGATAGGACTCAAACCATCTGATGACAACCCCGGCAAGTCCACAAAACTCAAAGAGCCAATCAAGAAGCACAATGTGGTCCACAGTGTCAGAGACTGATGAGAGACTTGAGGAGCACAAGAACAGACCTTTCTCCTCTATCTCTAGCCCTAGCAGATCATTATGCACTCTAACTAGAGCTGTTTCTGTACTGTGTCTGGCCTGAAAACCCAACTGAAATGGGCCATAGATGTCAAAGGACACGAGGCAATCCTCAGTTGTTGTGCCACTAATTTCTCCACAACCTTGCTCAAAAAGGCAGGTTGGAGATTGGATGGTAATTTGCGAAGACGCCTGGGTGAGCAAAGACTTCTTACAGGGTCCTTACCAGCTTCTTTCAAAGCCACTGGGAATACCCCCTCCACCATCGAGCACCTGGCAATCCTAGCTAACACCTGGCCAACAGCCTCGTGCATCCTATTAAGAAACGTTTTGGGCTGGGTCCAGTTCACAAAACATGTGCTTCAGCTCTAAAATCACATCAGTCACATCAGCCATCTCCACCATCCTAAACTCCTCCCAGATAGGCAGAGTGCTCTGCTTCTGCTAGTCTGACCACTGTGAGACACAAAACCTCCCTAGCAGAATTCCCAACTGGATAGCCGACACTGTGTCAGATAAGAACAGAGCACACTCATCACACAAGGTGGATGAAAAAGTCTTCCTCGGCTGTAGACAGGCAGGATGGAGAAGCCTATCCACAGTCCAAAAAAGCTGAGATGGTCTGTTCCTCCCTGCTGCAATCTTCCTGAACAGGAATTCTGTCTTCTTATGGGAGATTGCCTCCTAGTACTCATCAAAGTGAACACACAGGACCAGCCTGTCAGCCTCCAGCTGGGTCTTCCACCAGTTACGCTCCAACTTCCAACCCTTGATCTTCATCACCTTGTGATAACCATAAAACCAGGCAGATCTCAAGTGAGAGGATCTTGGTCATGTATGGACCAGTGCGATGGCATCCAGTGCCTCAGCTACCACCTTATTATAAGTGGCTACCACCAGTCCAAATCACAAGCTGCCTCAAATCTAGATAGGTCAGCCAGTGCCAGAAGTTCTTCTGGGTACAAACCCCTTAAAGGCTGGTAGTTGACCATCTCCACAGGGGAAGAACCATCGGTGGGCCCCAAATGTGAGCCCCACGGCTCAATGGTCAAACCAAGAGACCCAATCAAAGATGAGGTTATCAACCCCAATACCTAGATGGAAAACCAGATTGAGTGTGTGGCCATGCTGACGAGTCACAGAAGCAACTGCTTGTGCCAGGCCCAGTGAAGACATCAGATGGAGGAGGTCATAACAAATTGAGAAGATTCGTAGTCGACCCAGGCATTGAAGCCCCCCAGGATTAAACACCTAGGGAACTCCAACATTTGGCCAATGATGAAGTCCGCTACCTCCTGCAGAAATTCTTCTCCTGACCCCGAGGGTGGTAAATGAGGAGAATCCTGCAACCTGTACCTGGACCCACACATATGGTGACACACTCAAAAGACCTGATATTACCAACTGCATGCACTGAGAAGCCTAGATTGGCTCTAAACATTATGACCACCACGCCCTTCCCCACATTCCTTCCTCGGGCAATGCTCCACAGAGTACCTGGTGGGAATGGCAGCCTCTAAAACAGGACCAGCATCATCATCCAATTAGGTCTCCATAATGCAACCCAGGTCGACAGAGGAAATCAAGTCTGCAAAAATAGTGGTCTTGTTCCTTATCGACCTGGCATTCTACAGCACCACATGGAAAGGATTAGAGGAGGCAGCCGTCCTCTGACTACCTGTCCACTGGTCTGGTGGGACCCTTGGGTACAGAAACCAAACATGTCTGGCATCACCCTCAGCCCAGTTTAAACCCAGGGCATCTCCTGAACCTTACAACCTCGAGTCCCCTCACCACCCCCTCCACAGCTGCCTCCTGCAAACAATGATCCACCCACCTCCTTGTAATTCAAACCTCCCTACAGCATCCAGTGGCAGTAAATGGAATTGGGAGGTCGGTGAAGGGGCAGAGGTTGTGAAGCAGAGATGCAGCATAGGTGATTCATGCAAGGCTAACACCCCAACGCATCCCAACCTAGTGTATTAAAAAGAAATATTAAACATCCAATAAATTCAAATAAAATCACACAACACAGCCTCAGACTTAATACGACCCCCACAATGACAATCCTTTACCACCCAGCCACCTTACTATTAATGATTCAGACAACGTATACACACACAGTCAATCATCAGATACAACTAACATTAATTAACACTCATACAAACACACTCTCACACTCAGACAATCTCCTATCATCAGATTTTAAATATATTACTTAAAACCCATGCTGCAAACAAACTAAAAGAAACTCTCAAACAACCCCTCCAACACTAGACAGTAGTGTAAACAGATCAAGTCCAATGTATCACTTCATTATACTAATATCCAGAATACTGAGTCCAACATAGGAGAGGTCGACAAAGATAGCTCCAGTCACAGAGTCAAGGTCCACAGCCTGGAATATGTCAGAGATAACCTTTATAAGGGCAATAAGGGTATTATGATTCCTTCTGAAGCCATGTTGATAAGGAGAGAGAAGGTTGTGAAGTTCCAGGTAGCTCTGCAGGTGGTTGTAAATGATTTGTTCTTGAATTTTGGCAAGGGTGCAAAGAATAGAGATGGGTCAAAAGTTATCAATGACAGTATTGGGCTCCCTCTTATGCACAGAAACAACAACAGCCAACTTGCACTTGTCAGGTACGGTACCAGTCAGGAATGGACTGTTGAAAAGGTCACAGACAGGGCGGCCAAGGGCTGGAGCACCGTGTTTAAGAAATTTTGGCTCAAGGGAGTCACAGCCAGTGGAACTATTAGCTTTTAAGTTGGCAAGATGTCTCTGGTCTTTGTTAAGGGATGCCTGTTTCAAATGGAAGGCAGGACAGACCTCGGACTTACAAGATGATGGTGGGGCAGAGGGGGGAGAAGAGGAGTTACCAGAGACGGAGGTACATTTTTGAGGGTCAGTAAAGGTTGTACCATTGACTGAGATGGAGCTCGGAGCTTCAGCAGCCTTTCCTTTGATCAGAAAATTAACCTGTTTCCAGAATTCCTTTGGGTTTGAGAGGTGCTCATTTGAAGGTATTTATAATAGTGGTGCTTAGCTTTCTGGAGAGAATTTTGCACTTATTCCTAAGTTGACAATATACTTGCCAATTAGAGAGCAACTTACTGTTCTTATAGGTCTACCAAACCTTGGCTCATAGGGACATAAGAGACTTAATGTCCTTGGTGATCTGGGAGCCTTAATCCCTTGAACCTACATTTTTTCAGAGGGGTGTAGATATTGATAATTTGAGTAAAGGTGGAGACAAAGAAGTCCAAAGCTTGGTTAATATCAGGGAGAGTCTTAATAGGGCACCAGTATTGTTGATGGAGGAGACAAAGCTACTCATGACAAACTTGGACATGTCACAGAACTAGGAAGATCTTGGGAGGAGAATTAGGACAATTGTTCCTCCAACCACAAAATGTCAGGGAATAGTCGCTGATACAATCTGAGGGGACACCCATGGATTTCATCTTTACAGGACAGTTAATGACCATCCAGTCTATCAGGGTGTGTTTTCCTGTCTTGGCATTGATATGCATTGGGTCCTGAATGAGCTGTTAGAGATTAGAGTCAATGAGCACCAAATGTCCATTTTCACATCAGGGTGAGAGCAGTCAATATTGAAATCACCACAAAGTATAAGGTTGTGGTGGGGTGAGATTGACTAGAGAGATTATGAAAGGGGGGGAGTCCTATGGAAGCCTTACTGGGAGGCAGATAAGCATATCCAATGACAAATGTTTGACATTTCCAAGGGTTAGGAGATGAATAAGGATTCCACTAAGGGGGGTCAGAGTTCACTAACATTCAGATCAGATTTAGAGTAGATTAGAACCCCACTTCCTCTTTTTCCCACCCTATCCTTCTGAAGCAATTGCACCCGGTAGAGCCACCTCATCTTGCTTTATTTCAGGTTTGAGTCAGGATTCAAAATGCATAGGATGTCTGGGGTCTTCTGCATGGTCCAAGCTTCAAAGTTCCACCATTTTGGGGTGGAGACTACAAATATTCATGTGGGCAATTTTAAGCCTTACATGTGGGTAATGCAGTAAGAATGTGGGTATGGATTGGTGAAGAGCAAGGGGCCCGATTAGCTCAATATCACCAGCACGTAATGATGTGTATGTGCATCATTTAGTAGTGCCAGTTGAGATGGAAGGGAGCAATTTATATTTATTTATTTGTTTACTGAATTTAGGTAACCTGGTGGGCCTACTGGAACCAGAGGTCCCTTTTTAGGGGTGACCCAGAGTTACAGTAATTACAGGCATGAACTCACACATCAAGCAGGAACACAGAGTACAGATTTTCTTACAGCAGGGGTTTGAACACATGCAATTTGCAAACAAAGGAACAAAATAATGTGAACATGTTATATGTAAAGGATCAGTTTCCTGGACAATACCATACATAGCAACAATTAATGAGAGTGATGGAAACACAATGCTTAGTACAAAGCTCAAATTAGGAACAATAAGGTATTCAGTGCAATAAGGAAGCAATCAACAGTAGCAAGTGCAATGTGAGCTGTCTATTAGGAAGGTTTATTTTAGCCTTTTTTGAAGCACTCAAGTGAGGGGAGTTTTACAACTCAGGAAATAGGGAGTTCTAGAGGAAGGGGGCAGAATAAGCATAAGACCACATCTGTAAATTTGTTTTGATTCTGGACATTTCTAGAAGTTTATGACTAGAGACCCCGAGGAGGCACCTTTCCAGCAGGAAATAATAGCCAGGGAAGCTAGATGGGTAATGTGAGATGAACATGTAGGACATGCCTAACAGGTGTTACATCATTTGCCCTCTAGGGAGGCCAGCTTTGAGATGACAGGACTCCACAATGATGCATCCCAGGTAGGGCCCCAGCCACAAAGTAGCTTCTTTTGCTATAAAGAACCTTGAATCTGCTAGTCTCAGAGTTCTTGAGGAATTGGATTACAGGTATCCGTATAGTAGGGTTGGGAGCTGGACACAGTCAATAATGGTGAGTTTAGGCTCTGGAATGAGGACATGACCCAAGCTACATGACAGACCAATTTTCCAGTGCAAAACCTTGGTAATCTGATCTACATAGGGTTTAAAGGAGAGTTCCTGGTCTATGAAGACCCCAGGTATTTTATCTTGTCTACCACTTCAGTTTGTGCACCAGTTGAGATGGCAAGCAAGAGCTGGTACTGTCTGGCCGGGCCAAGGTGCCTGGGACAAAGAGTATAACCTTGGTTTTGGCAGTGTTAAAGACAAGCCTGTTGTCCTGAACTAATTTTAAGCATAGCAAAATCAGAGGTGAGTTGGGAATTGATCTGATTTACATTGGGGCAACTACAGTGGAGAGCATCAGCCACATGCAGAAGTAGGTTCCCTCCCAAAATGGTTGGGCAGGTCATTTATAAATATAGACAAGAGCAGGGAATCAGGATAAACTCCTGTGTGCCCTGTCAGTAATGGGCCTCAAGCAGGTGAGCACCAAGCCATTTAATCTCCTGGTACCTATTGGTTAGGTAATACCCAAACCATTATACTGAGTGGCTGCAAAATCCATGCATTGCTTCTTGAGGAGAAGCAGGTTATGATGAGCCAGGTTAAAGGCTTTGTTAAATTGATGAAAATCACACCAGTTGGCACTCTTTGTCCACAACACCCAGAAAGTCTACAGTCAGACTTATCAAGGAAGTGTCCGAGCTCTGGTGCTTTCCAAAGCAATTCTGATGATCAGTAAGGGAGTAGTGCAATTCCAGGTAGTCTTGGACTTGGTTGTAGAATAGTCTTTCATGTACCTTAGTTAATGGGCTCAGGAGGGAGTAGTTATCTGCACATTCCCTTTGACCATCATTGAGAATAGGAACCACTACTTCCATTTTCCATTTTTCTGGGATTTTGCCTTACTGGAATGATCTGTTAATGAGAAGGGTAACAGGGAGTACAATGATTGTGACAGCTAGTTGTAAGTACTGTAGTTTAGGCTCCAGGCTACCAAATCCAGTTGCACCATCTGATTTGTCACATTTTGGTAGGCTTACACTTCCCAAATTTGGGCAAGTTGGAGATGAATGAGGGTGCTGGACATTGGGTTTTGCTTGACCTATGGGAGGAGGAGGAGACCTGAAGTAGGCTGGTTTGAATTTAGTTAGATTTGAGAAAAATCTGTTCGACATTAGCAATGGTATTTACTCACCTGGTGCAGGTGATTCTTTTAATATCCTTTATAGTACTTCACAGACAGAACCATTGGAGTATTCCTTTTCAATTCAAATCAATTTTATTGGTTCAGAAGATATATTTGAGCCCAAGCTCTTTTACAAAGGCTCCATGTCATTGACAAGACAAGGTACAAAGTAGTAATCTAGAGAAGAGCATACAGAAAACACCACCCTGTTTAACATAATCACAAAAAACATTGTGGGATACAAGATAAATTGGTGGGTAACATATGTACAGTTATGGAGATAGAGAATAGTGCAGCCCCTAGGAGCCTTGTCATCAAGTATGAAGGAGGTGAAATGGTCAGAGCGGTAGTAAAGCTAAAGGTTGTTGTTAAGGGTAGGCTGTGTGGGGCCTTGTCTTAACAAAGTGCAGCCAGGGGGTGCAAGACGAAGGGAGACAAATGCTGCATCAGACATGGTATGGCAGAGGAACTGAAGATCCCAAAATTAGTTGCAAGAGCATTTAGAGATTGTACTTAGATGTTGTTTGAGGTCCATTTTGAATTTGGCTAGACAGGTGGTGTCAAGGAGGTACTCGAGTAATTCATTCAGCCACAAGGAGCACGATAGGCAAATGCCCTGCCTGAGTGAGGTGCGGTGGAAGGATGGACAGAGCCCCTCTAGTCCTTCCTCTAGAGGCCTGTGGTGTGTTTGCAGCTGCAGCCACTACCAGATTGCCAATGCAGGGTGGAGTTTTCCCCCAAAGTGCTTTTTCCGCTAGGGTGCTTGTCTGATGAATGACCCTGTTTTTATGGGATAGCCAATTTGTGAGTTCATACAGTGAACAGATGTGCGTATCATGCTGTAAATCAAGAGCTAGTCTACAGGCCTTGTTTAGAGCCACCTGTACCCATTTCGATGTAGTGTCCATTGCCGCACCATATATCACTATACCATAGTTGATATGTGCCAATATGGAGCTGTGTACTGCAAGGCGGAGGCCTCAGCGATAGGTATTTCCTATGCCTGTAAAGGGCTCCAATCTTTATGTTGACTGTCTTAACCAGGGTGTCAATATGCTGTGCAAAAGTTAGCATTTTATCCAGTGTGATCCCCAGATACTGGAACGTGCAGACTTGTTCCAGTGGCTCACTGCAGGAGTTAGAAATGATGAGGGGATTTAGTTGATTTTTTTGTGTGTACTGGTAATAAGTATGGCCTTGGTCTTTTTATAATTCAGTAATAGCTTATGTCTGCAGAACCATGTTTCCAATGAGGAGAAGGATGCCTGAAGCTCAAATCACAGACTGGTGAGGGACGTGTTACTTCCCAGGAGCACCGCATCATCAGCGTAGAGGATCAGTTTGGTATTGCAGGCAGTGGGGAGGTCATTTAGGAAGATACTGAAGAGTAGGGGCCCAATGATATATCCCTGGGGCACCCCAATGATACCTCTCTAGTGCTCAAAGCTGTATGTCCAATTTTGACACATGGAGTTCTGCTTGTAAGGTAGTCTTGGAACCAACACTGTGCACTGGGTGCCACACCCAAGTTTGCCATTTTGGTCAGTAACAGGCAGTGCTTGACTGTGTTGAAGGCTTTGGTGAGGTCTATGAAGATAGACCCCATCAGTTTGCCTTCATCCAGGGCCTTGTGTGCATAGTTTGTAAAGTCCAGCAGGGCCGTGGTTGTGCTGTGGCTTTATCTGAAACCAGGTTGATTAGAGCAGAGTAGGTTATATTTGTTGAGGTAGTCAATGAGCTGACTAGCCACAATCTTTTCTAGTGATTTGGACAGCAGAGAGAGTATTGAAATGGGCCTATAGTTGGACACCAAGGATTTGTCACCTCCCTTATGCACAGGTGTGACTAGGGCCTGCTTCCTAACCTCTGGGAATTGAGCAAGAGTCAGGGATTTGTTGAACAGCTTGGAGATGGGCACTATGAGGACTTTGTGGTGTGAGGCAGTACTGACAGGGAAGACTCTAACAGATGCTCTTTTGACTGTATCCCAGCTATCAGTGCTATAACCAGCACTAGACCCTGACTGCTAATGGAAGGTGTGTGGAGAGAGTAGTTTCTAGTTACTGCATGAAACTACAACACATCCGGCTGGCAGGGGAGCATGTGCGAGTGCCAAAGCTGAGGTAATTATTTGTTTTATAGGAAACTCATTTGAATATAGCACTGTCAAGTGCTCCTGTGCTGCTAGAGGTTATTAGTTCCATGAACTTGTTAGCTCTGGGGCTTTGCTGTAATTCAATCCAGGTGTGTCTTTGGGGTGGTGATTTCCAGCTCTAGTCTTGAAAGGAGCACTCCATGCCAGCCCTGGTATACCCTGTGCCCGCGCTGTGAGACACCTTTGTGGTATGAGGCAGTACTAACAGGGAGGACTCTAACGGATACTCTTTTGACTGTATCCCAGCTAGTAGTGCTATAACCAGCACTAAACCCCGACTGCTAATGGATGGTGTGTGGAGATCGTAGTTTCTAGTTACTGCACGGAACTACAACACATCCGGGTGGCAGGGGAGTGAGCGCTGAAAGCCGAGGTAATTATTTGTTTTATAGGAAACTCATTGGGATATAGCACTTTTAAGTGCTCCTGTGGTGCTAGGGATTATTAGTTCTATGAGCTTGTTAGCTCTGGAGCTTTGCTGTAATTCGACCCAGGTGTGTCTTGGGGGGCGGTGATTTCTGGCTCCAGTCTTGAAAGGAGCACTCCGTGCAAGCAGAGCACGCGTACTACGCACGTAAAGACACGCTTGCGTGTCGAGCGTGTCAAGCGGAGAAAGTGGGGAATATGGGCAACAAACAATATAATGTTCTATTAACAACATACAAGGGTACTGTGTTGGATACTCGTCAAGATTGATAGAGATGGAGTGTACAATAGTGGAATTAAAATCAGGTCTGTTAGGTTTAAAATGTAATAAATGTATGATGTTTTCTATTAATGAAGTTACGGGGTTTGACATATTTATTTTTCACATTTGTCAGAAAGAACAGGATTATAAGAACAAGATTGTAGAGCAGGAAACTGAGATTATGACACTCAAACAACAATTGGAGCAATTTAGAACTAGGGAGAATGATCTCACTGCTAGATATATGCCAGCTGTTAAAAGACAGAGACCCATAGAAACATTAAATGATGAGGAAGATGAAGATGAATGGACCATGGTTAGGGAGGATAAAATACATAGAAAATTAAGAAGAAGAGATTTATCACTGGTCATAAGTACCCAAAACCATTACCAGGTGCTACTACCTCACAATGAAATATGTGATCACATACCAGTCACAGGGGAAGTAATTGATATACCTTCTGAAAGAGTATTATCTATAACTCCATCTTCTAAATCCATTGAAACTAACAAACAGATTAATGGGAATCAGGGTTCTGAAAGTGAAATAATTGGCCCAATGAAAAGCATGAATGGGTTAACTACTATGGTATCTACAGAAGTACCCCCACTCCCACCATCCTTGGTAGAAAGTTCACCTAGGGAAACACCTAATTGTATCCAACTTCAAGAAATAAATATCTTAAATGCAAGTGAACCAACATATGAGATGCCAGAACAGGTCTTTATTTTAGGGGATTCCATGATAAAGTACACAGATCGATATTTTATAAAGGGAAATAAGTTAAATACAACAACTTGCTCTTATGGAGGAGCTAAAATAAGGGATATCTCACAAATGCTACCAGGAATATTAAAAGATGTCAGTGTATCCATAAAACTTCTTGTGCATGTTGGAACAAACGATTTGAGTCATAGAACTGTTACTGATGTAATAGAAGGTACGATTATGATGTATGAAGTTGCTAAACAACATAAAGCAAAAATTATAATTTCAGAAGTATTACCAGCGCCAAGAGCAAGTAAATACAGAGCTACTAAAATTAAACAATATAACAATTGGCTCAGAAAATGGTGCCGTGAAAACAATGTGAATTGTCTAACAAGTGATGAAGAGTATAATGACAGGCTTGATCTCTACAGCCAAGATGGCTTACATCTAAACAAAAATAGGACAATAAAGTTAGGGATCAGATTCCATGAGGCAGTCTCAAAAAACATGTAAACAGTGGGTGTTGGGATAAGCATATGCCCAAAAACAAACCGATACCACTGGCACCTAAGAAGCGTAAGAGAAATAAGGAAGGGATGACTTGTTTAGTTTCGAATGCCAGAAGTTTGAATGCAATTAAAATGGCTGATCTGGAATACACTTTGAAAGACAATGAGATCAATTTTGCAGCTATAACAGAAACCTGGTGGTCTATTAAAGGCACTAAGAATACATGTATTGATGGATATAAAATTAACAGACAGGATAGGGTGGGTAGAAAGGGGGGAAGGGTAGCATTATTTGTTAAGGACAGTATCCATCCCACCCTAAGCCAGTTCTACCTTTATAGCCACTGGATTTGACTGTCAACAGGAACTTCCTGTTTTGCAGTAGGAAGGGAAGGATCATAGAGAAACATTGGTTTTGTCAAACCTAAAGGAAAAAAGTACAGTAGCTCACTCTCTCCCCCTAGCTGCTGGTGGTCTGACACTGAGCAAGGAAGAAGAAGGCTACTGAAGAATATTGGAAGTTGCTGTCCCAGAACAGGAAGGGTGAGAGTTGTAAGGAGAGGAGAGAGTAAGCATACAGAGAAACAGGAGAGGGGACACAAAATAACACATGATAGGAGTGGTGCAGTGCAATGGTTGTGGGGCGGCAGTGTTCCGGGAGACATTCTGGAGGCTGTGATGCTGCCCTATTTGCAGGCACTTCTCTGGTCTGAGGGAGGAGGTTGACCATCTCCAGGCTGACCTGGCTAGGATTCGTGAAACCCTCCCCACCCAGGGACCACTAGGGCCAATACCACTACCTCAGAGGTTGCCAAGAAAGAGGAGAGCAGGACCAGGGTGGGCTCAGGAGGAGAGGGTGGTGGAACAGGTTGCATCCTCCAGCTGTTCCTCCACAATTCATTAGCTCTTCTGGTGTGAAAGTGGTTCCTCTACAGGAGGCACCTGCAGTGGAGACCAAGGAGGATGCTGGGAACCTTCACAAAGGAGACCCACAGGAGGGTGGCATGAGACCCCACAGGGGAAGGAAACAGCTCCTGGTGGGGGACTCAATCATTAGGGAGTACAAATGGGGAGGAAGGGAGAGGGAGGTAAGATGCCTGCCTAGCACCACGGCTTGGAGGGACAGGAAGTGATCCTCAGGATCATGGGAGCAGCTACAGAGGGAGGAGCTGAATGTCATTGTCCACCTAGGGACAAATGACCTGGCTAGAATGGGATCAGAGCCGTGCAAGAGGAGTTTGTAGAGTTGGGGAGGGCCTTAGACAAGTAGCGCATACAACAACCTTCTAGAAGGTGCTGCCTGTCTATGGCAAGGGTGATGTTAAGGGTACTCCTCACCAGGAAATTCAATGAATGGTTGAAAGACTGGTGTGGTGCTCAGGGTTTGGCTTCATTGGGGACTGGGATCACCTGGAGGATGCAGACCTCTACTGGTGCAACGGTCTGCATCTGTCCAAGGCAGGAACCAGGATCCTAGGTGAGAGGTTTAAATGCTTCATTGGCAATCATTTAAACCAGCCAAGGGGGAGACACTGAAAGGAGCAGGAAATCCCAGCCTCCCACAAAACACAGTAATTAGTGAGGTAAACACCAAGATAGAGAAGTCATTAGGGAGCAGGACAGAGGTAAATGTAAAAAGAGCAAAGGCAGTAAGGACAGAAATGGGGCTAAAAGGGTAAGGCCATCAAAAGTGGAAGGTAATGAGTACCAATGCCTGTAGTCTGTGTAACAAGCTCCCTGAACTAGTGGCAGTGATGGAAGAGGGTTGCCTGGATATTGTGGCAGTCACAGAAACATGGTACACAGAGAACTATGACTGGGATGTCAACATACCAGGATACACAATCTACAGGAGGGACAGGGAGGGTAAAAGAGGAGGAGGAGGAGGAGCAGCTCTCTATGTAAAGGAAGGGATCAAAGCAACAGAACTAAAGAGTAAACAGGGAGCAGATGAGGCCCTCTGGGTCATGTTGGAGACAGGAAATGGCACCACATTCCGCATGGGGGTTGTATACAGACCCCCATCTCAGGGGGAGGGAATGGACAAGGAAATGATAGAAGGCTTCCTTAGAATGGCAGAAAAAGGGGAGATATTGTTGATTGGGGACCTGAATATGCCAGATGTTAACTGGAGCACCTCTGCTGCAGGCACATCCAAGAGCAGGGTCATTCTTGATGACCTACAGGGGGCATGCCTCAGGCAGCTAATATGGAACCCACTTGGGAGGGAGGGAGTAATCTTAGACCTGGTACTCTCAAATGGGGATGGAGAAAGAATCTCAGATTTAGAAGTGGGTAGCCATCTGGGAACAAGCGACCACCAAACAGTGTGGTTCATGATAAACACAGCCATACAATTAAGCCATACAAAAGCAAGAGTATTTGACTTTTGGAGGGCTGACTTTGGGAAAATAAGAGAATGCCTCAGAAAAGCACTAGCAAACAGGCAAGAAGGAGAGGTGAAGGAACAATAGGGAGTAATCAAACTGCCATCACAGAGGCAACAAGCCTTTGTGTAAAGCAAATCAACAAACACAACGAAGGAAAAAACTCTATGGTTCTCAAAAGAGGTGGCAGGGAAGGTTAAGGAGAAAAGGAAAGTATTCAGGAAATATAAGGAAACACAGAAGAAGCAGGACAGAGAACTTTATCAGTTAAAGCAGAAAGAAGGCTGGGAAGGCAGTCAGAATAGCAAAGGCCCAAACCGAGGAAAGGATAGCCAGCTCTGTTAAGAAGGAGATAAGACCTTTTATAGGTACATTAGAGAGTGAAGAAAGACCAAAGGAGGATACTGAGGCTTAATAAAGGTGAGGAATGTGGGTAGAGGGTGACAGTGAAAAGCAGGGATACTGAATGAATATTTCTGCTCAGTATTCACAAAGGAAGAGGAGGAGGTACTTAAACCAAACAAAGAAACACTCTGAAGATGGGGTGGATACCAGTCCATTTACAGAAGAAAGGGTTCTGAAAGAACTAATGAAATTGAAGGTGGACAAAGCAATGGGGCCTGATGGATTCACCAAGAATTTAAAAGAACTAAGGGTAGAACTAGTGACACATGACTACTCTGTTTAACAAATCATGGGAGGATGGGTGGTACCTGAGGACTGGAGGAGGTGGATGTGATTCCTCTTCACAAAGTGGGAGCAGGACAGAGGCAGAAACTACAGACCAGTTAGTTTGACCTCAGTGGTAGGGAAAACGATGGAATCACTTCTGAAGGAAAGAATTGTTGAGTACCTAGAGGCCAGTGGGGCACAGGACCCAAGGCAGCATGGATTCACAATGGGAAGGTCATGGCAAATGAATCTAATAGATTTCTTTGACTGGGTGACCAAAGTAGTAGACCAGGGAGGGGATCTGGACATGGCTTACCTAGATTTTAGCATGGCATTTGATACAGTCCCACACAAAAGATTAATACACAAGTTAGCCAGCCTGGGAGTGAGTCCCAAGGTGGTAGCCTGGTTAAAACATTGGCTAGACAACAGGACGCAAAGTGTAGTAGTAAATGGAGTCCACAGCGAAGAAAGGAGGGTTACTAGTGGGGTACTGCAGGGTTCAATACTGGGACCGGTCCTTTTTAATGCTTTAAAAGTGACATTGCAGAGGAACTGGAAGGAAAGTATGTCTCTTTGCAGATGACAAAAGATCTGCAACAGGGTTGATACTCAAGCTGGGGTGGAAAGGATGAGAAGGGACTTGCAAGGTTGGAGGAATGGTCAAATGTATGGCAGTTCAGATTTAATGCAAAGAAGTACAATGTAATGCACCTAGGAAACAAAAACCCAGGGGAAGAGTACAAAATGGGGTGAGATACTGGAATTCTAAGGATGATACAGTCAAGCATTATGGATGAAAATAAAGGAATGCATTTTCAAACTTGAAAGGATTTTGTACCCTAAAAATACTGTAATAAATCAGGAAAGTTCCTATTTGATACAACAATAAAGTTCATAAAAATTAATAAAAAAAAAAAACAGGCGTATCGAAGCAATGAAAAGGGTTAATAATTTATTTACTATCCATGCCTATAAAAACAGTTAAAATGCACTAAAAACATAATCAAAAAAAAAATAGCTCTCGAATTTAAGTTTCCATACTAAGGATAATGGCAAGGCCTTTCTGCCTATATTAATAACAGAACTAATATCAGAGAGTGGGCCTACAAAACTACAAGATCAAGAACTAAAGGACCCACACAAATGGCCAGTGCCTTTAATGTATATTTTGTAATGTATACCAAAGAAATAAAATAGCAAGCTTTAATCAGGATAACACAAGAGATGCCACTAGTTCCCCCATGAAAATATCAAAAAATGAGATAATGGATAGGCTGAACAGAATTGATATATCAAAATCTGTGGGACCAGACAATTTACACACAAAAATACTGAAAGAAATAAAAGATTGGCTAGTCGAACCATTGAATAAATTATATAACATGACCTTGATAACCAGGGATGTCCCAGGAGACTGAAGAAGAGCAGAGGTGGTGCCAGTATACAAAAAGGGGAGTGGGTCTGACATGGGAAACTATAGGCCTGTAAGCTTGACCTCCATACTGGGTAAAGTTTTTGAATCATTATTAAAAGACAGATTGGAAAGAGACTTAGAAAGTAAACATATAAATGATAATACCCAACACGGTTTCAAAAGAAATAGATCCTGTCTATCAAATCTGCTTGTCTTTTATAACAGGGTTAGTAAAATGCCGAAAAATAATCTCCGGTTGATATTATATACTTAGATTACAGAAGGCATTCTATAAGGTTCAACATTCACTTTTGATAGCCAAGATGGTAAATATGGGTATAGAAATACTGTATATCATTAATTGGGTAAGAAATTGGCTGGATAATAGAGCAGGAGTAAGATTGAGGTGCTATTTATCTGAACAGAGAACGGTCAGTATAGAGTGCCCCAGGGGTCTGTCCTGGGCCCAATTCTGTTCAACCTGTTTATTTATGACATGAACGACACATTAAAATTTACTGTGTTAAATTTGCTGATGATTCAAAATTGTGCCAATGTGGGGAATTTACAAAGGTTAATGAATTACAACAAGACCAGTTTGAATTACAAAGATGGGCAGATCAAATGGAATTCAGTTTAACGCTGATAAGTGTGTGCGTATTACATCTGGGGCTAATAATCCTAATGAGGATTATTATCTTAATAATCACATGTTGAAACCAGTAACTCAAGAAAGGGACCTAGGTATTTTAATTAACAATGACCTTACCTTTTCAGGCCATTGTAGGAGACAGTAACCAAGACCAATAGAGTTATTGGTATGATACGGTGCTCATTTACATCAAGACATAGAGGTGCATTTGCCACTGTACAGAGCAGTGGTTCAACCACATCTTGACTATTGTAGCCCTCTATGGAATCCGTATTTAAAGAAAGATGTAAATGCTGTTGAGGGAGTCCAACGAAGGATGACTAGAATGATCAGGGGGATGATGGGGGTCCCTTATGAGGATAGACTGCAGATTTCAGATTTATATAGCCTAGAAAATAGACGTTTGAGAGGGCATTTACTTTATATGTATCGCATTTCAAAAGATACACAGATGTTCGATGAGCTGGGCATACATTACTTGACTCGTAACTTCTATCTTAAGAGTCATAGTAAACAAATTAAGCTTACCTATCCACAAAATAATCAATATAGTGAGTATTTGGAAAAACTTCCTCAGAAATCATTGATTCCAATAACATGGGTACTTTTAAAAAGATTAGATGATTACTGAAGCAAAGAATATAATTCCCCTTGTTTAGGGGAGTCAGACATCATGGACAAACAAAGTCTTCTGTTTACTTAAACTCCAAGTATAGTTCCAAGTATTGAGGGTGTGGGATAGCAGTTTCATGTCGATCTCATCAGCTACCCTGTCTTGTCTTGTCCAGTACTTTCCTGACCTTAGCTAGTGTTTCCTTCACAGTCACCCTTTTAAGGTAGAAAGGTGGGAGTGTTTGGGGGTCCACTGTTGGACTGGTTCTGCTCAGGGTGGAAATATGCTTGTGGTAGAACTGCTGTGAGATCAGTGAAGGTCTTGTTGAAGGCCTCCCCAATGGCTAGGGGGTCTGTGATGTGATTGCTATTGATATCAAGTAGCGGGGGACACATCTTGTCCTCCTTGCCAGGATGCTCTTGATGCTATCCCAGAACCTTTTGTCATCACGCCAGGAGTTAGCAAGCTGTCCTTTGTGGTAGATTGGCTTTAGTGACCGTATTAGTTTAGTGCAGTGATTCCTGGCCACCCTGTAACACTGGTAGTTGTGCCTATCTCCTGTGTTTCTTGCTTTCTCCCATAGTGAATCCTATCATTCATCAGGAAGAGTAGTTCTCCATTTACCCACCATTAGAATGCCCTTTAATTTTCCTGTTTGTGAGGGGCATAAATATTACAGATGCTATTAAAGCCATTTGTGAAGTAGCTGAGTGCCTGATTTAGGTTGAGTGCCTGACTGATTGGGGTCCAGTCATAAAGGGTGAGTGCTGATTTGAGGGCTCCAAGCATTCCCTTTCTCAGGACCCTGCTTGTTATGAGCTTGGGTGGGCTTTTGGTGAATTTGTTACACCACAGCAGTGTAATAGGGGAGTGGTCACTAAGCGTGTCAGGCAGAACCTTGACCTCGGCGTTTCGAGATGGTGATCTTGCAAGTACCCAATCAAGAAGGGTGCTGCTACCAGTCTTATAATTCTGTCTTGTAGGGTGGGTGACTAGTTGTGACATATTGGTGGAGGCAATCATGTCCTTAACTGGGGCAGTCTCCTTCCCATTCCAGTTTATATTTTTCCACCCTATAGGTTGCTGCACAATCCATTCAAAATCAATCTGGCTAGGTCACATGATGCAGGCAGCCTGATATCAACAGGGGTGCTGGGCTCTCTCCTCTCACCTCCTAATTTTGCTAGTTTTTGAGGCAATTGGGGCTAAAAACTTGCTAGTTTGAACAAATGTACTACATTGCAATCTGCCAGCCTCCTGATCTACAAATCCTGATCGCAATTAGCTTCTAAAGTCCACGATGGAGACAGAAATGCAGCAGGCCCCACTGCACTACACACCACCAACAACGCTGGAGAAGATGCCAAAAAAGCCTAAGCCCCAAGGAGCACAGGCTGGGAAACAAAGCACTTGGGAACATACTGCAGAATTTTTTTCTTTTGCGATCCCCTGAAGGAGGATTGATTCCTGCAGGAATTGCTCCCCTTTCAGGGAAACTCTCACATGTATTTAAAAAGAGCTTAAATCTTTGAGAAGCAACCTGTCCGATCTAACCCGCAGGGTCGGACGCACGGAGGCCTGAACTACCTACACAGAGTGGCAGGAAGGAAGACGGATCTGAGATTACCACACTAAAACAACAGATCCACAAGCTGCAGTTTAAAATGGAAGACCTGGAGGTGAGGAGTCTAGGAATAATATTCTGATAATAGGCCTTTCTGAAGTGGAGGAAGCCAGAAATCCATGCTTTTCTTCAAAAGTCTTGAATAAAGTTGTCAGGCCATCACCATTGGCACAGCATACCTGATAGAGTGTGCCCACAGCTCCCTCAGGCCTCGTCCCCAGCCAGGCACTACCCCCCCCCCAGTCTGATCATATTAACATTCTTAAGCTTTATTGAAAAACAGCATGTTTTGTCTAAAGCCCATGAAATCCAATCCATTATGTGGGAAGGCACCAAAATCCATATTACCCAGGACTTGCCTTGTGAGACCAGACAAAAAAGGGCAGCCTTTTACCCTATAGTCAGCAAACTGATTGTGGCAGGGATTCATTTCAAAATGATATACCCCTCTTGATGGCAAGTTTCGCTAGCGGGCAACGGGATCTCATATGAGACACCCTCCAAGGCAACGGAAGATCTGGTGAGCAAGCTTCCACATGTTCCAGAAGGATGAAGATGACAGGAATACTCTGGTTTCAAGTTTGTACTGCTTAATTGGTAAATGTGTTGTTTACGGGTTAACTAACCTGCTGCCTTATCTTATTCTACCGGGCCTTGTCTGATCGGTCAACTGGGTAAGTGTGGAGCCTCTTGGGACTGTGCTTTTGGCTTTCAGGAGCTTCCACTGTGGGGCTTACAGAGACATATAAGTGCCAAAGTGAACAGGCTCCAAGTCTTGCAAAACAACAGCTTGCATCTCTCATCCTGTAGAAGACCGGAACCTCTGGACCCAAGTGGTGGTTGCAAGGGAAAAGTTGTACTGTGACACGGTCCCACCAGCTTGGTCCCCCATCGTGTCTGACTAAGAAACAAATGGACTCAGCTTGTAAATAGTTAAAAGTGTTGTTGGTTTTCTTTCACTTGTTGTATTTAAGTGGTCTTGCATTTCTTATTGTTACACGATGGGGTTTATTCCTTTTATGTTTCCCAGACCTGCACTGTATAGGCTTTTGGAGAATGAGCTGGGGGAAGATAGCTCCTACTTTTTTAAGTTGTACCAAGTGTTTCAAGCCTGGAGGGCCTAGGCAGTGAATGGAGTCTTACTGGCTCCCTGCCTCTTAGCCCTATGCATTTACATTAGCATCCAATATAGTCTCACAATTCCAAGGGTACCTTAGAGATATGGTTGAGTCAGGGGAGGCTTTAGCACCCAAGAGCTGAAGGTGAGACCGCACCACGATCCAATCATTATGGGGTAGGTCCCTGTTTACATTTAAGTGCTTATTATTAGAAGGCAGTATAGTGCAGTGGTCTAAGGCTCTGAACTGCAAATCTGGTGACATCCAGCAGACCAGACCTGGGTTTGAATCCCACAGCTTCCACTTGCATACTGTGTGTCCCCGAGCAAGTCACTTAACTTCTTTGTGCTCCCAGGTCACACCTGGAAACAAGCTCCGGCTTAGTGTGCCTTTCCTGTTTAAACAATTTCCCCTTTCCCTTTCCCCTTATAATGGATAATACTCTTAGCCATATAAATAGTTTTTTATAATTCTTTCAATTTAACTGCTAGGAAGTATGGTACTGGGACTATGGGGATTTGGCTTCTCCTCTACAGACAACAGCTTGGTTCTTTGTTTTCTAGCTTAAATAGGAGAGCCCATGTATATATTTATAAGTGTAGGGGAGCTCAAGGGAAGGGGAAGGATGAGGGGGGAAAGGACGGGGGATCTGTTACAGGTATTCTGAGTCCTGGCAAAGTTTGTTAAGATGTATTACCAATTATAACAAGATAGTTGTTATAGAAAGGTGCAATGAGAGAAGTGGAGGGAAGGGGAAGGGGGTGGGTTCACCCTTAAATCTTAGTTCCTACTTGCAACAATGTTGTATTGCATTGCATGTTTGGTTTTACAATCGAAAATACTGTTGTGGGTGAAGGGTGCAGGGGGTGTGTGGGCCTGGAGCGTCCACAGTGCTAACTCCTTCTTAGTGGTATACAAAGGTCAACATGGATTATGGCTAATCTTAAAGTCAAATTTGTTACATGGAATGTCAGGGGTGCTCAAGAGCTTTCAAAAGCACCACATTCTTAAACATTTATCTATATTACAATCAAATATAATTTTACTTCGAAACCAATCTCCTTACTCAAGAAGCCATTAGTTTCCAGAGGCAAGGGGTTCAACAAGTTTTCTGCGGTGACTCCACTGCCAGGAGTTGTGTGGCAATACTAAGTATGAAGAACATCCCCTTCCAGACCGATATTACTAGGATATTATAGATCCTGAGGGCTGGTTCGTCCTGATTAGAGAATGCTAGACAGAACCTCTGTCATCTTAGGAGTATATATGGCCCAGTGGGAGGAGACCTGATTTTTGAATGGAATTATCAGACAAGATAGCACCCCTTTTACTGGCTGCTCTGATTCTAGGAGGTGATTGGAATCTTCCTCCATCCCAGACTCTTGATCGGTCAACCCAATCTCTACTGCCTCTGACCCCAACCCAAAGAGCCCTTAATGGTATGATGGGTATTCTAGGCGTATGCGATCCATGAAGCATCCTCACCCTACTGCTAGGGCTTTCTCCTTTCACTCCCAGGTACATCTTACTGTGTTCAGAATAGATTACTTCCTCATAAGTTCTAATTTATTAGCTGGGACTCTTGTGGGGAGTATAGAACCAATAGTCTTGTCGGATCATGCAGCAGTATGGCTCCACCTTATTCCTTCTGATAACATGCAACGGGATACTACCTGGAAACTGAATATGCAGTTCCTTAAGGATGAGTTCATTGTGTCCAAAATCAGGTCACTTATCCACTAATTCCTGGAAGATAATCTGCATTCTATCCCGGGTAGATCAAATCTGGTGTGCATTAAAATGTTTTTAAGGGGAGCTCATTGGCTGTCAGCTAAGCAAAAGAATTAGAGAAGCCAAAGCAAAGAGACCTGTTAGAGCAGATATGTGCATTAGAGCAAGATCTCTCTTCTACATCTCCACAGAATTCTCATGACTCTCATCTCTCAGTAACAAATATTTGGGTCTTCTCAGGGAGAAGGCCGATCGCTCATTCTTAAAACACAGTCAGCTTATACAGATCAAGAGGAGAAGGCCGTCCACCTCTTAGCTCTCCACATGAGACAATTGGAAAATCTGAGAACTATTCAAGCCATTTCAGGCACAGATGGGACCATTAAAACTCTCCTAGAGAGATAACTAAAGTCTTTGAGAATTTTATGCCAACCTCTATGGTAGATGACCTAACCCCCATTTACACAAAAAATACAGGAATACATATTGAGAATCCAACTTCCTAAGCTACTGGAGCTTCATCAGTCCTCCTTGTCCTCCCCAATAACACACCAGGAAGTTACAAAAGCTATAAACATTCTCACTTCAGATAAAGCCCCAGCTCTGGACGGTTTTCCCTCCAACTTCTACAACCTCTTCCTCAAAGAATTATCTCCTCATTTACTTAATGTTTATCAATACATGCTCTCAGCCAATGCCATAGACCCTTCTTTTCTAGAGGCCATGATTATTCTTCTCCTTAAGTCGGACAGAACCCCCCCCCACAGCCCTCTAGCTATCGTTCCATCTCATTACTAAACTGTGATCTCAAAATACTTACTTAAATATTATCAACATGGATCAAGAAAATATGATCTCCATTGCTTAGTCCAGAACAGGTAAGCTTTGTTCCAGGCAGATCCTCAGCTGATCATCTTTGCAAACTGGCCCACATTTATTCTTTAGCCCAATCTACTGTATGCCCTACCCTATGGCCCTGGTGTCCTTGGACGCAAAGAAAGCATTTGATAAGGTGGACTGGGAGTTCCTCTGGTGTACTCTTCATCACATGGGCTTCCCTAGACTTTATTAGTTGGCTTCAAGTGATCTACTCTTCTCCCACAGCACGAAAATATTAAAATATAGAAACACAGAATTTGATGGCAAATAAAGACCTCTTGGCCCACCTAGTCTGCTCATTTCCCTACCTAACAGATAAACTGCAGATCCTAGTTAACCAACAGCCTACTTCCTCCTACCCTCCACTAGATTTGCCTAGATCCTAGTTAACCAATTGCCTACTTCCTCCTACCCCCTACTAATGATGGGTGAAGTGGTCCCAATTCCCTCTGTGAAGTGATTCGTGGAGTGAAGGCAAATTCGCGGAGTTCTCTGCAATGCAAAGTGGAGTACTTGGCGTTATAATGGTAACGTGAAGTCCATTGAAAACAATGACTTTGCGTTGCTCCGCCTTCCCAAACCACTACTCCACACCAATTCTTAAGGTGAAGTACATTGAAAACAATGTACTTCGCCTCACTCCTTGTTTTTAAGCTCCAAAGGCGAATTTTGCAGTGATTCATGGGATTTCAGGTCACATGGGCTCTAGATTGTTCTGCACAGCCTCAATTTGGGGTAGTGTGTGTAGGAAGATGTAGGAGACAATCTGCTCTGAGAGCTCTCTGCGATTCAAACCTTCAAAAAGCTGTTAAAAAAGCCTTTTTGGGTCATTTTTTTTTTGCTGAAACTTTAGTTCATCGATTATAGGAAACCCTCCTGTGCTCATATCGTCTAGCGTTTATTGTTTGTGTATGGATTTTGATTGTTAATGTACAACATTCATTCTGTGTACTGAGAGACAGTGGAAGTGTGCTTTGGGGAAGGGGTGTATCTGTGGTGTAGGTAGATTAACTTGGAGAAAAAGACAGTGCTTTCTGTTTTGGTAATATTTTTCTTGTATAACTGTGTTAAGGTACTCACAGTAATATGTTCAATATTTCTTGCCATTTATTTTCTGATTGTTGTGGTGAAGCAGTGCATAATTTTAGTTTGGAAGCAGGGGTTAAGGTCTGCACCAGGGTCCTGTGCTTAGCGTTAAACCGATGTAAATAAAAGAAAATTAGTTTGCCAGCACCAGGTAAAACTAACAGAGTACTTTGTCCAAGCCTGCCAAGTAAGGTTGTGTGCATACTGCCAAGTGAGATTATGTGCTAAAGTATGCACCGAAGGGAATCCACACCATGCCACATGCACTTTCAAATCCAGCGTTCTTTATTTTTTCACACAACATATGAGGTACAAGTGCTCCCACTCTTTACAGGCTCCTTACAAACTGTAGGCTTACAGGCTGCCAACCTCCTCCATTACTCCACACACAGTGTCCTAACACGTTTCACACCACCTGGTGCTTAATCATAAGAATGACACTTACAAAAATAATTCCCATTAAATAGTATTGCATTTAAAGTGACAGTGCACCAAATTGAAAAGACTACCTAAAAACTCAATTTTAATTTAATAACTTTAAAACACATTATGAAATAGATTATCGCTCATTACTTTTACCACTATTACACCAGTGTCCACCATTGCTCTTCGCCATTGAGAGACATAGGAATCCACTGAATATTATTATTAGTCGTGGTACCTAAAAGAAAAAAAGTTAAATTATAATCTGGTACTAACTACATTCAACTACATAACAGCTAATGATACATAGGCATAAACCTGCACTTCTTATTTCTGTAAAAAAGGTTTTATATCAATCCTCTCATTAAGGCCAGGTTTTTCTGACCCTCCTAATGCAAAGATCCAGTATTGTTCTCTTTTAAGTAGTACATTGTCATGATTCCCTCCTCTGGGGCTTCTCATTGGTTTTTCTATACGTAGAAATGATCAACTATGTTCCATTACATTTTTCACTTTCAACATATGTGCTGCTAAAGCATTTTCTGGTCCCCATAATTGATAGCCCTCAAGTGTTCACCCATTCTTTCTTTTAATTTCCTTTTTGTTTTATCAATATAGAAGCTTCCACATGTACAAGATGCCATATAGATTACCCCTTCAGTTGCACAGGTTATAAATCCTCTCACTTTGGTTTCCCTATGAGTTTTAGGATTTGTAAAACTTTTTGTTTGTTTCAAGAAACTACACAATTTACAATTACCACATTTGTAACAACCATCTTGTTGTTTTGGTAACCACATTCTGCCTTGTACTTGTCCTGGTTGTACTGAATGAACTAAAGTGTCTTTTAAACTTTTTCCTTACTATGTAATATCCTGGGCTTAATTTCACTGAGGTCCCTCAGGCCTGGGTCTAAACTCACTAAATGCCATTTCTTTTTGACAATGTTACTAATTTCATTAGACCGTGCATTGTAAGTACTAACAAAATTTATTCTCTGATCTTTTATTTTTTCAGATTTTACTTTTGTTATGACCTTTGACCTTTCCATTTGGCTAACCTCTTTTCTAGCTTGCACCACTAAACTTGTCGGATATTTCCTTCCTTTAAGTCTTATCTCCGGTTCATTTGCTCTTCTTTCAAAAGTAGAATCAGAACTACAATTTCTTTTTATTCTCATAAATTGTCCCTTGGGAATACCCGCTATGGTATGGTATGGATGACTGCTATCAGCTTGTAACAGTGTATTCCTATCGGTACTCTTTCTGTACAAATCTGTCTCAATTCCCCCTTTACCATCTTTCTGAACAATTAGATCTAAAAAATGTATTTGTTTGGTACTGAAAGTTAGGAAAAACCATAAGTTGGAATCACTTATTTCAAGATATTTAATAAAATCAAAGAGTTCGTCCTCAGTTCCTGTCCAGATGATGAATATATCATCTATAAAGTGTTTTTACAGGTCTATTCTATCCCTATATGGATTTTTGTCACAACTCTGATGGACTCCTCTTCTCATTTTCCCAGGTACAGATTAGCAAAATTAGGGCCGAAAGTGGACCCCATCGCAGTTCCTTTTTTCTGTATATATTGACCATCTGAAAAGAAAAAGGTGTTACACTCTAATACAAACTTGGCAAACTGAGTCAACATTTCTGTGGGTGGTCTTGTATTTCTCTGCCATTAAGATAGTATTCCAGGGCACCCAACCCACCTTCATGCAGTATATTTGAATAGAAAGGCTTCCACATCTAAAGTGACTTACAAACTCGTTTCTTCAATGGCTACATTTTCTAATAGGTTAATCATGTCACCAGTATCTTTTATATATGAGGGTACTGCTTGAGCTAGAGGTTTTATATAGTGATCAATATACTCTGACAATGGTTCAGTTAAACTACCATTCCCTGAAACAATAGGCTGGCCTGGTGGATCTGGGAGACATTTGTGTATTTTAGGAAGGACGTAGAACCAAGCTTTCATGGGATAGTGTACAGTTAAAAATAAAAAAGTATCTTTACTGATCCAACCTTTCTCTTTTACATCTACACGGTATTTATCTATTTCGGCATTAAATAGTGTAGTGGGGTCTGTGGGCACCCTTTTATAGTAATCTTCATTGCTCAATTGTCTATTCACCTCCAAAACATATTTAATTGTGTCCATGACTACAACTGAACCCCCTTTGTCCATTTTTTTTATGTGGTTATATTACCGAAGTTTTCAATTTGCTACACATTACTTAGTGTGTGTATGAGTATGTGTGTGATGCATGTCATCAAATCAGACACCTTTTATTGTGCCACATAATAATTTCAGCATTGTGAACCTGCTATCCACTGCAGCTATGTGATTTTGTACTTTTTGTGATATCTTTACTGGTACCAGTACTAGTGATTGTTACTGCAGCAGTGCAGTACACTGCCCCCTCCTCCCACAGCCGCCCCAACCAGCAGGGTATTCTTTTCCAGATTTGAATTTCTGATGGTGAGCATTGGTTAGGTGTTATGCCTTTGCGTCTGCTTCTCTTCAGTGCACAGCGCAATCTTAATCTGTCTGTGCATTTGCATCTCTTTAGGGCCCAATCTCCATCTGTAACTTAAGTCACAGTTGTTTCTTTGGCTTCCCTTCAGAGTACTGGACAGGTGTGGTGCTTAATTCTGCATGAACATAGTACTCATTAATATGCGTTTTTAAGTCAGGACCATCATCACGAGTCACCCGTGATACAAATCACGTTCTTCATCATCATGGTCACAAATGCAGTCACAAATCATGATTCACGATCATTCACATTACGAATCACAGCATAATTTTTTTTTCTAGTTACTTGGATGTATTGCAAGTCTGTTTTGTAGTATTTCTCCAGGCTTCATAACCCCACCATTGTACTCATTGATACATGTTTTTTTTTCCAGTTGGTACTTTTTATTGAAGTTTCCAAGCAATATAAACATCATCCACAAACAACACTCCAATAGCATCAAAAGCAGAGAAGAGTACAACACAGTATTATATCCATATATTCTATTATGTACTCATGAGTAGTAAAGGCACATCAGGGTATATAATGTAACAGGGAGAGGATGGGGGGAAACCCCTTCATTCTCTGCCCAATAAAGATGCAAGCTTTCACGAACACTGGGTGACCAGATAATACTGTTAAATATAACAAATGAGCTGCAAGATATATAAAATGCACAAGTGTAGTGGCTGGCTAGACTGAGTATCTTGTCAGGAAAATACATCACTGGGAGCAATAAAAGGGAGTTCCAACAGGACTTTCCTCTGGCTTACCCTATCCCAGTCCTAGGCTTCAGGGATGCAAGAAAGGGAGCCCAAAATGCAGCTTATACTGCAAGTCTATTGGCTGCTGTTTGAGTCATATGATCCATATATGCCAATAGCGTAAGAGCATGTTGAAGTTCTAGGAGGGAAGGGATGTCGGTTGATTAGCCACTGGCTTAGAATATGGCGCTTGGCAGAGATACTAAGTAGGGCTAGCCAGTGGAGCTGATGGGTTTTGAGATGACAGCCTACAGGGGTAGGCCCAAAATTCAGACAGGGTCCAACTGGGTCATGACACCAAGAGTTTGTGTGGCCAGTTGATTCGCTGTCTGCCAGAAGGGGGCCAATAAAGAACACTGCCAGATAATATGGTGTAGATCTCCAGTTTGGGCCTGGCACCTCCAGCAGAGCTTATTGTCTAAGAGTTTGGCTTGGTACAGAATGGCAGGCATTCTGTACCAGTGATGTAGGAGTTTATTCTGAATGAGTCTGCTGCATGCATCAGGGTAGCTCAAGTGTGCCGATTTCCAGAACAGGACCCATTGAGCATTGTCTAGTCTCACCTGTAGAGCTTTCTCCCATTTCTGTTTAGAGACCATGGAGTGCAAGGGAATTCTTTCTCAGATGTCTGCATAGATTTTGCTGGCCAGTCCTCTGGCAGTCTTGAGCCAGGTAGATAGCTGATACGTGTTTTTAAGTCTGGAAGTTTAAGCTACAGCTCATTGGGGAAGTACAGCCGTAGGCATTTGTACTCCCAATACAGTTTCATACTGGTTATCTCACACCATCGACACCGAATCGTGTTCTTCATTATCACAGTCACAAATGCAGTCACAAATCATGATTCACGATCACGTTATGAATCACTAATTTTTTTAAATAGTTACTTGGATGTATTGTAAGCCTGTTTTTTAGTGTCTCTCAATGCTTCACCACCCCACCATTGTACTCATTAATGTTTGTTTTTAAGTCGGGGAGTTTGTGCCACACCTCATAGGGGCCTGGGAAGTATAGCCATAGGCATTCATGTTTCTTCATCATCACGGTCACAAATGCAGTCACAAATCACGATTTATGATCATGTCACGAATCACAATATTAATTTTTTTTTAATAGTTACTTGAATGTATTGTAAGCCTGTTTTGTAGTATCTCTCCATGCTTCACCACCCCACCATTGTACTCATTAATGTTTGTTTTTTAAGTCAGGGAGTGTCTGCAGTACATACACAGACTGGAAAGAAAACTGACTGCACACATGCAGTTTAGCACAGTATACTTGCACTGCTCAGAATACAAAGTGTCACACATACGGAAGACAACAAGAAAAGGGCATAATTACATACAAGGGTCGGGGATGGTGGAGGAATACATTTTATAACATAGCAAGGAAGGTTTGGTGAGGCACATGGTGTGAGGACAAAAACACTAATGTGGGATCCCATGGTGATCCAGCAGCAGTTCCAGCATGGACATAATTTGCAACTGATGTCCCTCTATGTGATCCAGCCACTGCTCCACAGCACTCACCCTCTCATTGTTCTCCTTGACAGCACTCCAGAGAACTGCCAAATCATCCTGTGTTACATGCAGTTCTCTGGGGTCCACACGTTCTAAAGGCTGACCTGCTGGTGGTTGTGGTGGTGGTGGTGGGGGTGGGAGTGCTGGTGGAGCAGCAGGTGTTGCTGTAGTCCTCCTCTTCTTAGTGATGCCACAATGCACAGCTGCACCCTCTGCCACAGAATGGCCAGAAGGTGCAGGCATGGTCAGTTCTGTGGCAGTCTGCCACTCCAACTGTTTGTGATTGAGCATATGGGTGTGCTGGCCCCCAGTCCCCAGGTGAGTCCCTCGGGGGCCACGGCGCACCTCCACTTCCCATAGGTGGCACTTGAGTAAACTGCTGTCCTCCCTGACACAGTCAGAAAACTGCCAAACAATTGAGGTGTGGGGAGGACCATGCACAGGCAGGGGATGGCCAGATGAACTGGCAGCCGGCTGGTCATGGTGCTGAACAGGGATGGGATCCACACCTGGGCCTGGGGGAACAGGCACATCCTCCACAGGACCTGGTGCTGGACTTGGTGGTGGTGGTTCGACTGCCTAAGAGTCAGGACAGGAGGTGGTGCTGGTCCTGCTTCTGGGGAGCACTCACAAGTTTTGAGCAGACCAACAGGAATGGGCACCCATGCCCCCACGCATGCGCATGGTATGACACTTACCACTACCATGCTCTCCTAGAGCTGCCCTGCCCCAGACATTGTCCATTGTCCATGGTCCATCTCTCCTGCTGAGCTCCCTCAGTCTGAGCAATCACTACTCACACAGCCACAAACACACACACAGTCACACAGACACAGACAAACAACTACTTATAAAGGTAAGAAAAATTAAATTTACAGAAAGAACAAATTAAGTAAAAAAGAGTACAGAAAAGACAAAGAAATGTAGCTTTTAAAAAAGCTGTTGGATCTAAATCAAAGTTTAAATTTCCTCCTCGCTCTAATCTCAAAGTATCACCAGTCACAAAACACACTACTCTCTCTCCGTCTGCACAGGAGAAAGTAAAAGTGTCTGCTTGTATGACTCATTTTCTTCCTGCCTAGTTAAATTGCATATGACTTGCAGTACTGTAAGCCATGTGATGTGTGGGGGGGCTGCCAAACCTGAATCACCAAGTGGATCACTTAGAATCATAATGAGGAACACGAAGTCCATTAAAAGCAATGACTTCACCATGCTTCACATTGCCATTCCACCTGAACGTGAAGTGGTAATGACAAGGTGGAGTGAGCACTTTGCATTGCCCACTCCATGTAGTGGAGTGGCAACGTGAAGTGCCCACTTTGCGTTCACTTCACCGGCGGAATTTAAATTCGCCGCATCTTTCCCACCCACTAGAATTGCCTTATTTCTGTCCCATGCATTCTTGAATTCCCCCACTTTTTTTGAACATTTGTATTGTAATGGGGTCTTCTTTTTTTGATTCTCTTTCTATTCTGGCATCAGACAGGGTTGCCCTCGATCCCCCTTTCTTTTTAATCTTTATATCGAACCACTGATTTGACAGTTAAAAGCTTCTCCTCAAATATATGGTATACTGGTGGGCAATCTTAGCTTATCACTCTCTGTATATGCAGATGCTATCCTCCTACATCTGTTGAACCCTACTGTTTCCCTCAACTCGGCATTGGCAATCATTAAAGAATTTGGTCTGGTTTCTAACTATAAACTAAACTGCAACAAAATGGAAATTCTTCTCCTCAACCATCACACATTTAGTCAGGATTTTATTAGATATGGGATGAGATGGGTCCCTCAATCTATTAAGCACATGGGTATATACCTTGCCACATATCCCCTCATTCTCAAAAGGTTGAGCCTGGAGGATCTGATCCAAAAGATTCAACAAGATCTATATAGATGGAAAGCCCTACCTATCTCACTATGGGGAAGAATAAACATAATCAAAATGAACATTCTCCCTAGACTGTTTTATCCCCTTGATATGCTCAACATCTGGCTGCCTCTAACATTTTTTCAATATATCCTCGCAGTCATCATTGAAATTTTATGCTCAGACAAAGCTCCTAGATGTGCTTACAACAAGCTCACTCTTCCTAACATCTTATATTATTACTGGGCTAGCCATCTCCAAAAATGTGGGAAGTGGCTATCTCTCCAACCCTATCAGTTGGATGCTGATTTTACACCTATATGACTTCAAATTGAGTCAAACCTATTTCGTTCTGCTAAGGTCTCCCCAGAAGCAGCTCTTCTGACTCCCCTGAAGTCCCTACCAGATAAAATCAAGAACTCGGTAGTGGGCATCTCTAATAAGGTTTTTTCCCAACTCTGTGCCTCCCTTCACATAAGCTCAACTAAGGACATAATAAAACTTATTCTAGGCAACCCTACCATGAAAATCGCAAACTCAATCCTTTCAGTAGACTGGCTCCTACAACTCCAAGGGCTTAGGGTTTTGGACTTCTATACCTTTGAGGGGCTCCTTTCAATGGCGGAGGTACTCGCAAAACTCCACATTCCCCCAACTCACACCTATATGATATTCAAACTGAGATATCTTTCATTACAAAAACTCAGAACTGCCCAAATTCCATCCAGACTAGACACACTACTCTCCCAAATTCAAGATCAGGCCATCCAACCACATGGAGTTTCCTTAATATACTGTATAACTGCTTAATCTTCACCTTTTATCCTTTTCCTTTGACAGGCTCTAAAAATTAGTGTTAAAAAGAGGAGATACCATATCTCCCTCATCTCTATAGCAGTTAAAAAACTTTTTCTTAAACATTAGTTGGACCAGTCATTGATCTCTTACACAGAATGGCTGCATGAAATCTCATTCTGTTTCCGAATTGAAAGATTGATAATGAGCACAAGGAACAAACTGGCTCACTTCAACCATAAATGGAGCAAATGATATGCCTTGTATTTGAATTAACATGGACAGGCTCTCTAGCTCCCTATAGCTCCTTTGTCTTACATAGAACAGTTACACCTTTAATGGTTTACTTGCTGTTAGGATGCTTGCTTTGGGGGGGTGAGGGGAGATGGGGGAGGAGCTAAGGGTGAGGGTGGTTGGGGGGAGGGAATTACATATTGTACTGTCACTTCCTATGTTACTTGGTAAATGTTTGCTTTTTGAAAAATTCAATAAAGCATTTTAAATTTTAAAATCAAGCAGACTGAGAATAGCCCCCTTTTCCCATCTGAGAATCTCCAGTGTGAATCTTCCATAGCAAGTATATATATATATATATATATATATATATATAGTCACGTGATGGTGGTCTGAAGAAGTGACAGCAAGCTCCTAATGCTCCGTTTCACTCCCACTGAATCCCACTGCTAACCTATACATTCGGCAACGTAATTCACCGAAAACACAAAGACAAGGTGTGGAACATCTCCGGATCCTGATTGGACACCAACACAATGGAGGTTTACATATGAAAGGCACCTCTGCGGCATTCTTTGCGCCTACCCCTGAGAAAGAAAAGCCTAAAATGGTCAAAACAACAGGCCACTAGCAGTAGTAAAACGCAGATGGAGCCACGGCCCTCTCAGAGGAGAGATATATAGAGTTAATGCAGCAGATGCAGGACTCAATTGATTGCATATCTGAAGAACTACACCAAATCAGAGCTTCAGTAGACAGTTTAACAATCAAGTCAGAGATTCAGAAGTCAGAGTAACATCCCTGGAAAAAAAACAGAATAAAGCTGAATTGGATGTTATGACTGTGTCAAGGAAGGTTAAAACATTAGAAGAGAATTCAAAGATTTGGAAGGGCGAGCAGGAGAAATAATCTTATAGTAATTGGGATTCCTGAGAAGGAAGAGGTAGTACCCCAATTATTTTCCTGCAGAAGTTTTGCGAGAAAGTCACGGGACCCTCCAAGAATGGCACTACCTACGTGATAGAGAGATCGCATACAGTGTTTTGCCCTCCACCACCTCCTGGCTCCCCACCTCAGCCACTCATATTTAAGCTCTTGAATTTCCTCAATAAGCAGCACAATCTTCCACAAGTTAAAGCTTTACAAGAAGTGCTATTGGAAGGTTGGAAAGTGTGCATAATGCAAGATCTCCCCCAAGCTGTCTGACTGAAGAGGAAAGAGTTACATCCACTCGTTTCAAAGCTGATTGCTGCGGGGAAGTAGTTCAGAGTAAAATACCTGGTGGTGCTCTATGTTAAAAATGGGGATAAATGGTTGACTTTTGAGTCTCAGGAACAGGCCTCTAGTGAGCTCAAGGTACTCTTTCCTGATCTATTTAAGTGAACTGGATAAAGATTCAAGCTGCTGTGAATCTGGAACAATAGCGGTAAAGGGGCTTTATTGAAATTTATCCAAAGGTTCATTGTATTGCTCTGAATTGGGCTAACTCTAGAGAACTATCTACCGACAAGCCACTTTGGATGATACAAATGCCTACAGAAGAGGCCATGAAAATGTGTGGAACAAGTAACTGAGTTGAGATTCAGTAAGAGGCGAATGGTTGTAAGCCTCCCCATGTCATGGCAGAAGTGATGTAACTATGCCATACAGTACACGTTAATATTTATAGAGTAGATGCCACTGTGTGTAATTGTATAGAGGATTACTGGAGTGGTTTTTAAATTCAAGACATTTTATATGATTATTTTGATAGAAACCAAGTGCCATAATGTGATAGTACCTTTAGTTTAGTACTGCATTACTGAAATAAAGAGGTAAATGAGTAAATTTACTTTTGTGTTTAGGATCTCGATGTAACCTACATAGCGACTTATGATTTAATTGACTTAAAGTTAATGTGGATATCATTACTGTTGGATTAATGATGATGTGGGGGGGGCGGAATGTGGGCAGTCTGATCAGACCTGCGCTAAAACATCACCTGGCGGTAAAGTTGGGTTAGTGCAGTTATTAGAACTGGGGTAGTTAATGTTAGTATAGGGGAAATTGTATAGTTTGTTGTTTTTTGGGGGTTGGGAGGAATATTGGGCAAGGTTCTGGTTCATATGTTATGACTGAGTGGTGGCTGTGAAGGGAGGATGTGTCAATTATGTGTCTTTATTAGCCTACAATAGGGATGAAAACAAACTGGGGACAATATCTGCAACAGTTGACCAATAGAGTGGAACATATAATATTCTAAGTTGGAATATACGTGGGGCCGGGACAGATGCAACGACAAGTGATATTTAAGCACCTGCTATACCTCAAAACAGGAATTGCCTATCTGCAGGAAACTCACCTCAGACAGGAAAATGTCTCTCTTCTATGTAAACAATGGATTAGCCATGTCTTTGGAGCAGGAGCCTCTACAAATAGTATGGGGGGTGGCTATCTTGATTGGCAAGAATATTCCCTTCCAACTGGAAACAGAGATATGGGATCCTAACGGATGATATATTTTACTACACGGAACATTGGTTGCTCAGCCAGTTTTACTGGGTTCAATATATGGTCCGAATACACCCTCACCCTCCTTTTTTGCCAATCTCTTGAGCCTGCTAGTCCCTCATTCACCCAAGGTTATAATTTTGGGTGGAGACTGGAATACCACTCCCCAGCTGCAGCTAGATTGATCAGATTCCAGGAGATTTGGTTTGCCTTCCGCTCAGCGAGCATTGAAGGATCTCATGTATGGGGCTGGACATATAGATATATGGAGGGTTCTGAATCCCACTGAGAGAAGTTATACTTTTCTTTCACCTCCACATTGAACCTGCTCCAGAACTGATTTTTTCTTGTTAAGCTCCTATGCTATGTCAGGGGTACTGGATGCTACTGTCCATATGCGGGTTATATCAGACCATTTCCCATTGCTATAGTATACTTGGTGGTCCCGGGGACCAGAAAAGATGCCTTATGGCAGTTAAATACCCAGCTATTCCAAACTCAGACAACTGTGAATCATGTCAAGGACTTTGTCTCCTGCTTCTTAGCAAATAATGTAGGTTCTGTTCCTAAAATTGAGATAGTTTGGGTGGCCTTAAAATGTGCCTTGAGGGGAGATTGTATATGTATTTCCACCACTAGAGCCAATCAATTTAGGGCTAAGATAGATGGTTTGTTGCAGCTAATTAAAACTGCGGAAACAAAATTAATTCATGCTCACCAGACCAGAACTGGGTAGAACTCCACAAGTTGCAAGCACAGTTCTCTAGTCTAGTGTCCCAGAAGGCAGAGCTCTCTCTCAAAAGGACTAAGATTAAATACCTTGAGTCTGGAGAAAAAGCTGGAAAATTGCTGGCAATCTGGCTCAAGCAGGCAGAGGTAACCAGGTATGTTCCTGGCCTACGCGTTGACTCTGCTAGTTCTGCCATAACAGACCCTACAGAGATTGCTGACGTTTTCATAAATTACTTTCAAAATCTATATACAGTTCATGAGGAGGACAGGCCCACAAATGCTGAAATCCAACAGCATTTAGCATTAACTGAACTTCTAATTTACCCCTTTCTGGTACTGCCTCCTTAGGGCACCGTATCCAGGCATGGGAAATAGAACAAGCTATTAGACAACTCCCTTTGTATAAATCCCCTGGACTGGATGGCTTCCCGAGTAACTTATCCAATGTCTCTAGAGCAGAGCTTTCCCTATTATTGACAGACGTATTTAATTCATGGAATGAGACTGGATTTACAGAACACAACTTTTTAGAAGCCCTAATAGTAGTTATTCCTAAACAGGGGTAAGACCTACAATACCCAGAGAGTTACCATCCCATTTCCCTCCTTAATTCCGATATTAAAATTCTAGCTAAAGAACTTGCAAATAGATTGGGGCCTATCATGGGTAAGCTGATTGGCAATGAGCAGGTAGGGTTTATGGTGGGGCGATCTTCCAGTGATCACACATGCAGATTGTTACATTTGCTTATGGTGGACAAAGAATCGGCTCTCCCCATGATATTACTATCATTAGATGCTGAAAAGGCCTTTGATCGGGTATCATGGGATTTCCTCTTTGCTGTCCTAAAGGGCTATGGATTACCAGAGGAATTTATTACATGGGTCAGAGTATTATATACCTCCCCAACAGTCCGTGTCTGGTGTAATGGTGTTCTCTCAGAATCTTTTTCACTACATCATGGTACCAGACAGGGCTGCCCTTTATCTCCATTGCTCTTTAACTTGTATTTAGAACCTCTTATTTGACGCCTGATCTCTTCTCCATGCCTTAAAGGTAGATTGAGATAGGAATGCATGGCATCTCTTATCAGCTTAGGCAGATGAGTTGTTGTTGCATCTGGAAGATCCCAGGATGGGTATCCCAGTTCTACTGGAAGAAATCAATCTATTTTCTAGGTTTCTTTTACAAATTAAATCTTTCAAAACCAAAGCTTTCCCAATTAATGGCAGAACTACACAGGAAGACATAGCAGGCTTTGGCCTGGTGTGGGAGCCAAGGTCCTTGACATATCTAGGTATTAAAATAACCAGAGAAGTATCTACAATGATAAGGAAAATTGTACACCTGATGAATAAGTTAAAAATTGAACTTCACAGATGGGGAGCCAAGTATTTATTACTGTGCCTGAGTGGGCAAGGGACTGCAATGCTGTTAGCTGGCTCTACATCTTGTTGATTACCCATCCATGTTCTTGCAGACATTGTGCTGCCATGTTGGTACTGAATTGATCTTTTTCCATTGTTCTTGCACATAACAACCAGTTGTCCAGGTAAGGGATGATGTGCACACCTTCTTTCCATAGGTGTGCAGTCAAAATGACTAGTGTCTTGGAGAATACTCCTGGAGCTGAAGCCAGACTGAATGACAGGTGGGTATACTAATAGTGTTCCCCCTGTAAGTTGAATCACAGATACTTGTAGTGTGATTTCCAAATTGGTATGCGTCCTTCAAATCTATTGATGTCAGACAGTCTCCTGGATGGATGGTTAGTAATGTTGACTATAACATCTCCATCTTGAACTTCTTGCTCAAATTTGTTTAGGTATTTTAGATCCATAACTGGACACACTCCCCCCATTTTCTTTGGGACATCAAAGAATAAAGAGTAAACCCCTCTGCTATACTCTTCTGCCCAGATGGGCAAAGTAGCCCCATTTTGTAGCAGGTCCAGTATCACTAATTGTATTCCTTGTGCTTTCCCTGGGCACTTAGGCACTGGGGAAATCAGCGGTCTGTGCTAAATTGGTTTGTTATTGAATCTGATGGCATATCCCCTAGTTACCACTTCCCTCACTCACATGTCTGTTGTTTGGCCTAATCATTTTGCAAACTCTTGCAGTCTCCATGGTATTAGTGGGTTTGCTTGGACCCATGTGTCTTCATTGCTTTTTCACTTTGTTTTTGAAATTTGGCTTGTGCTCGCCATTGCCATACTGCCTGCTAGTTTTGTTCTTTGTTTTATTGCCATAAGACTTGTGCTGGAATTTGGGTCTTTGGCTCCATTGTCTAGATCCCTGGGAGATGTAGGTCTGGTTTCTGGGTTTAAATGTTTTACCTTTAGGATGAAAGGACCTGTTCAAGGGTAGGTAGACATCTTTGTCCCCTTCCACTTCTTTGCCCCCTCTGTTTTTGAGGTGTGGGGTTAAGCCCTTGCCAAATATGGTGCTTTCTTTGAATGGTAACTTCATCAAGTGCTTTTGGATTCATTGTCCACCTACCACAACTTGAGCCATAATGGCCTCCTAGCTCTGTTTGCTAGGACAGTTATTCTGGGTCCAAATGTTAGGATGTCTGAGGATGCATCCATTTTATATTTTGTGGCCTGAATTGCACATTTAGCTGCATCCCTCTATGGAGAGTCCTCTGGGACATTCTTGGTCAGGATAGCCACCCATCTATGAAAGTCTCTGCTTGTGAACCAGACCATCATATCAGCTGAATGTAGCATGACCAAGACCTCATGAATTTTCCTGAGGTGTTCCTCAATTATCTTGTCGATGGGATCTTTAAGTGCAGCTGTGCTCTCGATGGGGATGGTGGTACACTTGGAGAGTTCAGATACCATTTTAGGTGCTTTTCCCCAGTGTTTGCTCAGTGTCTGGGATAGGGGGTACCAGTTACCCACCATGCTCCTTTCAGGCATTCTGGTGGGTTCGAGCATATTGTATTCTTTAATGAGGAAAGATTCAATGGTTTTTCACAATGGGAAGTGGGTTTTCTCTTCTGACTTACCATTGATAGAAGGGGGTCCTCTGATGTGGATGGCTATTCAGGTTGTTCTGGTATTCTGCGGGCTGCTCTAACCATTATTATGAGCTAGTCAATGTTACTGCTGTGGCACATCTGTTTGATTTGTCTATGATGACCTCATCTGAGTCTGCTGTGGTCTCAGATGACATACTGTCCATTTCCGGTCTGGGCCATTTCTGCATGGTGTCTTCTCTTGTCTGCTCAGTTTATTAGGAAGTGGTATGGGATTGCTGTTGTAAATAATTCAAGCTGGAACAATAGCTGCACCTGGCTGGTATCTAGTGCTATTGGGGTGGTTGGTGTAGGGTCTCTGAGTCTGACCTCCCTCATCCATCTCCCCAGAGCACCCATTGGCAATTAAAGCATGCACAATGCACAGGCCGTGTCCCCTTTGTCAGCTTCTGGGAAGAGCAGTCTGCATTCCCTGCATTTCTTCATGATGTCTGATTTATCCCTAGAATCCGTTAGTTTGGGACAAAAGAACTGCATCAGATATGGATTCTGCTTGACAAACACCATAAAGAACAATCAGATTGCTCAGCTTAGGTAGAGAATGTGATTCCTCATCCATTGATTAAAAAAACTCTACCACCACTTTAAATGTGCATTGCCCCTTTAAGAAGTACATTTGTCCTTATGGTGTGGTTGCTGCAGTCCCGGACAAGACGGCCATCATAAACCTGGAGCTGGTGAGATTTGAGAACTTTCTATTCCCTTAGTAGGTCCCAGCTAAGATGGCCGCTGCGATATTGTGAGAGGTCCCTCGAGCTTTGCAAGTGCTGTATGCCTTACAATGTGGTTCCCGAGTCCGTGGACGCAGTATTATGGGACAAGCTGAGAAAAGCAAGGGAACAGTATAGCTTCAGTAGTCTCATTGGGTGGATAACTGTTATTTTATTGCCCATTGAGACAAAGGACTGTAACACTGATGAAATGGAGTGGCCCATGTGTGGAGGTCTCAAGTTCTTGTTGAGAACAATTTGACTGCATTCCGGAGGATACAGATGGCAGGGAACAACTCTGGCAGGTATTGCTGTTTCAGTAATATCACTTCCCTTTGTTACTTGATAGCCTTGCATGGGACTGAGGATGCTATGGGAGTTCTTCAGTCATGCAAGTGAGCAGGGGTTAGAGCAAACAGTGTGGTGGGATATGCTTGGGCTGGCTGCAGAGGCTCTCCAGTGGGGACTTTTATCATCAGTATGCCTATACAACTTTTTTCTTGTGGCTACAGTTTAGAGGCGCTTCGGGAGGGACCTCATAAACAGTGGAAAGGGTTCTTCAGAGGAGCACTGTAGATAAGCTCAGATGAGGATTTTTACTCTGTAGTTACCATAGTTGCACAGTTATGGTGGTGGTGTGGGTAGGACATGCTATCTGAGGAACCTTTCCACAGGTGTGTGCTGTACCTAGGGAAAAATATAAATGTTTTCCTATGCACTAAGCCTTACAAAGCTAGTAAATAGATGCAGATAGTCTGCATTCCTTCAAAGCTAAACATTTAAACAGGAATTAAATCCTATTGGCTGACAGCTTGTAAAGTCAAGATTAGTTTAAAATGGTATATCTATAATTGAGTTGATAGTTGTTGGGAGCAGATCTGGATTGCAACCAACCTCTTTTGATACAAAGTAAACTGGAGATTATCAGATGGAAAAGGGTTGTTCTCAGCCAGCTTGATGTTGATTGGATCATGCATCAACCTATAGGGTAGATAAGGAATGCCCCAATGGTTCTGACTGCAGTACTATAAGCGTGCAAAATATAAAAGTTTGGGCTGACTGACACTGGCCATTAGTCAGATACTACAACAGTGGAGTGAGTAAGTCCTTTAAGTAGAGTGTTTATTTACACGCAATCTTTAAAGGTTGGATTCATTGCCTAGCTTGCCTAATCCTTACAACCCCATTTCTTTTTGTAGTTCCCAATTTCCTGTATTAGTATCAATTACAACCATCATCATCATCATTTTATTTAGAATTAACGCTGTTCAAGAGGTATACAATTGAACTTACACCAAACAAACAACCATCAAAAAAATACTATAAAATACCTCGGATAACATAATTCAATACTATTGCTTGACTGATTCTAACTCCTATTCAGACCAATAGCAGTATTTGTCTTCAGACCAGAACATGTAAAGGTCCCCAGGCTTTGTCTAAGAAACAATAGGATTTTTAGCTCAGGGACAATCCATTTGCTAACATGCCCTTTGACTCAAGTTTCATAAGACAGCATGATTATTGACAATTGAGGAAGATTGTGAACAAGGAGTCAGGCCTTGTCTGGAGTAGGAAACCTTTCTATTTGATACCAATTGACTTGTGCTAGGAAGCCTGAAAGACACACATCAGATGGAGTAATCTTGTGCTGGGAAGATTTGAGGCTGCACATCTGGGGCATTATTTTTCCAAACATAGAAAATGGGGAGTAGTAGCTGATAGAGTCAGAGAAGACACCAACAACCTTGATTCTGTGTGGTACAGAACAACAACAATCAAGTAAAGAATGGTTGCCAGTTTCATGGTTAAGTCTTGTACATTCACTGATAATTTAAGTGAGGCCAGCACATCAAGGAACTCCAGCCTGAAGATTAAGTTTAGTATCTTGTGCCAAGTTTAGATTAGAGTCTCAAGCAAGGTTCAACTCCCATTAAGGTTGTTCTACTAAGTACCGTTGTTAATTATCAAAGCCCCAGGGGGCTACCTAAGGACAGTTATTAGGGCACCCCAGGATGAGAAGCTTAGTGTTGCTAGCAAGATTGTTGTAGTCTCACCACCAACGACATGATTAACTCCATTCACTCCCCAGGAGCTCTTTGAGGGTTCCACCACTTGTTCCTGTATACAGTTAACACTGCATCCTTGGCCTTTCTAAACAAATTAAGCCATAATGAGCATACCACAAACAAATACAAATAACTCATAAACTGTAAGAAAGTACAAGTGATGGCAAAGTTGTTCAGCACAAATTACTTCCAATTATGCTATGTAATTAATTATAAGCAATTTCTTTTTTTTCTATACTAGTCGAAATAGCAAAAACAGTGTTTTTTGCAATAGAAAAAGCAATGTAAACCATTTTTCTGGTAGGAATACATAAAATAACACCAAATAAAACATCCATACATTAATGTTGGTACAAAAGGGATTTTGTACTAAAAATCAATTTTCTAATATAAAGCGTGTATTTTTTTCCATTTTATTAAAGGTGCTTGAGTGGCGGAAAGACAAATATAACAGACATGTACACAATACCATAAACAAATGCGAATAACTCCTGAAGTATGCCTGATACACACAAAGTATCAGCTGCAAAGTTATTCAACACAAATAGCCTTTCTAACTGTGCTATGCAGTCAATTCTAATCAATTTGCATCATAAGTAATACAGAGAAATAGTGTTGAGCCTGAAGTGTCAGGACAAGCAGGAAGTCTTTGGCTGCAGACTGAAGTCTGTGGAGACAAAGTGATTTGGCTGCCAACTACATTGGAAGGGTTGCATTTAGGAGCCATTAACATAGATTATCACCCTCCTGCTTTTTTTAAAGACCTGTCTCTCCTGAATGTGATATAGTTTGTTAGCTCAATTTCATGATCCATAACGCAGGCTTAAGCCAGATCTCAGACAGTGCGGGATGTCTGGTTTATAGACTGCCACTCATCTTTTCAGTTCATGCCATCTTGGATCTGACCGTAATATTTAGAAAGACCAACTCAGGCCTCAGTATTAGCCATGTTGGGTCAGTGGTGGGGCAGATACTGTCTTTTTAATTTATTCTTTATGTGCCTTGCCTACCTTGAGCATCTGCCTGGTCACTTGAACCCACATGGCTGCTGGCTCCCCCATTAGCTGCCTCAGGACCCTGGATGGCCCCAGGATAGTGTCATGGTACCCCGACACAGGGTACTACCAATGATGGCATAGGGGTTGAAGTCGGCCTGGGGAACTGTAGCAGCAGGAGGGTGGGCTTCATAGAAATGATGGCAGACAAGTTTTCTTCCCTGTTTTTGCAGGGGTGGGAATGTGCAATGACACTGGCGTCCATCCTGCCCCCTCAAGTCCTTGCTGGTGCTGACTGCTTGTGGAACCCCTGGCCTCTGCCAGAGGTCCCCCATGTACCAGTGATACCCACACCCTCCCCCCAGAAAAGGAGAGCAGTCCATAGGTGCTTGATCCATCTCCTCCCAGCCGGCCCTTCGATGACCCAAGTCCATTCCTGAACCTGGGTCACTGTGGTTGCGAGCAGAAATCCAACCACTGCACCGATGGGCTGGCTCCAGGATTAGGGTGCACATTTCTTGATAGGAGGAGGAGGAGGAGTGCATGCCGGACCAGTGCAGTCCTGAGTATTTTGAGTTTTGTGTGTAAGGTTTGGGATGAAGGGAAGTATTTTGTGGGCATTACTGGGGTGGGAAGGGTGTGTATGAGGTGCGCTTAGAGTTCAGATGATGTGGGATGATAGGGGCCGAGATGGTAGTGATTGACCTGGGTAAGGGGGGTCCAGTGGAGGGCAGGGTAGTGGTACTGTGCAGGTAATGGGTGTAGGGGATGGAGAAGGCTCAAGAGGAAGGTGTGGGTGAACATGGTGGGAAGTGAGAGGAGAGGGTGGTAAGCCAAAAAGCATTAGAGTAACCCAGGGATGGGTCATTATATGAGAGAGGGAACATGGTGATGGCAAAACAACTTAGGTGACCATTCCTTAGGGAAGGTGCAGGAAGGGAGTGATGCTGAAGGTAGGAGGGAAGTGAGTATTGCTAGAAACAGAAAAAGAGATTGTATGATGCTGCTGTGTTAGTGACTGACTATTCGCTGGGGCTAGCAACCACTAGTGATGAAAGGTATAAGCTGCTAGTGGAGAATTGGGCTGATTGGTTTTACATGTCACTTGAGCCTTCTTAATAATGGCTTGTTCACAAAGGGTGGTGGTGGAGGTGGTAGGGTAGCTGACGAGTGACATCGATGGGGCCAATAGTCCTTTGTTAAGCTACTGAACAAGTGGGGCTCTATGATGCTGAGTAGGCAACAACTATCGACCAGCATCTCAGTCCGTAAGCTCTTGTCAACTACTGAGTTGCAGTTGGCGGGGAGCGGAACCATACAGGAGGACTATTTTTTTCTTCTGGGGCCTTCATCCCTGAATTCCCCACCTGGGGGCTGCCCTACTTCACCATGTCAAGATTCTAACTCAGGTCACAGTTAATTCAGGAGGAGGTGCAGGTCAGGGAGAGAGTTGTTGAGTCCCGAGCTCATCCCTATAGTGACTTGGTGCTGTTGTCGGCAGTGACGTATGTTACTGTGGGGGTGTCACTGCAGGATGTGCATACCACAAGGGCACACTATTCCAAGCATCTCTGTGCTTCTGTAAATCTACATTCCTGCTGTGGAAGCAAACTCTGGCCTGGGTGAGGAAGCTGCAGGGCCCTCATGACCTCCTCTTGTTTTCAGGGTACTGGCAGAGTGAGCTCTGTCCCGGGAGGGGCAGCATCAGGAGACTTCAGGCTCCCTCTTGTTTAGGGGGCTGCTGCTGTGGAGATTGAGCTCTGTGTCCTGTGGAGGCAGCTAGGAAACCCTCATGTCCTCCTCTGTTTCAGGGAGCTGCTGGAAAGAAAAGATGCTGTCCTGGGGAGAGCAACTGCAGGAAGCCCTCATGACCTCCTCTTGTTTTTGGAAGCTGCTGTGAAACAAGCTCTGTCCTGGAGGGAAGCGCTAGGAGCCCTCATGACCTCCTCTTGTTTTGAGGAGCTGCTGCTGTGGAAGTAGAGCTCTGTCCTGGAAAAGGTCAGCTTCAGGAAGCCCTCACACCTCCTCTTATTTCAGGGAGCTGCTGCTGTGGAGAAGTGAGCTCCATCCTGGAAAAGGGCAGCTTCGGGCAGCCTCTCAGATCTCCTCTCTTGTTTTGGGGAGCTGCTGCTGGAAGTGAGCTCTGTCCTGGGAGGAGGGCAGCTTCAGGAGCCCTCACAACCTCTTCTTATTTAGGGGAGCTGCTGCTGTGGTGAGCTCTGTCCTGGGGAGGCAGCTTCAGGATCCTCACGACCTCTTCTTGTTAGGGAGCTGCTGCTGTGGAAGTGAGCTCTGTCCTGGAGAGGGAGCTTCAGTGAGCCTTGCAACCTCTTCTTGTTTAGGGGAGCTGCTGCTGTGGAAGTGAGCTCTGTCCTGAGGAGGAAGCTTCAGTGAGCCCTTGCAACCTCCTCTTGTTTTGGGGAGCTGCTGCTGTGGAAGCAAGCTCTGTCTTGAGGGAGGGAGCTTCAGTGAGCCCTCATGACCTCCTCTTGTTTCCAGGAGCTGCTGTGGAGGAGGGGCCTTGGTGGAATGAAGGTCTTGATAAAATTGTATCATGGTTGCATTGACCTCCAGGGGTTTTGTAATTATCCGTTCAGTATTGTAACGGAGCGAGTGAATCTGGGGTTAGCTTTTGTTTCTAAAGTGGAATGCTAACAACCCCACCAATGAAAATGGTCTTAGTTCTATGGCTTGGGGCAGATTGAAATTCCAATGGAACTGAATTCACAGAATTTTGGAAACTTCTACAGAATTCTACTGCTAGAGAATTGTAACATTCTACATGAGATATGAGAATAATGGATGAACAACTGAGTGATATGGATTTTTTTACACTACCGAGGTGTGTGATGACCCATAAACCATCAGGTTTATGGGTCATACCTGAATAATAATAAAAAGGAATTGTCTACTCACACATACACACACACACACACACACACACACTAGGGGTTGGCGAAAGTTCAGTTTTGTGGAAATTCTGTGAAATTTTGTTGAAATTTATGAATTTTTGCCCTTGTCAAAACTGGGAGTTTCCTTGGATTTTATCGAGTTCCACTGACTTTTTTTGTGAACTGTGAAAAAATATATATAAACTGTGGAATTTATTCTATTAACAGTTTAATGAACTGTCAATAAATGAGCACCTGCTTGTACAACCATGCAGTCATTAGGAGGGCTGTGCTGACAGCCAGCTCAGGGGCAAGGTGGAGGGGACTGGTGTAGTGGCGGATGAACTCTCAGGGTGGGGTGGTGGGGGTTCCACTAGACACCAGGGAATTGGGATTATTTTTTTATAAGGGATCAGAGATGGGGCGGTCCACTAGACACCAGGGAATTCTGGGAATGGGGGGATGAGTCAGTGGACTGCCAGTTGTTTTTTTGTGGATTAAGGAAACCAGGATAGGGAGGTGGGTCTGCAAGACATCAGGGAAATAAAATGTTTTGGGGGGCCATTATTGATGCGTGTTGGGCCACTAGAAACCAGGAGGGTCCAAAGAAGAGATAGAAACATAAAAACATAGACTTTGATGGCAAATAAGGACTGCTTGGCCCACCTAGTCTGCCCATTTCCCTATCTACTGGATAAGCTGCAGATCCTAATTAACCAACAGCCTAGTTCTTCCTACTCCCCACAAGAATTGCCTTATGTCTTTGCCATACATTCTTGAATTCCCCCACTGTTTTTGACCCCACAACCTCCTCAGGAAGGCTGTTCCATGTGTCCACCACCTTCTCTGTGTAAAAATACTTTCTCACACTACTTCTGAGCCATCTCCCTCGTCTTCAAATTGTGTCCCTTGTTCTTGCACATCTCTTTTCGGAAAGATGCTACCCTCTTGGACTTTGTAGATTCCCTTGAGGTAATTAAATGTTTCTATCATATCCCCCCTCTCCCTCCTTCCCTCATGGTTATGCATATTAAGCTCTTTTAGTCTCTTCTCATATGGCTTCTGTTGCAGTCCCTGCACCATTTTAGTTGGCCTCCTCTGGACTGTCTCCATCCTGTCTATGTCCTTGCAGAGATGGGGTCTCCAGAACTGGATGCAGTACTTCAGATGGGGTCTCACCAACTTTCTGTACAAAGGAATAACAACTTCTTGTTTTCTGCTGCTGATGCCTCTCCTATACGTCCCAGTACCCCCCAGCCATCCCTACTACCTTCTCACATTGTTTGCTAATATTTAGGTCATCTGATATGATTACCCCCAGGTCCCTTTCCATTTTTGTTGTTGTTACTACCTCCCCCTCCCCCATTGTGTACTCTTCCCCTGGGTTTTTGTTTCTCAGGTGCATTACTTTGCACTTCTTTTCATTGAATCCAAGCTGCCATGCTGCTGACCTTTCCTCCAACCTTGCCAAGTCCCTTCTCATCCTTTCCACCCCACCTTGTGTATCAACCCTGTTGCAGATCTTTGTGTCATCTGCAAAGAGGCATACTTTTCCTTCCAGTCCCTCTGCAATGTCACCTATAAAGACATTAAAAGGGACCGGACCCAGTACTGAACCCTGCCATACCTCACTAGTAACCCCCATTTTTTCAGAGTGGATTCTGTTTACTATTACCTTCTGTGTCCTGTTGTTCAGAAAGTGTTTTACCCAGGCTACAACCCTGGGACCCACTCCCAGGCAGGCTAATTTGTTTATTAAAGCTTCTGTGTGGGACTGTGTCAAATGCAGTGCTAAAGTCTAGGTAGGCCATGTCCACAGCCCCTCCCTGGTCTACTACTTTGGTCACCCAGTCAGAGAAATTGATTAGATTTGTCTGACATGACCTTCCTCTGTGAATCCATGCTGCCTTGGGTCCTGTGCCCCACTGGTCTCTAGGTACTCAACAATTATTTCCTTTAGAAGTGATTCCATCATTTTCCTTACAACCGAAGTCAAACTGACAGGTTGATACTTCCTGTCTCTGTCTTGCTCCCTCTTTTGTGAAGGGGAATCACATCTGCCCACCTCCAGTCCTCAGGTACCACACCATCCTCCCATGATTTGTTAAAAAGGCTAGTCAGTGGTGTCACTAGTTTCCCCTTAATTCTTTTAGAATTCTTGGGTGAATCCTGTAAGGTCCCATTGCTTTGTCCACCTTCAATTTTAGGAGTTCTTTCAGAACCCTTTCTTCTGTGAAAGGACTGGGATCGACTCCCCTATCCAGAGTGCTTCTATTGATTGGATTAGGTACCTCCTCCTCCTCTTCCTCTTCTTTTGTGAATATTGAGCAGAAGTATTAGTTCAGTATCCCTGCTTTTTCACGGTCCCTTTCTGCCCACCCACTGTGCCCTCTATTCAGCCTCACTATCCATCCCTTTGTCTTTCTATGCTCTAAAAGGTATACCTATAAAAGGTTTTATCCCCTTCTTAACTGAGTTGGCTATATTTTCCATGGTTTGGGCCTTTGTTATTCTGACTGCCTTCCCCTCTTCCTTCTGCTTTAACTGGTTGTTATCTGTCCTGCTCCTTCTGTGTTTCCTTATACTTCTTAAATACTGCCTTTTTCTCCCTAACCTTCCCCACCACCTCTTTTGAGAGTCATAGTGTTTTTTTCTTTCATTTTGATTTGTTTATTTGCTTCACACAAAGGCTTGTTGCCTCTGTGATGGCAGTTTGTTGTTTCCCATTGCTGATCCACCCCTCCGTCTTGTCTGTTTGCTAGTGCTTTTCTGAATCACTCTCCCATTTTGACAAAGTCAACCTTCCTGAAGTCCAGTATCCTGACTTTTGTATGGCTTGACTCTGCAGCTGAGTTTATGTTGAACTACACTGTTTGGTGGTTACTTGTTCCCAGATGGCTACCAACTTCTAGATCTGAGATCCTCTATCCATCCCCATTTGAGAATACCGGATCTAAGATTGCTTCCTCCTGAGTGGGTTCCAACACTAACTGTCTGAGGCATGCCTCCTGTTGGGCATTGAGAATGGCCCTGCTCTTGAATGTAGCTGCAGCAAAGGTGCTCCAATTAACATCTGACATATTCATGTCCCTCATCAACAATATATCCACTTTCTTTGCCATCCTAAGGATGCTTTCTATCATTTCCTTGTCCATTTCCTCCCCCTGAGATGGGGGTCTGTATACAACCCCTGTGTGGATTGTGGTACCATTTCCAGTCCCCAGTGCCTCCTCTCCTCCATTTATCCTTTTGTTCCATTGCTGTGATCTCCTCCCTTACATAGAGAGCTACTCCTTCTCTTCTACCCTCTCTGTCTCTCCTGTAGATTATGTACCCTGGTATGTTGACATCCCAGTCATGGTTCTCTGTGTACCATGTTTCTGTGACTGCCACAATATCCAGGCATCCCTCTTTCATCAAGGCCACCAGTTCAGGGAGCTTGTTACCTCAACTGCATGCATTAGTACTCATTACCCTCCATTTTTGGATGGCCTTACCCCTTTTTGCCCCATCCCTGTCCTCATTGCCTTTGCCTTTTTCTCCATTTACACCTGCCCTTCTCTCTATCGACGTCTGTACCTTGGTGTTTACCTCTCTAACTACACTGTTTTTTGGGGGGCTAGGATTTCCCTGTTCCTTTTCAGTGCCTCCTTCCTTGACTATTTTAAATGCTTGCCAATGAAGCATTTAAACCTATCACATAGGATCCTGGTTCCCCTCCTGGACAGATGCAGACCATCATGCTAGAATAGACCTGCATCCCTCCAGGTGGACCCCCAGTCCCCAGTGTAGCCAAAACCCTGATCTCCGCACCAGTTTTTCAACCATTGTTTGAATCCCATGGTGCAGAAAACCCTAGCCTCACCCATGCCATAGACTGGTAGCATCTCTTAGAAAGTTACTGTGTGTGCTACTTATCTAATATCCCTCCCCCAACTCCACAAACACTTCCTCCACTGTTTTGATCCCTTTCCCAGCCAGGTCATTTGTTCTAAGTGGCCAATAACATCCAGGTCCCTCTCCTGTGCAGCTGCTCCTGCAATCCTAAGGATTCACTCCCTGTCCCTCCACACCATGGCACCAGGTAGGCACCTTTCCTCCCTTTCCCCTCCCTCCCCCTGTTCTACCCGCCTAACAATGGAGTCCCCCACCAGGAGTTGTTTCCTTTCCCTGTGGGGTCCCATGCCTCCCTCCTGTGGGTCTCCTTTGTGGAGGTTCTCAGCATCTACCTTGGACTTCACTGCGGGTGCCTCTGTAGAGGAACCATACTCTGCCAGAACAGCATATAAATTGTGGAGAGGTACAACTGGAGGGATGCACCTCTGTTCCACCACCCTCACCCTCCCTGAGCCCACTGTGGTACAACTGCTTCTCTTTATTGGCAGTCTCTGAGGTAGCAGCAGTGGCCCTGGTGGTCCCTGGGTGGGAGAAGAGGTCCCCGAGTCCTGGCCAACTCAGCCTGGAGATGAGCACCCTCCTTCCTCAACCCAGAGAGGTACCTGCAGATGGGACAACACTGCATTCTCCAGAACGTCTCCAGAAAGACTGCTGCTCCACAGTCACTGCACTGCACCACTCCCATCATGTCTTATTTGTGGATCCTTAACTGTTGTTTTGTATACTGTACTTACTCTTTCCTTTGTCTGTTTATTATTTGTTTTTTCATACATATATACATATAATTTTTTTTCTCCCTGCTTTCCTACTGCCACCATGCCCTTAAAGCTCCTTATCATCCTGTTCTGGGACAGGAAGTTCCTATATTCCTCAGTAGTCTCCTTCTTATTTGCTCAGAGTCAGACCTCCAGCAGCTAAGGGGGGGTTGGAGAGCTATTTTTTTCCTTCTAGGATGATGATTCTTTTGTGCCTCTGTTATCACTCCCTTCCTGCTCCCAAACAGGGCGTTCCTGTTGTCAGTCAAATCAAATTGGAGGTATTTATTTATTTACTGGGAACCCTGATCAGTGGGAGGTGGATTAATGAATTAAACTGCTGTTAAAAAAGCCTCAGAACTGACCACTGGCATTGATCCTTTCTGCAGATTTGTATATTTATTCTGCAGTTTTAAAGTAGAATTTCCGTGAAAGTTCCGAAAATGATTTCCAAACTTTTGCTGAAGCAAAATTTGCACTTTAGAAGAAATTCTGCCAGTGGAAATTTTTTTCACACACCCCTAACACACACACACTCCATTCCAATTGGCATTTATGAAAGGGACTGACTTTACTGAGAAAATAAGTGACAAAGTTTGAAATGCTATGCCTTCTTAAAATTGTGTTAAACCTCAATTAATCTGCTGTATAAAAAGTCAGGCACAGTCCCTTGGGTGATCACGCTGGGTCAGACTCATATTTTCTTGAATCTGGTGCACAGCAGGATCAGCCAAATACATTTTATTAATTTAAAAGCCTGGATCAACTGGGCAAATTCTAAAAAGAATAAATAATCATTTGGAGAGACTTATAGTAACAGAAACTCTCTGTTGCTGTAGCAGTTTATAGCTGAGAGGAACTGGATCTACCATATTTGCAGAATTGCTTAGCCCACCTACTCACAGAATAAAGGCGGATGAGGTAGTGCGATGATTTTCATTGATGGGAGAGTTAAAGCAAATGCCTAATAATCAGGTGAACAAGTTAATATGGTGCTTGAAAAACAGACCCAGACCATGTATTAAAAGGGGCCACCAGTAATTATATGGTATTTGTGGTTAATAAACTGCATTTCAAATAAATCGCAGATTCCATCTCAGCAATCAGTGAAAAATTATTCTGCAGTTTTTGAAGAAATGGTTTTCTGAATTCTGTGGAATTTAACAAGACTTTCCTAAAAGCATTTTGGAAGTAGAATTGCCCTTCTGCTGAAATTCCAGTGATGGAATTCCATATTTGACACAACCCTACTTAACATGAAGAATTAGAGGATCCGTTTTTGTTGTTGGGCCATATTTCAAAATTTCTTTTTTTTTGTCTTTTTGTGCTACACATGAATATTTGTCAGAATAGTGTGAGGTATTTGGACAATATTGGAATTTCTGACACAGATGATCCCCACTGGACAGAAGAATAGAATTTTTTGACATCAAAACAAATAAGCATGAGGAGTGAAAGTAAAATATGCCAAATGTGATTAGCATCTCCAGGAAGATCTGATTGTCAACATATTTTGTTTTCCCAGGTCTTAAAGAAATGCACATTCTACATGGAAAAACAATCAACATCTGAATAGGATTATTTGGGTCACATTCTACCACAGACCACTCCACTCCTCAAACTTTGAAACACTGTCATTTGATTAATATATATTTTTCTCAAAGCTTAAGGATAACTAAAATATTGGACTCATTTATACAAACAATTCTGCAGCAGGCATTGCTTGGTCTACATCCTTCACAGCTTCACAAACTTACCTGGAGTCTGAAGTCTGGAGCGTCTCTATTCTTTATCATATCTTCTCCTTCGGCAGCAGGTTAATGGGACATTTGAGGTAAAGAAGCAACATACTGTGCCAGGATAGACTTCAAATGCAGAAAGGGGATCCATACATTGTATCATGTAAGGAACAAACTGGACACTTTGTACTGGGTTATTTCAAGGGATGCCCTTTCATAGTGATTGGCTGGTTCCTAAACTTTTCTTGTTTTCTCATTGCCCACCTATGTCTGACATTGTGTAATCAACTGATGTAGCGACATAGCTAGAGGACTGTGGGATACAGGATCTGCACTAGCATAGAATCACAGCAGGAAGATCTGATAGAGTTCTTTGACTGAGTGACCAGGCAAGTTGATCAGGAAGGGGCAGTGAATGTAGCTTACCATAATTCTGCAAGGTCTTCAACACTGGCCCCACATAGGAGGCTCGTAAACAAGTTGGGTAGCCTGGGAGTGGGGATCAGGTTGGTAAAATGGGTCAGAAATTGGTTGAGTGGAAGGACAGAGATGGGTGGTATTGAATGGAGTCTAAAGAGATGGGGGGTGACCAGTGGGGTGCCACAGGGATCATAATGGGACCAGTCTTCTTGAATGCCTTCAAAAGTGACATAGCAGAGGGGCTAGAAGGAAAGGTATGGTATGCCTCTTTGCAGATTACACTAATATCTGGGGCCGGCCGGCCGGCGCAGTGGTGAGATTTCCACTTGCGACGCTGGCGACCCGGGTTCGGGAAAGAATCCGGGTCGTCGGAGGGCCGGCGGGTGGAGTAGGATCGGCGTCCGCTGGGCAGCTCCTCTCTGGGGAGGGTGGTATTCGCAAGCGTTAGGAACCCTGGCGGAGGCCGGGAGTTCCCACGCAGCTGATGCTTGACAACCCATTGAGGCGCGGGCGGATGTTGACATCATGGCACGACCCCCTCCCTAGAAAGCGGAAAATGGAGGAGCTGCCTGCTGCCGCAAATGGCTCATAGCGGCTTCAATGTGCTCCCAGCCAAGCCCCACCCAATCCCAGTGCCCGGCGGTGATGCCGGAGTGCCGTGGCCCCTACAGTGGGGGCAAGCCACGGGGTATTGACGGCTGTGGCTGATTTGGGGTGCAGAAGCCGGCGACCCGTGACCAGGCTGATAATTGGGCACCAGGTAGCTCGGGAGTAAAGAGCAAAATAAAAAAAAAAAAAAAGATTACACTAATATCTGCAACAGGCTGGACACTCGGGGGGGGGGTGAGGAAAATGAAAAGGACCTAAGAAATTTGGAGGAGGGGTCAAGATAGTGGTAAGTGAGATTCAGTGCAAGAAATGCAAGATCATGCATTTGGGGCACATCAATCCAGGGGTGGAATACAAGATGGGAGCAGAGGTTCTGATGGCTACTAAACAGTGAAGGGATCTGAGGATGATTATATCCAATGACCTAAAGGTGACCAGACAATGTGAGAAGGCTGAAGGGAAAGTCAGTGGGATGCTGGGGTGCATAGAGGAGGATTCAATAGCAGAAAAAGAGGTGGTGATGTCACTGTACAGATCACTGGTGAGACCTCATCTGGAGTACTGTGTTCAGTTCTGAAGGCTGCATCTTAGGAAAAACATAGGCAGAATGGAAGCAGTGCAGAAGGGCAACTAAAATGGTGAAGTGGTTGCGTCAGAAGCCATGTGAAGAGAGACTGAAAGACATAATATGTATTCACAGGAGGAGAGAAGAAAGGAGATATATGATAGACTTTCAAGCACCTCAAGGGTATCAATAAGATACAAGAGGGATGCATCCTTCAGAGGAGAAGAAGAGTTTCAAGAACAAGGGGACATGATATGAGTCTAGAGGGGGGTAAACTCTGGGGTAATGTGAGGAAGAATTTCTTCACAGAAATGGTGGAGGATACATGGAACAGCCTCCCGGCAGAGCCAGTGGGGGCAAAAATGGTGTGGGAATTCAAATGTGCATGGGAACACAAAGAATAGGGAAAATAGGGAAGCTGCAGGTTAGGTAGGGAATGAGGCTTAAGCACTGGGTAGGAAAATGGGCATAGTAGATGGGCCTGATGGTCTTTATCTGCTATCTAATTCTATGTTTCTATTTACAAGCTTCATGGTCAGTAGTGAAGAAAGTGTGTGTGTGTGTGTGTGTGTGTGTGTGTGTGTGTGTGTGTGTGGGGGGATATACAGTATTTTTGAATGAGCAGAAATGACAGAGTAAGGCAAGGGTCTTTATGCTCTGAGCTGCATGGGGGTAAATAGGAATGTGAGTTCAAATTGAATGAACTGCTCAGCAGTGGACTTCACAGCACTAAAATGTTTTATCAGCAAGTCAGTAAGGTTGAGGGAAGTGGCCCAGGGCCAGCTATGGATCTGTTTCAAGTTGGAGGGTTAATAGTTGCTTTGACTTTTTCAGTTCAGCTGAACCACGTTTGCTCCCAGTAAAGTAACTGGCACAAGGTAAAACAGATCACACGTAGGGGAAAATGTCTTGTATTCAGCATAATTTCAATTATTTCAATAGTATTTCCCTATTCAAAGCAGGCCTCAAAGTTCACCTACTTGAGACTGCGAACTGTGACTGTGGCTAATTTCCCTGCCCACCTCGTGCACCCCCAAGCCCCCCCCTTACAACTGACTCAGGGTCCTCCTAGACCCTATGAATCTGCTTCCTACCTATCTCTAACTAAATGGAATCCTGAAAGCTGCCTACCACTGCCTCTGGTAAACTAAGTTAAAGCCTGGACTGCTCTACCAGTACTGATTACGAATGCTGACAGTTATTAGAAACATAGAAACATAGAATTTGATGGCAGATAAGGACCGCTTGGCCCACCCAGTCTGACCATTTCCCTACCTGATGGATAAGCTGCAGGTCCTAGTTAACCAGCAGCCTACTTCTTCCTACCCCCACCCCCTAGAATTGCCTTATGACTGTCCCATGCATGCTTGAATTCCACCACTGTTTTTGACTCCACAACCTCCTCTGGAAGGCCGTTCCATACATCCACAACCCTCTCTGTGAAAAAATATTGTATGTTTCCCCTGAATTACTGCTTGACTATGTATGTTTCCCTGTATTTTATGTACTCCCTCCACCCCCTGTAACTGACATGGAGCCTTTGCAAAAGAGTCTGTGACTCAAAGGTTTGTAATTCCGATCTTATGCAATAAATAAAAAATAAATAAAAAAATAAATTGCATTGAAGTTGGGAGGAAAACTCAATGTATACTTCAATCAGACCATTTATTATTTATTTATTTCAAAAATTTCACCAGGAAAGACATATTGAGCTGAAAACAACTAGTTTCCTGGGGGGAAGTGGGGGAAGGAAGATAATGTTGACAATCATAAGCAATAAGTACACAGCAGGTGAAAGGCCTAAGTTGCAAACATTAAGTTATAACCAAATAAGCAAATACAAACTAGTGCCATATATTAAGGAGAGAGGAGATTGCAACCCAGAGGACATCAAGGAGGTACAAATAAAGTGCAAGGTGCTAAAAGAAAAAAGAAGCAGACAAAGCTAACCATAGATTTTGAGAAGAAATAGTGGTAGTGGTAGCAGGGGGAAAGTAGAAGACTTAAAAGGCATAAGTGGACAAATCAGGGATAAATTAAGCATTTTCTTAAAGTGCTAGCGTACTGCTGAAACTAATAACTTTTAAAAACTGTCAACTACTAGCATTTGTATCTGACGTACATTTCAACTCCATTTAGTTAATTAGAAGATTTTTTTTATATGATGTTAGTTGGTGCAATGAGTGGAACAACACTCTGCCTAGCTTCTAAAATAGCTAGGTATTTTCCTTCCATTACATCTTCAGCATTGTGATAAAAATGAAAGTAGCTGCCAAGCCAGTCATCTTTGATGTCATAGTCAGCGAGGTCACAGTTTTATTTATTTTTTGTTGACCGGGTAAGTGCACTAGACTGATCCTGCCTATTTTCAGGCATGAACTGGGGGGGGATACAGATGAATGCCAACTGACTTTGAACCAGATTAAGCTGTTGGTGGTATTTTTTTTCAGTGAATGAGGGAAATCTGGTCAGGACGCTGAGGAAATTCCCCTACTCTTTTCAAGAAGTGCCATGGGATCTTTATCATCCGCCTGAACTACCACCAATCCAGGCAGATGGGACCTCAGTTTAACGTCTCATCCGAAAGATGGCACCTCAGAAGTGCAGCACCCTTCTTATGCTGCACTACAGTGTCAGTACTGGGATAGTAACCCAAGTACCAGATGTGGGAACTGAACCCACAGGTCTCTGATCTCCCGGCCTCAGAGGTGAGTGTGCTACCTTTTGTGTCACTGACACTTTAACACTTTTTTTTTACGCTGACAGTTCTGATAATGTAGTTGGAGGAATGCAGAGTGTTATTCCACACATCCAGCATAATATTATCACATGGAAAAAATTCAAATAGGCAAAAGGAAAAATATCTCAGAAATAAAAAAGGTACAACTGACTACTTCTTAATATGTGTAAAATGTTCCTGCTATTTTTGTTTCCACTAGCTCTTTAAGACGTTCCTACATGTCATACCTTCACATAACCCCTTAGATAGACAAGCACTGGAAAAAGGGCTTTACTATGTCAGCTGCCTTAGCTCTACAGCTCACTACCCCACATGTGTCTGACCAAACCCTGTCCGCCTCTGTTTTCAAATTTAAACTCTGGGACTGGTTGTCTAATTTGGATACTGCAATGGCCTTTAATGATAGCTGTTTACATTGTTATACCAGTAGTATGCTAGCAGTATACTTTGTAAAGGTGTGCCTAGTTTTTGTTTGTAACTCTTCTTCCTGCCTGATAGACAATGAAAACAGGCAGTCTCTTGCGCATAGCCTCACCAGACATTAATACAAAAATAAAATAAATAAATACATAAAGATTGAGCCCTTACTTGTGAAATGTGGTGTCTGCATGCCACTGCTAGAGGTACAGTATTTCTCCAGTGTGACACAGTCTATGTATTCATACATCCCTCAGAGCCACTCATTGCTGAAAACGAGTGGTTTCACGCACTTCAGCTGGAGTGAAAATAGCGGCTTAAGCTGAGCTGTTCTGGCTCCAGCTGAAGGGAAGTGAAACCACTCATTTTCAGCAACAAGTGGAGACGGGGATGTATTAATATATTGTTGATTGAGAGCATCAATAATATATTTTAAAAATACATTTCCAGAATGTGTCTGTTTCAGAGCATCTGCACGTGAGATGCTTTCACAGAATAAGAGTGCACAAAGCGCAGTGGAAAGTAAAGCTCTGATTTGTCGGGCGCTCCCTCAATCTATAATACAAAAGTACAGCTGCTGCATTCCAGTTCTGAGCTACTGTATACTTATTGTTAGTATTCATTGCTGAGCTCAATGCTAACCCTCCCAGTAGTCCTTGTTTACCTCCACAACAATTAGTAATGCTGCACAGATTTTTACATTTTGGTGGAACATAATTTTGTGGCATTTAAAAAATACCTTTCAAATTCCTCTGAATTTTGTCAGATGTGGAATGGCAGAACTTTTCAGTGGAAAACCACAGAATGTGTTCTAATCCAATAATTACCAGAAATTATATTCCATGGATTTTATTTATTTATTCAATTTTGGTGACTGGATAGGCCCACTGAGCCCTAAAGTTCCCTCTTTCGGACGATTTTGATATATTCCATGGGACTTTTTGCAACCATTATAAAATGTTTCTATATAACCCATTTGTGCAATTTTATTAAAAATATACCAGTTTATATGTTTTAGTATTTAGGATGAGTAACCTGATTATAAATTGTGCCGTAATGTCTGTAATTAGTATTCCGCTATTGTCAATTAATTTGCTAGAACTACATCATCTTCTGTGGATTATTATACAGTTGAAATTTCCATGTGCAGAATGTAACTCCATAGCTGTTCTCACAATGGTTCCAAAATGGTCACATGGTGCTGCATTCTGCAGTACATTTACCCATGTGACTCCCTGACCTTAATACAGACCTTAGAAGTGGTTGAGTGGGAAGGATTTCTCTGCTGTGGTTAAAACAGAAGCAGTTCTTTAATGTGAAAACATGGCTCAAGGAGCACTTTTACAATAGATTAAGTATAAGTGGTGTTGGTGGTGTGCTTCCAGTACTATCTGATAGTTTTTCTATTTTCTGTGTTCTTTATATTTATTTATTCATTTATTTATTGCAGCTGTATTGTCCCTCCCTGTTATTGGGAGCTGGGCTGTGTTTATTAAAGGTATACATTTGCATCTCTATATTTATTTTCTGCATTCATTTATACAGCTTATTTTTACTGTAGCATTTTTTTTCTACTACAAGGGAGACATTTGTGATATAGAAAAATATTTATTTCTATCACAATTAGTATTAAGAACTGTGGCTCAAGGCATGGTACTGCACAGTCTAGTTCTGTAGGTGTCAGAGGCCATGGAAGAGCCTGACTTGTGGACAGAAGTACAACAGCAGAATCCAACATTTGTGCTTTGCAGCCCTTTGTGATGCAGACACTCTCCATGGGGTGGCTATGGTGAAATGTGATGTTTTTGGAGAGAGTCCGGTGTGACGATCTTCGGTGGACTGGGAACATGTCTGCACTCTTCAAAGCCGACTGCGAACTGAGGAAATGCTGATGAGCTGTATAATGGCATAGATAGGGCTTTTTCAACTTTTTTGCATATCTCAGGCATTTTTTTGAATTTTGGCACCACATTTTCAACATGGGGTTATTGGGCCCCCTCCTCATGAGTTCAGCCACTGCCATGGCATTAATCCATCCCTAAAGGTGATTTCACAGTCACTGTGCGGAACCACCTTTCGGGACCAATTAACAAAATGACAGTGCTAGTGGTCATGAGGTGTGCTCTGTAAAAGTCTGTGTTGCAAATTTGGTGAGAAAAATCCAAGAAATGACTGTTTTATGAACATGTGTTGCACAGTTGCTATGCATGCTCATAACCTCGCCAATTTGCAATATTTCTCTCCAGATTTTCAACATTGCCATCTTTACACATCTCCTTATGAACAGCACAGCTGTCATTTTTCACATCCTTTCCAAAATGTGTTTTCGCAGTTCTGGCGCAGAATAGCATGGTTGCTGTGGAAAATCAGTGTTTGGGACACATTATGAAAATGACAGTGACACTGTTCATTAGCAGAGGGTCTAAAATGCCTATGTTAAAAATTTGGTGATGAAAGTACATAAAATGAGTGTGTTACAAGCGTGCATTGTGCAGTTTCCTGCACGCTTGTACCTTCGCCACTTTGCAATTTTTTCACTCCAGATTTTCAACATTGCCATTTTTCTACACCTCCTTATGAACAATGCAGCTGTCATTTTTCATATCCTGGCCAAAATGTGTTTTCGCACTTCTGGCGAAGAACACCGCAGTAACTTTTGGAAATCAGTGTTTGGAACAAATTAGGATCGAGCGAGTGAGGGAGGGGGAGTGACCAAGATCAATTAAGTTCTGTCAGGACTGCTGCATATTTCTTTGTGGGCAGGAAAAGGTGCCAATGCAGGCAGGAGCCCAGTACAATAGGGCAGCCTGCAGAGCTGGGAGACACAGAATGAGCGAGTGAGTGAGGGGGAGTGAGTGAGCTCAACAGAGCTCTGTTGGGACTACAGGGATTTCTTTGTGGGCAGAAAAGGCAGCAATACACGCAGGGGCCCAGCACAAAAGGGCAGCCTGCAGTGCCGGCAGAAACAGAATGAGCAAGTGAGAGAGGGGGAGAGAGTGAGGTCAATGGAGCTCTGTCAGGACTGCTGCAGATTTCTTTGTGGGCAGAAAAAGATGCCAACAGAGGCAGGAGCCCAGTACAAAAGAGCAGCCTGCAGCGCCAGGAGAAACAGAATGAGTGAGTGAGACAGGGGGAGTGAGTGATCTCAATGGAGCACTGTCGGGACAGCTGTGGATTTCTTTGTGGGCAGAAAAAGGTGCCAATGCAGGCAGGAGCCCAGTACAAAAGGGCAGCCTGCAGCGCTGGGAGAAACACAATGAGCAAGTGAGAGAGACAGAGTAAGTGAGCTCAACGGAGCTCTATCGTGACTGATGCGGATTTCTTTGTGGGCAGAAAAAGATGGCTATGCAGGCAAGAGCCAGAACAAAAAGGCAGCCTGCAGTGCCAGGAGACACAAAACGAGCAAGTGAGGGAGGGGGAGTGAGTGAGCTCAACAGATCTCTGTTGGGACTGCTGCAAATTTCTTTGTGGGCAGAAAAAGGCAGCAATGCTCGCATGGGCCCAGTACGAAAGGGCAGCCTGCAGTGGTGGAAGAAACAGAATGAGCGAGTGAAAGAGTTCAACAGAGCTCTATCATGACCTCAGCAGATTTCTTTGTGGGCAGAAAAAGGCAGCAACGCAGGCAGGAGCCCAGTACAAAAGGGCAGCCTGCAGCACCAGCAGACACAGAATGAGCGGGTGGGGGGGGGAGTGATCAAGCTCAACAAATCTGTGTCGGGACTGCTTCAGATTTCTTTGTGGACAGAAAAAGTCACCAACAGAGGCAGGAGCCCAGTATTAAAGGGCAGTTGACAGCGACAGGAGAAACAGAATGAGCGAGTGAGAGAGGAGGGGAGTGAACCACCTCAATGGAGCTCTGTTGGGACATCTGCAGATTTCTTTGTGGGCAGAAAAAGGTGCCACTGCAGGCAGGAGCCTAGTACAAAAGAGCAGCCTGCAGCACCAGGAGAAACAGAATGGGCAAGTGACAGAGGGGCAGTGAGTGAGCTCAACGGACCAACTCAATCAACATTCGGCATTGACAAATGCTTGTTTTCTATGGGGTCCTGTTTTTGATGCATTTGTATACTGTACTTACACAGCAGACATGCAACATCTAGTTACAGCTGCATAGCAAAGCTAAGAATGATGTATAACAATATCATTGGAAATGGGGCTTTGGAAGCATGTGACTGTAAATACAACACAGCTGTTGGCAGTTATGTTCCTTCACCAGAATGGAATGGAATCTATCTGCATACTCTCCTTTTCAAGTAGTTGCTTGCTCCTCCCCTTCTGCTGCACTATTTTCTACAGACATCAATTCTTGTGCATGGACTACTGTACTTGAGTTCAGCTAAATACGTTTTCTAGTACTAAAAAGAAAACTGAACTCAAGGAAAATGCTTGTTTCTTGGAAACTGGGGCTAAAAATTAGTTAAATCATGGTCTTAAACTCAAGTCATGATATTGGGCATGTACATATGCATATTTATATGGATATGATACTGTATATGCATGCCTGACATCATGGCTAGACTTTCAAATTGTGACTTAACTGATTTTTACTTCCCATTTTCAAGAAATAGGCACTTTCTAGAGTTCAGCTTTCTTTGTAGTACATACTAGAAAATGTATTTAACTAAACTCAGGTATAATAATTCTTGTGTCCTATCAGTTCCCAGCCCAGAAACATAGAAACATAGAAGATGATGGCAGATAAGGACCGCAAGGCCCATCCATTCTGCCAATTTCTTTTTCTACCTTATGAATGTCCAGTCCTCTGTCCAGTCTATCCTTCTTCTGTGCATCTGCCTATCTATCTATCTATCTATCGATCTATCTATCTATCTATCTATCTATCTATCTATCTATCTATCTATCTATCCAGTGGACTGGGGTGCCCACCACCTGGTACCCTTCTTTCTCCCTCTACCTTCCAAATCACCCGACTGCCTTTCCCAGTGTTTATATATATGCTTTTAACATATAAGCAGACCGGGGTGCCCACCCCTGGTACTGCTTCTCTTGACCCCTTCCTCACCTCCAGTTTGCCTGCCTCCATTCACCTTATGTTGGTAGAGGCACCAGGGTTCTCACTCCCAGTGCCGCCAAACATAAACCCAACACTGTGTTGCCCAGTCCCCAGCATTGAAATAGCCCAAAATAAAGAAAGAAAGAAACTGTCCTCATGTTTTTTAACCTGTAAACAGAAAATGTTTGTTCACCATTCTGCCCCAATACACATCCCCCACCCATCCTACCCCAACTTCCTATTCAGCATCCACCATCCGACTCCCCTCCATACTCCCAATCAACTGAACATGTCCCAGAGTGAATATCCACTCTCTGACTGAAGACGCGTCTTGCTGCTGGAACTGCTGATTGCAATAATTAGAAACTAAGGTACAGTAGATTCGGTTCAATTGTATGTATTTATTTATTTATTTATTTATTTATTTATTTATTTATTTATTTATTTATTTATTTCTAGGAAGTACCTTTGAGTCAAAGGCTCTTTTACAGAGGTTCCAAGTCATAGTAATACATGAGCATAACATCATTTACAATGGTTACAAGTACATAAGCAAATACAAGGAGGTTCCATGCCTAGAAAAACATACGTACATCAGGTTACAGAGGTTGCATAATTAGGATTACGTAGTACAAATATACAGATACATAATTTATAGCAGGCTAGGTTGACAAGAAGCTTGAGTGAACAACTTAACAATCTACAGGATATAGAGCAAATCAGACAGGGAACAGAGGATGGTATTGTCTGTAAAATAATGATCTAATACTATATGCAGCGAGAGAACTTGATGGGCAGCAGTTGAAGTCTGTCTGAAGTGCTAAGAGTGTAGTCACAGAGGAGGCTAGACTCAATGCGGGTGAGTGCTGGAGCGGGGAACTGGAGCCTACTAGGGGAGTGTTAGTTGGCAAGAAAAGAGGAGAAGGCAAGGATGCAGGTTAGAATGAGGGTAGCAGGAAAGAGGAGGGAAGAGTGTGGGGGGGTTCAGGTCTCACAGTCACAGTTACTGTTTGTGGCAAGGGCCACTTGGAGTTATCTTTAAAGGGGCCTATTTTGTCCTATTTCATGATGTCTAGGTCAAGCACATTAAGCCAAAGTGGTGCTCAGTATTCATAGGACCGTTGGCCTTGTGTGCTTCTATGGAAAGAGACACAGAGGGCCAAGTTGTTTGTACACTTAGTGCATCTGATGGAATTAGGTCAGCTAAGAAGGCTTTGCAGGCCTGGGGTGGTAAGTCCTAGAATAGACTTCTTGGCAAGCATGCATACTTGATACTGGAGGTGGGCATCAAGTTTGAGCTAGTTTGTTTGAGTGTACAACTCACAGGTGTGAGTGAGATGGGGTACACCTAGGAATAAACAACATGTTTGGTTTAGTGTTGTTTTGATACTTTTCAAAGTGGTGTAGGAGGCAGTCCCATAAGCTGCTAGACTATAGTCTATCACTGATAGGACTGAGCTATTTACAACAGTTTTCAGTGCCTCAGAAGTCAGACCTTTTCGGTGTCGTACAGTAATCCTAGTTTTGCATTTGATGACTTTGCCACTGCATCTATATGTTGGTTAAATGAGAGGGTGTGGTCCAGTGTCAATCCTAGGTATTTAAATGTTTGCACCATCTCCAGAGAAGTGTTCTGATTGTTATGAATGCAAATTTGGTGGGTGCGGTGTTTGTTATGTGATGATGTGAATTACATAGTCTTGTTTTTTTTATAATTGAGGAACAGTTTTGATTGAAGGAACCTGTGCTCAGCCATGCTGAAATTAGCCTGCATTTGCTTTTCCAGTATGTAGGGGTCAGCATTACATGAATATAAGACTGCATCAACTGCATATAGTAGTATCTGGTCATTTACCGATTGAGGGAGGTTGTTTAAGAACAAGCTTAACAGTAGAGGGCCAAGGATAGAGCCTTGAGGAATGCCTGTGTTAACACTAAGGTTGTCGGAGAAGGTGTCCAGGATTTTCACTTTTTGGACCCTCCCAGAGAGGTAGCTTCTGAACCATGCTACTGTTGCAGGGGAGAGTCCTGTATTGGAGAGCTGATCCAGGAGCAGATTGTGATTGACGGTGTTGAAGGCCTTGGTGAGATCAATATATGTTGCCCCCACCAAGAGCCCTCTGTCTAGCGCATTATGGATAAAGCTAGTAAACTCCACTAGAGTGGTTGTGGTACTGTGTTGTTTTTGAAATCCATGTTGTTGCTGACATTGTAAATGGTACTTGTCCAGATATTCCATCAGTTGGTCTGATTCACGATTTGCTCCAGGGCCTTGGAGGTGGAAGGAAGGATAGATTGGCGGTAATTTGTAGAGTTGGCCCTGTCACCACTTTTGTAAACAGGGTAACCACCGTCGCCTTCCAGATATGTGGGAATTTGCCTGATACCAAGGAGAGATTTAAGATTCTGGTGAGGGGTTTGAGAGTCATGTCCAGGGTGAGTCTAACTAGTTTTAGGATAAGTTGATCAGAGCTAGTTCTGGAATTACTTAGCGCTTTTAGGATGTACTTTTTTGCTTCCATAAATCTGATAGCACTGAAGTAGAAAGATGGATGGGAGTTTGATTTGGTCCCCGGATTTCATTTGGTATAAGTATCTGATTGGTGTTGAAGGGAAGTTAGGGGCAACACTCCGCTGAGGTCAGTAAAAGTTTTGTTGAAGACATTTGCCATGCGACTGTGATCCTGCATAGGTTGGCCCTCAATGTTCAGGAAGGTGGGGGGAGTTTTATTAGGTTTACCGGATAGGGACTTTGATGTTCTCCCAGAACCATCTACTGTCACCTCATGAGTATGTCAGCTCATTTTTAAAGTGAGTGTTTTTGGCCTTGTGAATAGCCCAGGTGCATTTATTCTGTGCAGCTCTATAGTTCTGATAGTCTGTCTGGGTACCGGAGTTCCTCACTTTGTACCACAAGTCATCTCTATGTAACCCCCCTGCAAATGGGGGTTCTCAAAAGTCTTCCAGGAGCTTGCTTGAAAGCTCCAAGCCTGGATGGTGTTCGGCATCTAAGCCGTTTATCTGTGAGTGCTTTTAGAGCCTCTGGTACTGTCTCTTTAAGAGCTGTCTGCCTGCAGACATAATTAATTTGGATGGGGGTCTGTGTGTTTCCCTGCTTGAGTCCCACTCGGGCTGCTGCCAAATCACTCTGTTTCTGCCGTCACTAAGTGGGCAGAGTGAGCACTTTTCAAAGATGTAACTGTTTGCCAGATACCATTTAGAGTAATAACGAAAATACAGTTTGTCTAACCTGCTTTTCTTTGCAGTCAGAACTGTGTTTGCCTAGTCCCCCATTCTAGTTTTGAACTGCTGAACTGGACCAATCAGTGTGGGGGGACCTTTGAAATGGAGCCTGCTGCTGGTAAATCAGAACTTGGACTCTCATTGTGGAGCCAGCCACCTATGTACTGTATGGCCAATGCTTCTGGAATTGTAGTTTGACTTGGCACCTTTTTTCCACCAACAGGGGAGTTTACTGTGAGTGACAGCCAAACCAGCCAACTGAACTGGAGGAACTCAAAGGAAATGCCCGGCTCTGTCTACTGGAAAGATCAGATGAGTTGGGGCAGTGAAGAGACAAGGAGCTGTGTGCTTCTCGGTGTGTAGTTTTAGCGTGGGAATCGCATGTAAGGCCCTAAGACCTAAGTTTCAGTCTGCAGCTTGTGCAAGTGCCTGTTCAGACTGAATCCGACCTGTAAAGAGAATCAAGGAGGTCTGAAGAGTAGAAACCAGGCTCACCCTGTAGAGGACTGGAGAAATTGCTAAATCGCGCTCGGTCTGTCAGGAACTGAATCTGCTGTGTGTCCTCCCGGGTATTGTGCAGTAATTATGATCAGGATAGAGAAGCAGCCTGCATGGTATAGTACTTTCCTTTTACATATAAATGTGTGTAGTGCTTGTGGGGAATCGTGTTTCAAATCCCCTGTACAGTGAATTGAGTGCATGAAGCTGGAAGTAAACCCCAGCTTAATCCAGACGACATCCATTTGCTCTAAACTGCAGTGGGGTCCAGTCACAAGGACCTTGTCCACATGGTCTGCTCCTCCTGGCAATCCAGGACAATCTGCCTTCCATCCAGTTCCCAGCACTGAGTTTGTGAGTACAAAGCAGGGTAGCTCCTGCCATCTGTTTATCAAGTGCAAGTGTGTCATCTAATTATTTATTTATTTTTTTCATTTCTTCACGAACTGAGCCAACCAGCTCGAATTACAATTTGTGTATTGTGCCAGTGTTTTTTCCATAACAGGGCCCCAACCAGCTGCACCAATCCTGGCTAGCCCCCATCCTGGGTACCCAGTGAAAGTGACAATTTGGGACTCTGAATATGAGCACAGTACTGTGATTATTAATGTGTTTAACCTAATTAACCTGATTCCCCTTTCCTTGTTACAGCTTCTTAAATAAATCAAATCTGTTTGTTTCAGCAAAGTTACACTGTCTGAGGTATTCGTTCATGTTAAAGTATTGTACTGTGGTTTTTACATTATATTATCTTGTTTTACAGGGGGTCCCCAGCATCCAGTCGACAGAGCCAGTCCTGGGGGTAAGTGTACATTGTGAAGATATTCCTGATGCATTGTGTGGGCCACTAGTGGGAAGAAAGAGGGAATACAGTGTCCCAGAGGGCTGTGACCAAGTTAGTTTAACTACTGCAAACCCTGACCTCTGGGTGGAAGCACTTGCCATTGGACCTAGGCCCCTCAACCTGTCAGTAGTCAGTCAGGCAGGGTATAGCCTTGGGATAGTACCACCCGGGGTTAGCATCTATTTTTCATGAGAGCTAGTAGCTGTGGCATGATCCAGGGGCTGTCATGGTCAAGGATCCTTCTTTTAGTGTAGGGCGTAGACATTGCACACTTCATTGAATTTGCTTATAAAGCATTCTAGGGCAGTGTTGACGCCTGTTTTGTGGTCAATAAAGCTCCAATCTTGGAGGCTGAGGTGTGCTCTTAGAGCTCCCATCTTGCCTTTCTTCAGAAGTCTAGCAGTAATAGTCCTGGCTGGTGCTTTTGGGGCCTTATTTTACCATTTACAGATTACCGGGAGTGGTCACTGAGGGAGTCAGGGAGAACTGTGATGGAGGATATTCTTTCCGGCCTATTTGTGGCCACCCAGTCAATTACTGACCCCATGACTGTTCTGCAGTTATACCGAGTGGGGAAGTCTACCAATTGCACAAGGTTGAGAGCATCTAAAGAGTCCTTGTAGTGTACAGCTTCAGCGGAGGACCAGTTGATATTAAAGTCTTCAACTATTATCAGCTCTGTGTTTCATCCCCCTTCAGAGAGGTAGTTGATGACAGAAAGAAACCGTTCGCTTGTTCCAAGACTATTGTTAGTGTTTTCCCATTCTTGTCAAGTATTACTTTTATGGCCATCAGCTGAGTCCCACATTTGCTGTCACATGGGTTAAGCATTTGGCCCTGAATGTGGTCTTTAACATATATAATTCAGCCACCTCCTCTTTTACCGAGTCTATCTAGTCTGAATGCAGCATACCCAGTGAGTTGTATAGCAGAGTCTGGCTCCCTAGGTGATAGCCAGGTCTCTACTATAGCAAGAATGTCAGGCTGGTGCTGCTGGACCCAGACTTGGAGGGTGTCCATTTCTGCTAGCAGGCTGAAGATATTTATTGATGCTATTATTAGACCATTCTGTTTCTTATTAGCTGTTGCAGTGTTTTTCATCAGGCCTGGGTTGGGATGAATATTTCCTGAGATCAGTAGGAGCAACTATGTGATCCTTATAGCTTGCCATTTTAGATATGTTAGGGCCTGCGATTGTGTAATGCTATGTGATTTTTTTTGGCATGGTACATGGGTAAGTTAGGGGTACATTACTACCAGGTGGAGGAAGGGGATAGTCATCCTGTCCACTGCTCATATAGATCCATGTAGTGGGGGTATGATGTGGTATGTTACTGACAGCTGCACATTTGTGGTTTTAGTATTATCCAGGTGGTGATACTGTGGCACTATAGTCTGGAGGTGGAGAATTAATGTCCTCCTGATGTTCTGCAGTGCATCCTTGATGTGGTCATATTCGTATTGGGGTGAGCGTTTTATGTGGCCCTGTCCTGTAGAGGGGGCCAGTATCAGAATTGATAGAAATAGGCAGAGGGTTCTAGGGAGGAACATATTGTGGCTACAGCAGGGAAATAATTCACTAGGTGTGTTTACAGATGGTGGGAGAGCGTCTGTATTAACCCCTGTACTGAAACTGTAGCTAGAAGAAAGTGGTTAGAGGTGAGAGTGGATGGCAGGCTTATCCAGTTTTTAAGGAGGGAGAGAGAGAGAGGAAAAGGAGAGTCCACTGGGGGAGGAGTGTTGTGATGATAAAATCTGAGGAATAGAGTGTACGATGTGCCAGACAGGATAGGAGCCCCTAGTGGCAGCTGTATATAACCTGCTAATAGTGGAGTACATAGAAACATAGAAACATAGAATTAGACGGCAGATAAGAACCGCTTGGCCCACCCAGTCTGCCCATCTCCCTACCTACTGGATAAGCTGCAGATCCTAGTTAACCAGCAGCCTACTTCTTCCTACCCCAACCCCCTAGAATTGCCTTATGACTGTCCCATGCATGCTTGAATTCCACCACTGTTTTTGACTCCACAAGCTACTCCGGAAGGCCATTCCATGCATCCACAACCCTCCCTGTGAAAAAATACTTCCTTAAATTACCTCTGAGCCGTCCCTCCTCTATCTTCAAATTGTGCCCCCTTGTTCTTGCACACCTCTTTTTTTGAAAGATGCTACCCTTCTGGACTTTGTTGGTTCCCTTTAGGTACTTGAAAGTTTCTATCATGTCCCCCCTCTCCCTCCTTTCCTCGAGGCTATACATATTAAACTCCTTAAGTCTTTCTTCATATGTCTTCCAGTGCAGACCTTGCACCATTTTAGTTGCCCTCCTCTGGACAGCTTCCATCCTATCTATGTCTTTGTGGAGATTGGGTCTCCAGAACTGCACACAGTACTCCAGATGTGGTCTCACCAGCTGTCTGTACAGAGGGATAATAACTTCCTGTTTTCTACTGGTGATGCCTCTCCCTATGCATCCCAGTATCCCCAACCCTCCTTGCCTCTCTCACATTGCTTGCCCACTTTTTAGGTCATCTGATGACTACCCCAGGTCCCTTTCCATTTTGTTGTTGTTAGTATCTCACCCACCACTGTGTACTCTTCCCTGGGTTTTGTTTCCCAGGTGCATTACCTATGCACTTCTTGCATTGAATCTAAGCTGCCATACATTTGACCTTTCCTCTAACCTTGCCAATTCCCTTCTCATCCTTTCCACCCCGCCTTGTGCATCAACTCTGTTGCAGATCTTTGTGTCATCTGAAAACAGACATACTTTTCCTTCCAGTCCCTCTGCAATGTCGCTTATAAAGACATTGAAGAGGACCGGTCCTAATACTGAACCCTGCAGTACCCCACTAGTAACCCCCCTTTCTTCAAGTGGACTCCATTTACTATTACTCTCTGTGTCCTATTCTCCAGCCAATTCTTTACCCAGGCTGTCATCTTGGGACCCACCCAGGCTGGCTAACTGTATATTAATCTTGTGTGGGACTGTGTCAAATGCCTTGCTAAAGTCTAGGTAGACCATGTCCACAGCCCTCCCTGATCAACTACTTTGGTCACCCAGTCAAAGAAATCTATCAGATTCATCTGGCATGACCTTCCCCTGTGAATCCATGCTGCCTTGGGTCCTGTGCCCCTCTGGCCTCTAGATACTCGACAATTCTTTCCTTCAGAAGTGATTCCATCATTTTCCCATCACTGAGGTTAAACTAACAGGTCTGTAGTTTTCTGCTTCTGCCTTGCTACCACTTTTGTGAAGGGGAATCACATCTGCCCTCCTCAAGTCCTTGGGTACCACCCCATCCTCCCATGATTTGTTAAACAGGGTAGTCAGTGGTGTCACTAGTTCTACCCTTAGTTCTTTTAGAATTCTTGGATGAATCCCACCAGGCCCCATTGCTTTGTCCACCTTCAGTTTTAAGAGTTCTTTTATAACCATTTCTTCTGTAAATGGGCTATCAACTTCTGTATCCAGACTGTTTCTACTGTTTGTTTTAGGTACCTCCCCCTCTTAATTTGTAAATACTGAGCAAAAATATTTGTTTAGTTTCTCTGCCTTTTCACAGTCACCTCTGCCCACCCTCCCTCCCTTTATTAAGCTTCACTATCCCTCCCTTGGTCTTCCTTCACTCCCTGATGTACCTATAAAAGGTTTTATCCCTCTTCTTAACTGAGTTGGCTATCTTTTCCTCAGTTTGGGCCTTTGCTGTTCTGACTGCCTTCCCAGCTTCCTTTTGTAGACACAGAAAATGTCACTGCTACCAGAGATATAGCCCTCTAGTGGCTAGAAGATATAATCTGCTAATTACAAAGTCAGCACTTAAAAAAAATTAAATGGAGTCTTGAACTTTGATGTATAACTTTAACATTTAATCAAAGTTTGGCCCCAAATATTCAACATGGGCTTTTTGGGATGCCACCTCATGACCAGCAGTTGGGGAATTACACAAATCTGGCCCAAAAGGTGATTTTGCAGTTACGTTGCAAAATCACCTTTTGGGTAGGATTTGAACATTTTCACTGCCCTTGTTTATGAATAGGGTCATAAGAAGGCTATATAAAAACCCAAACAGGCAGAGCAAGTAAATCACCACCATCAAAAAACAACTTTGAGAGTGTGATTACCAAGGATCCCAAAACTATCGCAGATGGCTTCAACAAGGCCTTCACAGACCTTAGTGGGGTCCTTCCTCCAGACTGTCTCTGACCTGTGCCTAGCTCTGCCATTGGCTGTACCAACATCCCTCCAACACACACAGCACCTCCCTTCTACCTGAAGGTAATCTCTACAACTGAGGCAAAAAAATACTTGGAAAAAGTTCTCAGGAATACTAGATCCAGTGGAGACTCACTTGACCTAAAGATTGTGGCTCTCACCCTGGATGTGTTACTCTCCCCTCTAACCTGGATACTAAATCTCTCACTAACCACTGGCATGTTTCCTTAATACTGGAAAGCTGCAGTGGTCAACCTGGTCTTTAAAAGTGGAGACAGAACCTGCCTGGCCAACTACAAGCCAATCTCAATTCTGCCCCCACCAAGGCACTAGAGAGGATAGTATACGATCAGTTAGCTACGTACCTTGATAAGTACAATCTTCAATGCCAGGAACAGCATGGCTTTCAAATGGCACATAGTACTTCAATGGCATTGGTTGAGTTTACCAGTCATATTCATGAAGAACTTGACTGAGGGCTCTTGGTGGGGGCCACTTTCATCGACCTCACCAAGGCCTTTGACATGGTCAACCATGACTTGCTTCTCACACAACTCTCTAACATTGATATATCCTCTGTCTCGCTAGGCTGGTTGCAGAGTTGCCTCTCTAACAGGACCCAGCAGGTCAAGATTCTTGATGTTCTATCTGACCATCGACATGTTAACACAGGGGTGCCCCAAGGTTCCATTTTGGACCCCCTGCTGCTCAGCCTGTTTCTAAATGAACTCCTCAAAGTCTGCCAAAACAAGATCCTTCTATATGCAGATGATGCTGTTCTCTACACATGTCACTCTACTCCAGAAGAGCTGGAAAAAGGCATGCAAGATGACTTTACTGCTGTGGAAAAATGGTTCCTTCAGTCTAAGCTCTTGCTCAACTACACTAAGACTAAAACAATGTTGTTTGCTTCCCATCAAAACCATCATAAGTCACATCATCTCAATATCTACAATAACAAGTTTGATACACTTGAAATGGTCACCACCTGTAAGTACCTTGGTGTTTACCTTGACAGCTCTCTCTCCTACAGCCAGCACATACACCATGTTGCCAAGACAGCTAGTGCCAGACTAGGTCAGCTCTACAGACATAGGTAGTGCCTCCCTGAAAGTACCATCAAGCTTGCAGTTAACAGCTCTGTGCTCTCTATCATAGATTATGGACTGGTAGTCTACGGAGCCGGTACCGATACAGCACTTAGACGAATCAAGATCATCTTAAACAAAACCTGCAGACTAGTCCTGGGTGTGGACCATTTAACTCACACTTGTGAACTATACTCATCCACTGGTTGGTTAAACTTGAATGGCAGAATTCAGTTCCAAGTCGGTCTACTAGCTAAAAAATCCACCCTAGGTCTTGCTCTTCCTGGAGTGAGACAACTGCTAAGAAACTCCACTTCATCCAGACTAACTAGGGGGTCAAGTAACACTGCCTTTCTTATCACATTCCACTGGACCTCACTAGGGCAATGGTCCTTCAAATACAGGGCTCCCTGCTGGCTAAATTCCCTTAACTCTGAGCTGATTGAGGAAAGGAAACTATGCCCATTTAAGGCCAAGCTGCTGCAGTACCTGGCCACTCTTAATAACTGTGACTGCATCACCTCTGCCTAATCCTACTGTTATTGACAGCTTATCTGTCCTGCATAGCATCCATCTCCCCCCACTTCCTCCCCTGCCTAGTGTGACCCAACTGAGCACTTTCGCCCATGTACCCTCTTTATCCCCCACCTTCCTGCCTTCTCTTAACAAATATAAATCCCCCAATTTTCACCCCTCCCCAGTTTTCCCCTCACCTCACCCCCACTTTAAAACCCTTTCCCTTATCCCTCTCTCCCCCAAATTACCCAGCCCTGCCCTATCACCTACTTTCATAACCCTGGGTAGATTCCTATCCAATCCCACCCTTCTGACTACTCAACCCCTTATTCTGTCACCCCCTTTGTCTCTGCCCCCACCTCCCTGTGCTCTCATCTATTCTGTCTTCCCCCTCCTTTGGTCGCCACCTCTTCTGACCCTCCATAACTCTACCTGCACACTCTAAAACTCTGTTACCACTGTAAATTGCTTGCCCACCTTAGGTATGCTCTTAGAACTGTTGCAATAAAGTTGACCTCTCCTACCTGATGTATTTTAACTGTACTTGCTTGAATCTGTATCTGTATGTACCATAATGTACTTGCCTTATGTATATACCCCTATCTGTTTTGTAATGTCTACATACCTTGTCTATTGCCTTACAAGGTGGAACCTTTGTAAATTAGTTTTTAGCTCAAAGGAGTTATCTGAGATTCCAATAAATAAATAAATAAATAAATAAATAAATAAATGCTGAAGATTTGGGGGTGAAATATCTAAAAATGGCAATGTTATGTGTATACAGTACCTATAAAATTTTCTTGGCTCACTCATAAATTTGATAATTTTTAAATAATTTAACCACAAATTTTCAGCATAGCCATTTTTCACACCACCTCATGAATGTGCTAGCTGTTTTTTTTCAAATCCTGGCCAAAATGTGTTTTCATACTTGTGGCGCTGAATTATGTTTTTTGGTGGCACAGAATGACATTTCATTGAGGATTTAACAATTTTCAACTTCCAGATTCATAATGTAGGGTGATAAGAAAGCTATGCTGAAATGTTGGTATACAAATATGCAAAATGCCTAGGTTATGACTCAACATTACAGTATTTCAAAGTTCACTCATAGCTTTGCTAATTTTCAATATTTTGACTCCAAACATTCAACATAGCCATCTTTTCACATCACCTCATCAACATGGCATGTGACATTTTTAAAATCCTGGATGAGATGTGTTTTCACACTTTTGGTGTGAAATGACATTTTGTCAAATGTACTATAAATGGTATATGTCATGTTTATTAGGCAAATCATAAAAGGAGTATCTTAAAATTTTGGGTTCAAATTTTTTTTTACAAAAAAACTATATATAAATAAATATATATATTTATATATATATATACACATATTTACACACACACACACACACACACTGTGTAAGTATATATAAATACTGTACATATATTGATTCCTTCTGTTGATGAGGCCTGGAAATTTTTTTATGATGAATTTATGGAACTATGTAATAAGCATGCCCCATTAAAAGCAAGAAGAGTAAAAAATAAAACTGCTCCTTGGTATAATTCAAACTTATATAAAATAAAGATACAGCATGATGGACATGGCAGGTGGCCAAAGTTAAACAAAATAATGAAAATTGGCTCAGATATAGACAACTGCGTAATCAATATGCACTGGAATTGATGAAATCTAAACAAAATTATTATAAAAAAGAACTATCTTCCAATTTGACAGATAATGTGAGAGAATTTTGGAGAGTTATGAAAAGATTGCAGGGAACACAAACAATGGATTTCTCAGAAACTTTTGAAATACGGGGTGCAAAGTTACCCATGGATATTGAGGTAGTAGTTGAATTCAATGGGCACTCTATCTTAATGGGTACAAAAACATTGATTGCTGCACCTAATAATTTGACTGTTACCTTAGAAACAGAAAGGTCACCAAAGGGTAGTTTTACTTTTAAGTCAATTGATTCTAGGGAGGTACAACAAACACTCAGTAATCTAAATATAAATTGTAATGGATGGATGAAATACCTAATATATTGCTTAAGTATGCAGCACCTGTTATAGATTATCCCCTAACTCAATTGTTTAACATGTCACTGATTCAAGCAGAATTTCCTTCTGAATGGAAGACAGCAAAGGTGGTGCCTATTTTCAAAGCAGGACAGAAAATGTTAATAGAGAACTATAGGCTTATATCAGTATTGCCTATTGTTGCTAAGGTATTTGAGGGTTAGGAGTTAAACAATTACAACATTTCTGGAAAATGAGAAAATTTTCGACAAATGCCAATCTGGATTCAGACCATGTCATGGAACTTCTTCTGCTTTGCTGCAGGTTATGGGGCATCTATGTGACAGCCTGGACAGGGGGATGTCAGGTGGAGCCATTTTTATTGACCTGTCTAAGGCCATTGATACCCTGGCTCATAACATCCTCCTGTCCAGGCTTCGAACACTGGATTATCTGATGTTGTTGTGAAGTGGTTTGAATCATATTTAAAAGGTAGATCACAATTAGTGGCAATAAAAGAATGTGAGTCAAGTTTGAGTCAAATTATGTCAGGGGTCCCGCAAGGGTCCACCTTAGATCCAGTGTTATATAATATTTACATGAATTTGCTTACATTTACTAATTTGGATTTTAACTATCGTCTATACACAGATGACACTATCATTTAAGTAAGTGGTTCTTCAGATAGTCAAGTACAAAAAACTCTGCAAGAATCTTTTGGTAAATAACAGAGTTTTTTGTTACAATCCAAACTTGTTCTAAACTCAAAAAAATCACAAGATATGGTATTTCATAAGAAAAGAAGAGAAGGGATACAGGAGAGGGAACCATACCAATTAAAACATTGAATGGTTCAGTTCTTGAACAGGTCTCTAGCTATCAATATTTTGTCATGTATCTGGATGATCTACTTAGATGGGATGTTCATGCTGACCAAGTTGTGAAAAAAGTTAGTCGATGTGTGGGGGCTCTGTATCAAATAAAACATTTTACAACAGGGTCAATTTGAAAACATGTGATTGACATCACTGTTGTTCCATTATTGGATTGTGAGGATTTGATGTTAATTGGCACTAATGCCTCTATATTAGGTAGACTGGATGTTATTTACAACAAACTCACATGTTATGTCATTATTGTACCAAAAAGAACCCACATAAGAGAACTATATCAGGCAATAAACTGGTACCCTTTAAGAGATAAAAGAAGTCTCTGAGCAATATGGATAAAGGTTTTGGAAATGAAGTTCCAGACTACATTATTAGTAGATTAAATATTAAAGAGATTAAGGTAGGGCTTAGCTCTGCAGAGGGAATAGAGTACCATTTTTTATTTATGTATTTATTTATTAGAAATGTCAGATTTTCAACCTTTGAGTCATAGACTCATTTACAAAGGCACCTCATTGCAGGGGGGTAGACAGTTAGATAATGTGGTTACAACAGTGAGAACAGTACAGGTGCAGAACATTAAACATAGAGTACACATAGGTTACGTAATAATGTTACTTATAATAGGTTACAGTCAAATACAAGGTACCCAAGGGTTACATTGAGGGTACAGCCCTGGACATACCTAGCTAAAACCTGGAGAGGGTGGAAGTAGGGATGGGAGTGGGGTGGGAGGGAAGGGGAGAGGGTAGGCTGTCCGGAGGATGTTGTCAAGTCAGGGAGGCATGACAGGAGGATCCCACAGTGGGATTAATTAGGTGCATCTCAAGCAATGAATGTGGAAGAGATGGTTCTGGAGGGTGATTTTGAAGGGACCAATTTTGGCAATGTCTTTGTCGCAGGGTGGGAGGGCGTTGAACCAAGCAGGGGCTCAGTAATGGAAGGACCTCTGAGCTAGTGAAGACTTAGTTCTGGGCATCAGAAAGGTGGCCTTGACATAGCTACGGGTGGTAATAGATGAAGACGCATGCCATAGGGAAGCAGAGACCCCCCAGCAGGGAGAGCCCTAGAAGAGATTTTTAGGCTAGTAGGCAGGTCTGGTAGCACAGATGCTCCTTAAAAGTGAGCAGGTTGGTGGTGGAGTAGAACAGGCAAGTGTGAGTGTGGCTAGGGGCTCCGGTCAGGAGCCTGCAGGCCTTATTGATTGAGAGCTGAATTTTAGTCAAGGTGGTCCTGTCTGCCACAACGTAAATGGGCAAGCCATAGTCCACTAGCGACAGGACGGAAGAGGTGATGGGCAGCCAGAGGGCAACTTCAGGAGGTATAGTAGGCCTATCTGAGAATTTATGGCAGAGGATAGGACATTGATGTGGATGTGGAAGGTGAGAGCCAAGACGAAAGTGATACCTAGATATTTGTAAGAGGTCACTTGTTCCAGTGGGTGCAGAGTGCAGGGGAGAATAAAGAGGGGGGCATTCTTGGCCTTGTTTTGGTGATGGGAGAAGAGCATTGACTTAGTCTTCTTTAGGTTAATGACAAGTCGGTGGTCAAGGAACCACTTTTCGGCTTGGTTGTAGGTGTGCTGGTGGGATACCTGGAGAGAAGAGGGATTGGGGTGGGATGTAAAGAGAACTGCATCGTCGGCATAGAGCAGCATTTTTCCTGTGCAGGAGCTGGGGAGAGTGTTGAGGTAGAGGCTGAAAAGTACAGGGCTCAGAATGGAGCCATGAGGTACCCCAGAATGAATGGGCCAGGTATTGGACAGAGAGCCATTTATCTTCACACACTAGGATCTAGCAGAGAGGTAGCTGGAGAACCAGGCAAGTGGACCAGCAGAAAAGCCGAGTTGGTGGAGAGAGTCAAGCAGGAGGAGTGACAAACAGTGACAAAAGCCTTGGAGAGGTCTATGAACACTGCACTGGCAAGGTTGCCGAAGTCAAGAGCAGAGTGCAGGTATTGAGAGAACTCCAAGAGAGCAGTAGTGGTACTGTGTCATGGGCAGAAACCATGCTGTTCTGGGCACATTGTGTCATATTTGGCCAGGTACTCAGAGAGTTGAATAGACACTATTTTTTCTAGGGCTTTAGAGAGCGGGGGGATAGAGATTGGCCGGTAGTTGTTAGGTGCGGACCAATCTCCACTCTTATGTATAGGGGTGATTATGGCTGATTTTCAAACACTGGGAAACTGACCGGGGCAAACCAATTTAGTAGTCTGTAAGGAGAACTAGGACAACATCCAAGACCAGGTGGAGGATCCTGGAGTCTAGGGGGTCACAGCTGGGGTTGTTGCTGCCAAGAGCTTTTAGCAGGTGAGCCTGGCTACGTGGGAGGGATGTAGTGTGCAGGTAGAAAGGAGGGCAATCCAAGGCAGGGGGGATAGAGGCGGGAATTGGGTCAAAAAAGTTGTTTGGGAGGACAGAGCTTAGGTCAGAGAAAGTAGTATTGAGGCAATGAGCTATACGAGTTGGGTATGTAGTAATGGTGCCATTTATGGAGAGCTGGGCTGGTGGGGGGGTGAGTGGGTCATCCTATTAAGTTCTTTCATGCTGTCCTAGAAAGTCCTGGTGGAACCCCAGGTGGATGCGAGGGTGGTCTGATAGTGCTCTACCCTGGCCTATCTAATGGCCCAGGTGCACTGATTACATGCCGCATTGTAGGATTGTCTATCAGCCAACTTGCCTCATTTGATAGCGATGTGCCAGAGATTATCCCTATGCTTATGTTTTTGGATACGGGATGGGGAGATCCATGCAACATTTTGTTTCTTAGTACGGATTCTGGTGTGGGGGGTGAAAAGGTCACAGGTCTTGCTGAAGGCATTGGTGAAGAGGTGTATGGCAGAGTCAATATCAGGGGCATGATGGATGGGGGACCAGTCCAGCTGTGCTAGATGCAATTTTAGCTTTCTGAGACCCCCGGGGCATAGGCACAGGTACAAGGTGGCCTGGGACACAGGTTTCAGTATGGAGGATGACCCAAGACAGAGGACAGGTGAATGATCACTAAGTGAGTCGGGGGAGGATATTGATATCCTAGATTTTATGAGGGCGGTTTGATAGTATTATGTCTAGGAGGGTGCTGGTGCCACTTGTCTGGTTGAATCTAGTGGGCTGGGTGACTAACTGGGACATGTCCAGGGCAGCAAAGGAGTCTCTGGTATGGGAGGTAGTGGTACCAAGCCAATTGATGTTAAGGTCACCTAGGAGAAGTTGCTCGGCTTTGTGTGGTAGGGAGGTGAGGTAGTCGATAAGAGACTGGATTGCTGGTTTCTGGTTCCTCGGGGGTGTGTAGGAGACCGTAAGTAAGAAGGTATAATACAGAATTAGGAAGATCTCATTTTTTCTACAAAGAGCCATATTTATGGAATTCACTACCTGTCTCACTTAGGAAAAAAGATGGGAAGAACCATATCACACAAATAAAATATTGGCTTAGGCAGGAGAGAATAAAATAGGACCTGGGGCTGAATGTAGTTGTATTTGTGCACCATTTTATATTTTTATTTATTTTATGAGTACTTCATTGTGTCTGTACTTTGTACTTAATTGTGTGACTATTTCTTAGGCAATAAGTGAAGGATGACTATGTATACCAACTGAAGTAATCATTGTACATCTGGACCTCACTGAAAATGGGCTTGCTCAGGTAAGTTACCAATTCATGTACTGAATAAAAGTTTTTACTAGTACTGCTACATATATAATTGTTAACAAACTTTGTGTGTACTGACATCTTCACTAATACTGCAATATTTAATATAGAAGAATGGTATTGAGAGCAAGTTTGTATTGGGTGCCATGGAAACAATTACATCATTTTGCAGCCATATTGGCTCTGAAAAGAGTTTATTTTCAGTTAGGCACTGCTTTTACCCATTTTACACTGTATTTATACAGGATGGCACAGCAGAGATGTAGCTTCCTATTTCCAGTGGAGGCCCAGCTTTTACACCTTTCTACAAAGTATTTGTCCAGCATGGCCCAGCTGAGAGTCATTTTCTCATTTTCATTAGGGTCCAGCTTTCATGATGTATTTTCACCAGGATAGACCAGCATAGATGCACATCTTCCATTTGGGTTCTGCTTTAATGGGGTATGGCTTTTAAACATTTTTACTATTTATCCAAGATAGACCAGATGAGGTCATTATCCCATTTGCAATATGCTCTGCTTTTACACAGTTTTTATACTGCATTTACCCAGAATAGCAAAGGTGAGATGCAATATCTAATTTTCAGTGGGATCCTTCTTTTATAATTTATTTTTCCAGGACAAATCAGCTTCAATACAACATCTCCTTTTCAGTGTGGTTCTGCTGGGTACTGTTCTTACCCAGCTTAAAATATATTTACCAAGGACAGCCCAGCTGAGATGCAATATCTAATTTTCTTTGAGATCCAGCTTTGATGCAGTCTTACATTGCATTTATCCAGGATAGCAGAGTGGAGCTGTAATATCTAGTTTTCAATTAGGCCCTGCTTTTATTCATTTTTACAAAGTATTTACCCAGGATAGCCCAGCATAGATGCCTTTCTTTATTTTCAGTGGTGCTCTGCTTTTATAATTACCCCTTCAGTTCAAAATTTATATCATGTAATCTCAATCATTCATGAGTTAACAATACACTGGTTGACAGTTGTTAATAACTGAATGTTTATTTATTTTATTTATTTAGCTTTTGTTAACCGGGTAAGTGCACTAGACAAATCCTGCCTATTTTCAGGCACGACCCGGGGGGAGGGGGATACAGATGAATGCCAATTGATCTTGAACCAGATTAAGCTGTTGGTGGTATTTTTGGTGAATGAGGGAAATTTGGCCAGGACACCGGGGAAATTCCCCTACTCGGCTGCTGTCTGCTGCCTGTAGGGGGATTGGTCATTTTCAAGTTGGCCACTCGAAGTGTTGCATGGAAGGAGAAGGAGGACTACAGAGTGGGAGAGGCGGCCTCGACTCCCACTCATGAAGGCTTAGAGGCTTCAGCCTTGATATGGGCTGAATCAGATGCTGATATGGAGCTACAGAGAAAAACTTTAAAATGGGAGCTTTCTGAGAAAGAAGGCAAAATGTTCAAGGAGATGACTCCAGACAAGAATAATTCAAAAAGGGTATTAGAGCATTCACAAATGGTACCTTTACAAGATACAGAAAAATGAAACCTTTTTTTGCCATCTCGAGGTTTGAACTCCGGAGAAATGCAGTCTGCATTGCCAAATGCACAGAATAACTCTGCAATTATGGAAGAAATGGTCGAGCGGGACAACAGAGGAAAACTAGGGTCTGGGAAGAAAGAAGGAGTACAAACAACGAGCAGAGAATCGTACGGTGGAGAGGTCTGCAAAGATTCAACAGGTACTGTGATAATTTCTTTATCAGAAGAGATGGAGAGTAAACAAATGAATGGAGCGGCAACTGTTGAAGCGTCCCCACAGCCGATTGAAACCCAGCTGTTCTACGCTGGTCAGGTAGACAGCAAGCTTAAAAAGAATGATTGCAGCTCGACAACGATTACACAGGTGGACTTCAGCCAGGAAAACAGACTTGCTGACCGGAGCTCTGAAGTGAAAGGCTCCAGTGTTATTGTAGAAACAGAGTCGCGTTGTTATAACTTTAAACAGGCTGGCAGTTTGATCGCAAAACTTAGCGAGTGCCCACAGCCTGTAACGACTACATCTGAAGAGTCAAAAACAATCATAAAAACAAGTTTGAAAATGACTGCAACAGAGTTGTCTCCAACCTTTAGCAGTAATGAAAATACTAATCTAAACAAAGCATCTGGATTTGTTTTAAAACATTTAACTCAGGATGAATCCTTTGCTGCTAAAAATGTAATTTATCAAGCTACTGAGGGCTCACAAACAGGGGTGACTGAGTTTTTTTTTCCCAGCTGACAGTAAAAAAAAATTCCCCTTTCTAATTTAAACACACAGGAGACAATAAATAAACCTCCTGTCTTAATTGAAGATAGTGAGCTGACCACATGGTCACCAAACAAAGCATTAAGTGAGGCAGGTTGGATTCAGACAGATACAGGAATGTGGAAGCCTGATCCAACTTGGTCTTCTCAACTAACATTGTCTCAACATTCTCCGGAATGGGTTCCTGTGGTACAGCAGGAAGGATTAAATATAGGAGGAAATAATAAAAAAGAAATGGAGGTGTTTGACCCCCCGAGTAGTTCTACTGAATTGTTAAAACCCTCTTCGGCTCCTTTAATAAAGGAGCCTCTACAACAAGTATCCTCTTTGAAATCCACAATAGAGATTCCAGTACTCCCCCGCTTCACCTTCAGTTCAGAGACCCTTAATGTCTGAACTTTTTACAAATTCACACAGAGAGGCAGCTCCCAGACAGAATGCAGTGAGATTAAGATATAAAGGTGGGCTAGAGGTAAGGCCTGATAGACATTATGTAGGAAAAACCTTATTAAAAGATTCATTACATTTTTATCCTCAAGATGTTTACGCTTTTATAAATATTTCAGGGGAAGATAATTACGTTGTGAGTTTTCTTACACAACATGCTCTAGAAATGTTTTGGACAAGATATGGTCAGGTCAAATTTTCTCCTATATGGGCCCCTTTTATTGTTATCCCTTTATCTAAGCCTTTGATTAAATTTGTCACTGTCATGTTTCGAAATGAGGGGATGTGGTGGAAGATATAACCTTTTGGTTGGAAAAAAAGTGTGATATTTTAAGTGAGCCAGAACCAATTCTTGACTCAGAGCATTTTTGGACAGGTGGATGGAAGTATAAAGTTAAGCTAAGACAAACTGAGGCAGGGATAGAACATATACCAAATTCATTTCTGTTAGGGAAAGACAGAGGAGTATGTTTTTATAGTGGGCAGCCTCATGCTTGCTATAAGTGTGGAGCTAGAAGACATCTCTCTAGTGTGTGTGATAAACCTAGATGCGATAATTGCGGGGAGGTTGGTCATTTAACAATGTTTTGCAACAATCAATCTTGCTGTGACTTATGCGACTCCAAAGGCCACGTCTTTAAAATGTGTCCTTGGGCTGCTCATAACATGACAACTAGTTCTGGCTCCGAGGTTTTTATTCAGAAAGCACAAGAAGCTACAGCCCAGGTTCTCCCAGCACAAATGCGTCCCCCTCCTCCTGCGGCCACTCGAGTGAAACCAGTGGATGTTAAGAAATCAGTGGATTTAAAAGGAGAGGTGAAAAAGGTAGTTACAAATAAAAGTAAACCGCTGTTGGAATGTACTGAAGAAAAACAAGGGCAGCTCTCAAATGTGATAGGTGTTTCAAAAGTTAATATGGGTTCCTCCAATGTTTTAGGTCTTCCACCAGTCTGCTATACAGAGGATGGTATAGAAAAGGTGAATGAACCTTTGTTAGCTTTGCCTCAAAGAAGATCAACTAGGAATTTGCAACCTAAACCCCCCCACCCCTACAATGCACCTTGAGACAAGTAACTCTTATGCAGCTCTGTTTTCCTCATGGGGGAATATGGAGGTAGAGGTAGAGGATTCTGATTCTCAAAAATCCTCACTATCAACCAGGTCTCAGGTATTAGATAATTACCAGGATAAAAAAAAGAAAAAGAGGAAAAAAAAGAGTTTGAGCAATTAAAAATGGAAATGAGGTTGATTTGGGGCTCTTTGAATGCTCACAGTTTATTGAATAAAGCTAAGAGACAGACACTTTTTCACTTTATTCATGATTTTCCTTTTTCAGTTTGTTTCCTACAGGAAACTTGGATGTACACAATAGAACAACTGGTAGCATTTAAAAGAGAGTGGGTTTGGGGCCCTTCCTTTTGGTCTTTTGGGGAGGATACTGCAGATGGGGTAGGGATTTTATTTAATTCCTATTCTTTTCAGTTACTAAATTTAATTGATCTGATTCCTGGAAGAGTTCTAATTGTAGATGGGAAGTGGTTAGGCCTAAATTTTCGTTACATTAACATTTACAATCCTCAAACCAAATCAGGTAGAGTTAACTGTTTTAAAATGGTACAGCCCTTTTTGTTAACAACTGATAGAGTTCTATGGGGTGGAGACTTTAATTGCACAATTCCTGTTTTTCCTCATAAAAATAATAACAAAAAAATATACTGTGATTCTAATTCTCTAAAAAAAATAATTAAAGAGGCTGGTCTTTTAATTTGTAATGACTCTTCAAAAAACGAAAATAGGTTTTCATTTAAAAAAGGGAATTCTTTCACTCTGACAGACCACATGCTTGTTTCTTCAAATATGCAAATGGAATCATTTAAAATATTACCATGTGAATTTTCAGACCATTCTTTTTTGCTAAGTACATATTGTCTATCGGATAGACAAGAGGAAAGACAAATAAGATGGAAGTTGAATAATTCTTCTTTAGAGCTTCCCCTTATACAAATAGGGGTTAAGAATCTGCTGAAGGCTAGATTATCAGTAGCCTTTTTATATTCTGACGTAGGAGAATGGTGGCAAGAGACAAAAACTGAGCTAAGAAATTGGTTTAAAACTAAAGGACGTAAAATTAAAAATAATTTTTTGCACTATTTAGGACTAAGACAGCAATTACAGAGACTTTTAACAATAGCTTACTTATCTAAGTGGGATTATTCTGATCAAATTGCGGTGTTAAAAGATAAAATGAGGATTTCCAATATAATAGAAGTAAAACAATGCAGGCCATATTAATTAATGGAGTAAAAAAATCACCAATAGGGGACCCCTTTGAGATGTGCAAAATGTTAAGGGACTCAATGAGAATGGAGGAGTTAAAGAAACCTGACGGGAGCTTAGCAACTTCAGTTGAGGAACTACGTGAGGTGATAGTAGATCACTTTCATACATTAAAACCGAAGGAAGTAATTTTTAAAAGATATAGTGGATTACTTAAATCGGATATCTGTTCCAATCAAGAAGGTCAAAAGGTCAGAAAAATGGGATCCCATTACACAAACTGAAATTCTAAATACTATCAGGTCTTTGAAACCAAATATTTCCCCAGGAATAGATGGCCTTTCAAATAATTTGTATAAAAGATTTCCAGAAGAGTTTAGTCAATGTCTGGGCCTTTTATTTCAGTTTTTTTTAGATAAAGATTTAATTTTTCCTTCATTTACGGAGGGGTTATTGACCTATATATTTAAGGCAGGTGATAAGCAGAATATTGTTAATTGGAGGCCGATTACGCTCTTAAACTCTAATTATAAAATTTTTGCTAGTATTTTGAATAATCGGCTTAAAAAATATGCTGAAAGTGTAATTTCACCCTATCAATACTGTGGATTGCCTGACAGAAGGATACAGTCTGCTCTTATGTTAATTCGAGATGTGATTGACCATCTCTCAGAGATAGGAGTTACAGGCTGTTTGGTTGCAGCAGACTTAGAAAAAGCATTTGGTAGAGTGCATTTACCATTTCTATTTGCTACTTTGAGGCACTATGGGATTCCACATAAAATGGTAAATTTAATCGAGAAATTATATAATAAATTGTGGGTATTTCCTTTTGTGAAAGATTGCATGGCAGAAGGCTTTCAATTAACTACGGGGGTACGGCAGGGATGCCCACTTAGTCCCCTCCTTTACACCTTTGCGATAGACCCTTTTTTAAAAATAGTAATAGCAGCTCAAAATTGGAAGGGTATTACTTTTAATGATTGTAGTTTTTTACAGTTAAAGGTACAGGCTTATGCAGATGACCTGATAATTTATTTTGAAGATAGTGCTTTGATTTCTCACTTCATGGTAGCTTTTAAGGAGTTTGCTAATGCAAAATTGAATATAATGAAAACAAAGGGGTTATTTATAGGAGCAAGTGGAATCAAGGAGTCATGGCAGGAGGGAATTCAAATATCTAGGTCTCCGCTAAAGATTCTTGGGATTAAATTTGGTTCTCAAAATATTCCTAGGGAAAACTGGGAAGGAGTGATTGAAAAAATTGAGAACAAGGTTAAACGATGGAAGCAGTGGAGATTACCCAAATTAAAAAGAGTACAAATAATCAAACAATTTCTTCTTCCCATAATACAGTATGTTGCAATGATTTTTCCACTACCAGCAGTTTTAGAAACCAGGGTTTACAGTTTATTTTTTCAGATGCTTTGGGGTAATCGTCTAAACCCAGTTAAAAGGGGTTTTACATATTTAAGAAAGAATCAAGGAGGGTTAGGGATGATTGACCCAGTAGTTTATGCACATGTGTTTTTCATAGCAAACTCAATAAAAGAGGGACTGAAAGAAGAATTAAGGACCGGGGCATCATGGAATTTAAAAATAATGGGCAAATATTATAGGAGTTGGCATTTATTTCCTCTAAACTTAATTATCATGTGTATATTCCTGAGCACTTTAGGCCTGCGGCGCAGAAATTATGTAAGTGGAAATTACAGAAACAGATAGTGCTGACGCATAATACAAGGGGACTGTATCATTATTTGATGTTAAAATTATACCCTCAAGAGGCAGGATTTAAAAACTGTCCTTTAGCTTTAAACCCCTTGGTACTGGCACAATTAAACAACCCTAGGATGCCAAAGAATCAATGGGAAACACAATGGTTAACCTTTTATGGAAGGCTAAATGTTAGAGGAAACGCAAAATATAAGGCAGCACAGGAAAGGCTGTGTCCCTATCTGGAATGCATAAATATTGAGGAAACTATGGAGCATTTTTTTATAAACTGTACTTACACTACAGGATTGTGGGATTACTTAGCTAACTTGTGGGGATTTAAGTGGATGCATTCTATGTCATATGAGTTTTTGATTTTAGGGAGAAGCCCACTTATATTAGTAGGTTTACATGAAGAGACTTTAACTCTATTTCTAGGTTGTCTGAGATATTATCTATGGCAAGCAAGAATTCAGTGGGTTTTGTATCAAAAGAAAATGCCCTTTTCTTGTGTGAGCAGATTAATTATAAAAGAACTGGAGAAAATCTATGCTTGGGATGCTTTAAGGGTTACTCAGAGAACATTATGTAAATGGTGAAAAGGTTTTTTGCACTTTATCAAGTTTAAATAAGAAAAACTAAGTTAACATCAAAGCTTTAGGATAGACAATTATGTTTTTGAAATAGTTAACGTGTTTAAACAAACTATTTGCTGTGTTGCACACATTTAATGTTTCTTCTATTGGTTATTACTTGAATATGTTTGCAGTTTTGTTTTGCTTGAACAAGTGTTATTGTATATGTTTTGCTAAATAAAAACACCCCTACTCTTTTCGATAAGTGCCATGGGATCTTTAACATCCACCTATCCAGGCAGATGGGACCTCGGTTTAACGTCTCCTCAGAAAGACAGCACCTCAGAAGTGCAGCACCCCTCTCATGCTGCACTACAGTGTCAGTACTGGGATATTAACCCAAGTGCCAGATGTGAGAACTGAACCCACAGCCCTCTGATCTCCCAGCCTCAGAGGCGAGTGTGCTACCTACTGAGCCACTGACACTGCAATGTAGTTAGATAGGAGCTGAATGTTGTATTAGAAAGCAAAAATGGTTTTCATATGACACCTGCTGGAAGTTCTCAAGAATTGCCCGGTACTTACATTTTGTTTTGTCTGCTTTAATACATTTTGGTAACTAGTACAGCTACAGGAATAGGAACTGCACATCCTAACAGTATGACGCCAACATAATTTAGTGGCAGGCAAAATCAAGTCATAAAAAAGAACCACTTAGAAACTGGTTAGTTCTACATTTTGTGTTATATGAAACCCCTCTTAAAAATGCATTTATTTGTTGAAAATGGAAAATATTAGGTAGCAAATAGCAAATGACAAGCATGCTAGGTGAGCGTTTTGTGTGCTCACAGTGTGTGTGGGACAGCTGAGAGCAGTAGTTAGCTACAAGGAGCACTTTGCCAGGGATTTGCAAGTTAGCCTCTGGCTATTGAGGGTGTGACCAACTGATGTTTGACTCCAGAATACAGGGATCAGGGCATTGCTACCACAGGACATTTGTGGGCGGAGTAGCCTTTTTTGTGCTCTTCCGGGACTTTTAATCCATTATTTTAATGGCAGGTTATAGCCTTCAGTGGTAAACTTTTATTTATTTATTTATTGAAGTTTTTTGGCCCAGTAAGCCCACTGGCCTAGAAGTTCCTTTTTCAAGGGCGACAATGGGGAGGGGGGATACAGATGGTAAGCAACTGAAATTGAACCAGATTAAGCTGTTGGTGGTATTTTTAGTGAATGGGAGAAATCTGGCCAGGACACCAGTAAAATTTCCCTACTCTGTGGTAGGGGGAGCTGCTGTACCCATGGCCTCTGTTTCAGATGGCAGTCAGTCTGCTGGTGTCCCTGCAGGTGAGCTGATCTAACTCCCTGCTGGTCCAGCCATGAAGATCAAAATTACTGGTTCTAACACTGTGGAGAGTGAAATACCTACTGAATTATCTGTGTTTCACACAGGTGCACCAGAAGAGGACACTACATTTCTACAGCCTGGTATGACCTTGGAAGCAGTCTGGTTACGTAAAAAGTTTGTCAGGATAATCCGCACTATGTTCTTTTCCTATTGCAAGATGGGAATTTGGAGGATTTGGTATGGCAATGCTTACAGCAATCTGTGCTGGAGTGTTCTTCTCCTAAGCCTGACTCTTTAGACACGCTCTCTGAGAGTTCTTCTGTTGCTGATGTCGATGTAGAGTTTCATCCAGGTGAGGTTTCTCCATCATTGGTTTCCTTGCCGCGCGATGACAGTACTGCTTCAAACCCTAAGCCTGCTGCTTCTTCGGAAGCTATTTTGTGGCCTGTAAGTACTTTTTCTACCACCGTTGCTGCTACTACTGATGAGGGGAATGTGTTAGGTTTGCATCGTAGGAGGGTGACTTCTCAATCCCTGCCTGTTCCCCCCTCTTGAAGTTACCAACGGCTCTTGAACTTTCCCTGCTTCAGGCTGGTTGGACTAAGATGCCATAAGGTCAGTGGCTTCCTGACCCTTCTCACAGCCCTATACCTGGTTCTCTTGAAAGGGAAGTGCAACGCCAACAGAGTTTAGCTACTCCTCGGCCTGTTCCTCGTCCCGTTCCTTTTACTACTGAGTCAGACCTAGATCTGCATGTGGACGATGTGCAGCATCCTGAACCCTCTTGGTCTATCTTGCCTAAGCCTGTCATCAATCCTTAATTGACTCAGGGATGAGGGACCGAGTAAGCAGCCTACTGCTTGGGGGGACCATATGGACTCTGAATTACCTGTGTCTGAGAAGTCTGCACAAGAACTTGCTAAAACTACATGGGCTTCTTTCAGAAAAAAAGACCATTTTGCACAACAACCCCTTCCTGCACAATGTCACAATGCTGTGCATTTGCAGTATTTAAGGGGCTTGGACATTCCACCAGATAGACTGTATGTGGGTAGAAACTTGCTTACGACATCCTTGTTTTTTTTTCCTCTAATGAAGTGTATGCTCTGATACATGCATCAGGAGATAGCCTATATGATGTTAGCTTTAAGTCTCCTCAGGAGTTAGGTAGATTTTGATCTAAATATGAGAAAGTAAAGCATTCTGCCTTATGGTTACCTTTTCAAGCAATACCACTTACTAAACCTACCATTAAGTTCATTACTATTCTTTTTAGGAATGAAAGTGTTGCTGTGCATGATATCTCTCATTAGCTGGAACAACGTTGTGACCTCTTAGGTCCTCCACAACCCATTATGGATGTAGAACATATTTTGACTGTGGGGTGGAAATATAAAGTTAAGCTTAAGTCCAACAATATGGGTCCTGTACATCTTCCTAGTGTTTTTATCCTGGCCAACCTAAGACTTGTTTCAAATGTGGCTCTTCCCTTCATTTAAGGTCCACATGTGATAGACTCAGTTGCACTTTGTGCCTAGAATTTGGTCACTGTAGTTCTTCCTGTGAGAATGAAATGATGTGTAATTTATGTGAGGAATGGGACAATACTTATTGGTCTTGCCCTTGGGCATCCCATAATAGGACTGATCAAACCTGTCAAGATTCAATTATCATCGATGCGCAAAAGAAGAATATGGTGTCTAACAGAGTTCCACAGCCTTCTCCTCCTGCTGACACTGACCATGTTTCCTTGCCCTCTGAGCCTATGGTTTCTTCCGACATTAAACACTCTCCTTCTGGCCATGGCCCCCTCCCTATTGTCCCTGAGGTACCTGATCTAGTGCATGATATTCTGGGGATAAATGTTACTTCTGATGATTTAACCATCTTGGGTGTTGCTTTTGGTAGGGGTGACAACTCCTTCTTAAAATGGACTGCTAAATTGGATATTGGAAAACATAAAGTCTTAGTATGGAAAACTTGGCAGCAATCAAAAAAAAAGAAAGTGATTTTGTTGAAAACATTTTTTTCCATTGTTTTTATATATTAGCATGGTATATCCTATTCCTGCCACCTTAGAAGTTATATTGTTGAGCTTAATGTTCCAGACTACATGAGGTAGTCGTTTAAACTCCATCAAATGGGATGTATTGTACTTACTGCTTAATAAGGGTGGTTTGGCTCTTTTGAATCCTATTGGACATTATTTTAGTATGTTTTTTTCTTATAATATTTTGAATTTATCTGCTCCAACTTCCAGATTATGGACCTTATTAGTGGTACGCTGGTATGGCTCTTTTTTCACATGTTGGATTGATAAAAATGTTGTCCCTACTTCCTTTTGTACTGTTCCCCACTTCTTTAAACCAAACTTGAAATGGAAACTAACACCTTTGCAGGTTATAGATAGACCACGAAAACTTGTATATCAATCAATTCAGGAGCTGCATTATGATATTTCCCCTACTTTTGGTGGGCTGGATGATCAATATCATCCTGCCATTCTTCGCACTTTGCTTGATGTCAGGACCCCCAGGATGTGGGATGTCTTATGGTTATGTTGCCATGGAAAGCTCCCTGTTAAGGGAAACACAAAACATAAAAGTATCCAGGATAGGACATGTCCTAGAAATACATGTCCTGACATATTGGAAACTATGGAACATTTTTATGTTTCATGTCCCTTTGCTTATGATTTTTGGCAATTGTTGTCTCAATTATGGGGTGATTCTCTCTGGCTACAAGTACCATATCTTGAATTGATGGGAGACTTTTCATTTCAGTTCCTTGCATATGATGAGGGCACAATATGGCTTATATTTACTTATATTAAGTTTGTTTTTTGGCAAAGCAGATGTAAATTTATTTTTCAGCAATTGGACATTATTCCATTTCAAATGATTCAGAACATTGAAAATGAATTATGTGTACAGTGCCTGCATGATAAACTTCTGTATTCTGCTTCTGTTTGGACACTTCATTTGAATTTCATTCAATCCTAAAAGACAAAACTGGATAGATTGTATTTTCTTCCTTTTTGAAATATATTGTTCATATGTTTTAGGATTTTTTCATTTTTCTATATTTTGTATTATTCTTATGTATTTGCTTCATTTTTGTTCTGTCCCAGTTACATTTACTTAGATTTTGTTTACTCAAAGCTGAACCTTTTTATTTTTCTTGTCTGTTTTTTATTTACTATCGTTGCTTGTTTCCTATGCATTATTTTGTTATTGTTCTTTCAATAAAACATTTCCCTACTCTGGCAGTAGGAGGAACCGCTGTCATCTTAGTTTTTGACCAAGATGGCCACCACGGAGGAACCAGAGGACCTGATGGAAGCAGAAGAGGCTGGGGAACAGGTCTCACCCCCTGCCTCTCATCGTTTTGACACCACAGCTTTTGATGGAAATACTGTATACAGAGGAAACTGAGTGATCAGAAGGAAAATCTTGAAAATCATCCTGAGCCTGTTAAACCTTTAAATACTGCATCACCGGTAAGAAAAGCTGATGTTATGGAAGGTTCACGTACTGATTCATTAACTGTTGACAATCTAGAACAACTGTTGCAGAGTGAGAAAGAACATTATGCACATCATACACTATTTTTGAAAAATGCCTTAAAACTAGCACAAGCTAAAACTCTAGTATCGATTCCCCTGCAGAAAGACCAGCAATCTAGAGTGTTGCCTCAAGGAATGCCAGATGCTTGCTACGCTACACAAACTGTCATGCTTTCTACTGACTCTGGAACCAAAGCATTCACTACTGCAGCTTACCGTGATAGATTACAGGTGGAAAGTAGTGGCGAGGGTGCACCGGGAATGGCAATCACAGACCGAAGGTCTGGCCTAAGATGCCACTCTGCAGAAAATGTTACAGAGCAATCCTAGTCTGTGAATGGTGCCTTGGAAAAGGCTGGATGGATCTGCGAATGCTCAGGGCAACTGGGTGCCAGGACCGACACCGATTGTCACATCGCTAGCACAGCAGGACAACACTGGCTCTTCAGACATCACCCCTGCTACTACTGCTGTTGTGCACTTGCAGGGAGATCAATGAGCGAGTGGAAACACTTCACCTTTGCATGTACCTACTGAATTGTGTTTAACTGAAAACCCAGTATTAAACTTTGAAAGTCAAACCATGGGACAATCAAGTGTGAATAATCCCACTACACTACCAGCTGCAGTGGTGGGGCTCCCTGAAGCACCTTTAGATTTAATACATAAAACAACACAAATACCATATGCTTCATTGTTTCCTTAGCCTATTTACCCTGCAAAATGGCATAATGCCATCAGGCTATTGTATAAAGGGGGTATGGACACAATACCGGACATCATTTTTATTGCAAAAAATTTACTGAAAGATTGTATGAAATTTCTTTCTAATGAGGTCTATGGCCTTATACATGTCTCTGGTGAGACCACATATGACATAAGTTTTAAGCTAAATCCTGGGTTACAAAGGTTCTGGGCACAATATAATATGTTAAAATAGACCCTCTTATGGACATAATTTGAAGCTATCCCCCTTACCAAGCCTGCTTATAAAAACATTACTGTTCTATTTAGGAATGATAGGGCTAGTGTTACTGATTTAACCTATTGGTCGAAGCAGTGTTGTTTACTTCTTGGGTCTCCAGAAAAAATTTTTGATTCTGAACATATATGGGCAGGGGGATGGAAAGTAAACGTTATGTTGCATTCTACTGATTCTGGACTAAAACATCTCCCTAACTGTTTTTTTTCTAGGTAGGGATAGAGGAGTGCTTTTTTTATGCAGGCCAGCCAAAGGCCTGCTATAAGTGTGAATCCACAGCCCACCGTAGCAGTATATGTGACCAAGTGAAGTGCACACTGTGTCAGAAGTTAGGCCATACTAGTGAGAATTGCTTGAACGAACATAAATGCAATCTGTGTGATTCCATGGAACATACCTACCAAAGCTGTATGTGGGGGGGTTCATAACCAAGCAGACTCCTCAGATGATGTAGAGCAAAGGCTAATGATTACTATTGCACAGACAGAATCCTTCCCCCACCCTCCAAGACCAGTTGAGACTTCTAGGTGACCCCCCCCTTCTGAGACTAGTTCACTGAACCACCAGTGTGTGCAGAGAATCGCCCTCTTATAGAACCAACAGAGCCAGTGCCTACCCCTTCTAAGGAAGGAGTTGAGCAGCCACGTAAGGGATCTATAGATATGCCACCTCCCCCTCAAATACAAACGAGGTCAACTAAAGGAACCAAACTTATGAACAACCTGCCCCCAAGGTGTCTAAAACATCAGAATTGCTCTTGCATAATAGGAATGAGGCCTTTCAGACAGCCTCAGAATTTTCAGATGCAGACTCAGAAGGTTCTTTTTTTTGGCCTTCACAGGTAGACTTTAAGTCTGAACCTGAGGAGTCACAACAGAAGCTTAAAGAGCAACAAAGGAGATCAGGAAACCAAGGAAAAAGCCCCCATGATTCTTAATATTTTTATTCCTGAATAGGAACAAATACTTTCTTTTGCAATGGCATTTGCCCCCTTTGGCTGTTGGTTCCCTTAATGTGAACAGTATAAAAAGTAGTAGGAAGAAACAGATAGCTATGTCTTTTTTTCTGGCCTGTCCTTTAGATGTTTTATTCTTGCAGGATACTAGACTTCACACTATCTCAGAAATAGATCATATTACCAAGTTTTGGCATGTGGGGCATCATACTGGTCCATTGTACACAGAGAACCATGACTGGGATGTTAACATACCAGGGTACGTAACCTACAGGAGGGACAGGGAGGGGAGAAGAGGGGGTAGGAGTAGCTCTCTATGTAAAAGAAGGGATAAAAACAACTGAACAAAGGAGTAAACATGGAGGAGAGGAGGCACTGTGGATCACCTTGGAGACTGAAAGTGGCACCACAATCTGCACAGGGATTGCATACAGACAACCAGGTCAGGGGGAGGGAATGGACAAGGATATGATAGAAGGCATTCTTAGGATGGCAGAGAAAGGGGAGATACTGTTGATGGGAGACCTGAATATGTCAGATGTTAACTGGAGCACACTTGCTGCAGCCACATCCAAGAGCAGGGCCATTCTCGATGCCCTACAGGTGGTATGCCTCAGACAGCTAGTTTCAGAACCCACTCGTGAGGGAGCAATCTGAGACCTCATACTCTCAAATGTGAACAGTGAGAGGATCTCATATCTAGAAGTGGGTTTCCATCTGGGAACAGGTGACCATCAAACAGTGTGGTTCATGTTAAACTCAGCTACAGAGTCAAGCCATACAAAAGTGAGGGTACTGGACTTCAGGAGGGCTGACTTTGGCAAGATTCTCGAGACTGTAAGTACGTTACGCTATCTGGGCATACTGCTCGACCAAACCCTTGACCTGAACCAGCACATCCAAGAAACCTGCAAAACAGTAAATTGCAAACTGGGGGCTGCCTACAGAACTAACTATATGCTCACACCCACTGCCAAGCTGGCCATTGCCAGGGGATCCTCCTGCCAACTCTATCCTGCTGCGCCCCCATCCTAACCATGGCAAACAAAACAGCACTTCAAAAGTGGGATACCACCTACAACAATGTTTGCAGATATGCATCAAAGGCCCCCCGCCTTATAACATCACTGCCAACTTTATAAGGACCTAGGATGGCTTCCCCCCCCCTCCACTAGACAGTACTACCTCTGCTGCCTCTCAGACTCCATACTACACTATCTGAACTGCTCCAGCCTACTATCCCCCCGCGTGAGCTGAGATCATCTGAAAAGTCTTTCCTAAAAGTTCCCCTCTGCCGCAATTCCAAGGGCTCTGGTGCATTTGGGTATGCTGCCCCCCAAGCGTGGAACTCACTACCTATTGACCTCAGACGAGCTTCCTCACACCTTGCTTTCAAGCGAAGACTACGGAGTCACCTTACTTCTATGGACCAATGTGCCTGTTTTGATCCTACCTAAATCTTCTCTTCACGTTACCTCTCCCTCCCCCTATCTACGTCCACCTCCTTTCCCTTGTATATACCCATTTGTCTACTTTCACCCTATTTGATGCCTTACATACTGGTTATTTGGACTGCTTGCACTTTCTTTTATGATTACAAAGAAACTTATATGGCTCTACTGTCTGCAATTGTATTATATGCCTCCATCACTTTACCTTTCTTAACCTTGTGTTATGACAATTGCCGTTTTTACTTACTGCGTTATGTATTACAAATGTCTTCGGTCACCTTATTGTTACAAATGTTGTGTATAACAATTGCCAATTACCTTATGATTGAGGTACCTGCTTTCCCATCCTGCTGCTTGCACTAATCTTTTGACGTTTTTATTGAAAACTGGTACTGGTCTTTCCTCATCTTCTTCCCTCCCCCACACCACTACCCCTGGTATTTCTTGCTGGCTATCAGTTCCACAGCACTGGATCGCTACCGCACCTTTTCTTGCTAAAGCTGTATGCTGCCGTAACTCTCCCCAGTGACTGAGTTCCCCTACTTTCCTGCTAGCATACGGTTCCATAAGCCCGGATGCCGACTGCAGCATTTCTCGCTAAAGCCGTATGCTACTGTAACTCTCCCCCTAGTGACCGAGTCCCCCTACTTTCCCAGCCGGCTTACGGTTCTATAAGCCCAGACACCGACTGCAGCATTCTACCGCTAATGCCGTATCTTCCCGCTTCCCTGATCCTTTCCTCGATGCCAGTATTCTGTTGCTATAACAACATGAACTCTTAGATACAACTTTGGAACAGGGAATTGCACCCTACCTTTCCACAGGCATGCAAATCTTTCTTACATAGCTATGACACATAAAGATCAACAGATGCCTCTAGCAATACATTTGAAAAAAAAAAATACGTGGGTGATTCAGATAAATTGCAAATATTTTCTGCATATCTTTCCCTGTATTTCATTGTTACTAAAAATATTTGCATGTGAACCTGATTTTTGTCTAAAAGACTTTAAAGTCAGAGAACGAAAGACAATTATCTGTTCTATGTGGTTACAGCCATTTAGGTCCTCAGTTTCACAAGCTTCAAAAGTGTTGTATATACTGAAACTCCAGCACATTATGTTGCAATGTTACCTATCCCTCCATGCTAAGGGTGCTTCTAGTTCAGGGATTTCCTTTACTTTTGTTACATTATTGTTACCAAGTATCTACAGTGGTAAAAAAAAGTTAGTGTGTCCTGCTGTTTACTTTGTAGTCCCTTACACTTCCTCTTACAGGGCTGCCCATACCACCACCCATCAAATCTGCAATGCACATGTGTGCCTCATTCTGCAGGAGGCTGGATTCTCCCCATGACAGCAGCACTGCATTTATGTATGCAAATTGTATTTCCAGATGTTATGATTGCACAATTACTGTGTGGCCCCTGGCTTACTGGTACTGCAGCTGCCATATGGCATGGTACCAGGTACATAGTGCCATGCCCCAGGTCATGGTGCTACCACAAACGTCACCCCCTACCACCCAACCCTGTATCTTAATGACCACTTGATGACTTTACACAAATGTGTTTATTCCAACCCTCACTGGTGGTCCAATGGCCCTGTAAAAAGCTGAGCACTCACCACCTCAAATAATATGGATACCAGAGATTTGAGCAAAAAAAGCATCTTTATCGCATAAAAAAGGCCTGATGTGTTTCGGATTGTCTAAATCCTTTATGATAAAGTATTTAGACAATCTGAATTGCGTCAGGCGTTTTAATGCAATAAAGTTGCTTTTTTTGCTCAAATCTCGATATCCATTTTGTTAATTGGTGATCTTCAACTTAATATTTTATTGATTTATTTTAGCTTGGCGCCACAAACCTGGTGCGAAACCTTTTTTGTGGTGCAGATGTGTAACCACCCAGTTCCCTGCGGTTACTGGAATCATATCAGTACTAGTGTTAGGAAGGTAGCAGGCAGCTGGTAGGGAGCTCAATAGGGGCTTCTTACATAATGACATCACTGTTTACTCAGCTAGCCTCAGAGAAGAATGATTAGGTAATTTGGAACTATCACAGCAGCATAAGCCACACTGTGTGTAGAGCTGCTCTGGGGAGATGAGAATATTCAGTCTATAGTAGGACAGTGTTCATTGTGGAGGTGAGAGTGGCAGAAGGACTGCCAGTTGGGGCTGAGTTGAGGGCCCAGCATTTCTCATCCTAGTGGAGTGTCATTTCCAGCTTCCAGTGACATGGTGGAGACCTTTCTACAGCAGGATTTCCTGATTTCTACTCCCAGTGAAGCGGAAGGAACTGCTTTCCCTCAGTGGATTTAAGGAGCAATCCCCCAAAGGTTCTGTGTGCATTTCAGCTGCCTTGAAATGGAACTTTGAAAAACAGTTTGACCTGCTAACCCAGGAGAAATGCCTTTTGTTGTTCCATGCCCAGTGGATGGGACACTTGTTTGTGAGTACTGTTTTAGGAGACAAGATTGCCCCCATATTTAGGGGAATCATATTCTGGGGTGTTTGTGCCTGTAGATAAGGCTGGTTTGCACTGATCAGTGCCCTAGTTCACCCAGGAGAGTACATTTTCTTTCTTTTTTTTTGCCACTCAAACTTTATTGAGGTTTTACCATACAGAGAATAAATCCACAGTGTAATATACATTTCAAAACAAAGGTGTACAATTGCGTAAAGGATTCATTCTCTCCCACCCTCCCCCCTTCCTTCCCGTTATCTCCAGCACAGACTTGTACAACAGAACTAGACCATCCTGAGGTTTAGGAGGCACCCCCATCAGCTTGCAGGGAATACAGAGATTGGAGAGGACCCCAAATTCTTTTAAAGATCTCTGAATTATTCTTGAGATTAGCAATAGTCCTCTCAGTTCTGAGATTGACTAGGAGTTCCTGTAGCCATTCCACGTAGGAAATTTCCTTGTTGTCTTTCCAGTGCCTTAAGACAAATTTTTAAGTGATAAGGAAATTAAAGCCATATGATACTTCCTGTTAAGGACTGGAATGGAAGTAAAGTCACTTAAAAGGCATATTTCAGCTGTAAACAAATTGGCCAGGCCCAGCAGGGGGTCGACCCTCTGTTTAATAGTAGTCCAAGTAGGGGCAACTTTGGGACAGTTTCAGAAAATATGGCGCAGATCCCCTTCTTCCTGCTGACATTGTGTAAAAATTGAGGAAGATATGATACCCAGCATAGCCAATTTTTGTGGGGAATAATAAATATTATGCAATATTTTAGATTGCATAAGCCGAAGTCTGTCTTGAAGCAGAAATTTATGACAATTCTTCCACAAAAAGAGGCCAATCAAACTCCTTACCAGGGAACAGAGAGGACCAATAGTCTAAGGAACCAAAAGTACTAGGATAAGACCACGCATAGAGAATACTATATATTTTTGAGACTGCATGTGCGGAACCTGCAAGCATTTGTAAATCCAACTGGAAACTTAATTTTGCAGCTGGAGGAGGAACAGTCCCTATAACCTTTATCAAAAGGTGCCAGAGCTGGAAAACTTTAAAAATCTTAGTACAGGGAATGTGAAATTTATACACAAGTTCCAGCAAAGAAAACCAATGCCCATCTTCTCCGATACAGTCTCTGAGTTGACAATCCTTCATCTGTGGGAGCCAGCTTGATAGGGGAAGTCTACCATCAATTTGAAATTTGGGGTTACCTATAGCTACTTGGGATGAGTCCATGATATTGTCATATTTTAGAAAAGCACACAACTAAGAATGAACCCTGACAGAAGTTTCTATAGGAGAACCTCGTAAAGAAGTAGGAAGGGAGCCTGGTTTTACATATAACATGGCTGAGGGAGAACAGGCATGTTCCTTTATACATGCCCACTCTACTTTAAGACAGTTAGGAATATAAGTGAATTCAGATTGGGGGTCCTCCATGGATAACCATCTGAGGTATTTATTTGCATGGCTGGCCCAGTAGTATAACCCTGTTTGAGGCAGTCTTACCCCTTCTTTTATCTTAGGAGCTGCTATTTTGTGAAAGGCCATTCTAGACTTTTTGCTTGCCCAGATGAAGTCAGTAATAATACTGTAAATTTGTTTAAACCACTTTAAGAGGAGCCAAATGTTCAGTAGATTAAGGGGGTAAAAACAGCGAGGGAAAACTTTCATTTTAATTAAGTTAATCCTTCCCCAAAGGGAGAGGGGAAGGAGAGACCATCTATTTAAATCCTGACTGACCATGCAAACAAGTGAATCAAGGTTGATCTGTTGAAGGCAAGATAAGCTCCTTGTGAGAGTGAGCCCTAAGTATTTAATAGAATCAGGATTCCAGGAGAGTCCGAAAGTGGAGATTTCACCCTTTTGAATCTTGTAATTAAGAGGAAAAAACAAGTTTTTTTCAATATTTAATTTGTAATTAGAAGTTTTGCTAAATCCATCTGTGACATTTAGCACAGCTGGAATGGAAGCAACAGGGTACGATATTTAAAGCAGAAGATCATCCACATAGGCCGAGACTTTGGCTACTTGACCAAGGAGGGGGATACCTTGAATTTCTTGGGAGTCGGATAACCTACATATAAGAGGTTCTAAGTAAATATTGAAAAGCAGTGGAGACAATGGACAACCTTGCCTTGTCCCCACAAATAGTGGGAATGATTCAGAAATTGTCCAATTGCAGGATATCCTTGTGGTGGGAATTTTATAAAGAGAACCGACCCAGTTCTGAAAAACTACAGGGAAGCTAAATGCATTCATTGAGGCAAGTAGATACGTCCAGTGAACTCTGTCAAAAGCTTTCTCGGCATCCAGGGAAATCAGAGCAGCAGGGAAAGGGGGGCATCCCTGGAGACCAAGAAAACATGGGCTAGAGAATGCTTGTGGTCCATGGATGATCTTCCCATATAAATCCAACCTGTTCTGGACCTATTATGGAGGAGGACTTCATTCACACGGTCAGCCAGGAGTTTTGTCAGGATTTTAATATTGTAGTTAAGAAGTGATATTGGTCTATAATTAAACACAACATCAGGGGGTTTATCCAGTTTAGGCAGTAATTCAATTAGAGCCTCAAACAAGGCTATATCAGATGCTTGACCTGAGAGGATATACTGATAGAGAGACAAAAGAATAGGTATTAGTCGTTTGGCAAAAACTTTGTAAAAGTTGAAGGAGAATCAATCTGGGCCAGGAGTTTTGTCAGAGGGGAGATTTCTGATTATTCCTTCTAACTCAACCTGGGAAAACTCTGATATGAGAAGAGCCCACTGCAAATCTGAGAGGAGGGAGGTAAGTGGGACTCTTCCAGATATTGAACTAGATTATTATCAGATGGAGGATCTGCCATAGGGCCATAGAGCTGTTTATAATAGTGGTTGAATTCTGCCGCTATGTCCTTTGGAGAGGTTTTCAGGAATTATCTTCTAGGGAGTGGACAGCTGCAATTAATCTGGAGGCTTCCTGTTGCTTAACCCTCAGTGCGAGCATACAACCAGCCATCTCTCCTTGGTCAGTATAGGCAGCTTTAGTTTTCAAAATTGCGAATTTGGCCTGCTCCCCCAAAAAGTCCAGGTAGGAATTCCTTAATCTCACTAATTCCTGCCTATATTGCTCTGTGGAGCTTGATGAAAGGTTGGATTCTTTTTCCCGAATCTGACCAAGGAGAGCTGTAATACACTTTTCCCTATCTTTCTTTCTCCAAGAGGTCAAACTAATCAGGATCCCTCTCAGGTATGCCTTGAGAGCTCCCCATTCTACATCAGGTCGTTTTGTAGAGTTATGATTACTAGAAATAAACTGAGATATGTGACTGAATATATATTTAACCACTTCTGGGTCCTGTAACAGTTGGTTGTTAAATTTCCATCTGTTACCTTTCCCCGGGAGAGCTGGAAATGAAATTAGGCAGATGACCACTGAATGGTTTGAGGGAGGCCCTGTACATATAGCAGAGTCCAAAACACCAGGTATAAGAGAATGTGAAATGAGAAGATAGTCAATTTGGCAGGATGTCCCATGGGCCTGAGAGGTGAAAGTATACTCATGCACAGTGGGATGTAAGATTCTACATATGTCACATAGACCCATGTGGTCTAGTAAATCCCTGAATACCCTTTGGGCAGGGGAAAGACCTTTATGGGAGAGACCAGACTTTTCTAGGGTTGAACTGTATACAATGTTTAGGTCCCCACTGAAAATAATTGGGATATTCAAGAAAGGGACTAAGGCTTCCATAACCTGTACAAAAAATCCTGGAGTATCAGAGTTAGGACCATATATACTACCCAATAGAATGTCCAGAGTGTGCAGTCTGCCTCTAATTAAAATAATCTGCCTGTGGGGTCTGATATTGTTTGGAGGTGTTTAAAGGGGACAGATCTGTGTATTAAAATCATTACTCCTCTACTCTGGGAGTTACCTTCCACTGCAATAACCTGTCCTACCTGTTGATGCCTCAGTTTAAGTGCTTCAGAGTTAAGCAAGTGGGACTCTTGAATGAACATAATGTCGGCTTTAAGAAGATTTAAATGTTTCAGTATTTTATATTGTTTAGTCTTGTGTTGGGCCCCTTTAACATTCCAGGTAATCACTCTAAGATCCCGAGCCATCTAACAACCCTATGTCTAAGGGGATATCTGAGGTTACATGGACACTTGAATGGTTCCTGTGTACTTAAATTGTTGTATAGTCTGTGTTTCCCCCCTCCCTACTAACCCCCAACATTCCCTTCCTTGCCATTAAAAAATCGTTCCTAAGGAAAAAACACAACAAACACCAATAACACCCCCCATCTTCCCCCCACCCACCCCTCTCCCCCTTTTGCTATGGTCCATGATGGATAGAACACACTTTTCACCCCCTCTCTGCCCAGCCTACCATCCCCCAAGAAATAACATTTAAAAATTATAGTGCAAATACCTATAGGCAGACTAGCTCAAGTCACCACCAATAGAGTGTATTCTGTAAACTTTGAGGAAATAATCTCTATATATTCGGCAACCAGCTACTAATCCTATGATACTAAAAGGTAACAGTGAACTACTAACCCAGCACCAGAGGTACCTTTCTCTATGGAACTCAGAGTGAAAAATGAGCTCAGAAACCCCAAGAGGGATCACCTATCAGTGGAATGGTTAAGTTTAAATCTGCACAAGTACCCCCTATCGTGAGGAGCACCTTATTCTAAATTTTAACTTGTAACAACCTACATAAAATAACCATCTACTAATAATAACCACTATAAGAGATCCTTACCTTTGAAGGAAGATATACAGATTAAATCCAGAAAGCATAATTACAGATACAGCCATAATAAAGCCAAAATTAATCCCCATCCCCATACATAGCAAAGAAGACAGCAATATATTAAAAAATAAGGCACTAATTATATGTATATTGCCTGTCCTCAACCAGGAGAAAGGGGGAAGTGAAAGGCTCATATCCTATCCAAAGTCCAAAGTCCATTTGAACTAAACCCAGCTTGCAAATGTCAAATATACGAAAGGAAGAAAAAAACAAAACAGTTCTGCTGATTGAGCGTGTAACGACTCTGACAAAGCTGGCGCCATCTGAGTGTGAAACATCGGATTAGATCAATGTGAAGAAGTAATTGGGTAAATGTCTGAATCACCCACAGCCTTTCAATAAAACCAAATGGAGCCTTGGGGGTGAAAGTACAATACCAGGATTCAGGAGAAGTGCCCCCATCCAGCAGCAATACAGACAGACCGTTACCCCTACGAAAGACTTGAACAGCTGCGCCATTCCCGCTCGGGGAAAACCCATAAACCGGAAGTTCCACATCAAACGTTGTAAACAAAAACTTCCCTTTGCAGATTCAAGGCAGAGTGATAGCAGGATAACTCATGACAACAGTCACGGGATTAGGAAAAGCTCTGGAGCTGCTGCTTTAAGGCCGGTCATTGCTTCATCCACTTCCTCAAAGGTGACCCAGGAGCATGAAAGGCAAACTTGGAGCTGTGCTGGGAATCTCATTCTGAATTTGATCCCCGCAGTGATTAATTTCGACACCAAAGGGTGAAAGGAGGACCTTTTTTGCTGTACGGAAAGCGGCAGATCTTGAGCGATCCTAATTTTTGCCCCTTCCCACTGCAGCTCTTGGGTGTCTCAGACCTTTTTCAAGAAGTGCTGCTGCTCTTGGAAATTCAGAAAGTGGAAAATGAAGGTGCAGGGGGGTGCGCCCTGTGGTGGCATTGAGCAAAGTGCAAGGTGAGCCCTTTCGATTGTGTATCGGGGACCATAGGAAGAGGGACCAGCTACCTTCTCCACAAATGTCTGCACAAACAAAATTGGATCCAGGCCCTCCTCCTTCTTGGGCAGCCCAATTAATACTGCATTATTATGGCGGCTTTGCCCCTCCAGGCCCTCAACCTTGCTTTCCATCTTAACAAGGCATCGGCGAACTGCTACCAGCTCAGGGTTGATTTTGTCCTGCTTACGTTCGAGAGAATGGATGTGGGCCTCACTGTCAGATGTTCTCTGCATGTGATCCTCTAAGGCTTTAGAAAAGGATTTCATTTCCCCAGCAATTTGTTGAACTTCAGCCTTAAAAGGATGGAACTCTTCCAAAAATCTGGTAAAGTAAGGGTTCAGAATCCATATTAGCAGCAGGTTGATTCTGTGTTGGGTGGGTGGAAGGGCCTTTGATTTTTAAGGGCCTTTTCAAGAGTTGCAGGTGGGGTATGTTTTGGCATCACTCGCATCCCAACTTCCATCAGGATCACTTTCATAGGGTAGCTTGAGTCTTCTGACAGTGTCCTAATAAACATCCCAGTAAAACTTCCACCAAAATAACATTTTCCTTGTCAATTAGAGGATGGGTAGCTGGAGCTCATGGAGGAAGGTGTTGCCTGAACTCTGCATCATGTGACTCCCCAGGAGAGTACATTTTCTGTTAAACTGTTCACCCAGGAGAATGCAGTTTGTTCTTTGGTCACCCCAGTGAGTAACAGAAATGGAAAGTATGGGACCTCTAGCACTTCAGTGGGGAATGGGGATTTCAATGGTGTAACCCTGAAGAATGACACAGACTGCCAGTTGGGGCAAGGGGTGGGAGGAATGCCATCTAAAAGCTTACAAGGCAGGTCTTACTGGTTCGTAAAGGGCACCGGTTTTACCTGAGCAAAGTGTAAATGCTGCAGGTTTGGGTGTGTGGCTGAGTCTCATAATGCACCTTTGTTTAAAGAAGAGTTCTGAGTGTGTGGATTAGTTTACAAAATGTGCACTCATGGGAGGAAAAGGTTCAGGTGCATGGCCAGGTGTCCACTGAGATGCACCGATGGGAAATGTGAAGAAGATGTTGTTTTGTGTGATTGCATGAACTGTACTGCATGCAAGATGAGTTTGTGAAATGTACCTGTCCATCTTGACTGACCTTGGAGGGTCCACTTCTGCTTTAGATTTCCATTCACATTAAATAAAGCCATACTACACAATCCCAGTTCTTGCTCTGGACATTCTGATTATTGCTGCTGGTTGTTGGATTTACTGGGCCGCCTAAGCAGTTTAGATCTAGTATACCTAGCAGCTACCTGGACCTGGGTTGTAATTTTTTATACAAGTTTCATGTGTTTTTTTTGATCGTGTATACCACACCCCTCTTCCTCTAGAGGATGATCCTGATATACATCCTAATGCCGAGAGAGAACCAACCTTTTGAAAAGTAAATGGTATGCCAGTATGTGGGGACCAGTGTCCAGATTGTAATAGGGGGGGTGTTAATTTGTTAAAAAGCTGCCTGGGGTTACAAACAAATGGTTTAGCCTTTTATTGGACCAACTTAGATGCCACAAAAAAGAATAGAATACCCAAGCTTTCAGACCAACCAAGTCCTTCCTCAGAAGCTTATGACAGTTATTCAGAACATCACAAACTATTAATAACCAGATCATACTAAAAAAACCTAGAACGAATTCTCATTGGTTTAAATTACTCATTTAAACCATAACAACAGTTAAAACCAGAGGAATTGCATTTCACCAGTTTGTTTCAAACTAAGGACCCTTCCAAAGTCAAATATTATCAAAGTGAGACAAGCACTCTTCAAGCAGAAAGCTCAACTAACATAAAATTATGAATGTCTCAGTCTGCTTTGTGAAAACAGTCCAATGAAAAAATGAAGATCTTCAGTGCTGTAACGTAATATTATACAAGGTAATATCAATTGTCAGCTTAAGAGCCAAATAAAAAAAACTGTCAAAGACCTCCAGGAAAGTGAGACCATGGATTGTAATATGTTAAGGGTTCAGTATTTACCAATAACTACAATACAACCCAATGAAATTCAAACTGTCAAAATAAAAAAAAGAACAAGAAAATGGAATCATGAATCCCAATACCTGAATTACAGAGTTAAAAATGGTGACAGTATATAATCAAACTATTAACATGCAGTAACAGTGTAAGGAATCTGAATAAAAACACAGTGAAATAACACACACACACACACAACACTGGGCAGACACAACATCACATTGAAGGAAGAAAGTAAATATTCACTATGAATATGAATCAAGAGTCTTAAGGACTAATAGTGAATATTTACTTCCTTCTGTACTAATCATCTTCCGAGGCATTTCCATTGTGTTTTATTAAATTCCAGAATGTTACTATACATATAGTAGTTTGATTACATACTGATCACATTTTTAAACTTTCTACAGACTGCGTTGCATTATTCCATTTACTTTTTCTTTTTGACAGGTTGAATTCTATCAGGCAGCAATGTAGTGACTGGTACATATTGAAAACTTAACATATTGGAACACATGGGCTCATTTTCTGGTGGTCTTTGACAGATTACTTTTATTTGGTTTATATACTGAAAATTGTTAGTATCTGTATAATGTCATCCACAGTGCGGAAATCATAAAGAGCTGGTGACATGTCTAGTGAACTATAACAAAACATAATATTTAGACACAGTCCAGCTTTTATATTTCCCATTAGTTGTATCCCTCCCCCTGGCTATTTTAAAATTACTGAGGTCGTTTATATGAAAATAGGATCTTTGCTCCTAAAGAGTTCATCTATTCCTGCTGCTTTCTGCCTACCTGAAGTCATAGAACACTGCTTGTGACCTCACAGTTACTCCCATGGGAACAGACTGTGATTTCACAACAGAGGGTTATGACTTGTAGTAGGGAGTAAGCTACAGAGGCAGATTAACTCAAAATGAACTCTAATGGATAAAGATCATATGTTCATAATCCTTCCTTAATAATTAATTATAGGGAGGAGAAATATATAAAATATAAATGGAATGCAAGCAGAATTGTACCCAATTATAGGCTTTTTAGAAGGTTTTCTTTTAAGGCAATCAATAGCTCTTTAAGGTTTACAGAATATAGTAACTAATTGAGTGTATAATTAGGACAATGTCTCCAGATAGGTTGTATAATGCATAAACACGTGAAAAAGTTGCTCACACTAGAAACTATTCAAACCCTCTTATGACATATATGGAAAATTTCTATTATATATTTTTTAGCTTGAAAAAACATTAACATCACATTTAAAGATGTACTTAAGTTACCACTAATACAACGTTTCTGCTTAGTAGACTATATTCACAAATTAAGACGAAATATTCATAATATGTTAATGAGCTTGGCTGACAGTCCTTATCTCATTTATGTAATATTTGACCTTGAAAGGTTCCTTAATTGAAAACAAACTGCTGACAAGTGATTCTTCAGGTTTTTACTGCTAGTATTGTTTAAATAAGTATTTTAAACCAATGAGAATTCTTTTTTTTTATGTATGATCTGGGTATTAATAGTTAGTGATTTTCTGAATAGCTGTCATGAGTATCTGAGGAAGGCCTTGGTTGGTCTGAAAGCTTAGGCATTCTGTTCTTTTTGTGACATCTAAGTTGATCCAATAAAAGTTATCAAACCATTTGCTTTTAGATTTGTTTTTGCAAGGATCAATACAGCAACTAAACTAAAACTATTTATATTCATATTTGAAATGGCCCAAGAAATGGCTTCAGCACCAACCTCTAAGGCAACCCCACTGGTCACAGCCCATTCGGATACATGCCCTCAGATTTGAACCCTCTGGTCCTTTCTGTTAGCCATGGTGGACCCATCTTAATAACGGCATATTTATATACATTATACATTTTTGTACAAGCATTACACATGATACTTATCAAAAGGCTTTTTTTAAATCTAGATACTTATATCAAATCAACAGGTTTATATTGTCCAATAATTCACTGAGCTTACGTGGAAATGAGGCATGATCTCTGTTTTTTGAGCCCATGTTGTCCTTACATGGAAACATAGACTTTGACAGCAGATAAGGACCGATTGGCCCACCTAGTGTGCTCATTTCCCTACCTATTGGATAAGCTGCAGATCCTAGTTAACCAACAGCCTACTTCTTCCCACTCCCTTCTAGAATTGCCTTACATCTGTACCATGCATTCTTGAATTCCCCCACCGTTTCTGACCCCACAACCCCCTCTGGAAGGTTGTCCCATGCGTTTCTCACCCTCTCCATAAAAAAAATACTTATTCTCCTTGCCCCTGAGCCATTCCCCCTCTATCTTCAAATTGTGCCCCCTTGTTCTTGCACATCTCTTTCTCTGAAAGATACTACCCTCTTGGACTTTGTTGGTTCCTTTGAGGTACTAAGTTTTATGTCATTCATCACTAAGTTTTTTGTTGTCCATTTCATATTCCAACCTGTCCTTGATTATTGAGTCCTGCAATTTTCAAACAATTGCTGTCAAAGTTATGGATCTATAGTTGCCATCTTCTTTGTTGCCTTTTTATCTTTGTGCGCATGCACAGGAAACGTATGTGGCAGCTTAGGAAAGTGGGTTGTGGAGGTGCGGCTCAACATGGCCCAATGCTGCCACTGCATTTGATGGCAGCACAAGTGTAACCAATGCGATTGCATGCTTCCACCACCAAATCAGAGATCTCCAACCCCAGGAGGAAGACTAGGTCCAATGAGCGACCATAATTATGAGTCACAGAGGAAACTACCTGTTTGAAGCCCACAGAACTCATAAGTCAGAGGAAGTCTTGTCCAAACTGCAAGAGTTCATTGTCAACCCAGGCATTGAGATCCCCCAGTAACATCAGCCTGGGGGAGTCCGACACCACATCGACAACGAAGTCCGCAACTTCCTGCAAAACTGATTCTTTCCACCCGGTGGATGGTAGATAGAAATATTTTACCCCACACCTGTGGCTACGGTACACTGAAAGGATCTGGTGTCCTCAACGCACATCAACAAGACCAATTCTGATTTAAAACAAGTTGCTACACCCACCACTGCAACCCACCTAGCATGGTGTATCACCAAGAAACCGACTGGAATTGCCTGATTCCAAAGGACCAGAATTTTCCTCCAGCCAGGTCTTGGTGATCCAGGAACAGAGTCAGATGACCCAACAAGGTCAGCTATAATAGCTGACTTGTTTCTAACGACCTGGCATTACACAACACTGTGCAGGTTGGGTGAGAAACCGGGGCAGTTTGAGGTAGCAACCCATTAAAGATCACTGAGGTACAGGGACTAGATTATCAAACTAGACTCAATACCCTATGACTGTATTCACTGGAATTCAGGCGATTGAGAGGAGATATGTGCTTAGTATACAATGCAACAACAGATTTGCAACTAAGGGAGATCTTGGACCTGAAATTAAAGCATAAAATCTTTAGTACTAGATCTCCCCCCTTACAAATTGAAGCTGGAAGGTTTAATACTACCAAAAAGGATGCACTGGTTTTCCATTAGAGTGGTAAAAATCTGGAATGAGCTCCCAATAGTATGTCTAGCTTTAAAGTCCATCTAGACGCACACTTAATCACCAACAACATTGTGGGCTATAGGAGATAATTTCGGCAAGCTATAATGGACTTCAGTCTAAATAAAGCTCTGAGTAACCTATGATACCTATGAAATATGGAGCCCTTGGGCTGTATGTTTTATAATGTGAATATAATGTATGGTCTATTATCCATCATGCATGTACTCCTTTTCCACCTGTCTTTAGGTTGCATCTGGAATTGAGCAGTTGTCTGCTCAGCATGCCTTCCTGGTAAAACCTTTAAATTAATAACTAAAACATGGGAGCCCTATACGATTACACAAAAATGTCAGCAGAAACAGGCTATTTCAGTCTATCTAGTCTGCTTGAGTGTGTAGCTCTCAGGTGAATTTACTGCAGCTGCCCCATCCCCTTAACCATAGAGTCTTCCTCCTTCCCCTGTCCCCTCCCACGTAGTCTTCCTCCTTCCCTCTCATCCCCCTACTCATCTTCCCACCCATTATGACTTTTCCTTTCACTCTGTCCCGATCCCTTTTAAAGCTGTCCACTGTTTTTAATTATACCACTTCCTCCAGCAGTTTGTTCTACTTGGACACCACTCTTTGTGAGAAAAAGTGCCTTCTCATTTCCCTTTAGAATCATCCTCCCACTAATTTAAGACTACCTCTAGTGGACCCATTCCCCAGGAGGCCCCATTTCTATCCTACCACACCTAAGCAAACTCCTTGAAAAAATTGTCCACTGCCACCTGTTAGAACACATAAATAAATACAATCTCACGTGTAGTCAAAAGCATGGCTTTCACAAATCTCACTGCACCACCTCTGCACTGGCACTCTTTACTGACCACGTCCTTACTAGCATGGATCACAGGAACGCTACTGGGGCTGTCTTTATGGATCTCACAAAGGCCTTCAACATGGTAAACCATGCACTCCTTCTCTCCAAGCTACACCTCTTTGACTGCTCCACTGAGACAACAAATTGGTTTGAGAGATACCTCTTGGACCGCTCGCATTGGTTCTGTCATCTCTCCAACTCTCCCTGTCTCAACTGGTATCCCCAGGGTTCCATCCTGGGACTACTGCTTTTCTCCATCTTCATTAATTCACTCCCAGCTGATAGCCTAAACCGTAAATCGCTTCTGTATGCAGATGATCTTATCATTTACCACAGCGATAAGTCCTCACCAGGTCTCCTCAGTTCTTACCAGAACTATGGCAGTGCTTTTAGCTGGTTCTGATAAACCTGTTATTATGCGATGAGAAAAAGACCAAATCTATGCTATTCACATTCAAACTGCACCTCACTAAATTTCATAGTTCTGGCTCCTCTCTACAAATACTATTCCCTGATGGTCAGACTCTTGAAAATGTTACCTCATTCAAATATCTGAGGTGACACTTGATCCATCACTAACTTTCTCGGACCACATCAACACTGTGTTTCGCAGGGTCAATCAAAACTTGGGACTGCTTACCGTCTACGCCACCTGCTAACCCCAGAGGCTCGAATAAAAATTGTCCAGGGTGACCTACTTCCTATTTTTGACTACTGCTCCCCCATCTACTCTCGGACATCCTCAGCCCTCAGAACCAGGCTCACATTGGCTTACAACAGTGCCTGCCATTTTGTGCTCATAGCACCTTTCTCAATTCACCACAGCAACCTCTATAATTCCCTTGGCTGGCTACTCCTCCAAGACCGCTTTGATTTTACTCTTGGTTGTACTGTGGATAGTACCATTAGAAGCAATAATGTGTCTCCTCTCTTCTCCCTACTCAAGGTCAAAACTCTACGTAGGCATCACCGCTCCTCTACTGTCCCTCCCCTACATGTGCTGATGGTGTCCACTGGTATGGGAGGGAAAGCACTATCCGTTGCCACCCCTACACTGTGGAATGGTATGCCTGCTCACCTATGCTCCTCTAACACCCATTCAGCTTTCAAATCCCTCTACAAATCCTGGCTGGTGGATAGAGCAAATTGCTCCTGCCTATAAGGGGTAGACCCCCTGACACTAACACTCTCTATTCTGCACTAACCGGACTCCTCCGGGAGTTTCTAAACTGCTCTCCCCAAGCTTGTTTCTGGCTTCTGTTCTCTCACTTTCTCTTCTGTCGGTCTAGATGTGACGTTCAAAGGTGGGGGGAATCGGGGGGGGAATGGTAAGATTTGTTTGTACCCTCTTATTGTCTCACCTATTGTACCATGATTTTATTTATTTATTGAAACATATTGGAATTAATACCTTTGAATCAGAGATTTATTTACAAAGGCTGTACATCATAGAATACAATAGTAAGACACTGATTAGACATTACAAGGTATAAACAATACTGTGAGAAAATATCACATTGTACAATAAATACAGAGTATAGTACATACAGTACACCATTGTTCCTGTATTGTATTAACCCCTGTATGTAAAAATGTTCTTGACCTCTGTTTAACCTGCAACATCCCTGTGCCTTGTGATTTAAATTGTTGCTTGACTATGCCATCTTTTACGGTCTGGGTAATGCCCGAAAACGGTCCCTTGGACCAGTGCACCTACCCGGTAATCAAAGAGGTACATAAATAAATGAATAAATACATGAATGAATGAATGAATAAAATGCCTTCCATACTAACCTTGTTCATATCTTCAAGGTACTTGAAGGTTTCAGTCATATATCACCCCCTTCTATCCTCCAGGGATTTCATGCTGAATACCTGTAGCCTCTCTGATGGAGTTTGTTCTGCAGGCCCTTTACCATCTTGTTTTCCATGTGCTGGACTCCTTCCAGTAAATTAATTAAATTAATGCTCTTTCTCAGATATGGACTCCAGAACTGTAAATAGTAGTCCAAGTGTGGTCTCACCAAGGCCCCCTTGGGCTGCTACCGCCGCAGCTTCATCAGGACCGTCGTGGGTGCCCCACGGCACTCGGAAGGCTCTGCTGCAGCCCCCTGCTCCTCAGACTCAGGATACCTGAAAGCCCCCTCAGGCTGCTACCGCTACTGCAGTCAGGACTGTTGGCAGGCACCCCATGGTGCTCAGAAGTCTCTGCTGCAGCCCCCTGCTCCTCAAACTCAGGATACCTGAAAGCCCCCTTGGACTGCTACCGCTGCTGTGGTCAGGACTGTTGGCAGGTGCCCCATGGTGCTCAGAAGTCTCTGCTGCAGCCCCCTGCTCCTCAAACTCAGGTATGGAGGTCAGTGCCTCAGACCCAGCTTCCCCGGGGAATTCTCTGACCAGCTTTCTCCCCAAACTTTGGGCGCCACTTTTTAGGACAGCTCTCATTGGCTGCCTAGCCAGGCAGTGCATCCTGATTGGGCCGCTCATTTGCCTGGGACAATTCTAACTATTTTGTCTGTCCTAGTGGATTGTCAGGTTATTGGGACCAACTTACTATTTTATAGCTGTAAAATGCTTGCTCTGCTCGCCGCCACTAGACTCGAATCCTAATCTGGAGTGTACTGTGAGCCATCTGAACTGCTGCTGCTTCTGGGTTTCTGGTTAGTGGGGGGTGGCGGTTCCCACATCTAATCATACATAACTCCAGTATATTTTAAGTATGTGACTGATTTCTGTTAAAATGAAACTGCTTTAATTCCTGTTGCTGCATTTTGTGATTCATCATTCGTGGGCGGTGTCCAAAGTTGTGGAAGCCTGGCTGCTCTAGCACTGCATGCCCCCACCCCTTGCCTTTGTTCCTTTTTTCTCTCCTTTTTCCTTTTCCTAGACCCCTGCAGACTCAGTCGGCACCTGCCCTAGTCTGAACCCTCCCACTGATTTAGAATTTATTCAAGTGATACAGCTCTTCATTTGCCTTTGTTTTCTTCAAATCCTCCCCCAATTTCTGAGCACTTTTAAAGTGCACATTCTCTCATTCCCTCCATAGGATACCTGAAAGCCCCCTCAGGCTGCTACCTTCTCTGTGGTCAGGACCATTGACAGGAACCCCACGGCTATCGGAAGTCTCTGCTGCAATCTCCTGCTCCTTGAACTCAGGTACGGAGGTCAGCGCCTCAGACCTGGCTTCCCAGGGGAATTCTCTGACCAGCTTTCTCCCCGAACCTTGGGCGCGCTTTTTCAGACAGCTCTCATTGGTTGCCTAGCCAGGCAGTGCATCCTGATTGGGCTGCTCATTTGCCCTGGACAATTCTATTTTGTCTGTACTAGTGGATTTTTGGCCCACCCCCACTCCCTCCCTTGACCACCTTAAATACTCCATTATCCCCACCCACCTAGCTATCCCTCATCTCATTGGCTTATCATCTACTCTATTCTTCCCCCACGCCCCTTCAGTGCCACCCCGCTATTACATATCCTACTAACTGAATCCACTCTACTGTTGTTAGACACCTTATCAGTATATTCTGGATATCTTAACTTTCTGTCCAGATGCCATGGGGAATTAATAACAATAACAAAATTTTACTCATATATATATATAAGGGATATACAACCCCCTACTGGAAATATTGTCAATACTTTTTTTTTGAGTGCCAATTGACCCGATAATAGGCTTTCATTTTCTGCATCGTCTAGAGGAATTTGAATCTTCTTACCTCTGTATCATGGATACTGGCTTAGTAACATGGAGGTTGTGGGCACTATTCTATCTGGCTGTGATACAGCTATCCTCATTTTCATCAAACTCTACAACTCATCCATTTCCCACCAAGACGGGGAGCTCATCCACGATTGAGATCTTGACAGCATCCTGGAACCAGCAACTACCTCATAGGGTAGCCAGCCACCCACCTGAGCCTAGATATACCTGCAGCATGGAGGACCTTGCTGTGCACCCCAAACTCTTCCTTTCATCTCCATGCCTTGACCATCAACCGTCTATAATAAAGAGAGTGGCACTAGAGCAGATTTGTCCTTGGCAAACTGTCAAGTATCTAACAGATGTGAAGGTGGGAAATAAGACTGTAAACTGTCTCATTGATTCGTGAAGCAGACAGACTCTAGTGCATGGTAAAGTGCTGGGAAAATGTTATGCAAAGGGACCAGGTACTGGTGTCATCCGCATCCATGGGGACACTCAATACTATCCCACCACCCAAGTGACTCTGACTGTTAAGGGTGTGCCACACCAAATGAAAGTGTGGGTAGTACCAAAGTTATCTGTACCTGTGATTATTGAAAATGACTTTCCGGGATTTACTGAATTGATCAATGAGGGAGTAAATCCTGATGTTTCAGCAGCTGCAGTGACAAGACCTCAGGCAAATATATTTTCAGATGGTGGGGACACTTTTCCTTTCAGTGATTTTGATTTGGACATGTTTGAGCATAGCTCCAAGATCTGGAAATCCAGGAAAGAAAGACAAAGCCTGAAGAAACAACGGTAAAAAATGACTGATGGGCATGAAGGGTTAAAATAAGAAAAAGCTGAAACTAAATTGATAGCTGATTGTGATTTTCTTTCAGAGCAAGCTAACAATTTTTCTCTCTAGGGTTATTTTAAGCAGCTAGGGGGAAAACCAAATAAGGTGGACCAATGTTTACAAAATGTAATGGATTACTGTACAGAGTTTGGGTTAAACCACAGACACAAGAACAGACAGAACAATTGGTTATACCACAGAAGTAAAGAACAGAATTGTTACAGACAGCACATGATAATCCAATGGCTGGTCACTCAGAAAGGGATGGCACCCTTGCCAGATTGCTGTATAGGTTTTACTGGCCAGGAATTTGTGAAGATGTTGCTACCTATTGTAATTCCTGTGCTGAGTGTCATAAAGTAGTCCACTCACTGGAAAAGACAAGGTACTGTCCCAAGTCAAAATATAGATGGGAAAGAACATCCTGTTCTGTATATAAGTAGGAAATTGCATGACAGAGAGAAAATGAACTCCACTATTAAAAAGGAGTGTTTAGCAGCAAAGCGGTCCATGGAGTCCCTCCAATTTTATTTGCAAGGAACTGATTTTGTTCTTGTAACTGATCACCGTCCTCTCTGTTGGCTTAACCAGGTGAAAAATAACTCCAGAATCACACGGTGGTACCTGGCACTGCAGTCATTTAAATTATATGTGATTCACAAATCTGATTAAGAGAACAGCAATGTTGATTTTCTGTCAAGCTATGGATCAGGAATTGAGGGTTCTGATGGTTCAAAAAAAACCTAACGTACGGGTTTGAACTGTACTTTTTGCTGTACTGTTAAAAAAAATTGATGCAAATGTGCTTAATGTGTAAATGCAACACGTGTTATTAGAAAATAAAGAGTTTTGGAAACCTGTTTAATAAAACAGGTTCCTTTTTAAAGAGGGGGTATATGTGATGGTGTAGAATCGAACCCTGTTCCATTTGTTGGAGAAAGTGTGTAAATGCAAGGATCTGTATTCTTTTTTTTTCTCTTTCTTCTATGTCTGGTTGCACAATCAAATTTTCCCTGAGACCTCGGACTTGATCAACTTGAACAGTCTCGCAATCCTTTGCCTCTCACTGTCTCTCAGTTTTCTCTTGCTGTAGATTTTTCTCCCTTGCATATCTGTATCAGCTAATATAAAACATATGAGAATCAAAGTATGGAAATGTAGCTGACATTGGGATCACTTTTGCTTAGAAAATTGTGTTACTTTAGATATGTATATATTTGTGATTTGAGGTAACTGTAAAAAGCTAGAGGTCATTTGCGTGCAAATGGTTGAGCCTTTTGCAAAGGCTGTGGGGACTGTAACAGGGTCCCTGTTCCCTGTTAGATTTACTCCCCTACTAATATAAAAAGGTGATCTCCCCCTCCCCTTTTTTTCTCTTACACCGTTCTATCCTCTTCATATTTTCTTCTGTCCTTTTCTTTTTTTTCATGTCAGAGTCACCAACCTGACATATTTCATTGCTTACTTTACGATCCCTTTTCTCAAACACCCCTTAGGGTGCACCAGATAGGGCTGAGTGCAGTGTAAAGCACTCTCCCTACTGGAAGATATGTCCAAACATGAGTAGTGCTTTATTTTAAAATAGTGAAAAAACTCCTGAGTTTTCTGGAGTGTTCCCAGTTTAGCAGTAGTGCCCAGAGCAAAACAGAAGTGTTCAGATAAAGAATAAAACATTCATGTACAAAGAAAACAGCCCAGAGATGTTGTGACTTGGCTGATAAATAAAAGAAATAGCCAAAGGTTGGAAATGGGTTTAGGAAAGGCCCAAATGAAATATTTTGTTGATGGCTGCACATTTCAGCCATTAGAGCAATAAAGGAAAGTGCTGCATAGTGGCAGGGGCTGCTAAAGGAGCCTAGTAGAGACACTTGGGAGGTTAAGTAAAATGGCAGCATTTCTAAAGAAAATGAGGGCTAATATGGTTCTAAGGTTACTACAAGAAAAGAAGAAAAGAGTGGTAATTGCCTGTGGTTTCCCTGTGTTCTGGCTATAGGGCTGCCTGGCCACAAATGGCTGATTTTAAAGATGCAGGCTTCAGTGACATCAGAATAAGGGAGGGGCTTGCTTCCAAATGAGTCCCAATTAAGCCTAAAAGAGCTGCTATTAATCCCTGCTTATAGGTGTTTTTAACTAAAGTATATTATCAGGTAAAGGAGTATAAAGACTTGGAAAAGAATGGAATAAAATGCATTTATTCTGTAAAATAAAAGAAGAAAAGCCTAATTGTGTCCTTGATGTTGGTCACCTGTCCATGATGTCATCAGCCATAAGGCTATAAAAACTCACCACTAGAGGGATGTTTAGAGAGAGGTAGGCCAGTGAGCTGCTGGTCTTGCAGGAGGAAGGTGCGTTTGTTTTCACACCAGTGAAATGGTTTAAAAAGTGGTAAAATTAAGAGAAGAAGTGACTAGGGAAGAGTCATCTTCAGAGTTTTGTTCATTTTGGTGTGTTGACTAACACCTTGTTTTTTTTTTTTATTTCTGTAAATATTAATTTGATTTGATTTTGAATAAAAAATCATTAACGCATTTGTCTGTTTATTTTATGCATCATACCTCCTGCCAAAGTGTCTGTTATTCCCACATCGTAACACTGGTGTCAGAAGTGGGATTCTGGTGTTGGGAGGCACCATTAGTGGGTACTGGATCTAGTGCCCAGCAGATGCAAAAGAGGCAGGGGAAGGCCATTCACTTGACAAGGGCAATGGCTGAGAAAACAGGTGTGCAACCTGGTCCTGGCTTAGATTTCAGCATAAAGCAGAAGGTGAGAAAGCCTGAAGAGAATTCAGAGGAGGAGGAGGAGGAGGAAGAGCAGGACACGAAGAAGATGGAAGCACCAGATGATACCAGTGAGCTCCTGAAGTGGCTGTGCATCCAACAGCAGGAGATGGACCGACAGCAGCAGGATGATAGACGGCAGTGAGATGAGGATCTGCAGCAACAGGAGGTGACGTGAACAGACACTATTAAGGCATTCCAGGCCTTAATACCAGGGCAACCTGATCACATGGTACCTAAAGACATTAAGCTAACAAAATTAACTGATTATGATGACATAGAGACGTACCTTGCTACATTCAAGTGTATTGCTCTCGCATGTACATGGTCACAGGACCAGTGGGTAATAAGACTTGTGCCATATCTTTCCGGACATGCCCAACTGGTCTATAGTCAGTTAATCGGACCAGACACCATAGTATGTAATCGGGTTAAGGAAGAAATATTGCATTGGTATGACATTAATACTGAAATGTTCCTGGCAGCGTTTTCGGTCACTGAGGATGTCTTATTCTGATACCCCGAGAGAGACTTTTGCTAAGTTAAAAGACTATTGTAATAAGTGGTTACAACTGGCAACAAAAAATGTGGACCAAATTCTGGAAGCTATTGAAATCGAGCAGTTTGCACAGATTCTACCTCAGGATGTACAAGTGTGGGTGAGGGAGCACAAGCCAGAGACTGCAGTGAAAATCATCCAGCTTGCTGAGGACTACCTGGCTGCGAGGACCTCAAGACCCAGAGGACAGAATGTGGCACCCAGACCTGTGGAGCTGGTAAGATCTTTCAGTTTTACACCACAGAGAAAGACTAATTATGTAAGAAGAGACAGAGGTGGAAGGGAACCCTATTCTGAGATTATATGCCACGGATGTTTGGGAAAAGGGCATATTGTTAGGAATTGTCCTAGCAAAAGATCAGAAGCTACCCATTTAGCCTTGGCCAATATTGAATATGTCACCACTGTGAGGATTGGACAGCATCAGATTTTGGGTCTGCTGAACTCAGGCAGTAAACATAAATTGCTGACAGCAGATCTGCTGCCTACTACTGAATATACCCAGGCTGATGCAATTATAATATGTGTCCATGGTGATGTTCATCAATACCACACTGCCAAGGTTGAAGTGACTGTTAACAACCAGCAGCACTGCATGAATGTGGGATTGGTACCAAAACTACCTGTATCAGTAATCATTGGGCAAGACTGTCCCCATTTTTCCTACCCTAATGAGTACCCAACATGCTACCAATGAACTTGTGACTGTTACGACTAGGTCCCAAGCTAAACAGGCCCAATTAACCCAGCTGTTTCCCTTTGAAGAGGACTTGTTTGACAGCCCAGGGAAAACCAAAAAGACCAGGAAACAAAGAAGAAGAGAGAAAAGGTTATGGCTGGAAACTAAACAGGCTGGTAGCTCTGAGGTCGCACCAGGTCTGATCAGCTGTGATTTAAAAAAAGAACAGGTGGCTGATGTATCTTTAAAACCTTTTTTTCCACAGGTCCAGGAAAAAGTAAAAGAAGGACTGCCTCATTTTTTATTGCAAAATGGGTTATTATATCATAACTGTGTTAATCCAGTAACTGAAGATTGTGTAGAACAGCTTATGGTTCATAATGTATACAGAGAAAAAACTGATGCAATTAGCGTATGACCTACCCATGGTAGGCCACGAGGGAAGGGATAGAACCCTTGGGTGCATAACCTATAGATTTTTCTGGCCTGGCATTCATAAGGATGTAGCAGCTTACTGCTAAGCATGTCCTCAGTGCCAGTTGGTTGCTCAAGGTGTGAAAGTAGATAAGGTACCTCTGCAACCTATTCCATATGTTATCACTCACTTTAAGCACATTGCAATGGACATGGTTGGGCCCCTGACAACCAGTTCAAAAGGCAATAGGTTTATTTTGGTTGTCTGTGATTACGCTACAAGATACCCTGAGGCGATACCCTTACATACTGTAAAGGCTCCTTGGATTGCCAAGGAATTGGCCAAAATTTATAGTAGGGTGGGTATCCCTCAGGAGATCCTGACTGACAGAGGAAGTAACTTTACTTCCAAATTGTTAAACGAATTGTACAAACTTCTGGGTGTATCAGCAGTACGAACCTCCCCCTATCATACCCAAATGGATGGCCTTGTAGAACATTTCAACAAAACCTTGAAAACTATGTTAAAAAAGTATGTGCAGAAAGAAGGCTGTGATTGGGGCAGGTTTCTTCCCTACCTTCTTTTTGCATATAGGGAGGTACCCCAGGCTACAACAGGTTTTTCCCCATTCTCGCTATCGTACTGTAGGAATCCGTGTGGCCCCCTGGATGTTGTGAAAGAGCATTGGGAGGAAGGCAGAAATGTGGGACATACTAACATATTGGACTACATGACTTCTCTAAGAGAAATGTTGGTGAGGTTTGTCACCATGGCACATCAGAATATGTCCAGTAACTAGGCAGAGCAGAAAATGTGGTATGATGTAGGATTGAAGGAGAAATGTGTTAACCCAGGACAGCAAGTACTGTTACTTTTGCCATCAACAGAAAACAAACTGTTGATGAAATGGCAGGGTCCCTTTAAGGTAACACGCCAAACAGTGGGGGTAAATTTTGAGATCGAGATGCCAGAGAGGTGGCCCCAGAAACATGTTTATCATGCCAACTTGCTGCGTAGGTGGGTAGAAAAAACAGCCCCCCCTCCTACTCTATTTATTAATCCTGAACAGGAGCACACTGAGTTGGATGTTGCTTATGAATGATTAGATCCTTCTCAAGAGAAGCAGAATGTACAGATCAGTCCTGAGTTAGACTCTGAACAGAGCAAGAGGTACATGACTTGCTACGGTACTACTAGCACACCTTCACAAATACACCAGGTCGAGCAAAAGGGGTGGTACATAACATAAAAGTCATAAAATCAAAACCCATACATCAAAAACCGTATAGGTTACCTGAAAGGATGAGGTCAGAGATCATAGATGAGGGACGAAAAATGGAATGTCTAGGAGTGATAGTGCCTTCACGAAGTGCCTGGTCTTCACCCATGGTTATAGTCCCAAAAAAGGAAGGTGGTCTAAGGCTAGGTTTAGATTTTAGGAAAATCAATGCCATCTCATCCTTTGATGGGTACCCCATGCCCAGAATTGATGATTTGCTGGATAAAATAGGAACAGCTAGATACATCAGCACACTAGACTTGATAAAAGGGTATTGGCAAATACCCTTGGCATTAGATGCACAGGAACTGACTGCCTTTTGCACTCCCATTGGCCTGTATCAGTTTACAACAATGCCATTCGGTCTTCATGGTGCCCCAGCCACATTTCAGAGGTACATGAACCACATTCTTAGGCAGCATACATGGTATAGTGCTGCATATTTGGATGATGTTGTTATCTTTAGTCCAGACTGGCAAGCCTATTTGACAAATCTAAGTGCAGTCATACAAGCCATTACTGATGCAGGACTGACCACTAACCCAGCAAAATGTTCCCTAGCAAACACTGAAATGAAGTATCTAGGGTTTGTATTAGGACATGTGTCAGTAAAACCAGAAAACAGTAAGGTAGAGGCTGTTGCAAATAATCCTATTCCCACCATGAAAAAGCATGTTCGTTCCTTCCTGGGTTTAGCAGGGTACTACAGGAGATTTATCCCTGATTTTTCAACCGTAGCGACCCCTTTGACTGAACTCACCAAAAACAAATTTCCTAATAAGGTTAAATGGACTACTGAGTGTGAGAAAGCCTTCCAGAACATAAAGGCTATTTTATGTTCTGCCCCAGTCCTTAGGAGTCCAAATTTCTAGGTGCCCTTTGAAGTGCATACAGATGCATCAGGCACAGGGATAGGGGCTGTTTTGTCCCAGACTGACAAAAAGGGAGAGCATCCTGTGATCTATATCAGCAGAAAACTTCATGAGCGAGAACAGAAATACTCGACCATTGAGAAGGAGTGTCTCACCATGAAGTGGGCCATTGAGTCCTTACGCTATTACCTGTGGGGCACTGAGTTTACCATCTTGACAGGCCATAATCCACTATGCTGGCTAAACCAGATGAAGGAGAAGAATGCACGAATTATGCGATGGTACCTTGCCCTACAGCCATATAGGTTAATGGTTAAGCATAGAGCAAGTGCACAGCATAAAAATGCTGATTTTGTGTCTAGATTTGGAACTGATAACCAGACATTGAAGGGAAAAGTAAATTGAACTGTGAAAAAAAAAGATAGTTTTTGTCAAGTGTCATGAATAGACAGTAAACCTTAGGAATTAGAAATGTATCATAGCTATTGTCAATATCTAGATACTGATATACCGTTACTGTAATTATAAGGGTTCCTGAGGGGAACTTCTGGAGTGGGTTGGAGGACGTTCCAACCCTTCAAGGGTAGAAGGGTCTGAGTTGCCTTCTTGGGTGGGGAGGAGTGTAACAGGGTCCCTGTTCCCTGTAAGGTTTACTCCCTTGCTAATATAAAAAGGTGATCTCCCCACCCCCCTTTTTTCTCTTACACTGCCCTATCATCTTCATCTTTTCTTCTGTCCTTTTCTTTTTTTTCAGTCAGGGTGGCCAACCTGACATATCTCATTGCTTACTTTACTATCCTTTTTCTCAAACCCCTCTTACGGTGCACCAGATAGGGCTGAGTGCAGCGTAAGCACTCTCCTAGTGGAAGATATGTCCAAACATGAGTAGTGCTTTATTTTTAATAGTGAAAACACTCCTGAGTTTCCTGGAGTGTTCCCAGTTTAGTAGTAGTGCCCAGAGCAAAACAGAAGTGTTTAGATAAAGAATAAAACATTCATGTACAAAGAAAACAGCCCAGAGATGTTGTAACCAGGCTGATAAATAAAAGAAATAGCCAAAGGTTGGAAATGGGTTTAGGAAAGGCCCAAATGAAATGTTTTGTTGATGGCTGCACATTTCAGCCATTGGAGCAATAAAGAAAATTGCTGCATAATGGTAGGGGCTGCTAAAGGAGCCTAGTAAGAGCCCTTGCAAGGTTTAAGTAAAATGGTAGCATTTCTAAACAAAATGAGGGCTAATATGGTTCTAAGGTTACTACAAGAAAAGAAGAAAAAGAGTGGTAATTGCCTGTGGGTTTCCTTATAGTTCTGGCTATAGGGCTGCCTGGCCACAAAGTGGATGGTTTTAAAAATGCAGGCTTCAGTGATATCAGAAGAAGGGAGGGGCTTGCTTCCAAATGAGTCCTAATTAAGCCTAAAATAGCTGCTATTAATCCCTGCTTGTAGGTGTATTTAAACTAAAGTCACTTAGCAAGTGAAGGAGTATAGGAACTTGGAAAAGCATGAAATAAAATGCATGTGTTCTGTAAAATAAAAGAATACAAGCCTAATTGTGTCTTTGATGTTGGTCACCTGGCCATGATGTCATCAGCCATAAGGCTATAAAAACTCACCACTAGAGGGATGTTTAGAGAGAGGTAGGCCAGTGAGCTGCTGGTCTTGCAGGAGGAAGGTGTGCTTGTTTTCACACCAGTGAATTGGTTTAAAAAGTGGTAACATTAAGAGAAGAAGTGACTAGAGAAGAGTCATCTTTAGAGTTTTGTTTATTTTGGTGTGTTGACTAACACCTTGTTTTTTTTCATTTCTGTAAATATTAATTTTATTTGATTTTGAATTAAAAAATCATAAACACATTTGTGTGTTTATTTTATGAATCATACCTCCTGCCTAAGTGTCTGTTATTCCCACATCGTAACAGGGACCACAGGAAGTTCTCAATGTTCTAGCAGCTCCTGAAACTGGCAAAGAACAAGATGCTTACAAAGGATGGTAGTTGAAAAAGACATAAAAACAGCTAAGCTGAGCTGCAAGAGATATTTTGTTTTCCAAGAAGATTTTTTACAAGAGATTTTATTTTGCTTCTGTATATAGTTATTCTGAATAAGTTTATTGCATGTTCCTGTAACTACAAATAAACAGTTTTGAGGAATTTTATAACTGCTCCTGGGATTTCTGTATGCTTCCTGACCTGTGCCTTGATGACAGATGGTGCTAGAAGAGGATGCCATCCATACACTAAAACAGGATATGTGTGCATGGGTACTGGACCTAGTACCAGGGAAGCATAGAGGAAAGTATGGATTCTGCATGATAGAAAGTATACTTAGAATGGCAGAAAAGGGAGATATTGCTGATGGGTGATCTGAATATGCCAGATGTTAACTGGAGTGCAGTTGCAGCAGCCACTTTGAAGAGTGGGGTTATTCTAGATGCCCTAAAGGGGCATGCCTTAGACAACTACATATTGGAGCCCACTTGAGAGGGAGAAATCTTAGACCTGGTTCTCTCAAATGGAGATGAAGAGAGGATCACAGATGTAGAAGTGGGTAGCCATCTGGGAACTAGCGACCATCGAACAGAATGGTTCACAATAAACACAGCAATAGAGTCAAGCCATACAAAGGCAAAAGTACTGGACTTTAGGAGGGCTGACTTTGCTAAAATGGGTGAGTGCCTAAGGAATGCACTAGCAAATGGGCCAGGAAGGAGGTATGAAGAACAATGGGGAATAATAAAACTGCCATCACAGAGGTAACAAGCCTTTGTGTGAAGCAAATAAACAAAATGAAACAATGTAAGAAACCACTATGGTTCTCAAAGGAAGTGGCAGTGAAGGTTCAAGAGAAAAGAAAGCATTCAAGAAGTACAAGGAATCACAGAAGGAGCAGGACAGAGATCTGTATTAGTTAAAGCAAAGGAAGCTGGGAAGGCAGTCAGAACAGCAAAGGCCCAAACCGAGGAAAAGATAGCCAACTCAGTTAAGAAGGGGGATAAAACCTTTTATAGGTACATCAGGGACCGAAGGAAGACCAAGGGAGGGATAGTGAGGCTTAATAAAGGGAGGAGGGTGGGCAGAGGGTGACTGTGAAAAGGCAGAGATACTAAACAAATATTTTTGCTCAGTATTTACAAAGGAAGAGGGGGAGGTACCTAAAACAAACAGTAGAAACACTCTGGATAAAGAAGTTGATACGAGCCCATTTACAGAAGAAAGGGTTCTGAAAGAACTATTAAAACTGAAGGTGGACAAAGCAATGAGGCCTGATGGGATTCATCCAAGAATTCTAAAAGAACTAAGGGTAGAACTAGTGACATCACTGACTATCCTCTTTAACAAATCATGGGAGGATGGGGTGGTACCCGAGGACTGGAGGAGGGCAGATATGATTACCCTTCACAAAAGTGAGAGCAAGGCAGAAGCAGGAAACTACAGACCTGTTAGTTTAACCTCAGTGGTAGGGAAAGTGATGGAATCACTTCTGGAGGAAAGAATTGTTGAGTATCTAGAGGCCTGGGTGCACAGGACCCAAGGCAACATGGATTCACAGTGGTAAGGTCATGCCAGACAAATCTGATAGATTTCTTTGACTGGTGACCCAAGTAGTAGATCAGGGAGGGGCTTTGGTCATGGCCTACCTAGACTTTAGCAAGGCATTTGACACAGTCCCACACAAAAGATTAATATACAAGTTAGCCAGCATGGGAGTGGGTCCCAAGATGACAGCCTGGGTAAAGAATTGGCTGGAGAATAGGACACAGAGAGTAATAGTAAATGGAGTCCACTCTGAAAAAGGGGGTTACTAGTGGGGTACCGCAGGGTTCAGTATTAGGACCGGTTCTCTTCAATGTCTTTATAAGCGACATTGCAGAGGTATTGGAAGGAAAAGTATGTCTCTTTGCAGATGACACAAAGATCTGCAACAGAGTTGATGCACAAGGTGGGGTGGAAAGGATGAGAAGGGACTTGGCAAGGTTAGAGGAATGTTCAAATGTATGGCAGCTTAGATTCAATGCTAAGAAGTGCAAGGTAATGCACCTGGGAAACAAAAACCCAGAGGAAGAGTACACAATGGGGGTGAGATACTAACAACAACAAAAATGGAAAGGGACCTGGGGGTAGTCATATCAGATGACCTAAAGGTGGGCAAGCAATGTGAGAGGGCAGCAAGGAGGGCTGGGGGGATACTGGGATGCATAGGGAGAGGCATCACCAGTACAAAACAGGAAGTTATTATCCCTCTGTACAGACAGTTGGTGAGACCTCATCTGGAGTACTGCGTGCAGTTCTGGAGACCCAATCTCTGCAAAGACATAGACAGGATGGAAGCTGTCCAGAGGAGAGCAACTAAAATGGTACAGGGTCTGCACCAGAAGGCATATGAAGGGAGACTTAAGGATCTTAATATGTATAGCCTCGAGGAAAGGAGGGAGAGGGGGGACATGATAGAAACTTTCAAGTACCTCAAGGGAATCAACAAAGTCCAAGAGGGTAGCATCTTTCAAAAAAAGAGGTGTTCAAGAACTAGGGGACAAAATTTGAAGATGGGGGGGTGGCTCAGAAGTAATTTAAGGAAGTATTTTTTCACAGAGAGGGTTGTGGATACATGGAATGGCCTTCCAGAGGAGGTTGTGGAGTCAAAAACAGTGGTGGAATTCAAGCATGCATGGGACAGTCATAAGGCAATTCTAGGGGGTGGGGGTAGGAAGAAGTAGGCTGCTGGTTAACTAGGATCTGCAGCTTATCCATTAGGTAGGGATATGGGCAGACTGGGTGGGCCAAGCGGTCCTTATCTGCTGTCAGATTCTATGTTTCTATGTTTCTATGCTGAAGTCCAGTCTGAGATTGTACAGTCAGCATAAGTCATGGACAAAGAACATGCAATGACAGAACCTAATGGCCTGATGGACTTTTTGAAATGCTGGGCTATACAACAAAAAGAGACTGAGACACAGAGAGAAAAAGAAATTCAACATTTAGAAGTGCAGAGGAGTGACGAGGTGCAACGAAAGGAGCAACAGATGAGAGAAAAGATGCAGCAACAGGAACAGTGATGGCTGGATGCCTTACAAGCTATCAAAGGCAGAGGATTTGGCATAGATCCAGAGAAGCAACAAAATGCAAGCAACTTAAAGGCCATTAAACTTACTAAGTTGTGTCCCTCAGATGATATTGAGGCATACCTGACAACCTTTAAAAGAGTTGCCACAGCCTGCCAGTGGCCAAAGCAGCAATGGACAGTCAGAATGTTACCCTACCTGATGGCTAAAGCCCAGCTTGCAAACAGTAGTATTGACATTGCACAGTCAGAAAACTATGACCATGTGAAGAGTGAAATCCTGAAAAGGTATGACATCTCCAAAGAAACCTACAGGCAGAGATTTCGATCTCTGAGGTACAACTCGGTTGACAATCCTCAAGAAGCCTTCACCCGACTCTAAGAATTCCTGATGAAGTTGATCCAACCAGAGAGTAAAACATTCCCACAGATCATAGACACATTTGCCACAAAGTAATTCATCAACATCTTGCCTACAGATGTGAAGCTGAGGGAAAAGGAACATCGACCATAGAATGGGGAAAAAGCTGTTTCTTTGGCTGGGGACTACCAGATGGCCAGACAGACACCACAGCAGTGAGTTAGCAGCCAAGCACTGGTAAGAAACTCTTTTACCCATTTAAATTCCAAGCCTGCCATGAACTCTGGAGGGGATAACAAATCTGTGCCAAAAGATGTTATCTTCTGAAACTGTAATAAGCCAGGCCATTCAGCAAGAAACTGCCATAATAAAGAGAGTGGCACTAAAGCAGATTTGTCCTTGGCAAACTGGGGCAAGTATCTAGCAGATGTGAAGGTGGGTAAGAAGATTGTAAAGGGACTCATTGATTCGGGAAGCAGACAGACCCTAGTGCATGGGAAAGTGCTGGGAAAATGCTGAGCAAAGGGACCAGGTACTGGTGTCATCTGCATCCATGGGGACACTCAATACTATCCTACCACCCAAGTGACTCTGACTGTTAAGGGTGTGTCACACCAAATGAAAGTGGGGATAGTACCAAAGTTATCTGTACCTGTGATTATTGAAAATGACTTTCCAGGATTTACTGAATTGATCAAAGAGGGAGTAAATCCTGATGTTTCAGCAGCTGTGGTGACAAGAGTTCAAGCAAATACATTTTCAGATGTTGGGGACACTTTTCCTTTCAGTGATTTTGATTTTGATTTTTTTGAGCATAGCTCCAAGATCTGGAAATCCAGGAAAGAAAGATAAAGCCTGAAGAAACAATGGCAAAACATGACTGATAGGCATGAAGGGCTAAAATATGAAAATACTGAAACTAAATTGATATCGAATTGTGATTTTCTTTCAAAGCAAGCTAACAATGTTTTTCTCTCGGGTTATTTTAAGCAGCTAGTGGAAAACCAAATCAGGGTAGACCAATGTTTACAAAATGTAATGGATTACTGTATAGAGTTTGGGTTAAACCTCAGACACAAGAACAAACAGAACAATTGATTATACCACAGAAGTATAGAACAGAATTGTTACAAACAGCACATGATAATCCTATGGCTGGTCATTCAGGAAGAGATCGCACTTGCCAGATTGCTGTATAGATTTTAACACCAGGAATTTGTGAAGATGTTGCTACCTATTGTAATTCCGTGCATTGAGTATCAGAAAGTAGTCCACTCACCGGAAAAGACAAGGTACTGTCTTAAGTCAAAATATAGATGGGAAAGAACATCCTATTCTTTATATAAGTAGGAAATTGCATGACAGGAGAAAATGAACTCCACTATCAAAAAGGAGTGTTTAGCAGCAAAGTGGTCCATGGAGTCCCTCAAAATTTATTTACAAGGAACTGATTTTGTTCTTGCAACTGATCACAGTCCCCTCTGTTTGCTTAACCAGATGAAAGATAATTTCAGAATCACACGGTGGTACCTGGCACTGCTGTCATTTAAATTCTCTGTGATTCACAAATCTGATAAAGAGAACACAATGTTGATATTCCGTCAAGATATGGATCAGGAATTGAGGGTTCTGATGGTCGAAAAAAACTAAATTATGGGTTTGAACTGCACTTTTTGCTGTACTGTTAAAAAAATGGATGCAAATGTGTTTAATGTGTAAATGCAACATGTGTTATTAGAAAATAAAGAGTTTTGGAAACCTGTTTAATAAAACAGGTTCCTTTTTAAAGAGGGGGTATATGTGACAGAGTAGAATAGAACCCTGTCCCATTTGTTGGAGAAAGTGTGTAAATGCAAGGATCTGTATTCTTTCCTTTTCTCTCTTTTCTCTGTCTTGTTGCAGAACAAAATTTTCCTGTGAGACCTCAGACTTGATCAACCCAACAGTCGCAATCCTTTGCCTCTCAGTGTCTTCTCAGTTTTCTTGCTTTCTGTTTTCTCCTTGCATATCTGTATCAGCTAATATAAAATGTATGAGAATCAATGTATGGAAATGTATCTGATATTGGGATCACTTTCGCTTAGAAAATTGTGTTACTTTAGAAATGCATATATTTGTGATTTGAGATAACTGTAAAAAGCTAGAGGTCATTTGTGTACAAATGCCTGAGCCTTTTGCAAAGGCTGTGGGGACCACAGGAAGTTCTCAATGTTCTAGCAACTCCTGAAATTGGCAAAGAGCAGGATGCTTACAAAGGATGGGGGTTGAAAAAGACTTATAAAAATAGCTAAGCTGAGCTGCAAGAGAGATTTTTTTCCAAGAAAGAATTTTTTACAAGAGATTTTATTTTGCTTCTGTTATAGTTACAGTTATTCTAAATAGGTTTATTGTATGTTCCTGTAATTACAAATAAAGAGTTTTGTGGAATTTTACAACTGCTGCTGTGATATCTGTATGCTTCCTGACCTGTGCCTCAATGACAGATGCATGTTAAACTGACATGGTGGAACCATTCAAGATGAGGGACTGATGTTTGAGGTTCAAGTTTTGGCAGTAATGTGGAGTTGCTTTTACCATCTGAGGAACATCATCACTTATCCACCTTGGAGACTGATGTCCCTAATGCACGCATTTGTAATATCTCAGCTTGACTGCTAACAATGCTCTACACCACAGAGTCAATGAATGTACTCTATGATGCCTGTTGCTGATGCAGAACACAGCAGCCAGGCTACTGAACAGACTTCCAAGGACATATCATGTATCCAAGGTGCTGTGTGTACTGCACTGACTGCCAGTTAAGTAGCATATTTCCTTTAAAGTTGGTTTGTTAATGTACAAAACTCTGCATGGTTTGGGTACTGATTATCTGCTAAACTTACTGTGCCCTACTTCCAGTAACATATCTGGTGTGAGCAATCATGCTCTGGGAGAGCACCAACACTAATAGTACTTTAAGCTGTAAAAATTGCATAAATTGGCACCCAACCCAAATTATCTTCATTCCTGTGCAGAGCAAACCTTTTCTGACTGAATTTTAGCGGTTTTTGGTGACTATGGATCACCAACAAATGGAACCCCTTCCTGATCTCTCACAGCTGCCACCTCTTCCATCACGCTCCTAGGCCCCAAAGCTCCATAAGATGAAATCCACCCAACTCAAAACATCGGGATCTGAAGAAGAAGCTCCTCTTTTAGAGAGGTTCTAACCTGATTGACCAAGATGATCAATCAATCTAGTGCCGAAGATCTCAAAATTGTGAAAACTTCTCTTGACTCTCTGGCCCAGCGACCAAGTAACATGGAAGCCCAGGTCAGTTCCCTTGAATATGTGGTGGTCTGGCTGGAGCAAGTTGTAATAACTCTACTTAAGAAAGTTGCCCAATCCGAAGAAAAGATTGATGACAAGGAGACTAGGACTAGGCAGATTAACCTGCTCCTAGTGGAGATCCTTGAGCTGGCAGAGGAAAAAGACCTTGTTAACTTTGTCAACAAAGCTATTTTCACAACTTGCAGGGCTCCTGGACCATAATACATCATATGTGATAGAGCAAGCCCACAGGGTGCTATTTCAAATGCCTCAGAATGGAGAATTAGTAAGGGGTCTGATTTGTAAGATCCATAATTTTTAAGACAAGTTAAAACAACAGCAGGCAGCATGAATTTAGTCATCCCTCTACTGGATAACCAGCTTTGTGTGTAGTGTCTATCAGTACCAAACACCTTCATAGTACATACCTGCAAACAAACATTCAACATTGACAAATGCTTGTTTCCTTTTTGCCCTTGCTCCTTCCCCTCTCTTTTTAAGGTTCTCATTCCCTTCCCCCTTTCTCTCTACCACCCTGCATCCTTCATTAATTTGCACCCTGAGGGATTCTTCTCCCTTTGGGTTCTCCTTACTCTCTACTTCAGCTACTTTAAATGTTCATTTAAGTAACTTTTAAACTGTCCACTGAGGACTGTGGTTCCCTTCCTGATGATGCAGGCCATCACCCTTTATAGGCCCTTATCATCTCAGGTGGGTCCCAGTCCCCAATCTGCTGAACCCTCCTTTCTTCACCATCTCTTTAGCCATGAGTTAAAGCTCCTGGTGCAGAGATCCCTTTTCTCCCCATCATACACAGGCAACACTTCAGCAAAAGCCACTGATGGTGCTACCTGTATAACTCCTTCTGAACTATCCCAGTCCTATCCCTAGCCAGATCACTAGTTCCCATAATGATTTCCAGCCTCCTTCTATCCTGCTACTCTAGGAATACTCAAATTTTGCTTTCCATCCCTCTGGACTTTGGCTCTGCATCAACAGCTAACCTGACTCATCCACCCATCCTATTCCAAAATCAAACCCCCAGACAATTAAGAACAACCAGGAGAATTTGCTTTTTCTCCTATTTGATCCTCCACCACCCTCCTTGTAATCTTCATTATGACTGACCCTCACATCTTTCCTGGTCACTACTTCAGTTGCATCCTCCCAGTAGTCCCTCCTCACCAGAGTGGAACAGGAATTATGTTATGGTACAGCTGGAGGAATGTACCTCTGTCTCACTGCCTGAACCCTTCCAGAGCCCACTATAATCCAGTCGTTCTTCCTCACTGGCATCCCCTGAGGTAATGGCAGCAGATATGGTGGCCCCAGCATTGGGGAAGAGGTCCTCCAAATCCTAACCAACTTGACCTGTAGTCTAGTGACCTCCTTAATCAACCCAGAGAGGTTCATTCAGATGTGGCAGCACCACAGTCTCCTGAAGGTCTGTCTGAAAACTGCTGCCTCCACAGCCACTGCATTGTATCACTCCCAGCCTTTTCAACTTCTAGTCTCCTTGTATTACGTGGAAATACCTTTTTACCCTCATCCCTAATAGTGTGTTTCTAGTTATTCCCTTGTTTTGTTTGTTTCTATTTGTGTTCCCTCAAGCCTTATTTCAATATTTTTATACTCATTCCTAGATAGGATATTCTCTTATTCCAAGTTTTCATTCTTTAGTTCAGGTTCAAGTTTATTCACAGGAAAGCTCAATTAAGCATGCTCATTTATAAAGAGGTCCTGTCAAGGATAATAAGAACAGCAGGTACAATACAATGATACAGAAACAACACAAGATTCACACAAATTAGGAAGATTAATAAGAAGTTAGTTATTTACAATTGGGTACAAAGTAAGGCAGTAACATACTCATACTGTAACATTTTAATAATCAGACATGTTTTAACAATACATGATATGTATTTATTTATTTAGATTTTGGTAACCGGGTAAGCCCACTGAGACCAGAGGTCCCTTTTTCAGGGGCAACCCGGAATTAGTTACAGAAAAAAACACATAATAGCATTATTTACAGTAGTTACAATAGGTACACAAATATACATCAGCATCAGTTTACAGGGGTAACAACAGGTTCACATTCAGGCTCTTATAAGCAGTACAGTGAAGTCAAGTTTCACACCGTTAGTAGGAAATTGAGACAATTACAGTATAATTGGCAACCTTGTTTAGGAGATTCATCAGGGATGAAAGAGGAATTAAGGCAGTGTGATGGAAGGGAGACCTGGGCTGGGGAGCTAGCGGTTGCAGCCACAGAGGCTGAGTTCGAGGAGATATACTTAGATGCCAGTCTTAAACTGGGTAAGGGAGGGTGAGTCAATCAAGCTAGCTGGAAGGGAGTTCCATAGGTATGAGGCAGCACATTTGAAGGAGCACTTGCCTTGGTTGGAGCAGATCCAAGGGATGTCTAGGGGATGATTTGCAGAGGATTGCAGGGTTTGGTATTGTACTTAGGAAGTGAGTAGTCCACGAAGGTGGGGAGGGGGACCAAGAGTAGAGAATTTGAAGGCAAGGCAGGCAGTAGGGTAGGCTAGTTTGTGCCTCAGTGTGGGCCAGTTCAGATCCTTAAGTGCCTCACAGTGATGCCTCCTTGGGGAGGAGTTTGTGGCGAAGTGAACCACGCAGTTGTAGAACAAGGTGAGCTTACTGAGTTCCATCTCATGGAGGAACTTCAATAGAGGGGCACCATATCAGATAGAGGGGAGGAGATTGCAGCAGGCAATTTCTCGTCATGCAACATAGGGAAGGGAGTTACCCAGGTGGTAGAGGAGTCCAAGCCTTTGGTGGATGGACCTGGTTATGGAGTCGATGTGGGGTCTGTAGGTCATCTCTTGGTCAAGGTGGACCCCAAGTTATTTGAAATTGGCCATGACCTCAACTCTTTTTCCTTGGATTGTGCTGAGCTGGAGCAGCTCACTTCTGTCAGAGCCCAGACCTCTAGATCCAAACAGGTTGGCTTTGTGTTTTTCTTCATTGAGCTTTAGGGAGTTTGAGGAGAACCAGGCCTCAAGAGTTGAGAGACTGTCCTGCAGTTCGGTGGAGATGACACTAGGTTGTGGGTCACTACAGTATATGACAGTGTCGTCCGCGTAGCTAAGGTAAATAGATGCAGGAGCATAAGTTCAAGTTGGGTAGTAGAATTCCATAGCTAGGAACATGCTAACCAGCATGACATTGGCTTATGTTCTTAAGGGGCTTGTTGATCAAGGATTTAAAAATGTTAATGGTGACTAGTTCTATGAGCTTCCACCCTTCCCAGATGTGGCTGTTACACAGCAGTGAACAGGTGACTTACCTTAGTTGACAGGCAGAGTTCCTGCTTCCTTGCTTTCTTCCTTCATGCTTATGGCTGCCGATGCCCAAGATGCCGCTTATATATTCCACTCCTTTACCACGTCACTCACTTACTGGGACATAAACGTGCTGGACACATTAGAGTGAAATTGATTTTATAATTCTCTTGTAGAAAGGAACAAAGCCTCCTATAGCTCCATCCTCCAATTACCCACCTGATTCACAGGGCTTCCTGAATCTTCTGAGCCCCAAGATTAATCTACAGAGCTGTTTTCTCCCATACTACCTGTTATTTACTGTTAGTTACAATTAAGTTTCAATGTGCCCCCAACACTTCTTACAAATATCTTTTGTTTGCCCAAGGCAGGTACCCTGCTGCTTTCAGTATTAAGAGGGACATAAATAAATATACCTTTAGGATAAACCTAGGAGCGTTCACTCCCCTCTGTCAGCAAAGTCTGTTCTTCCCTTGTGTAATGAGCTCCTGCTTCCCTGTTCTTGTAGTTTCATAAAGGTACTTTATTCCAAAAAGCACTGAACAGAGAACCATAAAAAAATAAATGCAAGTGCCCCCACTTTGGCAGCTGACCAGACTAATAATTGAAATGTATCTGCTAACATTTCAATGTTTCAGTGTCATTATTGATGTCTTCCTTGGAGCTCAAGCCAAAAATTAAACAAGAGTGGATTACAAATAGCATTAGACTAATAGTCATGTTGGTCAGTATATTAAAGAAATAATGCCTGACAGGGTGGGAGTTATGCTGGGATAGCATCCCACCTCGGGGGGTTGGGCCAGAGACCACCAGCTGAGGGTGTCCAACACCTGAGAAGGGATGTTATCCCAGCATAACTCCCACTCTGGAGAGCATTATTCCTATTATACAATGGCTTCTTGTTTTTACAGAACTAAAACAATAGCAATTTTAAAGAATGTTTTTGTTAGTGTGTAAAAATACTTTTGTTTCTTAAGATAAGATGGATAACAAAGGCAGACAATCAGCTGGGAGGTTGTGCCAGGATAACATCCCTGTTGTGATGGCCAATTAACCAATCAGAAGCCATGATTCATTCTTGCCATTGTATAATAGTAAATCTGAACCATAACAATATGTGGTGTTCCAGAAGTGGTATGATGAGGAATATGTATTCTAAGTCTATGAAATGAAAAGAAAAACATATTAACTGTATTAAAATACCTGATGCTATGCACCTGAGTGTGTAATATGCATAACTGCAAAAGCTGATTTTTTTTTTTAACTTTTAAAGTAGTGATTTGAATACAACAGAATTTTAAATTAATCTTAGGCATACCCTGAAGAAGTGGTTACTGAAATACCACAAAACATTGATGCCATAATATACCTGTATATGATCTAGTGACCAATGTCACATGAATGAATTCTAAAAAATCATACCAGTTAATGGGTTATTTTCTCAGTGTTTAGTTGTTTGTGGCTAGATGTGTATTTTGGAACAGATACTTCCCAGTTTCTGTTTTTGTTTCAACTATGCCAGAAGGCCACACTTCCATCATATGATTTCTTCTCTAAGATGTAAATATTTGGCAGCCCCCTGCCCCATCCTCCACTATCCCCGCCATCCCTCTAGTGATGGTGGTGGGGGGTCAAAACATAGTGCCTAAAGAAGCTTCTGACCATTATCCCAATGGTGGCAGTGTTTGCTTCTGTGTTGTCCTCCCACTACACCTTTACATGTGCAGCAGACAACTGGTGGCTTACATACACACAGCATCTATATGGTAGCAATCTCCTGTAGGAGTCACTATGGTAATAAAATCTGCTGCCAACTCTCCCCTGCTGAGGTGCACAACTGGGCAGCAACTGTCTCATCCCTTGCCTATGCCTAGCAAGGTTCCCCAAGTTAGATCCTGCTCCTGAGCCACCTGCATGGCAGTGTGACATGCTGCTACTGCAGGACCATCAGGTTGGCCACTGCAACATAAATGTTAGTTTTTAACAGATGACACTGTGTGCGACTCTTTATAGTGAAGGTTTGCAAGACATGTGATGCACATTTTTGCATACACCCTGTAATAGTTTTCTTTCTCCCAAACAGTCAAATTAGAGAATCTAGGTGTTAAATAATCACTAGGCACTCTCTGGGGTCTTCTTCTGTATATCTAAGCTATTTTAATGTTGCATCATTTATGCTCTGTATATAAATTCAGAAATGTAAGCAAGCAGCTTGTAAGGAAATAAAACAGATAAGCATAATCATAAAATGAAACAGAACTGATTTCTGTTACGTAAAGGCCAGAAGCAAAATTTAATGAGGGCAATAACTGCTGTAAGTGCATCCAAAATAGAAAGTATTGTGTTATAGAGCCATAGCATTGTATGAGTGGGCATATTTTAAAAGTCACTGAAACCTTTAGGCACATACTTTAACAGCTAATTACTACAGAAGTATGTTTTAGTAAAGATGTGAAACTGGTGCATAAGTTCATTGAAAATAGTTCAGAGGAGAACCATGCTTAAGGCATGAAACATATTGTGTTTAGAGAAAGCCTGATTACTCAGAGTGGGCAGGTTAGAAGTAAGAAAAGAGCATCCTGATGGCTAGCAGCAATATGTCATGCTGCCATGCCAGAAACCCTGGTTACGGACAGATTTGGGAGCTTGCTTGAGCAGCCAGGGGGCTGAGGTTGTGCTGCTGCATGTCAGTGCCCCACCCTTTAAGGTGTTGCATCAAGTTCTGCAGCCATCAAGCCCCCTTTGGTGGGTCAGAGAACTTGATGCCCTGCAGGAAAATTTCTGTGTATTTATGAGATGTCCTCCTGGAACATGTCAGGGTGTTGCATGTGGAGGTGGATAAGACTTAGTGGTATTCCTGGACCCAGTTCCATAGTGACCAACACCAGTGGGATAATGGGGGTAGAAGATGACAGGACAAGGAGATCACCAGGTTCCTGTAAGACCTGAGGACAGGATGAATGACAAAGGTAGACAAAACCCTAAAAAAAGGAAAAAAGGTGTTAGTTTATTTTTGCCAGAATGAAGGGAACATTCAGGAATATTATGGGATATTAAGTTAGTAAGCTAGTCAAGGATAAGATCATGACGGGCTTTGTTTATGAGGAGAGAAATGTAATACTGTATATGCTGGACTGACAGTCAGTAAAAGTCATGTTATGTGGGAGTTACAGTATGTTGCCTTCTTGCAGTTGTTTTCCATTGTAGTAAATTGCAGTCTTCTGGATTCATTAAAGCACGATGGAAAAGGAGTTGGGTAGACTAGACAGACTAGAGAGAAGGGAGATGCTGAATACAATATGCAAAATGTTTTGGAACTGGTAGCAGGTGGTCTTACAGGCTGGATTTATGTACATCTCAAACTGAAAGGTATTCTGGAAGAGGAACAACCTATATGCAATCATTGGGCTGTAGCTGGGTCCTGAATGGGTGAGATTGCAAGTGCACAGGAAAGACTGAGTGAAAGGGGAGGTTTTAAGTTAAAACAGGGGTGTGCTTGGAAAGTTGCAGGAAATTATACATCACTAGAGAGGCTCTCAAGCAGCTACTGGGGGACCGCTATGGCCGTCTCCCCTCAGCCGCCACCTGGACAATCAAGCAACCTCTGATCACTCTCCTTGAAGCAAGTGCCAGATCCCATCAAAAGGTACTGCCACTGTTTTTTCATTCCTCCTTGCACTTGGAGCTGGCTTTCCTCAGCAGCTCCCGATTGGTGCGGCGATCCAGCTCCTGGACCCTGATTAGCCAGCCAGTAACCACGGCTCTGCCGATTGGTGTGCATTAGCCTGCCCTACAGCCATTGAACTCTCCCTTGATTTCTGACGCCTCACTGGCAGCTAACTAACTATATGCTTGTATACACTTTTTCTGTTTAAGTGCAGTCTGCATGTGTTTGTAGTCTTAACTTGCCTAGCATAGCCTGCCCTTAATTATTCCCTGAGTAATTCTGTCTAGCGTAGCCTGCCTGCAATTTTAACTGCCTTTCTAAATTGGGCAGCTACCCTAAATCTACCTGTATAACCAGCCTTGTGTAGCCAGATTGCATGTAATTTGTGTTTCATGCTACCCCACTGCAATTTGTCAGTTAATTAAAAGTTTAATTTGTCCTGCATAGCCTGCCTAATACTAATTTTCAGCGTTGAACTATTTAGCTGCCTCTCTCCCTACTTTAACTGGACTCCCACTGTTCTACTACTGCTACTGTCTCAGAGCCTTTCCAATTAATTCCCTTCCTGTTTTCTCCACATCTGCATCCCCCCTACTCTCCAAATCCATGTAAAAGCTTCCTTGAGTCACTGAACTTGGCTCATGGTGTCATACCCTCCCCTTACTAAGTACTCAATCCTCTCCTGGCTATAATCATTCCCTCACTCTCCACTATTGTTCTTCACTGCAACCCCATCCCTGCTGCTTTTCTTCTCACAGACCCTATGGTAATTTCCTGACACCTCCACCCCCTACAATCAGGCTGCAGCCAGACTCCCATCCCATCACCCCACTACTAACTCCCCTATAATTTGACTGTCCTCTTGTCTATTCCCACAGGGTCCTCAACCATGCCAGAGAGGTGCTCAAGCAGCTACCAGTGGACAGCTATGGCCATCTTTCCTCGGCTGCTGCCCGGATGATCAAGCAACCTCTGATCGCCCTCCTGGAAGTGAGCACTGGATCCCATCAGAAGGTACTGCTGCTGTTTTTTCATTCCTCCTTGCACTTGGAGCTGACTTTCCTCAGCGGCTCCCGATTAGTGCGGGACTCCAAACTTCGCATCAGCACCCTTCTTCCCTAAGTCTACAGTCTCCCAGCCCACAGGGTCTTTACACCTGCCACTGTATAGTTACTGCTATCTAACCCCCCAATGGCCATAATCTCAATCCCTCTTGCTCACTGTCCTGCTTCCCAATCCCCCTACGGCTGCCACTCATCCTGTTCCATCAAGAAACTTAAGCTTCTAGCTATTAGGGTTGCCTGGTTACTACTGAAGCTATCAGGTAATATCCATCCTAACCCAGGCCCTAGTAAAAGCTATGGTGGTCCCACTGTTAACAGCCGTTTCATTTCTATCGCCTCTATCAACATCTGCAGTCTTCTGCCAAAACTTGACTTACTGCAAGCCTGGGTCACACAGCACAACCCAGATGTCCTGTCCATAACCAAATCATAGCTTACATCCAGTACCCCAGACAATCAAGTCCTGTTTTAGGGTACACTTCCTACCGGCTCGATAGGCTAGAGAAATGGGGAGATGGTTGCATAATGCATTTAAAAAAATCACCTTCAAAGCATAGCTCTCCCCCATTTAAAATCAGGCAAAAATGTACAGATACTCTCAGTGAGACTCACCCTAGGCTCCCCAGGTAAGGGTCTTACCATTGTTCAGCATATACTCACCCTAGGGAGAAAGCCGCGGGCTTTACATTTCTTCAAAAACACCTAGAACACCTTCGGTCCAACAATGAAGTAATTGTTCAGGGTGACTTCAGTATCAACTGGTTATCAACTGAGTCAGCCTCCTACAAGGATGCGACCTCCTCCATTAACTTCCATCAACTAGTTGACCTACCCACTCGTATAAATTATAAAACAGGAACCAGTACCATGCTAGAATGGGTACTAACAAACCACCCAGAGTGGATCTCAGGTCAAAATGTGCTCCCTGACTCTCTCAGCGACCACTCCCCCATTATCTTCCAATAGACAAACAAGGTCCCGAAACTCCCAGTGAAGGTTATCTTATCTCATGTGCTAAAAAAGGGACAGCAGTGCTCCTTTAGGCAATACCTTCAACAACAGAGCTGGGCCCCCGTACTAGCTACGAATGACGTCTACTTGGCACTTGATAACTTTATCAAAATTTTCAATGATGCCTGTGATATCTTTGCCTCCATTAAAAAAAGAAAAGTCAGGGAACTCATAAATAGCGGGTTACCCCTCACCTACAAGCCCTGATGCGCACCTGTGATCAGCTATGATATAAGTACAAAAGTTCTCGCACAACCAACGACATGCAGAACTGTAAAGCAGCTCAAAATAACTGTACCCTCATAATCTGCCGGGCTAAAGCCATATGTTCCAGGTCTGAGCTAAACTCCTCCTGGGTTGATGGTTGCAGTTTCTGGACAAATATCCATGCAATCACCTGGAAGCGAGGTACCTCTGAACCCACTTTGCTGAATATCGAAGGGTCCATAACACATGACCATAAAACTATCACAGACATCTTTGACAAAGCCTTCGCGGACCTCAGTGCAGTACTTCCCCCCAAACTACCAGAGCCCTGTGAGTGAGCCTCTAATAAAACCGCCCCAAACACTTCCGACAAATCACATCCGCCCATTCTACCTTAAAGTCATATCCAAAGGGATGGCAAAAAAATACCTCACCAAAATACTGGGAAGGTCCAGGCATAGTGCCGAGGGTCTAGACCTAAAACTAATCTCCTTGATACTAGATGAGGTGCTAACACCGTTCACTAGAATCATCAACCTGTCCCTAACCTCAGGTACATTCCCATCACAATAGAAATCTGCAGTTGTCACCCCTGTCTTCAAAGCAGGTGCTAAGACAAATCATACTAATTAGCGTCCAATCTCAATTCTCCCACCTATCTCAAAAGCCTTAGAGCGGATTGTCTACAATCAACTAGTTAAACACCTAGATAAATACCAGCTTCAATGCCAACAGCAACATGGCTTCCGTAAACTTCACAGTACTACTACTGCGCTTCTGGAGTTCACGAGGTTCATTCATGAAGCCTTCAATCTAGGACACTTGTTGGGGGCTATCTTTATTGACCTCACCAAGGCCTTTGATACAGTCAATCACAACCTCTTCCTGGCCCAACTAGATGCTACAGGCTATCCCCAGATTCACTGTGTTGTTTTCGGAGCTACCTCACAGGGCATGAACAATGGGTAAAGATATCTAATACTCTCTCGGACTTGCAGCAAGCGTCCACCTGTGTTCCACAAGGATCCATACTAGGCCCACTACTTTTCAGCCTTTTTCTAAACAATCTCCCTCTAGCTTTCCAACACAAAATCCTCCTATATGCAGATGATGCTGTCATCTACACCAGCCACACTGATCCTGCCACCCTTGAACAAAGACTTCAACATGACTTTAACAATGAAGAGGCCTGGTTTGATCCAGCTAAGCTGCTTGTTATCCATAAAAAAAACAAGACCATGCTATTTGCCCCCACCCATAACCATCAAAAGACATCCACCATAAACATCCCAGGTAAACAAAATATAGTCTTAGAAATGGTCCAAAGCTTAAAATACCTGGGTCTCACCCTAGACAGATCCCTTTCATTTTTCTCCCATGTTGACAATGTAACTGTAAGCTTGGTCTACTATACAAGCACCGTAGCTGCCTCACTAAAGAAGCTCTCCAGTGTGCCATCACCAGTTCAGTTTTCTCGACCATTGACTATGGTCTTCCCATTTATAGTGCGGCGTCTGACAGCACCCTTAAGTGGCTTGCCACTACGTTGAATAAAGCTCGTAGGATAGCACTAGGGGCTCCTCGCTTCACCCATAGCTGTAATCTCTACCTGCAAACACAGTGGCTAAACCTTGCTGAGATGACCCGCTACCAAGTCTGTCTCCTCACCAACAAAGCAATCCTTGGCCTATTACCACTTGGCTGCAGTTCCCTCCTGCACCAAACTGAACCAGCTAGGACCCCCTGGCATCAAACAAGCTCTCAGTCAAGGTCTCCTGCTGGCAAACTTCTCAAGGTGTGTGATCCTTTGAATACAGGACCCTACTCTGGCTTAGTGCACTTCCACCAGATCTTACTGCTATCAGCAAAATCTGCCTCTTCAAATCAGCACTCAGATCTCACCTGGCCAGCCAACAGACTTGCTTCGGCTTCCCCCTGATCACCTCTACCTGTAAGCTGACTAAGAACTCCCCCTCACCATTTGCACTTATCTGCTGCCCACCCAGTATCACACCTACCTTCATTCCCATTCCCCCCTCCCCCCACTCCTGCCCCCTTTTCCTATTCATTTGATCCTCAACCCACCTCACTCTCCACTTTCTTCCCAACTCTCTGCCATAACATCACTTAACCACTATGACAAAGTGACCCCGAGCCTGAGGTTACTGCCATCCTTCCCCCACCCCCTATGTTCTACCTCCCCTCCTCTAACTTAGGTCTATTATGCCACCCAATTAACCTCCTACCCTCCTATATTATTTATTCTCATAAGTAATGTACAGAAACTGCAATAATTGGTACTTTACTGTATTAATTGCCCTAAAGCCCTCCTTGTTTTGTTTTTTACACATTTCCTTGTATTGTACTGTGCTTATCTGTTCCTTTATGTCTGACGTGGGACCTTTGTAAATGAGCTTGTAGGTCAAAGGGTGCAATCCTAGATTTCAATAAATAAATAAATAAATAAACCTAGGCAGGAACAAGAGGCTAAAACAAAAACTGTAAATATTATGAATTTGTGAAGGTGAAAAACAACAGAATAATGGTAATTGTGAGGAGTGCATCCAATGAAATGGATTATCTGAGAATGAGTTCCATGAGGCAAGCTATGATGAAGTGGGGATCACAATGACCAGCTGGAATGGGGAATTTGCTTGGTTTCTCAGGTGGAAAGGTAGCTTCTTCAGATGGGGCAGTAAGGGTCTGATGGGTGAAGGTGGGGCTTTATATGTTCAGGTGAGGATTTTAGCAAGGACAAAAAAAGGCTGAAGAAAAATGGGTCCCCTGCATCACCCCATCAGAAAACAAAAAAGAAAAGTATGTGGAGTGCCACTTGTTATATAACTAGACTCCTGTGCAGTGTGTGAGGAACAAATGGTGGTTTCTTAATATGTTTTCAAAGTGCACAGGGATAGCACTGAATTTCAAACCAGAATGGGCCTGATTGACAGAAATGCTATAATTACTGGGAAGAGGATGTACCATAGATGGAGGAAATGTGTACTGTATATGGTAGAGGCTCTGAATAACTACTGTGTGTCAGTATTTAGCCAGGAAGTCTTAAGAAAACTGAAAAATTACTAGGCCAATTACGAAGCAGTGTTAATCCCATCAGAATTAGTGGTTAAGCTTTGGAATTTCCGTTGTCTTGCTACAGATGCAAGTCTCAGTTTTGATGTGCACCTGTAGCAGTATAAATGTGACATAATGTTTGGTTGCTATTTTTAAATGTTATGGGTTTGTCTTAGGGAGATCCTGCCAGACAACCTGATAGACTTATTTGATTTTGTCACAAGGGCAGTGGACAGAGCACAGGTAGTTGATGTCCTCTATCTGGACATCAGAAAGGCCTTTGACTTTGTGCTTCATAGGAGGCTTCTCCGTAGGCTGCAGGACCTGGGAGTTGGGGAAAAAGCTGGTTGAGTGGGTCAAGAGCTGGCTACAAGATAGATACCAGAGGCTGGTAGTAGGGGGGACTGTCAAAGAGTAGGCCTGTAACCTGTGGAGTCCCACAGGACTCAGTGCTTGGTCCAGTGTTATTTAATATCTTTATGAATGACGTAACAGATGTGATCAATGATAAAATGTGACTATTCACAGATGACACAAAGCTCAGTGGGAGAGTGGACATAGGGAAGGGGAGACAGGAGCTCAGGGAGGACCTCGCTAGGCTCAAAATGTGGTTGAGTATCTGGCAGCTGGGGTTCAATGCTAAGAAGTGCAAGGTCATGCAGCTGGGAGCAATGAACCCAGGGACCACTAACTGGCAGGGAGGGGTACAGGTGTCCAGTTCTGAGGAGGATTAGGACCTAGGGATAATCATCACAAGGGACCTGAGGCACTTGGCACATTGCCATAAAGCAGGAGCCAAAGTTATCAGGATGCTGGGATGCATCAACAGAAGAATCACTTACAGGAAAGGGGAGGTCTTTCTGCCATTGTACAATCAATCAATCAATCAATCAAAATCTTTATTTAACCAGGCGAACACCATTGAGAGGAGCTCCTTTTCAAGATGGACCTGGGTGAACACAAATACAAGATAACAGGGTAATACACAGAAATAATGATACATAGGCATGATCAAAAACGAGCATGGAGAATACATTGTACGGAAAATGCGGGATAAGTGCCACAAATGTTTTCAGATAAGAAACTGGGCTAACAACAGTAATACAGATAAGTCAGCAACAGTGAAAAGAAGGGGTGACAGAAGCCCTAGGGAAGGGACTGGGAACCCTGAGGCACCACGAAGAACAAATGGGTCCTGGAGCACAGGCTGGGGGATGGAATAGGGGCAGTATGGTGGGGAGGGGGTGGAGGGCGAATAGATCGGAGCCAAATTGGGGGAGTAGGAACCGGGGGTGCAGAGGTAAATGAGGAACCTGATGAATGGGATTAGACAGGGGGTGCAGGGGGAGGAGAGAGTAGGTATACTACTAGGAAAGGAGCAGTGGATAGACAAAGTAGCAAACACAGGATTCCTTACTGTCTGAAGATAAAGTGCTTTGAAGGCTGAGATGCTGACTTTAGATTTTAATTTCAGAGTTTTTTGCAGGTTATTGCATAGGTGGTAAAGCTCATGGATAATGAACGCCCAGCCAAAGCGAGATGTGACCTTATTTACCTTTAAGGTAATATAGGAGGCACTTCTTAGTGCATATCTGCTTAGAGTGCAAGGTGGCAAGCAGACTGAGATATAGTCAGGCAGTTTATTGATAAAAGCTTTGCATGTCTAGATGGTGGCATTTCTTTGTTGTCTGAGGGTAAGAGAAGACCAGCCTACAGCAGTATATAACAAACAGTGCTGGGTGGAGTATGGAAGATCTGTTATGAACCTTAGAGCTCTATGATAGAGCAAGTCAAGTTTTGGAAGTGCGCTGACTGAACCATGGCTATAAAGGAAGTCTGCGTAGTCTAGTAGGGGTAGGAAGGTAGTTTGGACTAGTCTCCTCCTTGCATCTGGTGGGAGGAGATTTTTTAACCTAAAGAATAGGCCAAGCCTTTGACAAAGCTTCTTTGTCAATTGTTCTATATTCTATAAAGGAGAGTCTGTTGTCAAGCCATGCATCCAAGAATTTGAAGTGTGTTACGTACTCTAACTGTTCCCCCAGGGCAGTGGATATTGAAGAGAGAGAGAGATCCAGCTGAGGCTGGGTTAGGAATGTTGGGAAAGGGTGAGAAGAGCATAGCTTTTGTTTCCTTGGCATTCAAAAGCAACTTTTGATTTAGGAGCTGTACATGCCACATCTGGAGAGGGGCTGCTGACATAGAGCATAGTATCATCCGCAAAGAGGTATATTTGGGCTTTTTTAATGGTGGCATCTATTCTGTTTATATAGATAGCGAATAGCAGTGGCCCCAGGATGGAACCTTGAGGAACACCCATCAGGAGGGGTTTTAAAGGAGAAACTTCACCTTCTGCTTTTACCTGCTGAAAGCGGCCTGTGAGGTAGTTCTCAAACCAACTAATAGCTAGATAGTCCAATCCAATATACCAGAGGGCTGTGAGGAGCAGGTCCTGATCAGCAGTATTAAGCTTTGCTTAGATCCAAGAACACTGCACATACAAAATTCTTCCTGTCTAGTTCACACAGCCAGTCATTTGTAACTTTAGCCAGGGCCGAGATTGTACTATGTTGCACTCTAAAGCCTGACTATAGTGGATTAAGCAAGTTTTTATTTATTTATTTAGTTAGTTTTTGTTGACCGGGTAAGTGAACTAGACAAGTCCTGCCTATTTTCAGGCACGACCCGGCAGAGGGGGATACAGATGAATGCCAACTGACCTTGAACCAGATTAAGCTGTTGGTGGTATTTTTAGTGAATGAGGGAAATTTGGCCAGGACACCGGGGAAATTCCCCTAGTCTCATCAGTAGGGGGACCTTCTGGCCATCAAGATGACCACTTGGAGTGAGTCGCTGGACTGACAGGATGCTATGGAGTTAGGAGAGCGAGCCTCCTCTCCTATTCTCATCAGGCAAGTGGCTGAATTTGTGGTGCAACAGGATGCAGAGTTAGATGGTGATATGAGTGACATTTTTCTCTATACGGAGGATTTATCTGTGTTTGAGTCTGCTTTAGACATAAATTCTGGCAAGGTTGCATCCTCTACTTCAGATATGACTAAGAATAATGTGGCAAGTGGCCTAAAAGCTACTGATGCACTCTCTATGCATCAGGGGAAGTGTGAGACTGTTGATTCGGTCGTACAGAAAGCGGAGACTCCTGTTCTGCCTACGGGAGGCATTGTGAGTTCAGAGGGTGCACCAGACGTCGGTGAGTTGGCTACTAATACTGCAAAAGATTTACAACTCATTTTAGGGGCTGGCAATTTTAGTGCGGTTAGTATGTGCCGACAGCCTTGTTTGCTTTCTGCTGATAAATCCCTCCCATCTACTCTGCAGGCTGGCAGTCAAAACACAGAGGCAGGTGTGTGTGTGTTGAAAGCCTAATAATACAGTTTCACTTTCTTCTACTGGTGGAATCCAGCCCGAGGGCGATAGCCGCATAGCAAGAGTCAGCGCTTGCACTCAGATGAAGGTGCAGTCAGCTGTGGCCACTCCAAATTCCTCCACTCTAATGAATGATTCGGGCTTTGTTTTTCGGTTCCCTGTTAAGCCTTTGGTTAGCGATCCCCTAGCCTGTAAAAACAGTGAAATTGTTTATCAGACTTGCCCAGGAGTACAGACTGGGGCTACTACCTTTTCCATTGTTTCTAAACCCGGGGATAAAACCTCCCTTCAAACTCGTTCTAGCCAATCTACAGAGCGGTTTCTTATGTCCCCAGAACAACGACCAGTAATTAACTTACATGCACCTTCACAGCCTGCTACAGTTGTTGTTGTTGCCTACTGCAAATGTTACCTGGACTCCTCAAAAGGCTTTACAAGGGGCAGGGTGGCTAAAAACTGCAAAAGGAACTTGGCATCCTGATCCTAGTTGGAATTCCACCTTAAATTTCTCGCAAGTATCTCCTGAGTGGAAAGCTTCTGATATCAAGGCTACAGATCCTTCTTTATTATCTCAGACAAAGGATATACAGAACACTAAAAAGGACAATAACAGTTCTGCTGATTCCAAGACCCAGATAGATTCAGGTTTGTTGGTTGTTTTAGAGAAGAAAACACCTATAGAGAGAGAAGCTCCTGGTGGCCATAATACAGAGACACAGGATTCTATACCTGGCCGGAAACATTTATTATCAGGTTTGTTCTCCAGAGTTAGAAAAGAAGCTGCACCTAGGCAGAATGCTGTTCGTATCCACTACAAGGGTGGCCTAGAGGACAGGCCAGACCAGGCCTATGTCGGTCGAACTTTATCGAAGGAGTCTTTGCACTTTTCTCCCAGAGAAGTGTTTGCCCTGATTAGTATATCAGGGGAGGACAATTATGATGTCAGTTTTAGAATGGTATATGCCTTGGACTTATTTTGGGAATGCTATGCACAAGTTAAATTCTCACCAGTATGGACCCCGTTTTTAGTTGTACCCTTGATTAAGCCTTTGGTTAAGTTTGTAACAGTTATGTTTAGAAATGAGAGGGTCCATGTGAATGACATTACATTTTGGTTGTCACAGAAATGTGAGATTTTGAGTAGTTCTGACGTTGTCTTGGATTCTGAATCTTTCTGGACTGGGGGGTGGAAATATAAGGTTAAGCTACATGTAACCGATACAGGAATGGAGCATATCCCTAATTCTTTTATGTTAGGGAGAGATAGAGGAGTCTGTTTTTATGCAGGGCAGCCTAGGGCATGTTATAAATGTGGTGCAAAAACTGATTTATCCAGTACCTATGATCAGGCGCGCTGTGATAACTGTGGAGAAATAGGGCACATAGCAATGCAGTGCACTAATCTAACTAGGTGTGATTTATGTGAAGGCTGTGGCCATGTTTTTGGTGAGTGTCCTTGGGCCGCAAAGAATAAAGCTTCTTGTGCCAGCCCAGAGCTCCTTATTCAGCAAGCACAAGACTCGGTCTCAGCCAAGGCTGCCACCCCTTGGTTCTTCCTCCTGGTTCTGTACCCTTACAGGATGAAGCAACCGACCAGAAGACCCCCTTCCTGTGATTATCCCTGAATCTGACAAACTGACACAATAAACTTTTAATAAGAGGATTCCTGTCCAAAGTCCTCTTTTAACACCAGTTTGTTATGATGAGCCAAATGTCCCTGGGTATGATTTGGCTAACAGTACTGCTTTTCAGCCTGTGGCTAGAAGATGTTCTTCTAGGAACAATAAGCAGAAACCTCCAGTCATACTGAATAACCCTGTTATAAGTGAGAATGGCAATACTTATGCTGCTTTGTTTTTGCCAGATGGGGGTTCTGATACGGAACAAGGAGATGTGGATTCTCAGTCAGTGGGAAGTAGCTAGCCTTCTATTGGGATAGAACAAGGGGATTATAAGAATAAAAAAAAGAAAAAAACGGAAAAAATAAAGTATAAAGGCCCTGTTTTTTTAATTTTTTGACAGCTTATGGGTTCTTTTTCCACTGGATCTTTAAACATCCACAGTATTTTAAATGTGGTTAAAAGACGAGCTGTTTTTTCATTTATTCATAATAATGGTTATGATATTTTTTTTCTACAAGAAACATGGATATGTTCCAGAGAGCAGTTGATGTTATTTAAAAGATATTGGATCTGCAGGACCATCTTATTGGTCTTTTGGTCCAGATTGTGCAGATGGGGTGGGTATTCTTTTTGACTCATATGATTTGTCTCTAGTGAAATTAGTGGATTTAATTCCAGGTCATTTGTGTTAGATGGGAAATGGAAGTCGATGGCATTTCGTTTCATTAATGTTTACATTACAAAGGGATTACAAGAGCAACAGAATTATGCATTAAGCAGGTTATCAAGAGGAAAAGGAAAAGGATACCATTATGGTTTTCCAAAGAGGTAGCAAAGAAAGGGAAAGCCAAAGATTGCATTCAGGCAATACAAAAAGACACAGGCAGAAGGGGATAGGGAGAAGTACCAGGAGAAGCAAAGGGAGGCAGGGAGGTCAGTAAGGGAAGCCAAAGCTCAGACAGAAGAATACATTGCAAAATCAGTGGGTAGAGGGGACAAAACCTTTAACAGGTACATAAGTGAAAAAAGCAAGGCAAAGGGAGGGATAGTGAGACTGAAGGGAGAGGATGGGGGCCGTGTGGAGGATGACAACAGTAAAGCTGACATATTGAACATGTATTTCTGCTCAGTCTTTACTGAGGAATAGGAGGGTAATGGGTCTGAAGGGAGTACAAGGGGTGAGAATGGTGCAGAAATGGACACAAGTCCCTTTACTCAAGAAAGGGTCCTGAAGGAACTGGAAGTAATAAGAGTTGATAAAGTAATGGGGCCAGATGGGGTGCACCCCAGGGTCCTTAAAGAACTAAGAGAGGTGGTGGCTGAACCTCTGGCTATCCTGTTTAGCCAATCACTGGAAACAGGGAAGATACCCAAAGACTGGTTGGACAGCAGATGTAGTCCCCTTATACAAAAGTGGGAACAAAGAGGAAGTGGGGAACTACAGCCCAGTCAGCCTCACCTCGGTAGTGGGAAAGATCATGGAAGCACTACTGAAGGAGAGATTGGTGGAACATCTGGTTGTCAATGGACTACAGGACCCAAGGCAGCATGGTTTCACCAGGGGAAGGTCATGTCAGACCAACCTCGTTGAATTTTTTAACTGGGTGACTAGGGAGGTGGATCAGGGAGGGCAGTGGACATGGCCTATCTGGACTTCAGCAAGGCCTTGACACTGTGCCACATAGAAGACTATTACACAAACTGGGGAATATGGGTGTGGGCAGGACAGTAGTGTGGTGGGTAGGTAATTGTCTGGGTGGCAGGACACAGAGGGTGGTGGTAAATGGCTGTCACTTTACAGAGGGAAGAGTGACCAGTGGGGTACCACAGGGATCAGTGCTGGGACCGGTCCTATTCAAGATCTTCATCAGTGACATTGCACAGGACCTAGAAGGCAGAATTTCATGGTTCGCTAATGACACAAAGCTCTGTAACAGAGTAGACACACCAGAGGGTGTAGGCAGAATGAGAAGGGACCTGCAGAAACTTGAAGAATGGTCAGGGGTTTGACAGTTGAAATTCAATGCAAAGAAGTGCAAGATAATGCATATAGAAACATAGAAACATAGAAACATAGAAACATAGAATTTGACGGCAGATAAGGACCGCTTGGCCCACCCAGTCTGCCCATTTCCCTACCTGATGGATAAGCTGCAGGTCCTAGTTAACCAGCAGCCTACTTCTTCCTACCCCCACCCCCTAGAATTGCCTTATGACTGTCCCATGCATGCTTGAATTCCACCACTGTTTTTGACTCCACAACCTCCTCTGGAAGGCCGTTCCATACATCCACAACCCTCTCTGTGAAAAAATACTTCCTTAAATTACCTCTGAGCCGCCCCCCTTCTATCTTCAAATTGTGCCCCCTTGTTCTTGCACACCTCTTTTTTTGAAAGATGCTACCCTCTTGGACGTTGTTGATTCCCTTGAGGTACTTGAAAGTTTCTATCATGTCTCCCCTCTCCCTCCTTTCCTCGAGGCTATACATATTAAGCTCCTTAAGTCTCTCTTCATATGTCTTCCGGTGCAGACCCTGCACCATTTTAGTTGCCCTCCTCTGGACAGCTTCCATCCTGTCTATGTCTTTGTGGAGATTGGGTCTCCAGAACTGCACGCAGTACTCCAGATGGGGTCTCACTAGCTGTCTGTACAGAGGAATAATAACTTCCTGTTTTCTACTGGTGATGCCTCTTCCTATGCATCCAAGTATCCGCCCAGCCCTCCTTGCTGCCCTCTCACATTGCTTTCCCACCTTTAGGTCATCTGATATGACTACCCCCAGGTCCCTTTCCATTTTTGTTGCTGTTAGTATCTCACCCCCCATTGTGTACTCTTCCCCTGGGTTTTTGTTTCCCAGGTGCATTACCTTGCACTTCTTAGCATTGAATCTAAGCTGCCATACATTTGACCATTCCTCTAACCTTGCCAAGTCCCTTCTCATCCTTTCCACTCCACCTTGTGCATCAACTCTGTTGCAGATCTTTGTGTCATCTGCAAAGAGACATACTTCTCCTTCAGTCCCTTTGCAATGTAACTATAAAGACATTGAAGAGGACCGGTCCTAATACTGAACCCTGCGGTACCCCACTACTAACCCCCCTTTTTTCAGAGTGGACTCCATTTACTATTACTCTCTGTGTCCTATTCTCCAGCCAATTCTTTACCCAGGCTGTCATCTTGGGACCCACTCCCAGGCTGGCTAACTTGTATATTAATCTTTTGTGTGGGACTGTGTCAAATGCCTTGCTAAAGTCTAGGTAGACCATGTCTACAGCCCCTCCCTGATCAACTACTTTGGTCACCCAGTCAAAGAAATCTATCAGATTTGTCTGGCATGACCTTCCCGCTGTGAATCCATGCTGCCTTGGGTCCTGTGCCCCTCTGGCCTCTAGATACTCAACAATTCTTTCCTTCAGAAGTGATTCCATCATTTTCCCTACCACTGAGGTTAAACTAACAGGTCTGTAGTTTCCTGCTTCTGCCTTGCTCCCACTTTTGTGAAGGGAATTACATCTGCCCTCCTCCAGTCCTTGGGTACCACCCCATCCTCCCATGATTTGTTAAAGAGGGTAGTCAGTGGTGTCACTAGTTCTACCCTTAGTTCTTTTTAGAATTCTGGGATGAATCCCATCAGGCCCCATTGCTTTGTCCACCTTCAGTTTTAAGAGTTCTTTCAGAACCCTTTCTTCTGTAAATGGACTGGTATCAACTTCTGTATCCAGAGTGTTTCTACTGTTTGTTTTAGGTACCCTCTTCCTTTGTAAATACTGAGCAAAAGTATTTGTTTAGTATCTCTGCCTTTTCACAGTCACCTCTGCCCACCCACCCTCCCTTTACTAAGCCTCACTATCCCTCCCTTGGTCTTACTTCACTCCTGATGTACCTATAAAGGTTTTATCCCCTTCTTAACTGAGTTGGCTATCTTTTCCTCGGTTTGGGCCTTTGCTGTTCTGACTGCCTTCCCAGCTTCCTTTTGCTTTAACTGATACAGTTCTCTGTCCTGCTCCTTCTGTGATTCCTTGTACTTCCTGAATGCTTTCTTTTCTCTTGAACCTTCACTGCCACTTCCTTTGAGAACCATAGTGGTTTCTTACCTCGTTTCATTTTGTTTATTTGCTTTACACAAAGGCTTGTTACCTCTGTGATGGCAGTTTTATTATTCCCATTGTTCTTCCACCCTCCTTCCTGCCCATTTGCTAGTGCATTCCTTAGGCACTCACCCATTTGACAAAGTCAGCCCTCCTAAAATCCAGACCTTTGTCTTTGTATGGCTTGACTCTGTTGCTTGTTTATTAGAACCATACTTGTTCGTCATGGTCGCTAGTTCCTAGATAGCTACCCACTTCTACATCTGTGATCCTCTCTTCATCTCCATTTGAGAGAACCAGGTCTAAGATTGTTCCTCTCGAGTGGGCTCCAATACTAGTTGTCTAATGCATGCCCCCTGTAGGGCATCTAGAATAACCCCACTCTTAGAAGTGGCTGCTGCTACTGCACTCCAGTTAACATCTGGCATATTCAGATCACCCATCAGCAATATCTCCCCTTTTTCTGCCATACTAAGTATACTTTCTATCATTTCCTTGTCCATTTCCTCCCCCTGAGAAGGGGGTCTTTATACAACCCCTGTGCAGATTGTGGTGCCATTGCCGGTCTCCAAATTTACCCACAGTGCTTCTTCTCCTCCCTGTTTACCCTTTTGTTCTGTTGCTTTGATTCCTTCCCTTATGTAAAGAGCTACTCCTCCTCCTCTTTTACCCTCCCTCTCCCTCCTGTAGATAGTGTATCCTGGTATGTTTACATCCCAGTCAAGGTTTTGTGTGTACCATGTTTCTGTGACTGCCACGATATCCTGATGTTCCTCCTCCATCAAGGCCACTAATTCAGGAAGCTTGTTACTCAGACTACGGGCATTGGTACTCATTGCTCTCATTTTTTTATGGCTTTACTTTCTGTTGCAGCATCCCCCACTGACCTTTCTACCTCGGTCTTTTTCCCATTTAGTACCCTGTTTTGTAGGGAGAGGCTGGGATTTTTCTGCTGCTTATTAGTGCCTCCCCCCTTGACTAGTTTAAAAGCTTGCCAATGAAGCATTTAAACCGATTGCTCAAAAGACTTGTTCCCTTCCTGGACAGATGCAGACCATCCTGCCAGTATAGGCTGGTGTCCCTCCAGGTGAAACCCCAGTCCCCAATGAAGCCAAACCCCTGTGCTCCACACCATTTTTTCAACCACTCATTAAACTGCATGATGCAATGTACCCTTGCCTCACTCATGCCATTTACAGGCAGCATCTCTGAGAAGGATACTGTGTGTGCTACTTGTCTTAGGCCTCTCCCCAGTTCTACAAAGTCCTTCTGCACTGCTGTAAGCTCATGTTGAGCCAAGTCATTTGTCCCTAGGTGGACAATGACATCCAGCTCGAACTCCCGTGCAGCTGTTCGTGATCCTGAGGATCGCTTCCTGTCCCTACAAGCCATGGCACCAGGCAGGCACTTTACTTCAGTTTTCCCTGCTCCCCAGTTCTATCCCCCTAATAATTGGGTCCCCACCAGGAGCTGCTTCCTTTCCTTGTGGCATCCTCTGCCTCCTTCCTGTGGGCCTCCTTGTGACAGGTGTCCTCAGCCTCCTAATCTCCTCCATGGGTGCATCCATAGGGAGCTGTGCTCCCCCAGAATGGTGTATGGATTGTGGAGTGGAACAACTGACTGGGTGTGCCTCTGTTCCACCCTCCTCACCCTCCCTGAGCCCACAGTGGTCCAACTGCTGTGCTTTCTTTGCAACCTCTGAGGTAGTGGTGGTGGCTCTGGTGCTCCCTGGATGGGGGGAGTCCCTTCCTACTATCCAGTCTGTCCTGGGGGAAGGTTTTCTTACTGCTGTCCAGTGTGGCCTGAAGACGGGCAACTTCCTCCCTCAGGGCAGAGAGTTGTCTGCAAATAGGGCAGCATCTCAGCCTCCAGAAAGACTCCCGGAAGACTGCTGCCCCACAGCCATTACATTGCACTACTCCCCACATGACTATGTACTTTTTTTTTTTGTGTGTGTGTGCTTGTGAGTGATTGGTTTGTTATATAGAAATATATATATATTATACAATGTGTATGCGTATATTTTCAGTGCTGTGTGCTAGAGAGGATATGACATTGATATGCACCTTGCACTCTTGAGGAAATGATGTCAGAACCCCAGGTATAAAGGAACTATTTCCAGGGGGGGTGGGAAGTGGTTGGGCCTAAACTGTGCCTCACAAAACAATCAGCTAAGAGCTCTGACCCACCATCATGATGAGTGCCTTCCTGTCTGCAAGATACTATACACAACAATTTGACAGAGAAAATCCCTGCTACTCAAACAGAGAAAATCCAGACATTCAAGTCAGACACAGGTAAACCTCCCAGCCCCAAAACAGCCTGGTGGTTTGTGCTCTGAAAGCAGTCAGTCCCAAAATAAGTGAGCTGTGCTTTGAACTCTTCCTGCACTGAAAATCTTAAGAACTGTAACAAGACTGTCTTTCCTGATAATTGTAAATACCTTATTTCACCTTTCAGTTAGAAGCAGCCTCCACCTGCAGTATATCTGCTACAAAGCAAAGACAATTGAAAGGTTCCCCTCCCTCTGTTGTGAGCACAACTCGCTTTCTTGCAAATCCTATGTTCAGTATTGCAGTTCTCAACAAGAGATAGTTTGACTAGGAAAATTAAGTCCAGTGTTGCAGCTTGCAGCCAGAGGTAGCTTCACCTGAAGAATATGGGGCACAAAAACCCTGGCACAATATATCAGTTGGGGGGTGAGGATATAGAATGCACCAAGCAGGAAAGGGATCATGGGGTTATCATCTCTGATGACCTCAAGGTAGGGAAACAGAGTGACAAGGCAGCAGGTAAAGCAAATAGGATGCTAGGATGCATAGGCAGGGGCATCACCAGCAGGAAAATGGAGGTCATAATTCCACTATACAAGACACTAGTGAGGCCCCAGCTGGAGTACAGTGTACAGTTCTGGAGACCTTACCTATGTAAGGACATAGACAGGGTAGATAAGATTCAGAGGAGGGCAACAAAGATGGTACATGGATTGCATCACAAGTCCTATGAGAACAGGTTGAAGGAACTGAATATGTTCTCCTTGGAGGAGAGGAGGGGGAGAGAGGGGATATAATAGAGACATGCAAGTATCTTACAGGGAGGAACAGGGTGCAGGAATACACTATTTTTAAGCTAAAAAGATGTTCCAGGACTAGAGGGCATGGGATGAAGTTGGAGGGAGGACGATTCAGAGGAAACGTGAGGAAGAATTTCTTCACTGAATGGGTGGTGAACAAGTGGAACACCCTGCCAGAGGAAGTGGTGGGGGCTGAAACAATCATGGGATTTAAGACTGCATGGGATAGACATAGAGGAATTCTGGAGGTCAGGGGTAAGGGGCAACAGATTTCTAGAAAAACATAAACTGAACTTACAAGCTCAAATGAGCAGACTGGGTGGGCCACAGGCCCTTATCTGCCGACACAGTATATGTATCTATGTTTATGGGCCTCAGACCAAGGCGGATAGGGTGTTTCTTCTGAAAAAGGTTCAACCATATCTGGTTTCCTCATATATGATTATTTTAGGAGGAGATTTTAATTGATACATAGTTAGGGAACAGGTGGATGGGGGTTAAAGAAAGAAAGTTTACTGTGATTCCAATATGTTATCAGCCATAATTAAAACAGCAGGTTTGATTAATTGCAGTATATATAATACAGGATCATGTTTTACATACATTACACACTGTCACAAGGGAGGCTCACAGGAAGGAGGCAGAGGACACCACAAGGAAAGGAAGCAGCTCCTGGTGGGGGACTCAATTATTAGGGGGATAGAACTGCGGAGAGCAGGGAAAACTGAAGTAAGGTGCCTGCCTGGTGCCATGGCTTGGAGGGACAGGAAGTGCATCCTCAGGATCACGAGAACAGCTGCACGGGAGTCTGAGCTAGACGTCATTGTCCACCTAGGGACAAATGACTTGCCTCATCATGAGATTAGAGCAGTGCAGAAGGACTTTGTAGAATTGGGGAGGGGCCTAAGACAAGTAGCACACACAGTGTCCTTCTCTGAGGTGCTGCCTGTCAATGGCATGAGTGAGGTGAGGGTACTTTGCACCATGCAGTTTAATGAATGGTTGAAAAAATGGTGTGGAGCACAGGGGTTTGGCTTCATTGGGGACTGGGGTTCCACCTGGAGGGATACCAGCCTATACTGGCAGGATGGTCTGCATCTGTCCAGGAAGGGAACAAGTCTTTTGAGCAATCGGTTTAAATGCTTCATTGGCAAGCTTTTAAACTAATCAAGGGGGGAGGCACTGATAAGCTGCAGGAAAATCCCAGCCTCTCCCTACAAAACAGGGTACTAAATGAGAAAAAGACAGAGGTAGAAAGGTCAGCAGGGGATGCTGCAAAAGAAGGTAAAGCCATAAAAAAATGGAGAGCAATTAGTACCAATGCCCGTAGTCTCAGTAACAAGCTTCCTGAATTAGTGGCCTTGATGGAGGAGGAACATCAGGATATCGTGGCAGTCACAGAAACATGGTACACACAAAACCATGACTGGGACGTAAACATGCCAGGATACACTATCTACAGGAGGGAAAGGGAGGGTAAAAGAGGAGGAGGAGTAGCTCTTTTACATAAGGGAAGGAATCAAAGCAACAGAACAAAAGGGAAAACAGGGAGGAGAAGAAGCACTGTGGGTAAATTTGGAGACCGGCAATGGCACCACAATCCGCACAGGGGTTGTATACAAACTCCCTTTTCAGGGGCAGGAAATGGACAAGGAAATGATAGAAAGTATACTTAGAATGGCAGAAAAAGGGGAGATATTGCTGATGGTTGATCTGAATATGCCAGATGTTAACTGGAGTGCAGTTGCAGCAGCCACTTCTAAGAGTGGGGTTATTCTAGATGCCCTACAGGGGGCATGCCTTAGACAACTAGTATTGGAGCCCACTCGAGAGGGAGCAATCTTAGACCTGGTTCTCTCAAATGGAGATGAAGAGAGGATCACAGATATAGAAGTGGGTAGCCATCTGGGAACTAGCGACCATCGAACAGTATTGTTCACAACAAACACAGCAATAGAGTCAAGCCAGACAAAGGCAAAAGTACTGGACTTTAGGAGGGCTGACTTTGCCAAAATGGATGAGCACCTAAGGAATGCACAAGCAAATGGGCATGAAGGAGGGGTGGAAGAACAATGGGGAATAATAAAAGTTGCCATCACAGAGGTAACAAGCCTTTGTGTGAAGCAAATAAACAAAAACAAAACAATGTAAGAAACCACTATGGTTCTCAAAGGAAGTGGCAGAGAAGGTTCAAGAGAAAAAGAAAGCATTCAGGAAGTACAAGGAATCACAAACGGAGCAGGACAGAAAACTGTAACAGTTAAAGCAAAAGGAAGCTGGGAAGGCAGTCAGAACAGCAAAGGCCCAAACCGAGGAAAAGATAGCCAACTCAGTTAAGAAGGGAGATAAAACCTTTCATAGGTACATCAGGGAGTGAAGGAAGACCAAGGGAGGGATAGTGAGGCTTAATAAAGGGGAGGAAGGGTGGGCAGAGGGTGACTGTGAAAAGGCAAAGATACAAAACAAATATTTTTGTTCAGTATTTACTAAGGAAGAGGAGGAGGTACCTAAAACAAACAGTAGAAATGCTCTGGATACAGAAGTTGATACCAGCCCATTTACAGAAGAAAGGGTTCTGAAAGAACTCTTAAAATTGAAGGTGGACAAAGCAATGGGGCCTGATGAGGGAGCAAGTCCTTATAAAGACATTAAAGAGGACCGGTCCTAATACTGAGCCCTGTGGTACCCCACTAGTAACCCTCCTTTCTTCTGAGTGGACTCCATTTACTATTACTCTCTGTGTCCTATTCTCCAGGCAATTCTTTACCCAGGCTGTCATCTTGGGACCCACTCCCAGGCTGGCTAACTTGTATATTAATCTTTTGTGGGGGACTGTGTCAAATGCCTTGCTAAAGTCTAGGTAGGCCATGTCCACAGCCCCTCCCTGATCTACTACTTTGGTCACCCAGTCAGAGAAATCTATCAGATTCGTCTGGCATGACCTTCCCATTATGAATCCATGCTACCTAGGGTCCTGTGCCCCTCTGGCCTCTAGATACTCAGCAATTCTTTCCTTCAGAAATGATTCCATCATTTTCCCTATCACTGAGGTTAAACTAACAGGTCTGTAGTTTCCTGCTTCTGCCTTGCTCCCACTTTTCTGAAGGGGAATCACATCTGCCCTCCTCCAGTCCTCAGGTACCACCCCATCCTCCCATGATTTGTTAAAAAGGGTAGTCAGTGGTGTCACTAGTTCTACCCTTGGTTCTTTCAGAATTCTGGGATGAATCCCATCAGGCCCCATTGCTTTGTCCACCTTCAGGTTTAAGAGTTCTTTCAGAACCCTTTCTTCTGTAAATGGGCTGGTATCAACTTCTGTATCCAGAGTGTTTCTACTGTTTGTTTTATGTACCCCCCCTCTTCATTTGTAAATACTGAGCAAAAATATTTGTTTAGTATCTCTGCCTTTTCACAGTCTCCCTCTGCCTACCCTCCCTCCCCTTTTTTAAGCCTCACTATCCCTCCCTTGGTCTTCCTTCGCTCCCTGATGTACCTATAAAAGGTTTAATCCCCCTTCTTAACTGAGTTGGTTATCTTTTCCTCGGTTTGGGCCTTTGCTGTTCTGACTGCCTTCCCAGCCTCCTTTTGCTTTAACTGATACAGTTCTCTGTCCAGCTCCTTCTGCGATTCCTTGTACTTCCTGAATGCTTTCTTTTTCTCTTGAACCTTCACTGCCACTTCCTTTGAGAACCATAGTGGTTTCTTACATCGTTTTGTTTTGTTTATTTGCTTCACACAAAGGCTTGTTACCTCAGTGATGGCAGTTTTTATTATTCCCTATTGTTCTTCCAACCCTCCTTCCTGCCCATTTGCTAGTGCATTCCTTAGGCACTCACCCATTTTGGCAAAGTCAGCCCTCCTAAAGTCCAGTACTTTTGTGCTTGTATGGCTTGACTCTATTGCTGTGTTTATTGGACTTTAGAGATGGAACAGATTACCAGAGTGGTGTGAACTTGCTAATCTTTCAGTATTGGCTTATGCAGATGACATCTGTGGTTTCTTTTCACATTATGATCAAATCCCCTTTTTTTGAAGGAATTGTAAAAATACACTGCGGTTTCTAATTTAAAACTTAATTTTTCTAAATGTGAGGGGTTAATGATGTTTCCTCCTGTCATATATCGGGGATCACTTTTACAAATAAACCAATAGTGATTTTGGGTATTATTTTTGGAACAACTAATTTGCCCTTAGACAATTGGGAATTAGCGTTATCTAAAACCCAGAATAAGGTTAGGAGATGGCAATTCTGGAAATTATCCAAACTCAAAAGAATTCAAATTTTGAAATGTTTTATAGTCCCTCAGTTGCAATATGTGGCATATATTTGTCCTCTTCCTTCCTCTTTAGAAACATCTATGTAAGGGATGTTTTCTCAAATGCTTTGAGGGAACAGGCTTAATCCAGTTAAGCATTGTTATACTTATCTAAGTAAGGCACAAGTGGGACTAGGTATGGTTGAACCTATAATTTTTTGTTCATTCTCTGTTTATTTACCATATGGTTTGGTATGGTATTTCTACTACAATAGTTGGAGTTATGGGTATAGTAAAGCAGGTACTCGAGCGTTATTTAGCTGGGTGGCACAAGATAGCACCAAAGCTTCATACAAGGCTATACTTACCTGAATATTTTCAACCCATTGTTCAGAAGTTATTTAAATGGAAAATTTCCCAAACTTGTATTTTGCATAATACTGGGAACATTTTTTATAATCAATTATTAGCTCAATTATATCCTATTGAGCCAAGTTTTAAGGATTGTCCTCCTGCTCTTAATGGGCATGTTCTGAAACAGCTTACTAATAAACGGATACCTGCTATAATTTGGCTCACTGTTTATGGTAGGCTAAATCTTAGAGGTATTGCTAAGCATAAAAATCTGGCAGACAGGAATTGTTCATATATAATGGGCCAGATATTCAAAACTTTGCGCTGGGCAAAAATCATTTGCGCAGGTTTAGCGCGGGATTAGCGCGGGTCTGCCATATTCAAAAGGCCAAATAGCGGGCAAACTGCATTAGCGCCAGGCAAAAGTATAATGTATGCAAGGGGCAAACTGACATGAATACCAAAGCATAATGTATATTCAGTGGCTGGCGCCGCTAAGTGGTTTAAGCGCGACCTAAGCCCCGCGTGACAGTTAGCGGTGTAATTCCTTGAAAAAGCTGGTCTTAATCCTGGGCAATCAGCTTTGCGCAACATAAATGGCTGTGCGCGGGATTTGCTGTGGTTTAGCGCGGGTCTTGCGCGACCCTAACACATAAATATAACACATAGATAAAGCCAAACATAGTGGAAGCTTGCTGCAAACCAATGGCATCACAATGATGACATCATCTGCCACCAGTCCCAGCCATGCCAGGCAGTAAGTGGTGACCCTGCCGCCAGTGGACAGCATGGCAGTGTAGCCATACAGCACACACCTGCTGACCACACATATCTGTGGACAAAAACAGATGCCAGCACACACATGCAGCACTGTGGGCATGGAGGATGTTGAGGGGAGTGTGTATGGGTGGCCAGGCTGTGCCACAGACCAGGTGTGGCCACAAGGCTGGGACTCAGCATGCAGTGCACATGGGCCAGTATTAGGAATACCCCCAACACTAGTGTGCCTTCCGGATACTATATGCCCCCAGCCACATACCACACAGCTGTACAACTGCCACAACACACAAAGCCAGATATGTACATGTCACTGTGGACTCACATGCCACAGGTACAGCATCTGTGGGTCACACAACAGTGTAACAGTAATGTCGACTGTCAGTAAACACCTGCAGGTTGGGCCTGTCACTGTGTACAGTGCAATCAGCATCACTTGCCCTACACACCATAGGCAGTGCTACGTCCCTCACACTACTGTCTCCCTTGCTACTGTAGTGTCTGCTGTGCACTGTAGCATGCCCTACAGTGTGACAGTTGCATGCAGCACCACCACCACCTGTGCCTATGCTGTCCTGTCCCCTGGGGTACAATATGCTATGCTATGCTATGCTGTACTGTTTACCTGTAGCCTGTAGCTATCGCCGTGCACTGCCAGACTGACCTACAGATGGAGCTGCGGTTGGACCTTGTCTGCCTGTACTTCCAGACTGACCTACAGGTGGCTCTATGGGACCCTGCAGTAACGCTAGGCAAACTGTGTGCAAATCAGGGTATAATGAGATGCTAATCCGGTTGTTTGCCCAGAGACTACCTAAGTAGGCTCATTTGCATGGCACTTTTGAATATGGCACATTTTAGCTCCGGGCAAGCGTGTTTGCTCCAGGCTAACTGCTTAGCTCTAGCGCGCTAATGGTACGGGGAATATTGTAAAGTTTTGATCACTGTTCTTTCTCATCTGCTGCTTCCTGCAACTGTACTGAGTCCATGCATTTGCTGGCACACACATTGGCCACGTAGTTCATCTGTACCTGCCCTCACGTTGCTGTGTACTGTGTTGTTGTTGTGGGTTGCACTTCCTGGTTGTTTTATTCAGTGCTGTCTTATTCCAGGGCAATGTTTGCCCTGCACTCCCAGCCCAGTTTGCATGGCCTCATTACCATGCTATATTCAGAAGCTGTTTGCCCTGGGCTATTCCGTTTGAATATGGCTTGCTTTGTGCTCCGGGCTCAGTTTGCCCGCTGGGCAGTGCTAATTTTGCCCCTGGGCAAAGTTTTGAATATCTAGCCCAATGTGTATTAATTTAGAGGAAACCATGACTCACTTTCTATTAATATGCTCCTACTCAAAGCTGCTTTACACTTTTCTCAAAACTAAATGGCACATGGATTGTTACTAAATTTAGATTATGATACTCTGGTATTGGGTCTCCTCCCTAAGGAGAAAGTAGATTTACATCTAGAAACATATCTGATTTTTTTATGTTGTTTAAGGTTTTATTTATGGCAAGCTCGATGTCAGTGGGTGCTTTCTCAGAAAATGATGCCATATTCAGTGTATAGTTTCCTGGTGGCACAGGCAATGAATTTGGTCTATCATTCTGATTTATTACATTACTCAGGTGATAAGGTGTACCGGTGGTGGAAAGGTTTTAAAATTTTTATAAAATATAAATGAAAAGTTTTTGCGTTCACCTCTTGAGGTAAAACAAGAAGGATGTTAATTTCATTTGTTTATAGAAACATAGAAACATAGACTTTGAAGGCAGATAAGGACCGCTAGGCCAATCTAGTCTGCCCATTTCCCTACCTACAGGATAGGCCGCAGATCCTAGTTAACCAACAGCCTATTTCTTCCTACACCCCACAAGAATTGCCTTATGTCTGTCTCATGCATTCTTGAATTCTCCCACAGTTTTAGACCCCACAACCTCCTCAGGAAGGCTGTTCAATGCATCCACTACCCTCTCTGTGAAATAATGCTTCCTCACATTGCCCCTGAACCGCCCTCCTTCTATCTTTAAATTGTGTCCCCTTGTTCTTACAAGTCTCTTTTTCTGAAAGATGCTACCCTCTTGGACTTTGTTGATTCCACTGAGGTACTTAAAAGTTTCTATCATGTCCCCCCTCTCCCTTCTTTCCTCAGGGGTATACATATTAAGCTCCTTTAGCCTCTCCTCATACGGCTTCTCTTGCAGACCCTGCACCATTTTAGTTGCCTCTTTTGGACTACCTCTATCCTGTCTATGTCCTTGCGGAGATGGGGTCTCCAGAACTGGACACAGTACTCCAGATGGGGTCTCACCAATTGTCTGTACAGAGGGATAACAACTTCCTGTTTTCTGCTGATGATGCCTATCCCTATACATCCCAGTATACCTCCAGCCCTCCCTACTGCCTTCTCATATTGCTTGCTAACCTTAAGGTCATCAGATATGATTACCCCCAGGTCCCTTTGCTTTTTTTGTTGTTGTTACTGCCTCCCCACCCAAAAAAGATATGTCTTTGTTTATGATTATGTTTATCATGATGATTTCATTCTTGCATGTATTATGTGAATTTCAATTTAAAAAAAAAACTTCTCTTTTCGATAAGTGCCATGGGATCTTTAACATCCACCTGAACTACCACCAATTCAGGCAGATGGGACCTCGGTTTAACATCTCATGTGAAAGATGGCACCTCAGAAGTGCAGCACCCCTCTCATGCTGCACTTCAGTGTCAGTATTGGGATATTAACCCAAGTGCCAGATGTGGGAACTGAACCCTCAGCCCTCTGATCTCCCAGCCTCAGAGGTGAGTGTGCTACCTACTGTGCCACTGACACTGATTTGCTGATTCCAGGTAGTTTCTGAGCTGAGTGTTCACGATTTTTTCTAGTAGTTTGGACAGAGTTAGTAGGATGGAGATTGGCCTATAATTATTCAGGTCACTAGTGTCTCCCGATTTGAACTAAAGGATAACATGTTCTGTCTTCCAGATAGTGGGAAGGTCACTCTGTGAGAGGGATAAGTTGAACAAATGAGTGATGGGCACTGCAAGGACATTGAAGCCCAACTTTAGAAGGTAAGTCTCGATAAGGTCTGCACCAGCACTTTTCTTAACATCTAACTGGAGCAAAAGGTCCTCGACTTCCTTCAGGGTTGTGGGTTAGAGTGAGAAGGATGTGTTTGAGAAGGAGGCATCTTGATTATTGACTTGGCAGGCGCCGACTGAGTCTGCAGGGGTCTCAGAAAAGGAAAAAGGAGAAAAAGAAGAAACAAATGCAAGGGGTGGGGGCATGCAGTGCTACAGCAGCCAGGCTTCCACAACTCTGAACACCGCCCATGAATGATGAATCACAAAATGTAGCAACAGAAATTAAAACAGTTTCATTTTAACAGAAATCAGTCACATACTTAAAATATACTGGAGTTATGTATGATTAGATGTGAGAACTGCCACCCCCACTAACCAGAAACCCAGAAGCAGCAGCCAAAGGCTGACTGGCATCAGGAACTGATTCAGTTCAGATGGCTCACTGTACACTCCAGATTAGGATTCGAGTCTAGTGGCGGCGAGCAGAGCAAGCATTTTACAGCTACAAAGCAATAAGTTGGTCCCAATAACCTGAAAATCCACTAAGACAGACAAAATAGTTAGAATTGTCCCGGGCAAATGAGCGGTCCAATCAGGATGCACTGCCTGGCTAGGTAGCCAATGAGAGCTGTCCTAAAAAATGGCGCCCAAAGTTTGAGGAGAAAGCCGGTCAGAGAATTCCACGGGGAAGCTGGGTCTGAGGCACTGACCTCTGTACCTAAGTTTGAGGAGCAGGGGCTGCAGCAGAGACTTCCGAGCACCATGGGGCACCTGCCAACAGTCCTGACCGCAGCAGCGGTAGCAGCCCAAGGAGTCTTTCAGGTATCCTGAGTTCGAGGAGCAGGCAGCTGCAGCAGAGCCTTCCAAGTGCTGTGGGGCACCTGCCGATGGTCCTGACCGCTGCAGCGGTAGCAGCCCGAGGGGGCCTTGGTGAGACCACACTTGGAGTACTATGTACAGTTCTGGAGTCCATATCTGAGAAAGAGCATTAATTTACTGGAGGGGGTCCAGCACAGGGAAAACAAGATGATAAAGGGCCTGCAGAACAAACTCCATCAGAGAGGCTACAGGTATTCGGCATGAAATCCCTGAAGGACAGAACGGGGTGACACATTATTGAAACCTTCAAGTACCTTGAAGGTATAAACAAGGTTAGTATGAAAGGCATTTTATTCATTCATTCATTCATTTATGTATTTATTTATTTATTTATGTACATCTTTGATTACCGGGTAGGTGCACTGGTCCAAGGGACTGTTTTCAGGCATTACCCAGACCATAAAAGATGGCATAGTCAAGCAACAATTTAAATCACAAGGCACAGGGATGTTGCAGGTTAAACAGAGGTCAAGAACATATTTACATACAGGGAATAATAAATACAGGAACAAATGGTATACTGTATGTACTATACTCTGTATCTATTGTACAATGTGATATTTTCTCACAGTATTGTTTATACATTGTAATGTCTAATCAGTGTCTTACTATTGTATTCTATGATGTACAGCCTTTGTAAAGAAATCTCTGACTCATAGGTATTAATTCCAATATGTTTCAATAAATAAATAAAATCATGGTACAATAGGTGAGACAATAAGAGGGTACAAACAAACCTTACCATCCCCCCCTGATTCCCCCCACCTTTGAACATCACATCTAGACCGACAGAAGAGAAATGGAGAGAACAGAAGCCAGAAACAAGCTTGGGGAGAGCAGTTAAGAAACTCCGGGAGCAGTCCGGTTAGTGCAGAATAGAGAGTGTTAGTGTCAGGGGGTCTACCCCTTATAGGCAGGAGCAATTTGCTCTATCCACCAGCCAGGATTTGTAGAGGGATTTGAAAGCTGAATGGGTGTTAGAGGAGCATAGGGGAGCAGGCATATCATTCCACAGTGTAGGAGTGCAACGGATAGTGCTTTCCCTCCCATACCAGTGGACACCATTGGCACATGTAGGGGAGGGACGATAGAGGAGCGGCGATGCCTAGGTAGAGTTTTGACCTTGAGTAGGGAGAAGAGATGAGACACATTATTGCTTCTAATGGTACTATCCACAATACAACCAAGAGTAAAATCAAAGTGGTCTTGGAGGAGTAGCCAGCCAAGGGAACTATAGAGGTTGCTGTGGTGAATTGAGAAAGGTGCCATGAGCACAAAATGGCAGGCACTGTTGTAAGCCAATGTGAGCCTGGTTCTGAGGGCTGAGGATGTCCGAGAGTAGATGGAGGAGCAGTAGTCAAAAATAGGAAGTAGGTCACCCTGGACAATTTTTATTCAAGTCTCTGGGGTTAGCAGGTGGCATAGACGGTAAGCAGTCCCAAATTTTTGATTGACCCTGCGAAACACAGTGTTGATGTGGTCCGAGAAAGTTAGTGATGGATCAAGTGTCACCTCAGATATTTGAAGTCTGACCATCAGGGAATAGTATTTGTAGAGAGGAGCCAGAACTATGAAATTTAGTGAGGTGCAGTTTGAATGTGAATAGCATAGATTTGGTCTTTTTCCCACGTACTAATAACAGGTTTACTGTGAACCAGCTAAAATCACTGCTATAGTTCTGGGTAAGAACTGAGGAGACCTGGGTGAGGGACTTATCGCTGTGGTAAATGATAAGATCATCTGCATACATAAGCGATTTACAGTTTAGGCTATCAGCTGGGAGTGAATTAATGAAGATGGAGAAAAGCAGTAGTCCCAGGATGGAACCCTGGGGGATACCAGTTGAGACAGGGAGAGTTGGAGAGATGACAGAACCAATGCACCCTGATTACGAGCGGTCCAAGAGGTATCTCTTAAACCAATTTGTTGTCTCAGTGGAGCAGTCAAAGAGGTGTAGCTTGGAGAGAAGGAGTGCATGGTTTACCATGTTGAAGGCCTTTGTGAGATCCATAAAGACAGCCCCGGTAGCGTTCCTGTGATCCATGCTAGTAAGGACGTGGTCAGTAAAGAGTGCCAGAGCAGAGGTGGTGCAGTGAGATTTGTGAAAGCCATGCTGTTGACTACACGTAAGATTGTATTTATTTATGTGTTCCAACAGGTGGCAGTGGACAATTTTTCCAAGGAGTTTGCTTAGGTGTGGTGGGATAGAAATGGGGCCTCATGGGGAATGGGTCCACTAGAGGTAGTCTTAAATAAGTGGGAGGATGATTCTAAAGGGAAATGAGAAGGCACTTTTTCACACAAAGAGTGGTGTCCAAGTAGAACAAACTGCTGGAGGAAGTGGTATAATCAAAAACAGTGGACAGCTTTAAAAGGGATCAGGACAGAGTGAAAGGGAAAGTCATAATGGGTGGGAAGATGAGTAGGGGGGATGAGAGGGAAGGAGGAAGACTATGTGGGAGGGGACAGGGGAAGGAGAAAGACTCTATGTGGAAATGGGATGGGGCAGCTCCAGTAAATTCACCTGAGAGCTACACACTCGAGCAGACTAGATAGACTGAAATAGCCTGTTTCTGCTGACATTTTTGTGTAATTGTATAGGGCTTACATGTTTTATTTATTAATTTAAAGATTTTACCAGGAAGGCATGCTGAGCAGACAACTGCTCGATTCCAGATGCAACCTAAAGACAGGTGGAAAAGGAGTACATGCATGATGGACAATAGACCATACATTATATTCACATTATAAAACATACAGCCCAAAGGCTCCATATTTCATAGGTATCATAGGTTACTCGGAGCTCTATTTAGACTGAAGTCCATTATAGCTTGCCGAAATTATCTACTATAGCCCACAATGTTGTTGATGATTAAGTATGCGTCTAGATGGACTTTAAAGCTGGACATACTGCCACTGGTTACCACTTCTATTGGGAGCTCATTCCAGATTTTTACCACTCTAATGGAAAACCAGTGCATCCTTTTTGGTAGTATTAAACCTTCCAGCTTCAATTTGTAGGGGTTGCAATCTAGTACTAAAGATTTAATGCTTTAATTCCAGGTCCTAGATCTCCCTTAGTTGCAAATCTGTTGTTGCATTGTATACTAAGCACATATCTCTTTTCAGTCGCCTGAATTCCAGTGAATACAGTCATAGGGTATTGAGTCTAGTTTGATAATCTAGTCCCTGTACCTCAGTGATCCTTAATGGGTTGGTACCTCAAACTGCCCTGGTTTCTCACCCAACCTGCACAGTGTTGTGTAATGCTAGGTCTATTAGAAACAAGTCAGCTATTATAGCTGACCTTGTTGGGTCATCTGACCTGTCATGCATCACCAAGACCTGGCTGGAGGAAAATGCTGGTCCCATTTTGGAGTCAGCAATTCCAGCCGGTTTCTTGGTGATACACCATGCTAGGTAGGGTTGCAGCGGTGGGGGTGTAGCAACTTGTTTTAAGTCAGAATTGGGTCTTGTTGATGTGCCAGTTGAGGACACCAGATCCTTTCAGTGTACCGTAGCCACAGGTGTGGGGTGTAAAATATTTCTCGTCTACCATCCACCAGGTGGAAAGAATCAGTTTTTGCAGGAAGTTGCGGACTTCATTGTCGATGTGGTGTCGGACTCCCCCAGGCTGATGTTACTGGGGGATCTCAATGCCTGGGTTGACAATGAACTCTTGCAGTTTGGACAAGACTTCCTCTGACTTACGAGTTCTGTGGGCTTCAAACAGGTAGTTTCCTCTGTGACTCATAATTATGGTCACTCATTGGACCTAGTCTTCCTCCTGGGGTTGGAGACCTCTGATTTGGTGGTGGAAGCATGCGATCGCATTAATTACAAAAGGCCAAGCCAACAAATGCAGTGGTGGCATTGGCTGCCACAGTGCCGCATCTCCACAACCCACTTCTCTCCTAAGCTGCCACATAATGTTTCCTGTGCATGCGCACACACAAAGATAAAAAAGGCAACAAAGAAGATGCAGGCAACTATAGACCCATAACTTTGACAGCAATTGTTTGAAAATTGCTGGACTCAATAGTCAAGGACAGGTTGGAATATGAAATGAACAACAAAAAACTTAGTGATGAATGACAAAAAACTTAGTTCCTCAAAGGAATCAACAAAGTCCAAGAGGGTAGCATCTTTCAGAGAAAGAGATGTGCAAGAACAAGAGGGCACAATTTGAAGATAGAGGGGGAATGGCTCAGGGGCAAGGAGAACAGGTATTTTTTCATGGAGAGGGTGAGAAACGCATGGGACAACCTTCCAGAGGGGGTTGTGGGGTCAGAAACAGTGGGGGAATCCAAGAATGCATGGTACAGATGTAAGGCAATTCTAGAAGGGAGCTGGTTAACTAGGATCTGCAGCTTATCCAATAGGTAGGGAAATGAGCAGACTAGGTGGGCCAAGTGGTCCTTATCTGCTATCAAAGTCTAAGTTTCCATGTAATGACAACATGGGCTCAAAAAACAGAGATCATGCCTAATGTCCACTGAAAGGTCAGTGAATTATTGGACAATATAAAACCTGCTGATTTGATATACAGTATCTAGATTTAAAAAAAAGCCTTTGATAAAGTATCATGTGTAATGCTTGTACAAAAATGTATAATGTGGGTATAAATATGACATTATTAAGATGGGTCCACTCATGGCTAACAGAAAGGACTCAGAGGGTTCAAATCAGAAGGCATGTATCCGAGAATGGGCTGGTGACCAGTGGGGTGCCCTAGAGGTTGGTGCTGAAGCCATTTCTGGTGCCATTTCAAATATGAATATAAATAGTTTTAGTTTGGTTGCCGTATTAATCCTTGTAAAAACAAATCTAAAAGCAAATGGTTTGATAACTTTTATTGGATCAACTTAGATGTCACAAAAAGAACAGAATGCCTAAGCTTTCAGACCAACCAAGGCCTTCCTCAGATACTCATGACAGTTATTCAGAAAATCACAAAGTATTATTACCCAGATCATACATTAAAAAAAAAGAATTCTCATTGGTTTAAAATACTTATTTAAACAATACTAGCAGTAAAAACCTGAAGAATCACATGTCAGCAGTTTGTTTTCAATTAAGGAACATTTCAAGGTCAAATATTGCATAAATGAGACAAGGATTCTTCAAGCTAAGCTCAGCTAACATATTATGAATGTTTCGGTGTAATTTGTGATTACAGTCTAATGAAAGCAGAAACTTTGTATTAGTGGTAACTTAAGTACATCTTAAAATGTGATGTTAATGTATGTTTAAACAAACAAAAAAATATATAATAGAAATTTTCCATATATGTCATAAAGAGGGTTTGAATAGTTTCCCTAGTGTGAGCAACGTTTTCACATATTTATGCATTATACAACCTATCTGGAGACATTGTCCTAATTATACACTCAACTAGTTACTATATTCTGTAAACCTTAAAGAGCTATTGACGCCTCAAAGAAAACTTTAAAAAACATAATAATTAGGTACAATTCTGCTTGCATTCCATTTATATTTTATATATTTCTCCTCCCTATAATTAATTACTAAGGAAACATGTATGAATATATGATCTTTATCCATTAGAGTTCATTTTGAGTTAATCTGCCTCTGTAACTTACTCCCTACTACAAGTCATAACCCTCTGTTGTGACATCACAGTCTGTTCCCATGGGAGTAACTGTGAGGTCACAAGCAGTGTTCTATGACTTCAGGTAGGCCGAAAGCAGCAGGAATAGATGAACTCTTTGGTAGCAAAGATCCTATTTTCATATAAATGACCTCAGTAATTTAAATAATGGGGGGGATACAGAACTAATGGGAAATATAAGCTGGACTGTGTCTAAATATTATGTTTTGTTATAGTTCACCTGAACATGTCACCAGCTCTTTATGATTTTCCTTACTGTAAGATGATATTATACAAGATAACAACAATTTTCAGTATACGAACCAAATGAAAAAGCAAACCTGTCAAAGACCACCAAGAAAATGAGCCCATGTGTCCCAATATGTTAAGTTTTCAAATTGTACCAATCACTACAATACAACCCAATGGAATTCAACCTGTCAAAAAAGAAAAAAGTAAATGCAATAATGCAGTGCAATATGTAGAGAGTTAAAAAATGTGACAGTATGTAATCAAACTACTATGGCCCAGATATTCAAAAGGGTTGCTCCATGCGCAACAGGGTTGCGCATGCGCAAGTCCTACATTGCGCCATTCTGCGATATTCAGCAGGAGGCAGTTGCTCCACTGACAACAGGTTGCGCAAAAGAGCAATGCAAATGAATGCATGCTCAACAGGAGGGGGAGGAACCATGCATAACCTGCGCAACCCGATATTCAGTCAGGTTGTGCAGAGTTGTGCATCGAAACCAACCTGCGCCTGCACAACCTTGAGCCAAAAAGAAAAGGATCAAGTTTGGGGCCACCCACAGGTGAGCTGCTGTGTGCAGGGCACAACACAGCAGCTTTCACCCCTGGCTGGCCCCAGCTCTCCAACCCTGTGCCCCCCCACCAGCCCGGTCGCGGGCATAAAGTAACATGAACCCCCTGCCCACACATCTCCCACAGCCGATCGCGGGCATTACAGTTACATGAACCCCCGCCCACATCTCCGAAGCCCGATCGCGGGCATTACAGTTATAGAACCCCCCCCACACATCTCCTGAAGCCCGATCGTGGGCATTACAGTTACATGAACCCCCGCCCACATCTCCCACAGCCCGATCGAGGGCAGAACATATATAAAACCCCGGTGCCCGATCGCGGGCAGAATGTAACCCCCAACCCGAATATCTCCCTGGTGGTCCAGTGGACCATAAAGCCTGATCATGGGCAGAATGTCACGTTACAAACCCCCCCAAACATTTCCTGGTGTCTAGTGTCCCCCCACCCACCCATGAAGCCCCTCAACCCGCTCCCCCTCGCAGCCGGCGGGCGGCAGCATCCCACCTGCCTGCCGCCCCGCCACCTGCTAACTGACTGTCTGGTAGGGCTGCACACCCATTGGTGCAGAGCTACAGCCAATGGGCGTGCAGCCCATACCGTACGACAGTCCAGATTTGTGAATGATGGGGAGGCGGGTTGGAAGAGCTTCATGGGTGAGTGAGGACACTAGACACCAGGAAGATGTTGGGGGGTTTGTATGACATTCTGCCCGCGATCGGCTTTGCAGTCACTGGACCACCAGGGAGATATTGAGTTGGGGATTAGTCTGCCCGTGATCGAGCGGAGGGTTCATACGTTCTGCCCACGATCGGGCTGTGGGAGATGTGGGGGGGTCATGTAACTGTAAGCCTGCCGATTGGCTTGGAGATGTGTGTGGGTTGTTCATGTAACTGTATGCCCACGATCGGGCTGCAGGGTGCGTCGGTCCCCGACGGCTGCTGCCTGGCAGGGTGGCCAGGTGCAAGTCCTCGGGGATCGGCACACCTACATGCTAATGGCATGCAAATGGGGCCATAAATAGATGCAAATGGCCCCCCCTACGTCTTGCATAAATTATGGCCCCATTTGCATGTCACATTTTGAATATCGGAAATTTGAGCATGGCGCAATGGTACTTGCGCCACCGCAAGATTAAGGCTCAACTCTGGCAACTTGTGGTGGCACAAGTTCCACTGCGCCATCGCATGAGTGCTTGTGGCTGGGGTGGTATTCAAGGAGTTGCTCAATGGCGCCAACTCCTTTGAATATCACCAACCACCCCTCTTGCCTACTATTTTGAGCAGCGCAAGGGCTTGTGTCTCAGAATGGCACAGTTTTGAATATCTGGGCCTATATGTACGGTAACATTCTAAGGAATCTAAATAAAAACACAATGGAAATGCCCCTTCCCTGGAAGATGATTAGTAAGAAGGAAGTAAATATTCACTATTAGTCCTTAAGACTCCTGATTCGTATTCATAGTGAATATTTACTTCCTTCTAATTAATTATGTTCCCCCTGCAGGGTATGTGTGTGTGTGTTATTTCCACTATGTTTTTATTCAGATTCCTTACACTGTTACTGCATGTATAATAGTTTGATTATATACTGTTCCATTTTTTAACTCTGTACAGTACATATTGGGATTCACTGATTCCATTTTCTTGTTCTTTTTTTTATTTTGACAGGTTGAATTTCATTGGGTTGTATTGTAGTTTTTGGTAAATACTGAACCCTTAACATATTACAATCCATGGTCTCACTTTCCTGGAGGTCTTTGATAGTTTTTTTTTATTTGGCTCTTAAGCTGACAATTGATATTATCTTGTATAATATTACGTTATAGCACTGAAGATCTTCATTTTTTCATTGGACTGTTTTCACAAAGCAGACTGAGGCATTCATAATTTTATGTTAGTTGAACTTTCTCCTTGACGAGTGCTTGTCTCAATTTGATAATATTTGACTTTGGAAGGGTCCTTAGTTTGAAACAAACTGGTGAAATGCAATTCCTCTGGTTTTAACTGTTGTTATGGTTTAAATGAGTATTTTAAACCAATGAGAATTCTTTCTAGGTTTTTTAAGTATGATCTGGTTATTAATAGTTTGTGATGTTCTGAATAACTGTCATAAGCTTCTGAGGAAGGACTTAGTTGGTCTGAAAGCTTAGGTATTCTATTCTTTTTGTGGCATCTAAGTTGGTCCAATAAAAGGTATTAAACCATCTGCTTCTGTAACCCCAGGCAGCTTTTTAACAAATTAACACCCCCCATTACAATCTGGACACTGGTCCCAACATACTGGCATACCATTTACTTTTCAAAAAGGTTGGTTCACTCTCGGCATTAGGATGTATACCAGGCTCATTCTTTAGAGGAAGAGAGGGGTGGGGGTATACAATCAAAAAAAAAACATGAAACTTGAATAAAAAATTACAACCCAGGTCCAGGGTGGAAGCTGCTAGGTATATGCTAGATCTAAACTGCTTAAGCAGGCCGGTAAATCCAATAACCAGCAGCAATAATCAGAATGTCCAGAGCAAGAACTGGGATTGTGCAGTATGGCTTTATTTAAAAGAATGGAAATCTAAAGCAGAAGTGGACCCTCCAAGGGTCAGTCAAGACAGGACAGGTACATTTCACGAACTCATCTTGCATGCAGTACAGTTCATGAACACACAAAAGAACATCTTCTTCTCATTTCCCAATGGTGCATCTCAGTGGACACCTGGCCATGCACCTGAACCTTTTCCTCCCATGAGTGCACATTTTGTGAAACTAATCCACACACTCAGAACTCTTCTTCAAACAAAGGTGCATTATGTGAGACTCAGCCACACACCTAAACCTGCAGCACTTACACTTTGCTCAGGTAAAACCGATGCCCTTTACGAACCAGTAAGACCTGCCTTGTAAGCTTTCAGATGGCATTCCTCCCACCCTTTGCCCCAACTGGCAGTCTGTGTCATTCTTCAGGGTTACACCATTGAAATCCCCATTCCACACTGAAATGCTAGAGGTCCCCTACTTTCCATTTCTGTCACTCACTGGGGTGACCAAAGAACAAACTGCACTCTCCTGGGTGAACAATTTAACAGAAAATGTACTCTCCTGGGGAGTCACATGATGCAGAGTTCCAGGTAACAGCTTCCTCCATGAGCTCCAGCCACCCATCCTCTAATTTACAAGGAAAATGTTATTTTGGTGGAAGTTTTACTGGGCTGTCATTATTAGACACTGTCAAAAGACTCAAGCTACCTCTATGAGTGATCCGATGGAAGTTGAGATGCGCAAGGTGATGCCAAAACATACCCCACCTGCAACTCCTGAAATAGGCCCAAAAAAATCAAAGGCCTCTTCCACCCACCCAACACAGAATCAACCTGCAGCTAATATGGATTCTGAACCCCTTACACTTACCAGATTTTTGGAGGAGTTCCATCCTTTTAAGTCTGAAGTTCAACAAATCACTGGGGAAATGAAATCCTTTTCTAAAGCCTTAGACTCTAAGGATCTCATGCAGAGAACATTGGACAGTGAGGCCCAGATCCATTCTCTTGAACGTAAGCAGGACAAAATCAACCCTGAGCAGGTAGCAGTTTGCCAACGCCTAGTTAAGATGGAAAACAAGGTTGAGGACCTGGAGGGGCAAAGCCGCCATAATAGTGCAGTATTAATTGGGCTGCCCAAGAAGGAGGAGGGGGGCCTGGATCCAATTTTGTTTGTGCAGACATTTGTGGAGAAGGTAGCTGGCCCCTCTTCCTACGGTCCCCGATACACAATCGAAAGGGCTCACCATGCACTTCGCTCGATGCCACCACAGGGTGCACCCCCCTGCACCTTCATTTTCCACTTTATGAATTTCCAAGAGCAGCAGCACTTCTTGCAAAAGGTCTGAGACACCCAAGAGCTGCAGTGGGAAGGGGCAAAAATTAGGATCGCTCAAGATCTGCCGCTTTCGGTACGGCAAAAAAGGTCCTCCTTTCACCCTTTGGTGTCGAAATTAATCACTGCGGGGATCAAATTCAGAATGGGATTCCCTGCACAGCTCCAAGTTTGCCTTTCAGGCTCCTGGGTCACCTATGAGCAAGTGGATGAAGCAATGACCAGCCTTAAAGCAGCAGCTCCACAGCTTTTCTGAATCCTGTGACTGTTGTCATGAGTTATCCTGCTATCGCTCTGCCTTGAATTTGCAAAGGGAAGTTTTTGTTTACATTGTTTGATGTGGAACTTCAGGTTTATGGGTTTTCCCTGAGTGGGAATGGCGCAGCTGTTCAAGTCTTTCATAGGGGCAACGGTCTGTCTCTATTGTTGCTGGATGGGGCACTGCTCCTCGAAGTTCCTCGGTATTGGACTCTCACCCCAAGGCTCCATTTGGTTTTATTGAAAGGCTGTGGGGTGATTCAGACATTTACCCAATTACTTCTTCACATTGATCTAAGCCGATGTTTCACAGCTAGATGGCTCCAGAGCTTGTCAGGTCGTTACAAGCTCAATCAGCAGAACTGTTTTGTTTTTTTCCTTCCTTTTCGTTATTTGACATTTGCAAGCTGAGTTTAAGTTCAAATGCCTTGGACTTTGGATAGGGATAATATGCAGCCTTCCCTTCCCCCCTTTCTCCTGGTTGGGGATAGGCAATATACATATAATTAGTGCCTTATTTTTTAATATATTGCTGTCTTCATTGCTAAGTATGTGGATGGGGATTAATTTTGGCTTTATTATGGCTGTATCTGTAATTATGCTTTCTGGATTTAATCTGTATATCTTCCTTCACAGGTAAGGATCTCTTATAGTGGTTATTATTAGCAGATGGTTGTTTTATGCAGGTTCTTACAAGTAAAAAATTTAGAATAAGGTGCTCACCCACGATAGGGGGTACTTGTGCAGATTTAAACTTAACCATTCCACCGATATATGATCCCTCTTGGGGCTTCTGAGCTCATTTTTCACTCTGAGTTCCATAGAGAAAGGTACCTCTGGTGCTGGGTTAGTAGTTCACTGTTACCTTTTGGTATCATAGGACTAGTAGCCGGTTGCCGAATATATAGAGGTTATTTCCTCAAGGTTTACAGAATACACCCTGTTGGTGGTGACTTGAGCTAGTCTGCCCATAGGTATTTGCACTATAATTTTAGCAAATGTTATTTCTTGGGGGGATGGTAGGCTGGGCAGAGGAGGGTGAAAAGTGTGTTCTGTCCATCATGGACCCTAGCAAAAAGAGGGAGAGGGGTGGGTGGGGGAAGATGGGGGTGTTATTGGTGTTTGTTGTGTTTTTTCTTAGGAACGGTTCTTTAATGGCAAGGAAGGGAATGTTGGGGGTTAGTAGGGAGGGGGGAAACACAGACTATACAACAATTTAAGTACACAGGAACCATTCAACTGTCCATATAACCTCAGATATCCCCTTAGACATAGGGTTATTAGATGGCTCGGGATCTTACAGTGATTACCTGGAATGTTAAAGGGGCCCCGATACAAGACTAAACAATATAATATACTGAAACGTTTAAATCTTCTTAAAGCCGACATTATGTTCATTCAAGAGTCCCACTTGCTTAACTCTGAAGCACTTAAACTGAGGCATCAACAGGTAGGACAGGTTTTTGCAGTGGAAGGTAACTCCCAGAGTAGAGGAGTAATGATTTTAATACACAGATCTGTCCCCTTTAAACACTTCCAAACAATATCAGACCCCACAGGCAGATTATTTTAATTAGAGGCAGACTGCACACTCTGGACATTCTATTGGGTAGTATATATGGTCCTAACTCTGATACTCCAGGATTTTTTGTACAGGTTATGGAAGCCTTAGTCCCTTTCTTGAATATCCCAATAATTTTGAGTGGGGACCTAAACATTGTATACGATTCAACCCTAGATAGGTCCGGTCTCTCCCATAAAGGCCTTTCCCCTGCCCAAAGGGTATTTAGGGATTTACTAGACCACATGGGTCTATGTGACATATGTAGAATCTTACATCCCACTGTGCGTGAGTATACTTTCACCTCTCAGGCCCATGGGACATCCTACCAAATTGACTATCTTCTCATTTCACATTCTCTTATGCCTGGTGTTTTGGACTCTGCTATATGTACAGGGCCTCCGTCAAACCATTCAGTGGTCATCTGCCTAATTTCATTTCCGGCTCTCCCGGGGAAAGGTAACAGATGGAAATTTAACAACCAACTGTTACAGGACCCAGAAGTGGTTAAATATATATCCAGCCACATATCTCAGTTTATTTCTAGTAATCATAACTCTACAAAATGACCTGATGTAGAATGGGGAGCTCTCAGGGCATACCTGAGAGGGATCCTGATTAGTTTGACCTCTCAGAGAAAGAAAGATAGGGAAAAGCGTATCACAGCTCTCCTTGGTCAGATTCGGGAAAAAGAATTGAACCTTTCATCACGCTCCACAGAGCAATATAGGCAGGAATTAGTGAGATTAAGGAATTCCTACCTGGACTTTTTGGGGAGCAGGCCGAATTCGCAATTTTGAAAACTAAAGCTGCCTATACCGACCAAGGAAAGAAGACTGGTCGTATGCTCACACTGAGGGTTAAGCAACAGGAAGCCTCCAGATTAATTGCGGCTGTCCACTCCCTAGAAGATAACTCCCTGAAAACCTCTCCAAAGGACATAGTGGCAGAATTCAACCACTATTATAAACAGCTCTATGGCCCTATGGCAGATCCTCCATCTGATGATAATCTAATTCAATATCTGGAAGAGTCCCACTTACCCTCCCTCTCAGATTTGCAGTGGGCTCTTCTCATATCAGAGTTTTCCCAGGTTGAGTTAGAAGGAATAATCAGAAATCTCCCCTCTGACAAAACTTCTGGCCCAGATTGATTCTCCTTCAACTTTTACAAAGTTTTTGCCAAATGACTAATACCCATGCCTCTCTATCAGTATATCCTCTCAGGTCAAGCATCTGATATAGCCTTGTTTGAGGCTCTAATTGTATTACTGCCTAAACTGGATAAACCCCCTGATGTTGTGTTTAATTATAGACCAATATCATTTCTTAACAACGATATTAAAATCCTGACAAAACTCCTGGCTGACCATGTGAATGAAGTCCTCCCCTCCATAATAGGTCCAGAACAGATTGGATTTATGAGGGGGAGATCATCCGTGGACCACATGCATTCTCTAGCCCATGTTTTCTTGGTCTCCAGGGATGCCCCTTTCCCTGCTGCTCTGCTTTCCCTGGATGCCGAGAAAGCTTTTGACAGAGTTCACTGGAAGTATCTACTTGCCTCAATGAATGCATTTGGCTTCCCTGTAGTTTGTCAGAACTGGGTTGGTTCTCTTTATAAAATTCCCGCCACAAGGATATCCTGCAATTGGACAATTTCTGAATCATTCCCACTATTTGTGGGGACAAGGCAAAGTTGTCCAATGTCTCCACTGCTTTTCAATATTTACTTAGAACCTCTTATATGTTGGTTATCCGACTCCCAAGAAATTCAAGGTATCCCCCTCCTTGGTCAAGTAGGCAAAGTCTCGGCCTATGTGGATGATCTTCTGCTTCAAATATCGTACCCTGTTGCTTCCATTCCAGCTGTACTAAATGTCATAGACGGATTTAGCAAAACTTCTAATTACAAATTAAATATTGAAAAATAACTTGGCTTTTCCTCTTAATTACAAGATTCAAAAGGGTAAAATCTCTGCTTTCGGACTCTCCTGGAATCCTGATTCTATTAAATACTTAGGGCTTACTCTCACAAGGAGCTTATTTTGCCTTCAACAGAGCAACCTTGATTCACTTGCTTGCACGGTCAGTCAGGATTTAAATAGATGGTCTCTCCTTCCCCTCTCCCTTTGGGGAAGGATTAACTTAATTAAAATGAATGTTTTCTCTAGCTTTTTTTAACCCCTTAATCTACTGAACACTTGGCTCCCCTTAAAGTGATTTAAACAAATTTACAGTATTATTACTGACTTCATCTGGGCAAGCAAAATGTCTAGAATGGCCTTTCACAAAATAGCAGCTCCCAAGATAAAAGGAAGGGGTAAGACTGCCTCAAACAGGGTTATACTACTGGGTCAGCCATGCAAATAAATACCTCAGATGGTTATCCATGGAGGACCCCCAATCTGAATTCACTTATATTCCTATCTGGCTTAAAGTAGAGTGGGCATGTATAAAGGAACATGCCTGTTCTGCCTCAGCTATGTTATATGTAAAACCAGGCTCCCTTCCTACTTCTTTACGAGGTTCTCCCATAGAAACTTCTGTCAGGGTTCATTCTTAGTTGTGTGCTTTTCTAAAATATGGCAATATCATGGACTCATTCCAAGTAGCTATAGGTAACCCCAAATTTCAAATTGATGGTAGACTTCCCCTATCAAGCTGGCTCCCACAGATGAAGGACTGTCAACTCACAGGCTGTATCAGAGAAGATGGGCATTGGTTTTCTTTGCTGGAACTTGTATATAAATTTCACATTCCCCGTACTAAGATTTTTAAGGTTTTCCAACTCTGGCACCTTTTGATAAAGGTTATGGAGACTGTTCCTCCTCCAGCTGCAAAATTCAGTTTCCAGTTAGATTTACAAATGCTTGCAGGTTCCTCACATGCAGTCTCAAAAATATATAGTATTCTCTATGCGTGGTCTTATCCTAGTACTTTTGGTTCCATAGACTATTGGTCCTCTCTGTTCCCTGATAAGGAGTTCGATTGGCCTCTTTTGTGGAAGAATTGTCATAAATTTCTGCTTCAAAACAGACTTCGGCTTATGCAGTCTAAAATATTGCATAATATTTATTATTCCACACAAAAATTGGCTAGGCTGGGTATCACATCTTCCTCAATTTGTACACAATGTCAGCAGGAAGAAGGGGATCTGTGCCATATTTTCTGAAACTATCCCAAAGTTGCCCCTACTTGGACTACTATTAAACAGAGGGTCGACCCCCTGCTGGGCCTGGCCTATTTGTTTATGGCTGAAATATGTCTTTTAGGTGACTTTACTTCCATTCCAGTCCTTAACAGAAAGTATCATATGGTTCTAATTTCCTTATCACTTAAGAAATTTGTCTTAAGGCACTGGAAAGACAACAAGGAAATTTCCTACGTGGAATGGCTACAGGAACTCCTAGCCAATCTCAGAACTGAGAGGACTATTGCTAATCTCAAGAATAATTCAGAGACCTTTAAAAGAATTTGAGGTCCTCTGCAATCTCTTTATTCCCTGCACACTGTTGGGGGTGCCTCATAAACCTCAGGCTGGTCTAGTTCTGTTGTACAAGTCTGTGCTGGAGATAACGGGAAGGAAGGGGGAGGGTGGGAGAAAATGAATCCTTTACGCAATTGTACACCTTTGTTTTGAAATGTATATTGCACTGTGGATTTATTCTCTGTATGGTAAAACCTCAATAAAGTTTGAATGGCAAAAAAAAAGAAAGAAAATGTACTCTCCTGGATGAACTAGGGGCACTGATCAGTGCAATCCAGCTTTATCTACAGGCACAAACACCCCAGAATATGATTCCCCTAAATATGTGGCGATCTTGTCTCCTAAAACAGTACTCACAAACAAGTGTCCCATCCACTGGGCATGGAACAACAAAAGGCATTTCTCCTGGGTTAGCAGGTCAAACTGTTTTTCAAAGTTCCATTTCAAGGCAGCTGAAATGCACACAGAACCTTCAGGGATTGCTCCTTAAATCCACTGAGAAAAAGCAGTTCCTTCCCCTTCACTGGGAGTAGAAATCAGGAAATCCTGCTGTAGAAAGGTCTCCACCTTGTCACTGGAAGCTGGAATTGACACTCCACTAGGATGAGAAATGCTGGGCCCTCAGCTCAGCCCCAACTGGCAGTCCTTCTGCCACTCTCACCTCCACAATGAACACTGTCCTACTATAGACTGAATATTCTCATCTCCCCAGAGCAGCTCTACACACAGTGTGGCTTATGCTGCTGTGATAGTTCCAAATTACCTAATCATTCTTCTCTCAGGCTAGCTGAGTAAACAGTGATGTCATTATGTAAGAAGCCCCTATTGAGCTCCCTACCAGCTGCCTGCTACCTTCCTAACACTAGTACTGATATGATTCCAGTAACCCCAGGGAACTGGGTGGTTACACATCTGCACAACAAAAAAGGTTTCGCACCAGGTTCGTGGAGCTCAAGCTAAAATAAATCAATAAAAAACACAAAAGCTAAGCACTCATCACCTCAAATAAAATGGATACCAGAGATTTGAGCAAAAAAAGCAACTTTATTGCATCAAAATGCCTGATGCATTTCAGATTGTCTAAATCCTTTATGATAAAGGATTTAGACAATCCAAAACACGTCAGGCATTTTTATGCAATAAAGTTGCTATTTTTGCTCAAATCTCTGGTATCCATATTATTTGAGGTGGTGAGTGCTCAGCTTTTGTGATTACACATCTAAATATGAATATAGGGATTAAGAATTTCTGTATTAAATTTGTAGACAACTCAAACCTTGGGAGCTAAAGTAGGAGACAATAAAGGGGTGGAAACAATGTAGCAGGACATAAAAATATTGGAAAATTCGGCAGCACATAGTGGAATGCAGTTTAATATAGATAAATGCATGGTGATGCACCTAGGAGCTAACGATAAAAAGGGTGGCTTTACACTCAGTGGAATCCAGTTAAGGGCAATAAACAGTGAGAGAGACCTTGGAATACTTGTCACTAACAATCTCTCATTCAGCTCCCATTGTAATGAGGTGACAAAAAAAAGCAAATATGATCATAGGCTGCATTAAGAAAGCCTTTATATGAAGGAACAGGACATGTATGCAAACCAAGGTAGGGAAAAGGGCATACTGGATGGCCCTAGCGGTCCTTATCTACCAACAATTTCCATGTTTGCATGTATAGTATAACTGTATAGTGCATTCATCAGACTCCACTTAGATTGTTTTTCCCCACTGTGGAGCCCTTATTTGAGAAAGAATGTGAATAACCTAGAGAAGGTGTAGAGGAGGATGATGAAAATGATAGATGGAATGAGTAATGAGACTTACGAAGACAGATTACATCAACTGAATTTGTACCCCTTAAAATTAAGATTTAGCAGAGGGGACTTATTGCAAATGTACAGAATAACAAAAGATAACAACATGATGCAACGCTTGGGGCTGATGCCTACAAATAGGAATGCTTGTCTGAGAAGTCACAATCATCAATTATAACTAACATTCCCTAGGAGAAATTTAAGGAGATACTTCTACACACAAAGGATTATACCTACTGTATATGGAATGGACTACCTAGGGATGTGGGCAATGCCATCATGTTTCAGGCCTTTTAAAGATAGGTTGGACAAGTATCTATTAAATATCAATGTTTTCAAGTGCCCTACTAGGGTGGGAGACAGACACTATGGGCCATGTGCCTTCTGCCTGACTTATACACCAAGTATAGTATCATCTACAAAGAGATAAAACCTGCCCAGATGCTGTCTCAAATGTTACTGATGAACATATTAAAGAGGACTGGGCCCAGAACAGATTCCCGTGGCACCTGGCTCATGACCACTCTCTCTTCTGATTTGACGCATTTGATCACAACCATTTGCTGCTACCCCCCCAGCCAGTTTCCTACCCAGTTAACTATTTCTCTAATGAGAAATACTAGGCCCTCAACTCAGCCCCAACTGGCAGTCCTTCTGCCACTCTCACCTCCACAATGAACACTGTCCTACTATAGACTGAATATTCTCATCTCCCCAGAGCAGCTCTACACACAGTGTGGCTTATGCTGCTGTGATAGTTCCGAATTACCTAATCATTCTTCTCTCAGGCTAGCTGAGTAAACAGTGATGTCATTATGTAAGAAGCTTGGCAGAAGACACCAGGAGAAAGGACTGCTGTGTGACTGAACTTCTCTGCTGGGACTAAAGTAGAAGAACTTTTATATTTGACCTTTAATTTAGGGTAAAAAAACTAACATACAAAAAAAAAGTGTGTGTTTGGGTTAACTGAACTGAATGGGTATCTGAAGAGTTATCTAGGTGTAAATCTCAGGTGACTGAAAGGACTTAACTGCTGTGAGGTTTAAATTACTTGTAGAAAGATCTAGGTAAGTAGGGGGTAAAGCAGCAAGAGGAAACACATTTAAAGACTGCCTTAGAAAGTTTCTGCTAATGGCTTGGCAGAAGACACCAGGAGAAAGGACTGCTGTGTGACTGAACTTCTCTGCTGGGACTATATTGCCCTCTTCCTCCCCTCCACCCCACCCAAAGCTAGTTCTATTTTTATAGGCACAGGATTTGACTGATAACAGGAACTTCCTGTTTAGGGGCAGGAAGTGAGTGATCACAGAACCACCAAGGACCCACCATCTTAGAAGGGCAAGAGTAGCTCTCCGGCCCCCTCTAGCTTCTGGAGGTCTGCATCTGAGCAAGTAAGTGGTCTACTGAGAAATATAGGATATTCTTGTCTCAGAATAGGACAATCAGGAGCTTAAAGGGCACACAGGCAGAAAGTAAGGAGAGAGAGAGAAAAAAACAGAGGAAAGAGTAAGGATTGCAAACACAGCATGACACAGCATGAGATTAGAGGGAGGCCGATTAAGGGGGAATGTGAGGAAATTCTTTTTCACAGAAAGGGTGGTGGATGCATGGAATGGCTTACCACAAGAAGTGGTGGCTATGAATACAGTGCAGGGCTTCAAACAAGCATGGGATAGGCATAAGGGAGCAATACAAATGACTATGAATAGATAGGTCACTGACAGAGCAAAGGCTGATGGCACATTTATAAGGTAGAAAAAGAAATGGGCAGACTGGATGGGCCTTGCGGTCCTTTTCTGCCATCAACTTCTATGTTTCAAACAGTTAAGGGGCCAGAAATAAGACATGATTGGAGTGGTGCAGTGTAGTGGCTGTGGAGCAGCAGTCTTCTGGGAGATGTTCTGGAGGATGCGGTGTTGTCCCATCTGCAGGCACCTCTCTGGGCTGAGGGAGGAGGTTGCTCATCACCAGGCTGAGTTGGCCAGGATTTGTGGGACCTCCTCTTCCATCCAGGGACCACCAGTGCCACTGTCGTTGCCTCAGAGGTTGCCAAGAAAGAGGAGTGGTTGGACCACAGTGGGCTCAGGGAGGGTGAGGGTGGTGGAACAGAGGTGCATCCCTCCCGTTGTACCTCTCCACAATTCCTATGCCATTCTGGCAAAGTGTGGTCCCTCTATGGAGGCACCCACAGTGGAGACCAAGGAGGATGCTAGGAACCTCCACAAAGGAGACCCACAGGGGGTGGCAGGGGACCCTGCAGGAGAAGGAAACATCTCCTGGTGGGGGACTCCATTGTTAGGAAGGTAGAACTGGGGGAGGAAGGGGAGAGGGAGGTAAGGTGCCTGCTTGATGCCATGGCTTGGAGGGACAGGGAGCGAATCATCAGGATTGCCAGAGCAGCTGCACAGGGGAGGGAACTGGATGTCATTGTCCACCTAGAGACAAATGACCTGGCTAAGAAAGGGATTAGAGAAGTGCAGGAAGAGTTTGTGGAGATTGGGGAGGGGCCTTGAGTCAAGTAGCATACGGTAACCTTCTCGGAGGTGCTACCCATCTATGGCATAGGAGAGGCTAGGGTGTTCCGCACCATGGGATTCAATCAGTGGTTGAAAACTGGTGTGGAGCTCAGGATTGGCTTCATTGGGGACTGGGGGTCCACCTGGAGTGATGCAAGCCTATACTGGCATGATGGGCTGCATCTGTCCGGGAGGGAACCAGGATCCTAGGTGATAGGTTTAAATGCTTCATTGGCAAGCTTTTAAACTAGCCAAGGGGGGAGGCACTGGAAAGGAGAAGGAAAATCCTAGTCCCCCCACATAATCACGGTAGTAAGTGTGGCAAACACCAACATAGAGGTGTCAATAGGGAGAAGGGCTGGGGTAAATGGAGAAAGTGACAAAGGCAAGAAGGACAGGGATGGGGCAAAAGGGAGTAAGGTCATCAAGAAATGGAGGGTAATGAGTACCAATGCCCATAGTCTGGGCAACAAGCTCCCTGAGCTGATGGCCTTAATGGAAGAGGGATGCCTGGATATTGTAGCAGTCACAGAAACATGGTACACAGAGAACCATGACTGGGATGTTAACATACCAGGGTACATAACCTGTAGGAGAGACAGGCGGGGAGAAGAGGGGGATGAGTAGCTCTCTATGTAAAGGAAGGGATAAAAGCAACTGAACAAAAGAGTAAACAGGGAGGAGAGGAGGCACTGTGGGTCACCTTGGAGACTGGAAAAGACACCACAATCCGCACAGGGGTTGTGTACAGACCCCATGTCAGGGGGAAGGAATGGACAAGGATATGATAGAAGGCATTCTTAGAATGGCAGAGAAAGGAGATACTGTTGATGGGAGACCTGAATATGCCAGATGTTAGAGCATATTTGCTGCAGCCACATCCAAGAGTAGGGCCATTCTTGATGCCCTACAGGTGGCAGGCGATGAACAGCTAGTTTCGGAACCCACTCGTGAGGAGCAATTTTAGACCTCATACTCTCAAACGGGGCAGTGAGAGGATCTCAGATCTAGAAGTGGGTTGCCATCTGGGGACAAGTGACCATCAAACAGTGTGGTTCACCTAAACTCAGCTACAGAGTCAAGCCATACAAAAGTGAGGTACTGGACTTTAGGAGGGCTGACTTTGGCAAGATAGGAGAGTGCCTCAGAAAAGCACTAGCAAACAGGCTAGAAGGAGTGTGTGGGGCAACAATGGGAATTATCAAAACTGCCATCACAGAGGCAACAAGCCTTTGTGTGAAGCAAATAAACAAATCAAATGAAAGAAAGCCACTATGGTTCTCAGAGGAGGCTGTGAAAGTCAGGAAGAAAAGATAGCATTCCAGAAGTATAAGGAAACACAGAAGGAGCAGGACAGAGAGCTGTACCAGTTAAGGCAGAAGGAAGCAGGGAGGAAGTCAGAATAGCAAAGGCCCAAACCAAGGAAAAGATAGCCAACTCAGTTAAGAAGGGATAATTTATAGGTACATCAGCGAGCATAGAAAGACAAAGGGAGGAATAGTGAGGCTGAATAGAATGAATGGTGGGTGGGCAGAGGGGGACAGTGAAAAAGCAGGAATACTGAACGAATATTTCTGCTCAGTATTCACAAAACAGGAGGGGGAAGTGCCTAATCCAATTAATAGAAGCACTCTTGATAGGGGGGTCGATCCCAGTCCTTTCACAGAAGAAAGGGTTCTGCAAGAACTCCTAAAACTGAAGGTGGACAAAGCAATGGGTCCTGATGGAATTCACCCCAGAATTCTAAAAGAATTAAGGAGGAACTAGTGAAACCACTGGCTACTCTTTTTAATAAATCATGGGAGGATGGTGTGGTACCCGAGGACTGGAGGAAGGCGGATGTGATTCCCCTTCATAAAAGTGGGTCCAAGACAGAGGCAGGAAACTACAGACCTGTCAGTCTGACCTCTGTGGTAGGAAAAGTGATGGAGTCACTTCTGAAGGAAAGAATAGTCGAGTACCTAGAGGCCAGTGGAGCACAGGACCCAAGGCAGCATGGGTTCACAGTGGGAAGGTCATGTCAGACGAATCTAACAGATTTCTTTGACTGGGTGGCCAAAGTAGTAGACCAGGGAGGGGCTGTGGACATGGCCTATGTAGACTTTAGCAAGGCATTTGACACAGTCCCACACAAAAGATTAATAGCCAAATTAACCAGCCTGGGAGTGGGACCCAGGGTGGTAGCCTGGGTAAGACATTGGCTGGACAACAGGACACTGAAGATAACTGTAAATGGAGTCCACTCTGAAGAAAGGGGGGTTACTAGTGGGGTACTGCAGGGTTCAGTATTGGGTCCAGTCCTTTTTAATGTTTTCATCAGTGACATTGCAGAGGGACTGGAAGGAAAAGTATGCCTTTTTGCAGACGACACAAAGATCTGCAACATGGTTGATACACAAGGAGGCGTGGAAAGGATGAAACGGGACTTGTCAAGTTTGGAGGAATGGTCAGAAGTATGGCAGCTAGGATTCAATGCAAAGAAGTGCAAAATAATGCACCTGGGAAACAAGAACCCAGGGGAAGAATACACAATGGGTGGGGAGGTAGTAACAACAACAAAAAAGGAAAGGGACCTGGGGATAATCATATCAGATGACCTTAAGGTTAGCAAGCAATGTGAAAAGGCTGTAGGGAGGGCTGAGGTTATACTGGGGTGTATAGGGAGAGGCATCATCAGCAGAAAACAGGAAGTTGTTATCCCTCTGTACAGACAGTTGGTGAGACCCCATCTGGAGTTCTGTGTCCAGTTCTGGAGACCCCATCTCTGCAAGGACATAGACAGGATAGAGTCAGTCCAGAGAAGGGCAACTAAAATGGTGCAGGTTCTGCAAGAGAAGTCGTATGAGGAGAGACTAAAGGAGCTTAATATGTATACCCTTGAGGAAAGAAGGGGAGAGGGGGAACATGATAGAAACTTTTAAGTACCTCAGTGGATTCAACAAAGTCCAAGAGGGTAGCATCTTTCAGAAAAAGAGACTTGCAAGAACAAGGGGACACAATTTATAGATAGAAGGAGGGCAGTTCAGGGGCAATGTGAGGAAGTATTATTTCACAGAGAGGGTAGTGGATGTATGGAACAGCCTTCCTGAGGAGGTTGTGGGGTCTAAAACTGTGGGAGAATCCAAGAATGCATGGGACAGACATAAGGCAATTCTTGTGGGGGTAGGAAGAAATAGGCTGTTGGTTAACTAGGATCTGCGGCCTATCCTGTAGGTAGGGAAATGGGCAGACTAGATGGGCCTAACGGTCCTTATCTGCCGTCAAAGTCTATGTTTCTATGTTTCTATGTTTCTAACCACACCAAGACCCTCCTTCTTCTTAAGCAAGGTTCTATGGGTTACCAAGTCGAAAGCCTTGCTGAAGTCAAAATAGAGCAAATCCATGGTGTTGCCCCTATCCTATTCCCTTGTCACCCAATCAAAGAAAACTGTCAGGTTTGTCTGAAAGACCTCACTGCCACAAACCTGTATTGTTTACTATCCTGGAGACCGTTGCTCTACAGGTAGTCCACAAGGTTTTCTCTGATCACTGACTCCATCAACTTCCCTACAATGGAGGTCAGACTGACAGGTCTGTAGTTCTCCACTTATTCCTCATTCCATCCCTTATGGAGCAGATTGATCTCTACCACCCTTTGGAAGTACACTCATCCATAGTGAGCAGTTGAATTGTCCTACCAGGGGTTCTACCTGTTTCCTGAGTATCTTCAAATGCAACCTATCTGGTCCTAGGGCCTTATCTATCTTTAGGGCCACCAACCCTTTCTTGACCCTGTCACTTATAAATATTGGCTGCCTCATCTCAGGGGACTCCATTATCAGCTTCGTTGGTGCCACTTTCAAACAAGGGTCCTCCTTCTTCCCAGGTGAAAACTGAGCAAAAATAATCATTAAAGACAGCAGCCTTTTTCCCCATCCTCTTTTATCACTCTACCCCCCCCCGCCAATAGCCTAACGATTCCCCCTCCTTTCTTTCTGTTTTCCCCTAATATATCTGAAGAAATGTTTTTCTGTGCCCTTGACCTTTCTGCCATATGCTGCTCTGTGTCTGCTACTGCTTCTCTACCCACCCTCTTTGCCTCCTTATTTCTCAGTAAATATTCTCCCCATCCTTCCTCTCCCAGTTTTCCTTTATAATTTTACAAGGTCTTTTTCTTAGCTCCCACCATGTCTCTAACTTCTACCAATAACCATAATGCCTCTTGAACTTATTCCTTCTGGTCACCGTGCTCATGCATGACTTAGATGCATTGAGAATGGCTACATGTATTACCCCCATCTCTCTCCCACCCCCATCTAAATTGTCTACCACTGCTAACTTTTACATCATCAGTTCCCTCAGCTTATTAAAGTCCACCCTCCTAAAATCAAGGACTTCAGTTCTTGACTTGGGCTTTCCAGTCTCAGGGACCAGTTACAACCAAAATGAGTTATGGTCACTATTCCGCAGTGGTTCCCCTACTTTTACTACTCCTACCAACTATAAGTTGGTAAACATGAAATCAAGAATGGAAGTCTGCCTGATGGGTTCCTTAACTGGCTGTACTAGGAGACAGTCCTGGAGTACATCCAGCAAGGCCTGAATTCTGGTGCTCCTGGCCACCAGAATATCCCAATCGATGTCCGATAGGCTCAGCTCTGCCACTACCACTACATCATTAATTGCTACACCCTTTCAAGTTCTTCACCAAGATCTCTGTCCCTCTTGTTCCCTTGCCCCAGAGGTTTATAGATCACCCCCTAGCATAGCCTCTTGCTAGAGGCAGACAAGAATTGTACAAACAACAACTCTTACTCCCTATAATTACCCCTGTTGCACCATTTTCTTCATAGTAACTCTTGATCTGTTTTCTGATTTCCTGGCCTTAGGGTTGTGCAAGCCATCAGCTTTTTTTGGTTTGAGTTTGGGGTTAACTGCCATCAGCATGCACCCACATCCTTTACTAGAGTGCAGTTACCACCCCCTTGTGGTTCTGAAATTGGGCAGGGGGTTTCTCATTCATTAAAAGTGTTAAGTCAGATAGCGGAAAGTGGGAAGTTATATTGGTTGTGCAGGTTGCGGGAAGGGACTTAGTCACTCGCTGTATGTTATACAATCATATACTTATTGAAACCTTTGCCAGGAGTGGGAAAGAGGGAATATCTTTCAATGCAAGGGGAAGCAGGCTGAGGGTACCTAATGTTAAAGAGTCTATGTTGTGAGAGAGGGTGGTTGTTGATTACACAGTGGATGTGGGGCTGGCAATTTTCTTTTAAACCCTTTTTTTAAAGGCACTTTGCATAGTTCTTCGCTGGCAAAGTACCACTATGTGTAGTTTTTGGTGGGTTAAGAAGGTGCTTCACCTCACAAAAAACTATGCAGAGGTACATTTTGCAAGTCACAAAGACAGAAAACAACATAAGGAATTTCACAAGCAAAGCATCTGAGTTTGCACATTTCTAATTGAAAAGACCACTTTGCAGCACATACTGTACCTAACTTTCACCCCTTTGTGCTATGCACAATGAGGTTGCAAGTGTTTCTCTCTACTAGCTTACATGTCAGTGCAAGAGCAAAGGGAAACAGTAGTGGATATGGAATTACTCATAGCATCAGTATTCACAGAAGCAATGTGGTATGCACAGCAGCTCGACTGCACCCTCCCAACAACTTGCAAGGTGCATAGATTCCAGGAGCAGAACTGCTGAAAGCTGTGCAAAAAGGGGTCACACAGCCTTGTCAGCCACAACAGTCATTCCAGCAAGAGGAAGGGTTAAGAAGTTCACATAACCACCAAAAGCAACTTGGTAAGGCATTTGGGCTACAAAGAGGGAATACACTGAACTTGAAGGAAGTGGAGCAGCACACCTGCCATTTACAGGGCCATTGGACCACCAGTGAGGGTTGGAATAAGCACATTTGTGTAAAGTCATCAAGTGGTCATTAAGATACAGGGTTGGGTGGTAGGGGGTGAAGTTTGTGGTAGCACCATGAGCCTGGGGCATGGCACTATGTACCTGGTGCCATGCCATATGGCGGCTGCAGTTCCAGTAAGCCAGGGGCCACACAGTAATTGTGCGATAATAACATCTGGAAATACAATTTGCATACATATATGCAGTGCTGCTGTCAATGGGAGAATCCACCCTCCTGCAGAATGAGGCACACATGTGCATCGCAGATTTGATGGGTGGTGGTATGGGCAGCCCTGTAAAAGGAAGTGTAAGGGACTACAAAGCAAACAGCAGGACACACTAACTTTTTTTTACTGCAGTAGATACTTGGTAACAACAATGTAACAAAAGTAAAGAAAATCCCTGAACCAGAAGCACCCTTAGCATGGAGGGATAGGTAACATTGCAACATAATGGGCTGGAGTTTCAGTATGTACAACACTTTTGAAGCTTGTGAAACTGAGGACCTAAATGGCTGTAACCACATAGAACAGATAATTGTCTTTTGTTCTCTGACTTTAAAGTCTTTTAGACAAAAATCAGATTCACATGCAAATATTTTTAGTAACAATGAAATACAGGGAAAGATATGCAGAAAATATTTGCAATTTATCTGAATCACCCATGTATATTTTTTTTTTCAAATGTATTGCTGGAGGCATCTGTTAATCTTTATATGTCATAGTTTTGTAAGAAAGATTTGCATGCCTGTGGAAAGGTAGGGTGCAATTCCCTGTTCCAAAGTTGTATCTAAGAGTTCATGTTGTTATAGCAACATAGATTTAAACACACTCTACCATGCCTCAGAATGCCATACACAGAAGTGTAGTTCACATCAAAAAACTATTATACCAGTAAGCAATAAGAAGTGCAGTTCTATTGCGAAGGTGATCGTGCATATACAGATAGGTATAAAATATCAACTTGCCCAAAACAAATCAAATTGTAGTCTGGGGCTGTTTTTTTGAAGCCCTATGGCCGTCAGCCCCCACTGGGTAATTTTCAAAAGGGCTGGGCTGGCCATATATGGCAAGGTGTGTTTTCTATTTATATGATATTCACCAACTACATATATATGCAGTGTTTCGTCGAATGTGTCCAGGTAGTATTTTTAGTGGTGGATGAAAGGATGTGTGGACTAAGTAGCAAAACATAAAGAAGGAAGAACCCCAAAGTAGTAGTATGCAGTTTCACTCTATGAAAGCAGCAGTGGGGAGGAGGCTAGCAACTATAGATCAGTCAATCTCATATCAGTGGTGAAGAAATTAATGGAAAATTGTTAAAAGAAAGGCTAGTAGAATATCTTGAATCTAGGGGTTGCAAAGCAAAAGACAGTATGGAATCACAATGGGGAGGTCATGTCAGACACATCTGATAGATTTATTTGACTGGGTGACCAGGGAACTGGATCAGGAAAGGGCAATGAATATGGTCTGTTTGGACTTCAGGAAAGCAGTGACACTGTACCACACTGGAGACTAGTAAAGAAGTTAGATAGTCTAATGGTGGAAGTCAATGTTGTAAATGTGGTAAAAAACTGGTTAATAGATAGGTGTCAGAGGGTGGCAGTAAATGGCACTCACACTAATGAGGGAAGAGTGACCAGCTGGGTACCTCATGGTTCAGTATTGGGGCTGGTCTTGTTCAACATCTTTGTAAGTGTTACTGCAGAAGAGCTTGAAGAGAAGATATGCATTTTGGCATGCACTAAGATCAGCAATGAGGCAGATACACAGAAGAGGGTCAATAAAAAGAAAAGGCACTTTAGGAAACTTGAAGAGTTCTGAAGGGTATAGCAGAAGGGTTAATGCCAAGAAGTATAAAATCATACACATGGGACACAGAAACCATGAAGCTGAGTATAAAATGGGAGGAAGTACTGATGGTCAATATGATGGAATAAGGCCTAGGGGTTATACTCTCTGACAACCTCAAAGCCACTGAGCAGTGTGACGAAGTGGTGGGCAAGGCCAATGAAATGCTATAGTGTAATAGGGAGATGTATCACAAGCAGGAGGAGGAGGAAGGTGCTAATGCCATTTTATACAGAATTCGTGAGGCCACACCTTGAATATTGTATACAGTTCTGGAGGCCACATCTCAAAAAGGACAGGGACATGGTAGAGGCAGTCAGAAGGAGGGCAGCTAAAATGGTTCATGGGTTGCATGGGAAACTCTATGATGAGAGAATGAGGATCTCAGTATGTACACTCTGATGGAGAGGAAAGAGAGAGAGAGGGATGTGATAGGACATAACAGAGACCTGCAAGCACCTCACAGGTGTGAACAGGGTAAAGTTTGGGAGTCTGTTCCAAATGTAAAAGTGCAACAGAACAAGATAGCAAGAAACAAAGCTAGAAGGGGGAAATTTAAGACAGATGTGAGGGAAAACTACTTCACTGAAAGAGTGGTGGGTACCTGGAACACCTTGTCACAAGAGGTAGTAGGTGCAAAAACTGTATGGGGGGTTCAGACATGTATGGGATAGACATAGGGGATTATTAGAGAATAAAAAGTGTTGAAAGAGGGTTGCCAAAGATAAGTTAGGGTCTGCTGGGATAGAATAGGCAAGGAAATAAAACTGGGCAGACTGGGTGGGCAGAGCAGTTCTTTTCTGCTGACATCATCTGTGTTTCTATGTTTCTATGTAAGCATAACAAGAATTCAACAGACTAGCTTGTTGAAGTGCATAGGAGTATCTCCTTTTTCATGTATGGTGCAAGTCACAAGCAAAATAAGCCAAAGTTAAAATCATACCATCAGAGCACAGCATGGAAAGAGGAGTACCCCCACTGTACCCAGGCAGCTTTGTTCCTTTCTAGAAGAGCCCTTAATGTTTTGGTCAATGTGAACCAGTCTAAAACGGAGTGACCATAACTGTAACATACTGTTGACAATTCATAACCCTAAAGTAAAAACAAATATGCTATAAAATAAAATTGAAACAACTGTTACTCAAAATGAAGATTAGAAGCAGGCATGGCAACAGCTATCAGTAACCATACCTTACTTACCTTATTGTTATATTGCCTGTACCTCCTATACAACCTTGTTACATTGTATGCCTCATGTTGTTGTATTGTACTGTCCCCAGGATGCATCTGGAATCAAGCGATACTCCATTCAGTATGCCTTCCTGGTAAAACTCTTAAATAAATAAACCATCGTTGCAAGAGAAAATAGGTGCCATTTAGAAGGATTTGAATTCCCTTGAAAATTCAAAGGTAACAGCTGCTTCCATAATTAAAATAGGTACAATAGATGGTGTACTGTATTATTCAATTGTCTCCTTTTGTAGGAATGCTTAGGGGAAAAAAGAATAGGATTTGTTGAGATTAGTTAGATTGGAATGATGGTAGGAAGCAAATGATTGGAAGGAGTATACTGAGGGAGTCTGGTAAGTGGCACTTGAAATGATTGTGTGATTCTATGACTTATGTTCCCTGTCTGCACTTGCTGCAGGGACTGTCACCCTATCAGGGTGACATAACAACACATGAATCCACATCAGGAGGATTCCACCTGCAGAGGTGCCACAGGGATGAGGTACAGTATATGTATATATTTATGTATTTATTTATTGAAGTATGGAGAAAAATAAAATATATATGTAGAATAATGAATGGGTAGGTGTGGTATACAAGGATATACAGTATACCTAACGGGGGTTACCAAGCTTATTAAGCCATAAGCCCAAAAGTGTCATGTTTTTATGGACTTGGTAGCCTCCCCTTCCAGTGGCTATGTATTTTTGTATACTAAACTTATCCATTATTTGTTTTATATAATACATTAGGATGGTGCCTTACTCATTCATATATGTGGGCTCTGTTGTGGCAATCAGCTGGTTACCAATGGGTCCATTTCCTCTTTTGCCTGAGTTGGGGCTTTTGGATTTCTGAAGTGCAGGTAAGCGAAAGGTCCACTTCTGGTGTGGCCAGGTTGGCCCTAATATATTTCCATAGTTTTCTTCTTGTACTTGCCAACAGATTTACCTGCAAACTTTCTATCTGCACTCCCTTTAAGCACTGTGTTGACACAACTTCCTCAGTCAGAGGTGCATATAATTTATTTTTTTATTTGTATCCAATACAAGGCAATTGTATCTTTTTGCCTACATAATCGTTGTATGCTTTTTTCCAAAAAGATAACTTACAGTCACTATCCCCACTAAAAAAGGGTATTTAAACGTCACTTTACCAGTTTACTGGCTGCTGTAGGGTCTGTTTTCATGATATTTTCTTGGCTCAATTGCCTATTTCTTTAGCAAGTATGTGTTCCTCTCTTTTACAGATCAACTCAACAACTAGTGTAGGGTGCCTCTATATAAGAAGATATGTCCTCGGCACTTCAGCCCTTGGCTTATTGGTTGTGTTTGGCTCCTGTGCAATCTGGCACAGTTTTTTCGGTTGAGAATGGCATCTTTAGTCAGGACATACATGTGATGTTGGCAGTGTTGGAGTATGTGGTTGTTAATGGCATTGGTCATTGAAGCCAAGATGGAGCAGTATGGAAATGGTGACAGAAGCATGGATGATGTGACATCTTAGAGGAGAGCTGGAGCATCAGGGGAGGTTGTTGGTATAAATAAGGTTGGGGAGTTATGTGCTTACTGCAACTAGCCTCTATCTATGTTTTATACTGCAGATCTTTGGGGGGGGGCAGAAGGTTGGCTTCAACTATCATCTTTTACTGCAGACTTCCTGGGGGGATGCAGAGGGTGTTTTTTGGAATTCATGAACTGTAGTTCCATAGAAAACTCTCCATTCAGAAACTTCAGAACATAGATAAGTTCTACTTTGTAGGTGAGGGAGGTCTGTGAGTGTGAGATCAAGTGCATAGTACCAAAGCTTATGATTCAGACACACCAGACCCAATTCTATAAGGTTGTCAGAGGGCTTGAACCTAGCTCTGCATCATCTGCAAAGTTTGGCACAGCTGCACCACAGCCCGTTGGTGCACCACAGCCCGATTCAAGAAGGACTGGCACATTTGAGACCATTTTCTCAGTTTATACTAGCTTTCGCCAAAGGCTTGGCTCAAGCCCCATAAGCTGAATTCCCCCTTGGATGCAAGATTAGAGCTAGTCTAACTTGTTCTATCTGGTGCACCTGATCGAAAATTGTGAACGGTGCCAAATGTCTGCCACAAGCACCCTGCACCACCTGTTTAGTGCACCAGAGACTTGCAGCAGATGCAACATTTTCGTGAATCAGGCCCAGCTTCTTCAGAGCTCAGTGCTCTGAAGAAGGTGTGTCCAAAACATAAGCATTGTTGCTAGGTGTAAGACATCACACTAGCAGACCTCTCCCATCAACTAGATCAGGGGTTCTCAAATGGTGAGGCCAGCCTCCCTGGGGATGCACCAACCTGTTCCAGAGGAAGCTCAAGCAAGTCTGAAAAAGTACTATTTTTAAATTTTGAGTTTTGTATATTTTGTGTGAAGAGATGGAGCAAATTGGAAGAGGACAATAGTAGGTGAATTTTATGTATTTGTTTACTAATAGGTGACAAGGGAAGGTGAATGAACCAAGGCTCATTTCAGGTGTACCCAAGGAAGGGTAGGGAGTGAATACATTTCAAAAGGTAACTGCAGAACAATCAAGAAATACACTGAACAATAGTGCAAACAAATATGAACAATAAACTAATAATGAGTGGTGGTAATTGATCAATTTGTAGACTGACAGAAGAACAGCCCAAGCACAAGGGTTGAGCATAGAAGTGCTAAGAGAAATAGCAGAAAGGAGCAAAGTAATCTCAGAGAAGTTCCTTAGGAGCAGGGAAGGAGGGGGAGAGGCAAAGTGTGTAAGAAGGTTATTTCATATAAAGAGGAAACAGAGAAAGTAGTCTGACCCATGAAGGTACTGCAACAAGGGGTAATGATGGCTCAAGAATGAAAATAGCAGAGCAAGTACAGTAGGCTGGCCTGTGGTTGGGGGGAAGGTACAATAAGCTGAATAATAATATTTGTTTATTTTATTTATTTGTTATTCAGATAACGCCTTTGAGTACAGGAGTTCTTTTTCGAAGGTTCCACATTAGTACAGTATAAGACAAAGAACTGAATGTGAGCCAAGTACTCAAAGGGGTTTCAATGTATTCATGGTGTACTGCGTAAAGTACAGTATGTTATTTTTCTTTGGGGAGGCCCAAGATTATTTCAGTTTTTGGGGGAGGCTCAAAATATTTTCCATGGATTTGGGGAGCCTCACTGTGACAAAGTCTAAGAACTATTGAACTAGATGAAACTTATCTATGGACTGAAATTTCTGAATGGAGAGTCATTTTATGGAACTGCAGATCATGGCTTCCAAAAACCCTTCAGGCATGTCTTACAATACTGATGTTCAGCTTATAAAACAAAGAGACCTCTAATGAATGGTAGGAAGAACAATAAAGACTGTATCCAGTACTTGTTGGAAAAAAGTATGTGTATTGCTAACTGCCTCTATTGTGCAGTGTATTGTGTTTGTGATGAGTAAGACTTCTGAGCAATCAGCACCATGCCTGTCTTTTTGGTAAGGAAGCAGAGCGCTGACAAATAGTTTACATTCAAGAAACTGATTCTACTTAGAACCCAAACATGTTCTAAAAGATTCTTATTGCAGAACATATTGTCCAATCTACCAATCTGTATATATATTTGCTTTTTCAGAGCAAGCTAGTTATCTGCTATTTGCTACCTAATATTTTGCATTTTCAACCAATAAATGCATTTTTAGGGCTGCAGTATGCAGAGCCCTGCAGACCTCTTATGAAAGGAGACTTTTCCGACTGAACAACAGTGTGGAGTTGCCTTACAGTAGTCACCATGTCCATGAAGAACTCTGATCGGTCCATTAGCAGTTGCTCTGCACTATTTTTCTGTTGGTGGTCATGGCTGAACATAGTACACTCTGTTGGGTGCAAGGTGGCTATCAAACTGTATAGCGCACGAGTGACTCCTAATGCATGCACAATATAGTGCAGTGGCCACCTTGGACATGGTGGGCACTGCCATGTTCTGCCATGACTGCTGATTTTATTTTTAATTATAGATATACCCCCACCTGACCCTCCCTCTCAGAACCCATCGCTGCTCACCCCCCCCCCAGAAACATAAGAGTGATACTGGGGGTGCCCAATCCCCCAGTATCACAATCAGGACTCCTCACTGTTTTCTTGTTATTTTTTTATTCCCCCCATCTGACCCTCCCTCTTAGTACCCCCCCACCTCCCGGAAACATAAAAGTGACACTAGGAGTACCCAATCTGCCAGTGTAGCAATTCAGAATCCATGGGAGAGGGGTTGTTGTTGTGGTTTAAACCTGTAAAAAGGAAACCATCCATCAATGTCTTTTGTGGCCATGCCTGACCCCCAACTAACCCTCCCACTCAGCACCCACCACCCTGAACCTAAGCCCCTACTTACCTATGAAGGGTCCAATGCCATTATCCTCTCTGGACCACAGGCATGTCTTCACTTGTCAAAACAGGACTGAAGAAACTGGTATGTGGTTTAATGTATTTTAATGGGGTTTTGAACTTGGTGGCATAACTTGGTCATTTTTGCATATTTGTGGCCCAAATTTTCAACATGCTTTTTTTGGGACCCCACCTCATGAACAAAAGATGATTTCAGACAGGAGTTGAACTTTTTCTCTGCCCTTGTTCGTGAGGTGGGGTCATAAGAAGGCTATGATGAAAATTTGGTGTAAAAATATTAAAAAACAAAGTTATGCACATATGTTGAATTTTGTGAGTGCAGGCTTGTAACCTTGGTAATTGTCAATATTTTAACCCCAAATTTAAACCATAGCTATATATTTACAGCATCTCATGAATGTGATGGCTGCAATTTTTCAAACTCTGGCCAAATTTTTTCTTTTTTTTTTTACATCCAGAAACGTGATTTCACAGTCCCTGTATGAAATCACCTTTCAGACAGGAGCAGAACATTTTCTGTGCTCTTGTTCTTACTCAGTAAAAATATAAAAAAATAAATTATGCCCATCGGCGCTGTGATTGGATTTCCACTTGCGACGCTAATGACCCAGGTTCAGGAATGGACTTGTGGTGCTGGAGGGCTGACCTGGTAGAGAAGGCTAGAGCATCTGGTGACTACCCACCTTCTCTCAGGGGAAGGGGTGATAGGGAACCGGTGCCTGCCAACACCTGATGGTGGCTGGGGGTATGGCAATAAGCTGGGGTCCCATTGACTAAGGTGGGCATGGGGAACATCGGCTTATGTCTTGACATTGTGGCACATCATGCACCAGGGGAGCAAAAAGGAAAAAGTGCTCTATGGCTGACCGGATGTTGGTCACCAGTTCCCGCTGTTGCCAAGCCCCCAATGCAGCCCATATTCACCTCAGCAGCACCTGGGCCAAGTAGCATGTGCTGGCCAGCCCCTACTGGTGCCTGTCTCCCTCAGAGGAGGGGAACCCACCCTGCAAAGGGCTATACCAAGTTACCTGGGGGGCTGCAAATATGAAGTGGTGCTGGCTGACATTGGGACAGGGTTGCCTGTGGGGACCCTGGTGTCCCAAAGAGTGGCCAGTGTGCAGCAAGGGAAGGTGCAAAATAAGAAAGGAATTATGAGACTGTGTTGAGTTTTGCAATATTCAATATTTTTACCCCAAATTTTCAACATAGCCAATTCTTTACAGCACCTCATGAATGTGCCAGCTGTCATTTTTCAGCTCCTGCTCAAAATGTGTTTTTGTGTCCAAAACTGTGATTTTGCAGTTCCTGCACACAATCACTTTTAGATCAACAGTTGAACATTTTCTTTGCCTTTCTTCATGAGGGAGGGTCTTAACAAGGCTATGTTGAAAATCTGATGTAAAAATATTACAAAACAACAAATGTATGCACTTACATTACATTTTGCAAATGCAGTATTGTAACTTTGGTAATTTTCAATATTTTTGCCCCAAATTCCTTGGTTTCAGCCCAATCAGCTCTGACCAGAACTTGTTTTAAGAGGTGTTTCTTACAACTCTAAATTGTAGAGCTAACCAGGTTCAACGGATTTCATTTTTATGAGCTGGCTCTGCCTGTCCCTAAATTCTGTTGACTCCATGCTGTTTGGAAGTACAGTTCCTATTCCTGTAGCTAATGTATACTAGTTAGCCCAAACTCTGAAAGTAGATAAAACAAAATATAACTACCATAACATTTCTGAGGAGTTCAGCAGGTGTCATATAAAAAGCATTTGTGACTTCTAATATGAAATGTCCTGTCTAACTACATTTATTCTAATAACAACTGTCAACCAGCATACTGCTGCCACATGAATGATTACCATCACATTACGTTTACTTTGGCCTGAAGGGGTCATTTTTGGATTTTCTTAATACCTTTGTCTTCAGTGGAACTAGAATTTCTTGTTGAACTTCCCAAGTTCACCTTTACACACCCTGATTATGCTTCTGCCAAACCCAAAACTGACATCATCAGTCAAGGTAAATGCTAACACAGGCAAAGTTATATTTTCTTGGAACTGTTTTTAATTCAGGACTGTTTTCCTTTACTGACTTTTTTAAAATTCTTTGGTAACTGGGTAAGGCACACTGGGCACAACTGCCTGTTTTCAGGGGTGACCTGGGAGCACTGGAGAGGTTAAGTGACTTGCTCAGAGTCACACAGTGTGCAAGTGATCCAGTGACACCACTGACCACACTTTTTAACAAGTCATTGGAGGATGGGGAGGTACCTGAGGACTGGAGGAGGGCAGATGTGATTCCCCTTCACAAAAGTGGAAGCAAGGCAGAAGCAGGAAACTACAGACCTGTAGGTTTGACCTCAGTGGTAGGGAAATGATGGAATCACTCCTGAAAGAAAGAATTGTTGAGTACCTAGAGGCCAGTGGGGCACAGGACCCAAAGCAGCATGGATTTACAGCAGGAAGGTCATGTCAGGCGAATCTAATAGATTTCTTTGACTGGATGACCAAAGTAATAGACCAGGGAGGGGCTGTGGATATGGCCTACTTAGACTTTAGCAAGGCATTTGACACAGTCCCGCACAAAAGATTAATAATCAAGCTACCAGCTTGGGAGTGGGTCCCAGGGTGGTAGCCTGGGTTGCAAACTGGCTGCACAACAGGACACAGAAGGTAATAGTGAGGGGCACACATTCCGAAGAAAGGAGGTCACTAGTGGAGTACCTCAGGGCTCAGTACTGGGTCCAGTCCTCTTTAACATCTTTGTAGGTGACATTGCAGAGGGTCTGGTGGGAAAGGTATGCCTCTTTGCAGATGATACAAAGACCTGTAACAGAGTTAATACACAAGTGGGGTTAGAAAGGATGAGAAGGGACTTGGCAAGGTTGGAGGAATGGTCAGACATATGGCAACTTAGATTCAATGCAAAGAAGTGCAAAGTAATGCACCTTGGAAACAAAAACCCAGGAGAAGAGTGCACTATAGCAGGGGAGGTACTAACAACAACAAAAATGGAACAGGACTTGGGGGTAGTCATATCGGATGATCTAAAGGTGGAAAAGCAATGTGAGAAGTCAGTAAGAAGAGCCAAGGGAATACTGGGATGCATAGGAAGGGGCATCACAAGTAGAAAAAGGGAAGTGGTTATCCCTCTGTACAGACAGTTGGTGAGACCCCATCTGGAGTACTGTGTGCAGTTTTGGAGACCTCATCTACGCAAGGACATAGACAGGATGGAAGCAGTCCAGAGGAGGGCAAATAAAATGGTGCAGGGTCTGCATCAGAAATCATATGAAGAGAGACTGAGAGAGCTTAATATGTATATCCTTGATGAAAGGAGGGACAGAGGGGCCATGATAGAAACATTCAAGTACCTCAAAGGAATCAACAAAACCCAGGAGGGTAGCATCTTTCAAAAAAAGAGATGTGTAAGAATAAGGGGACACAATTTAAAGATAGAGGGGGACGGCTCAGGGGAAATGTGAGGAAATCTTTTTTCATGGAGAGAGTGGTGGATACGTGGAACTACCTTCCTGAGGAGGTTGTTGGGGCTAAAACAGTGGGGAATTCAAACATGCATGGGACAGACACAAGCCAATTGTAGTGGGGGGTGGCAGGAAGTAGGCTGTTGGTTAACTAGAATCTGCAGCTTATCCAGTAGGTAGAGAAATAGGCAGACTGGGTGGGCCAAGTGGTCCTTATCTGCCATCAAAGCCTATGTTTCTATGTTTCTAAGTGGGGGCTGTGGGAAATGAAATCAGGTCTGCTGGATGTACACAAATTCCAAAAGGTGGAGCGCACACTGAGGTACGGTATGCAGTGCATGAGATAAAGAAATATTCACAATCACAAGTAAGTTCAGGTAGATACTTCTCTCAGTTTCTTATCATGCTGCAAACACTTTGTACAGAATCAAAAATGGTCAAACATGCCCCTAGCACCTCGACTCTCACAAGTCTTCAGACGAGGTGCAAGGGGCAAGTTTGACCATGTATGCAGTTTGATAAGAAACTGAATAATGTATCTACCCGAACATACTTCCCACTGTGAATATGCCTTTATTTCATGCACTGCATACTGAGCCTCAGTGTAAGCACCACCTTTTGGAATTTGTGTTATTGTGGAGATGAGCCACCTCTCAAGGTGCAGCACTGACTGGAAGTTGCTGCTCACTGTGTTTTCTTGGATTTGTCTGCTGGATGTACTAAGTTCATTCACAGCTCATTATTTTAGAAATGTAGAAACATACACTTTGACAGCAGATAAGAACTGCTTGGCCCACCAAGTCTTACCATTTCCCTACCTACTGGATAAGCTGCAGATCCTAGTTAACCAACAGCCTACTTCCTCCTATACCCCACTATAATTGCCTTGTCTGTCCCTTGCATTTTTCAATTCCCCCACTGTTTTTGACCCTACAACCTCCTCAGGAAGGCTGTTTCATGCATCCACCACCCTCTATGTGAAAAAAATACTTCTTCATGTTGCCCTGGAGCTGTCCCCCCTCTATCTTCAAACTGTGCCCCCTTGTTCTTCCACGTTTCCTTTTCTGAAAGATGCTACCCTCTTGGACTTTGTTGATTCCCTTGAGTTTCTTGAAAGTTTCTATTATGCCCCCCCCCACCTCCTTTCCTTCAGGGTATACATATTAAGCTTCTTTAGTCACTATTCATATGGTTCCTGGGGAAGACTCTGCACCATTTTAGTTTCCCTCCTCTGGACTGCCTCCATTCTGTCTATGTCCTTGCAGAGATGGGGTCTACAGAACCGCACACAGTACTCCAGATGGGGTCTCACTAGCTATCTGTACAGAGGGTTGACAACTTATTGTTTTCTACTGGTGTTGCCTCTTCCTATGCATCCTAGTATCCACCAGCCCTTCTTACTGCCTTCTCATATTGCTTGCCTACGTTTAGGTTGTCTGATATGACTACCTCCAGGTCCCTTTCCATTTATGTTGTTGTTAGTACTCCCACTGTGTACCTTAAGCTCTAGACTATACTGGCAGCCTTTTTGAAAGATTGTAGAGCCTTCCCAATGTTGTAGATTTTAGAAGAGTGATGAGTTATGCCATGACAGAGATGCACTGTGAAAAGTCAGGAGGACAGAAAAGAGCCTCTCAGTATAGAGGTTATTCTGAGACGTGTAGAAAATGTAAAAACTAAATGTAATGCAGTGAATAGGTCTTGCCTGCCTGAGAAAAAAGACAAAAAGTGTCTCACAGTTTGTTGGCAAAATTAATTTTGTCACTACCTTCAATGTTAAATCAGTGAGGGTCAGAGATATTATTAATAAGAATTGATTTGTTCTGGGCAGTGACCCAAGATTAAGAGAGACATCGCTCAAACTACCAAGGTTTGTATACAGAAGGACTCAAAATATTAGGGATCACCTAGTACATTCAGACCAGCCACCAAAGAAAGCAGATACTTGGCTCCTCCCTTTACCTAAAGGATGTCACAGGTGTGGATGATATAAATATTGTGCCTACATAACAAAATGTAAGGAAACAAAAAAACAAGAACTGGTCAGAGCATAAGTGTACAACAGTTCATTAACTATGATACTACATTTGTGGTGTATCTGGCCTCATGTTCATGTGGGAAGTACTATGTAGGGGGCACAAAGAGAAAACTCAAGGAAAGCGTAGTGGAACATGTTCGAGTAGTAAAAAACAAAGACTTGGAATATGTCCTAGTGATGCATTTCAAGCACACTGAAAAACCTGAGGACCACAGTTTGAGCTTTTTGGGACTAGAACATGTTAAGTTAGGCTCAAGAGGGGGCAGTGTGGAGCTAGCACCCCATAAATGAGAATCCTTCTGGATATATAATTTGGGAGCATATAATGCAGATGGATGGCTGAATGAACAAATTGAGCTAACTCCTTTTTTGATAGACAAGTACTCTTACCTGAAATATTAATAGCATTTTTGTTGTACTTTGTCAAATGACTGCTCTATATGTGTTTGCCTCTATGCAACCTTCTTGTAGCCTTTGAAAAGAGGTCCCTCACATTTTCACCATGGTAGGTCCTTCAGTATGAGTACCTTTTTGTAAGGGTTCCTTCCAACCGCCTAACCCCCACTCCCTTCCCACTTAGGGTCATACAGGGTGGGTGCTTTTAGGTTGGACCCTCTATAGGGGAGGCTCCCATTCCCCCTTCATTCTTGTAGCTTTTTCCACCCATGGACATCTATACTGCTGCAGGTGTACCTTTTAAATGCTTTAAGTGTTTTGGATTAACTATATGTGACCTTTTGCATACCAAGTTTGACCACCTGGTCAATTGCTTATTAAAAAGTGATAGCACACATTGGACTGTAATATGTATCCACTGAGCAAAATTAGATCACCATTTCTTCAATGGGGTTTACTGTATATTTTTCTAAATGTTGCTTCCTGTAAGTGAAATTACTTACATTTGGAATTAGTTTAATTATAATGATTTTTAAAAGTTTAGGTGTTTCTTCTTCTAATATAACTAATACTGAACCACTTTTAGGTTCAATACTTAAATAAAAGGAAATAAATTGGAAAAAATCTTACTTTAAAATAATCTCAGTTAATGAATTTATGCCACTATCTAATATTGATGGGAAATTAGATTTCCGGACACCCCTACTTCCTTTTTAGTATGTCTTCCTTTAATAAAGTGCAATTTCTGTGTTTTGTATGTGTTATGGGGAATAACCTATAGACTTACATGAAATTTATTTTCAGTATATTAAAGAATATATACACGAAATGTCATTCAGGTTGATCAAATGACCCTGAACACTGACATATTTGTTAGTAGGAATCATTAATTCATTTGTTAATGATATTTATTGACTCCAGCTGTTGTGAAACATATATAATGGATGTAACACCAGGAGGCACTGTACCTTTGAAAAAGCCTCCCAGTGAAATGTCAGGAACATTGACAAGTGGACTTTTTTCTGTTCTCAACAGTGCCTTTAAATAAAAGGTAAAAACTTTATTTCAGGTCTGGGACTGGTCCCTAAAATGGTATTCGAGTACCTAAGGCCCTAGACACATTGGGGAACTTAAAATGGTTTAAAATCCCCCTAGCACTGTTTGCAGACAGACTACAAGCATCTTAAAACATGTTAACAAAAGTGTTTTTAAAGCCTGCTAGATAAATGGTTACTGAGTAATGTGGCTGCACTGAAATGGCTTAGCTAAACTGGTTTTAAAAACGGCTTTCAAAAACAGTTCTGTAGTGTGTCCAGGGCCTAAATGTCTCAGTTTGGAGTGCTGTGACTTTGTTCCTGCTGTGAAAAGTCACTTTGGGGGCCTGCCTTTTGATTTCCAAAGTAGCTCCCATACTGTAGGTCACTTTCATTTCTTTGAACGGTTTTATCCAATGCATAGCTACCACCAGCTACCAGTGAACAGACCCTTGAATTCCTCTCTATAGGGGCTATCAAATGATATTCTGTTTTATGAGTGTAGTAACAATTAAGAGGTTTACCCCATAAGTCATAATGGTTTGCTGTTTTCACTGATGTTACCTCTTGCTATTGTGCCCTTTTATTCAGAAGTGAAAGAGTTTCTGCTTTCTGCTGTGAACAAAATATTTTTATTATTTTAGTAGGACATCTTTTCTGACTAGAAGGGTATTTTGCTATGTTTGTGTTTGCATGCCTGCATGAGAACACATACATTGGGATGAGTGGACAGCTTAGTGACTGGGAAGGAGCAACTAATGTAGCTCAACTTACAAGAGGTGCACCTGTGCAAACATATTTCAACAAGGATGCTGTTATGAACATATAAACATATGAATATGCCAGCAGATAAAAGCCTTACAGTCCATCTAGTCTGCTCAAATGTGGAGTTTCCTTTATGTTTATAGAAGGATGTGCCCCCTTCCTAATTCTCCAATGACCCCCTCCTGTACCTCCTCCCTCCTCCACAAGCAACTATCCCCCTTCATTCTGTCTCATCCTGTCTTGAAACTACCCATCATTTTCTGGGAGAGCACCTCCTCCAGCAATTTGTTCTGCTTGGTCACCACTCTCTCAGTGAAAAAGTACCTTTTCATCTCTCTCCTTTGTACCGTATTTGTACAGTTCACTGGTAAGGCCGCATCTAGAGTATGGAGTTCAGTACTGGTGCCCACACCTAAAAAAGGACATTATCCTGCTAGAGAAGGTCCAGAGGGGGGGATACAAAGATGATAGTTGGTCAACAGATTAAGGCTTATGAGGAGAGGTGGCGAGCACTTAACATGTACTCCCTGGAAGACAGGCGAGAGAGAGAGAGAGAGAGAAAGAGAGAGAGGACATGACTGGGACATTCAAGTACTTGAAAGGGATAACTAAAGTTGATGAGAAGAGTCTCTTAAAGCTGAGTGGCAACCATAACATGAGTGGGGCACAGTCTTAAGCTGGAGGGTGGGAGATTTAGGAGGGAGGTCAGGAAAAACGTCTTCACAGAGAGTGTGGTGGACACTTGGAATGCACTGCTGGAAAAGGTAATCTCAATGAAGACAGTAGGTAGCTTGAAGAGAGGATGGGATAGGCATAGGGGGAAGGTAAGGATCATGGGTAGGGAGGATGGGAGACGTGGAGAGGGAGGGAAGGGACAGTAGCTCAAGCTCGGGACCCTGCAATATGAGCAGACTTGATATGCCAAATGGCCTTCTTCTGCTGGCTTCTTTGTATGTATGTTTGCATGTTCCTCTTCCCCCTACCTGTCTTAGGCTATGCCCCTAGTGGACGTGTTCCCAGTAAGACTGAAGAGGCCCACAGTGCTCATCCTGTTAGTACACGTAAAGAGTCACTAGCACCATTGTAAAAGTTTTGGAAATGCAGAAATTTACATCCAATACATGTAATATTTCACATAGTTCTTGTAATTCTCTCCCCCTTTTCCTTTTTTGCTGAGAACAACTGCAAGGAAACAAGGTCACTGTGCCTTAGACTGTAGTTGTACTGCTTGCCTACACCTGACACCATAATCCTATTAGTGACATCATAATTATCTCCACAGTAACACATTGTGATTTTATAAACAGAACTGTGATGTCAGGTGTAGACATGCAGCTAGAGTTGATAGGGCAAGTATTCTGTTTTTATGCAATGTCCCTAGTATTAAAGAAATAAGGGTTAGAATTGCAGGGAAAGAATCACATGTAAGATGAAGTGTGTCTAAATATTTTTTTTTTCAAAGTCAGGCCTACAGTGTCAGGGGTTCTTTAAGTTACTTGAAGGTCTTGATTGTCACTCTCTCCCTGCTGTCCTCAAGAGAGTACACATCGTACCCCTTGAGCCTCTCTTCATAAGTGTTAATCTCTTGGCCCTGGCTCAAATTGGTTGCCCTTCTCTGAACTGTCGTCATCAAGTTGACAGCCTTTCTAAGATAAGTGCACTAATGTTGCACACTGTACTCTAGGTACAGTCTAATCAGTGACCTGTACATTGGCAGTGTGAGCTCCGCTCTCCCACTGTTAATCCTTAGCTATGCAGCCCAGCATCTGATTTGCTTTGCTGCTGCTGTCCTGCAGTATTCCGAGTGCTTCCAGTCACTTGTGATGATTGGTCCTTTTCTTCCCATGGCTTGATTACCTTTATACCACCCAATCAGTATTTGGTCTCTGGGTTCTTCACCCCCAACTGCATAACTTCACAGTTTTGAGCATTGAACCCCAGATGCTAAATACCAGACAACTTCTCTAACTGTTCAGCTGTTATTCTCTATTAGTCCCCCCCCTTCAACCCCCGGAATGTGATTTTGCAGTCGCTCTACAAAATTGCTTTTTGGAAGGGAATTAAAAATCTACCTGTCTTGAAAATAAGGTGGGATCTTAAAAAGTCTATGGTATAAAGTTGGGGTGAAAATGCCAGAGGGCACAGACAATTAGTTATTGTCTCACAGCTGGCCTGTCCTGTGTAATTACATTGTAAAGATGGGTAAAAGCAGAACCCCCACTGCAAATGAGAAATTGCATCTCATGTGTGCTATCCTAGATCACTACAGCCTAAAAATGCAAAAAGCAGTACACCATTGAACATTAGATATTGAATTTTTGCTGGGCTATCCTGGGTAAATATCTTGCAAAAAAGTGTCAGTGCTGGACCCCATTAAAAATGACATATTGTATCTTATCTGGTCAATCCCAGGTAACTATACAGCAAACATCTGTAAAAAGCAAGACAATATTAAAAACAGAACCCCACTGAAATGTGTATCTATGCTACTCTACTCTTGGGAAAAAAGATTGTAAAGGCAGGTCACCAATAAAAATGAGAAACTTCCTCTCAGCTAGACATCCTGGGAAAATACAGTATAAGTATGCGAACACAGAGTCTAATTGAAAATGACACTTTGCATGTCCACTGGGTAAATACAGTGTAAAAATGTGCCTAAGTGGGAGCCCAATGAAAATGTAGTATTGCATCTCTGCTGTGCAATCCTGTGTAAACATAGTCTAAAAATGTGAAAAAGTGGGACAGCATTGAAAATTATACATTGCGTGTCCACTGAACTCTCCTGAGTAAACACATTTTGGAAAGAGGTAAATGCAGGATCTCGCTGAAAATGAGATATTGTATCTCTACTGTGGTATCTTAGGCAAATACAGTCTAAAAATGTATACAAAACATGACCCGGGAACAGCAGAACCCCACTAAAATGTGCAACTATCTGCTTTATCCAGGGGAAAAATATATGAGAAAAGCAGAACCCAATGGAGAATGAGGAACTGTTTCTATACTGGCCTATCCTGAGTAAATACTTTGTAATAACTGATAAAAGCAGAGTCTGTTTGAAACCTAGATACTGTATGTCCGCTGTGCTATCCTGGATCAATGCAGTGTAAACTGGCATGCAAGCATGATCCCACATAAAATGATATATTACATAGAAACATAGACTTTGATGGCAGACAAGGACCTATTGGTCAACCCAGTCACCCCTTTCCTATCTACTGGATAAGCTGCAGAGCCTAGTTAACCAACAGCCTACTTCTCCTAACCCCCAAGAATTGCTTTATGTCTAGCCCATGCTTCTCGAACTACCCCCAGCGTTTTGACCCACAACATCCTCAGGAAGGCGTTCCATACATTCACCACCCTGTCATGAAAAATACTTCCTTACATTGCCCCTGAGCTGTCCCCACCTCTATCTTCAAATTGCACCCCCTTGTTCCTGCACATCTCTTTTTCTGAATGATGTTACCCTCTTGGACTTTGTTGATTCCTGTGAAGTACTTCAATGTTTCTATCATGTCCTCCCTCCCTTCTTCCCTCAAGGGTACACATATTAAGTTCCTTTAGTCTCTCTTTGTATGGCTTCTGGTGCAGACCTTGCACCATTTTACTTTCCTTCTTCTGGACTGCCATTCTCCTGTCTATGTCCTTGCAGAGATAGGGTCTCCAGAACTGCACACAGTATTCCAGATGGGGTCTCACCAACTGTTTGAACAGAGGGATAAGAACTTTTTGTTTTCTACTGGTGATGCCACTTCCTATACCTATACTCCCAGAATCCCCTCAACCCTCCTTACTGCCTTCTCACATTGCCTGCTTAACTTTAGGTTATCTGCTATGACTACCCCCAGGTCCCTTTCCATTTTTGGTGCTGTTAGTACCTCCTCCCACATTGTGTACTCTACCCCTGGGTTTAGTTTCCAAGGTGCATTACTTTTCACTTATTTGCATTGAATCTAAGCTGCCATATTTCTAACCATTCCTCCAACCTTGCCAAATCCCTTCTCATCCTTTCCATCCCACCTTGTGTATCAACGTTGTTGCAGATCTTTGTGTCGTCTGCAAAGAAGCATGCTTTCCCTTCCATTCCCTCTGCAATGTCAACTATAAAGACATTAAAAAGGGCTGGTCCCAGTACTGAACCCTGTGTCACCCCACTAGTAACCCCCTTCCTTTGGAGTGGACTACATTTAATATAACCCTCTGCGTCCTGTTGTCCAGCCAATTGCTTACCAGGCTACAACCCTAGGACCCACTCCCAGGCTTGCTAACTTATTTATTAATCTTTTGTGTGGGACTGTGCCAAATTTTAAGGTCTAGGTAGGCCATGTCCGCAGCCTCTCCCTAGTGTACTACTTTGGTCGCCCAGTCAAAGAACTCTGTTAAATTCATCTGATATGACCTTCCCGCTGTGAATCCATGTTGCCTTGGGTACTGTGCCTCGCTAGCCTCTAGCTCCTCAACAATTCATTGCTCCAGAAGTGAATCCATCACTTTCCCTGCCATTGAGGTCAAACTAACAGGTCTGTAGTTTTCTGCCTCTGTCTTGCTTCCACTTTTATGAAGGGGGATCACGTCTGCCCTCTTCCATTTGAGAGTATGTGGTTCCTCTTCCTATATTGCATCTCATATGGGCTATCCTGAGTAAATATGTTGTAAAACTGTATAAAAATAGTACCCTACAGCAGAACCTCACTGAAAAAGAGATGTTACATCTAAGCTGATCTGTTCTGGAAAAGTATTTTGTAAAAGCAGGACCCCACTGAAAATGAGATATTGCATCTCACCTCTGCTATGTGAGGTAAATGTAGTATAAAATCTGTGTAAAAACAGGGACATATGAAATAGTGTACCTCATCTGATCTATCCTGTACAAATGGTAAAAATGTGTAAAAGCTAGACCCCATTAGAGCAGAACCACACTGAAATATTTGCATCTATGCTGGTCTATCCTGGCAGAAATACATGGTGAAAGCTGGACCCTACGGAAAATTAAAAATTGCCACTCAGCTGGGCCATGCTGGTTACATTGTAAAAATACATATAAGCTGGGTCCCCACTGGAAATGTGCTACTGCCCACAGCTGATTGGGAGAAGGTGCAGGAAGACTGTATTTTCCACACCTACTCATAATCCTACTATATCTCTACTTTCTCCCTTTTCCCATGTCATTTGGTACCACATAAGCTCAGCAGTGGTGTTTGGGGATCATTAATGTATCCTTCTATAGTTCTCTTGATGTGTTTAATCCTGACCCCAACCAATGAGTCAGCCATTGCTTGATCTTTCCTGCCTTTGCAAACAATTGTGTCAGTGTACTTTGAAAATTAGAGTCCTTATATTACACAATATCCCTCCTTTGATTCTCCACCCCACCATTTGTCCCTCATTGTTATATTGTTCTCTGCTGTACGTCCCTTGTTCTGTGCTGGATATAATAATGGAGACTGCTCAGAGTGGACAGTACATGTTCGTCTCTCAAACTTCTGCAATACCCCCATACCTATTTCTTAGTTCTATAGAAACCTGTCCCAATGTACGCTTTGTTCTATGCTTCTTAGTCCTTGCACCCACCAGTCATGCTTGCTCAGCTCACACCACTATCTGTTACTCCTCCTGGTATTCTTTTCTTTTATCTCTGCTTTCATTCTCAGATGCAGATTCCTACCTGTTGTTCTGTTCTTGGTTCTGACAATACACACATTACTGAGTCATGAGTAAAAATGTCAATACCTATATCTACTTTGAGTTCTCAATCTTTTATTTAAATTTGAGTCTCCATTTGCATCATATTTATTAGTCTGCATTTACTACAAGCGTGCTCTGGCATCATGCTATCCTTTCCACACACCAGCAGGAATTACACACAATAATTTCTTCCTCCATTATATCCCATACAATACCACCAGTTATTGTAGGCTAGCATAAACATTGCTCCTCCACATTTTGTCTGTTATACAACTCAACTGTTATACAACTCAGCTGTGGTAATAATACGTAAAGAGTCTGGCCACTTTCCTCAGCAGATGCAGGCAGATGCAGTTTACTGCTACAAGCATCATCTCCACTCACTGGGGCTTTCTGATTTATCAGCACCATACCTGAAGCAATCACTCCCCTCCTTGCAGTGCTAGTCTGATTAGCAGTCTGATTGTTAGTGTCAGTGGCTCAGGGGGTTGCACACTCACCTCTGAGGCTGAGAGATCAGAGGGATGTGGGTTCAGTTCCCACATCTAGCCCTTGGATTAATATTCCAATACTGACACTGTAGTGCAGTATGAGGGGGTGCTGTCTTTTGGATGAGATGTTAAGCCGAGGTCCCATCTGCCTGGATTGATAGTAGTTCAGGCAGATGCTAAAGATCCCATGGCACTTATCGAAAAAGAGTAGGGGAATATTTATTGATCAATAAACGAAGCATGCATGACAGTAAAGAAACAAAAGGAAATAATAAACCAGCTACAATATAAACCCTTATGAGCATCATACAAAAAATAACCTTTATAAATAATTAACTGGAGAGGGAAAAAAAAATTAAATCCACATCATTCATTGTAATATAAAACAGTATGCTTCAAAAGAGCTATAGAGCATCTCATCATACTTGGAGTAAATAAGAACATAAAGGAGTCGTAGACGTCATACATTATCACAGTATATTAATATAAATACAGCTGCTATACTGTTGAATATTCATGCCAACTATCATGTCTGAACAATACATCCACCTTTTTTTCCAGGTAGGGGCATACGCATAACTGATTTGTCATATAAACTTTGCTTCGTATTTCTCTCTGTGTTAACAGATAATCATTAATGGAAGTGTATGGACTTGCTGCAACACAAACACATCTTGTCTGACAAAAACATATTTAAAACACTTAAAAGTAATCTCATAGTGCCTTCTTCAATGTCTTGAAGTGAATTAACATATCCCACTATCACCTGTTCTTATGAGAGCATTCCATACCAGGTTCTGCCATCTGGTGGCCAAGCAGGACAAAATAATGACACATATGAACAAGCTACTAAAATGACTTAATGTCTCCTCCATATTTGACATTTCCAATCTTGAGCACATTGTCCCCACCTTTTCATGTAGAGTTCCATAACTCCTGATCTCAATGCAAGCATAACCAGATGACATCCCACATTCACAGGGTGTTTGTTTACCCAGGAAATACTGTTGAATACTGCCTAGACTCCTTGTGCAATATCTTTGTACATAATAGGAAATCATAAGCCTGAAGGCCTGTGAGAGTGGCATACACTATTTACTATACATAATCAGGATTAGAGATTTCTTAAGCTGCCACAGCTAATCTTTCCAATCACTAGACTGGCATAGAACGGCAGCATAGGAGATTTTAAGGTTTCAGTAGAAGATGTTAACAACTCTAACAGGGGTCAACCATACAATTGACAAATGTTTCAAGGGCTGTATGCCCGGCAGAAAAATACATAATATTACCCATGAGGAAAATACTATAAATATATAACTAATCGGGGCTTGTAAGAGTCAGTCCTCCATCCTTCAGTGGCCTATATAGAACTTTCCATTTGATAAGGTTCAGGTGACTACTACACTATCATTTGAAACACTAAAATATTCAAGTGAACTTCCACACTGAGTGGGGGGGGGGTAGATAGCACTAGGAAAGGCCAACAGAGGAAGGAAAAAGGTTTTGACTAACAGGACCTTCTTCTTCTTCATAGTCTGCTGCCACATTTCCATTTCTGGACTTTCCTCATCACAGCGTTATATAGTCAGTTCCAATTCCAGTGAATAATCTCCCCTCACCAAAAGGCACTCTAATATGAGATATCTTCTCTCAATATCTGGATGCCTTCTATACTCTCAAGAAAGTAGTAATATCACTAATCCTGGTAGCCCCTACTTTCGAATTTAGTAACAACCCCCTATGGTAGTAGAAATGCTATCAATAAGGTGGAGGGCTTTAGTCACCATTTTTGCATCTGGTAAGAGTAGGCAGATATTGTCTGCATAGGCAATACCTTCTGCAGGATCCCCGATACAGGACATGCTCTGAATCTCATGATTCCTGTTAGACAAGCGTAAAAGTGGGTCTATACAAAAAACACAGTATAGGGCTCACAGGGCACCCTGTCTGATACCCTATTTATGTGGATAATGGGCCTATCAATCCATTTATCAATGGCTTAGTAGCCACAGTGTGGTGTAATAACATAATTCATACATTGAACATATAATTCTGGTAGAGCCATATTTGAGCAGGATTTTTCGCAGGTAAATATATGCTATTTTATCAAATGCCTGTTCCTGATCCAGACTAATAGTCTCTCCATTCATTCTATTCTGTTCCCCTAGTGCTACTATTTCTTGGATGACGAGTAGATTATCCTGGATATGTCTCCCCCTAATGGAACAAGTCTTGCCCAAGTCAATCAGCCTGAGTGCTATGTTCACTAGCCTATTGGTTAGAATTTTCATAAGAATTTTCATGTCCGTATTCATCTTACTTAGTGGTCTCCAATTCTTTAACTCATACTGATCTTGATTTTTTGTAGAGTAATATCTGAATTGAAAGCCCCAGCTGTGGTGCTATGTCACCTGTCTGTAGCATAGTATTAAAAACCTGCTCCAAAATAGGTGCAATTTCTACACTTAGTTTTGTGGGTAGATCATCTGGCCCCAGGGTCATATTGTTATTGAGGGAGCAAATGACCTCCTCAATTTCCTGAACCATGATGGGGGCCATTACCTGAGTAGCCTTATAACTTGTTACCTTTGGGATGTCCAAAGCTCTGAGGAGTTGATCAAGGGCTTTTATATCCAAACCCGGGTCTTGATACATATTGGAGAGGTCCGTTACCACCGTCTGCATAACATCTCCCCTATTGGTGACTATTGTATTGTGGGGTGTACGGACTGCATCCATATACCTTTGTTCTCATTGGGCTTTGCAGCTCTAAAATATGTTTCCTACCCCCGTCTTCCCTGGTGTTGCTGTCCTACGTTCATAGAGCAGTGAGGTTGCGCTGTCATAACGGAATAATTCCATTTCAGTTTTTAGGGCATGGATCTGAGATTCTAAACCTTTCATGGCTCCTGCTAAGTACCCTGTAGTTCTGGGCCCAAAGCACAAAATATTTCTTATAAGTGACCGTAGACTGGGATTTTGCAGCTTGCTGAAGGAATTTCCTAATGGCATTCTTTGTCTCAACCTACCATCTACTGTAATGATCCTCTAGGCACAACAAGGATTTTCATGCCTGTATGAGCCCTTTCAGTAGCAAAACAGTCTTCTGGTCTATAAGTTGGGTTTGAATGAGTTTTCCAAAAACCCCGTCCAACCCTTTGAGCCTCATTTCTACTAATAGTAGCACATACCATTAGATGGTCTGAGGTCTCAACGGGTATCACATGCACAGAGTGTATGGTCAGTGATTTGAAAATAAGCAAATAGTCAATCTGGGTGGCAATTTGTGGTCTATAGACTGTATATCCCCCCGTGTTGTGAATCGCTCTGGGAAAGCATCCACCAGATCACTGTCCCTGTAACACTTTCATTAGGAATGAGAAATCCCAATATGTTTTCACCCCATGCCATCAGTTGTTACCGCACAGTTAAAATCATAACCCATATTACTTGTCTGGTAGTCATTAAATAGCTTTATCAAGTTAAACAAGTCTTCTCTGTCGATCGTAATTACTTGCACAATACCGGGAGGACACACAGCAGATTCAGTTCCTGACAGACTGAGCGCAATTCAGCAATTTCTCCAGTCCTTTACAGGGTGAGCCTGGTTTCTACTCTTCAGACCTCCTTGATTCTCTTCACAGGTCCGATTCAGTCCGAACAGGCACTTGCACATGCTGCAGACTGAAACTTAGGGCCTTAGGGCCTTACATGCAATTCCCACGCTAAAACTACACACTGAAGAAGCACACAGCTCCTTGTCTCTTCACTGCCCTAACTCATCTGATCTTTCCAGTAGACAGAGCCGGGCATTTCCTTTGAGTTCCTCCCAGTTCAGTTGGCTGGTTTGGCTGTCACTCACAGTAAACTCCCCCTGTTGGTGGAAAAAAGGCGCCGAAGTCCAAAATACAATTCCCAGAAGCATTGGCCATACAGTACATAGGTGGCTGGCTCCACAATGAGAGTCCAAGTTCTGATTTTTTTACCAGCAGCAGGATCCATTTCAAAGGTCCCCCCACACTGATTGGTCCAGTTCAGCAGTTCAAAACTAGAATGGAGGACTAGGCAAACACAGTTCTGACTGCAAAGAAAGGCAGGTTAGACAAACTGTATTTTCGTTATTACTCTAAATGGTATCTGGCAAACAGTTACATCTTTGAAAAGTGCTCACTCTGCCCACTTAGTGACGGCAGAAACAGAGCAATTTGGCAGCAGCTCGAGCGGGACTCAAGCAGGGAAACACACAGACCCCCATCCAAATTAATTATGTCTGCAGGCAGACAGCTCTTAAAGAGACAGTACCAGAGGCTCTAAAAGCACTCACAGATAAACGGCTTAGATGCCGAACACCATCCAGGCTTGGACCATTCAAGCAAGCTCCTGGAAGACTTTTGGGAACCCCTATTTGCAGGGGGGTTACATAGAGATTTTCTTGAAACTTGGCTTCCCAGCCAAATGCCCTTTGAGGTAGCCCTTGCCTCAGTGTTTGCACACAGAGGTTCTTTGTCTTTTAAATAGTTTTTTATTTTAATGGGTTCACCACAACATATCCAAGACACACTGTCTTAAGGGTAGCTGGTCCATTCCACTGGGGTGTCAAACAGACGAGGCATACTGATGAGTCTAATCCGAAAACACGTGTCTATGTCTTCTGTTAGCACCCTTTGCAAACTGTGTGAGAGGCCTTTCGGCACCATGCAATTCTGCTTAAAGTTGGACCAGCATAACATTCTGTGGTGATTTGCATATGCAGCCCATGATGCTTTGCATTGTGGGGGCATGTGTGATTTTGTATTTTCTTGAAACTTGGCTTCCCAGCCAAATGCCCTTTGGGGTAACCCTTGCCTCAGTGTTTGCACACAGAGGTTCTTTGTCTTTTACATAGAGATGACTTGTGGTACAAAGTAAGGAACTCCAGTACCCAGACAGACTATCAGAACTATAGAGCTGCACAGAATAAATGCACCTGGGCTATTCACAAGGCCAAAAACACTACCCTTAAAAATTAGCTGACATACTCATGAGGTGACAGTAGATGGTTCTTGGAGAACATCAAAGTCCCTATCCGGTAAACCTAATAAAACTCCCCCCACCTTCCTGGACATTGAGGGCCAACCTATGCAGGATCACAGTCGCATGGTAAATGTCTTCAACAAAACTTTTACTGACCTCAGTGGAGTGTTGCCCCCTAACTTCCTTCAACACCAATCAGATACTTTTACCAAATGAAATCCGGGGACCCAATCAAACTCCCATCCATCTTTCTACTTCAGTGCTATCACCTTTATGGAAGCAAAAAAGTACATCCTAAAAGCGCTAAGTAATTCCAGAACTAGCTCTGATCAACTTAACCTAAAACTAGTTAGACTCACCCTGGACATAACTCTCAAACCTCTCACCAGAATCTTAAATCTCTCCTTGGTATCAGGCAAATTCCCACATATCTGGAAGGCGACGGTGGTTACCCCTGTTTACAAAAGTGGTGACAGGGCCAACTCTACAAATTACCGCCAAATATTTATCCTTCCTCCACTCTCCAAGGCCCTGGAGCAAATCGTAACTGACCAGCTGATGGAATATCTAGACAAGTACCATTTACAATGTCAACAACAACATGGATTTCAAAAACAACACAGTACCACAACCACTCTAGTGGAGTTTACTAGCTTTATCCATAATGCGCTAGACAGAGGGCTCTTGGTGGGGGCAACATATATTGATCTCACCAAGGCCTTCGACACCGTCAATCACAATCTGCTCCTGGATCAGCTCTCCAATGCAGGCCTCTCCCCTGCAACAGTAGCATGGTTCAGAAGCTACCTCTGTGGGAGGGTCCAAAAAGAGAAAATCCTGGACACCATCTCTGACAACCTTAGTATTAACACAGGCATTCCTCAAGGCTCTATCCTTGGCCCTCTACTGTTAAGCCTGTTCTTAAACAACCTCCCTCAATCGGTAAATGACCAGATACTACTATATGCAGTTGAAGCAGTCTTATATTCATGTAATGCTGACCCCTACATACTGGAAAAGCAAATGTAGGCTAATTTCACCAAGGCTGAGCACAGGTTCCTTCAATCAAAACTGCTCCTCAATTATAAAAAAAACCAAGACTATGTTATTCACATCATCACATAACAAACACCACACCCACCAACTTTTGCATTCATAACAATCAGAACACTTCCCTGGAGATGGTGCAAACATTTAAATACCTAGGATTGACACTGGACCACACCCTCTCATTTAACCAACATATAGATGCAGTGGCAAAGTCATCAAATGCAAAACTAGGATTATTGTACAGACACCGAAAAGGCCTGACTTCTGAGGCACTGAAAACTGTTGTAAATAGCTCAGTCCTATCAGTGATAGACTATAGTCAAGCAGTTTATGGGGCTGCCTCCCACACCACTTTGAAATGTATCATAACAACACTAAACCAAACATGTTGTTTAGTCCTAGGTGTACCCCATCTCGCTCACACCTGTGAGTGGTACACTCAGACAAACTGGCTCAACTGTGACGGCCACCTCCAGTATCAAGTATGCATGCTCGCCAAGAAGTCTATTCTAGGACTTATCACCCCAGGCCTACAAAGCCTTCTTAGCTGACCTAATTCCATCAGATGCACTAAGGGTACAAACAACTTGGCCCTCTGTGTCTCTTTCCATAGAAGCACACAAGGCCAATGGTCCTATGAATGCCGGGCATCACTTTGGCTTAATGTGCTTGACCTAGACGTCATGAAATAGGACAAAATAGGCCCCTTTAAAGATAAACTCCAAGTGGCCCTTGCCACAAACAGTAACTGTGACTGTGAGACCTGAACCCCCCACACTCTTCCCTCCTCTTTCCTGCTACCCTCGTTCTAACCTGCACCCTTGCCTTCTTTTCTTTTCTTGCTAACTAACACTCCCCTAGTAGGCTCCAGTTCCCCGCTTCAGCACTCACCCCCCATTGAGTCTAGCCCTCCTCTGTGACTACACTCTTTAGCACTTCAGACAGAAGAACTGCTGCCCATCAAGTTCTCACCTCCTTGCATATAGTATTAGATCATTATTTTACAGACAATACCATCCTCTGTTCCCTATCTGATTTGCTCTATATCCTGTAGGTTGTTAAGTTGTTCACTCAAACTTCTTGTCAACCTAGCCTGCTATAAATTATGTATCTGTATATTTGTACTTACATAATCCTAATTATGCAACCTCTGTAACCTGATGTACTCATGTTTTTCTAGGCATGGAACCTCCTTGTATCTGCTTATGTACTTGTAACCATTGTAAATGATGTTATGCTCATGTATTACTATGACTTGGAACCTCTGTAAAAGAGCCTTTGACTCAAAGGTACTTCCTAGAAATAAATAAATAAATAAATAAATACAATTGAACCGAATCTGCTGTACCTTAGTTTCTAATTATTGGAATCAGCAGTTCCAGCAGCAAGACATGTCTTCAGTCAGAGAGTGGATATTCACTCTGGGACATGTTCAGGTGAGTGGGAGTATGGAGGGGAGTTGGATGGTGGGTGCTGAATAGGAGGTTGGGGTAGGATGGGTGGGGGATGTGTATTGGGGCAGAATGGTGAACAAACATTTTCTGTTTTACAGGTTAAAAAAACATGAGGAACAGTTTTCTTTCTTTCTTTATTTTTGGGCTATTTCAATGTTGGGGACTGGGCAACACAATGTTGGGTTTATGTTTGGCGGCACTGGGAGTGAGAACCCTGGTGCCGCTACCAACATAAGGGGATTGGGGGCAGGCAAACTGGAGGTGAGGAAGGGGTCAAGAGGAACAGTACCAGGGGTGGGCACCCTGGTCTGCTTATATGTTAAAAGCATATATATAAACACTGGGAAAGGCAGTCTGGTGATCTGGAAGGTAGAGGGAGAAAGAAGGGTACCAGGTGGTGGGCACCCCAGTTCACTGGATAGATAGATAGATAGATAGATAGATAGATAGATAGATAGATAGATAGGCAGATGCACAGAAGAAGGATAGAGTGGACCGAGGACTGGACATTCATAAGGTAGAAAAAGAAATGGGCAGACTGGATGGGCCTTGCAGTCCTTATCTGCCGTCATCTTCTATGTTTCTATGTTTCTGGACCGGGAACTGATAGGACACAAGAATTATTATACCTGAGTTTAGTTAAATACATTTTCTAGTATGTACTACAAAGAAAGCTAAACTCTAGAAAGTGCCTATTTCTTGAAAATGGGAAGTTAAAATCAGTTAAGTCACAATTTGAAAGTCTAGCCATGATGTCAGGCATACACACAGTATCATATCCATATAAATATGCATATGCCCAATATCATGACTTGACTTTAAGACCGTGATTTAACTAATTTTTAGCCCGTTTCCAAGAAACAAGCATTTTCCTTGAGTTCAGTTTTCTTTTTAGTACTAGAAAACGTATTTAGCTGAACTCAAGTACAGTAGTCCATGCACAAGAATTGATGTCTGTAGAAAATAGTGGAGCAGAAGGGGGAGGAGGCAAGCAACTACTTGAAAAGGAGAGGATGCAGATAGATTCCATTCCATTCTGGTGAAGGAACATAACTACCTACAGATGTGTTGTATTTACAGTCACATGCTTCCAAAGCCCCATTTCCAATGCAACTGTAATACATCATTCTTAGCTTTGCTATGCAGCTGTAACTAGATATTGCATGTCTGCTGTGTAAGTATAGTGTACAAATGCATCAAAAACAGGACCCCATAGAAAACAAGCATTTGTCAATGCCGAATGTTGATTGCATTGGTCCGTTGAGCTCACTCACTGCCCCTCTGTCACTTGCCCATTCTGTTTCTCCTGGTGCTGCAGGCTACTCTTTTGTACTAGGCTCCTGCCTGCAGTGGCACCTTTTTCTGCCCACAAAGAAATCTGCAGATGTCCCAACAGAGCTCCGTTGAGGTGGTTCACTCCCCCTCTCTCCCTCGCTCATTCTGTTTCTCCTGTCACTGTCGACTGCCCTTTTGTACTGGGCTCCTGCCTTTGTTGGTGACTTTTTCTGTCCACAAAGAAATCTGAAGCAGTCCCGACACAGATTTGTTGAGCTTGATCACTCCCCCCCACCCGCTCATTCTGTTTCTGCCAGTGCTGCAGGTTGCCCTTTAGTACTGGGCTCCTGCCTGCATTGCTGCCTTTTTCTGCCTACAAAGAAATCTGCTGAGGTCACGATAGAGCTCTGTTGAACTCTCTCACTCACTCAATCTGTTTCTTCCACCACTGCAGGCTGCCCTTTTGTACTGGGCCCATGCGAGCATTGCTGCCTTTTTCTGCCCACAAAGAAATTTGCAGCAGTCCCAACAGAGCTCTGTTGAACTTACTCACTTCCCCCTCCGTCACTTGCTCATTCTGTGTCTCCTGGCACTGCAGGCTGCCCTTTTGTACTGGCTCCTGCCTGCATTGCCATCTTTTTCTGCCCACAAAGAAATCCGCAGCAGTCACGATAGAGCTCCATTGAGCTCGCTTACTCTGTCTCTCTCACTTGCTCATTCCGTTTCTGCCAGCGCTGCAGGCTGCCCTTTTGTACTGGGCCCGTGCATGCATTGCTGCCTTTTTCTGCCCACAAAGAGATCCACTGCAGTCCCAACAGAGTTCCATTGAGCTCACTCACTCCCCCTCACTCACTCGCTCGTTCTGTGTCTCCCAGCTCTGCAGGCTGCCCTATTGTACTGGGCTCCTGCCTGCATTGGCACCTTTTTCTGCCCACAAAGAAATCCACAGCTGTCCATACAGTGCTCCATTGAGGTTGCTCACTCCCCCTGTCTCACTCGCTCATTCTGTTTCTCCTGGTGCTGCAGGCTGCCCTTTTGTACTGGGCTCCTGTCTCTGTTGGCATCTTTTTCTGCCCACAAAGAAATCTGCAGCAGTCCTGACAGAGCTCCGTTGACCTCGCTCTCTCCCCCTCTCTCACTTGCTCATTCCGTTTCTGCCAGCGCTGCAGGCTGCCCTTTTGTACTGGGCCCGTGCATGCATTGCTGCCTTTTTCTGCCCACAAAGAGATCCACTGCAGTCCCAACAGAGTTCCATTGAGCTCACTCACTCCCCCTAACTCACTCGCTCGTTCTGTGTCTCCCAGCTCTGCAGGCTGCCCTATTGTACGGGCTCCTGCCTGCATTGGCACCTTTTCCTGCCCACAAAGAAATATGCAGCAGTCCTGACAGAACTTAATTGATCTTGGTCACTCCCCCTCTCTCACTCGCTTGATCCTAATTTGTTCCAAACACTGATTTCTAAAAGTTACTGCGGTGTTCTTCGCCAGAAGTGCAAAAACACATTTCGGCCAGGATGTGAAAAATGACAGCTGCATTGTCCATAAGGAGGTGTAGAAAAATGGCAATGCTGAAAATCTGGAGTGAAAAAATTGCAAAGTGGTGAAGGTACGAGCGTGCGTGGAAACTGCACAATGCACGCTTGTAACACACACATTTTATGGACTTTCATCACCAAATTTTCAACATAGGCATTTTAGACCCTCTGCTAATGAACAGTGTCACTGTCATTTTCATAATCTGTCCCAAACACTGATTTCCCACAGCAGCCACGCTATTCTGCGCCAGAACTGCGAAAACACATTTTGGAAAGGATGTGAAAAATGACAGCTGTGCTGTTCATAAGGAGATGCGTAAAGATGGCAATGTTGAAAATCTGGAGTGAAATATTGCAAATTGGCTATGTTATAAGCGTGCATAGCAACTGCGCAACACATGTTTGTAAAACAGTCATTTCTTGGATTTTTCTCACCAAATTTGCAACACAGACTTTTACAGAGCACACCTCATGAACACTGGCACTGTCATTTTGTTAATTGGTCCCGAAAGGAGATTCCGCACAGTGACTGTGAAATCACCTTTTGGGATGGATTAATGCCATGACAGTGGCTGAATTCGTGAGGAGGGGGCCCAATAACCCCATGTTGAAAATGTGGTGCCAAAATTCAAAAAAATGCCTGAGATATGCAAAAAAGTTGAAAAAGCCCTATCTATGCCATTATACAGCTTACTGGCATTTCCTCAGTTCGTAGTCAGCTTTGAAGAGTGCAGACGTGTTCCCGGTCCACCGAAGATCGTCGCACTGGACTCTCTCCAAAAACATCACGTTTCACCATAGCCACCCCATGGAGAGTGTCTGCATCACAAAGGGCTGCAAAGCACAAATGTTGGATTCTGCTGCTGTACTTCTGTCCACACGTTCTGCTCTTCCATGGCCTCAGACACCTACAGAACTAGACTGTGCATTACCATGCCTTGAGCCACAGTTCTTAATACTAAGTCTGATAGAAATAAATATTTTTCTATATCACAAATGTCTCCCTTGTGGTAGAAAAAAATGCTGCAGTAAAAATAAGCTGTATAAATGAATGCAGAAAATAAATTTAGAGATGCAGATGTATGCCTTTAATAAACACAGCCCAGCTCTCAATGACAGGGAGGGACAATACAGCTGCAATAAATAAATAAATAAATATAAAGAAGACGAAAAATAGAAAAACTATCAGATAGTACTGGAAGCACACCACCAACACCACTTATACTTACTCTATTGTAAAACTGCTCCTTGAGCCATGTTTTCACATTAAAGAACTGCTTCTATTTTAACCACAGCAGAGAAATCCTTCTCACTCAACCACTTCTAAGGTCTGTATCAAGGTCAGGGAGTCACATGGGTAAATGTCCTGCAGAATGCAGCACCATGTGACCATTCTGGAACCATTGTGAGAACAGCTATGGAGTTATATTCTGTACATGGAAATTTCAACTGTATAATAATCCACAGAAGATGATGTAGTTCTGGCAAATTAATTGACAATAGCAGAATACTAATTACAGACATTACGGCCACAATTTATAATCAAGTTACTCATCCTAAAGACTAAAACATAAACTGGTATATTTTTAATTAAATTGCACAAATGGATTACATAGAAACATTGTATAATGGTTGCAGAAAAGTCCCATGGACTATATCAAAATCGTCCCGAAAAAGGGAACTTTAGGGCTCAGTGGGCCTATCCAGTCACTAAAATTGAATAAATAAATAAAATCCATGGAATATAATTTCCTGGTAATTATTGGAATGAACACATTCTGTGGTTTTCCACTGAAAAATTCTGCCATTCCACATCTGACAAAATTCAGAGGAATTTGAAAGGAATTTTTCAAAATGCCACAAAATTATGTTCCACCAAAATGTAAAAAAATCTGTGCAGCATTACTAATTGTTGTGGAGGTAAAACAAGGACTAGTGGGGAAGGTTAAGCATTGAGCTCAGCAATGAATACTAACAATAAGTATACAGTAGCTCAGAACTGGGATGCAGCAGCTGTACTCTTTGTATTATAGATTGAGGGAGCGCTCCCGGCAAATCAGAGCTCTACTTTCCACTGCGCTTTGTGCACTCTTATTCTGTGAAAAGCATCTCACCTGCAGATGCTCTGGAAACAGGCATATTCTGGGAAATTTATTTTTTTTAAATATATTATTGATCGCTCTCGATCAACAATATATTAATACATCCCCGTCTCCTCGTTGCTGAAACAGGTTTCACCCTTCAGATGGAGCCAGAACAGCTCAGCTTCGCTTCGCTATTTTCACTCCAGCTGAAGGTATGTGAAACCACTCGTTTTCAGCAATGAGTGGCTCTGAGGGATGTATAAATACATAGACTTTGTCACACTGGAGAAATACTGTACCTCTAGCAGTGGCATGCAGACACCACATTTCACAAGTAAGGGCTCAATCTTTATGTATATATTTATTTTATTTTTTTTATTATTGTCTGGTAAGGCTATGCGTAAGAGACTGCCTGTTTTCATTGTCTACCAGGCAGGAAGAAGAGTTGCAAACAAAAACTAGGCACACCTTTACAAAGTATACTGCTAGCATACTACTGGTATAACAATGTAAACAACTATCATATTAAAGGCCATTGCAAGTATCCAAGTTAGACAACCAGTCCCAGAGTTTAAATTTGAAAACAGAGGCGGACAGGGTTTGGTCAGACACATGTGAGGTAGTGAGCTGTAGAGCTAAGGCAGCTGACATAGTAAAGCCCTTTGTCCAGTGCTTGCCTATCTAAGGGGTTATGTGAAGGTATGATATGTAGGAACGTCTTAAAGAGCTAGTGGAAACAAAAATAGCAGGAACATTTTACACATATTAAGAAGTAGTCAGTTGTACCTTTTTTATTTCTGAGATATTTTTCCTTTTTGCCTATTTGAATTTTTTCTATGTGATAATATTATGCTGGATGTGTGGAATAACACTTTGCATAGCAGCTGACATAATTAGCTGCATTCCTCCAACTACGTTATCAGAACTGTCAGTGTAAAAAAAAAAATGTTAAAGTGTCAGTGACACAATAGGTAGCACACTCACCTCTGAGGCCAGGAGATCAGAGAACTGTGGGTTCAGTTCCCACATCTGGCACTTGAGTTAATATCCCAGTACTGACACTGTAGTGCAGCATAAGAAGGGTGCTGCACTTCTGAGGTGCCATCTTTCGGATGAGACGTTAAACTGAGGTCCCATCTTCCTGGATTGGTGGTAGTTCAGGTGGATGTTAAAGATCCCATGGCACTTCTTGAAAAGAGTAGGGGAATTTCCTTGGTGTCCTGGCCAGATTTCCCTCATTCACTAAAAAAAAATGCCATCAACAGCTTAATCTGGTTCAAAGTCAGTTGGCATTCATCTGTATCCCCCTTCCCCTGGTTCGTGCCTGAAAATATGCAGGATTAGTCTAGTGCACTTAGCCGGTCAACAAAAAATAAATAAAACTGTGACCTCACTGACTATGACATCAAAGATGACTGGCTTGGCAGTTACTTTCATTTTTATCACAATGCTGAAGATGTAATGGAAGGAACATACCTAGATATTTTAGATGCTAGGCAGAGTGTTGTTCCACTCATTGCACCTACTAACATCATATAAAAAAAATCTTCTAATTAATTAAATGGAGTTGAAATGTACGTCAGATACAAATGCTAATAGTTGACAGTTTTTAAAAGCTACTAGTTTCAGCAGTACGCTAGCACTTTAAGAAAATGCTTAATTTATCCCTGATTTGTCCACTTATGCCTTTTAAATCTTTTGCTTTCCCCCTGCTACCACTGCCACTGTTTCTTCTCAAAATCCATGGTTAGCTTTCTCTGCTTCTTTCTTCTTTTAGCACCTTGCACTTTATTTGTATCTCCTTGATGTCCTCTGGGTTGCAATCTCCTCCCTCCTTAATATAGTGCAGTAATTTGTATTTGCTTATTTGGTTATAACTTAATGTTTGCAACTTAGGGCTTTCACCTGCTGTGTACTTATTTTTTATGATTGTAGCACATTATCTTCCTTCCCCCACTTCCCCCAAGGAAACGAGTTGTTTTCAGCTCAATATGTCTTTCCTGGTGACATTTTTGAAATAAATAAATAATAGATGGTCTGATTGGAGTATACTTTGAGTTTTCCACCCAAATTCAATGCAATTGGAATAATGATGAACACAAGACATTTTCCCCTACGTGTGATCTGTTTTACCTTGTGCCAGTTACTTTACTGGGAGCAAACGTGGTTCAGCTGAACTGAAAAAGTCAAAGCAACTATTAACCCTCCAACTTGAAGAACCATAGCTGGCCCTGGGCCACTTCCCTCAACCTTACTGACTTGCTGATAAAACATTTTAGTGCTGTGGAGTCCACTGCTGAGCAGTTCATTCAATTTGTACTCATTTCTATGTCCCCCATGCAGCTCAGAGCATAAAGACGCTTGCCTTACTCTGTCATTTCTGCTCATTCCAAAATACTGTATATCCCCCCTCCACACACACACACACACACACTTTCTTCACTACTGACCATGAAGCTTGTAAATAGAAACATAGAATTAGATAGCATAAATACCATCAGGCCCATCTACTATGCCCATTTTCCTACCCGGTGCTTAAGCCTCATTCCCTACCTAACCTGCAGCTTCCCTATTTTCCCTATTCTTTCTCTTCCCATGCACATTTGAATTCCCACAGCATTTTTGCACCAACCGCCTCTGCTGGGAGTCTATTCCATGTATCCTCCACCATTTCTGTGAAGAAATTCTTCCTCACATTACCCCAGAGTTTACCCCCCCCCAGACTCATATCATGTCCCCTTGTTCTTGAAACTCTTCTTCTCTGAAGGATGCATCCCTCTTGTATCTTATCGATACCGTTGTGGTGCTTGAAAGTCTATCACATATCTCCCTTCTTCTCTCCTCCTGTGAATACATATTGCGGTCTTTCAGTCTCTCTTCATATGTCTTCTGATGCAACCACTTCACCATTTAGTTGCCTTTCTCTGCACTGCTTCCATTTTGCCTATGTTTTTCCTAAGATGCAGCCTTCAGAACTGAACACAGTACTCCAGATGAGGTTTCACCAGTGATCTGTACAGTGGCATCACCACCTCTTTTTTCTGCTATTGAATCCTCCGTCTATGCACCCCAGCATCCCACTGACTTTCCCTTCAGCCTTCTCACATTGTCTGGTCACCTTTAGGTCATTGGATATAATCATCCTCAGATCCCTTCACTGTTTAGTAGCCATCAGAACCTCCCCTCCCATCTTATATTCCACCCCTGGATTGCTGTGCCCCAAATGCATGATCTTGCACTTCTTGCACTGAATCTCACTTACCACTGTCTTTGACCCCTCCTCCAAATTTCTTAGGTCCTTTTCATTTTCCTCTCCCCCCCCCTCCAAGTGTCCAGCCTGTTGCAAATATTAGTGTAATCTGCAAAGAGGCATACCATACCTTTCCCTCTAGCCCCTCTGCTATGTCACTTATGAAGGCATTAAAGAATACTGGTCCCATTATGATCCCTGTGGCACCCCACTGGTCACCCTCGATCTCTTTAGACTACGCTCCATTCAATACCACCCATCTCTGTCCTTCCATTCAACCAATTTCTGACCCATTTTACCAAGCTGATCCCCACTCCCAGGCTACCCAACTTGTTTATGAGCCTCCTATGTGGGACGGTGTTGAAGACCTTGCCGAAATTATGGTAGGCTACATTCACTGCCCTTTCCTGATCAACTTGCCTGGTCACTCAGTCAAAGAACTCTATCAGATCTTCCTGCTGTGATTCTATGCTAGTGCAGATCCTGTATCCCATAGTCCTCTAGCTATGTCATTACATCAATTGATTACACAATGTCAGACATAAGTGGGCAATGAGAAAACAAGAAAAGTTTAGGAACCAGCCAATCACTATGAAAGGGCATCCCTTGAAATGACCCAGTACAAAGTGTCCAGTTTGTTCCTTACATGATACAATGTATGGATCCCCTTTCTGCATTTGAAGTCTATCCTGGCACAGTATTTTGCTTCTTCACCTCAAATGTCCCATTAACCTGCTGCCAAAGGAGAAGATATGATAAAGAACAGAGACGCTCCAGACTTCAGACTCCAGGTAAGTTTGTGAAGCTGTGAAGGACCTAGACCAAGCAATGTCTGCTGCAGAATTGTTTGTATAAATGAGTCCAATATTTTAGTTATCATTAAGCTTTGAGAAAAATATATATTAATCAAATGACAGTGTTTCAAAGTTTGAGGAGTGGAGTGGTCTGTGGTAGAATGTGACCCAAGTAATCCTATTCAGATGTTGATTGTTTCTCCATGTAGAATGTGCATTTCTTTAAGGCCTGGGAAAACAAAATATGTTGATCCTCCGATCTTCCTGAAGATGCTAATCACATTTGACATATTTTACTTTCACTCCTCATGCTTATTTGTTTTGGTGTCAAAAAATTCTATTCTTCTGTCCAGTGGGGATCATCTGTGTCAGAAACTCCAATATTGTCCAAATACCTCACACTATTCTGACAAATATTCACGTGTAGCACAAAAAGACAAAAAAAAAGAAATTTTGAAATACGGCCCGACAACAAAAATGGATCCTCTAATTCTTCATGCTAAGTAGGGCTGTGTCAAATATGGAATTCCATAACTGGAATTTCAGCAGAAGGGCAATTCTACTTCCAAAATGCTTTTAGGAAAGTCTTGTTAAATTCCACAGAATTCCGAAAACCATTTCTTCAAAAACCGCAGAATAATTTTTCACTGATTGCTGAGATGGAATCTGCGGTTTATTTGAAATGAAGTTTATTAACCACAAATACCATATAATTACTGGTGGCGCCTTTTAATACGTGGTCTGGATCTGTTTTTCAAGCACCATGTTAACTTGGTCACCTGATTATTAGGCATTTGCTTTAACTCTCCCATCAATGAAAATCATCGCACTACCTCGTCCGCCTTTATTCTGTGAGTCGGTGGGCTAAGCAATTCTGCAAATGTGGTAGATTCAATTCCTCTTAGCTATAAACTGCTACAGCAACAGAAAGTTTCTGTTACTATAAGTCTCTCCAAATGATTATTTATTCTTTTTAGAATTTGCCCAGTTGATCCAGGCTTTTAAATTAATAAAATGTATCTGGCTGATCCTGCTGTGCACCAGATTCAAGAAACTATGAGTTTGACCCGGCGTGATCACCCAAGGGACTGTGCCTGACTTTTTACACAGCAGATTAATTGCGGTTTAACACAATTTTAAGGAGATAATAGCTTTTCAAACTTTGTCACTTATTTTTCTCAGTAAAGTCAGTCCCTTTCATAAATGCCAATTGGAAGGGAGTGTGTGTGTGCTAGGGGTGTGAGAAAAAAATTTCCACCTGCAGAATTTCTTCTAAAGTGCAAGTTTTGCTTCAGCAAAAGTTTGGAAATCATTTTCGGAACTTTCACGGAAATTCTACTTTAAAGCTGCAGAATAAATATACAAATCTGCAGAAAGGATCAATGCCAGTGGTCAGTTCTGAGGCTTTTTTTTAACAGCAGTTTAGTCATTTAATCCATCCCCCACTGATCAGGGTTCCCAGTAAATAAATAAATACCTCCAATTTGATTTGACTGACAACAGGAACGCCCTGTTTGGGAGCAGGAAGGGAGTGATAACAGAGGCACAAAAGACTCATCATCCTAGAAGGAAAAAAATAGCTCTCCAATCCCCCTTAGCTGCTGGAGGTCTGACTCTGAGCAAATAAGAAGGAGACTACTGAGGAATATAAGAACTTCCTGTCCCAGAATAGGACGATCAGGAGCTTTAAGGGCACGGTGGCAGTAGGAAAGTAGGGAGAAAAAATTATATACATATATATATATATATATATATATATATATATATAAACATAGACTTTGATGGCAGTTAGGACTGCTAGCCCATCTAGTCTGCCCATTTCCTACCTACAGGATAGGCCACAGATCCTAGTTAACCAACAGCCTATTTCTTCCTTCCCCACAAATTGCCTTATGTCTGTCCCATGCATTCTTGAATTCTCCCACAGTTTTAGACCCACAACCTCCTCAGGAAGGCTGTTCCATGCATCCACTACCTCTCTGTGAAATAATACTTCCTACACTGCCCCTGAACCGCTCTCTTCTATCTTTAAATTGTGTCCTTGTTCTTGCAAGTCTCTTTTTCTGAAAGATGCTACCCTCTTGGACTTTGTTGATTCCACTGAGGTACTTAAAGTTTCTATCATGTCTCCTCTCCTTCTTTCCTCAAGGTATACATATAAGCTCCTTTATCTCTCCTCATCTGGCTTCTCTTGCAGACCCTGCACCATTTTAGTTGCCCTCCTCTAGACTGCCTCTATCCTGTCTATGTCCTTGCGGAGATGGGGTCTCCAAACTGGACACAGTACTCCAGATGGGGTCTCACCAACTGTCTGTACAGAGGATAACAACTTCCTGTTTTCTGCTGATGATGCCTCTCCTATACATCCCAGTATACCCCCAGCCCCCCACTGCCTTCTCACATTGCTTGCTAACCTTAAGGTCATCTGATATGATTACCCCCAGGTCCCTTTCCTTTTTTGTTGTTGTTACTACCTCCCCACCCATTGTGTATTCTTCCCCTGGGTTCTTGTTTCCCAGGTGCATTATTTTGCACTTCTTTGCATTGAATCCTGGCTGCCATACTTCTGACCATTCCTCCAACCTTGCCAAGTCCCTTTTCATCCTTTTCACGCCTCCTTGTGTATCAACCCTGTTGCAGATCTTTGTGTCATCTGCAAAAAGGCATACTTTTCCTTCCAGTCCCTCTGCAATGTCACTGATGAAGACATTAAAAAGGACTGGACCCAATACTGAACCCTGCGGTACCCCACTAGTAACCCCCTTTCTTCAAGTGGACTCCATTTACAATTACCTTCTGTGTCCTGTTGTCCAGCCAATCGTTTACCAGGCTACCACCCTGGGTCCCACCCAGGCTGGTTAATTTGACTATTAATCTTTTGTGTGGACTGTGTCAATGCCTTGCTAAAGTCTAGGTAGGCCATGTCCACAGCTCCTCCTTGAGTCTACTACTGGTCACCCAGTCAAAGAAATCTATTAGATCGCCTGACATGACCTTCCGCTGTGAACCCATGCTGCCTTGGGTCCTGTGCTCCACTGGCCTCTAGGTACTCGACTATTCTTTCCTTCAGAAGTGACTCCATCACTTTCCCTACACAGAGGTCAGACTGACAGGTCTGTGGTTTCCTGCCTTGTCTTGGACCCACTTTTGTGAAGGGGAATCACGTCCGCCTTCCTCCAGTCCTCGGGTACCACACCATCCTCCCATGATTTATTAAAAAGAGTAGCCAGTGGTTTCACTAGTTCCTCTCTTAATTCTTTTAGAATTCGGGGGTGAATTCCATCAGGACCCATTGCTTTGTCCACCTTCAGTTTTAGGAGTTCTTGCAGAACCCTTTCTTTCTGTGAAAGAACTGGGATCAACCCCCCTATCAAGAGTGCTTCTGTTAATTGGATTAGGCACTTCCCCCTCCTCTTTTGTGAATACTGAGCAGAAATATTCATTCAGTATTCCTGCTTTTTCACTGTCCCCATCTACCCACCCACCGTTCATTCTGTTCAGCCTCACTATCCCTCCCTTTATCTTTCTACGCTCGCTGATATTCCTATAAAAGGTTTTATCCCCCTTCTTAACTGAGTTGGCTATCTTTTCCTCAGTTTGAGCCTTTGCTGTTCTGACTTCCCTTCCTGCTTCTTTCTGCCTTAACTGGTACAGCTCTCTGTCCTGCTCCTTCTGTGTTTCCTTATATATATATATATATATATATATATATATATATATATATGTATGAAAAAACAAATAATAAACAGATAGAGGAAAGAGTAAGTACAGTATACAAAACAACAGTTAACGATCCACAAATAAGACATGATGGGAGTGGTGCAGTGCAGTGGCTGTAGAGCAGCAGTCTTTCTGGAGACTTTCTGGAGAATGTGGTGTTGTCCCATCTGCAGGTACCTCTCTGGGTTGAGGAAGGAGGGTGCTCATCTCCAGGCTGAGTTGGCCAGGACTCGGGGACCTCTTCTCCCACCCAGGGACCACCAGGGCCACTGCTGATACCTCAGAGACCGCCGAAAAAGAAGAGCGGTTGTACCACAATGGGCTCAGGGAGGGTGAGGGTGGTGGAACAGAGGTGCATCCCTCCAGTTGTACATCTCTACAATTTATATGCTGTTCTTGCAGAGTGTGGTTCCTCTACAGAGGCACCCACAGTGAAGTCCAAGGTAGATGCTGAGAACCTCCACAAAGGAGACCCACAGGAGGGAGGCATGGGACCCCACAGGGAAAGGAAACAACTCCTGGTTGGGGACTCCATCGTTAGGTGGGTAGAACTGGGAGAGGGAGGTGAAAGGGAGGTAAGGTGCCTACCTGGTGCCATGGTGTGGAGGGACAGGGAGTGAATTCTTAGGATTGCAGGAGCAGCTGCACAGGAGAGGGACCTGGATGTTATTGGCCACTTAGAACAAATGATCTGGCTGTGAAAGGGATCAAAACAGTGGAGGAGCAGTTTGTGGAGTTGGGGAGGGATATTAGATAAGTAGCACACACAGTAACTTTCTCAGAGATGCTGCCAGTCTATGGCATGGGTGAGGCTAGGGCATTCTGCACCATGGGATTCAAACAATGGTTGAAAAACTGGTGCAGAGATCAGGGTTTTGGCTACACTGGAGACTGGGGGTCCACCTGGAGGGATGCAGGTCTATTCTAGCATGATGGCCTGCATCTGTCCAGGAGGGGAACCAGGATCCTATGTGATAGGTTTAAATGCTTCATTGGCAAGCATTTAAAATAGTCAAGGGAGGAGGCACTGAAAAGGAACAGGGAAATCCTAGCCCCCCCAAAAAATCAGTGTAGTTAGAGATGTAAACACCAAGGAAGAGACGTCAATAGAGAGAAGGGCAGGTGTAAATGGAGAAAAAGGCAAAGGTAATGAGGACAGGGATAGGGCAAAAAGGGGTAAGGCCATCCAAAAATGGAGGGTAATGAGTACCAATACATGCCGTTGAGGTAACAAGCTCCCTGAACTGGTGGCCTTGATGAAAGAGGGATGCCTGGATATTGTGGCAGTCACAGAAACATGGTACACAGAGAACCATGACTGGGATGTGAACATACCAGGGTACATAATCTACAGGAGAGACAGAGAGGGTAGAAAAGAAGGAGTAGCTCTCTATGTAAGGGAGGAGATCACAGCAATGGATCAAAAGGATAAATGGAGGAAAGGAGGCACTGGAGACTGGAAATGGTACCCCAATCCACACAGGAGTTGTATACAGATCCCCATCTTAGGGGGAGGAAATGGACAAGGAAATGATAGAAAGCATCCTTAGGATGGCAAAGAAAGTGGAGATATTGTTGATGGGGGACATGAATATGTCAGTTGTTAACTGGAGCACCTTTGTTGCAGCCACATCCAAGAGCAGGGCCATTCTCGATGCCCAACAGGAGGCATGCCTCAGACAGCTAGTGTTGGAACCCACTCGGGAGGAAGCAATCTTAGACCCGGTATTCTCAAATGGGAATGGATAGAGGATCTCAGATCTAGAAGTCGGTAGCCATCTGGGAACAAGTAACCACCAAACAGTGTAGTTCAAGATAAACTCACCTTCAGAATCAAGCCATACAAAAGTCAGGGTACTGGACTTCAGGAAGGTTGACTTCGTCAAAATGGGACAGTGATTCAGAAAAGCACTAGCAGACAGACAAGACGGAGGGGTGGATTAACAATGGGGAAACAACAAACTGCCATGACAGAGGCAACAAGCCTTTGTGTGAAGCAAATAAACAAATCAAAATGAAAGAAAAAAAAAACACTATGGCTCTCAAAAGAGGTAGCAGGAAAGGTTAGGGAGAAAAAGGCAGTATTTAGGAAGTATAAGGAAACACAGAAGGAGCAAGACAGATAACTACGAGTTAAAGCAGAAGGAAAAGGGGAAGGCAATCAGAATAACAAAGGCCCAAACCACGGAAAATATAGCCAACTCAGTTAAGAAGGGAATAAAACCTTTTATATGTATACCTTTTAGAGCATAGAAAGACAAAGGGATGGATAGTGAGGCTCAATAGAGGGCACAGTGGGTGGGCAGAAAGGGACAGTGAAAAAGCAGGGATACTGAACTAATACTTCTGCTCAATATTCACAAAAGAAGAGGAGGAGGAGGTACCTAATCCAATCAATAGAAGCACTCTGGATATGGGGGAGTCAATCCCTGTCCTTTCACAGAAGAAAGGGTTCTGAAAGAACTCCTAAAATTGAAGGTGGACAAAGCAATGGGACCTTACAGGATTCACCCAAGAATTCTAAAAGAATTAATGGGAAACTAGTGACACCACTGACTAACCTTTTTAACAAATCATGGGAGGATGGTGTGGTACCTGAGGACTGGAGGTGGGCAGATGTGATTCCCCCTTCACAAAAGAGGGAGCAAGACAGAGACAGGAAGCTACCAACCTGTCAGTTTGACTTCAGTAGTAAGGAAAATGATGGAATCACTTCTAAAGGAAATAATTGTTGAGTACCTAGAGGTCAGTGGGGCACAGGACCCAAGGCAGCATGGATTCACAGAGGAAGGTCATGTCAGACAAATCTAATCAATTTCTCTGACTGGGTGACCAAAGTAGTAGACCAGGGAGAGGCTGTGGACATGGCCTACCTAGACTTTAGCAGAGCATTTGACACAGTCCCACACAGAAGTTTAATAAACAAATTAGCCTGCCTGGGAGTGGGTCCCAGGGTTGTAGCCTGGGTAAAATACTGGCTGGACAATAGGACACAGAAGGTAATAGCAAACAGAATCCACTCTGAAAAAAGGGGGGTTACTAGTGAGGTATGGCAGGGTTCAGTACTGGGCCCGGTCCCTTTTAATGTCTTTATAGGTGACATTGCAGAGGGACTGGAAGGAAAAGTATGCCTCTTTGCAGATGACACAAAGATCTGCAACAGGGTTGATACACAAGGTGGGGTGGAAAGGATAAGAAGGGACTTGGCATGGTTGGAGGAATGGTCAGCAGTATGGCAGCTTGGATTCAATGAAAAGAAGTGCAAAGTAATGTACCTGGGAAACAAAAACCCAGGGGAAGAGTACACAGTGGGGAAGGGGGAGGTAGTAACAACAACAAAAAGCATTTGTCAATGCCGAACGCTCGCTTGCAGGTTTTTGCAGAGGTGTTTGGCATGTATGGTGCTTTACCCTAATGCCCTGTGCGATTGCTGGTATTTGCACAATAAATTGTCAGCATGACCTTGTTCCTACCCCCATTGTGCGCTACATAGGCGGAAACACGTTTTGGGCAGGATGTGAAAAATGACAGCTGTACTGCTCATAAGGAAGTGTGGTAAAATGGCAATGTTGAAAATCTGGAGTGGAAATATTGAAAATTCGCAAACCTACGAGCGTGCATGAGAACTGTGCAACGCCTGCTCATAAAACAGTCATTTGTAGGATTTTTTTCACTAAATTTTCAACATTGCCATTTTAAAACCTGTGCTAATGAACAGTGTCACTGTGATTTTCTTACTGTGTCCAATACATTGATTTCGCAAACCGACTGCGCCATTGTGCACTACATGGGCGGAAACACGTTTTGGGCAGGATGTGAAAATGACAGCTGTACTGCTCATAAGGAGGTGTGGTAAAATGGCAATGTTGAAAATCTGGAGTGAAAATATTGAAAATTTGCAAACTTACGAGCGTGCGTGGGAACTGAGCAACGCAGAGTCATAAAACAGTCATTTTTAGGAATTTTTCCACCAAATTTTCAGCACAGTCATTTTAATACCTCTGCTCATGATCAGTGCCACTGTGATTTTCTTAATGTGTGCCATACATTGAGTTCGCACACCGACTGCGCCATTGTGCGCTACATGGGCAGAAACACATTTTGGGCAGCATGTGAAAAATGACAGCTGTACTGCTCATGAGGAGGTGTGGTAAAATGGCAATGTTTAAAATCTAGAGTGCAAATATTGAAAATTCGCGAACTTACGAGCCTGCGTAGGAACTGTGCAACGCACGCTCGTAAAACAGTCATTTTTTGGAATTTTTGCACCAAATTTTCAAAATGGGGTTTTTGGGACCCCTTCTCATGAATGATGTCACTGTCATGGCATTATTCGAGGCCAAAGGGTGATTTTGCACAGTGACTGCGCAATGCCTGCGAAATCACCCTTCGGGTCCGAATAATGCCATGACAGTGACATCATTCATGAGAGAGTCCAAACCAATGTTGAAATTGGTGCAAAATTCAAAAAACTGAGATATGCAATAAAGTTGAAACACCCTATGTAGCCCATTATACAGCTTACTGGCATTTCCTCAGTTCGCGTCGGCTTTGAAGAGTGCAAGCGTGTTCCTGTCCACCAAGATCGTCGCGCGGAGTCCAGAGGTAAGTATGGGATGAGGGGTGTGGGGAGGCTGGGTGCGCAGTGAGTGGGTGCGGTTTATGGGAGGGGCTGGGAGATGCGCAGAAACGTTTTGTTTACAGGGTAGAAATTTTAAAAGTCCACGTGGGACGTTTGCCATGCTGGGGTGGGCTCCCAGCAGGCAGAAGATAACTGGGGGGATGAGGAGCCGGCAGGAATTGGGCACCCCATCAACAAACTACAAGGGGTGGCGTGGAGCTGACGAGTTAGGCACCCCGTTGGCAAAATAAAGGACCATTTGCCACACTGGGGTGGGCTCCCAGCTTGGCAGCAGGGCGCTTAGGGGTGGGGGCTTTGGAGCCGGCGGGGATTGGGCACCCGTCAGCAAACAACATTGCCATGATGGGGTGGGCTCCCAGAGTGGCACCAAAGCTTTGAAGACAGCGTGACATGCGGGGGCAGGAGGCGCCAGCGGGTGGCGCTCAGTATGGCAGTGGTGCTCGCTTTGAAGCAGAGGAACACTGCTGTCATACTGAGCTCCTGCACCCATTGGTGCAGGACTGCCACGCCTGCTCAAGGGAGCAGTGCATTGGGTGGAAGAGGCACACCTCTAAGTGTGCTACTCTCCCAAAACGTTCCTTGCATATGCACGCAAGTGAACGTAAAAATGGAAAGGGACCTGGGGGTAATCATATCAGATGACCTAAATATTAGCAAACAATGTGAGAAGGCAGTAGGGATGGCTGGGGGGGGGTACTGGGACGTATAGGAGAGGAATCAACAGCAGAAAACAAGAAGTTATTATTCCTTTGTACAGAAAGTTGGTGAGACCCCATCTGAAGTACTGTATCCAGTTCTGGAGACCCCATCTCTACAAGGACATAGACAGGATGGAGACAGTCCAGAGGAGGCCAACTAAAATGGTGCAGGGACTGCAACAGAAGCCAAATGAGAAGAGACTAAAAGAGCTTAATATGTATAACCTTGAGGGAAGGAGGGAGAGGGAGGATATGATAGAAACATTTAATTACCTCAAGGGAATATACAAAGTCCAAGAGGGTAACATCTTTCTGAAAAAGAGATGTGCAAGAACAAGGGGACACAATTTGAAGACAGGGAGGGGACCAGCTCAGAAGTAATGTGAGGAAGTATTTTTTTCACAGAGAAGGTGGTGGACACATGAAACAGCCTTCCTGAGGAGGTTGTGGGGTCAAAAACAGTGGGGGAATTCAAGAATGCATGGCAAAGACATAAGGCAATTCTTGTGGGGGGGGTGGGAAGAACTAGGCTGTTGGTTAACTTGGATCTGCAGCTTATCCAGTAGATAGGGAAATGGGCAGACTAGGTTGGCCAAGCAGTCCTTATCTGCCATCAAAGTCTATGTTTTTATGTTTCTATCCCTTCTTTGGACCCTCCTGGTTTCTAGTGGCCCAACACGCACCGATAATGGCCCCCCGAAATATTTTATTTCCCTGATGTCTTGCGGACCCCCCTTCCTATCCTGGTTTCCTTAATCCACAAAAAAACAACTGGCAGTCCACTGACTCATCCCCCCCTATTCCCAGAATTCCCTGGTGTCTAGTGGACCGCCTCATCCCCGATCCCTTATAAAAAAAATACTCCCAATTCCCTGGTGTCTAGTGGACCCCCCCACCACCCCACCCTGAGAGTTCATCCGCCACCACACCAGTCCCCTACACCTTGCCCCTGAGCTGGCTGCCAGCACAGCCCTCCTCTCTCCTCCATTACCAGTGGCCCACTGAATTTTCAGAGAATGACTGCATGGTTGTACAAGCAGGTGCTCATTTACTGACAGTTCATTAAACTGTTAATAGAATAAATTCCGCAGTTTATATACATTTTTTCACAGTTCACAAAAAAGTCAGTGGAATTCGACAAAAATCCAAGGAAACTCCCAGTTTTGACAAGGGCAATAGTTCATAAATTTCGACAAAATTTCACAGAATTTCGGCAAAACTGAACTTTCGCCCACCCCTAGTATGTGTGTGTGTGTGTGTGTGACAAAATTCCCTTTTTACACACTCTTGGGGTGTGATGACCCATAAACCTGGATGGTTTATGGGTCATCACACACCTTGGTCATGTAAAAAAAAAATCCATATCACTCAGTTGTCTATCCATTATTCTCTATATCTCATGTAGAATGTTACAATTCTGCTACCAGTAGAATTCTGTCGAAGTTTTCAAAATTCTGTGAATTCAGTTCCATTGGAATTTCAATCTGCCCCAAGCCGTAGGACTAAGACCATTTTCATTGGTGGGGTTGTTAGCCTTCCACTTGTAGAAACAAAAGCTAACTCCCAGGATCACTCGCTCTGTTACAATACTGAACGGATAATTACAAAACCCCTGGAGGTCAATGCAACCATCATGCAATTTTATCAAGACCATCATTCCACCAGGGTCCCTCCTCCACAGCAACTCCTGGAAACAAGAGGAGGTCATGAGGGCTCCCTGAAGCTGCCCTTCCCAGGACAGAGCTCGCTTCCACAACAGCAGCTCCCCAAAACAAGAGGAGGTTGCGAGGGCTCACTAAAGCTCCCTCCCCAGGACAGAGCTCACTTCCACAGCAGCGGCTCCCCTAAACAAGAAAAGGTCATGAAGGCTCACTGAAGCTCCCTCTCCAGGACAGAGCTCGCTTCCACAGCAGCAGCTCCCCTAATCAAGATATCGTGAGGGCTCCTTGAAGCTGCCTTCCCCAGGACAGAGCTCACTTTCACAGCAGCAGCTCCCCAAAACAAGAAGAGGTTGTGAGGGCTCCCTGAAGCTGTCCTCTCCCAGGACAGAGCTCACTTCCACAGCAGCAGCTCCCCAAAACAAGAGGAGATCATGAGGGCTTCCTGAAGCTGACCTACCCCAGGACAGAGCTCACTTCCACAGCAGCAGATCCCCAAAACAAGAGGAGGGAGTGAGGGCTCCCAGAAGCTTCCCTCTTCTAGGACATAGCTTGTTTCCACAGCAGCTTCCGAAAACAAGAGGAGGTCATGAGGGCTTCCTGAAGCTGCTCTCCCGCAGGACACTGCTTTCTTCCACAGCAGCTCCCTGAAACAGAGGAGGACATGAAGGTTTCCTGAAGCTGCCCTCCACCAGGACAGAGCTCAATTCCACAGCAGCAGCTCCCCAAAACAAGAGGAGGTCATGAGGGCTCCCTGAAGCTTCCCTCACCCAGGACAGAGCTTGCTTCCACAGCAGGAATGGAGATTTACAGCAGCACAGAGATGCTTGGAATAGTGACCCCTTGTGGTATACACATCCAGCAGTGACACCCCTACAGTAACATACGTTGCTGCTGACAACAACACCAAGTCACTATAGGGGATGAGCTCAGGACCCAGCAACACTCTCCCCTGACCTGCACCTCCTCCCTGAATTAACTGTGACTTGACGTTAGAATCCTTAAGTATGGGGGGTGCAGGGGCAAAGCCCCCCCGTGTGGGGAATTCAGGGGATGAAGGCCCCAGAAGAAAAAACAGTCCCTCCTGTGTGCTGCTCCCTGTCAACTGCAACTCGCAGTTGACAAGGAGCCTGGCACTGAGATGCTGGTCGATGAGTTAGTTGACGACTCAGCATCATAGAGCCCCACTTGCTCGCAGCTTAACAAAGGACTATTGGCCGCATCGATGTCACTCGTCAGCTACCCTACCACCCCCACCACCACCCTTTGTGAACAAGTTGTTATTAAGAAGGCTCACGTGACATATGAAACCAACCAGCCCAATTCTCCACTAGCAGCTTATACTTTTCATCACTAGTGGCTGCTAGCCCCAGCGAATATTCAATCACTAACACAGCAGCATCATGCAATCTCTTTTTCTGGTGCTAGCAATACTCACTTCCCTCCTACCTTCAGCATCACTCCCTTCCTGCACCTTCCCCAAGGAATGGTCACCTAAGTTGTTTGCCATCACCATGGCCCCTCTTCCCTCACATAATGACCCATCCCTGGGGTTACCTAATGCTTTTTGGCTTGCTACATCCTCTCCTCTCACTTCCCCACCATGTTCACCCACACCTCCCTCTTGAGCCCTTCTTCAGCCCCTACACCCGTTACCTGCACAGTACCACTTCCCTGCCCTCCACTGGACCCCCCTTACCCCGGACAATCACTACCGTCTCGGCCCCTATCATCCCACACCATCTGATCTCTTAGCACACCTCATATGCACCCTTCCCACCCCAGTACTGCCCACAAAATACTTCCCTTCATCCCAAACCTTATACACAAAACTCAAAATACTCAGGACTGCACTGGTCTGGCATGCACTCCTCCTCCGCCTATCGAGAAATGTGCACCCTAATCCTGGAGCCAGCCCATTGGTGCAGCGGTTGGATTTCTGCTCGCAACCACGGTGACCCAGGTTCAGGAATGGACTTGGGTCATCGAAGGGCCGGCTGGGAGGAGATGGATCAAGCGCCTATGGATTGCTCTTCTTTTCTAGGGGGATGGTGTGGGTATCACTGGTGCATGGGGGACCTCTGGCAGAGGCCAGGGGTTCCACAAGCAGTCGGCACCAGCAAGGACTTGAGGGGGCAGGATGGATGCCGGTGTCATTGCACATTCTCACCCCCTGCAAAAACAGGGAAGAAAACTTGCCTGCTTACCACCTCTATGAAGCCCACCCCTCCTGCTACAATTAGCTCCCCCAGACCGACTTCCACCCTATCCCATCCTTGGTAGTACCCTTAGGTCGAGGTGCCATGACCCTATCCTGGGGGGCCATCCAGGGGGTCCTGGGAGGGCAGCTAATGTGGGGGAGCCACAGCCATGTGGGTCCATGACCGGGCAGATGCCTGGTGGTAGGAGAGGCACATAAAGAATAAATTTAAAAAAAAGATAGTATCTGCCCCACCACTGACCCAACATGGGCTAATACCAGAGGCCTGAAGTTGGTCCATCTAAATATTAATAGCTTTAGATCCAAGATGCATGAACTGAAGAGATGAGTGGCAGTCTATAAATCAGACATCCTGGCACTGTCTGAGATCTGGGTTAAGCCTCATGTTATGGATCATGAAATTGCACTAACAAACTATATCACATTCAGGAGAGACAGGTCTTGGAAAAAAGAGGGAGGGGTGATAATCTATGTTAATGGATCCTTAAATGCATCCCCTTCCAATGTAGTTGGCAGCCAAATCATCCCCTTTGTCTCCCACAGACTTCAGTCTGCAGCTAAAGACTTCCCGTTTGTCCTGGACACTTCTCAGGTCATCAACACTATTTCTCTGTATTACTTGTGATGCAAATTGATTAGAATTGACTGCATAGCACAGTTAGAAAGACAATTTTGTGCTGAACAACTTTGCAGCTGATACTTTGTGTGTATCAGGCATACTTTAGGAGTTATTCGCATTTGTTTATGGTATGGTGTACATGTCTGACATTTGTCTCTCAAGCGTCACCTAAGCACCTTGAATAAAATGGGTAAAAATACATGTTTTATATTAGAAAAATTGATTTTTAGTACAAAATTCCTTTTGTACCAACATCTAATGTATGGATGTTTTATTTGGTGCTATGTTACATATTTTCCTACCAGAAAATGATTTACATTGCCTTTTCTATTGCAAAAAAACACTTTTTTTGCTATTTCGACTAGTATAGAAAAAAAAGAAATTGCTTATAATTAACTACATAGCATAACTGGAAAGATAATTTTGTGCTGAACAACTTAGCCACTTGTACTTTGTGCGTAGCACTTACAGTTTATGAGTTATTCGCATTTGTTTGTGGCATGCTCATTATGGCTTAATTTTGCTTAGAAAGGCCAAGGATGCCGTGTTAACTGTATACAGGAAACAAGTGGCGGAACTCTCAAAGAGCTCCTAGGGAGTGAATGAGTTAATCTCAGCAAATGTGGTGGTGAGACTACAACAATCTTGCTAGCAACACTAAGCCTCTCATCCTGGGGTGCCCCTATAACCCTCCTTAGGTAGCCCCTGGGGCTTTTGATAATTAACCACGGCACTAGTAGAACAACCTTAATGGGAGTTAACCTTGCTTGGAGACTGGACACAAGATACTAAACTTAATCTTCAGGCTGAGTTCCTTGATGCTGGCCTCACTTAAATTATCAGTGAACATACAAGACTTAACCATGAAACTGGCAACCATTCTCTACTTGATTGGGTTGTTGTCTCTGTACCACGCAGAATCAAGGTTGCTGGTGTCTTCTCTGACTCTATCAGTGACTACTCTCTCATTTTCTATGTTTGGAAAAATAATACCCCAAATGTGCAGCCCAAAATCTTCCCAGCACGAGATTACTCCAAATTTGATGTGGTGTCTTTCAGGGCTTCCCAGGCACAAGTCAATTGGTATCAAATAGAAAGGTTTTCTACTCCAGACAAGGCCTTAGATCTCCTTGATCACAACTTCCTCTCAATTGTCAATAATCATGCTGTCTTATGAAATCTCCGAGTCAAAGGGCAATGTTACAAATGGATTGTCCCTGAGCTAAAAATCCTATTGTCTCTTAGAGACAAAGCCTGGGGGACCTTTAAATGTTCTGGTCTAAAGACAAATACTGCTACTGGTCTGAATGGGGGGTTAGAATCAGTCAAGTAATAGTACTGAATTATGTTATCTGAGTTGTATTTTATAGTATTTTTATGATGGTTTTATTGTTGTTTGTGTTGGTGTGTAAGTTCAAATTGTACAGACACCTTGAACAAAGGAAAGGTACTCTTTAAAATAAAATGATGATGATGATGAATACAAAGACTGGTGCGAATACAGGAAATTGTGAAACTCATGCAAAAAGAAAACCAAGTCAGGTAATAAGGATTATGTTAGAAAGCTACAGGGCAATGAACTGGCCAACCCTAAGTGATTATGGGTGCAAATAAACACCCTACTGAAAGGACTTACTCACTCCACTGTATGTAGTATTGTGACTAATGGCCACAGTGTCAGTCAGCCCAAACTCTTTATATTTTGTACCCTTTATAGTACTCTGCAGTCAGAACCATTAGGGCATTCTACATCAACCCTATAGGTGGATGCACAATCCAATCAAAATCAAGCTGGCTGAGAACAACCCCTTTTTCCCATCTGATAATCTCCAGTTTACTTTGTGCATCAAAAGAGGTTGGTTGCAATCCAGATCTGCTCCCAACAACTATCAACTCAATTACAAGGTACACCATTTTTTAAACTAATCTTGACTTTACAAGCCTGTCAGCCAACAGGATTTAATTCCTGTTTAAATGTTTAGCTTTGAAGGAATGCAGACTATCTGCATCTATTTACTGGCTTTGCAAGGCTTAGTGCATAGAAAAAACATTTATATTTTTTCCTAGGTACAGCACACCTCTAGGGAAAGGCTCCCTAGTATAGCATGCCCTACCCACACCACCACCATAACTGTGCAACTATGGTAACTACAGATCAAAAATCCTCATCTGAGCTTATCTACAGTGCTCCTCTGTAGAACCCTTTCCACTGTTTATGAGGTCCCTCCTGAGGCGCCCTCTAAACTGTAGCCACACAAGAAAAATTTGCAGGGCACACTGATGATAAAGTCCCCACTGGAGTGCCCTCTGCAGCCAGCCCAAGCATATTCCACCACAGTTTGCCTAACCCCTGCTCACTTGCATGACTGAAGAACTCCCATAGCATCCTCAGTCACATGCAAGGCATCAAGTAGCAAAGGGAAGTGATATTACTGAAACAGCAATACCTGCTAGAGTTGCTCCCTGCCATCTGTATCCTCAGAAAATGCAGTCAAATTTGTCTCCAGCGAGAATCCTGAGACCTCCACACACGGGCCACTCCATTTCATCGGTGCTACAGTCCTTTGTCTCAATGGGCAATAAAATAACAAGTTATCCACCCACTGAGACTACTGGAAGCCATACTGTTCCCCTTGATTTTCTCAGCCTGTCCCATAATACTGCATGCTCCCGCGAGACCGGGGAACCACATTGTAAGGCATACAGCACTTGCAAAGCTCGAGGGACCGCTCACAATATCACAGCGGCCATCTTAGCTGGGACCTACTAAAGGAATAGAAAGTTCCCAAATCTCGCCAGCTCCAGGTTTATGACGGCCTTCTTGTCCAGGACTGCAGCAACCACACCATATGGACAAATGTACTTCTTAAAGGGGCAATGCACATTTAAAGTGGTGGTAGAGTTTTTTAATCAATGGATGAGGAATCACATTCACTACCTAAGTTGAGCAACCTAACTGTTCTTTAAGTGGTGTTTTGTCAAGCAGAATCCATATCTGATGCAGTTCTTTTTGTCCCAAACCAACAGATTCAGGGATAAACAGACATCATGAAGAAATGCAGGGAATGCAGACTGCTGTTTCCAGAAGCCGACAAAGGGGACACGGCCTGTGCATTGTGCATGCTAATTGCCAATGGGTGCTCTGGGGAGATGGATGAAGGGAGGTAAGACTCAGAGACCCCCTACCACCAACCACTCCAATAGCACTAGATACCAGCCAGGTGCAGCTACTGTTCCAGCTTCTAGAATTATTTAAGGCAAGCAATCCCATACCACTTCCTAATAAACTGAACAGTTAAGAGGAAGACACCATGCAGAAATGGCCCAGACTGGAAATGGACAGTATCTCTTCTAAGACCACAGCAGACCCAGATGAGGTCATCATAGACAAATCAAACAGGATGTGCCACAGCAGTAACATTGACTAGCTCATAATAATGGTTAGATCAGCCATCAGAATACCAGAATGACCTGAACAGCCATCCACATCAGAGGACCCCCTTCTGTCAATGGTAAGTCAGAAGAGAAAACCCACTTCCCATTGTGAAAAAACATTTAATCTTTCCTCATTAAAGAATACAATATGCTCGAACCCACCAGAATGCCTGAAAGGAGCATGGTGGGTAACTGGTACCCCCATCCCAGATACTGAGCAAACACTGGGGAAAAGCATGTAAAATGGTATCTGAACTCTCCAAGTGTACCACCATCCTCATCGAGAGCACAGCTGCACTTAAAGATCCCATGGACAAGAAAATTGAGGAACACCTCAGGAAAATTCATGAGGTCTTGGTCATGCTACATTCAGCTGATATGATGGTCTGGTTCACAAGCAGAGACCTTCATAGATGGGTGGCTATCCTGACCGAGAATGTCCCAGAGGACTCTCCATAGAGGGATGCAGCTAAATGTGCAATTCTGGCCATAAAATACATAATGGATGCATCCTCAGACATCCTGACATTTGGACCCAGAACAGCTGTTCTAGCAAACAGAGCTAGGAGGCCATTATGGCTCAAGTTGTGGTAGGCAGACAATGAATCCAAAAGCACCTTGATGAAGTTACCATTCAAAGAAGGCACCATATTTGGCAAGGGCTTAACCCCACACCTCAAAAACAGAGGGGGCAAAGAAGTGGAAGGGGACAAAGATGTCTACCTACCCTTGAACAGGTCCTTTCATCCTAAAGGTAAAACATTTAAACCCAGAAACCAGACCTACATCTCCCAGGGATCTAGACAATGGAGCCAAAGACTCAAATTCCAGCACAAGTCTTATGGCAATAAAACAAAGAACAATACTAGCAGGCAGTATGGCAATGGCAAGCACAAGCCAAATTTCAAAAACAAAGGGAAAAAGCAATGAAGGCACATGGGTCCAAGCAAACCCACTAATGCTATGGAGACTGCAAGAGTTTGCAAAATGATTAGGCCAAACAACAGACATGTGAGTGAGGGAAGTGGTAACTAGGGGTTATGCCATCAGATTCAATAACAAACCAATTTAGCACAGGCCGCTGATTTCCCCAGTGCCTAAGTGCCCAGGGAAAGCACAAGGAATACAATTAGTGATACTGGACCTGCTACAAAATGGGGTTATTTTGCTTATGGGCAGAAGAGTATAGCAGAGGGGTTTACTCTTTATTCTTTGATGTCCCAAAGAAAATGGGGGGAGTGTGTCCAGTTATGGATCTAAAATACTTAAACAAATTTGAGCAAGAAGTTCAAGATGGAGACCTCCAGCCTGCATCTTCCATTCCACAGCACCCAGCTAAGTGCCAGGGCTTTGCTCTGCCAGCGGGCGGTCGGCGGCACCTTAGCCGAACCTGGGAACCACAAGGCTGGGAGGAACAGTGAGGGAGCAGTCGGGAAAGGTGCAGCCAATCGGTAAGCAAGCGCTCCACCAGGCACAGCAGCCGATTGGCTCTCCTGCCCCATTGACTTACACTGGCTCAGTTTGCATTGCCGAAATCTGTGTGGGACTTGATTTTTTTCTCTCTTTTACTCTTCCCCTGGTTTTTTACTGAAAATTCCCCAGAAGAGCTGCTTCCAATCTGGTGAGACATCTGTAGAGGGAAACCGTTGTTGATTCTGTTTGAATTCTGCTGGATCCTGTTAGCAGTAGTGGGCCAGACACTGAGGCGCCACTCTCCTTCTATTTTTTACCTGTGTAAATCATCAAAAAAGTGCTGTTATCCACTATTGTATTGCAAGGGGAAACTGCCATTTTACTGCTCTTTAATGTAATCACAGCTTCTTGCTTGCATATGTAAGGTGGGCCAGACACGGAGGTGCCACAGGACCCCCCCCACAGTCCTTTTGTAGTGCAGATTTGGTCAGTGATGCTCAGAAAAGGCTTGCAACTTCCTTTATTAATTGCTGCACCCTCCTCTGTCTCTCTCCAGCCTGCATCTTCCATCCCACAGCACCCAGCTGAGCGCCGGGGCTTCGCTCCACCAGCGGGTGGTCGGCGGCACCTTAGTCGAACCTGGAAACCACAAGGCCAGGAGGAACAGCGAGGGAGCAGTCAGGAAAGGTGCAACATTTTGCCCACCGCCCTTCCCCTTCTTGTGTGTTAATTTATAGGCATCTTCCACCGAAATCTCTTCCCGCCCTCAGCATTTTCTCTAAACCAACAGAGAGTCACACCAGCTGGCTTATCCAACCAATCAGCAACTTCTCTACTCCCCTCTGCCAACTATCAATATCCCCTTCAGAATGGGGAGCTTACTTCTGATACTCCTGTCACTATCAGCCATAGGGTTCCACAAAGAAGATGACCCTGTTATACAATTTAGAGTGGTCAATCCACCCAGTTTCTCTGGAACATCCCCCTTGGCTGACACTCAAACCCTCATATATGCTTTACCATTGCTGCATCGACTACAGTGGTACAATCACCATAAAGATACACATATCATCAAATATGTGTTTCAGTCAAGGCCCCACTGCTGGATATATAGATTCCCCTAAGCCTAGTCGTCAAACTGCTAATTGGTATCCCGACACACTACTTTAAAACCACAGGGAGCACCCAAAAAAAAGAGTGGCAACAGAATAAAAGAAGGAGGACCAAAGACAGCCCCCTCTCCCTATCACTGGCAGCCCTCATGAAACTATTGATCTTTCTATTGCTCTGTATTGGTAATGTGGAAATCAACCCTGGACCTCTTGAAAGTATCACCTCTCCATCAGACCTAACCTCAACTAAAGACCTCAGTTTCCTGCATATTAATGTATGCAGTCTGTTGAAAAAATTTACATTGATACAAGCCTGGGTTGCCCATACCTTGCCAGACTTTCTCGTGATAACTGAGACATGGCTCAAACCCACCACAATGGACAGGGAAGTTAACCTACCTAACTATCAGCTATTCAGAGCTGATCGCCAAACAAGGGGAGGTGGAGTAGCCATATATGCAAAAGCTGGTATAGTTGTATCCTGTACTGCTGCAACATCTGTGCCCAAGGAATTTGAATGCATATCTCTAAAAGTCTCTCTCCCCCAATACAGCAGCTTTCCAACTAATTGGATGCTACAGACCCCCCTCTGCTGAACACAAGCTCTTATCCCACCTGGGAAACCTGGTCAAGTCCACTACTGAAGAAGTCATTATCCTAGGTGGCCTGAATTTCAACTGGCTCACCCAGGCAGCTACACCTCTGGTATCATTCTGTGACACCTATGGGCTCACACAGTTAAGTAATGAACCAACAAGATTAAATACAAAGAATAGTAGTAACAGTACACTACTTGATATCATGCTAGTGAGTAAACCACATCTATTCACACATGCTGGAGTGCTCCAATGCGACATACAGTAAGTGATCACTGCCCCATTGCAGGGGTAAGATCCAACAGCATAACAACAAATCCTGCAAAATTCATCATGAGGAGATCCAAGAAAAACATCAATATTGAAGGATATCTGCATGATCTAGCTTACTCTCCACACTGGCAAAAGTTCTATCTTGCACATTCTGTAGAAAAAGCTCAGCAGGTGCTAAATAGCATTATAATAAATGCCCTTAACTCATTCACACCACAAGAACTCTTTGAGACTTCTGCCACTTGTGCCCTGTATACTCTTAGCACTGCATCCTGGGCCTTTCTAAGCAAAATCAAGCCATAATCAGCATGCCACAAACAAATGTGACTACTTCTTGAACCGTAAGTGCTACACACAAAGTATGAGTGGCAAAGTTGTGCAGCACAATGTTATCTTTCGAATGGTGCTATGCAATCAGTTGTAATCAATTTAGTTTTTATTTTATACTAGCTGAAATACCAAACAACTGATTTTTTTCTGATTTTTTTCAAGGTGCCTAGGTGATGCATGAGAGACAAATGTCAGCCATGCACACCATACCTTAAACAAATGCAAATAACTCCTAAAGTATATGTGGTAGACACAAAGTATCAGTGGCAAAATTATTCAGCACAAAATAGTCTTTTCTAATGGTGCTATGCAATCAATTGTAATCCATTTAGTTTTTATTTTATAGTAGCTGAAATACCAAACAACTGTTTTTTTTTTTTCAGATTTATTCAAGGTGCTTAGGTGAGGCTTGAGAGACAAATGTTAGCCATGCACACCATACCTTAAACAAATATGAATAACTCCTAAAGTATACATGATAGACACAAAGTATCTGCAGCAAAATTGTTCAGAGCAAAATTGCCTTTCTAACGGTGCTATGCATTCAATTCTAAACAATTCGGTTTGTTTAATAGTTGGGTAAAAACTGCTGACTTCCTCAGACGTTTCTGGGCCTGAGTGAAAGTCAGTTAAGTACGTCTACAGGCGTTATTGTCCTGAGGGGCTATGCTTTCAGACACCGCCTACAGACGTCTCTAGGCCTGAATGAGTTAACACCCATGCCCCAATCTCTAGTATCAGAATAAAAAACAAATCCTGTCGCTGGTTTTCAGCTGACCTCAAAGCTGCACTGCTGGAGAGAGACAAACTCTGGAAAGTAGCAAGAAAAACTAAGAATATAAACGACTGGATGATTTTTAGGAAAGCCAGGAATAGATGCACCAGGAAAGTTAGGGATGCAAAGGCTGCCTACTACCTGGCCGAGCTCGACTCCTCCTACCATAATCCTGCTAGGTTTTGGGGCACCATCAAAGGTATGATGGGACAGGACGATAACAACCCCCTTCCAACTCAACTACACAATAACTATGGCCCTATTTCTGGCAAAATGGAAATTCTGGATGCATTCAACAACCACTTCACAACAGCTGGACTTGCCTTTGACACCTCCCCAGCTAACCTACTAAGGGACCAATTAAGCTCCCACTACATTGGTGATCAAAGAGTTGACTCTTCCTTTAGCTTCAAACCTATACTGTTGAAACAAGTTGAGGATCTATTATGGCATCTGGATACCAAAAAAAGTGCAGGAGCAGACCTTCTGGACCCCTTCTTTCTAAAGATTGCGTGCCATGTGCTTGCAGTCTGCCCTAACACACCTCTTTAACCTTTCCCTAAACTCTGGCTCTATTCCCATGCTGTGGAAGACAGCCAAAGTGGTCCCCCTTCTAAAATCAGGGGACCCTATGGATCTTAATAACTACAGGCCCATTTCCATTCTACCTGTGTTATCCAAGATGCTGGAGAAATTAGTGAGTATTCAGTTAAGGGAATATCTTGACAATGCTAGCCTATTAAATCCAGCTCAATCTGGATTCAGGGCCAAACATAGCACTATCACTGCATTAGCCAAGGTCACAAATGACTGGCAAACCGAATTGGATAAAAGAACAATGTCTGTGCAGTATTCCTGGACCTGAGCAAAGCATTCGATACTGTGGACCATGAACTGCTACTCTCATCCCTCACTCCATTGGCCTAGATCCATCCTCCCTTAAGTGGTTCAGATGCTACCTCTCCGGTAGGTCACAGCAGGTAAAAGCTGAAGGTGACCTATCCCCACTAAGACCACTGTCAAGAGGAGTCCCCCAAGGCTCTATTCTGGGTCCTATCCTTTTTGCCATTTATATAAATAAAATTGATTCAACCCTTACCAAGTCCTCAGTACACCTCTTTGCTGATGACACTGTTCTGTATGTCAGCAACCCTTTGCCTACAGTTGCTCATGAAATCCTACAAACAGAATTCTCCTTGTTACAATATCAGCTACTCGAGAAAAAGCTTCTGCTAAATGCAAAGAAAACTAAAGCAATGATGTTCACAACTCAAAACTCCACCAACACATCCTCATCAATCAATCTCCCCAGCTATGCACTATACTTGGAGAAAATCTGGAGTATGTTGAACATTTCAAATACCTAGGTGTGTGGATTGACAACAGACTTGACTTCACTCAGCATCTAGAACAACTGTTAAAAAAGCTTCGCCTAAGGCTTGGCCTCCTCTATAGATTAAAACCCTTCCTTAACAGAGACTCAAAGATGAGGTTAGTCCAGGCCATCTTTCTATCAGTCATTGACTATGCAGACTTCCTCTATAGTCACTTCCCCATCTCCTACCTTCAAAAGTTGGATACCTTATATCATAGAGCAATAAGGTTCATTACAGACCTGCCATATAATACCACCATTGTTCTCTCTATGGCGCAGTTGGATGGGTTTCCCTTCATGTCAGGAGGAGCAGAAATGCAGCTCTATGGATCTACAGAGCTTTATTAAAAAATCTCCAAACTATATCCTGGACTGCTTCAACCAGACCACTCCTAGCTCCTATGCCCTAAAAGCAACAATATCATCCTGCTCAAATTGCCCAAAGTCAACACCAAACTAGGGAGGGCAGCAATCAGCTATTCTCTAGCTATAGCATGGAACACCCTACAAAAATCCCTAAAACTGTCCATTATCATTCCATTTACATCCTTTAAGCAGCACTGACAGCCTTCTTCACAGAGAAATGCAGTTGCTACTGCTAGAGATAGAATAGTCATCCCACAAACCTATACTCCAATCATATATGACATATTCCTTCCAGTCAGACACCTCCAGTTTATGGCACCCAATATTTCCTTCACCATCCTTGTACTCATTATGTGTGTGACTGTCCTGACCCTCATTGGGATATATATGTACTGTACATATTGTAGATATTAGTGTAACCTTCTCTTAACCGAGTTTCAACATGTGAATTCACTGTATATCATTGTTTTGAAACATCATTTTTTTCTGTATGTATAACTGTCTTATAAGTGTGTGATGTAATTGCTGTGTATCAACTCGAAACTTGACCTTATCAGTTCCATCTTGTAAATGAGCCTTGCTCAATGATGATCGCCTGAATAAATAAAGATTTGGTTGATTGATTGATACAGACAACATTACTAACCATCCATCCAGGAGACTGTCTGACATCAATAGATTTGAAGGACGCATACCAATTTGGAAATCACACTACAGGTATCTGTGATTCAACATACAAGGGGAACACTATTAGTATACCCACCTGTCATTCAGTCTGGCCTCAGCTCTAGGAATATTCTCCAAGACACTAGTCATTTTGACTGCACACCTATGGAAAGAAGGTGTGCACATCATCCCTTACCTGAACAACTGGTTGTTATGTGCAAGAACAACGGAAAAAGATCAATTCAGCACCAACATGGCAGCACAATGTCTGCAAGAACTTGGATGGGTAATCAACAAGGTGCAGAGCCAGCTAACAGGATTGCAGTCCCTTGCCCACTCGGGCCCAGTAATAAATACTTGGCTCAACAGGGTGATCCCAACAGAGGAAAAAGTGCATAACATTCCCACTCTGATCAAAGAGATCATCTACAGGCCCAACAGAGCTATTTGGGACTACCTCCAGATGCTAGGAGTCATGGCAGCCCTAATGGGCATAGCACTATGGGCCAGACTGCACATGAGATTGCTACAGATGTACCTGATCAAGACATGGGATCAGACCACTCAAAATTTCAGAATTCAAATAACACCTCCCACAAAGATGCTCTCCAACCTGAGGTGGTGGACTCTAAGAAAGAACACACTACACAGACACCTGCTAGCACAACCCTCCCACATGGTGGTCATCATTATGGATGTGAGCCTGACAGGTTGTGGAACAACTTACCTGAACCATGTTGCTCAGGGGACTATGGTCACAGAGTGAATCAACACTTCCAATAAATGTCCTGGAAAGGATAGCAAGAAGTTTAACACTAACATTATTCAAACCCCTCATTGCAAACAGGGCAATTTTATTTAGTTATGGCAACCAAGTGACTTTTGCATACCTAAACAAGCAAGGGAGCATGAGAAGCAATGACATGATTGCAGAATCACTCAAACTACTGCATTGTGCAGAACAAAACTTGCTGTCAATCATGGCAATTTACCTGTCGGGCTCAGCCAACACAGAGGTAGATTGGCTGAGCAGAGTTACCATTAATCAGTCAGAATGGAAGCTCAACCAAAAAATCTTTCACAGATTTCAAATAAAATGGGGACCACTGCAAGTAGACCTCATGGCCTCCCAATAGAATGTGCAACTACTGAGATATCCTCCAGATTCTCAGACTACAGGACACAGGAAGTGGACACACTCTCAACACCATTTTAATTCAAATAAGCCTATGTGTTCCTTCCAACCACCATATTGAATAAGGTCCTACACAAGATATGAGCCACAGGGGCAATAGTAGTACTAATAGCACCAGAATGGCCCAGGAGACCATGGTAGTCACTAATACAAGCAATGGCAGTGGGCTCACCAATGCCTTTACTTTGCTGCCTGGACCATCTCAGCCAAGGCCCAGTTCTGCACCCAAACCCAGCAATACTGAAACTGACAGCTTGGTTACTGAAAGGAACAGACTGTTAAACCTGGGCTACCACACCCCGGTAGTGGACCATTTACTGCAATCCAGGAGACAATCTATCAACACAACATATCAAAGACAATGGTAGATTTTTCATAAATGATGAATGGAGAAAAGAACATCTCCATCAGTTGAGGGACTATCCAAATCCTGTGTCTTCTCAATGACAGAGCAAATAAAGGTCTGTCACAGTGTGTGGGAATAAACTTCAGACAAATCAAATTTACAGGTTTAAAACACACCGTGGTGTGATATTTATTTTTCAAAAGTTTGAAAAATAATAAATGAAAACAAAGAAATTGCAAAGAAAATCACTACTTGACATCAGTAGTTCCTCATATAATATAGTCCTGGATCTTAAAGTTCCTAAGACCCTTGTCATCTGCATTCAACAGCTTTTCTACTGCTCTCCTCTCTCAGGGCTGAGCCCCGAAGGACTGCACTGAAGTGAACTCAGTAAAGAGGTTTTTATATCTTTTTGGTGGGTCACCTGACTGAGCCCTTTTCTATTTACATGTCTGGACATGCTGTTTCATGTCTGAACATGGTGTTTCAAAACCAAGGAGGGAGGTTGTTTCAGGGGATTTCTTGGTTCTGTTACAGGTACAGTGTATATCCCCACAGATATTGACTCTCTATATCTCTGCTCCACAGGGATTAGGCACTTTTATAAAGTATACCACATTCGTATACATAGAACCTTATACCATAACAGGTTTATAGTGTGAATTTATGAAAATACCATAAGGATTTCTTATAACTGTACTAATCATAAAATTATTATTGTTTTATATGACTTCTGAATTCTTTTTATTTAGAAAGGCTTTATTAACTGTATGTATTCCTATTTAAAATAGCCTTCATGTTTTTATTTGAACACAAAGTACACTTATGCACTTTACTCAACACCTCTCTGGGTGTTTGGTACAATTCTATTGCCTGGATGAATGGAAATGGAAAAAGAATGAAAAGAGAAAACTAGTAAGAAGTTTAGTAGGGACAGTAAAGATATATGCTAGGTGGCCAACCTAGGGTGGGGGGGGGAGAAGAAAAGCAAAGTGAAATGTGTTAACGGTTGCTAGGAAATAAGGAGATAGAAAAGTGGTCCATCAGTCACAGCCATGGGTGTAGCTTAACTGCTCCACACACCTCCCTCCTTAAGAAAAAAACAGTTCTCAAAACTATATTGTTCTTTTCAAGAACCCCCTCTCAGTCATAAATATTCTACCATTGCAGTAGAATGGGGGTTGATTGAAGCTTTCTCTCACCCTATATGAAAGCTTCACCCCAGGGTCCTTTAATTCTGCTATTTTTAGTACTGTCCACTATACCAAGTTATTGCAATACAACAATACTTACCATGAGGCTGGCTTACAGTTCAGCACAATACCCATTTATGATCTCAGAGGACGTCAGTCTGTAATGACTTTCTATCTCCTAACTATTTCACTCTGGTTACTACAACTCAGACACCTCATATGTAATATCAGGTACACATCAATAGGCATCGTTTCAGCACCTATCACTTAACACTGTTTCAGAATCCATTATTTGGCATGGTTTCAGCACCCATCACTTGGCATCTTTTCAGAACCCATTATTTGGCATTATTTCAAAACCATGTGCACCAACTATCATAAATTCAACAGTACATTAAAAAAGAGGAAGCAATACAGAGCAGTTTTATGCTGACTTTGAGCTTCCTCTATCTAGCTATCTGGGCAGCTATACAGGCCTATACCACAACTTTGGGGTGAGTTGTACCCAGCCCTAATCCCATTCTAACATATTATTTCCACTCATGAGCCCAATCATAGGTTCCACCCAATACCTAGATTCTCCATGACCCTAGGTTCCTCATTTTATATCATACAGCATAGACATTTCTTTTGTTATGCATTTCTTGTAATCATTTCATACATTTCATTTATCCATTTCCCTTTCATATATTTTCTGGTAGACAAGAAACCTTCTCAAGCTGAACATCAAACAGCCCATTCCTAATTCCCAAAACCTTTAGGGCTTCCATTCAACCCTTATTTGTAACATACCAGGGGTTTCCTTTCAACCCTTGCACTGTTCTCGTATCCTCAACTGACTGTGCTCAGCGCCAGCCTTAATGTTATATTAATTTTAAACATTACATGTTTCATACATTTCATACCATATCACAGAGTGTTCAAATCATGGGAAAGTCCATTCAACCACCATGGTGTCTTCCCTGTTACTTGAAGTCTTCTCCCCGGTATTCTCATGTCCTGAAACAGTCTTACCTGGGGCCTTCATCTCATCGTCCTCCAAGTAGCAGCAGTCTGGAAAAATTGGCAACAACGGAATTTCAAAAGTGACAGCAACAAAGGTTCCATCAGGGTGTCCTCCTCCTCTAGAACCCATGGATCCTGGTACTCTGTCTCTGCCATGAAATCCTCTGGTTGGGAACCATCCATTAGCACCTGGCAGCAGTGCTCCACCTCTCTCTGGTGCTGGTGCTGGTCCACCTCCACACTCCATTGAACTCCAATATGGTTAGTAATTCCCCTCCAGGTCCCCTCACCTTTGCTCTGGTATGCACATTGGGAAGCCACTCCTTCGTCAACTGATCCTTGGCACCAAGATCCTTGAGGTACTCCATTCTGCTCATCGCCCCTGTGTCTGGATACCAGGGCAGGTATCTGCATACTGGTCTCCCCCTTGTTTCTCTGGACAACCAGTACTATCCCACTTCAAACACCAAGTTTGTCACAGCATGTGGGAATAAACTTCAGAGGAGGCAAATTTACAGGTTTAAAACACACCGTGTTGTGATATTTATTTTTCAACTGTTTGAAAAATAATGAATGAAAAAAAAAATTGCAAAGAAAATCCTTACTTAACATCAGTAGTTTTCATATAATACTGTCCTGAATCTTGAAGCTCCTAAGACTCTTCTCATCTACATTCAGCAGCTTGGCTGCCTCTGTCCTCCCTCAGGGCTGAGCCCCCATGGACTGCACTGAAGTGAACTCAGTCAGGAGGTTTTTATATATGTTTTGGTGGGGTCATCTGACTGATCTCTTTTCTATTTACATGTTTGGACATGCTGTTTCATATCTGAACATGTTGTTTCAAAACTGGGGGGGGTGGGTTCATGGGATTTCCAGGTTCAGTTAAAGGTACAGTGTATATCACCACAGATAGTGACTCTCTATATTTCTGATCCACAGTGACTAAGCACTTTTATAAAGTATGCCACATTCTCATGCATAGAACCTCATACAGTAACAGGTTTATAGCATGAATTTATGAAAATAACTTAAGGATTTCTTATAACTGTACTAATCATAACATTATTATTGTTTTATATGACTTCTGAGTCCTTTTTATTTAGAAAGGCTTTATTAACTATATATATATTCCTATTTAAAATAGCCTTCATGTTTTTTTTTAACTCAAAATGCACTTATGCACGTTATACAACACCTGTCTGGGTATTTGGCATCATTCCAGGGACTGGATGGATGCAAATGGAAAAAGAATGAAAAAAGAGAACTAACATTTATTTATTTATTGTATTTATTTATTAAACTCTAAGATTACAAATTCCTTTGAGCAGGAACTGCTCATTTACAAAGGTTCCACATCAGAGGATGGAGGGTAAACTTACATACAAAGGCAGAGAAGGATAACAGATATTAAAACAGGTAAAGGTTAGGCTTAAGGATACATTCCTACTTGGAGCAAGACAACATCAGCAAGAAAATGTCAGTGACAGGCAAAATAACCTGTGGAGTGGTGTTAGAGAGGGTAGGGTAAGTGGAGTACCAAAAGTAGTAGACTGGCTGAGGAGCCATTATCTAAGGGAAGGGGGCTAGGATAGATGATAGCCTGATAGTAGTAGGAGGGTATCCATGTCCAATAAGTGCCAGAGGAAGAGGGGGGTGGACATGAAGAGGAGGCACAGGGAGGAGGGATGAAGGGAGGCGGGAGGGATGTAAGAGGAGGGAGCAGGAGCCAGAGTATTGCAACCCTAGGGAGGTTACAGGACAGCTTGGGCCAGTAAGGGAGGAGAGGTGATCCTCTTAGTGGAAACAATCGCACAGATTGGTTGACGTGACGTGCCGATGGAGTTACTTTTTGAAGGTTCCAAGTGTAGTAGTAGTAATAAGTATTTCTTTGTTGAGCGAGTTGTACCTCATAGTCTTCAGGTGAAGCTACCTCTGGCTGCAAGCTGCAACACTGGACTTAAGATTTGCAAGAAAGTGAGTAGTGCTCACAACAGAGGGAGGTGAACCTTACAATTTACAATTGTCTTTGGTTTGAAGCAGATTCCTTAGGAAAGTTAATATTCTTCAGGTGGAGGATACTTCTAACTGAAGGGTGAAATAAACAACTTAGAATTATCAGAAAGGCAGTCTTTCAATCAACAGAGGGAGGTGGAGTTGCTTTACTTGTGTTACAAGTGTTAAGGTTTTCAGTGCAGGAAGAGTTTAAACCCACATAGGCTAAATACTGTTTTCTGTGTCTGCCCTTCTGCACAGCTGATGCGTTTTGGGGCTGACTGTTTTCAGAGCACAAGTCACCAGGCTCTTTTGGGGCTAGGGAGGTTTACCTGTGTCTGACTTGGATGTTTGGATTTTTCTCTGTTTGATTAGCAGGGTATTTTCTCTGTCAAATTGGTTTGAAGCAGTATTACAAATTGTAGTGTATGGCATCTTGCTGACAGGAAGGCACTCATCGTATCAGTAGGTCAGAGCATTTAGTTGATTGTTTCGTGAGGGCACAGTTTAGGCCCAACCCTCCCACCCCTCACCCACCCACCCTTGGAAATAGTTCATTTATACTGGGGGTTCTGACATCATTTCCTCAAGAGGACAAGGTACACATCACTGTCATATCCTGTCTAGCACACTGCACTGACAATATAAGCATACACATTATATAAATACATATATTTCTATATAACGCACAATCACACACACACACAAAAAAAAAACTAAACAAGGTAGACAGTTATGTGGGAGTAGTACAATGTAATGGCTGTGGGGCAGCAGTCTTCTGGGAGTCTTTCTGAGGCTGAGATGCTGCCCTGTTTGCAGAACAACTATCTGCCCTGAGGGAGGAAGTTGCCTTCTTCAGGCCACACTGGACAGTGGCAAGGGAACCTCCCCATCCAGGGAGTACCACAGCCACCACCACTACCTCAGAGGTTGCAAAGAAAGCACAGCAGTTGGACCACAGTGGGCTCAGGGAGGGTAAGGGTGGTGGAACAGAGGCACACCCAGCCAGTTGTTACACGCCACAATCCATACACCATTCTGGGGGAGCATAGTTCCCCTATGGATGCACCCACAGAGGAGACTAAGGAGGGTGCAGACAACTGTCACAAGGGAGGCCCTCAGAAAGGAGGCAGAGGGCACCACAGGGAAAGAAAGCAGCTCCTGGTGGGGGACTCAATTATTAGGGGGATAGAACTGGGGGCAGGGAAAACTGAAGTAAGGTGCCTGCCTGGTGCCATGGCTTGGAGGGACAGGAAGCGCATCCTTAGGATCACGAGAACAGTTGCACGGGAGTCTGAGCTGGACATCATTATCCACCTAGGGACAAATGACTTGGCTCATCATGAGATTAGAGCAGTACAAAAGGACTTTGTAGAGTTGGGGTGGGGCTTAAGACAAGTAGCACACACAGTATCCTTCTCAGAGGTGCTGCCTGTCAGTGGCAGGAGTGAGGCTAGGGTACTTTGCGCCATGCAGTTTAACAAATGGTTAAAAAAATGGTGTGGAGCACAGGGGTTTGGCTTCATTGGGGACTGGGGTTCCACCTGGAGGGACACCAGCCTATACTGGCAGGATGGTCTGCATCTGTCCAGGAAGGGAACAAGTCTTTTGGGCAATCGGTTTAAATGCTTCATTGGCAAGCCTTTAAACTAGTCAAGGGAGGCACTGATAAGCAGAAGGAAAATCCCAGCCTCCCCTACAAAACAGGGTACTAAATGAAAAAAGACCAAGGTAGAAAGGTCAGTGGGGGTTGCCGCTACAGAAGGTAAAGCCATCAAAAAATGGAAAGCAATGAGTACCAATGCCGTAGTCTGGGTAACAAGCTTCCTGAATTAGTGGCCTTGATGGAGGAGGAAGATCTGGATATTGTGGCATTCACAGAAACATGGTACAGAGAAACATAACTGGGATGTAAACATACCAGGATACACACTATCTACAGGAGGGACAGGGAGGGTAAAGAGGAGGAGGAGTAACTCTACATAAGAGAAGAAATCAAAGCAACAGAAAAAGGGTAAACAGGGAGGAGAAGAAGCACTGTGGGTCAATTTGGAGGCAGGCAATGGCACCACAATCCGCACAGGGGTTGTATACGAACCCCCTCTCAGGGAGGAAATGGACAAGAAATGATAGAAAGTATACTAGCATGGCAGATAAAGGGAAATATTGCTGATGGGTGATCTGAATATGCCAGGTGTTAACTGGAGTGCAGTTGCAGCAGCCACTTCTAAGTGGGTTATTCTAGATGCCCTACAGGAGGCATGCCTTAGACAACTAGTATTGGAGCCCACTCGAGAGGGAGCAATCTTAGACCTGGTTCTCTCAAATGGAGATGAAGAGAGGATCACAGATGTAGAAGTGGGTAGCCATCTGGGAACTAGCAACCATCGAGCAGTATGGTTCACAATAAACACAGCAATAGAGTCAAGCCATACGAAGACAAAGGTACTGGATTTTAGGAGGGTTGACTTTGTCAAAATGGGTGAGTGCCTAGGGAATGCACTAGCAAATGGGCAGGAAGGAGGGGTGGAAGAACAATGGGGAATAATAAAAACTGACATCACAGAGGTAACAAACCTTTGTGTAAAGCAAATAAACAAAATGAAAAGAGGTAAGAAACCACTATGGTTTTCAAAGGAAGTGGCAGTGAAGGTTCAAGAGAAAAAGAAAGCATTCAGGAAGTACAAGGAATCACAGAAGGAACAGGACAGAGAACTGTATCAGTTAAAGAAAAAAAGAAGCTGGAAAGGCAGTCAGAACAGCAAAGGCCCAAACCAAGGAAAAGATAGCCAACTCAGTTAAGAAGGGGGATAAAACCTTTTATAGGTACATCAGGGAGCAAAGGAAGACCAAGGGAGGATAGTGAGGCTTAATAAAGGGGAGGAAGGGTGGGCAGGGGGTGACTGTGAAAAGGCAGAGATAGAAACAATATTTTTGCTCAGTATTTACAAAGGAAGAGGGAGGTACCTAAAACAAACAGTAGAAACACTCTGGATACAGAAGTTGATACCAGCCCATTTACAGAAGAAAGGGTTCTGAAAGAGCTCTTAAAACTGAAGGTGGACAAAGCAATGGGGCTGATGGGATTCATCCAGAATTCTAAAAGAACTAAGGATAGAACTAGTGACACCACTGACTACCCTCTTTAACAAATCATGGGAGGATGGGGTGATACCTGAGGACTGGAGGAGGGCAGATGTGATTCCCTTCACAAAAGTGGGAGCAAGGCAGAAGCAGAAAACTACAGACCTGTTAGTTTAACCTCAGTGGTAGGGAAAATGATGGAATCACTTCTGAAGGAAAGAATTGTTGCATATCTGAGGCCAGAGGGCACAGGACCCAAGGCATGAATTCAGCGGAAGGTCATGCCAGACAAATCTGATAGATTTCTTTGACTGGGTGACCAAAGTAGTTGATCAGGGAGGGGCTGTGGACATGGCTTACCTAGACTTTAGCAAGGCATTTGACACAGTCCACACAAAAGATTAATATACAAGTTAGCCAGCCTGGGAGTGGGTCCCAAGATGACAGCCTGCGTAAAGAATTGGCTGGAGAATAGGACACAGAGAGTAATAGTAAATGGAGTCCACTCTGAAAAAAGGGGGGTTAGCAGTGGGGTTCCACAGGGTTCAATATTAAGACCGGTCCTCTTCAATGTCTTTATAAGCGACATTGCAGAGGGACTGGAAGGAAAAGTATGTCTTTTTGCAGATGACACAAAGATCTGCAACAGAGTTGATGCACAAGGTGGGGTGGAAAGGATGAGAAGGGAATTGGCAAGGTTAGAGGAATGGTCAAATGTATGGCAGCTTAGATTCAATGCTAAGAAGTGCAAGGTAATACACCTGGGAAACAAAAACCCAGGGAAGAGTACACAATGGGGGTGAGATACTAACAACAACAAAAATGGAAAGGGACTTGGGGTAGTCATATCAGATGACCTAAAGGTGGGCAAGCAATGTGAGGGCAGCAAGGAGGGTTGGGGGATACTGGGATGCATAGGGAGAGGCATCACCAGTGAAAACAACAAGTTGTTATCCCTTTGTACAGACAGCTGGTGAGACCACATCTGAGTACTGCGTGCAGTTCTGGAGACCCAATCTCCATAAAGACATAGACAGGATGGAAGCTGTCCAGAGGAGGGAACTAAATGGTGCAGGGTCTGCACGGAAGACATATGAAGAGAGATTTAAGGAGCTTATATGTATAGCCTCGAGGAAAGGAGGAGAGGGGACATGATAGAAACTTTCAAGTACCTCAAGGAATCAACAAAGTCCAAGAGGGTAGCATCTTTCAAAAAGAGGTGTGCAAGAACAAGGGCACAATTTGAAGATTGAAGGGGGCGGCTCAGAGATAATTTAAGAAAGTATTTTTTCACAGAGCGGGTTGTGGATGTATGGAACAGCCTTCCGGAGGAGGTTGTGGAGTCAAAAACAGTGGTGGAATTCAAGCATGCATGGGACAGTCATAAGGCAATTCTAGGGGGTTGGGGTAGGGAGAAGTAGGCTGCTGGTTAACTAGGATCTGCAGCTTATCCATTAGGTAGGGAAATGGGCAGACTGGGTGGGCCAAGTGGTCCTTATCTGCCGTCAAATTCTATGTTTCTATGTTTCTATAGAGGGGCTCTGTAGGTGAAAAACCTCTGACCCATGGTGGTCTGGCATCTGGAGACTTGGTAGATTTGGTGTTGTGCATTTCTGGTTTGCTAGGTGCTGTTGTTTATAGTAAGTTGCTTTTCAACACCTGGCAGTAAGAGCCTGCGGAGAACCTTGATGGTTACCAGGCAGGTCTGGTACTGGATCTTACTGAGGAGTGGTAGCCACCCCATCTGGGCATACAGACCACAGGTGTGTGTTAGACAGGCAGCACCCATTAGGAGCCGGCAAGATTGGTTGAGCACCATTGATATCCTGTGATGGGCAGTAGGGCAATCTGAGCCATAGATAACTAGTTCATAGTCAATGACTGAGGTGACAGAGCTGTTAATCGCCAGACTAAGGGCATCAGCTGTCATGCAATCTTTGTGCCTGTGGAGAAGGCCTATTTGTATATGCGTGGTCTTTGCGACATTGTTGATGTGCCACACAAAGGAGAGGGATCTGTCCAGGGTGATGCCAAGTTACTTAAACTCTGATACTGTTTCAAGTGTAATCCCTGCTTGGTTCCTGATAGTGAGGGGTCGAGAGTTATGCTTGCTTCATGTGTTGCAAAAAGACATTACTTTTGTTTAGCTATAGTTCAGGACCAGTTTGTGAGAGCTGAACCAGGCCTCTATGCTCTTGAAATCTCACTGTTGTTGCTCCTCCAGTAGATTAGTATCATGGTGATTTGTGTATATGACAGCGTCATCCATGTAGAGCAGTATGTTCTGGTGGCAGACACTAGGGAGGATGTTCAGGAAGAGACTGAAAAGAAATGGACAGAGAATGGACCCCTTGGGGACTCCTGAGAGGACTGGGCTTTCATTGGAGATGACACTGTCAATATTAACATGCTGGCCACTACCTCCAAGGAAACTTGCAAACCAGGGTAAAGCATCTTTGGAGAGACCAATATTTGAGAGTTGCTTGATTAGGAGTGGGTGGTTTGCAGTGTCAAAGGCTTTAGTTAGATCAATGAACACAGCCTCCACGCAGTTCCCTTGGTCCAAGGTGGCGTGGATGAAGACCGTAAATTCCAGCAGTGCAGTGGTGGTGCTGTGTCCTTTTCTAAAGCCATGTTGTTCAGGGCATTGGATTTCATATTTTTCAAGGTACTCAATTAGCTGGTCCGAGACTATTCACTCAAGAGCTTTGGATAAAGGTGGGAGGATGGAGATAGCCTGCAGGTTGTGTGCAGTGCCCTGTCTCTGCTTTTGTGAACCGGTGTCGTATAGCCTGCTTCCATATGGTTGAGAGTTGGGCAGTCCTGAGTTATAGGTTAAAACTCTTAGTCAAGGGTTCTAGGATTTCTTCTAAGACCAGTGCACACAGATTCATGTCGAGGGAGTCATAGCTATAACCAGTACTGCTGATAGCTTTCAGAATGTATTTTCTGGCAAGAAGCACTGGGATCTCTTTGAAGTAGAATTACGATGCAGTGTGATGGTGTGGTGCCTTGTCAGCATGATCACTTGTGAAAGGGGTGTCAAAGAAGTCTTATGGGAAGATACTGCGCAGATTAGAGAACGCAATGTTAAAGGTATTGGAAATGGTAACAAGGTCGGACATTGGTGTACAGTTGATATTGAGCATTGTGGGCGGATTCTTGGGGTCCTTTCCAGTGAGGTTTTTTATGTTATTCCAGAACTTTTTACCATCCCCCCAGGTACTAGTGAATGCTTCCCTGAAGTATTTCCTTTTGGCATTCCTTATTGCTCAAGTGTAGTTATTCCTAGCTGCTTTGAATTTTTGAATATCTCCTGGCTTAGCAGTGGCTTGAGCGCAGTGCCAAAGATGATCCCTTTGTCTGAGATGAGTAGGTTGCTCAGTGGTTATCCAAGTGTTGGCCTTTCCTTTTACCTTCATCTTTTTCACTGGTGCATAGATATCACAGGCTACAAAAAGTGGTTGATGGAAATGTCCAGGGCTTGGTCAATATCATTAGCTGAATCAAGTGCAGACCAGTCCAAGTTGTGAAGATGTGCTTTGAGCGTTTCAAGTTGCCTTTGCTTTAGGACCCTGGGGTAGACTGTTTTAGGAAGGGGCTTGATGAATTTGTTAGTCCAGATACAGATTACAGGAGAGTGGTTGCTTATAATGTCAGGGAGAACTGTGACCTTAGAGATTTGCTCAGGTCGATTTGTCAGTATCCAGTCTAGTAGTGTCTGGGACCCAGTTCTATAGTTGTACCTGGTAGGGGTGTGTACCATTTGTGAGAGGTGTTGTGCCATGACAGCGTCCTTTTAGGAGCTGGCCTCAGGCGAAAGCCAGTTTATACTGAAGTTGCTCAGTATTATTTTTTCTGAGTTATAGCGGAGTCCCTTTAAGTACTCCATGATGCTGGTGAATCCAGTGGCATGGACCTTTGGGGGTAAGTAAACCGATGCTATGGTGAGTTCTTTATTATGTGCCCCAAGGAGGACTTTTATGGTGAGGACCTATGAAGAGGTGCCATGGTCGGAGGGTCGAAAGGCATGCACCTTAATGCTATCCCTCATTAGATAGCACAGCCCTCTCCTCACTTAGCGATTCTGTCTTGCCTGAAGATATAGTATCCAGGGATAGCGACTATGGCGTCAGGTATTTTTCGGATTTAACCATGCTTCGACAACAGAGAGGATGTCCGGATTGTGTTGCTGTACCCAGGTTTGGAGGTAATCAAGTTTACTGAGGAGGCTACAGACATTGATAGATGCCAGCGTGAGTGACCCTTCCTTCTGGCTTAGTGAATGGGGGGACATCCCAGGTGGTCCTGGGTTTGGGGTTGACATTGCCATAGGTCAGAAGCAGCATTAGTAGAATTCTGAGGAGGTAGGTTATGAGCATTTCGCAGGCTAGCTTGACTGTTGGGCATTTGCACCTCACAGCACTGTGGGTCATGGGCCGTCCAGTAGTGATGTGGAATGTTATCAGCAGAGGAAGGTAGTCAGGTGTGCTATGCACTTGAAACATCAGGAGGTAGCCAAGGTGCCAGATTGGTGTGCAGTGGGCAGGGACGTTGATGGTGCAGCTACCTGTGGTCATGCCTTGAGTATAGTGCAAAGTGCAAGGTGAACCATTCCAGTGAGGGGTACGTTTAGTTGTCCCCATAGGGGCAATGAGACAGAGTAGTGATAATGTCAGAGCTATTAATACCAAGGGTTACAATGCTGCAGTTCATGTTTCTGTGGTCTATAGTAATCTCAGTAAGGCCAGAGATTGTCCCAGAGATGGCTTACAAGCTGTACTCTGTATGGTCTGTCCAGACTAAAGGGTGTGGTTTCAGCTGGAGGCGATATCCAGTAGTGTGACACCGCCCTAAGAGGGAAGGGTGAGTGTCTACTTAAAGGAGGCCTGGGAGGGGGATGGAGGGGGTGGGCCTAAAAGAGAGTGAGAGAGAAAGTCAGTAAACTCATCTCCAAATTTACCTTCAGAGCCGAGATTTTAGACAGCCTGAAGAGCTGCTCAGAGGTGCTCCAATAGGAGTGCAGTACAGAATAGCCAGTCCAATCACAGGCCTCAGGGGTGAATGCCGCACCAATCAGGTTGCAACGCAGTGATTGGTTCTCAATTTAATTTGGCGGACGTACCTTCATGTGGGATCCAGCTCACAGTTCCAGGAGGACAGGTAGAGGGCTGTCCATGAGTAAGTGAGATGACCTGAAGTTGCGGCTGTTGAGCGCCACTGGCCAGTGGGTGTGCCATTCAGGCGTGGAGCCCTAAGGAGGCCAGGAGAGAGAGAGAGAGAGAGAGAAAGACACTGGTTACAGGAGGTAAGACTAGGGTGTGGGGGGGGCTGGCGGCAGGCCATCAGCAGGGCGGAGGTGAGACAAGTGTTGCTCCACAAAGAGGTTAATCGGTGGAGGGTGGGGTGGGAGAAGACAAAGAATATTAATTTCAGGAGTTAAATGGCAGCAGAAAATGCTGAGGAAAGACGGAGGGGGGGAGGAGCTAGTGTGGGTTCAGAGATCATGCTACAATTCAGAAAGTGCAAGGAGATGGGGGAGGACTGGGCTTCGACTGATCAAGTTGTAGTAGCCTAGGGGTGAAATGGATTAAGTTTTAGAAGGAGAGGACAGTTAAAAGCAAGGTTGCAGGGTTAAATCGGCAGTCTTGGCTAACCACAAAACTTAACATGCATCATACACAGTTCAAACTATCTAGTACATAGTATTCAGTAGCTAAGAAGTGCAGAAATGAACAGTTTGGCAGAAATAACTTTTGAACACAAAAGCAGTTAAGCACCATAGCCGGCAGGGGAGCCGAAAAGAGAGCGAGAGAGAAAGTCAGTAAACTCAGCCCCAAATTTACCTTCAGAGCCGAGATTTTAGACAGCCTGGAGAGCTGCTCAGAGGTGCACCAATAGGAGTGCAGTAGAGAACAGCCAGTCCAATCACAGACTGCAGGGGTGAATGCCGCACCAGTCAGGTTGCAGCGCAGTGACTGGTTCTCAATTTAAGTTGGCAGATGTACCTTCATGTGGGATCCGGATAACAGTTCCAAGAGGGCAGGTAGAGGGCCATCCATGAGTCGGTGAGACGGCCTGAAGTTGCGGCTTTTGAGCACCGCTGGCCGGTGGGTGTGCCATTCAGGCATGGAGCCCTAAGGAGGCCAGGAAAGAGAGAGACATACACTAGTTACAGAAGATAAGACTAGGGGTGGAGGGCTGGTGGCAGGCCGTCAGCAGGGTGGGGGTGAGACAACTGTTGCTACACAGAGGTTAATCAGTGTAGGGTTTGGTGGGAGTAGACAAAGAAGTTTAATTTCAGGAGTTAAATGGCAGGAGAAAATGATGAGAAAAGACAGAGGGGGAAGGAGGAGCTGGTGTGGGTTCAGAGGTCATGCTACAGTTCCAAAAGTGCAAGTGGGGGGGGGGGGGACTGGGCTACGACTGATCAAGTTATAGTAGCCTAGGGGTGAAATGGATTAAGTTTTAGACAGAAAGGACAGTTAAAAGCAAGGTTGCAAGGTTAAATCAGCAGTCTCGGCTAACCATAAAACTTAACATGCATCATACACAGTTCAAACTATCTAGTACATAGTATTCACTAGCTAGGGCAGTGCAGAAATGAACAGTTTGGCAGAAATAACTTTGGAACACAAAAGCTGTTAAGGATCATAGCTGGCTAGCGAGCTGAAAAGAGAGCAAGAGAGAAAGTCAGTAAACTCAGCCCCAAATTTAGCTTCGGAGCTGAAATTTTAGACAGCATAGAGAGCTGCTCGGAGGTGCACCAATAGGAGTGCAATACAGAACAGCCAGTCCAATCACGGCGCAGGGGTGAATGCTGCACTAATCGGGTTGCAGCGCAGTGCATGGTTCTGTGATTTAAGTTGGCGGATGTACGTTCATGTGTGATCCAGCTCACAGTTCCAGGAGGACAGGTAGAGGGCTGTCCATGAGTAAGTGAGATGACCTGAAGTTGCGGCTGTTGAGCGCCACTGGCCAGTGGGTGTGCCATTCAGGCGTGGAGCCCTAAGGAGGCCAGGAGAGAGAGAGAGAGAGAGAAAGACACTGGTTACAGGAGGTAAGACTAGGGTGTGGGGGGGCTGGCGGCAGGCCATCAGCAGGGCGGGGTGAGACAAGTGTTGCTCCACAAAGAGGTTAATCGGTGGAGGGTGGGGTGGGAGAAGACAAAGAATATTAATTTCAGGAGTTAAATGGCAGCAGAAAATGCTGAGGAAAGACGGAGGGGAGGAGCTAGTGTGGGTTCAGAGATCATGCTACAATTCAGAAAGTGCAAGGAGATGGGGGAGGACTGGGCTTCGACTGATCAAGTTGTAGTAGCCTAGGGGTGAAATGGATTAAGTTTTAGAAGGAGAGGACAGTTAAAAGCAAGGTTGCAGGGTTAAATCGGCAGTCTCGGCTAACCACAAAACTTAACATGCATCATACACAGTTCAAACTATCTAGTACATAGTAGTCACTAGCTACGACAGTGCAGAAATGAATAGTTTGGCAGAAATGACTTTTGAACACAAAAGCAGTTAAGGATCATAGCTGGCTAGGGAGCCAAAAAGAGAGCAAGAGAGAAAGTCAGTAAACAGTCCCAAATTTACCTTCAGAGCCGAGATTTTAGACAGCCTGGAGAGCTGCTCAGAGGTGCACCAATAGGAGTGCAGTACAGAACAGCCAGTCCAATCACAGACTGCAGGGGTGAATGCCGCACCAGTCAGGTTGCAGCGCAGTAACTGGTTCTCAATTTAAGTTGGCGGACGTACCATCATGTGGGATCCAGATAACATTTCCAAGAGGGCAGGTAGAGGGCCATCCATGAGTCGGTGAGGCAGCCTGAAGTTGCAGCTGTTGAGCGCCACTGGCCGGTGGGTGTGCCATTCAGGCGTGGAGCCCTAAGGAGGCCAGTAAAGAGAGAAAGACACTGGTTACAGCAGATAAGACTAGAGGGATGGAGAGCTGTCAGAAGGCTTTCAGTAGGGTGGGGATGAGACAAGTATTGCTACACAAAGAGGTTAATTGGTGGAGGGTTGGGTGGGAGAAGACAAAGAAGTTTAATTTCAGGAGTTAAATGGCAGCAGAAAATGATGAGAAAAGATGGAGAGGGATGGAGGAGCTAGTGTGGGTTCAGAGATCATGCTACAATTCAGAAAGTGCAAGGAGATGTGGGAGGACTGGGCTTCGACTGATCAAGTTGTAGTAGCCTAGGGGTGAAATGGATTAAGTTTTAGAAGGAGAGGACCGTTGAAAGCAAGGTTGCAGGGTTAAATCGGGAGTCTCGGCTAACCACAAAACTTAACATGCATCATACACAGTTCAAACTATCTAGTACATAGTATTCACTAGCTACGACAGTGCAGAAATGAATAGTTAGGCAGAAATGACTTTTGAACACAAAAGCAGTTAAGGATCGTAGCTGGCTAGTGAGCTGAAAAAAGAGCAAGAGAGAAAGTCAGTAAACTCAGCCCCAAATTTAGCTTCGGAGCTGAAATTTTAGACAGCATAGAGAGCTGCTCGGAGGTGCACCAATAGGAGTGCAATACAGAACAGCCAGTCCAATCACGGGCCGCAGGGGTGAATGCTGCACTAATCGGGTTGCAGCGCAGTGAATGGTTCTGTGATTTAAGTTGGCGGATGTACGTTCATGTGTGATCCAGCTCACAGTTCCGGGAGGACAGGTAGAGGGCTGTCCATGAGTAAGTGAGATGACCTGAAGTTGCGGCTGTTGAGCGCCACTGGCCAGTGGGTGTGCTATTCAGGCGTGGAGCCCTAAGGAGGCCAGGAGAGAGAGAGAGAGAGAAAGACACTGGTTACAGGAGGTAAGACTAGGGTGTGGGGGGGCTGGTGGCAGGCCATCAGCAGGGCGGGGTGAGACAAGTGTTGCTACACAAAGAGGTTAATCGTTGGAGGGTGGGGTGGGAGAAGACAAAGAATATTAATTTCAGGAGTTAATTGGCAGCAGAAAATGCTGAGGAAAGACAGAGGGGGGGAGGAGCTGGTGAGGGTTCAGAGATCAGGATACAGTTCAGAAAGTGCAAGGAGGGGGTGAGGGCTGGGCTTTGACTGATCAAGTTGTAGTAGCCTTGGGGTGAAATGGATTAAGTTTTAGAAGGATAGGACAGTTAAAAGCAAGGTTGCAGGGTTAAATCAGCAGTCTCAGCTAACCACAAATCTTTACATACATCATACACAGTTCAAACTATCTAGTGCATAGTATTCAGCAGCTAAGAAGTGCAGAAATGAACAGTTTGGCAGAAATAACTTTTGAACACAAAAGCAGTTAAGCACCATAGCCGGCAGGGGAGCCGAAAAGAGAGCGAGAGAGAAAGTCAGTAAACTCAGCCCCAAATTTATCTTCAGAGCCGAGATTTTAGACAGCCTGGAGAGCTGCTCAGAGGTGCACCAATAGGAGTGCAGTACAGAACAGCCAGTCCAATCACAGACTGCAGGGGTGAATGCCGCACCAGTCAGGTTGCAACGCAGTGACTGGTTCTCAATTTAAGTTGGCAGACGTACCTTCATGTGGGATCCGGATAACATTTCCAAGAGGGCAGGTAGAGGGCCTTCCATGAGTCGGTGAGGCGGCCTGAAGTTGTGGCTTTTGAGCTCCACTGGCCGGTGGGTGTGCCATTCAGGCGTGGAGCCCTAAGGAGGCCAGGAAAGAGAGAAATACACTAGTTACAGGAGATAAGACTAGGGGTGGAGGGCTGGTGGCAGGCCATCAGCAGGGTGGGGGTGAGACAACTCTTGCTACACAGAGGTTAATCAATATAGGGTTTGGTGGGAGAAGACAAAGAAGTTTAATTTCAGGAGTTAAATGGCAGGAGAAAATGATGAGAAAAGACAGAGGGGGAAGGAGGAGCTGGTGTGGGTTCAGAGGTCATGCTACAGTTCCAAAAGTGCAAGTGGGGGGGGGGACTGTGCTACGACTGATCAAGTTATAGTAGCCTAGGGGTGAAATGGATTAAGTTTTAGATGGAAAGGACAGTTAAAAGCAAGGTTGCAAGGTTAAATCAGCAGTCTCGGCTAACCACAAAACTTAACATGCATCATACACAGTTCAAACTATCTAGTACATAGTACTCACTAGCTACGGCAGTGCAGAAATGAACAGTTTGGCAGAAATAACTTTGGAGCTCAAAAGCAGTTAAGGATCATAGCTGGCTAGCGAGCTGAAAAGAGAGCAAGAGAGAAAGTCAGTAAACTCAGCCCCAAATTTAGCTTCGGAGCTGAAATTTTAGACAGCATAGAGAGCTGCTCGGAGGTGCACCAATAGGAGTGCAATACAGAACAGCCAGTCCAATCACGGGCCGCAGGGGTGAATGCTGCACTAATCGGGTTGCAGCGCAGTGCATGGTTCTGTGACTTAAATTGGCGGATGTACGTTCATGTGTGATCCAGCTCACAGTTCCAGGAGGACAGGTAGAGGCCTGTCCATGAGTAAGTGAGATGACCTGAAGTTGCGGCTGTTGAGCCACTGGCCAGTGGGTGTGCCATTCAGGCGTGGAGCCCTAAGGAGGCCAGGAGAGAGAGAGAGAGAGAAAGACACTGGTTACAGGAGGTAAGACTAGGTGTGGGGGGCTGGCGGCAGGCCATCAGCAGGGCGGAGGTGAGACAAGTGTTGCTCCACAAAGAGGTTAATCGGTGGAGGGTGGGGTGGGAGAAGACAAAGAATATTAATTTCAGGAGTTAAATGGCAGCAGAAAATGCTGAGGAAAGACGGAGGGGGAGGAGCTAGTGTGGGTTCAGAGATCATGCTACAATTCAGAAAGTGCAAGGAGATGGGGGAGGACTGGGCTTCGACTGATCAAGTTGTAGTAGCCTAGGGGTGAAATGGATTAAGTTTTAGAAGGAGAGGACAGTTAAAAGCAAGGTTGCAGGGTTAAATCGGCAGTCTCGGCTAACCACAAAACTTAACATGCATCATACACAGTTCAAACTATCTAGTACATAGTATTCACTAGCTACGACAGTGCAGAAATGAATAGTTTGGCAGAAATGACTTTTGAACACAAAAGCAGTTAAGGATCATAGCTGGCTAGGGAGCCAAAAAGAGAGCAAGAGAGAAAGTCAGTAAACAGCCCCAAATTTACCTTCAGAGCCGAGATTTTAGACAGCCTGGAGAGCTGCTCAGAGGTGCACCAATAGGAGTGCTGCACAGAACAGCCAGTCCAATCACAGACTGCAGGGGTGAATGCCACACCAGTCAGGTTGCAGCGCAGTGACTGGTTCTCAATTTAAGTTGGCGGACGTAACATCATGTGGGATCCAGATAACATTTCCAAGAGGGCAGGTAGAGGGCCATCCATGAGTCGGTGAGGCAGCCTGCAGTTGCAGCTGTTGAGCGCCACTGGCCGGTGGGTGTGCCATGCAGGCGTGGAGCCCTAAGGAGGCCAGCAAAGAGAGAAAGACACTGGTTACAGTAGATAAGACTAGGGGGATGGAGGGCTAGCAGCAGGCTGTCAGTAGGGTGGCGATGAGACAAGTATTGCTACACAAAGAGGTTAATTGCTGGAGGGTTGGGTGGGAGAAGACAAAGAAGTTTAATTTCAGGAGTTAAATGGCAGCAGAAAATGACGAGAAAAGATGGAGAGGGAGGGAGGAGCTAGTGTGGGTTCAGAGATCATGCTACAATTCAGAAAGTGCTAGGAGATGGGGGAGGACTGGGCTTCGACTGACTGTTGTAGTAGCCTAGGGGTGAAATGGATAAGTTTTGAAGGAGAGGACAGTTGAAAGCAAGGTTGCAGGGTTAAATCGGCAGTCTCGGCTAACCACAAAACTTAACATGCATCATACACAGTTCAAACTATCTAGTACATAGTATTCACTAGCTACGACAGTGCAGAAATGAATAGTTTGGCAGAAATGACTTTTGAATACAAAAGCAGTTAAGGTTCAAAGCTGGCTAGGGAGCCAAAAAGAGAGCAAGAGAGAAAGTCAGTAAACTCAGCCCCAAATTTTGCTTCGGAGCTGAGATTTTAGACAGCATAGAGAGCTGCTCAGATGTGCACCAATAGGAGTGCAGTACAGAACAGCAGGTCCAATCATGTGCCGCAGGGGTGAACGCTGCACCAATCGGGTTGCAACGCAGTGCCTGGTTCTGCAACTTAAGTAGGAAGTTTAGTAGGGACAGTAATGAGCTACACTGGATGGCCAACCTGGGTCGGGGAGGGGGGGAGAAGAAGAAAAGCAAAGGGAAAAGCATTAACTGTTCCTAGTAAATAAAGTGATAGAAAAATGGTCCAACAGTCACAACTGAGGGTGTAGCCTAACTACTCCACAGGGGCACAGCTCAGCATCATTCGGAGTACAGACTTCTGCCATCTCCTCCATAAGGGGTCCACTACCAGGAGTAGGCTCCGTAAGTTCACACACTGATGTAGTTAGACTTCTCAAAGCAGTAACTTTAGCATCACTCAGGGTCAGACGAACATGCACACCTTGTAGAAATCTGCTCAGCTAGAAGGATAGGACAGTTATAAGTACTATCATGCAGAGAACCTGTCTTCACATTCCACAACAATAGGGTCACACTCAGAACAGTCCCTTCCTTTCTTCCAAAGGTAGCTACTCCATATCACATGTCCCAGGAAGTACAACTACCCTTCTTAAGGATAGACCAGGATCCCAACACAGGGGCACCTCACCCCCTGTACGTCAGTCACCAGCTAAAAAGGTACCTCAGTATGACTGACAGCTCACCTACAACAGATAGAGTGTTCATCCTGACCACAGGAAAGAGGGCAGGGCAGGTTGCCTCCAAAGACACTATTGCTAGATGGATAAACCAGACCATAACAAAAGCTTACAGGGAAGTTGGTCAGGAACCGCCAGAAGGAATCAAAGCTCACTCTACTAGAGCAATTTCTACATCCTGGACAGAGAGGGGGATCCCTCAGCATCAGACTTCTACTCAGCAGCAACATGGTCACCCATACGCACCTTCACCAGTCATTATCGGCTAGACATGGAGTCTGCTTAGAAAGCCTCATTTGTCAGGACAATAATAAGGGCAGGTATTGAAATTAGATAAGAGACACTTGAGCTGCCTTTTTTTTTTCTCCCACCCAAAACATATGGTCTAACCACACTGCTACTATGATCCTAAGGGTACAAAATATAATGGTATTTACTCACTCGGTAAAGGTGATTACTTGAGTACCTGTTTTAGTACTCTGCAGCCCCACCCTGGGCGGCAGATGGTATTGGGTGTTTGTGGCACACTGAATATTGTTCATCATGCAAGTTTAGACACAAGAAATTATAAGGAGGTATCTAAATAACTTGTGGTCTCCAAGTACAAGACAAAGTTGAAATGATCATATAAGTGTATGTTTTTTGATAAATAAAAAGTATGATGTTTATTGATATTGATATTGTCTCTAGTGGTATTCTACTTATGGACTATAGCAGTAAGGGCTACCAGACAATACTTAGAGAGGGCAGCATGCAAAGGGGTATCGTTGTTCTCTCTGTCTTTTTGTGTGTTTTTCTATGTTGTCCATCAGTATATATATATACTGTGTGTATATATATATATATATATATATATATATATATATATATATATATATATATACACTTTTTTTTTTATTCAGTATTCTTTATTCAGTTTTCTCCCTACATCAAGAAGTACTTGAGAAGCAGTCTGAGTTACATCTGGCACAGTAAAACATTTGAGAAAAGACTGCATACATCAGAATCATTACAATACTAAAACCAATAATCAACAGTATTCAAACAAAACTAATCACCCCTCAAACCATCCCTACCTCCCTGCCCTGTGCCAATTATAACAAGCTATGGTTTTAACAAAGAGGACCATGCCTCTTAATAGTTGACCTAACAGACTAAGGCTTCCAAGCTACAAGCAGGGCATCCAAAAAGCCCCATTTAATTAAATAGGGAGTCAGTTAGCCATTGGGGCAATATGTCATTCCAACTGTAAAGCAAGCAACACCTCCCTATGCCACTCCAATACTGGGGGCAGAGATTCCTCCTCCCAATGTCTCATGATCAATAATTTCACCACAGCAAATACCAGGGCCATATAAACCTTCTGAACCCTGATTGTACCTTGTGGGTAACTATTAAGTAGACATACCTCAGGTGTAAATAGTGGTTCAAGACCAAGCTGCTGGTCTAATGATCTTCTGATAGTGCACCAGAAGAGGTGCACTTTTGGGCAAGTCCATAGCATATGATATAGATCTCCTTCATCTCCTGAACATCTCTGGCATTTGAAAGTTGGTAATCTACCCATCTTGTATAATTTTTCAGGAGTGAAAAAAAGGTTATGCATGATGTTGTATTGCACCAGCCACAGTCTATCCTGCTTAATTAATCTATAGGTATCACACCAAATATGCTTCCAGGTATGAACATCTGCTGTAATGGCTAATTTGTGAGCCCAATAATAGCATATACCTTGTGGCAATCAAGTGTCTACAGACTAACAATTTGTAGACCCTGGATACTGGATGTGGCATTTCAGCCACCTGAAAAAGAGAAGAAAATTCAATTTTTGGAGGAATATATCCCTGTGTATTCCTCAATAAGGAATTTGTAGTTTTCTTAATTTCCACTATTTAAAAAGGTGTTCATCATGCATATTGAAGTGTTGTTTAAATTGGGAAAAAGAGAGGATCACACCCCTCGGAGCAATATCCAACAGTTTACAACCTACCAGAGGTGCCCAGTAGGTAGAAGAAGTAGGTGTTTCCAATTATGAAATTTAGATTGCCCACTATTGGTTGTTCAAGGGATTTATGCCGCTCAAGGGATAAAAGTCTCTGGAACTGGCATAATGCCCTAAAGGACCATCCCACTGGGGTAGCCCTTAAGAATTTAGGGAAACATATTGGGGAAGAATAAGCCAGAGACATTAATGTACAATAACTTTTGGAGGCCATGTATCTCTCTGTGGTCAGCCAGTGGGGTGAGTATGACCCCATATCTTGCTGTTCTGTTATGCGGGCCCAGTAACGTAATTTGCTAAGGTGTTAGGCAGAATAGTAATGAAAAAAGAGGGTAAAGAAAGACCCCCTTGTAATTTTGGTGCTGTTAGCTTTAGATATGCCCGTTTAACCCCCTTCCCTTTCCATAAATAGAGGTTAAGCAATTTTTGTAAACAAACAAACCATGACTTAGGAAGGAAGAGGCCCAGCATGCCCATAGGGTAAAGAAGCCTAGGGAGCACATTCATCTTTACTGTGCTAATTCATCCCCAAAGTGAAATAGGGAGGGCTCCCCATCTGTGAAGTTAATTTTTAACTTATTCATCAGGTGTGTACAATTTTCCTTTATCACTGTAGATACTTCTCTGGTTATTTTAATACCTAGATATGTCAAGGACCTTGGCTCCCACACCAGGCCAAAGCCTGCTATGTCTTCTTGTGTAGTTTGGCCATTAATTGGGAAAGCTTTGGTTTTTGAAAGATTTAATTTGTAAAAAGAAACTCTAGAAAATAGATTGATTTCTTCCATTAGAACTGGGATACCCATCCTGGGATCTTCCAGATGCAACAGCAAATCATCTACCTAAGCCGACAAGAGATACCGCTGCATTCCTATCTCAATATCTTTAAGGCATGGAGAAGAGATCAGGTGTCAAATAAGAGGTTCTAAATACAAGTTAAAGAGCAATGGAGATAAGGGGCATCCCTGTCTGGTACCATGATGTAGTGAAAAAGATTCTGAGAGAACACCATTACACCAGACATGGACTGTTTGTGAGGTATATAATACTCTGACCCATTTAATAAATTCCTCTGGTAATCCATAGCCCTTTAGGACAGCAAAGAGGAAATCCCAAGAGACCCGATCAAAGGCCTTTTTGGCATCTAATGATAGCAATATCATTGGGAGAGCCGATTCTTTGGCCACCAAAAGCAAATGTAACAATCTGCATGTGTGATCACTGGAAGATCGCCCCACCATAAACCCCTACCTGTTCATTGCCAATTAGCTTACCCATGATAGGCCCCAATCTATTAGCAAGTACTTTAGCTAGAATTTTAATATCGGAATTAAGGAGAGAAATAGGATGGTAACTCTCTGGGTATTGTAGGTCTTGCCCCTGTTTAGGAATAACTACTATTAGGGCTTCTAAAAAGTTGTGTTCTGTCAATCCATTCTCATTCCATGAATTAAATACATCTGTCAATAATATGGAAAGCTCTGCTATAGAGACATTGGATAAGTTACTTGGGAAACCATCCAGTCCAGGGGATTTATACAGAGGGAGTTGTCTAATGGCTTGTTCTATTTCCCATGCCTGGATACGGTGCCCTAAGGAGGCTGTACCAGAGAGGGGTAAATTAGGAAGTTCAGTTAATGCTAAATGCTGTTGGATTTCAGCATTTGTGGGCCTGTCCTCCTCATGAACTGTATATAGATTTTGAAAGTAATTTCTGAAAATGTCAGCAATCTCTGTAGGGTCTGTTATGACAAAACTAGCAGAGTCAACGCGTAGGCCAGGAACATACTTGGTTACCTCTGCCTGCTTGAGCCAGATTGCCAGCAATTTTCCAGCTTTTTCTCCAGACTCAAGGTATTTAATCTTAGTCCTTTTGAGAGAGAGCTCTGCCTCCTGGGACACAAGACTAGAGAACTGTGCTTGCAACTTGTGGAGTTCTACCCAGTTCTGGTCTGGTGAGCATGAATTAATTTTTTTTTCCGTAGTTTTAATTAGCTGCAACAAACCGTCTATTTTAGCCCTAAATTGATGGGCTCTAGTGGTGGAAATACATATACATTCTCCCCTCAAGGCACATTTTAAGGCCACCCAAACTATCTCAATTTTAGGAACAGAACCTACATTATTTGCTAAGAAGCAGGAGACAAAGTCCTTGACATGATTCACAGTTGTCTGAGTTTGGAATAGCTCGGTATTTAACTACCATAAGGCATCTTTTCTGGTCCCCGGGACCACCAAGTGTACTATAGCAATGGGGAAATGGTCTCATATAACCCGCATATGGACAGTAGCATCCAGTACCCCTGACAGCATAGGAGCTTAACAAGAAAAAATCAGTTCTGGAGCAGGTTTGATGTGGGGGTGAAAAAAAAGTATAACTTCTCTCAGTGGGATTCAGAACCCTCCATATATCTATCAGTCTAGCCCCATACATGAGATCCTTCAATGCTCACTGAGTGGAAGACAAACCAAATCTCCTGGAATCTGATCAGTCTAGCTGCAGCTGGGGAGTGGTATTCCAGTCTCCACCCAAAATTATAACCTTGGGTGAATGAAGGACTAGCAGGCTCAAGAGATGGGCAAAAAAGGAGGGTGAGGGTGTATTCGGACCATATATTGAACCCAGTAAAACTGGCTGAGCAGCCAACGTTCCATGTAGAAAAATATACCATCTGTTAGGATCCCATATCTTTGTTTCCAGTTGGAAGGGAATATTCTTACCAATCAAGATAGCCACCCCCCTTCCCACTATTTGTAGAGGCTCCTGCTCCAAAGGCATGGCTAACCCACTGTTTACATAGAAGAGAGGCATCTTCTTGTCTGAGGTGAGTTTCCTGCAGATAGGCAGTTCCTGTTTTGAGGTATAACAGGTGCTTAAATATCACTTGTCGTTTGCATCTGTCCCGGTCCCCACGTACATTCCAACTTAGAATATTATATGTTCCACTCATTGGTCAACTGTTGCAGATATTGTCCCCAGTTTGTTTTCATCCCTATTGTAGGCTAATAAAGACACATACTTGACACATCCTCCCCTCACAGCCACCACCCAATCATAACATATGAACCAGAACCTTGCCCAGTATTCCTCCCAACCCCCCAAAAACAACAAAATATACAATTTCCCCAATACTAACATTAACTACCCCCAGTTATAATAACTGCACTAACCCAACTTTAACGCCAGGTGATGTTTTAGCGCAGGTCTGATCAGACTGCGCACGTCCCCCCCCCCACATAATCATTAATCCGACAGTAATGATATCCACATTAACTTTAAGTCAATTAAATCATAAGTCGCTATGTAGGTTACATCGAGATCCTAAACACAAAAGTAAATTTACTCATTTACCTCTTTAGTTCAGTAATGCAGTACTAAACTAACGGTACTATCCCATTGTGGCACTTGGTTTCTATCAAAATAATCATATAAAATGTCTTGAATTTAAAAACCACTCCAGTAATCCTCTATACAATTACACACAGCGGCATCTACTCTATAAATATTAGCGTGTACTGTATGGCATAGTTACATCACTTCTGCCATGACATGGAGAGGTTTACAACCATTCGCTCCCTTACTGAATCTCCAACTCAGTCACTGTTCCACACGTCTTTCATGGCCTCTTCTGTAGGCATTCGTATCATCCAAAGTGACTTGTCGGTAGATAGTCCCTCTGTAGAGTTAGCCCAATTCGGAACAATACAATGAACCTTTGGATAAATTTCAATAAAGCCCCTTTACCGCTATTGTTCCGGATTCACAGCTGCTTGAATCTTTATCCAGTTCACTTAAATAGATCAGGAAAGAGTACCTTGAGCTCACTAGAAGCCTGTTCCTGAGACTCAAAAGCCAACCATTTATCCCCATTTTTAACATAGAGCACCACCAGGTATATTACTCTAAACTACTTCCCCGCAGCAATCAGCTTCAAAACGAGTGGATGTAACTCTTTCCTCTTCAGTCAGACAGCTTGGGGGAGATCTTGCGTTATGCACACTTTCCGACCTTCCCATAGCACTTCTTGTAAAGCTTTAACTTGTGAAAGAATGTGCTGCTTATTGAGGAAATTCAAGAGCTTAAATATGAGTGGCCGAGGTGGGGAGCCAGGAGGTGGTGGAGGGTGAAACGCTGTATGTAATCTCTCTATCATGTAGGTAGTGCCATTCTGGGAGTGTCCCGTGACTTTCTCACAAAACTTCTGCAGGAAAATAATCGGGGTACTACCCTCTTCCTTCTCAGGAATCCCAATTACTATAAGACTATTTCTCCTGCTCCGCCCTTCCAAATCTTTTAATTTCTCTTCTAATTTTTTAACCCTCCTTGACACAGTCATAACATCCAATTCAGTTTTATTCTGTTTTTTTTTCCCAGGGATGTTACTCAGACTTCTGAATCTCTGACTCTGATTGTTAAACTGTCTACGGAAGTTCTGATCTGGTGTAGTTCTTCAGATATGCTATCAATTGAGTCCTGCATCGGCTGCATTAACTCTATAAATCTCTCCTCTGAGAGGGCCATGACTCCAGCTGCAGTTTTACTACTGCTAGTGGCCTGTTGTTTTGACCATTTTGTGGCCTTTTCTTTCACAGGGGTAGGCGGCGAAGAATGCAGCAGAGGTGCCTTTCATATGTAAACCTCCATTGTGTTGGTGTCCGATCAGGATCCGGAGATGTTCCCACACCTTGTCTTTGTGTTTTCGGTGAATTACATTGCCGAATGTATAGGTTAGCAATGGGATTCAGTGGGAGTGAAATGGAGCATCAGGATCTTGCTGTCACTTCTTCAGACTGCCATCACGTGACCCCATATATATATATATATATATACATATATATATATATATATATATATATATATATATGTATGTATATATATATATATATATATATATATATATATATATACTTACTATGGAAGATTCACACTGGAGATTCTCAGATGGGAAAAGAGGGCTATTCTCAGTCAGCTTGATTTTAAAATTTAAAATGCTTTATTTAATTTTTCAAAAGCAAACACTTACCAAGTAACATAGGAAGTGACAGTACAATATATAATTCCCTCCACACCAACCACCTTCACCCTTAGCTCCTCCCCATCTCCCTCCCTCCCCAAAGCAAGCATCCTAACAGCAAGTAAACCATTAAAGGTGTAACTGTTCTATGTAAGACAAAGGAACTATAGGGAGCTAGAGAGCCTGTCCGTGTTCATTCAAATACAGGGCATATAATTTGCTCCATTTATGGTTGAAGTGAGCCAGTTTGTTCCTTGTGCTCTTTATCAATCTTTCGATTCTGAAACAGAATGAGATTTCATGCAGCCATTCTGTGTAAGAGAACAATGACTGGTCCAACTAATGTTTAAGAAAAAGTTTTTTAACTGCCATAGAGATGAGGGAGATATGGTATCTCCTCTTTTTAATACTCATTTTGGATAGGTCTCCCAAAAGACAGACACTCAGTGTGAAGAGCTCATCTAAACCTAATAGTAGATCCATATGTGATTTCATTGCTTCCCATAGGGAGGAGATTGTTTCACAAGTCCAGAAAATATGTAAAAGTGCCCCATCTTCTTTACAACATCTAGCACATGTTGGGTATCGTAGCTGCCTGATTTTAGCTAATTTGACAGGGGTATAGTACATATTATTGAGTATCTGGTACTGGGTAAGTCTTAACCAGTCTTGGGTAATGTACATATATAGATCTTTCCAGATACACGACCAATTGACCCTATGGTCAGGGATGAGAGAATCTCATATTTTAGAGCCTGTCAAAGGAGAAGGATAAAAGGTGAAGATTAAGCAGTTATACAGTATATTAAGGAAACTCCATGTGGTTGGATGGCCTGATCTTGAATTTGGGAGAGTAGTGTGTCTAGTCCAGATGGAATTTGGGCAGTTCCAATTTTTTGTAATGGAAGATATCTCAGTTGGAATACCATATAGGTGTGAGTTGGGGGCATGTGGAGTTTTGCGAGTACCTCCGCCATTGAAAGGAGCCCCTCAAAGGTATAGAAGTCCAAAACCCTAAGCCCTTGGAGTTGTAGGAGCCAGTCTACTGAAAGGATTGAGTTTGCGATTTTCATGGTAGAGTTGCCTAGAATAAGTTTTATTATGACCTTAGTTGGGCTTATGCGAAGGGAGGCACAGAGTTGGGAAAAAACTTTATTAGAGATGCCCACTACTGAGTTTTTGATTTTGTCTGATAGGGACTTCAGAGGAGTCAGAAGAGCTGCTTCTGGGGAGACCTTAGTTGAACAAAATAGGTTTGACTCAATTTGAAGTCATATAGGTGTATAATCAGCATCCAACTGATAGGGTTAGAGAGATAGCCACTTCCCACATTTTTGGAGATGGCTAGCCCAGTAATAATATAAGATGTTAGGAAGCTTGAGCCCATTGACGACCTTGCGAAGAGTGAGCTTGTTGTAAGCACGTCTAGGAGCTTTGTCTAAGCATAAAAATTCAATGATGACTGAGTGGATATATTTGTATATATATGTATGTATTTCTCTGCCTCTGTTCCTCATCAACATTGCCTATGTTCCTCATCAACATTGCCTATGTTCCTCATCAACATTGCCTATGTACCAAATGTATTTCGTGTACTTTATGCTTTGTAACCCCAGGTCACATCTGGAAACGATCCAGATGTATGTATTTCTCTGCCTCTGTTCCTCATCAACATTACCTATGTACCAAATGTATTTCGTGCACTTTATGCTTTGTAACCCCAGGTTGCATCTGGAAACGAGCAGATGTACGCTCAGTATGCTTATCTGGTTAATCTCGTTAATAAATAAATAAATAAATAAATATTGAAAAAATGTTAGAGACAGCCAGATGTTGAGCATATTAAGGGGATAAAACAGTCTAGGGAGAATGTTCATTTTGATTACGTTTATTCTTCCCCATAGTGAGATAGGTAGGGCTTTCCATCTATATAGATCTTGTTGAATCTTCTGGATCAGATCCTCCAGGCTCAACCTTTTGAGAATGAGGGGATATGTGGCAAGGTATATACCCAAGTACTTAATAGATTGAGGGACCCATCTCATCCCATATCTAACAAAATCCTGACTAAATGTGTGATGGTTGAGGAGAAGAATTTCCATTTTCTTGCCGTTTAGTTTATAGTTAGAAACCAGACCAAATTCTTTAATGATTGCCAATGCCGAGTTGAGGGAAACAGTAGGGTTCAACAGATATAGGAGGATAGCATCTGCATATACAGAGTGTGATAAGCTAAGATTGCCCACCAGTATACCATATATTTGAGGAGAAGCAATTAACTGTCTAATCAGCAGTTCGAGATAAAGAATAAAAAGAAAGGGGTATCGAGGTCAACCCTGTCTGATGCCAGAATAGAAAGAGAATCAAGAAAAGAAGACCCCATTACAATACAAATGTTCAAAAAAAGTGGGAGAATTCAAGAATGCATGGGACAGACATAAGGCAATTCTAGTGGGTGGGAAAGATGCAGCAAATTTAAATTCCGCCAGCGAAGTGAACACAAAGTGGGCACTTCACATTGCCACTCCACTACATGGAGTGGGCAATGCAAGTGCTCACTTCACCTTGTCATTAACACTCCGCGTTAAGGTGGAATGGCAATGCGAAGTACGGTGAAGTCATTGCTTTTAATGGACTTTGTGTTCCTCATTATGATTCTAAGTGATCCACTTGGTGATTCAGGTTTGGCAGCCCCCCCCACACACATCACATGGCTTACAGTACTGTAAGTCATATGCAGTTTAACTAGGCAGGAAGAAAATGAGTCATACAAGCAGACACTTTTACTTTCTCGTGTGCAGATGGAGAGAGAGTAGTGTGTTTTGTGACTGGTGATACTTTGAGATTAGAGCGAGGAGGAAATTTAAACTTTGATTTAGATCCAACAGCTTTTTTAAAAGCAACATTTCTTTGTCTTTTCTGTACTCTTTTTTACTTAATTTGTTCTTTCTGTAAATTTAATTTTTCTTACCTTTATAAGTAGTAGTTAGTCTGTGACTGTGTGTGTGTGTTGTGTGACAGTGTGAGTAGTGATTGCTCAGAATGAGGGAGCTCAGCAGGAGAGATGGACCATAGTGAGGTAATGTCTGGGGTGGGAGCAGCTCTAGGAGAACGTGGTAGTGGTAAGTGTCATACCATGCACATGCATGGGGGGAATGGGTGTCCATTCCTGTTGGTCTGCTCAAAACTTGTGGGTGCCCCCCCCAGAAGCAGGACCAGCATCACCTCCTGTCCTGACTCTTAAGCAGTTGAACCACCACCACCAAGTCCAGCACCAGGTCCTGTGGAGCAGGATGTGCCTGTTCCCCCAGGCCCAGGTGTGGATCCTATCCCTGTTCAGCACCATGGCCAGCCAGCTGCCAGTTCATATGGCCATCCCCTGCCTGTGCATGGTCCTGCCCACACCTCAAGTGTTTGGCAGTTTTCTGACTGTGTCGGGGGAGATAGCAGTTTGGTCAAGTGCCGCCTATGGGAAGTGGAGGTGCGCCGTGGCCCCCGAGGGACTCACCTGGGGACTAGGGGACAGCACACCCATATGCTCAATCACAAACAGTTGAAGTGGCAGGCTGCCACAGAACTGACCATGCCTGCACCTGCTGGCCATTCTGTGGCAGAAGGTGCAGCTGTGCATTGTGGCATCACTAAGAAGAGGAGGGCTACAGCAACACCTGCTGCTCCACCAGCACTCCCACCTCCATCACCACCACAACCATCAGCAGGTCAGCCTTTGGAATGTGTGGACCCCAGAGAACTGCATGTAACACAGGCTGATTTGGCAGTTCCCTTGAGTGCTGTCGAGGAGAACAATGAGAGGGTGAGTGCTGTGAAGCAGTGGCTGGATCACATAGAGGGACATCAGTTGCAAATTATGTCCATGCTGGAACTGCTGCTGGATCACCATGGGATCCCACATTAGTGTTTTTGTCCTCACACCATGTGCCCCACCAAACCTTCCTTGCTGTGTTATAAAATGTATTCCTCCACTATCCCCGACCCTTGTATGTAATTATGCCCTTTTCTTGTTGTCATCCATATGCGTGACACTTTGTATTCTGAGCAGTGCAAGTATACTGTGCTAAACTGCATGTGTGCAGTCAGTTTTCTTTCCAGTCTGTGTATGTACTACAGACACTGTCCAACTCCCTGACTTAAAAAACAAACATTAATGAGTACAATAGTGGGGTGGTGAAGCATGGAGAGATACTACAAAACAGGCTTACAATACATTCAAGTAACTATTAAAATAAGCATTTGTCAATGCCGAATGTTTGCTTGCTGGCATTGGCAGTGGTAATGTAGGAGTTACAGAGCTGCGTAATAGGAATGGCAGTGAAGTACTGAACTGAAGCCAACCCCACCACCACCCTGCAGAGAGTGACAGGCATTGGGGTGTGCATTTGGGTCATCAGCATAACAGCCTCGCCATTTCACCACACCCCACCCTGCAGACACTGACAAGTGTCATGGTGTTCCTTGGGGTCTTTGGCTCTTATACATCCATTTCATTAGGAAATGCAGTGAGATGGGTGCATATAGGAGAATGGGTGAACTTTGGGGCTGAAGAGTCCAAGGCATACCTCGATGACTCTCACTGGCTGCAGAGTGTGGAATGGTATGAGCATTACAGGCAAGAATCCCAAGTCACACCCCTGATGCCTGTCATTCTCTACAGGGTTGGGCATTATGGTTGGAAACCCTAATACCTCAGGCATTCATTGGTATTTTCACTCCAAATTTTCAACATGTTTTTTTTGTGACCCCACCTCATGAACAGGGGGAATATCAGTTTGTTAGCCTTAAGCTGCTTATGCACAGCGACTACGGCATTTAGCACCACAGGTGCAAAAACATTCCGAACAGGATGTAAAAAATGACAGCTGTACTGTTCATGGGGAGGTGTAAAAAATGGCAATGTTGCAAATCTGCAGTAAAAATATTTAAAAAAATGGTGAAGTCATGAACGTACATAGAAACTGTGCAACGCACACCCGTAATATAATTAGGTTGGGGATATTTTACAGCAGATTGTCAACTCAGGCATTTTGGTGCCTCCGATCATGAACAGTGTCACCGTGATTTTCTTTATCTGTGCCGAACAATGATTTCCCACAGCGACCATGCATCTCAGTGCTGAAAGTGTGAAAACACACTTCAGCCATGTTGTGAAAAATGACAGCTGTACTGTTCACAAGGAAGTGTGAAAATGCCACTGGTGAAAATCTGGACTGAAAATATTACAAAGTCATGAACTTACGAGGGTGCGTGGAAACCGCGCATTGCTCACTCGTAACACAGTCATTTTATGGACTTTTGTCACCAAATTTTCAACATAGCCATTTTAAGACCTCTGCTCATGAACAGTGTAACTGTGATTTTCTTTAATCTGTCCTAAACATTGCCAGACACCAACAGCACCATTGTGCACTACATGGGTGGAAACACATTTTGGGCAAGATGTGAAAAATGACAGCTATACTGCTCATAAGGAGGTGTGGTAAAATGGCAATGTTGAAAATCTGGAGTGAAAATATTGAAATTGCGAACTTACGAAGTGTGCGTAGAACTGTACCAATGCACGCCGTAAAACAGTCTATTTTTTTTTTTCATTAACTTTTAACATAGCCATTTTAACACCTGAGCTCATGAACAGTGTCACTGTGATTTTTTTTATTTGTCCCGCACATTGATCTCTCACAGCGACTGCGCCATAGTGTGCTACATGGGCAGAAACATGTTTTGGGTGACATGTGAAAAATGGCAGCTGTACTACTCATAAGAAGGTGTGATAAAATGGCAATGTTGGAAATCTGGAGTGAAAATATTGAAAATTAGCGACTCACGGAGGTACGCGTGAGAACCGCGCAACGACGCCGTAAACAGTCATTTTTAGGAATTTTTTCAATTTCAACATAGCCATTTTAAGACCTCTGCTCATGAACAGTGTCACTGTGATTTTCTTTAATTTGTCCCGAGCATTGATTTCAAGATACCAACTGCGCCATTCTGCGCCATAGGCGGGAAACACATTTGGGTGAGATGAAAATGACAGCTGTACTACTCATAAGAAGGTGGTAAAATGGCAATGTTGAAAATCTGGAGTGAAAAATATTGAAATTTCGTGAACTTACGCGTGCTGTAGGAACTGCACAACGACTGTCCTGAAACAGTCATTTTTGAATTTGGCACCAAATTTCAACATGTGGTTTTTGGACCCTTCGTGAATGACATCACTGTCATGGTGGTATTCAGGCCTGAAGGGTGATTTGCAGTCACTTCACAGTCACTGCACAAAATCTCCGGGCCCTCCAATAACGCCATGACAGTGACATATCTCATGAGAAGGTCCCAAACCCCATGTTAAAATTTGGTGCCAAAATTCCAAAAATGCCTGAGATATGCATAAAGTTGAAACCCCTATGTAACCCATTATACAGCTTACCGGCATTTCTCAGTTCGCGGTCGGCTTTGAAGAGTGCAGATGTGTTCCCGTCCATCAAGATCGCCCCGCTGAGTCCGGAGGTGGTATGGGGTGAGGGGGTGGGGAGGCTGGGTGCAGGGTGGGTGCGGGTTGTGGAGGGGCGTTGGAGATGCGCCATGGACAGTTTTTATTTTACAGGTTTAAAAAAAAAGACTGTGGGATGTTTGCATGTTGGGGTAGGCTCCCACCGTGGCACAAGGACTTGGGGGTGTTCAGCCAACGGGGATTGGGCACCCTGCCAGCCAAAGGACTAGAGGCTTGCCACGCTGGGGTGGGCTCTCAGCGTGGCACCTACAACTGGGGGTGGGGACGAGCTCAGCAACTGGGGATCAGTTCATGGACAGGGATTGGGCACCCTGTCGCATACAGCACGGGTGCGCACGCCTGTTCAGCGTGGGGAGGAGCTGCGTGAGCAGCCCATATCTTATTGGTGCTCACTGCCGTAGTTCCTTTCAACTGGAGTGTTACTGCATTTTGGAGCGTGTCATAGACAGCTCCAAAATGCATTGGCTTACAAGGGCCACGCCTGCCAGCCCACTGACTGAATTAGAGTAGGAGGTGACACACTTCCGAAATCTCCGATGAAGGCACTATGTTTCTTGCACATGCATGCAAGCAAACATAAACGTTAATATCGTGATTTGTGACATGATCATAAATCGTGATTTGTGACTGCATTTGTGACCGTGATGATGAAGAAACATGAATGCCTATGGCTATACTTCCCCAGGCCCCGATGAGGTGTGGTACAAACTCCCCGACTTAAAAACAAACATTAATGAGTACAATGGTGGGGTGGTGAAGCATTGATAGATACTAAAAAACAGGCTTACAATACATCCAAGTAACTATTTAAAAAAATTAGTGATTCATAACGTGATCGTGAATCATGATTTGTGGCTGCATTTGTGACTGTGATAATGAAGAACATGATTCAGTGTCGATGGTGTGAGATAACCAGTATGAAACTGTATTGGGAATGCAAATGCCTACGGCTGTACTTCCCCGATTAGCTGTAGCTTAAACTCCCAGACTTAAAAACACGTATCAAGCTATCTACCTGGCTCAAGACTGCCAGAGGACTGGCCAGCAAAATCTATACAGACATCTGAGAAAGAATTCCCTTGCAGTCCATGGTCTCTAAACAGAAATGGGAGAAAGCTCTACAGGTGAGATCAGACGATGCTCAATGGGTCATGTGCTGGAAATCGGCACACTTGAGCTACCCTGATGCACGCAGCAGACTCATTCAGAATAAACTCCTACATCACAGGTACAGAACGCCCGCCGTTCTGTACCAAGCCAAACTCCTAGACAATAAGCTCTGCTGGAGGTGCCAGGCCCAAACTGGAGATCTACACCATACTATCTGGCAGTGTTCTTTATTGGCCCCCTTCTGGCAGACAGTGAATCAACTGGCCACACAAACTCTTGGTGTCATGACCCAGTTGGACCACCTGATCTGATTTTGGGCCTACCCCCTGTAGGCTGTCATCTCAAAACCCATCAGCTCCGCTGGCTAGCCCTACTTAGTATCTCTGCCAAGCACCTTATTCTAAGCCAGTGGCTAATCAACCGACATCCCTTCCATCCTAGAACTTCAACATGCTCTTACGCTATTGGCATATATGGATCGTATGACTCAAACAGCAGCCAATAGACTTGCAGTATACGCTGCATGTTGGGCTCCCTTTCTTGCATACTTGAAGCCTAGGACTGGGATAGGGTAAGCCAGAGGAAGGTCCTGTTGGAACTCCCTTTTATTGCTCCCAGTGATGTATTTTCCCGACAAGATACTCAGTCTAGCCAGCCACTACACTTGTGCATTTTATACATCATACAGCTCATTTGTTATATTTAACAGTATTACCTGGTCACCCAGTGTTCGTGAAAGCTTGCATCTTTATTGGGCAGAGAATGAAGGGGTCCTCCCCCCATCCTCTCCCTGTTACAGTATATACCTCGATATGCCTTTACTACTCATGAGTACATATTAGAATATATGGATATAATGCTGTGTTGTACTTTTCTCTGCTTTTGATGCTATTGGAGTGTTGTTTGTGGATGATGTTTATATTGCTTGGAAACTTCAATAAAAAGTACCAACTGGAAAAAAAAACATGCATCAATGAGTAAAATGGTGGGGTTGTGAAGCCTGGAGAAATATTACAAAACAGACTTGCAATACATCCAAGTAACTAGAAAAAAAATGTATGCTGTGATTCGTAACGTGAATGATCGTGAATCATGATTTGTGACTGCATTTGTGACCATGATGATGAAGAACGTGATTTATATCACGGGTGACATGTGATGATGGTCCTGACTTAAAAACGCATATTAATGAGTACTCTGTTCATGCAGAATTAAGCACCACACCTGTACAGTACTCTGAAGGGAAGCCAAAAAAACAACTGTGACTTAAGTTACAGATGGAGATTGGGCCCTAAAGAGATGCAAATGCACAGACAGATTAAGATTGCGCAGTGCACTGAAGAGAAGCAGACGCAAAGGCATAACATCTAACCAATTCTCACCATCAGAAATTCAAATCTGGAAAAGAATACCCTTGCTGGTTGGGGTGGGCTGTGGGGGTGAGAGGGGGCAGTGTACTGCAATGCTGCAGTAACAATCACTAGTACTGGTACCAGTAAAGATACCACAAAAAAGTACAAAAATCACACAGCTGCAGTAGATAATAGGTTCACAATGCTGAAATTATTATGTGGCACAATAAAAGGAGTCTGATTTGATGACATGCGTCACACACATACTCACACACACACTAAGTAATGTGTAGCAAATTGAAAACTTCGGTAATATAACCACATATTTTAAACAAACTAAAATTATGCAATGCTGCACAACAACAATCAGCAAAAAAATGGCAAGAATTATTGCAAATATTACTGTGTGTACATTAACACAGTTATACAAGAAACATATCACCAAAACAGAAAGCACTGTCTTTTTCTCCAAGTTAATCTACCTACACCACAGATACACCCCTTCCCCAAAGGCACAACATACCTAACCAGTGCTCACCATCAGAAATTCAAATCTGGAAAAGAATAACTTTGACAGTTGGGGCCCGCCGTGGGGGAAGGGGGAGCAGTGTACTGCATTGCTGCAATAACAGTCACAAATACTAGTACCAGTAAAGATACCAGAGTGAAGTATAAAAATCACACAGCTGCAGTGGATAGCAGCTTCACATTGCTGAAATTATTAAGTGGCACAATAAAAGGTGTCTGATTTGATGACACGCGTCACACACATACTCACACACACACTAAGTATTGCATAGCAAATTGAAACTTCAGTAATATAACCGCATATTTTAAACAAACTAAAATTATGCACTGTGGCAGTAACAGTCACTAGTACTAGTACCAGTAAAGATACCACAAAGAAGTACAAAAATCACACAGCTGCAGTGGACAGCAGGTTCACATTGCTGAAATTACTATGTGGCACAATAAAAGGTGTCTGATTTGATGACACACGTCACACACATACTCCCACACACACTAAGTAATGCATAGCAAATTGCAAACTTCCATAAAATAACCACATATTTTAAACAAACTAAAATTATGTAAATAAACGAAAATTAGTTTGCCAGCACCAGGTAAAACTAACAGAGTGCTTTGTCCAAGCCTGCCAAGTAAGGTTGTGTGCTTACTGCCAAGTGAGATTATGTGCTAAAGTATGCACCGAAGGGAATCCACACCATGCCACATGCACTTTCAAATCCAGCATTCTTTATTTTTTCACACAACATATGAGGTACAAGTGCTCCCACTCTTCACAGGCTCCTTACAAACTGCAGGCTTACAGGCTGCCAACCTCCTCCATTACTCCACACACAGTGTCCTAACACGTTTCAAATCACCTGGTGCTTAATCATAGGAATGACACTTACAAAAATAATTCCCATTAAATAGCATTGCATTTAAAGTGACAGTGCACCAAATTGAAAAGACTATTTAAAAATTCAATTTTAATTTAATAACTTTAAAACACATTATGAAATAGACTATCGCTCATTACTTTTACCACTATTACACCAGTGTCCACCATTGCTCTTTGCAACTGAGAGACATAGGTATCCACTGAATATTATTATTAGCCGTGGTACCTAAAAGAAGAAAAAGTTAAACAAATTATAATCTGGTACTAACTACATTCAACTACATAACAGCTAATGATACATAGGCATAAACCTGCACTTCTGATTTCTGTAAAAAATGTTTTATATCAATCCTTTCATTAAGGCCATGTTTTTCTGACCCTCCTAATGCAAAGATCCAGTATTGTTCTCTTTTAAGTAGTACATTGTCATGATTCCCTCCTCTGGGGCCTTCTCATTGGTTTTTCTATACCTAGAAATGACCAACTATGTTCCTTTACATTTTTCACTTTCAACATATGCGCTGCTAAAGCATTTTTCTGGTCTCCATAATTGATAGCCCTCAAGTGTTCACCCATTCTTTCTTTTAATTTCCTTTTTGTTTTACCAATATAGAAGCTTCCACATGTACAAGATGCCATATAGATTATCCCTTCAGTTGCACAGGTTATAAATCCTCTCACTTTGGTTTCCCTATGTGTTTTAGGATTTGTAAAACTTTTTGTTTGTTTCAAGAAACTACAAAATTTACAGTTACCACATTTGTAACAACCATCTTGTTTTGGTAACCACATTCTGCCTTGTACTTATCCCAGTTGTATTGAATGAACGAAAGTGTCTTTTAAACTTTTTCCTTTGCTATGTACTATCCTGGGCTTAATTTCACTGAGGTCCCTCAGGCCTGGGTCTAAACTCACTAAATGTCAGTTCTTTTTGACAATGTTACTAATTTCATTAGACTGTGCATTGTAAGTACTAACAACATTTATTCTCTGATCTTTTATTTTTTCAGATGTTTCTTTTGTTATGACCTTTGACCTTTCCATTTGGCTAACCTCTTTTCTAGCTTGCACCACTAAACTTGTCGGATATTTCCCTTCTTTAAGTCTTATCTCCAGTTAATTTGCTCTTCTTTCAAAAGTACAATCAGAATGACCATTTCTTTTTATTCTCATATATTGTCCCTTGGGAATACCCACTATGGTATGGTATGGATGACTGCTATCAGCTTGTAACAGTGTATTCCTATCGGTACTCTTTCTGTACAAATCTGTCTCAATTCCGCCTTTATCATCTTTCTGAACAATTAGATCTAAAAAATTAATTTGTTTGGTACTGAAAGTTAGGGAAAACCATAAGTTGGAATCACTTATTTCAAGATATTTAATAAAATCAAAGAGTTCATCCTCAGTTCCTGTCCAGATGATGAATATATCATCTATAAAGCATTTATACAGGTCTATTCTATCCCTATATGGATTTTTGTCACTATCCCTGATGGACTCCTCTTCCCATTTTCCCAAGTACAGATTAGTAAAATTAGGGCGAAAGTGGCCCCCATCACAGTTCCTTTTTTCTGTATATATTGACCATCTGAAAAGAAAAAGGTGTTACACTCTAGTACAAACTTGGCAAACTGAGACAACATTTCTGTGGGTGGGCCTTGTATTTCTCTGCCATTAAGATAGCATTCCAGGGCACCCAACCCTCCTTCATTCGGTATATTTGAATACAAGGCTTCCACATCTAAAGTGACTAGCAAACTCGTTTCTTCAATGGCTACATTTTCTAATAGGTTAATCATGTCACCAGTATCTTTTATATATGAGGGTACTGCTTGAGCTAGAGGTTTTATATAGTGATCAATATACTGTGACAATGGTTCAGTTAAACTACCATTCCCTGAAACAATCGGCCAGCCTGGTGAATCTGGGAGACATTTGTGCATTTTAGGAAAGACGTAGAACCAAGCTTTCGTGGGATACTGTACAGTTCTTTACTGATCCAACCTTTCTCTTTTACATCTACAAGGTATTTATCTATTTCGGCCTTAAATAGTGTAGTGGGGTCTGTGGACATCCTTTTATAGTAATCTTCATTGCTCTATTGTCTAGTCACCTCCAAAACATATTTAATTGTGTCCATGACTACAACCAAACACCCTTTGTCCTCTTTTTTTATTGTTATATTTTCATCATCACTTAATGTATCTAAATCGGATTTTTCTACCCTGCTTAGATTACTCCTAAGGGGTATATTTGTCTTTCCATACTGATTTCTATCTAGGTTCAGTAAGTCTCTTTCACAGCTTTTTACAAAAGTCTGTAATGCTGGAGTTAGAGGAGGACAAAAGGTGGAGGGGGGTTTGAATTTTTGAATGATTACATCTGTATTCCCAGTCTCTAGGCCTTCACTTACCCCCATTTCTATGGGTCCGATGTTCTCTTCTTCTCTTCTATTAAAAAAGGACTGCAAACTCAAATTCCTAGTAAATTTATGGCAGTCAATTACTGTTTCAAACAGATTAAATCTACATTGTTGAACAAATGACAAGCCTTTACTTAAAACACTGATTTCTGTTTCAGACAGCTCTCTGTTTGAGATGTTAATCACATTGTTCACTAGTAACCTCCTCTCATGTTCCCTCTCACTTACCAGCCCCTTCAGCCTCTGTTCCAGCAATAGCCACCTCTTTCTCTTCCTGCCCCCCTGCCTGATCCATTTTTTGGGGGCTCAGTGCTGTTGATGAGTTGGCTACGTCTCGGGGCCTCTGGTGTCTTGTCTCATCTAATCTCTTCTTCACCTCCAGAGAATGTCCCTTCTCCCAAATAAGTTTTCTCTCCACTGCTGAAATCTTCTTTCAATCTCATATCTTGTGGTTTTTCAGGTATTTTAAAAATCAGTTTAATAGATGTGCTACCTTGTGGTTTAAAACTGACTTTCTTGCCCCATTCATACACTGTACCATGTAGGTAATCATTGAGTGGCATGGTGTGGATTCCCTTCGGTGCATATTTTAGCACATAATCTCACTTGGCAGTAAGCACACAACCTTACTTGGCAGGCTTGGACAAAGCACTCTGTTAGTTTTACCTGGTGCTGGCAAACTCATTTTCATTTATTTACATCTCTTTAACGCTGAGCACAGGACCCTGGTACAGACCTTAACCCCTGCTTTCATTTTACCTGTTGAAAAGGTCATTTTGCACAGGAGATGAATTTGTGATACGGATTGGAAAAGAACGTGTTAACAGAGTGCTGAAGGTTTAAAAGAGTCCCTTTCAAAGAAGCTGTGCGGAGCAAAGAGAAGGTAAGCGAGTGTAATGGCAACAAGCATTAATTTAGATGCCGTTAAAGCTAAAGTTAACACTCGCGATGACATAGAAGGGACTCCCTCCTTTAAAGACTTGATTTTCAGTGATATTGAAAGAGGTATAAATACATTCACTGAATTATTGAGAAAGCAACCAAACAGTGAAACGAGACCTTTGAACATAGAACAAGTTTTTTATCAATTTGAACGTGCTGCTCTTCAAGCCACAAGGCTATACTGGGAAAGGGTTTCCTTAAAGGCATATCTAGAAGAAGACCGTATACCACGTGGTCTGAGAATTTAGAAAAAAACATTGTTTGGTCTACAAAGAGAAGGATTTTTGCAGAACTAGAAAAAAATTAGCCATGAGGCAAGTAAGCAGCATATGGAATTAATTTTAAAGGAGAATGCTACTATAGAGCTAGAAACTGAGGATGAAATTAAAGTAAAAGAAAAATTGTTGCAGCAAAGCAGTGAGCATCCACTATATGATGAACTGTGTGAAAATTGTAAATATAATCTGATAAAATACAACAGGAAGATACAAGGTTTAAAACAGACCAAATTTGAGAGAGACACTAATGATTACCTACATGGTACAGTGTATGAATGGTGCAAGAAAGTCAGTTTTAAACCGCAAGGTAGCACACCTTTTAAACCGATTTTGAGAATACCTGAAAAACCACAAGATATGAGATCGAATGAAGATTTCAGCAGTAGAGAGGAAACTTATTTGAGAGAAGAGACATTTTCTGGAGGTGAAGAAGAGATTAGACGAGACAAGACACCAGAGGGCCCGAGATGTAGCCAACGCGACAACAGCACTGAGCCCCCAAAAAACGGATCAGGCATGGAGGCAGGAAGAGAAAGAGGTGGCTATCACTGGAACAGAGGCAGAAGGGGTTGGAAAGCAAGAGGGAACATGAGAGGAGGTTACTAGTGAACAATGTGATTAACATCTCAAACAGAGAGCTGTCTGAAACAGAAATCAATGTTTTAAGTAAAGGCTTGTCATTTGTTCAACAATGTAGATTTAATCTGTTTGAAACAATAATTGACTGCCATAAATTTACTAGGAATTTGAGTTTGCAGTCCTTTTTTAATAGAAGAGAAGAAGAGAACATCGGACCCATAGAAATGGGGGTAAGTGAAGGCCTAGAGACTGGGAATACAGATGTAATCATTCAAAAATTCAAACCCCCCTCCACCTTTTGTCCTCCTCTAACTCCAGCATTACAGACTTTTGTAAAAAGCTGTCAAAGAGACTTACTGAACCTAGACAGAAATCAGTATGGAAAGACAAATATACCCCTTAGGAGTAATGTAAGCAGGGTAGAAAAATTCGCTTTAGATACATTAAGAGATGATAAAAATATAACAATAAAAAAAACAGACAAAGGGGGTTCAGTTGTAGTCATGGACACAATTAAATATGTTTTGGAGGTGAACAGACAATTGAGCAATGAAGATTACTATAATATGGAGTCCACAGACCCCACTACTATTATTTAAGGTCGAAATAGATAACTACCTTGTAGATGTAAAAGAGAAAGGTTGGATAAGTAAAGATACTTTTTTAATTTTAGCTGTACAGTATCCCATGAAAGTTTGGTTCTACGTCCTTCCTAAAATACACAAATGTCTCCCAGATCTACCAGGCCGGCCTATTGTTTCAGGGAATGGTAGTTTAACTGAACCATTGTCACAGTATATTGATCATTATATAAAACCTCTAGCTCAAGCAGTACCCTCATATATAAAAGATACTGGTGACATGATTAACCTATTAGAAAATGTAGCCATTGAAGAAACAAGTTTGCTAGTCACTTTAGATGTGGAAGCCTTGTATTCAAATATACCGCATGAAGGAGGGTTGGGTGCCCTGGAATGCTATCTTAACGGCAGAGAAATACAAGACCCACCCACAGAAATGTTGACTCAGTTTGCCAAGTTTGTACTAGAGTGTAACACCTTTTTCTTTTCAGATGGTCAATATATACAGAAAAAAGGAACTGTGATGGGGGCCACTTTCGCCCCTAATTTTGCTAATCTGTACTTGGGAAAATGGGAAGAGGAGTCCATCAGGGATAGTGACAAAAATCCATATAGGGATAGAATAGACCTGTATAAATGCTTTATAGATGATATATTCATCATCTGGACAGGAACTGAGGACAAACTCTTTGATTTTATTAAATATCTTGAAATAAGTGATTCCAACTTATGGTTTTCCCTAACTTTCAGTAATAAAACAAATTAATTTTTTAGATCTAATTGTTCAGAAAGATGGTAACGGGGGAATTGAGACAGATTTGTACAGAAAGAGTACCGATAGGAATACACTGTTACAAGCTGATAGCAGTCATCCATACCATACCATAGCGGGTATTCCCAAGGGACAATATATGAGAATAAAAAGAAATTGTAGTTCTGATTGTACTTTTGAAAGAAGAGCAAATGAACTGGAGATAAGACTTAAAGAAAGGAAATATCCGACAAGTTTATTGGTGCAAGCTAGAAAAGAGGTTAGCCAAATGGAACGGTCAAAGGTCATAAAAGAAAAATCTGAAAAAATAAAAGATCAGAGAATAAATGTTGTTAGTACTTATAATGCACAGTCTAATGAAATTAGTAACATTGTCAAAAAGAACTGGCATTTAGTGAGTTTAGACCCAGGTCTGAGGGACCTCAGTGAAATTAAGCCCAGGATAGGACATAGGAAAGGAAAAAGTTTAAAAGACACTTTTGTTCATTCAATACAACTGGGACAAATACAAGGCAGAATGTGGTTACCAAAACAACAAGATGGTTGTTACAAATGTGTAACTGTAAATTTTGTAGTTTCTTGAAACAAACAAAAAGTTTTACAAATCCTAAAACACATAGGGAAACCAAAGGGAGAGGATTTATAACCTGTGCAACTGAAGGGATAATCTATATGGCATCTTGTACATGTGGAAGCTTCTATATTGGTAAAACAAAAAGGAAATTAAAAGAAAGAATGGGTGAACACTTGAGGGCTATCAATTATGGAGACCAGAAAAATGCTTTAGCAGCGCATATGTTGAAAGTGAAAAATGTAAAGGAACATAGTTGGTCATTTCTAGGTATAGAAAAGCCAATGAGAAGGCCCCAGAGGAGGGAATCATGACAATGTACTACTTAAAAGAGAACAATACTGGATCTTTGCATTAGGAGGGTCAGAAAAACCTGGCCTTAATGAGAGGATTGATATAAAACCTTTTTTTACAGAAATAAGAAGTGCAGGTTTATGCCTATGTATCATTAGCTGTTATATATATGTTCACCTGAATAAATAAAGATTTTGATTGATTGATTTTGATATAGTTGAATGTAGTTAGTACCAGATTATAATTTGTTTAACTTTTTTTCTTTTAGGTACCACGACTAATAATAATATTCAGTGGATTCCTATGTCTCTCAATGGCGAAGAGCAATGGTGGACACTGGTGTAATAGTGGTGAACGTAATGAGCGATAATCTATTTCATAATGTGTTTTAAAGTTATTAAATTAAAATTGAATTTTTAAATAGTCTTTTCAATTTGGTGCACTGTCACTTTAAATACAATACATTTTAATGGGAATTATTTTTGTAAGTGTCATTCTTATGATTAAGCACCAGGTGATGTGAAACGTGTTAGGACGCTGTGTGTGGAGTAATGGAGGAGGTTGGCAGCCTGTAAGCCTGCAGTTTGTAAGGAGCCTGTGAAGAGTGGGAGCACTTGTACCTCATATGTTGTGTGAAAAAATAAAGAATGCTGGATTTGAAAGCGCAAGTGGCATGGTGTGGATTCCCTTCGGTGCATACTTTAGCACATAATCTCACTTGGCAGTAAGCACACAACCTTACTTGGCAGGCTTGGATAAAACACTCTGTTAGTTTTACCTGGTGCTGGCAAACTAATTTTCGTTTATTTACATCTGTTTAACGCTGAGCACAGGACCCTGGTGTAGACCTTAACCCCTGCTTTCAAATTAAAATTATGCACTGCTTCACCACAACATCAGCAAAGAAATGGCAAGAAATATTGAACATATTACTGTGAGTACCTTAACACAGTTATACAAGAAAAACATTACCAAAACAGAAAGCACTGTCTTTTTCTCCAAGTTAATCTATCTACACCACAGATACGCCCCTTCCCCAAAGCACACTTCCACTGTCTCTCAGTACACAGACTGAATGTTGTACATTAACATTCAAAATCCATACACAAACAATAAACGCTCGACGATATGAGCACAGGAGGGTTTCCTATAATCGATGAACTAAAGTTTCAGCAAAAAAAAAGACCCAAAAAGGCTTTTTTGACAGCTTTTTAAAGGTTTGAATCACAGAGAGCTCCCAGAGCAGATTGTCTCCTACATCTTCCTACACACACTACCCCAAATTGAGGCTGTGCAGAACAATCTAGAGCCCATGTGATCTGAAATCCCATGAATCACTGCAAAATTCACCTTCAGAGCTTAAAAACAAGGTGAAGTGAGGCGAAGTACATTGTTTTCAATGTACTTCACCTTAAGAATTGGTGTGGAGTAGTGGCTTGGGAAGGCAGAGTAATGTGAAGCCATTGTTTTCAATGGACTTCACGTTACCCATTATAATGCGAAGTACTCCGCTTTGCATTGCAGAGAACTCCGCGAATTTGCCTTCACTCCGTGAATCACTTCACAGAGGGAATTGGGGTCACTTCACCCATCACTAGTAGGGGGTAGGAGGAAGTAGGCAATTGGTTAACCAGGATCTAGGCAATTCTAGTGGAGGGTAGGAGGAAGCAGGCTGTTGGTTTACTAGGATCTGAAGCTTATCTGTTAGATAGGGAAATGGGCAGACTAGGTGGGCCAAGAGGTCATTATCTGTCATCAAATTCTGTGTTTCTATATTTTAATATATTCGTGCTGTGGGAGAAGAGTAGATCACTTGAAGCTAACTAATAAAGTCTAGGGAAGCTCATGTGATGAAGAGTACGCCAGAGGAACTCCCAGTCCACCTTATCAAAGGCTTTCTTTGTGTCCAAGGACACCAGGGCCATAGGGTAGGGCATACAGTAGATTGGGCTAAAGAATAAATGTGGGCCAGTTTGCAAAGACGATCAGTTGAGGATCTGCCTGGAACAATGCCTACCTGTTCTGGACTAAGCAATGGAGACCATATTTTCTTGATCCGTGTGGATAATATTTAAGTAAGTATTTTGAGATCACAGTTTAGTAATGAGATGGAACGATAGCTAGAGGGCTGCGGGGGGGGGGGGTCTGTCCGGCTTAAGGAGAAGAATAATCATGGCATCTAGAAAAGTAGGGTCTATGGCATTGGCTGAGAGCATGTATTGATAAAGATTCAGTAAATGAGGAGATAATTCATTGAGGAAGAGGTTGTAGAAGTTGGAGGGAAAACCGTCCAGAGCTGGGGCTTTATCTGAAGTGAGAATGTTTATAGCTTTTGTAACTTCCTGGTGTGTTACTGGGGAGGACAAGGAGGACTGATGACGCTCCAGTAGCTTAGGAAGTTTGATTCTCAATATGTATTCCTGTATTTTTTGTGTAAATGGGGGGTTGAGTCATCTGCCATAGAGGTTGGCATAAAAATTCTCAAAGACTTTAGTTATCTCTCTAGGGAGAGTTTTAATGGCCCCATCTGTGCCTGAAATGGCTTGAATAGTTCTCAGATTTTCCAGTTGTCTCATGTGGAGAGCTAAGAGGTGGACGGCCTTCTCCTCTTGATCTACATAAGCTGACTGTGTCTTAAAAATGACGTACTCGGCCTTCTCCCTTAGAAGACCCAAATATTTGTTACTGAGAGAGATGAGAGTCATGAGGGAATTCTGTGGAGATGTAGAAGAGAGATCTTGCTCTAGTGCACATATCTGCTCTAATAGGTCTCTTGCTTTGGCTTCTCTAATTTTCCTTTGCTTAGCTGACAGCCGAATGAGCTCCCCTCTTAAAAAACATTTTAATGCACACCTGATTTGATCTACCCGGAGGATAGAATGCAGATTATCTTCCAGGAATTAGTGGATAAGTGACCTGATTTTGGACACTATGAACTCATCCTTTAGGAACTGCATATTCAGTTTCCAGATAGTATCCCGTTGCATGTTATCGGAAGGTATAAGTTGGAGCCATACTGCTGCATGATCCGACAAGACTATTGGTTCTGTGCTCCCCCCAAGAGTCCCAGCTAATAAATTAGAACTTATGAGGAAGTAATCTATTCTGAATGCAGTAAGATGTACCTGGGAGTGAAAGGAGAAAGCCCTAGCAGTAGGGTTGAGGATGCTTCATGGATTGCATACACCTAGAATACCCATCATACCATTAAGGGCTCTTTGGGTTGGGGTCAGAGGCAGTAGAGATTGGGTTGACCGATCAAGAGTCTGGGATGGAGGAAGATTCCAATCACCTCCTAGAATCAGAGCAGCCAGTAAAAGGGGTGCTATCTTGTCTGATAATTCCATTCGGAAAATCAGGTCTCCTCCCACTGGGCCATATATACTCCCTAAGATGACAGAGGTTCTGTCTAGCATTCCCTTAACCAGGATGAACCAGCCCTCAGGATCTATAATATCCTAGTAATATCGGTCTGGAAGGAGATGTTCTTCATACTTAGTATTGCCACACAACTCCTGGCAGTGGAGTCACCGGCAGAAAAACTTGTTGAACCCCCTTGCCTCTGGAAACTAATGGCTTCTTGAGTAAGGAGATCTGTTTCTTGAAGTTAAATTATATTTGATTGTAATATAGATACATGTTTAAGAATGTGGTAGCTTTTTGAAAGCTCTTGAGCAACCCTGACATTTCATGTAACAAATTTCACTTTTAGATTAGCCATAATCCATGTTGATCTTTGTATACCACTAAGAAGGAGTTAGCACTGCGGACGCTCCAGGCCCACACACCCCCCCGCACCCTTCACCCACAACAGTATTTTCGATTGTAAAACCAAACATGCAATGCAATACAACATTGTTGCAAGTAGGAACTAAGATTTAAGCGTGAACCCATCCCTCCCCCTTCCCCCCACTTCTCCCATTACACCTTTCTATAACAACTATCTTGTTATAATTGGTAATACATCTTAACGAACCGTGCCAGGACTCAGAATACCTGTAACAGATCCCCCTGTCCTTTCCCCCCTCATCCCTTTCCCCTTCCCTTGAGCTCCTCTACCCTTATAAATATATACATGGGCTCTCCTATTTAAGCTAGAAAACAAAGAACCAAGCTGTTGTCTGTAGAGGAGAAGCCAAATCCCCAAAGTCCCAGTACCATACTTCCTAGCAATTAAATTGAAAGAATTATAAAAAACTATTTATATGGCTAAGAGTATTATCCATTATAAGGGGAAAGGGAAAGGAAACATTGTTTAACCAGGAAAGGCTCACTAAGCCAGAGCTTGCTTCCAGGTGTGACCTGGGAGCACAAGGAAGTTAAGTGACTTGCTCAGGGACACACAGTATGCAAGTGGAAGCTGTGGGATTCAAACCCAGGTCTGGTATGTTGGATGTCACCAGATTTGCAGCTCAGAGCCTTAGACCACTGCACTATACTGCCTTCTAATAATAAGCACTTAAAATGTAAACAGGGACCTACCCCATAATGATTGGATCGTGGTGCAGTCTCACCTTCAGCTCTTGGGTACTAAAGCTCCCCTCCCCCCTTGACTCAACCATATCTCTAAGGTACCCTTGGAATTGTGAGACTGTATTGGATGCTAATGTAAATGCATAGGGCTAAGATGCAGGGAGCCAGTAAGACTCCATTCACTGCCTAGGCCCTCCAGGCTTGAAACACTTGGTACAACTTAAAAAAGTAGGAGCTATCTTCCCGCTCATTCTCCAAAAGCCTATACAGTGCAGGTCTGGGAAACATAAAAGGAATAAACCCCATCGTGTAACAATAAGAAATGCAAGACCACTTAAATACAACAAGTGAAAGAAAACCAACAACACTTTTTACTATTTACAAGCTGAGTCCATTTGTTTCTTAGTCAGACACGATGGGGGACCAAGCTGGTGGGACCGTGTCACAGTACAACTTTTCCCTTGCAACTACCACTTGGGTCCAGAGGTTCCGGTCTACTACAGGATGAGAGATGCAAGCTGTTGTTTTGCAAGACTTGGGGCCTGTTCACTTTGGCACTTATAGGTCTCTGTAAGCCCCACAGTGGAAGCTCCTGAAGGACAAATGCACAGTCCCAAGAGGCTCCACACTTACCCAGTTGACCGATCAGACAAGGCCTGGTAGAATAAGATAAAGCAGCAGGTTAGTTAACCCGTAAACAACACATTTACCGATTAAGCAGTACAAACTTGAAACCGGAGTATTCCTGTAATCTTCATCTCTTCTGGAACAGGTCGGGGAAGCTTGCTCACCCGATCTTCCGTTGCCTTGGAGGGTGTCTCATATTAGATCCAGTTGCCCGCTAGCAAAACTTGCCATCAAGAGGGGTATATCATTTTGAAATGAATCCCTGCCACAATCAGTTTGCTGACTATAGGGTAAAAGGCTGCCCTTTTTTGTCTGGTCTCACAAGGCAAGTCCTGGGTAATATGGATTTTGGTGCCTTCCCACATAATGGATAGGATTTCATGGGCTTTATACAAAATGTGCTGTTTTTCAATAAAGCTTAAGAATTTTAATATGGTCAGACTGGGGGGGGGTGGGTAGTGCCTGGCTGGGGGATGAGGCCTGAGGGAACTGTGGGCACACTCTATCAGGTATGCTGTGCCAATTGGTGATGGGCCTGACAACTTTATTCAAGACCTTTTGAAGAAAAGCATGGATTTCTGGCTTCCTCCACTTCAGAAAGGCCTAGTATCAGAATATTATTCCTACGACTCCACACCTCCAGGTCTTCCTTTTTAAGCTGCAGCTTGTGGATCTGTTGTTTTAGTGTGGTAATCTCGGGATCCATCTTCTCTTCCTGCCACTCTGTGTAGGTAGTTCAGGCCTCCGTGCGTCTGACCCTGTGGGTTAGATCGGACAGGTTGCCTCACAAAGATTTAAGCTCTTTTTAAATATATGTGAGTTTCCTGAAGGGGAGCACTTGCAGGAATCAATCCTCCTTCAGGGATCGCAAAAAAAATTCTACAGTATGTCTCTAAGTGCTTTGTTTCCCAGCCTGTGCTCCCTGAGCTAAGGCTTTTTGGCATCTTCTCCAGCGTTGTTGTTGGTGTGTAGTGCAGTGGGGCCTGCTGCATTTCTGTCTCCTTCAGTGGACTTTAGAAGCTAATTACATCAGGATTTGTAGATCAGAGGCTGGCAGATTGCAATGTAGTACATTTGTTCAAACTAGCAAGTTTTTAGCCCCAATTGCCTCAAAAACTAGCAAAATTAGGAGGTGAGAGGAGAGAGCCCAGCACCCCTGCTGATATCAGGCTGCCTGCATCATGTGACCTAGCCAGATTGATTTTGAATGGATTGTGCATCAACCTATAGGGTGGAAAAATATAAACTGGAATGGGAAGGAGACTGCCCCAGTTAAGGACATGATTGCCTCCGCCAATATGTCACAACTAGTCACCCACCCTACAAGCCAGAATTATAAGACTGGTAGCAGCGCCCTTCTTGCTTGGGTACTTGCAAGATCACCATCTCGAATCGCCGAAGTCAAGGTTCTGCCTGACACGCTTAGTGACCACTCCCCTATTACACTGCTGTGGTGTAACAAATTCACCAAAAGCCCACCCATACTCATAACAAGCAGGGTCCTGAGAAAGGGAATGCTTGGAGCCCTCAAATCAGCACTCACCCTTTATGACTGGACCCAAATCAGTCAGGCACTCTCCCTAAATCAGGCACTCAGCTACTTCACAAATGGCTTTAATAGCATCTGTAATATTTATGCCCCCCTCACAAACAGGAAAATTAAAGGGCAGGCTAATGGTGGATAAATGGAGAACTACTCTCCCTGATGAATGATAGGGATTCACTATGGGAGAAAGCAAGAAACACAGGAGATAGGCACAACTACTAGCAAGTTACAGGGGTAATAGGGAATCACTGCACCAAACTACTGTTCGCTAAATCAATAGCATCACATCACAGACCCCTAGCCATTGAGCAGGCCTTCAACAAGGCCTTCACTGATCTCACAGCATTTCTACCACAAGCATATTTCCACCCTGAGCAGAACCAGTCCAACAATGGACCCCCGAGCACTCCTACCCACCTTTCTACCTTAAAAGGGTGATTGTGAAGGAAACACTAGCTAAGGTCAGGAAAGTACAGGACAAGACAAGACAGGGTAGCGATGAGATTGACATGAAACTGCTATCCCGCACCCTTGATACTTGGAACTATACTTGGAGTTTAAGTCAAACAGAAGACTTTGTTTGTCCATGATGTCTGACTCCCCTAAACAAGGGGGAATTATATTCTTTGCTTCAGTAATCATCTAATCTTTTTTTAAAAGTACCCATGTTATTGGAATCAATGATTTCTGAGGGAAGATTTTTCCAAATACTCACTATATTGATTATTTTGTGGCTAGGTAAGCTTAATTTGTTTACTATGACTCTTAAGATAGAAGTTACGAGTCGAGTAACGTATGCCCAGCTCATTGAACATCTGTGTATCTTTTGAAACGCGATACATATAAAGTAAATCCCCTCTCAAATGTCTATTCTCTAGGCTATATAAATTTGAAATCTGCAGTCTATCCTCATAAGGGAACCCCATCATCCCCTTGATCATTCTAGTCATCCTTCATTGGACTCCCTCAACAGCATTTACATCTTTCTTTACATACGGATTCCATAGAGGGCTACAATAGTCAAGATGTGGTTGAACCACTGCTCTGTACAGTGGCAAAATGCACCCTCTATGTCTTGATGTAAATGAGCACCGTATCATGCCAATAACTCTATTGGTCTTGGTTACTGTCTCCCTACAATGGCCTGAAAAGGTAAGGTCATTGTTAATTAAAATACCTAGGTCCCTTGCTTGAGTTACTGGTTTCAACATGTGATTATTAAGATAATAATCCTCATTAGGATTATTAGCCCCCAGATGTAATACCACACACTTATCAGCGTTAAACTGCATTCCATTTTGATCTGCCCATCTTTGTAATTCATTAACCTTTTGTAAATTCCCCACATTGGTGCACAATTTTGAATCATCAGCAAATTTAACACAGTAATTTTTTAATGTGTCGTTCATGTCATAAATAAACAGTTTGAACAGAATTGGGCCCAGGACAGACCCCTGGGGCACTCTACTACTGACCGTTCTCTGTTCAGATAAATAGCACCTCAATCTTACTCTCTGCATTCTATTATCCAGCCAATTTCTTACCCAATTAATGATATACAGTATTTCTCTATACATATATTTACCATCTTGGCTATCAAAACTGAATGTTGAACCTTATAGAACGCCTTCTTGTAATCTAAGTATATAATACCAACCAGGAGATTATTTTCCGGCATTTTGCTAACCCTGTTATAAAAGACAAGCAGATTTGATAGACAGGATCTATTTCCTCTGAAACCGTGTTGGGTATTATCACTTATATGTTTACTTTCTAAGTCTCTTTCCAACCTGTCTTTTAATAATGATTCCAAAACTTTACCCAGTATGGAGGTCAAGCTTATAGGCCTATAGTTTCCCATGTCAGACCCACTCCCCTTTTTGTATACTGGCACCACCTCTGCTCTTCTTCAGTCTCCTGGGACATCCCCAGTTATCAAGGTCATGTTATATAATTTATACAATGGTTCAACTAGCCAATCTTTTATTTCTTTCAGTATTTTTGGGTGTAAATTTTCTGGTCCCACAGATTTTGATATATCAATTCTGTTCAGCCTATCCATTATCTCATTTTTTGATATTTTCATGGGGAAACAAGTGGCATCTCTTGTGTTATCCTGATTAAAGCTAGCTATTTTATTTCTTTGGTATACATTACAAAAGTATGCATTAAAGGCACTGTCCATTTGTTGTGGGTCCTTTAGTTCTTGATCTTGTAGTTTTGTAGGGCCCACCTCTCTGATATTAGTGCTGTTATTAATATAGGCAAAGAAGGCCTTGCCATTATCCTTAGTATGGGAAACTTAAATTCGAGAGCTATTTTTTGGTTTTTGATTATGTTTTTAGTGCATTTTAACTGTTTTTTATAGGCATGGATAGTAAATAAATTATTATGCCTTTTCATTGCTTGATACGCCTGTTTTTTTTTTTATTATATTTTTTATGAACTTTATTGTTGTACCAAATAGGAACTTTCCCTAATTTATTACAGTATTTTTTTAAGGGTACAAAATCCTTTTCAAGTTTTAAAATGCGTTCCTTTATTTTCATCCATAATGCTTTGACTGTATCATCCTTAGCATTCCAGTACTCTTCCCCTGGGTTTTTGGTTCCTAGGTGCATTACCTTGTACTTATTTGCATTAAATCTGAACTGCCATACATTTGACCATTCCTCCAACCTTGCCAAGTCCCTTCTCATCCTTTCCACCCCAGTTTGTGTATCAACCCTGTTGCAAATCTTTTAGTCATCTGCAAAGAGACATACTTTTCCTTCCAGTTCCCCTGCAATGTCACTTATAAAGCATTAAAAAGGACCGGTCCCAGTACTGAACCCTGCGGTACCCCACTAGTAACCCTCCTTTCTTCACTGTGGACTCCATTTACTACTACGCTTTGCATCCTGTTTGTCTAGCCAATGTTTTAACCAGACTACCACCTTGGGACCCACTCCCAGGCTGGCTAACTTGTGTATTAATCTTTTGTGTGGGACTGTATCAAATGCCATGCTAAAATCTAGGTAAGCCATGTCCACAGCCCCTCCCTGGTCTACTACTTTGGTCACCCAGTCAAAGAAATCTATTAGATTCATTTGACACGACCTTCCCATCGTGAATCCATGCTGCCTTGGGTCCTGTGCCCCACTGGCCTCTAGGTACTCAACAATTCTTTCCTTCAGAAGTGATTCCATCATTTTCCCTACCACTGAGGTCAAAATAACTCGTCTGTAGTTTCCTGCCTCTGTCCTGCTCCCACTTTTGTGAAGAGGAATCACATCCACCCTCCTCCAGTCCTCAGGTACCACCCCATCCTCCCATGATTTGTTAAACAGAGTAGTCAGCGGTGTCACTAGTTCTACCCTTAGTTCTTTTTAAATTCTTGGGTGAATCCCATCAGGCCCCATTGCTTTGTCCACCTTCAAATTTATTAGTTCTTTCAGAACCCTTTCTTCTGTAAATGGACTGGTATCCACCCGCGTCTTCAGAGTGTTTCTTTTGTGTGGTTTAAGTACCCCCCTCCTCTACCTTTGTGAATACTGAGCAGAAATATTTGTTCAGTATCTCTGCTTTTTCACTGTCACCCTCTACCCACATTCCCTCACCTTTATTAAGCCTCAGTATCCCTCCTTTGGTCTTTCTTCACTCCCTAATGTACCTATGAAAGGTCTTATCTCCCTTCTAAACAGAGCTGGCTATCCTTTCCTTGGTTTGGGCCTTTGCTATTCTGACTGCCTTCCCAGCCTCTTTCTGCTTTAACTAATAAAGTTCTCTGTCCTGCTCCTTCTGTGTTTTCTTATAGAAACATAGAAACATAGAAACATAGAAACATGGAATTTGATGGCAGATAAGGACCGCTTGGCCCACCCAGTCTGCCCATTTTCCTACCTACTGGATAAGCTGCAGATCCTAGTTAACCAGCAGCCTACTTCTTCCTACCCCCACCCCCAGAATTGCCTTATGACTATCCCATGCATGCTTGAATTCCTCCACTGATTTTGACTCCACAACCTCCTCTGGAAGGCCGTTCCATGCATCCACAACCCTCTCTGTGAAAAATATTTCCTGAATGCTATCCTTTTCTCCTCAACCTTTCCTGCCACCTCTTTTGAGAACCACAGTGTTTTTTTTTCCTTCATTGTGTTTTGTTGATTTGCTTTACACAAAGGCTTCTTGCCTCTGTGATGGCAGTTTTGATTACTCCCTATTGTTCTTCCACCCCTCCTTCTTGCCTGTTTGCTAATGCTTTTCTGAGGCACTCTCTCTTTTTCCCAAAGTCAGCCCTCCAAAAGTCAAATACTCTTGCTTTTGTACGGCTTAATTGTATGGCTGTGTTTATTGTGAACCACACTGTTTGGTGGTCGTTTGTTCCCAGATTTCTACCCACTTCTAAATCTGAGATTCTTTCTCCATCTCCATTTGAGAGTACCAGGTCTAAGATTGCTCCCTCCCTCCCGAGTGGGTTCCAATATTAGCTGCCTGAGGCATGCCCCCTGTAGGGCATCAAGAATGACCCTGCTCTTGGATGTGCCTGCAGCAGAGGTGCTCTAGTTAACATCTGGCATATCCGGGTTCCCCATCAACAATATCTTCCCTTTTTCTGCCATTCTAAGGAAGCCTTCTATCATTTCCTTGTTCATTCCCTCCCCTTGAGATGGGGGTCTGTATACAGCCCCCATGCGGAATGTGGTGCCTTTTCCTGTCTCCAGGGTGACCCAGAGGGCCTCATCTGCTCCCTGTTTACTCTTTAGTTCTGTTGCTTTGATCCCTTCCTTTACATAGAGAGCTACTCCTCCTCCTCTTTTACCCTCCCTTTCCCTCCTGTAGATTGTGTATCCTTGTATGTTGACATCCCAGTCATGGTTCTCTGTGTACCATGTTTCTGTGACTGCCACAATATCTGGGCAACCCTCTTCCATCACTGCCACTAGTTCAGGGAGCTTGTTACACAGACTACGGGCATTGGTACTCACTACCCTCCACTTTTTGATGGCCTTACCCCTTTTAGCCCCATTCCTGTCCTTACTGCCTTTGCCTTTTTTTACATTTACCTCTGTCCTGCTCCCTAAAGACTTCTTTATCTTGGTGTTTACCTCACTAATTACTGTGTTTTGTGGGGGCAGGCTGGGATTTCCCTGTTCCTTTTCAGTGTCTCCCTCCTTGGCTAGTTTAAATGCTTGCCAATGAAGCATTTAAACCTCTCACCTAGGATCCTGGTTCCTGCCCTGGACAGATGCAGACCATTGCACCAGTAGAGGTCTGCATCCCTCCAGGTGACTCCCCAGTCCCCAATAAAACCAAAACCCTGAGCACCACACCAGTTTTTCAACCATTCATTGAATTTCCTGGTGAGGAGTACCCTAACATCACCCTTGCCATAGACAGGCAGCACCTCCAAGAAGGTTACTGTATGCGCTACTTGTCTAAGGCCCCTCCCCAACTCTACAAACTCCTCTTGCATGGCTCTGATCCCATTCCTAGCCAGGTCATTTGTCCCTAGGTGGACAATGACATTCAGCTCCCTCACTCGTGTAGCTGCTCCCACGATACTGAGGATTTGCTTTCTGTCCCTCCAAGCCGTGGTGCTAGGCAGGCACCTTACCTCCCTCTCCCCTTCCTCCCCCATTTGTACCCCCTTAATGACTGAGTCCCCCACCAGGAGTTGTTTCCTTTTCCTGTGGGGTCTTATGCCACCCTCCTGTGGGTCTCCTTTGTGAAGGTTCTCAGCATCCTCCTTGTTCTCCACTGTGGGTGCCTCCGTAGAGGAACCACTATCCACCAGAAGAGTGACTGAATTGTGGAGAGGTACAGCTGGAGGTATGCAACTCTGTTCCACCACCCACTCCCTCCCTCCCTCCCTGAGCCCACCCTGGTCCTGCCTCTCCTCTTTCTTGGCAACCTCTGAGGTAGTGGTATTGGCCCTAGTGGTCCCTGGGTGGGGGAGGAGGTTTCACGAATCCTAGCCAGGTCAGCCTGGAGGTGGTCAACCTCTTCCCTCAGACCAGAGAAGTGCCTGCAAATTGAGCAGCATCACAGCCTCCAGAATGTCTCCCAGAACACTGCCGCCCCACAACCATTGCACTGCACCACTCCTATTATGTGTTATTTTGTGTCCCCTCTCCTGTTTCTCTGTATGCTTACTCTCTCCTCTCCTTACAACTCTCACCCTTCCTGTTCTGGGACAGCAACTTCCTATATTCTGCAGTAGCCTTCTTCTTCCATGGTCAGTGTCAGACCACCAGCAGCTAGGGGGAGAGAGTGAACTACTGTACTTTTTTCCTTTAGGTTTGACAAAACCAATGTTTCTCTATGATCCTTCCCTTCCTACTGCCAAACAGGAAGTTCCTGTTGACAGTCAAATCCAGTGGCTATAAAGGTAGAACTGGCTTAGGGTGGGATGAATACTGTCCTTAACAAATAATGCTACCCTTCCCCCCTTTCTATCCAATAATTTTATATCCATCAATACATGTATTATTAGTGCCTTTAATAGACCACCAGGTTTCTGTTATAGCTGCAGAACTGATCTCATTGTCTTTCAAAGTGTATTCCAGATCAGCCATTTTAATTGCATTCAAACTTCTGGCATTCGAAACTAAACAAGTCATCCACTTGGTTTTCACTTGGTTTCACTTGGTTTCAAAGGACAAAAGAAGGCTACTGCCCATCGAGATTGTCCCCCATCACACCAGTGGGATAATTATACCCTACAGTTATTAAGCTTGAGCCAGCAATCCAGCCCCTTCTTGAAGGCTGTGTTTGAGTGACTATCTACTAGGTTTTGCGGGAGGAGAGTCCACAATTTGGGGGCTCTTACAGTAAAGTAATTTAACCTTTTTGTTGCTTTAGCTTTAGATACAAATATTTAGTTATTATGATACTGGGGTGATGTCCAACTGGTGGAGAAATTTAAGCCACAGTGGTGCATTAACTCTTCAGAATTCCGGATTTTATACAATAGAAGAAGGTCACCTCTGGTACGTTTTGTGCGTAGTGAGTGCAACCCTGTAACTCTTAATCTTTCCTCGTAGTTGAGTCTCGATAAATAAGGGACCATTTTTGTGGCCCTTCTCTGCACCCTGTCAACCCCATCAATGTCCTGCCCCAGATAGGGACTCCAGCAGGGGGATCCATAGTCCAAATGGGGTCGGACATAAGCCCTTCCTTATTTCTCTTACGCTTCTTAGGTGCCAGTGGTATCGGTTTGTTTTTGGGCATATGCTTATCCCAACACCCACTGCTTACATGTTTTTTGAGACTGCCTCATGGACTCTGATCCCTAACTTTATTGTCCTATTTTTGTTTAGATGTAAGCCATCTTGGCTGTAGAGTTCAAGCCTGTCATTATACTCTTCATCACTTGTTAGACAATTCACATTGTTTTCACAGCACCATTTTCTGAGCCAATTGTTATATTGTTTAATTTTAGTAGCTCTGTATTTACTTGCTCTTGGCGCTGGTAATACTTCTGAAATTATAATTTTTGCTTTATGTTGTTTAGCAACTTCATACATCATAATCGTACCTTCTATTACATCGGTAACAGTTCTATGACTCAAATCCTTTGTTCCAACATGCACAAGACATTTTATGGATGCACTGACATCTTTTAATATTCCTGGTAGCATTTGTGAGATATCCCTTATTTTAGCTCCTCCATTAGAGCAAGGTGTTGTATTTAACTTATTTCCCTTCGTAGAATATTGATCTGTGTACTTTACCATGGAATCCCCTAAAATAAAGACCTGTTCTGGCATCTCATATGTTGGTACACTTGCATTTAAGATATTTATTTCTTGAAGTTGGATACAATTAGGTGTTTCCCTAGGTGAACTTTCTACCAAGGATGGTGGGAGTGGGGGTACTTCTGTAGATACTATAGTAGTTAACTCATTCATGCTTTTCATTGGGCCAGTTATTTCACTTTCAGAACCCTGATTCCCATTAATCTGTTTGTTAGTTTCAATGGATTTAGAAGATGGAGTTATAGATAATACTCTTTCACAAGGTATATCAATTACTTCCCCGTGACTGGTATGTGATCATATATTTCATTGTGAGGTAGTAGCATCTGGTAATGGTTTTGGGTACTTATGACCAGTGATAAATCTCTTTTTCTTAATTTTCTATGTATTTTATCCTCCTAACCATGGTCCATTCATCTTCATCTTCCTCATCATTTAATGTTTCCATGGGTCTCTGTCTTTAACAGCTGGCGATATCTAGCAGTGAGATCATTCTCCCTAGTTCTAAATTGCTCCAATTGTTGTTTGAGTGTCACAATCCCAGTTTCCTGCTCTACAGTCTTGTTCTTATAATCCTGTTCTTTCTGACAAATGTGACAAATAAATATGTCAAACCCCGTAACTTCATTAATAGAAAACATCATACATTTATTACATTTTAAACCTAACAGACCTGATTTTAATTCCACTATTGTACACTCCATCTCTATCAATCTTGCCGAGTACCAACACAGTACCCTTGTATGTTGTTAATAGAACGTTATATTGTTTGTTGCCCACATTCCCCACTCTCTCTACTTGACATGTTCGACACGCACGCGTGTCTTGGCGCATGTCTTTGCGCTCGTAGTATGCGTGCTTTGCTTGCACGGAGTGCTCCTTTCAAGACTGGAGCCAGAAATCACCATCCCCCAAGACACACCTGGGTCGAATTACAGCAAAGCTCCAGAGCTAACAAGCTCATAGAACTAATAATCCCTAGCACCACAGGAGCACTTAAAAGTACTATATCCCAATGAGTTTCTAAATAAATAATTACTCGGCTTTTCACGCCGCCTCAGCAACCGATGTGTTGTAGTATCGCAGTAACTAGAAACTACGATCTCCACACATCATCCATTAGCAGTCAGGGTCTAGTGCTGGTTATAGCACTACTAGCTGGGATACAGTCAAAAGAGCATCCGTTAGAGTCCTCACTGTCAGTACTGCCTCATACCACAAAGGTGTCTCACAGCGTGTGCACAGGGTATACCAGGGCTCGCATGGAGCGCTCCTTTCAAGAATAGAGCTGGAAATCACCACCCCCAAGACACACCTGGATTGAATTACAGCAAAGCCCCAGAGCTAACAAGCTCATAGAACTAATAACCTCTAACAGCACAGGAGCACTTAAAAGTGCTATATTCAAATGAGTTTACTATAAAACAAATAATTACCTCAGCTTTCGGCACTCGAACATGCTCCCCTGCCAGCCGGATGTGTTGTAGTTTCATGCAGTAACTAGAAACTACTCTCTCAACACACCTTCCATTAGCAGTCAGGGTCTAGTGCTGGTTACAGCACCGATAGCTGGGATACAGTCAAAAGAGCATCCGTTAGAGTCTTCCCTGTCAGTACTGCCTCATACCACAAAGTCCTCATAGTGCCCATAACCAAGCTGTTCAACAAATCCATGACTCTTGCACAATTCCCAGAGGTCAGAAAGCAGGCCCTAGTCACACCTGTGCAAAAGGGAGGTGACAGATCCTTGGTGGCCAACTATAGGCCCATTTCAATACTCTCTCTGCTGTCCAAATCACTAGAAAAGATTGTGGCTAGTCAACTCATTGACTACCTCAACAAATATAACCTACTCTGCTCTAATCAACATGGTTTCAGATAAAGCCACAGCACAACAACTGCCCTGCTGGACTTGACAAACTATGCACACAAGGCCCTGGATGAAGGCAAACTGATGGGGTCTATCTTCATAGACCTCACCAAAGCCTTCAACACAGTCAAGCACCACCTGTTACTGACCAAAATGGCAAACTTGGGTGTGGCACCCAATGCACTATGTTGGTTCCAAGACTACCTTACAAGCAGAACTCAGTGTGTCAAAATTGGACATACAGTTTTGAGCACAAGAGAGGTATCATTGGGGTGCCCCAGGGATATATCCTTGGGCCCCTACTCTTCAGTATCTTCCTAAATGACCTCCCCACTGCCTGCAATACCAAACTGATCCTCTACGCTGATGATGCAGTGCTCCTGGGAAGTAACACATCCCTCATCAGTCTGTGATTCGAGCTTCAGGCATCCTTCTCCTCATCGGAAACATGGTTCTGCAGACATAAGCTATTACTGAATTATAAAAAGACCAAGGCCATGCTTATTACCAGTACACACAAAAAAAATCAAACTAAATCGCCTCATCATTTCTAACTCCTGCTGTGAGCCACTGGAACAAGTCTGCACGTTCAAGTATCTGGGGATCACACTGATGAAACGCTAACTTTTGCACAGCATATTGACACCCTGGTCAAGACAGTCAACATAAAGATTGGAGCCCTTTACAGGCATAGGAAATACCTATCGCCTGAGGCCTTCTGCCTTGCAGTACAGAGCTCCATATTGTCACATATCGACTATGGTATAGTGATATATGGGGCCGCAATGGACACTGCATCGAAATGGGTACAGGTGGCTGTAAACAAGGCCTGTAGACTAGCTCTTGATTTACAGCATGATACACACATCTGTTCACTGTATGAACTCACAAATTGGCTATCCCTTAAAAACAAGGTCATTCATCAGACATGCACCCTAGGGGAAAAAGCACTTTTGGGGAAAACTCCACCTGTGTTGGCAATCTGGTAGTGGCTGCAACTGCAAACACACCACAGGCCTCTAGAGGAAGGACTAGAGGGGCTCTGTCCATCCCCTTCCACTGCACCTCACTCAGGCAATGGGTATTTGCCTACTGTGCTCCCTTGTGGCTGAATGAATTACCCAAGTACCTCCTTGCCACCACCTGTCTAGCCAAATTCAAAATGGACCTCAAATAACATCTAAGTACAATCTCTAAATGCTCTTGCAACTAATTTTGAGATCTTCAATCCTCTGCCATACCATGTCTGATGCAGCACTTGTCTCAATTCGGCTTGCACCCCCGGCTGCACTTTGTTAAGACAAAGCCCCACACAGCCTACCCTTAACAACAATCTTTAGCTTTACTACTGCCCTGACCACTTCACCTCCTTCATACTTGATGACAAGGATCCTAGGGGCTGCACTATTCTCTACCTCTGTAACTGTACATATGTTACCCACCAATTTATCTTGTATCCCACAATGTTTTTTGTGATTATGTTAAACAGGGTGGTGTTTTCTGTATGCTCTTCTCTAGATTACTATGTTGTACCTTGTCTTGTCAATGACATGGAACCTTTGTAAAAGAGCTTGGGCTCAAAGATATCTTCTGAACCAATAAAATTGAATTGAATTGAAAAGGAATACTCCAATGGTTCTGACTGTGAAGTACTATAAAGGGTATTAAAAGAATCACCCGCACCAGGTGAGTAAATACCATTGCTAAAGTCTTGAACAGATTTTTCTCAAATCTAACTAAATTCAAACCACCTCTAGGGTAGCTGGTCCATTCCACTGGGGTGTCAAACAGACGAGGCATACTGATGAGTCCTGGTAGGACGAAACACGTGTCTATGTCTTCTGTTAGCACCCTTTGCAAACTGTGTGAGAGGCCTTTCGGCACCATGCAATTCTGCTTAAAGTTGGACCAGCATAACATTCTGTGGTGATTTGCATATGCAGCCCATCATGCTTTGCATTGTGGAGGCATGTGTGATTTTGTATTTTCTTGAAACTTGGCTTCCCAGCCAAATGCCCTTTGGGGTAACCCTTGCCTCAGTGTTTGCGCACAGAGGTTCTTTGTCTTTTAAATAGTTTTTTATTTTAATGGGTTCACCACAATATATCCAAGGCACACTGCCTCTAGGGTAGCTGGTCCATTCCACTGGGGTGTCAAACAGACGAGGCATACTGATGAGTCCTGGTAGGACGAAACACGTGTCTATGTCTTCTGTTAGCACCCTTTGCAAACTGTGTGAGAGGCCTTTCGGCACCATGCAATTCTGCTTAAAGTTGGACCAGCATAACATTCTGTGGTGATTTGCATATGCAGCCCATGATGCTTTGCATTGTGGGGGCATGTGTGATTTTGTATTTTCTTGTATTAAATTCAAACCAGCCTACTTCAGGTCTCCTCCCTCTCCCACAGGTCAAGCAAAACCCAATGTCCAGCACCCCCTCATTCATCTCCAACTTGCCCAAATTTGGGAAGTGTAAACACTACTGAAATGTGATAAATCAGATGGTGCAACTGGATTTGGTAGCCTGGTGCCTAAACTACAATACTTACTCCCTGTTACCCTTCTCATTAACAGATCATTCCAGCAAGACAAAATCCCAGAAAAATGGAAGATGGAAGTAGTGGTTCCTATTCTCAATGATGGTCAAAGGAAATGTGCAGATAACTACTCCATCCTGAGCCCATTAACTAAGATACATGAAAGACTAGTCTACAACCAAGTCCAAGACTACCTGGAATTGCACTACTTCCTTACTGATCATCAGAATTGCTTTGGAAAGCACCAGAGCTCGGACACTTCCTTGATAAGTCTGACTGTAGACTTTCTGGGTGTTGTGGACAAAAGAGGGCCAACTGGTGTGATTTTCATCAATTTAACCAAAGCCTTTAACCTGGCTCATCATAACCTGCTTCTCCTCAAGTAGCAATGCATGGGATTTTGCAGCCACTCAGTATAATGGTTTGGGCATTACCTAACCAATAGGCACCAGGAGATTAAATGGCTTGGTGCTCACCCCTGCTTGAGGCCCGTTACTGACAGGGCACCACAGGAGTTTATCCTAATTCCCCTGCTCTTGCATAGATTTATAAATGACCTGCCCAACCATTTTAAGGGAGGGAATCTACTTCTGCATGTGGCTGATGTTCTCCACCATAGTTGCCCCAATGTACAGTAAATCAGAACAATTCCCAACTCACCTCTGATTTTGCTATGCTTAAAAATTAGTTCCAGGACAACAGACTTGTCTTTAACACTGCCAAAACCAAGGTTATACTCTTTGTTCCCAGGCACCTTGGCCCAGCCAGACAGTACCAGCTCTTGCTTGCCATCTCAACTGGTGCACAAACTGAAGTGGTGGACAAGATAAAATACTTGGGGGTCTTCATAGACCAGGAACTCTCCTTTAAACACTATGTAGATCAGATTACCAAGGTTTTGCACAGGAAAATTGGTCTGTCATGTAGCTTGGTTCATGCCATCATTCCAGAGCCTAAACTCACCATTATTGACTGTGTCCAGCTCCCAACCCTACTATACGGTACCCTGTAATCCAATTCATCAAGAACTCAGACTAGCAGGTTCAAGGTTCTTTATAGCAAAGAAGCTACTTTGTGGCTGGGGCCCCACCTGAGATGCATCATTGTGGAGCCCTGTCCTCCCAAAGCTGGCCCTCCCTAGAGGGGCAAATGATGTAACACCTGTTCGGCATGTCTCAAGTTCATCTCACACATTACCCATCTAGCTTCCCTGGCTATTATTTCCTGCTGGAAATGTGCCTCCTTGGGGTCTCTAGTCATAAACTGCTAGAAATGTCCAGAATCAAAACAAATTTACAGATGTGGTGTTATGCTTATTCTGCCCCCTCCCTCTAGAACTCCCTATTTCCTGAGTTGCAAAACTCCCCCCTACTTGAGTGCTTCAAAAAAAGGCTAAAATAAACCTTCCTTCTAGACAGCTCACATTGCACTTGCTACTGTTGATTGCTTCCTTATTGCACTAAATACCTTATTGTTCCTAATTTGAGCTTTGTACTAAGCATTGTGTTTCCATCACTCTCGTTAATTGTTGCTATGTATGGTATTGTCCAGGAAACTGATCCTTTACATATAACATGTTCACATTATTTTGTTCCTTTGTTTGCAAATTGCATGTATTCAAACCCCTGCTGTAAGAAAATCTGTACTCTGTGTTCCTGCTTAATGTGTGAGTTCATGCCTGTAATTACTGTAAGTCTGGGTCACCCCCAAAAAGGGACCTCTGGTTCCAGTAGGCCCACCAGGTTACCAAAATTCAGTAAACAAATAAATATAGAATTGCTCCCTTTCATCTCAGCTGGCACTACTAAATGATGCACATACACTATTACGTGCTGGTGATATTGAGCTTAATCCCGGCCCCTTGCTCTTCACCAATTCATACCCACATTCTTACTGCATTACCACGTGTAAAGGGCTTAAAATTGCCCACATGAATATTTGTAGTCTCCACCCCAAAATGGTGGAACTTTAGGCTTGGACCATGCAGAAGACCCCAGACATCCTATGCATTTCCATGATACAAACCTGAAATAAAGCAAGATGAGGTGGCTTCTACTGGGGTGCAATTGCTTCAGAAGGAGAGGGTGGGAAAAGAGGAGGTGGGGTTCTAATCTACTCTAAATCTGATCTGAATGTTAGTGAACTCTGGCTCCCCCTTAGTGGAATCCTTATTCATTTCATCATATCATCATTCATCATATCAGATGACCTAAAGGTGGGCAAGCAATGTGAGAGGGCAGCAAGGAGGGCTGGGGGGATACTGGGATGTATAGTGAGAGGCATCACCAGTAGAAAACAGGAAGTTATTATCCCTCTGTACAGACAGCTGGTGAGACCCCATCTGGAGTACTGTGTGCAGTTCTGGAGACCCAATCTCCGCAAAGACATAGACAGGATGGAAGCTGTCCAGAGGAGGGCAACTAAAATGGTGCAGAGTCTGCACCGGAAGACATGTGAAGAGAGACTTAAGGAGCTTAATATGTATAGCCTCGAGGAAAGGAGGGAGAGGGGGGACATGATAGAAACTTTCAAGTACCTCAAGGGAATCAACAAAGTCCAAGAGGGTAGCATCTTTCAATAAAGAGGTGTGCAAGAACAAGAGGGCACAATATGAAGATGGGGGCGGCTCAGAGGTAATTTAAGGAAGTATTTTTTCACACAGAGGGTTGTGGATGTATGGAACGGCCTTCCGGAGGAGGTTGTGGAGTCAAAATCAGTGGTGGAATTCAAGCATGCATGGGACAATCATAAGGCAATTCTGGGGGGTGGGGGTAAGAAGAAGTAGGCTGCTGGTTAACTAGGATCTGCAGCTTATCCAGTATGTAGGGAAATGGGCAGACTGGGTGGGCCAAGCAGTCCTTATCTGCCATCAAATTCTATGTTTCTATGTTTCTATCTCCCTAACCCTTGGAAATGTCAAACATTTGTCATTGGATATGCTTATCTGCCTCCCAGTAAGGCTTCCATAGGACTCCCCCCTTTCATAATCTCTCTAGTCAATCTCCCCCCACCACAACCTTATACTTTGTGGTGATTTCAATATTGACTGCCCTCACCCTGATGTGAAAAAGGACATTTGGTGCTCATTGACTCTAACCTCTAACAGCTCATTCAGGACCCAATGCATATCAATGTCAAGACAGGAAAACACACCCTGATAGACTGGATGGTCACTAACTGTCCTGTAAAGATGAAATCCATGGGTGTCCCCTCAGATTGTATCAGCGACTAATCCCTGACATTTTGTGGTTGGAGGAACGATTGTCCTAACTCTCCTCCCAAGATCTTCCTAGTTTGTGACATGTCCAAGTTTGTCATGAGTAGCTTTGTCTCCTCCATCAATAATACTGGTGCCCTATTAAGACTCTCCCTGATATTAACCAAGCCTTGGACTTCTTTGTCTCCACCCTTACTCAAATTATCAATATCTACGCCCCTCTGAAAAAATGTAGGTTCAAGGGGATTAAGGTTCCCCGGATCACCAAGGACATTAGGTCTCATGTCCCTATGAGACAAGGTTTGGTAGACCTATAAGAACAGTAAGTTGCTCTCTAATTGGCAAGTATATTGGCAACTTAGGAATAAGTGCAAAAATTCTCTCCAGAAAGCTAAGCACCACTATTATAAATACCTTCAAACTGAGCACCTCTCAAACCCAAAGGAATTCTAGAAACTGGTTAATTTTCTGATCAAAGGAAAGGCTGCTGAAGCTCCGAGCTCCATCTCAGTCAATGGTACAACCTTTACTGACCCAGTGTCCATCGCCTTGGCGTTCAATACATTTTTTACTGACCCTCAAAAATATACCTCCATCTCTGGTAACTCCTCTTCTCCCCTCTCTGCCCCACCATCATCTTGTAAGTCAGACGTCCGACCTGCCTTCCATTTGAAACAGGCATCCCTTAACGAAGACCAGATACATCTTGCCAACTTAAAAGCTAATAGGTCCACTGGCTGTGACACTCTTGAACCAAAATTTCTTGAACACAGTGCTCTGGCCCTTGGCCGCCCTGTCTGTGACCTTTTCAACAGTCCATTCCTGTCTGGTACCATACCTGACAAGTGCAAGTTGGCTGTTGTTGTTTCTGTGCATAAGGGGGAGCCCGATACTGTCATTGATAACTTTTGACCCATCTCTATTCTTTGCATCCTGGCCAAAATTCAAGAACAAATCATTTACAACCACCTGCAGAGCTACCTGGAACTTCACAATCTACTCTCTCCTTATCAACATGGCTTCAGAAGGAATCATAATACCCTTATTGCCCTTATAAAGGTTACCTCTGACATATTCCAGGCTGTGGACCTTGGCTCTGTGACTGGAGCCATCTGTGTTGACCTCCCCTATGTTGGACTCAGTATTCTGGATATTAGTATAATGAAGTGATACATTGGACTTGATCTGTTTACACTACTGTCTAGTGTCGGAGGGGTTGTTTGAGAGTTTCTTTTAATTTGTTTGCAGCATGGGTTTTAAGTAATATATTTAAAATCTGATGATAGGAGATTGTCTGAGTATGAGAGTGTGTTTGTATGAGTGTTAACTAATGTTAGTTGTATCTGATGATTGATTGTGTGTGTATATGTTGTCTGAATCATTAATAGTAAGGTGGCTGGGTGGTAAAGGGTTGTCATTGTGGGGGTCGTATTAAGTCTGAGGCTGTGTTGTGTGATTTTATTTGAATTTATTGGATGTTTAATATTTCTTTTTAGTACACTAGGTTGGGATGAGTTGGGGTGTTAGCCTTGCATGAATCACCTATGCTGCCTCCCTGCTTCACAACCTCTGCCCCTTCACCGACCTCCCAATTCCATTTACTGCCACTGGATGCTGTAGGGAGGGTTGAATTACAAGGAGGTGGGTGGATCATTGTTTGCAGGAGGCAGCTGAGGAGGGGATGGTGAGGGGACTTAAGGTTGTAAGGTTCAGAAGATGCCCTGGGTTTAAACTGGGCTGAGGGTGATGCCAGATGTGTTTGGTTCCTGTACCCAAGGGTCCCACCAGACCGAGTGGACAGGTAGTCAGAGGACCGGCTGCCTCCTCTAATTCTTTTCGTGTGGTGCTATAGAATGCCAGGTCGATAAGGAACAAGACCAGTATTTTTGCAGACTTGATTTCCTCTGTCGACCTGGGTTGCTTTATGGAGACCTAATTGGATGATGATGCTGGTCCTGTTTTAGAGGCTGCCGTTCCTGCCAGGTACTCTGTGGAGCATTGCCCGAGGAAGGATTGTGGGGAAGGGCATGGTGGTCATAATTTTTAGAGCCAATCTGGGCTTCTCAGTGCATCCAGTTGGTAATATCAGGTCTTTTGAGTGTGTCACCATATGTGTGGGTCCAGGTACAGGTTGCAGGATTCTCTTCATTTACCACCCTCGGGGTCAGGAGAAGAATTCCTGCAGGAGGTAGTGGACTTCATCATTGGCCAGATGTTGGAATTCCCTAGGTGTTTAATCCTGGGGAACTTCAATGCCTGGGTTGACTACGAATCTTCTCAATTTGTTATGACCTCCTCCATCTGATGTCTTCACTGGGCCTGGCACAAGCAGTTGCTTCTGTGACTCATCAGCATGGCCACACACTCAATCTGGTTTTCCATCTAGGTATTGGGGTTGATAACCTCATTATTGATTGGGTCTCTTGGTTTGACCATTGAGCCGTGGGGCTCACATTTGAGGCCCACCGATAGTTCTTCCCTTGTGGAGATGGTCAGCTACCACCCTTTAAGAGGTTTGTACCCAGAAGAACTTCTGGCACTGGCTGACCTATCAGGAGTTGAGGCAGCTTGTGATTTGGACTGGTGAGGTGGTAGCCACTTATAATAAGGTGGTAGCTGAGGCACTGGATGCCATCGCACTGGTCCACATACGACCAAGATCGTCTCACTTGAAATCTGCCTGGTTTGATGGTTATCACAAGGTGATGAAGATCAAGGGTTGGAAGTTGGAGCGTAACTAGTGGAAGACCCAGCTGGAGGCTGACAGGCTGGTCCTGTGTGCTCACTATGATGAGTACTAGGAGGCAATCTCCCATAAGAAGACAGAATTCCTGTCCAGGGAGATTGCAGCAGGGAGGAACAGACCATCTCAGCTTTTTTGGATTGTGGATAGGCTTCTCCATCCTACCTGTCTACAGCTGAGGAAGACTTTTTCATCCACCTTGTGTGAAGAGTTTGCTCTGTTCTTATCTGACACAGTGTCGGCTATCCAGTTGGGAATTCTGCTAGGGAGATTTGTGTCTCACAGTGGTCAGACTAGCAGAAGCAGAGGCACTCTGCCTATCTGGGAGGAGTTTAGGATGGTGGAGATGGCTGATGTGAGTGATGTGATTCTAGAGCTGAAGCACATGTTTTGTGAACTGGACCCAGCCCCGACACGTTTCTTAACAGGATGCACCGAGGCTGTTGGTCAGGTGTTAGCTAGGATTGCCAGGTGCTCGATGGTGGAGGGGGTATTCCCAGTGCCTTTGAAAGAAGCGCTGGTAAGGACCCTGCTTAAGAAGTCTTTGCTCAACCCAGACGTCTTGGCAAATTACCATCCACTCTCCAGCCTGCCTTTTTTGAGCAAGGTTGTGGAGAAATTAGTGGCACAACAACTTTAGAATTGCCTCATGTCCTTTGACATCTATGGCCCATTTCAGTTGGGTTTTCAGGCCAGACACAGTACAGAAACAGCTCTAGTTAGAGTGCATAATGATCTGCTTAGGGCTAGAGATAGAGGAGAAAGGTCTGTTCTTGTGGTCCTCAAGTCTCTTATCAGCATTTGACACTGTGGACCACATTGTGCTTCTTGATTGACTCTTTGAGATTTGTGGACTTGCCGGGGTTGTCATCAAATGGTTTGAGTCCTATCTCTCTGATAGGGTGCAGCAAGTGGTGATGGGGAATTTCTCCTCCTCCCCAATGCTGCTGCTGTGTGCAGTTCCACGGGGTTCGATCTTGTTGCTGTTGTTATTCGCAGTGTACATGCTGCCCCTGGTTGAGATCCTTCTACAATACAGCGTTGCATTTCACTGCTATGCAGATGACACCCAGCTGTATTTGTCATTTGCACCTGAATCATCTGATGCTGTTGACATGCTTAACATCTGTCTGGCTAAAATCAATGACTAGATGGGTTCCAGCTGGCTGAGACTAAACCCAGGTCATGGGTGTCGTATGAGACAACCTCCTCATGCCCTCAGATCTGCCTCCCTCCCCTCCTCTTAAAGCCAAACTTACATCTAGCCATTGCCCGTAAATCCTTCTCCTTTGCAGCAGTATCTGATTGAAACTCCATGCCTCCCTCCATCGTCTTCTGTTCCTCTCTCCCCAAGTTCCGGTTGAACTTACATGCTTTTCTCTCTGGCTCTGCTTCTTGCTTTTTCCACCGCTAATACATTACCCTGTCTCTCCCTGCCTTTCTGAACCTCTCTCTCTTCTCACTCCTTCTTCTGCTGTCCCTGTCCCCTTCCTTTAATTCTCCTTGCTCCTTCTTGCATTCTCCCTGCTCCTCTTATTACTTTGCTATTCACTTTCTTCCATGTTATTCATTTCATCTGCTCCAGGTCTAGAGCCTGGGACCATAATATAGTTGCCTGTGCATCATCTTGTACATGAGGTTGATTGTTAGTTCTGTTTTTTTTTATTATGCTTATATATTTAGTGTTCATTGTTTTTTTTTGTATGTTCCTATTATTTATTGCTAGTCTGGTATTATATTATTATTGTAACTACTACACTTATCTTCTTTTTCAGTATGTTTTGTATTCTGCCAGTCTCAGTGAACCATTCTGTAATCTCTTGTTATCCCTCTGTATCGTCCTTGAAAAAGGGATTGTAATTGTCTCAGTGGACTTACCCGGTTATCAAAACTCAAATAAATAAATAAAGTATGCATATAATTTAGAATTGGCATCAGGGAAGGTAAGGAGCAATTCCATATAGGCTGCATTCCAATTTAGAATGTTACAACACTGGAGCTAGCAGGTGTGCTTCCTCAGGAGACCGTGGACCAACAATGTGTAGGGGACTGAGCACTTTCTATGGAGTGTGTGACAGGGGCCACACTGGCTGGCTACTGCTGCAAGGGTCAATTAACTACTACAAACAACTGACTGTTGTTTAATCACTGGATGAGCTAACAGGTGTGCTTCATCCCCTCAAAGAACTGTAAGTGTGCTGTGTACATGCAGAATGCATGCCTCTTGCTTAACTGTACAATATTTGCATGCACTTCACATACACAAAGTGAATATAAGTGAACCAGGTCTGAAAAGCAAATCAGGTTCACATGCTACAAGCTTGACATGTGTGCAGCAGGTAAGCTGGTATGAATCTCATCTAAAAAAAAACATCAATTTCTATTTCTCTTACTACTGCTAGCAATTAGAGCCATTAAAATACCATATTCATTGATTTCCCATTGTGATTAGGTAAACTCCAAAAAATCTGATCCTTCTGCAAGTTGTTTAATGACTTCTGACTTTTGTCATTAAATCGCCATTCATTTGTAAAGTATTGTTTGCTTGCTGCAATAAATGTCTAGGATATAGTCAGGCAACATTCTCCATTGCAGATGTGCCAAGAGGGGCCTCTGTGTTGTGAAGCCTGACCTCTTTGTTTTGGGCTATGCAAATCCACTTATGCATATTTAGTGCTTCAGGCACCTCTGTGGGATGAGGGGGGAGGTTGCTTATCTCCAGGATGAGTTGGCTAGGATTTGTGGGACCTCCTCTTCCATCTGGGGACCACCAGGGTCACTGCCATTGCCTCAGAGGTTGCCAAGAAAGAGGAGCGGTTGGACCACAGTGGGCTCAGGGAGGGTGAGGGTGGTGGGACAGAGGCACATCCCTCCAGTTATACCTCTCCACAATTCCTATGCCATTCTGGCAAAGTGTGGTTCCTCTATGGAGACACCCACAGTGGAGACCAAAGAGGATGCTGGGAACCTCCACAAAGGAGACCCACAGGAGGGTGGCATGGGGCCCCACAGGGGAAGGAAACAACTCCTGGCTGGGGACTCCATTGTTAGGAAGGTCGAACTGGGGGAGGAAGGGGAGAGGGAGGTAAGGTGCCTGCCTGGCACCATGGCTTGGAGGGACAGGGAGCAAATCCTCATAATTGCCAGAGCAGCTACACAGGGGAGGGAGCTGGATGTCATTGTCCACCTAGGGACAAATGACCTGGCTAAGAAAGGAATCAGAGCAGTGCAGAAAGAGTTTGTGGAAATGGGGAGAGGCCTTAGTCAAGTAGCATGCACGTTAACCTTCTCGGAGGTGCTGCCTGTCTATGGCTTACAAGAGGCTAGGGTGCTCCACATCAAGGAATTCAATCAGTTGTTGAAAAACTGGTGCAGAACTCAGGGATTAGGCTTCCTTGGGGACTGAGGGTCCACCTGGAGTGATGCAAGCCTATACTGGCATGATGGACTGCATCTGTCCAGGAGGGGAACCAGGATCCTATGTGATAGGTTTAAATGCTTCATTGGCACGTATTTAAACTAGCCAGGGGAGAGGCACTGGAAAGGAGCAGGGAAATCTTAGCCCCCCCCCAAAAAAAAGTCACGGTAGTAAGTGTAGTAAACACTAACAAACAGATGTCAATAGGGAGAAGGGTAGGGGTAAATGGAGAAAGTGACAAATGCAAGAAGGACAGGGATGGGGCAAAAAGGAGTAAGGCCATCAGGAAATGGAGGAAAATGAGTACAAATGCCCATAGCCTGGGCAACAAACTCCCTGAACTGGTGGCCTTGATGGAAGAGGGATGCCTGGATATTGTAGCAGTCACAGAAACATGGTACACAGAGAACCATGACGGATGGTAGGAAGATACTGGGGATCACTGGGAAGGCAAGACGGGAGGGTGAGCTGGATGTCATTATCCACCTAGGTATTAATGACATGGCAAATGGGGAGCCAAAGGAAGTTCAGGAAGAGTTTAGGAAACTGGGGAGGGGTCTCAAGCAAGAAGCTACTTCTGTCACTTTCTCAAAGTACTACCTGTGAGAGGCAAGGGAGAACATAGGAGTGCATGCACCAGAACTTTAACTCATGGTTGAAGAACTGGTGCTGTGAGGAAGGTTTGGATTCATTGGTGACTGGGACCCACCTGGAGGATGGAGGTTTGTTCAAGCCTGGAGACTGCATCCATCCTGGAGGAATCAAGCACTCAATGATAAGTTTAAATGCTACATTGACAAGCATTTAAACTAGCAAAGGGGGTGGCAGGCCAGCAAGGACGGTACCTACTTGCTCACCCCCCACAGCTAGTAGTGGAACCAGTGAACCAGAGGAGTGGCTATCTCTGCAAAGCAGTGTGCAAAAGATGGAGATTAGTGTCCAAAAGGTGGATAAGCAGAAAAGGGGCAAAATTCAGCAGAAGGGCAGACAGCAAGGAGAACCAGGGATAAATGACAACCAAGGAAGGGGCTGGAGTAGAACAGTGAAGCAGTCTAGGGAGGTCAAATCATGGAAAGTCATGTGTGCAAATGCCAGGAGCCTTAGCAACAAGATGGAAGATCTGGAGGCTGTCATGGTACAGTCAGACCTGGACATTGTGGCCATCACTGAAACCTGGTGTAATGATAACCATGACTGGGAGATGGCCATACCTGGCTACAACATATTCAGAAGAGACAGAGCAGGCAGGAAGGGAGGGAGGAGGAGTGGCACTGTATGTGAAAAATGACATAAGGGCCACACAGATCCAGGAGGAACAAAATGGGGGAGAGATACTGTGGGTTAAGCTGGAAAGGAAAATGGGGCCAGCCATCCGTACAGGTGTGGTCTATAGACCACCAGCCCAGGAGGAAGAAACAGATAGGGAGCTGATGCTAGCCATCCAAAGGATGGCAGACAAGGGTGAGGTAGTACTGGTTGGAGACTTCAATATACCAGACGTGGACTGGAGCATCCCAGCAGCAGCATCAACTAGAGCAGATTTATCCTGGACTCCTTTCAGGGTGCCTTCCTCAAGCAACTGGTCATGGAACCAACTCGGCAGAGACAATACTGGACCTTGTGGTCAAAAACAGGGACAGTGTGATGGGGGTAACAGTGGGGGAGCACCTGGGTAACAGTGACCACCAGTCATTGTGGTTTGAAATCACAGAAAGAGCAGAACCAAACCACACAAAACACGATCCTGGATTTTAGGGGGCAGACTTTGGGAAAATGGGGATACTTGAAAGAGGCATTAAGGGAATGGGACAGGAATCAGGGTTGAGGAACAGTGGGCAGTATTTAAAATGGGGATTATAAGAACAACAGAATTATGCATTAAGCAGGTTAGCAAGAGGAAAAGGAAGAGGAGACCATTATGGTTTTCCAAAGAGGTAGCAAAGGAAAAGCCAAAAGATTGCATTCAGGCAATACAAAAGACACAGGCAGAAGGGATAGGGAGAAGTACCAGGAGAAACAAAGGGAGGCAGGGAAGTCAGTAAGGGAAGCCAAAGCTCAGACAGAAGAACACATTGCAAAATCAGTGGGTAAAGGGGACAAAACATTTTACAGGTACATAAGTGAAAAAAGAAAGACAAAGGGAGGGATAGTGAGACTGAAGGGGGAGGATGGGAGCCGCGTGGAGGATGACAACAGTAAAGCTGACATATTGAACAGGTATTTCTGCTCAGTCTTTACTAAGGAAGAGGGGGGTATTGGGTCTGAAGGGAGTACAAGGGGTGAGAATGGCGCAGAAATGGACACAAGTCCCTTTACACGAGAAAGGGTCCTGAAGGAACTGGAAGTAATAAGAGCTGATAAAGCAATGGGGCCAGATGGGTGCACCCCAGGGTCCTTAAAGAACTAAGAGAGGTGGTGGCTGAACCTCTGGCTATCCTGTTCAGCCAATCACTGGAAACAGGGAGGTACCCAAAGACTGGAGGACAGCAGATGTAGTCCCCTTATACAAAAGTGGGAACAAAGAGGAAGCGAGTAACTTACAGACCAGTCAGCCTCCACCTCGGTAGTGGGAAAGATCATGGAAGCACTACTGAAGGAGAGATCGTGGAACATCTGGTTGTCAATGGCCTACAGGACCCAAGGCAGCATGGTTTCACCAGGGAGGTCATGTCAGACCAACCTCATTGAATTTTTGACTGGGTGACTAGGGAGGTGGATCAGGGGAGGGCAGTGGGCAGGCCTATCTGGACTTCAGCAAGGCCTTTGACACTGTGCCACATAGAAGACTATTACACAAACTGGGGAATATGGGTGTGGGCAGGACAGTAGTGTGGTGGGTAGGTAACTGGCTGGGTGGCAGGACACAGAGGGTGGTGGTAAATGGCTGTCACTCCACAGAGGAAGACTGACCAGTGGGGTACCACAGGGATCAGTGCTGGGACGGGTCCTATTCAACATCTTCATCAGTGACATTGCACAGGATCTAGAAGGCAGAATTTCACTGTTCGCTGATGACACAAAGCTCTGTAACAGAGTAGACACACCAGAGGGTGTAGACAGAATGAGAAGGGACCTGCAGAAACTTGAAGAATGGTCAAGGGTTTGGCAGTTGAAATTCAATGCAAAGAAGTGCAAGATAATGCATATGGGGCACAAAACCCAGGCACAATATATCAGTTGGGGGTGAGGATATAGCATGCATCAAGCAGGAAAGGGATCTTGGGGTTGTCATCTCTGATGACCTCAAGGTAGGGAAACAGTGTGACAAGGCATCAGGTAAAGCAAATAGGATGCTGGGATGTATAGGCAGGGGCATCACCAGCAGGAAAAGGGAGGTCAAAATTCCGCTATACAAGACACTGGTGAGGCCCCACCTGGAGTACAGTGTACAGTTCTGGAGACCATACCTACGTAAGGACATAGACAGGGTAGAGAAGGTTCAGAGGAGGGCAACAAAGATGGTGCATGGATTGCATCACAAGTCCTATGAAGACAGGTTGAAGGAACTGAACATGTACTCCCTGGAGGAGAGGAGGGAGAGAGGGGATATGATAGAGACATACAAGTATCTTACAGGGAGGAACAGGGTACAGGAAAACACTATTTTTAAGCAAAAGATGTTTCCAGGACTAGAGGGCATGGGATGAAGTTGGAGGGAGGACGATTCAGAGGAAACATGAGAAAGAATTTCTTCACAGAACAGGTGGTGGACAAGTGGAACACCCTGCAGAGGAAGTGGTGGGGCTGAAAACAATCACGGGATTTAAGAATGCATGGGATAGACATAAAGGAATTCTAGAGGTCAGGGTGGAAATAGACTTCTAGGAAAACAAACTGAACTTACAAGCTCAAATGGGCAGACTAGGTGGGCCATAGGCCCTTATCTGCTGACATTGTCTATGTATCTATGTATCTATGTGTATGACTGGGATGTTAACATACCAGGGTACATAACCTACGGGAGAGACAGGGAGGGGAGAAGAGGGGGAGGAGTAGCTCTCTATGTAAAGGAAGAGATAAAAGTAACTGAACAAAAGAGTAAAGAGGGAGGAGAGGAGAGGAGGCACTGTGGGTCACCTTGGAAACTGGAAGTGGCACCACAGTCTGCACAGGGGTTGTATACAGACCCCCATTTCAGGGGGAGGGAATGGACAGGAATATGATAGAAGGCATTCTTAGGATGGCATGGAAAGGGAAGATACTGTTGTTGGGAGACCTGAATATGCCAGATGTTAACTGGAGCACACTTGCTGCAGCCACATCCAAGAGGGACCATTCTCGATGCCCTACAGGTGGCATGCCCTCAGACAGCTAGTTTCAGAACCCACTCATGAGGGAGCAATCTTAGACCTTTGCTCTCAAATGGGGACAGTGAGAGGATCTCGAATCTAGAAGTGAGTTGCCATCTGGAAACAAATGACCATCAAACTGTGGTTCACATTAAACTCAGCTACAGACTCAAGCCATACAAAAGTGAGGGTACTGGACTTCAGGAGGGCTGACTTTGGAAAGATGGGAGAGTGCCTCAGAAAAGCACTAGCAAACAGGCTAGAAGGAGAGGTGGAGCAACAATCTGGAATCATCAAAACTGCCATCACTGAGGCAACAAGCCTTTGTGTGAAGCAAATAAACAAATCAAAATGAAAGAAAAAGCCACTATGGTTCTCAAAAGAGGTGGCAGGGAAAGTCTGGGAGAAAAAAGATAGCAGTCTGGTAGTATAAGGAAACACAGACGGAGCAGGACAGAGAGCTGTACCAGTTAAGGCAGAAGAAGCAGGGAGGGAAGTCAGGAATAGCAAGGCCCAAACTGAGGAAAGGATAGCCAACTGGTTAAGAAGGGGATAAAACCTTTTATAGGTACATCAGGGTGTAGAAAGACAAAGGAGGGATAGTGATTTATTTATTTAGTTGTTTAACCAGGTATAGCACACTAAACTGAAAGCTTTTTTGCAGAAACGACCTGGGAGCACAAGGAGGTTAAGTGACTTGCTCAGGGTCACACAGTATACAGGTGGAAGCTGTGAGATTCAAACCCAGGTCTGGTCTGCTTGATGTCACCAGATTTGTAGCTCAGAGCCTTAGTCCACTGCGCTATACTGCCTCATTCTATTCAGTGAGGCTGAATAGAATGAGCAGTGGAATTGAGCAGAGGGATAGTGAAAAACAGGGATACTGATTGAATATTTCTGCTTAGTATTCACAAAGAGGAGGGGAGGTGCCTAATCCAATTAACAGAAGCACTCTGGATAGGGGGTTGATCCCAGTCCTTCATGAAGAAAGGATTCTGAAAGAACTCCTAAAACTGAAGGTGGACAAAGCAATGGGGCCTGATGGAATTCACCCAGAATTCTAGAAAATTAAGAGAGAACTAGTGAAACCACTGACTACCCTTTTAACAAATCATGTGTGGTACCCGAGGACTGGTGGAACATGGATGTGATTCCCCTTTACGAAAGTTGGACCAAGACAGAGGCACTAAACTACAGACCTGTCAGTTTGACCTCTGCGGTAGGCAAAGTGATGGAATCACTTCTGAAGGAAAGAATTGTTGAGTACCTAGAGGCCAGTGGGGCACAGGACCCAAGGCAGCATGGGTTCACAGTGGTAAGGTCATGTCAGATGAATCTAATTGATTTCTTTGACTGGGTGACCAAAGTAGTAGACCAGGGAGGGGCTGTGGACATGGCCTACCTAGACTTTACCAAGGCATTTGACACAGTCCCACACAAAAGATTAATAGTTAAATTAACCAGCATGGGAGTGGGTCCCAGGGTGGTAGCCTGGGTAACACATTGGCTGGACAAGAGGACACAGAAGGTAATTGTAAATGGAGTCCAATCTGAAGAAAGAGGGGTTACTAGTCGGGTACCACAGGGTTCAGTCCTTGGTCCAGTCTTTTTTAATGTCTTTATAAGTGACATTGCAGAGGGACTGGAAGGAAAAGTATGCCTCTTTGCAGATGACACAAAGATCTGCAACAGGGTTGATACACAAGAAGGAGGGGAAAGGATGAGAAGGGACTTGGCAAGGTTAGAGGAATGGTCAGAAGTATGGCAGCTAGGATTCAATGCAAAGAAGTGCAAAATAATGCACCTGGGAAACAAAAACCCAGGGAAGATTACACAATGGGTGGGAGGTAACAAAACAAAAAGTAAAGGGACCTGGGGGTAATCATATCAGATGACCTTAAGATTAGCAAGCAATGTGAGAAGGCAGTAGGGAGAGCTGGGGTATACTGGGATGCATAGGAGAGGCATCACCAGCAGAAAACAGGAAGTTGTTATCCCTCTGTACTGACAGTTGGTGAGTCCCCATCTGGAGTACTGTGTCCAGTTCTGGAGACCCCATCTCCACAAGGACATAGACAGGATAGAGGCAGTCCAGAGGAAAACAACTAGAATGGTGCAGGGTCTGCAAGAGAAGCCATACGAGGAGAGACTAAAAGAGCTTAATACATATACCCTTGAGGAAAGGAAGGAGAGGGGGGACATGATAGAAATGTTTAAGTACCTCAGTGGAATCAACAAAGTCCAAGAGGGTAGCATCTTTCAGAAAATGAGACATGCAAGATCAGGGGGATGCAATTTAAACATGGGGGGGGCGCTTCAGGGGCAATGTGAGGAAGTATTTTTTCACAGAGAGGGTAGTGGATGCATGGAACAGCCTTCCTGAGGAGGTTGTGGGGTCTAAAACTGTGGGAGAATTCAAGAATGCATGGGACAGACAAGGCAATTCTTGTGGTGGGTAGGAAGAAATAGGCTGTTAGTTAACTAGGATCTCTGGCTTATCCTGTAGGTAGGGAAATAGGCAGACTAGGTGGGCCAAAAGGTCCTTATCTGCTGTCAAAGTCTTTGTTTCTGTGTTTCTAAATGTGTTTCTCCATGGCTGTTTCAGCTCACTTACTTTCCGTTTGTTATTCTGTATAGAGCATATACACTATGGCCATGCTCAGCACTTTTTGTGCTGAGTAGGGTCTTGGAAGAATGCACAATATCTCACATTTTGTCACCGAAATGAAGGTCATGGGCACTCAAAATAAGGAACACAAACCCTCATGATGATCAGGACACATCCTGAAACATGGAGATACAGTACCTCAAAACACAGTGGAAACCATTGCATTTATTTGTACCGATGTTAGCACCTGAGAATGAATTTCTACCATAAATCAGGACTGCCATTTAGGTAGGGCAGAGGGGAGATGTTGCCCCCACCCCCACATTTGTGCCAGTTTGTTCTTACGGTGTGGCAATAATGGCAGTAAATGTGGATTTAATCTTTTGCACAATAACTGTCCCCCTGGCCTATGTGCACTCACACTGCAGGTACATTCCTGACTCGACTGTGTCTGTATTGCATTATCCACTATCTCTACCTACAGTATTAGCGGCGGCATTACCACATATGACATGGAGGAGCTCCAGCCAAGGATGAGCGTAAGTGCCACATTGTCTTTCCTGTCACAGAGAAGGCAGGCTGCACACTACAACTTGGAGGAGTCAGTGAGCACCGAACTCTCAATAGCAGAATTGTGGTGGCATATTTTTGTTGGTCTAATCTTAGTGAGTCTCCATCTCCCCTGGTGGCTAAAGGGGCAGAGGGTGGGCTAAAAGCTAACCAGATACTAGACTACATACTTGCACTACTAGGCTCACAAATAAAACAGCACAGGCCCCTCATAGCAGCAACCACAAAAAACACATCAGAAAAGCAATGCACACAGATATATCTAAAAAGCACATTCAGTTTATTGACGAACACACATAACAACAGCTCCCCAGCGCTTCGAGGGCATACACCCTCTTCATGGGGGGGGGTAAAACAGCACCGACCCCTTACAGCAGCATGCTAGGCCTAGCAGCAGTGACAGCAGTGTGGACAGCCTTCATATGCTTGGATCGGTGCAGTGTAGCAGCAGCCAAGCAAGAAGCAAACAACACAGCAGGGTACTATATAAGCCAAAAAAAAAAAAATGATTAGCAGTTTTACATGTGAAAGTGCTAATCAGCTGTAAAAATGCATAGTGCTGGACAAAGAATGGTTATCAAAGTTTAAAAATATATATAAGTTTACTATTTGTATCTAGTGTGCCATAGACTCACTGAAAAAATTGTTAGCAGTCTACTACTATGCATTTCTGGAAATGGTTATCATTACTCATTGTTTTGTGTAGCATTTTGCTATGCTATACCAGCTACTTCAAACCCTGACGCAGGTTGTGTGGGTTCAGTTAATGAGGTGACTTCATCACAGACCACACTGGGGACCTAGGATGGTTGGCTCTAGCATCCAACTTCTGGCACAATAACAGAGGGGAAAGAACTGAAAACTAGGCTGGATACACATTGGACCTGGCTGCAAGTTCTGGCAAGATGGCCTGGTAAGTAAAAGTATTATTTTTTTCACAGGGGAATTGAGGAAGGAGGAAGAACTGTAATATTGTTGTGTTTTTCATGTTTCTGTGCTTTTGGGCAGCTTCATGACCCATATGGGACTGGCATTGAATGGAATTGAGTTGGGAAGAGAAATTGGGACTTTTTTTTGGGGGGGGGGGTGTCAGAACTTCAGCCGAGAAAAACATGATTTGTGACTAGGTATATGTAATATATATGTAATATTGTGTATATGTAGTGTATATATGAAATTGTGTATATGTAATGATTAGAGTCTTTGATTAGACTATTGTCCTGATAAGAGGGTAATTGACTGCATTTTGTCCTTAAGTCAGGCCGCAGATGCTTTTTAAATTATGTTTTAGTATTTACTTATGTATAATTATTTGTATGTTTGTTGTATTATTTTTATAAAGTATTATGTTACTGTATTTATTCTGTAATGTAATTTGATACAGGTCCATCCTGAAAACGGGAATTTTCCCAATGATGTGCCACCATTTGCTACCTGTATAAAAATAAACTTTTACTACTTACTAGGTAGGTTTAAGCCAAAATCTGATGTACTGCTCCAGGGTATAGACTGATGAATCGTAGGCATTTGAATTTTTCCTGATTTGCATATCACTTCTCAGCCACAACAAATATATTCTACCTTTTAGAGATGTTGCAAACATTCTAGAGCTTATCACCTAGGTGCAAACTAGCACCTGGCCTCCACTAGTTGTTAACTCCTAACTACTGAAATCGGAAATGGTGCCCCTGCCATCAGGTTTAAATTTACAGGACATCCTCTGTGTGAGCAGGCTGTTTTCCAAGAGGGATGGATGAGGAGAAGAGCAGATTTCAGGGGTAAAATGAGGACTGTCCCTTGCATTCAGAGACAGTTGAGTGGTATGGTATGCACAGACTATTGGAGCCCCACTGTAGTCAGGCTTCCATTCTCCCCAGTGAAACTGACCTCCACATCCCCATGCTCAGGCACATTATGACACAGGGCAAGGGAGACTGCAGGGACACGCACCATTGAAATAAATGGGGGTCTTTTTTTTATTACTAGATTTTATTACTGTTTTATTCATTATTGATGGAGGGTTGGAGATTAATTAAGACAACTTACAAGGGTCTTATTTGTAGAACAGTGGCCTTCATTACTCTCCAACTCGCCATAATAATGTATAAAATAGTAATAAAATAAAACTCCATTCATTTCAAGGGGTAACACTCCAGCACTCTGACCCATGGACATCATCTCTAAAAAACCACTGCATGTTGCTCCCTAGCACTCAGGTAAGAGTCTCTCATTTTTTGAGTTTGTATTGGGGGTGGGAAGAACCACACGTGTTTCCATTGGTATGTGTGCTACAGTTCAGCTGTGCAGCTGAGATGAATGGGAACAAGAACACTAAAGTAGTACAGTGGCTATAAGCATGCCTCATGCATGTGGATGTATGCAGATTTGTATTGAAGTACAAATGAGCCATATGTGTGCAGGCAGTATTTCTTAGTGGTCAAAGTCACTGAACTGCAAACCAGAAAACTTGGAGATCATCTGAAGATCTGGGGTTGAATCTGATCACCAACTTGTACATGGCATGATCCTGAGCAAGTCACTTAACTTTTATGTGTGCAGTTATCAGTGACTACTTGCTTTTTGCACACATGCCACAAGCATGCATTCTGTTCCTATTTAATATAAAAAGTATGGTCTCCACACTTGCTTGATGCACACATGCCACATGCATGCAATTGGTTCCAATTTAACATTTAAATCATACTTACAGCATGCAAAGCACATGGGTAGTTTTACATGAAAAAAAGCTGCTTCTCATAGAAACATAGAATTTGATGGCAGATAAGGACCATTTGGCCCACCTAGTATACCCAATACCCTACTTGATGGATAAGCTGCAGATCCTAGTTAGCCAACAGCCTACTTCCCCCACTAGAACTGCCTTATGTCTGTCCCATGTATTCTTGAATTCCTCCACTGTTCTTGACTCCATGACCTCCTCAGGAAGGCTGTTCTATGCATCCACAACCCTCTCCATGAAAAAATACTTCCTCACATTACCTCTAAGCCATCTCCCCTGTATATTCAAATTGTGCCCCCTTTTTCTTGCACATTTCTTTTTCTGAAAGATGTTACCCTCTTGGACTTTATTGATTCCCTTGAGGTACTTGAAAGTTTCTAACATGTCCCCCCTCTCCCTCATTCCTTGAGGGTATACATATTAAGTTCCTTTAGTCTCTCTTTGCATGTCTTCTGTTGCAGACCCTGCACCATTTTGGTTGCCGTCCACTAGACAGTCTCCACTCTGTTTATGTCTTTATGGAGATGTGGTCTCCAGAACTGGACACAGTACTCCAGATGGGGTCTAACCAACTGACTGTACAAAGAGATATCAATTTTCACTTTTCTACTATTGTTGCCTCTCCCTATGCATCCCAATATCCCCCACAGCCCTCTTCACTGCCTCCTCATATTGCTTGTCCACCTTTAGGTCATTGGATATAATTACCCCCTGGTCCCTTTCCATTTTTGTAGTTAGTATCTCACCACCCCATTTTGTACTCTTCCCCTGGGTTTTTGTTTCTTAGGTGCATTACCTTGCACTTCTTTGCATTAAATCTGAACTGCCATGCATCTGACCATTCCTCCAACCTTGACAAGTCCCTTCTCATTCTTTCAACCCCAGCTTGTGTAGCAATCATGTTTCAAATCTTGGTGCCATCTGCAAAGAGACATACTTTTCCTTCCAGTTGCACTGCAATGTCACTTATAAAGACATTAAAGAGGACTGGTCCCAATACTAAACCCTGTGGCACCCCACTAGTAACCCTCCTTTCTTTACTGTGGACTCTGTTTATTATTATTCTTTGTGTCCTGTTGTCCAGCCAATTTCTTATCTAGGCTACCACCTTGGGATCCACTCCATGGCTGGATAACTTATATATTAATCTTTTGTGTGGGACTGTGTCAAATGCCATGCTTAAATCTAGGTAGACCATGTCCACAGGCCCTCCCTAATCTACTATTTTGGTCACCCAGTCAAAGAAATCTATTAGATTCATCTGACATGACCTTCCCACTGTGAATCCATGCTGCCTTGGGCCCTCAATCACAAAAACACAACTGCAGAAATTATCTCTAGTCCCCATCACAAGAAAACCCTCCATGCCCTTACTATCACCGATAGCAATGGAGCCCTGCTGGAGCAGGTACACTGTTTCAAGTACCTAGGGGTTATTATCGATAACACCCTCTCCTTCATGCAACACGTCGACTGTGGTAAAAGAAGAAAATGCAAAGTTCGGTGTGCTGTATAGGCACAGGCAATACCTCATAATACTAGCCTTCATCTCTCAGTCTCTAGTCATTTCTTTCAGTCATTGACTACAGACATGTGGTGTATGGACCACTCCAGTAATGCACTTGCATGCATTACAATGGCCTCAACAAGGCGTATAGGCTAAAACTTGGCAGACAACTCCTGACACATGCTCCTCTTTGAGCAGACCAGTTGGCTTAACCTACTGAACAGAATAAAATACCAAACCTGCCTTTTGGGCAAGAAATCACTACTAGGCAAAGTGGCTCCATTCCACAGTAGCTTGCTGCCTGACTATAGATCTGGATACCAGACAAGAGGCCACCCCAGGCTCCCATGCTGCCCTCTTCAGAAAAATGATACTGGAACAGTGGTTATTTGTGTAAAGCTCCTCTGTGGCTTATGAGATCCGTCTTACCTACTGACAAACTGAAGCCTACCTGCCTTTAAGGCCAAGCTTAAACAGTACCTCTCTGGAAGCATAGGCTATTGCTGTAGGCAGTAATTGCATTCACAGCCTTGCAAGTCTTAAGACACAATCACCTGGCTAACCAACATGGATCAACTCACCTCCCACACCCTTTTTAACAAAGCCCCACAGAGTCGCTGCCCACATCCCGATCCCCACCTCAACTCTCTATATCAATTCCACTACGTAGATGAATCTAGCTCCCAGGCTACAAAAGATTATACCTTTGTGCCTAGCCTTTGGCTGTTGTAAATTATACCTGTGTACCTGACAGTGTTTGGCCTTGTCATGTTTCTTTGCATTTACCAACTAGCTTATGTCTTTGTTAGTAATGTCTCACCCTCGTAATTTGCTTACACTGGTGCTCTACTCTCCTCTGTTTTCTTATTCTCAGTTGTTCACACTTTGTTGTACCTGACACGGAACCTTTGTAAAAGAGCTTTTGCTCAAAGGTAATGTCTGAATCTTGAAATAAATAAATACAATGTGTCAACATAAAACATTTCATGTAATTATTTCTGTAGGGGTCAGAAACCGTGGACCAAAAATGTAAAGAATTAGGTGCTTACTATGAGTGTGCAATGGCAGAGGAACAGGTGGGCAGGCTGACTGCTGGGGAAGTTTGGACATCTGGAAATAACAGTGGAGGAGAGATTAAATACTGGATTACAAATGAGGGACTAAATCTAACTCAGAAATAGGACAGGACTGGTGTGATGCTCATCAGTAGACCATAACCACCAGGCCACCCTGTACTTAAAACCTATAATATACTGTGATTCAGCAATGATCTCAACATTTGACAGGTTTATGTAAAAAAAAAAAAAAACATAACCTAATGTGTATTGACAAGAATAATACACATGTTAAGTCATTATTTTGTTTATTTTTGTGAAACAATGGTAAAAAAGGGAAACACAAAGTTCCAGTTCAATACTGTAGAGTGCAGTGCAGCTCTTATCTCTTGCTCCAGTGATGTCATTATGTTGCATGTTCAGTGGCCAATCTAGGGAGCAGACATGGGAGGTTTTTTGAAATAAGAAGACTATTTAAATGTTTTAAAAGCAATGAAACTGCACTACTATTAATTATATAAATGCAGCTTTGGCATAAATGTAAACAGCCATTCCCTTACAGAAATAAAGGTGTGCTGTGTACATGCAGAATTCATGCCACATGCTTAATTGTGGGCAATGTTTGCATATGGTTCATATACACTAAGTGAACATATGCGAACCAGGTCTAAATGGCAACTCAGGTTCGCATGCTGTAAGCTGGACATGTGCACAGCAGGTAAGATGGTGTGAACATCATCTAACAATTACATCAGGTCTACATGTTGCATGCTTGACATGAGTGCAGCAGTTAAGCTAGCGTGAATATCATTTAAACATCACATCAGGTTTACATGCTGCATGCTTGCCATGTGTGCAGCACTAAGCTGGTGCAAATCTCATCTAAAAACACATCAGTTTCTATTTAATATACTTCTGCTAGCAAATAGTCATTAAAATACATTTTTATTTGAATTTCCATAAAAATTAGGTAAACTTATTAATTCTGATTGTTTTGCAAGTTTTTTAATGGCTTTTGATTTTTGTCATTAAATTATCATTAATCTGTAAAGTATTGTTTGCCTATTGCATTAAATGCCTAGGATATAGCCAGCCAACATCTCTATTCCAGACGTATGAAGAGGGCCTCTGTGTTGTGAACCTATCCTTTTGTTTTTGGACCGGAAATCCTCATCCACATTTAGTGCTACAAATATATCTATCCATGACTGTTTAATCTCAGTTACTTTCTCTTTGTCATTCTATACTGAGCATAAACACTATGGCCATGCTCAGCACTCTTTGTGCTGAGTAGCGTCTTGGAAGCATGCACTATACCTCATATTCTGTTACTGAAATGAGGGACATGGACACTCAATATGAGTGACAATAAAGGACACTAACCCCCATGATGGCTCAGGACACATCAAGGAACATGGAGCTAATGTACCTCAGAACACAGTGGAAACCATTGTGTTAACACCTGAGAATGAATTTGTGCCATTAAGCAGTGGTACCATTTAGGTAGGTCAGAGGTGTGTGCAGTTGCCCCACCCTGGATTTCTGCCTAGGCTGTTCTTATGGGTGGCAGTAATGGCTTAAATTTGGATTTAATCTTTGCACAATAAGTGCTCACCTGGCCTGTGTGTGCTCACGCTGCTGGCACTCTCCAGACTTGACTATGTCTGTACTGTGTTGTCCACTCTTCCACCTATTAACGGCGGCACAGTTACATGTGATGTGAATGAGCCCCAGCCAAAATAAGAGTGCATGAGCCCTGCAAGTTTGACACTGTCTTTCCAACCACTGAATAGATAGGCTGAACCCTACAGCTTGTTGGAGTCAGTCAGCACTGAACTCTCTATAGCAGTATTGTGGCAGCATATTTTTGCTGTTCAACTCTTAGTGAGTCTCCCCTAGTGGCTGAAGGGGCAGAGGGTGAGCTAAAAGCTAACTTAAGACGAGGCTACCTACTTTCTGTACTATGCTTTCCTTCCCCCCAAAAAATTACAGACCCCCCACAGTAGCTAGCTAGGCTTAGTAGCAGTGGTGACAGCAGTGTGGGTGGCCTTCATAGGCCTTGACCAGCATCCAGCTTCTGGGGAAGGAAATTGGGGCAGCTGGCTATTTTTTGGGCTGGTGGCACACTGTGCCAGGCTGCAGGTTCTGGCCATATGGGGAAGGAGAAAGGACTGAAATATTGATGTGTTTTTCACATTTCTTCACCTTTAGGTAGCTTCTGGGTAGCGTCATCATCACCGATGACCTGAGGAGCTGACTGTGATAAGATGGCAAACAGAGTTAAGTTAGCCCTGGCAAAAAGAAATACAGGTGAGGGGATACAGGCCAAGTGGCAAGCATTAAGGATGCAATACTTGAAGCAACATTCCATTGTTTTAGAGAGAAAAGGAAGTGCGAAAGAAGAAAGAAAACACTTTGGTTCCCAAAACAGTAGCAGGAAAGGTCAGAGCCAAAAGGCTGACCTTCACGAAATATAAGGGAATGCAGCGGATGAAGATAAAGAGGCATATCAAACTTCCCTAAGGGAAGCAAGGAATGCAATGAGGCACGCAAAGGCCCAAACCGAGGAAACACTAGCACAGGCAGTAAAAGAAGGTGACGACTTTCTATAGATATATTAGCGAAATGAGAAAATCCAGAGGGTTGTTGCTAAGATCAAAGGAGATAAAGGGCATGTGAGGAGGAAGACCATTTAAAACATCTATCCTAAATAGATACTTCTTCTCAGTATTTACTGAAGAGAAGGTAGGCGCAGGCCCACAGCTCAGCACCATGGACGCCGGAGGGGGAGAGGTGCACTAGTCCTTCACAAAAAAAAGGGTCCTACAAGAGCTTGATATGCTCAGGTGGACAAGGCAATGGGACCTGATGACATACATCCCAGAGTACTAAAGGAGCTAAGGGTGGAACTAGCAGAGCCATTATCAGAACTGTTTACTGAGTCTCTGAGCACAGGAGAGGTCCCAGAAGGCCGGAGAAGGGCTCATGATCTCTCTCTCCACAAGAGTGGTAGCAGGGACCAGTCAGTCTTACCTCAGTAGTGGGCAAGATTATGGAGGCACTCCTTAAGGAAAGGATAGTGCAACACCTGGAATCCATAGGAGCACAGGATACAAGACAGCATGGGTTTACAAAAGGAAGGTCCTGTCAAACTAATCTCATAGATTTCTTTAACTGGGTAACCAGAGTGTGGACCAAGGGGGAGCAGTTGATGTTGCCTACCTTGACTTCAGCAAAGCTTTCGATACTGTTTCACATAGAAGATTGATTAATAAGCTGGGTAGGCTTGGGGTGGGTCAGAAGTTGGTCAACTGGGTGGCAAACTAGTTGATGGGCAGAAGACAGAGTGGTGGTAAATGGTATACAGTCAGAAGAGATGCAAGTCACAAGTGGTGTACCTCAGGGATCAGTTCTGGGGCCAGTCCTCTTCAATATCTTCATCAGTGACATTGCAGATGGACTGGAGGGTAAGATTTGTCTGTTTTCAGATGACACCAAGATCTGCAACAGAGTAGATGATCCAGATGGGGTGGGCAGAATGAGAAGAGATCTGGATAAACTAACAAAATGGTCGGAAGAGTGGCAACTGGGGTTTAATGCAAAGAAGTGCAAGATCATGCACATAGGGAAGAGAAACCCTGAAGCCATCTATAGGCTGGGAGGGGAGTTGCTGGCAGTCACAAGGAAAGAAAGAGACTTGGGCATCATCATCACTGATGACCTGAAATCATCTAAGCAGACCACTAAAGCAGTACCCATACAAAAAAATAAGTTAGTGAATACCCATCAGTTACCTATTTAATAGCTAATTGCTAACTAAAAGTTCAGTGTGAAGCTTAAGAATTAGTTGACTGTTTTAGTCAACTAATGTGCAACCCTTGTTATGTAGCCATTAGTTGAAGTTTTTTTTTTGTACTTATGCATTAGATGAAAAAGAAGACTTCAAAAAATATTGAAGTTATGAATTGATTGAATTTTACACTTTACCATAATCTAGTTTATCTATTAGTTGATTATTTGACTTATAAAATGTTTCAGAAAGTATTGAAATTATGAATTGATTGAATTTTACACTTTAACATTATCCAGCTTAGGTATTAGTTGGTTATTTGACTTAGAAAATGTTTTAGTTTTTCAATATAAATTCCCCAGTTAGTAATTACATGATATTTGAAGTTAGTATTTTTTCTAGTTAAATTAGGGCTCTGTGGTCCTTATCTGCTGACAGATTCTATATTTCTGTAGTAAAACATAAATAGAATTTTCCAGCATGATCTACATGGGGTGGGCAGAAGAGATCTGGATAAACTGGCAAAATGGTCGGAAGAGTAGCAACTGGGGTTTAATGCAAATAAGTGCAAGATCATGCACATAGGGAAGAGAAACCTTAAGTTACCTATAGGTTGGGAGGGAGTTGGCTGGCAATCATAAGGGAAGAAAGAGACTTGGGCATCATCATCACAGATGACCTGAAAGACCACTAAAGCAGTACTTAAGGCTAGAGGACATTGGGATGTATTAGTAGGGTGTTACAAGTCGGAAGAGGGAGGTAATAATCCCTCTTTACATGACACTGGTTAAGCTCCATCTGGAGTACTGCATGCAGTACTGGAGGTCACACCTTCAGAAGGACATTAACCAAATTGAGGCAGTCCAGAGAAGGGCAACCAAAATGGTGCTGAGACTGCATCAGAAAACATGAGGACAGATTAACGGAGCTCGTCGGCCTGCCGGTGCAGCAGTTGGATTTCTGCTTGTGACGCCGGTGTAACAATCGAGGGTCATCAGCCGGCCGGCAGGGAGGAGATGGATTGAGCATCCCAGAGCTGCTCTCATTCTCCAGGGGGGAGGGTGGCAGAGTGATTGGAGCTGTGGTGACACCCAGTGGAGGCTGGGGTGCACCACAAGCTCTGACACCAAAGTAAGCTCTCTCGGAAGGGGTAGACGCGAGGTCATCATTGCACGCCCTGTCCCCCACCTAATGAGGAAAAAATGACACTGCTGGCTGCCAGGATGATGCCTGCCCCTCCACTCTAATGAGCTGCAGGCTGGTTCCCAGACCTATCCTTGTTGTCTCCGGCACTTGGGCCAGTGCTGCAGCCCCACCCTGGGGGGTAATCCAGGGGGTATCCGGGAGTAAGGGATAATGTGGGAGGGGGGCATGACCTGGGTGGATGGCTCAGTGGCAAGCTGCAGATAAAGAATTAAAAAAAAAAAAGATTAACGGAGCTCAATATATATATATATATATATATATATATATACCCTTCAGCAAAGGAGAGAGAGAGGTGATATGATCGAAACATTCAAACACCTTAAGGGCATTATCAAGGTGAAAGAGTCTAACATGTGTCAATATAAGAAAAATAGCAGGACAAGAGGACACAGCATGAGATTAGAGGGAGGCTGATTAAGGGGTAATGTGAGGAAGTTCTTTTTCACAGAAAGGGTGGTGGATGCATGGAATGGCCTACCTCAGGAAGTGGTGGATATTAATACAGTGCAGAGCTTCAAACAGGCATGGGATAGGCATAAGGGAGCAATACAGATGAGTATGAATAGATTGGCCATTGGCAGAGTAAAGGCCTATGGCGCATTCATAAGGTAGAAGAAATGGGCAGACTGGATGGGCCTTGTGGTCCTTATCATGATCAACTTCTATGTTTCTATTTTGAAGTGGAAGAATAACAGCAATATATTAAGTATATACCCAGGGCTTATCAACTTAATTATATTTCAATAGTTTGCATGTCCAGAAACAGCTCTAACATTATGAATAAAATCAGTAAATATATGTAGAGCAAGAGTAAATGAATTAGCATTATATATTAGCTCTATGTGAAATTCATAGCATTTAAAAGATCTGTGTGGGAGGGAGTCTGCACGAGTGTGTTTGTGTGTGTGTGTGTGGGGGGCTCTGCTCATAACTGTATGCTGCTTACAGAGGTATAGTGACACTTTCCTTCCACATTTTGTGCTCAGAGTGCAAACCTGGTCACCAGCATAGTGTTTGATTCTGTGCATGATGATGTCAAATCATACACTTGGAGTGCAATGGCAAACTACTCCACAATGTCTGCATTATCAGCTGAGCTGCAGCCAGGTTTGAAACTTACCTACTGTTCTGTTTCCCTAAGTGTGCCAAACACCAGCAACATAGTTAATATTGTTAATAAGGCTGGGTAATTGTCTCCAAATATGTTTTAGAAAGTATACCTCTTTTACTGTATAGTAAAATGTATGTGTTTATTTTGCTGTGTATTTATATTATACATTATTATTTAAAATCAATAAAATGTTATAAAACATTTCCCAGAGGGAAGTGGAGTGCACACTTCCATCTTGAGTCTCATTTCAGTGTCATTTCAGTCCAGACTGACAAAGCACTGCTTTTCATAAGTGCACTGTTAATATACTGCATTGACTTTCTGCTACACTGTTGTACCGCTGCTCAGTCTTTTCTTATTTTTGATGCAGACTGTAAGAGCACTGCAAATAATTATTAGATTTTCATGCACACTTCTTTAGCACTTTATTTCCTTCACTAATTTTTGCTGCACACTGTAGTAGTACTGGCAACACTTTATAATTGTCATCACACTTCTTTAGCACTGCATTGTCTCAGTAATCTGGTTACCCTTACTGAATTTGTCACAATTGCATTACAGTGGTATAGCAATGGCAATACTGTGGTCAGCTGAAAAATCCACAATGGTACTACCCAGTGGTACTCTGGTATCACAGTGGTAGGCGATATATAGATTTTCCTCTGTGCATTGGTAGTGCACTGGCAGAATGGTATCCCTAGGGCACTTTTGACCATTTTCTCTGTCTCTCACACATACACTGATAATACAATGGTATCACCAAATTTTGAGATTTTTGTCAGCTCCCACAAATACTGGTACTCTGGTAGCACCATGGTACTGCGTTATTTTGACATTTCGGTATTTGGTACCTTTCACAGCAACCCTGGACTCATGTGGTAGCACAGTGGTACCAATATTAATCTCATTATACTCTGTACTCTAACGCATTACTAAGATAAACGATATTATCAACCTCCATGGAGAACAGCTCCATTTCATATTTTCATTTGTTCACTTGTCTTAATCTTACTGGTAATGGACTGTTATTATTTACATAGACCAGAACACTCAAAGAGCATTTGCGATTCAAAATGAGTAAGTGAGTCTCAAATAACACTTTGCACCCCAAAAACAGGGTAGGATCACAAAATATCTTGAATAGCATAATTAGTGATTCTCTGACCAGTTGGTGAATGGCTATAAAAGATGTTGCCTCCTAAACCAGGTATTATCACCTCTGCCTCCTACCCCTGCCCCTTGAGCTCCCGCCATCAGTAATATCACACTTCACCTGGTGTTCAGTGGTGCTGCTGTCCATTCGTACATTGAAAACTGCCAATACCTACCTGCCTACCCAGTCCCTTCGCTCCTACCATTCATAGTCTCCACCATATGTTTACACACTCTCCCCACAGTGGCAATTGGCAGAGACACTCTGCTAACCTCTGTGACCGACTGAGGACAGAATGTCAGTTTTGCACTCATGTGCCTACTGTATAAACAGCTGTGTACAGTTAGCACATGATTGTGAACTATCATCCATTTTGTACCCAGTCAAGGAGCTGAGAGGATGGTCTGTGCCAAATGTGGAAGGGTGTCAAATATATAGTAAGCCTGGGGACCAGGGGGTAGTATTTGCTATAAGAACTAACAGGGTCATGGTGGGGACTTTGGATATACAGGGGGCAAGGGCTTTCACTCAACAAACCACTGCTCACTCTATCAGGCCCTGGGCTGGCTTCCCCATCAGCCCAACAGACATATCTCCTGGCCAGCACAGTCAATAAGGCCTTCCAAAACTGAGCTACCTCTCTGCAATCCCACCTCCTTGGCCAAAAGTGTTTGTTCAAGAGCTCTGCCTCACTGCTGGCCCCATGCTTGTGTGCCCCCTAGTCTCCACCTGTATGGGTAAATATGCAGTCTCATCTGCAGCTCCTTTCCTTTGGAACAACCTGCCCACCCACTTAGCACCAGTGACTCTCCAGGAATCTTCCACTCACCTTGGATCTCACCTTCTGTCCTCCACTCCTTGCTCCTGCCTTCCCAACTTATTGTCATGCTTCTACTTCCTTCCTCCTTTACTTTCTTGGTCCATACCTACACTGACATGATGCACTTTTTCCTTTACTCATCTCAGATCATGCCTAATTTGTATTACAACTTGGCTACTACTGTACCTGCTATTGTCACAAATGTTATTTATCCATTGTGCTGCAAGTTAATATATATCTTCATATAAATATCCTGTATATTTTTATTACTGTCTATTGTATGCCTTGTCCCAGCCTCCTTTGTATTTGCTTGTATTCCTGTGCCATCCTCAATGGCCCAGGTCATGCCTGAAAATGGTTCTCAGACCAGTGCACCTACTTGGTAAATGAATGAATAAATATATAAATGGGAACCACTGGACATCAGGGATAGTAACAATCTACTGTATATATGAGGGGTGATTGTAGAATGGGGTAGGACTGTAGAACAGGTAAATTAAGAATCTGGACCTGTGGGATAATTAGAGGAGGGGCCCAATGGAGACTGTTTCTCAGGAGGTGCTGCTGGTGTAACTCCCAGGATACATTATGCCTGGCGTAGTAATGTGGCCTGTGCTGTAATCAGCATCATCAACATGGCTGTCACACCAGCATGGGTGAAACCTTTCTCCACACCCTCCTGAGTGTTCACCCTATAACACGCTTTTGGTAGCATCTGCAAAGACATACCTTCCCATTCAATTCTTCTGCAATTTCACTTATGAAGACATTGAAGTGGTCCACTCCTAGTGCTGAAACCCACCTCGCACTATGCCTTTAACCAACTGCTGAAAGCCGTGTGAGAGTATTATCTTCTTCCCAGATGTATATAGGCAACCTTTAGCAAAAGCCACCATGCATGCTTGAGGACCCTCCCCATCCCTGAAATTTCCCTGCACTACTCCTACCCTGTCCCTTGCTAGGTCATTTGTCCCAGGTGGACAATGACATCTAGCTCCCTCTCATCTCCTGCTGTCTAATGATCCACTGTATCTGCTCTCATCCTCCAAGCCAAAGTACCTCTCAGGTATTTCACCTCTCTCCTTACCCCACTCTGCTCGCAAGTCTATCCCCATTAAGTCCCCACCAGCAGTTGCTTCCTACTCAGCTGGGGCCTCTTCCTCCCTCCTTGTAACTGTAGAATGGTCCATGGACAGTGCTTTCCTTGGGGAAGGTTTCTCCAGGGGCAGAAAGGGTGGTTCACCTGCAGGGAGAGTGGTTGGCTGGGCAGCATAGCCTGGTTTTAGGCACCAGCAAACCCTCGCGGTCACTGGGGCCCCTTCTTATGGAGGGGTCCACAATCAGAACAGTTTATCTTAATTATTTTAAATTTCTTAAATCTTATTATCTACTTAAAACAGCAACAAAGGGGTTGTGTAACACCTTTGATGTGGCATCCTGATGTCAAGAAATGCCTTACTAAGCTATGACCCAGCCAATAAGAGGCAGATGTGTGGCGATGGATGTGATAGCAGGAACAACTCAATGGAATAATACTGCTGTCTCCTCCTAAAAATGTAAAGATACCCCTGGTTGTACTGATAATAGAATACAATTATGTGTGTTGGTTACATTCAAACATCTGGGGTGAAAGTATAACCATTCAAATAAGGGGCCCGTGACTTCAGTAATCCTGCTGAGGGCCCCCAAAACTCTAAAGCTGGCCCTGCTGGGCAGGACCCATTTCAGATGCAGGGAGAGTGGTTAGTAAGCAAAGCAGGTGAACTGGAACTCTGACAAACAAACTAGCACAAGGGCAGAAAATGCGAGCCCCATAGGAAAGAGCACAGTGAGGGCTACAATAGGCAATTTACCAGAGAAGTCACAGGTCAGGGAACTACAGCTGAAGAGAACATGGAGAACAGGCAGGCATCGGAAAATTATGCAGACGTGCACTCATGACAGCATGCATGGGAACTACAGATGCCAGGATGCCAATGCTGGGGAATGCAAAGGACAGCTTAGGTAGGTAGACACTGACCTGTAGGTAGAGTTCACAACACACAGGGATCCCTGCATGCTGGACAGCAGGGAAATGTACCATGGAGCATAGCCCCACTGCAGCACAGTAGCTGATGGAGGCCCAGGACACTATGGACACAGAACTTGAATGTGACCATGGTGTACAGCACAGCCATGAAGCACTGGGATTGTAGGCAGACAGTGACACTACAGTACCGGTACAAACCACCCACAGACAAGTAGCAACTGCTACAGGTGTGGCCCATGGAGTGTGATGTGCAAATGAAGTGCAAATCACACCCGCAAGCCTGAGCTGGAACCAAAGCTGGACAGTGTAGCACAGTCCTCTGGCACAATGGAGGACAGCATGGAAGCCATGGAGGGGCCAGGGTGCTCAACTGCAACCCCAACAACAGAGACAATCTGTGAGGTGGTACTATCCAGGAAGGAAAAGTCCAAGCTGAATGTGAATGGCTACCTCTGGTCCATGAATGGACTTGCAATGAGACAGTGTACTTTTTTTATCATATCATATTTTTCACCTGCTGTGGCACCCACTCTGGCTTGGGGCATCCAGCTGCCAGGTCCACCCACCTGGAGAGCTGGGTACCTCAAACTGCACCCAGGAGAATCAGGAACAGTCATCATGCCATCCTGCTGGAGTGCTCTCCCTCTGCCTCTACCAGCCAGGACAGCCCTGGACCCTCCTCAACAGGACTCCACCAAAGTTCTCCAGGTGGCTCGGAGAACAGCCATCAAGCTATAAGGTCATGCCCAGCCATTTTCCTTCGATTGGCCCCAGTAGCACGGATGTGCAATGACATCCAGACAGAATCTGCCAACATCTGCCGTGCTCCCCCATCTAGTGTCACCGACACTAGTAGTGCCCATGGGCTTCCCTAGGGGGCTGTTACAGCACATTGAAATTCCCCAGCTCACCCCAACACTGGGAGAGCAGTCTATGGATGTTCAATCCCAGTCCTCCCTTGCTGACCCCCGATGGCCCGGGCTCAATCCTGAACCTGGGTCACTGGCATGGCACAAGGTGTGGCATCCAGTGCCTCAACCCTCAGCACCACCAGGCCAGCCTGAGACAGTGTAATGGTGCTTTCAGCACCATAAGTCCAAGTCCTGCCTCAGCCAGGCCATCACACTGCTCCTGGATGGCCAGCACCACCTAAAGAAAAAGAATGAGGACAATCATGATCTGGAGGTGACAGATGCTCTACCAGCACAGGCACTGGCTGGCATAAAGTATAAGGCACACAGCACCATGGTTAGCCCAGTATAGCTACTGCAGAGTGAGGCAACTGCGATGACCACTGAGCTGTGGCAACAGTTGCCAAGCAAGAAGACCCTGCTGCAGATTGTGAACAGGACCCGCCATAAGGACCTCTCACCAGAACCAGTGACACTGGCTGACCTCACTATCCCCAAGCAGCAAAAGACGGTGACTGGATGGCCATGGTACAGCAGGATCACCGGCAGCACCACCCACCAAGTCCTTCTACTCACCACAGAGGACAACATCAGGGACCTGGCTCAAGCACCCTTCTGGGTGATAGATGGTATGTTCAAGTCTGTGCCACACCTGTTCATTCATTGTACACCATCCATGCACCCATGGGGACGGGCCCTAACAATCTCATCATGTCATTGGTGTATACACTGATGACGACAAAGAGCTTGCAATGTTACTGCACCTTGTTTCAGGAGCTGAATAAATATGGCAGTATACAATCCTACACCCTCAAACCACCTACGATCATCACTGACTTTAAGCAGGCTGCAATCAATGCCTGTAAGATGGAATTTCCGCAAGCCATAAACAAGGGTTGACTGTTCCACTTTGGGCAGATTGCAAGGCAGAAGGTCCAGAGCTTTGGCCTTGCACCACAATACAGAAGTGACCCAGACTTCAGCCTGAAGATCCATGAAATCGTGGCCCTTGCCCATCTCCTGGCACAAGACATTCCAGCAGCATTCAGCCTCCTGAAGCCAACCATTCTGCCCAATGCCACCACACTCCTCTATTGTTTTGAGCAGACACATGTGCTGGGCAGGATATAGCTGTACAGTAGGGTGGCCTACAGCCATGAGATATGACCCCATGTTCCCACCTCAGCTGTGGTTGGTTGCAGATCTCAATGAGAGAGGTATACTGTGGACCCAAAGCAATGTTGAGACCTAGCACTGCCATCTCCATGCCCTGTAGAGTTTCCATGGTGACTTGGCACCTGACAGTTTCTCACTCACAGTACACATCATGCACAGCCATCAGGTTGCCACTGTGGCCCCCTACTGTTGAATAAAGTTTCACCCCCACATTTCACATGCACCCCAACCTGGTGGCGATGTCTCATCACAACACTGCTGGGTATCGCCAAGCAGCCCACTGCACACTGCCACGTCTGCACTGTGTGTCCCATGTTGCACAGGCCTGACTCTGTGTGAGTCCCCCCAAAATTCTTTCAGCTGTTCATGTGTGCAACACATTGCACAGGCCTGAAGCTATGTTAGTATCCCCCAATCCTTCCAGCTGTGCAACTGTGTGGCAAAAGCATTCCCACAATGGGCCCTTGCAGAACCCCCAACAACACACCTGGCAGCCTTCATGCCACAATGGGCTCCTGTGGCACAGCTCCCCCCCAAACACCTCCAGACTTTTTTCTGTGTGCTTACTGCAAGCCCATAGTGGACTAGCACGACATGGCCACATGCACACATTGCACAGCTAGTGCAATGGCATGCTGCTCTGTGTCCTGGCATCCACATATGGTATTGCTGTGGACCATTTCCTGGTGCAGCTATCCATGCTCTTGTTGTACCACTCTGCTGTGTGCCTGCAGTGCCATGCTTGTACCGACCAACAGGCATGGTGCTCCAATTCCTTCATGCATGCCCAGCTGGCTGGCTGTCAGCTGACATCATCATGCATGCAAGAATGCACAGACAGTCCACCATGCTGCCTGGGATGGCTGGTCAACACACTGGGGCATGCAAAGCTATTTGTTTCATCCCCTGTCCCACAGATAGTGAGATAGTCATCCTTACCGGGGGTCTGTGATCAGGTCAGTGTGTCCTCAGAGGGTGCACCACATAGGGGGTGGGTGTTTTCACATCATCTGTGCTGTTCAGTAGTGGCTCAGGTCCTGGGATGGGTGGCGTAGGTTGGGATCGGGCGCTTCATGTGTTTGTGGAAAATTCACTCAACAGCAGCACAGCATCCCAACCTCCTCTGGTCTGACAGTGTGTCAGGCATTGTCCTGGGTCAGGTCACTGTGTGTTGAGCTGCTGGGGCTGTTGGGTTGTTGTGTGTGGGATGCGGCATGTCAGACTAGTAAGCATTGGGATTATAAAAGGGTACCTAGGAGGGCAGAGTTTTCTATGTGCAAGGAGAGGTGTCAGTGGTGGGATGGGAAACTGGTATCTGGGCAAGATGAGTAGTCTGGGTGGGTCCAGCTGCAGAAAGAGTTGTTATCTAGAGGGTGCTGGTCCAGCTCTAAGGAGGTGCTTTGTTTGGTGAGGCTGAGAGGTTGGTCCAGTTGCAGGGAAGGTGGCCTACTGAGGTGGGGAGGCAGGTCTTGGGGTTCCATCTGCAGGGGATCTTGTCTGAGGGTAGGAAGGATAGCCTGAAGCAGCCAGCTACAAGGAGGGTGATAGTTGATGGGGAGAGGCTGGTTTGGGGCTTATAGGGTGGACTAGCTGCAGGCAAGGTACACAGCTTGGGAAAGGTCAAGTGGGATGTTGATATGGTTGTCCAGTTGGGTGGTCATCTGGGCAGGGGGTGTTCAAGATGTGAGTGGTCATGGGGGTGCAGACCCAAAGGGCTGTACTTTGGAACCCTCACTGAAGTCAAATACTAAATTTAGTATTAAGCATTCATTAATTTGCCTTCGAAGACTAATTTTAGTCATTTTTAATAATCTTTAATCATCATTCAAAAATACAACTGCTAAGAATACTAAATTCTAAGACGCATTTCAGCAGACTAGTTGTTCAAGAGTAAGTTATTGCTAAATGAAGATTAGAAATAGATCTGCAATGCTCTTAAAAGTACAATTTTTTTAATACAACTGAATCATAAATGAAGATTGCAGTCAGTGGAGTAGTTTTAGGATTTAAATTAGCCAATCAAGGCTGGGTACATTACCGTGCATTTCATTTCTACTAAGCAAGGAGACAGATAAAACAACCAGCAACACTAATGAATTTTAGAGAAGGTAAGCAGTCATAAAATGTGGGTTTTTACCTGGAAATAATATGGTGCAAAACAAGTTGGCAGTGTCCCTTTGTTAAAAGTCTATTCTAAGTTACTTTTCCCATAAGTCTACTCAGTCAGAGGCCTACGTTTCCCAGTTCTCTTCCTGTCTGTGTTCAGTCTGATGAAACTGCATGAGTGCTCTGTGGTCTCCATTTTGAACATCTGAGGTTTCCTACAGCTAAGATTTACATGTTAAGGTAAGAGCTTATGTTTAAAAAGTACATCTTTTTAACTCCCAGAAATGTTAAATGCAGTAAGGGAATTATCACTCAAGTGTTTGTTTTTTTTTTTCTAAATGAAATGCTGAGCAGGTTTCATTATCAATGTTTTGTCTTAAAAACATTTTCTCTTCTCTGAACTTGTGGCTAAACATTGAAATACACGTTTTATTTTCAATCACCCTCCCCTCTTTAAAGTGTCTAGGATGCATTGTGCCTCTAGATTACTTGTTATTTGTGGAATCTTTGCTGATTTAGTCACTTTAAAGTAGTAGGGGTGGGGGCAGGAGAATGAACAGCAAGAAGACCGTATAATTGAACAAATTCAGAATGCATTTTCTGTGTATATCCATTTAGTAACCTATTTAACTATATTTACAGAGAAAAGATTACAACTTTTTTAATTTCAGAAAATCTGGAGTTCCCTGCAGATAAAGGAAGAATTTTTTTACTGCAGATATTTAAGTGTATTTGTGGGGGAACTATTTTTTTGCAATTAATATTTGTGTTTAACAGTTGCATGTGTTAATCCATTTTGTAATCTGGGGATCAGTGCATTTTTTTTCTTTTGCTGAAGACTGCATTAATTTATATTTTATGTTTATTTTGTTTTTGTTGACTGGCTAAGTGCACTAGACAGATTCTTGCCTATTTTCAAGCATGACCTGGAGGAAGGGGGATACAGATGAGATCCCACTGACCTTGGACCAGATAAGCTGTTGATGATATTTTTAGTGAACTGGGGGGAAATTTGGCCAGGGCACCAGAGAAAATTCCCCTGCTTTTTTTGAGAAGTGCCATTGGATCTTTAACATCCACCTGAATAGGCAGATGAGACCTCAGTTTAACATCTCATCTGAAAGACAGTGCCTCAGTAGTGCAGCCATCCCCCTCATGCTGCACTACAGCATCAGTATTGGGATATTAGCATAAGTTCCTGGTATGGGAATAGAACCCACTGCCTTCTGATCTCCCAGCCTTGGAGGTGAGTGGGCTACCTCTTGAGCCACTGACATTGCAAATGCAATATGTTAGAGTCACATATTTATTTTTGTTAATACTACGTTGAGAAGTATGGGGTCCATGGTTGAGGAAGGGTGATCGGGGGGTCTAGGTGTAGGGAGGTTCTGCTCTGGATGGAAGGGTATGTCCAGCTTTTGGAAAGGATGTTCAGCTCTTGGGAGGATACTCAACCTGCAGAGGGGAGGGGGGCTGGTCTGTGGGTGGGAATGAATGCAGGGGTCCAGCTGTAGGGAGGATTGTCTGCTGGGGTAGGCTAGTCCAGGGCATGAAAGAGTGAGCCAGCAGAAGGGAGGGTGGCTGGTGGTGGTGGGGCTAGTTCAAGGTTGGAAGTGAAGTCCAGCTGCAGGGTGGGTGGTTGGTTGGTGAGGCTTGTATGGGACTTCTGGTGGATCTGGCTATAGATTGAGTGGTTGAGTGGGGGACTGCTGGTCCAAGGACTTGGATGGACAGCTTCAGATATGTGGTCTGTTAGTGTGGAGGTTTGGGGTGGTGCTTCAGCTACATGGAGGTTGTATAGAACGTAGTTGGAGGCTGGCCCAGATGTAGGGAGGGTGACTGGCTGGGTAAGCAGCTGGCCAGGAGCCTGTGTGGTGCTCTAACTCCAGTGCTCATTATGTGAAAGGCTGGGGCTAGAAGGGTTTCCAGCTGCAGGGAGGATAGTCTGGTGCCTGGAAGGGTGATCTAGCAGAGAGGAGGGTGGTTGACTATTTTGGGGGGGTGAGGCTAAAGAGATTGATCAGCCTAGGAGGGATTCAAAGTGGTGAAATTAATTAAAAACTGGTTAACATGTGTGCCCTTCAGCTTAACAGTAGCACCATGACCTGCAGTGGAGGTGACCTTAGTTCAGGAATGAGCTCACTTCAGGGGCTCTCTGGGGAGAGGAGGAGGATCAACTGTTATACAAGAGGCTCTCTTTTTGAGGAAGGAGGACAGCCAGCTCAGCTGTAGTACTGCCGACTGAGTGACCACAAGTGGAAGTGCAGGTGGGAGCAGCCCATGGGTGGGAAGACATTGATTGGTGCTGTGCCACACGTGTCTGCACAACTTTGTGCACCCTTGCTGCTTATGTCCTAGGGAATGGAAGAACATGTATATGTATCCTAACTACCTAGACAGCTGCTCCACATATTGGATTCATTCTATGGTACAGCAAGTCCTGGCAGATGCCAGAGTGATGGTGTTGTGGTAGCTGAAAAGAAGGGGGGTGACCAGAGATGCAGGTTGGAAAATGGAGTAGTAGCTGGGGTGGGGGTTAAGGTGTCAGAGGGTGATGGTTAATGGCAGTCATTACAGTGATGGGATAGTGAGCAGCTCAGCTCAATACTGGCGCAGATCCTCTTCAGTGTCTTCATAAGTGACATTGCAGAAAAACTGGCAAAGAAGGGAATGCCTTTTTGCAGACAGTACCAACATTTTTAGGGTGGGCACTAAGAAGGGAGCAGAGAGAATGCACATGCCTCTTGGAGAAACTCCAAAAGTGGTCAAGATTGGGGCAGTTGGGGTTCAATAACAAAGTGAAGAATCATGCACCTAGGGCATAGGAAACCAGGAGCTGCTTTTATAGGGTTGGGGGTGGTGCTGATGATAACTAAGCAGAGGGGGGACCTTAGAGTTATTATGACTAACCAAGATACTACCCTGCACCATACCCATCAGTGCCGTGCCGCCAGAAGACCCCAAAGAAGTTAATATGTCCCTAAATTTATAAGCCGTTAAAAAGTTCTGTCCCTCATAAAAATATACAAACCAGGTTCCAAGGACTTCCTTTTTTTTTTTTTCTGCTGCAGCAGCTCCACCCCCATGCTCACTAGCAGGATGACGACATGCCAGTAAGGGCATGGGGGCGCACTCCATTTTATGTAATGGGTGGCAGAGTTTCTATTGATTTTAAATAATATAGTGGCTATCTGGCAATAAAATGTGGGCACTGTTCAACTAACAAGGGCCTTGTTACTTGACTGATGCCCACGTTTCATTGCCAGGTGGCCACTAGATTATTTAAAATCAGTAGAAAAGCTGCCGCCCATTACAGATGAAGAAGAGCACCCCCACACTCTCACTGGCATCTCGTCATCCTGCTAGTGAGCATGGGAGCGGAGCTGGGGCAGCAGCAAGCAACTGGGAAGACCTTGGGACCTGGTTTGTATATTTTTACGAGGGACAGAACTTTTAACGGCTTAAAAATTTGTGGAAATATTAACTTCCTTGGGGTCCTCTGACAGCAAGGCACCGATGGGTATGGTGCAGGGGCTGACTGTTGTCTTGGTGAGTCTCTTTAAAGTTGCTGGGCTCTGTGACAACGCAGTGGGTAGGGCTCAGAGGATGCTGGGGCTGCACAGAGAGGGGTATCTTCAGCAGGATGATGGAGGTGTTGGTGTTGCAAGTAATCCCTTATTAGTGAGATATGACTTAGAGTACTGTGTCCAGGTTTGGAGACTGCACCTTAGAAAGGCCATAGGGTGAAGGCAGTATAAAGGGCAACTAAAACTGTACATGGGCTGTGGCAAAAGCTCTGTGAGGAGACTGGGGTCTCAACATATAAAATCTGAAAGAGAGGGGACATGATGGAGACCCACAAGTACCTTTCAAGGATGAACAGGGTGCTGGGGGCTCCTTCAAATAGGAAAAAGGATCATGGGGCATGTGATGAAGCTTATGGTGGGGGTAAGATGGATGTGAGGAATTACTACTTCACTGAAAGGGTAGCCTGGAACAGACTGACAGCATTGTAGTGTTGGAGGTCAGGAGTGAAAAATGGTGGGGGGACTTAAAACATGTGTGGTATATAGACATAGGGGAATATCAGTAAATAAGCAGGGAAGAGGGAGAGCCATAAGAGACCATTTAGAGTTTGCAGTGCAGAGAAGGACTTCACAGGAGCCTATGGTTGCAGTTGTAGTGAGGTCTGGAAACCAGAGCAGAAGTGTGACCTAGAGTGTGGGCTCATCAGCAGTGGGGTTTGCGAGCATGCAGTTTAAGGAAGAAAATATCTGACAGTTTCTATGTGCTGGGGGAGCTCTGGTGGCAGTTGTAGCGAGTTTGGGAAACCAGAGTGGAAGAGTAAGAGTGAGGGCTTATCAGTTTTGAGAAGCAGTGTGTGTGTGTGTGTGTGTGTGTGTGTGTATATATATATATATATATATATATATATTAAAAAAATATATATATTTTGTATATCGAGAGGTGTGGTGAGGACACGGCTGCAGCATGAAGACTCCTATCATGTCCCTCCTGTCTCGCCTCTCCTCCAGCGAGTACAGCCCAAGCTCTTCCAGCCTTTCCTCATAAGGCCTTCCTCCCATGCTCTGAAGCATCCTAAATGCTCTCCTCTGGGCACTCTCCAGCAGTGTTACATCCTTCTTGAGGTGAGGTCTTCAGAATTGCATGCAGTACTGGAGATGTGGTCTGATCAAGGCATTATACAGAGGGAGAATCACCTCCTTCTCCTGGACATAATCTCCTGGCTATGCAGTATCCAGTTTGCTTTGCTGCAATTATTCTGCAATTTTCAGTGTTATTCATTTTGACGTCTACCACCACCCCTAGATCCCTCTCACTTGTTGTGGCTTGCAGTATGACCCCCCCAGGTGTATACATGGCCCAGGTTTCTGACCCTCTGGTGCAGTCCCTACATTTCCCTGCATTCAACTTCAGCCCACCTCCTTGAACACCCATCCAGGGTTCCAGGTCCCTCTGGACTGTCTCTCTCGCTTCGTCCCTGTCCGCCAATGCCCCCAGTTTTAAGTCATCCACAAAGAGACTCATCCTACTCTTAACCGCCCTCCCCACATCCAAGATATAGGCATTGAACAGGAATGGCCCCAGTACCGAACCTTGGGGAACCCCACTGGTGACCTTCTTGGGGGAGGAGACTACTCACCACTACCCTCTGTATTCGCCCTGTTAGCCAATTTTCTACCCATCTGAGCAACTGTCCTCTCACCCCATCCCCACCAGCTTTATTAGCAGCCCATTTTGGGGTACCGAATCAAATGCCTTACTGAAATCCAGGTATAGGACGTCCTCCGGTCTATGCCAGTCCAGGGTCCCAGTCATAAAAATCTATGGGGTTGGTCTAACACAATCTCCCGGGATGAAACCATACTGTTTGTCATCCAATTGCTCCAACCTTTCCAGCTGCCTCCTGAGCCTATCCTTGATAATGCCCTTCATTACTCTGCCCACCACAGACGATAGGCTGACAGGCCTATAATTCCCCATATCCTCTCTAGACCCCCTATTTGTGGATAGGCACTACATGAGCCACCCTCCAGTCTTGAAGCACCCATCCTGTCAGCAGAGAGGTGTTAAAGAGTGCTGCTAGCTCATCTGCCTATTCCTTCATAACACTCGGATGCAGCCTATCTGGCCCAGGGCCTTATCAGTTTTTAGTGTCCGAAGGGCCTCCCTCACCCTTTCCACTGTAATTTCTCCCTCCTAACCCATCCCCTTCTAGACTTGGCCCAGCCTGAACCCCAACTTCTTTCAGTCCTATAGACTCCATCTGACCTCTCGACTCTGCTGGCTCCCCTTCTCTCCCATTGGGCTGGAGGGATCCCCTGCCTTCCCCTGTAAATATCAAGGCAGAGTATTCATTTAGCACCTCTGCCTGATTCCCCCGCCTCCTGAGTCCATCCCTCCTCAGTCCTAATCATGCTGATCTGTGCCCTCCCTTTTCTCTTCTCCCTTGTGTATCTATAGAATCCCTCCCCGGATATCCCTAGCCAGGTTTTGCTCCCTCCTCACCTTGGCTCCCCTCACCACTGTGGTGACCCTTCTAGCCATCAACCATGCCCCTCTACCCCTAGAGTGCTTAAAACATGCATAGGCAGCCTTTTATCCCTCATCACCTCCTGCACCTCCTGGTCCACCAGCACGGCTTGTTGGCTGTACCATGCTTATGCTTTTCCTTGTGTAGGGAGTTAGTAGTCTCCTGAACCCCTTCTTAATGGCATCCCACAAGCTGCCAGCATCCATGTCCACCCTAATTTTGTCCAAGCTCCCCTGTAGAATCCTACCCATGCCCACAAAGTCTGCCCCCCGAAGTCCACTGCTACTGTATTAGAATGGTTATCCTCCCTCCCCCAGATACAGCAGAAACCAGATCGTAGTGTGGTCACCACCTGCCTGCAGGCTGCACACCTCCAGGCCCTTTATCTGGTCACTGTCTGCTAGGACAACATCCAGTATCCGCTTCTTCCTAGTAGGTTCCCCCTTCCTGCTGGACCAGGAAGGCATCCTGGAACACATCCATCAGTCCCTGTTCCCTGGCCACAGAGGATGCCATAGTGTCCCAGTCTGTCCCCGGCATATTAAGGTCACCCATGATCACCACCATACCCGTTCCACGGTCACAGTGCCCCTTAATGTTCTCAACTAGTTTGTCCTCCAGAGCCTCTTCCATTGTTTTGGGGGTCTGCACCACCCCTACTTTCAATCTTTTACCTCCCCTCATTTGAAGGGTTACCCAGATCTCCTCCACCCCCCTACAGCCTCCTCCACTCCACTAACCACTATGTCATTTTTGACTATCAGTGTTCCACTCCCTCCTCTCGTTTGTCTCTATCCTTCCTGAATATTTTGTAGCCCACCAAATTTAGGTCCCAATCATTTTTCTGAGTGGCTCATGTCTCAGTAATTGCTGACACATCCACTGATCCCTCAACCAGTATCGCCTGGAGCTTGGGCATTTTGTTGCCCATGCTTCTAGCATTGATCAAGGCCGTCCCCACCCCGACCCCTCTCCTTCTCCAGTCGTCTCGGCCCTGAGCAGTCCCTACATGCCCTTTCTTGCACAGCTCTGGATGGATGTGCAACGCAGTCACCTGCCTTCTTTTCATGCCCTAGACATGGACCCTCGAGCAGCCTTCCTGGAGCCACTCTTTTACTTAACCCCCCCATTACAAGTTTAAACTCCACCTCTCAACTATGAATCCAGCAAGTTTTAGTTTCAAGATCTCCCTCCCCTTCAAGTTGTGGTGTAGCCTATCCTGGCATATAACCCTTTGTCCTCCATGTATCCCCAGTCCCCACCAGCCCATACCTTCTGCCTCGCCCAGTCCCTGAGTCACTGGTTCACACCTCTAAATTTATATTTGGTCTCCCCTGACGCCCTAGGTACTGGCAGAATCTCAAAGAAGGAGATTGCGCTTCCTATAGAGTGGTAAACCCTGGCCAGTTCCTGGAATCTCGCCTGGATTTCTAGTTCACTGTTTTCCTCTAAGTCAGTTGTTCCCAGATGTTTTAGGAAGTCTGGGATTCCCCGCATTCCAATGCTATCGAGTATAGCTGGAATTTGGCCTTGTGTATGGATAGGCAGTGGATACATTTAGCCTTGACTGGGCTGCTTTTTCCTCCCTGCCCCCTCCCACTGGATGCCCAGGTCATGGAGTCGCCCAGCAGGATCACCTTCACCCCTCTACACTTTACTGGCCCGTTTGATTCCATTGAGGCTCTTCCTTCTGTCATCAACCCCCAGCTTACTTCTCTTGCCTCCCTCAGCCTGGGGATCACAAGCCTGTGGTTGCCCTACCACGCTCATTCTTCTACCTGTAGCTCCCAGCTTGGTCCTCACCCCCCCCCAGCCTCCTGGGTGGCACAGATTGCCCCTTCCAGATCTCCCGGGAGACTCTTTCTGGGCTGGTATCCTCAGATCCCCCACCCAGACTCCCTTCTACTGCTTCCCTCCTTGCCTCCCCTTCCCCACATTCTGCATCCTTCACCCCATCTGCTGTGTTTCTCCCTACTCCCCATCTTTCCCCCTCCTCTCCACCTCATCTGATTTCTCCCACCCCGGAGCTGGCCTGTCTAGAGTACTCCTTATCCTTGGCTGACTTCCCAACCTGGATGCTTGCCCGATCCTAGTCCTCCCTCCTCCCACCCTGGCTTCACTCTGCACTCCTCATCCTCCCCACCTCCCTCCCACCTAGGCCAATGTCTCTCCTCCCTTCTGTGGATCTGGCTCTCTCCTGCCCCACCCCCAGTTTACTGACCAAACCCTCTCTCTGTCTGCCTGTTCCTCTTCCCGCAGCCTCCACCTCATCTCCTGGATATAGCAGTGCAAATCAATTAGTAAGTGTGATGCTTGCCCCTGACTTGTTCTCTCCTGTCCCCCCCCTCCTTCTGGTCAGCCACCTCCCTATGAAGTGATTTCTGTACATTGCTTGTTTCGTGCCCCACCCTCCTGAGTAACCATATGATCCTTGTCCACCTGTTCCCTGGGTTATGCCATATTGGCCTCGTCTACTGTCATGTGGTCCTTTCCACACCTTTCCTCCCCACCTCTCCCACCTTCCAGCTGCCTTCTGATCCCCTCTGCTTCCTCACTAAGACCTGCTGACTGAAAATACACTAGGCACCCTCTGAACCTCCATGCCCAATTTAATATTATTGCCACCCCTGCACCCTGTACACCCAATCACTCTACCGAAGGTGCCTGCCGCCACCCCAAGTTACCCTCATTTTAGGTGAGCAATGCGGCCCTCTAACAGAAATAATTCAGTCAGTGTTACACTAAAACCCAAGAAGTTTCCTCCAATTACAGCAATTTTCCCTCCTCTTTCTTGACAGTAGCCAGTTTTCTAACCCTTGCAGTAGACAGTTCACAAGCAAAATTAGCCCACCACAACACTAGCCAGCTCAGAGGCCCTAGCAGTAATCGTCACACACAGTTTGTCTACTCCCACAGATGTAGTTGGCATACAGTCATTTATACAGTCTGCTTCATTATGCCCCTTCCTGGTAGTAGTTCAAATGTTGCCCAAGCAGCACAGTGTACAGGACCCTTTTCCCCCAATCAATACCAATCCAGCTTCCTAGTGTTCCAGTTCACCCAATCTCGACTTGCCCTCCTCCAAGGCTCCACCCTCACCAACCATTTAATAGAGGTCAGGGCCAGGGTGGGTGGTATGGAACAAAGAACAGCTCTCCTCCTCTGATTGTGACTGGACTATTTGCCTTTTATGGCCCAGTCACACAGTCAAAGGTTCGCGCCCTATTCACTGATTGGTCACTCCTTCCTGAGTCACCAGCTTGCAAAGTTGTGGCCGATGTGGCCCCGGTGTGCATGGCCTGTCCCCCGGCAACAAGAGCTTCCTTGTCGATCACCAATGTGATCCCATCCTCCCCCACTGCCGATGCAGCCCCAGAATGCCTGCCCGACCCCTTCCAGCGACAAGCCCCGGTCTGGAAAGAACAGCTCTCCTCCCCTGATTGCAACTGGGCTAATCATTGCTATAGATATTAAAAAAGGATGGGTCCCAGCACCGACCCCTGGGGCACACCACTCCCACCCTGGAATGCACCCCATTTGCCTTACCACCACCCTCTAGTTTCAGTCTTTCAACCAGTTCTTCACCCACCTTGTTATTTTCTGTCCCACCCCTAAGCCTTCCAGCTCATTTACCAACCTTCTATGTGGCAAAGTGTCAAAGGCCTTGCTGAAATCTGGGTAGGCCACATCCTCCCCCATCCACCTTCTTTGTTACCCAGTTGAAAAACTCAATTAAGTTTGTCGGGCACAACCTCTCTCCCATAAAACCAAACTGTCTTAGGTCCTGGAGGCAGTATAGCACATTGGGTAAAGGCTCTGAGCTACAGATCTGGAGACCTGGGTTTGAATCCAGCAGCCGTCTAAGTGCATACTGTGTGATCCAACTTGTGCTCCAGGTTGTATCTGGAAACAAGCTTCAGCTTAGTGTGCTACTCCTGGTTAAACAGTGTTCCTTCCCCACTTCCCTGTAGACCATTGACAACCAGGCGTTCCACTATTCTTTCCTTCAGCAGTATTTCCATTACTTGTATTTATTTATTTATTTATTTATTTAAACAGCAGTTTGGAAAACCTTTGAGCCATAGGCTCATTTACAAAGGTACCTTGTCACAGTAAGACAAACCAAAATACACAGTATAGCAGTACAACACATAAGTATAACAGTAAAATTAAGACATAGATACAAACAAGCTGGTACAAGTAGGATGGATGCAAACAATACCAGAGTTATGTCGTCCTTAGCAGCTTAGTAATAAGCTTTGTCATAAGTGTTGAGTACGGCTTTGACTAGTGGCAGTTACAGCATCGGTGTTAATAAGGTGGTTGAAGGAAGTTTTGAAGCACGATATAGTTGGAGCTCGGAGATGGAGGGGGCAGTGTGTTGAACCAGGAGGGAGGACCACTGTTGTGGTCAAGCTGACCAGTATGTAGTTCCTGCATCCTCCCTGTTCCCACTTTTGTATAGTGGGACCACATCAGCCCTCCTCCAATCCCTGGGCATGTCACCAGTTTACAAAGACAGGGTGAACAGGGTAGTCGGAGGCCCTACTAACACCTCCCTTAGCTCACTCAGTGTCCAGGGGTGCATCTATCTGCCCATAGCCTTATTTCTGCCAGTTCCATGAGGATCCTTTCTTTTGCAAAGGAACCTGTGTTCTTTTCTGTGCTCTCTCCATCCTTATTACTTAATGCTGGCCCATTTCCTGCCCCCTCCATTATAAAACCTGAACAGAAGTATTTGTTTAGTATTTCTGCTTTTTGGTGGTCATCTTTTACCCTTCCTCCATCCACCCTTTTCAGACACTCAGTATCTCCCCTTGCCTTCCTTTTCTCACTGATGTACCTGCATGTAAAAGGTTTTGTCCCTCCTTACCACAATACCCACTGGCTGGTTTATATCAAGGGTCCCATACAAGTGTGGGTCTCAGCAATGTGCACTTTGCATGTGGAGCCATTTTGGTTTGCCTGCTGTGTGCTGTAGTGTAGTGGATTATGATGAACTGGTTTTGCTTGATTCTGCGCTGACAGTTTCATTTGCGGCAGATCCTAGAGTCTTTTGTGGTGGGAGATTGTCCTACAGTGCTTGTTAAGAGTTTATATAGGCTCTCATCTTTAGTTTACTGGCCCCACTATACTCCCTGGGCTTAGTTCTGTCATGGACTGACTTATCCCTGGAGAAGAGCAGAAGTGGAAAACGTCTGATCAGAGATTGTGGAAGCCCAAATGTGCACTGCAGGCTATTGGAACTTCTATTGCCTGTTGCCCTGGTACCAGCTGCAGGGAGTTCTGCTACTGGTTGTGGCTGTGGATATCTGCCTAGAGATGGTCACAGTTGGCCTGCTGTGGTGTGCTGTACTGCAATGAAGTGGTCATTGGAAATTCCAAATCGTTTGGGGGAAATTTAGAGGAAGGATTAGGAAGTACTTCTTCACTGAGAGGGTGGTAGATAACTGGAATAGGCTGCTGAGGGAAATGGTGGGAGGGATCCTGAGGCAAGGGATAAGCACAGAGGGCAACTGGCATGGGGAGGACTACAGAAAAGGCCTAGTGGATATCAAGGCAAACTGGGCAGACTAGGTGGGCTTCATGGTCCCTTCTGCCGTCACATGCCTATGTTCCTATGTATTCTACAGGCAGATTGGGAAAAGGAGGTGGGATCCACTACACCACCAGGAATCATTCATTGTGCCTTGAATATCTGTCCCTTGGTGTCTTTATCCTGCCCTGTGTTGGTTGATGTGTGGAGCAACATGACTTCCTACCCCAAAAAGATTAGTTTTAGGGCACAGGGCAAGGAGTCTTCCTCCTCCCCAACCATGACATCCCCTGAGTGACTGAGTCCATTCTAAAAGCCAGGTTGATGGTGTGGTACAGGTCTGGTATCCCTCCCCAACCCACTTTTTTTTTATTTTTCTACAGAGCCTTCCCATCTGACCTAGCTGATCAATATTTTTATTTTCATACTAACCCATTTTATCCTTTTATATCTACAGGTCTGGCAGGACATGGAGTAGGAGGACACTGACCATATGTATCAGATAAGTATTGTTTTTTTTTTGTTTATCCTACATTGTTTGTCATATAGTAGTTCATAACGAGCTGCAGATCCTTTGTGAGCCAATTGCTGTTCTTATTTTACAGGTATGAATGGCTGCTGTGGGAGATACTGGGTTGGAGCTGTACCTTGTGCTTTAGAAAGGAGGCTATGGGCTGGGGGTATGGGATGGGCATTAAGGTTGGGAACTCCAGGGAACACCACACAACCAATTTGCCAAGACGTATGAGGTTTAAACCCTGTTTTTTGTTTTCTTGCATTGTGCGCTTTGCATTCTAATGCCTGCATTAATGTAGTGTTTTTGTTTTGCAACAAGTACTGTCTCATATATGTGTGTATGTATGTGTAATAGATAACCCACTGTAGGGTGTGCGGTCACACTCTTGATATACGCACGCCTTGGTGTGCATTGTTACACATGAGGCCGCAGGCCGAGTGCATCAACCACCCAAGCCGTGCATATATCATTGCGCGACCGCACACCCCACAGTGGGTTATCTGTCTTATACAATGGCAGAATTGTTTTGGAGGGGAGTAAAAGTGCAGGTGTGTGGTCGCACTCTGATATACGCACAGTCACCTAATGGTGTTTGTCCAATGCGATTGATAATCCCATTATAGATATAATACACACAAACACGCTTCACTCGGAACAGCCCCCTGATACCGAAAATCATTTTCCTCACTGTGCATGTGCTCCCAAACCGAAGAGGCTGTCTTCTCCTTCAGAAGATAAACCTGGAAATACTGGTGAGGCCCTGCATATCAGGGAGGCTTCCATACCATTTTCTGTAGACTAGAACCATCCAGTTTTCACAAATCCATTTTCTGCAAACCAGAACCATTGGTGGTCATTCATTTAACTAAATGTCCACCCCCTTCCTTGTGATTTTGAGTCAAACATGGGGTAACAGACTTTAGTACCTCCTGTAGACATAGCCCCCAAGATCTCCATCTTCTTTGGAATTCACAGACGACTTTCTCACTCGGGGAACCCTTAAGAAAAGCTTCCTCTGCTGAGGTTGTAGATACTTGCAGATGAATACTTGTGTTTTTGTTGAATTTTATGTGACACCATCTTTAATGCAGCCTAATACACTGAAATAGAACTGCAGCAGTGCTGCTAAAATCATACTGCACACTGAAGTGCACTACAGGTGTTGATGCAGTGCTAATTAACATAATTCGCACACACTGAAAAAGCAATGCAACACTGCTTCAGCCAGTATTGCTACACCAACACTTCTTCAGGCAGTGTTGATGACAAAACACTGCTACTTGCAGTACTTTTACAGTGAGATTGCAGTGCTAATTAACATAATTCACACACCCTAAAAAAGCAATGCAACACTGCTTCAGGCAGTGTTGCTGTACTAACACTGCTTCAGGCAGTGTTGATGACAAAACACTGCTACTTGCAGTACTTTTGCAGTGTGATTGCAGTGCTAATTAACACAATCACACACACTGTGTTAGCATTGCATGTACACCAACAGAAACCTGAAAATGCACTGATTAAACACTGATGGACTCCATTATGAAATGCAGTGTGCAGACGTGTACACTGCTACTGTAACATTGAAATAACACCATATAGTGACTATTTGAACACTTCACTTCCTCTGGGTTATTTCTAATAGGATGAAAGTTTTCCTGCAAATGCTTTCCAATCTCATAATTTTCATACCAGTGCAAGCAGAGCTACGGTTCTTAGAAACACCTTGAAAGTTAAATTGCCTTTGTAGACATCCAGCAAGACAAACTGAGGATGATTTAACATTTATGAATGATTTGCATAGCCCACCCCAACCTCTGTTCTGCTTGCACACATATTGTCCAAGCATTGGTTATCGCAGATCTCCTCATGCATATTTAGTAGCCATCTGTCTTTCTCCCTGTAACTTGAAGCTGAATTAAATAAGAAACTTGAAACTGAAACAGGACTTTCACTTCAGCAGTATAGAGCATTACCACAAGCTGTAGCTTCATCTCAAGCATCGCACGGAGCTACTTTATTAAAAAAATGCCACTCGTCCTCTCAATTTCTGCCCCGCAGTAGTACATCGGTTGTGCATCCACTGCCAATCAGCAGTGTAACAATGGGCAGGTCTTCCTGTTGACGCTCTCCGTGAAGGACCGTTACTGGGAATTCAGTGTGAAGAAGAATGAGGAGGTACGGTGTAACTGAAGGCTCATGGAAGAAGAGGAAGTCATGAAATAGAAGCCAAGAAAATATGTGCTGTAGCTCCGTAAGGGCTCATCCACCATACTGAAGGTGAGAGCTTCTTTTCCACACCCCCAGCTCTGTTTTCCCAACGTTATGGTGAGGCATACGTAAAGTTTTTTGTTTTTTTTCTTTTTGTTGAGGCCTGCCCTTGCCACTCACAGCCTTCCTCTGCCTGTCTGCTCACCCCCCCCCCAGTTCTTTCTATCACCGACTTGATATGTAGTCACAGACTGGAACCTTGTAACTGGGCTAGCCTCCCAAAATAAGTGATGGGTCAGGTAACATATAACCCGCTATTACCAGTAAATCTGGGTTCCCCAAAATGGACTGGCAGAAGAAAATGCAAGATTCTAGGAGTCCTGGTTCACTCTAAAAATGTGTTTGAATGTGGTAACCTGGATATTGCACTACAGACTCCAGCTCAAGATCTGAGAGCAGAGAATGAATGTGGAGCGAAAAGAGTTGTCAGTTTACCCCTTTTCGGTCTCCCTGTTCATTTATTTTTGTCCTTGATGATTCTACCTTATTTACTTTAAATGTGTAAACTGGTGCCTTCCCTTTCTTGGTGGGTACACACTGGCCTTAAGAGTTCAGGAAAGTGCTCTTGCTGTCTAAAATTAATGGGGAGTTTATTCCTGGAACATATGGCCCTGGTGCTTTTATTTTATCCACAATGAGGTTTACCAAAAGAGTTTAATTCAAGTCTCTTGTGTGCATGTTGGGCGGGTACTACTCTTGAGTTGTGTGAGGGGGAGAACTTTGCTCCTGATTTCAGGGGAGAGCATGGCACCTGTATTCAGGTGAGTGGGAGAGTGTATGAGGACAGATTAACAGAGCTCAATATGTATACCCTTGATCAAAGGAGGGAGAGAGGTGATATGATCGAGGCGTTCAAACACCTTAAGGGCATTAACAAGGTGAAAGAGTCTAACATGTTTAAATATAAGAAAAATAGCAGGACAAGAGGACACAGCATGAGATTAGAGGGGCCAATTAAGGGGGAATGTGAGGACATTCTTTTTCACAGAAAGGGTGGTGGATGCATGGAATGGCTTACCACAAGAAGTGGTGGCTATGAATACAGTGCAGGACTTCAAACAGGCATGGGATAGGCATAAGGGAGCAATACAAATGACTATGAATAGATAGGCCACTGACAGAGCAAAGGCCGATGGCACATTTATAAGGTAGAAAAAGAAATGGGCAGACTGGATGGGCCTTGCGGTCCTTATCTGCCGACAACTTCTATGCTTCTATGTTTCTATGTAGAGTGTGTCTCCTGTGTTTGGGTGAGGGGGAGAGTGTGCCCCTTGTGTTTGGGTGACCGGGGAGGGAGCCCGGCATCTGTGTTCGAGGGGAAAGTAGTGAGCCTGGCACCTGTGTTGGGGGGCGGTGGACAGTGGACAGCCCTGTGCCTGTGTTGGGGGGGTGGTGGAGAGCCCTTTGCCTGTGTTGGGGGGCAGTGGAGAGCCCCATGACTGTGTTGGGGGGGAATGGTGGAGAGCCGCATGCCTGTGTTTGGGGGGATGGTGGAGAGCCCCATGCCTGTGTTGGGGAGGGACAGTGGAGAGTCCTGTGTCTGTGTTGGGTGGACAGTAGAGAGACCCGTGCCTGTGTTTGGAGGGATGGTGTCGAGCCCGTGCCTGTGTTGGGGGGTGGTGGAGAGCCCTGTGCCTGTGTTGGGGGGCAGAGAGCCCTGTGCCTGTGTTGGGGGATGGGGACAGTGGAGAACCCCATGCCTGTGGGGGATGGTGGAGAGCCCTGTGCCTGTATTATGGGGAGAGACAGTGGATAGTCCCTGTCTGTTGGGGCAAGGGGAGTGTTCTGGTCACTGAGGGTGCCTGAGGATGGGGGAGTGTTCAGGGGATTGGGTGGAACCTGGGAATGAGGTGTGAGTTTTCAGGGACTAGGTGAACCCAGCTCCTGTGGACTGGGGTGGGAGTGTTCAGAGAACAGGGGAGCCTGGCTCCTGTGAACGGGAGGGGTGTTTGGGATCTGGGTGGAGCCTGGCTCTTAGGGATGGAGGGGTGACTTGGGGACTGGGTGAGCCTGGCTCCTGAGTGGCATGTTTGGGGACTTGGGGAGCCTGGCTCTTGGGGACAGGGGTGGAGTGTTCAGGATGTCTAGTTCATGGGTCAGGAAAGGTGGTCCAGTTGCTGCATGTGGCACTGCACTCTGATAGCAGTGCTTGAAAAGCAGTTCAGTGATGGAGTGTGATTGATTGGACAGACAGGCTGGTCTGAGGTGATAGCCCAGATATAGGTTGACTGGTGGGCTGTTGGTAGTCCAGCAGTAGGGAGGATGGTCTTGATGTGCAGGGAAGGGTTGAGGCTAGCCCAATGGTGGTGAGGGGTCCAGCTGCCAGGGGGGAGGGGCAGTGAGGTCTTCAAGATACTTTCACCAGCAAAGGAGGCACTACTAGTTGTTTGTTTGAACTGGGTTTGGCAGCTGGGGTCCCAGGTTTCCTTAATTTAAATTTCTTCATGCACGTGTTAATGATTGCCCATAGAAACCCAAGTCAGTTGTTAGCCAACCCATGGTAGGGACATAATTCAGTGAAGTTCAAAACAGTACTAACCACAGTTGTTGATAAACATGGCCCCCTCCCAAAGGCAGCAGCAAGCACTTCCCTGTGCTTTAGCCTCTGTGTCGGACAAGAAGTTATTTTATACAGATAACTTTGTTCATATTGTAGTCACTCCAGGTATAACACAAGTGGCTACTTGTGCAGGGCTTGCTTAGCATTAGTAAAGCTGGTGTCAGCTTGACCTCTGCTTCAAATGTTAGGGGTCAGACCAGAACATTTTGGGGACAGAAATTTGAGTGGCCTAGTACAACATTATCGGATACTTTTTTGCTAACATTATTGGTGCAAGCCTTCAATTTTAGTGGCAATGCAGGAGCAATTATTTTTGTGCTTCAAAATCCTCAAAAATCCCAATAGAGGGTTAGTGCAAGCCTTGCTTGTGTGGGATGTCTGACAGCTGCAGAGGTGAGCCAAGTGTAATTGCTACTTGCTCTTCTGCCCCCAAGTTGTGCCAATTAAGGGCCCTGTCATGCACTATAGACACTACACTTTGTCACATGTGCTGCTGCCTCCACACTGTCATGTGCACCACTGACCCCACACCCCACTGCACTACCAGCACTCCACAGTGCTATGTGTACTGCCAACTCTGCCCTATACAACGTGCACCACCAGCAACACCGTGCCATATGCACTCTCATCAGTGTTTGTTGCCACATGCACTGCTGTCTGTGTAGTTCCTAGTGTGCAACAGCCGATACGCTGTGACTCACACAGTGCTGACATGGTGCAGTTAACCACCACAGCTGTGCTGCTAACACCTCAGAGTGCTGCATGCACTTCTGTCTCTGTGCAGCACTCGGTGCCACTGAAAAGTGAAATAACCCCAGACCCACAGTCCATTGACAGTCAACATATGCTCTTCTGCCTCTGAGACAGATGTACTACCAGCTGAGCCACACTAGCAAGTATTTTCTGCTGCTTTTACAGTATTGTGTCCTGTGTATGTCACTGCACTGTGAAGCAATTTCCCTAAAACCTGCCTATTCCCACACAAGCCCAAGTGCATGCCCTTCATTTGCCATTTCTCATTTCTTCATCTTTTTTTCCATGTTACAGTTGTGTCATCTGCAGTTTCTTTTGTGATACCTTTCGGTGCTGTTTTTACAAGCACCGCACTGCAGGCTTTACATTTAAAGTGTTGACACACTGCATTCTGCAAGATGAACTATGCACTGTTCGATCCACTGAATACATTTTTTCCAGATCGTACTAATTTTGAGGATCTGCCATCAATGTTTCTCTATTGCATAGTGATCCCCTCCCAAATCACCATCCCAAAGGTAAAATTGAAAGTTCCCTGGTGTCCAGTGGTTCCCACCCCAGCCAACTGCTGTCCCAAAGTTAAGTATGAACGTGCCCCTGGTGTATAGTGTTGCCCCTTCCCGGCTGACCACCAGCCCAAAAGATCCCCTAGTGCTAGCGGTCCACCTCCCATCAATCGCCACCTGATGTGGTTTAAAAAAAAAAAAATAAAACATTTCCTGGTGTCCAGTGGTTCATCCACCCAGCACCCAGACACTGTTTCCATGTTCTGCCATTCACAGAAGAAAGGGTTTTGAATGAACTCTTAAAACTGAAGGTGAACAAAGCAATGGGACCTGATGGGATTCACCCCAGAATTCTAATAGAATTAAGGGTAGAACTAGTGATATCACTGACTACCTTCTTTAACAAATCAAGGGAGGATGGGGTGGTACCTAAGGACTGGAGGAGGAAGATGTGATTCCACTTCACAAAGTGGGAGCAGGGCAGAGGCAGAAAACTACAGACCAGTTAATTTGACCTCAGTGGTAGATAAAATAATGGAATCACTTTGAAGGAAAGAATTGTTGAGTACCTAGAGGCCAGTGGGGCACAGGACACAAGGTAGCATGGATTTACAGCGGGAATGTTATGTCAGATGAAGCTAATAGATTTCTTTGACTGGGTGACCAAAGTAGTAGATCAGGGAGGGGCTGTGAACATGCCTACATAGACTTTAGCAAAGCATTTGACACAATCCCACATAAAAGATAATATACAAATTAGCTAGCCCAGGAGTGGGTCCTAAGATGGCAGCCTGGGTAAAAAACTGGCTGGACAACAGGACTCAGAGGGTAATAGTAAATGGAGTCCACTCTGAAGAAAGGGGGTTTATTAGTGGGGTACTGCAGGGTTCAGTACTGGGACCAATCCTCTTTAATGTCTTTAAGTGACTTTATGAGGGACTGGAAGGAAAAGTATGTATTTTGCAGATGACACAAAGATCTTCAACAGGGTTGTACACAAGATGGGGTGGAAAAGGGTGAGAAGGGACTTGGCAATGTTGGAGGAATGGTCAAATATATGGCAGCTTGGATTCAATGTGAAGAAGTGCAGAGTAATGCACCTGGGAAACAAAAACCCAGGGGAAGAGTGCAGAATAGCGAGGGGGGATATTAACAACAAAAATGGAAAGGGACATGACAGTAGTTATATCAGATGACCTAAAGGTAGGCAAGCAATGAGAGAAGGCAGTAAGGAGGGCTGGGAGGATACTGGGATGCATAGGGAGAGGCATCACCAGCAGAAAACAGGAAGTTGTTGGCCCTCTGTACAGACAGTTGGTGAGACCCCATCTGGAGTATTGCATGCAGTTCTGGAGACCCCATCTCCGTAAACACACAGGCAGGGTGGAGGCTGTCCAGAGGAGGGCAACCAAAATGGTGCAGGGTCTGCATCAGAAGACATACAAAGAGAGACTAAAGGAGCTTAATATGTTTACCCTTGAGGAAAGGAGGGAGAGGGGGGACATGATAGAAACTTTCAAGTACCTCAAGGCAATCAACAAAGTCCAAGAGGGTAGCATCTTTCAGAAAAAGAGATATGCAAGAACAAGGGGGCACAATTTGAAGATAGAGGGGGGACGGCTCAGAGGTAATGTGAGGAAGTATTTTTTCATGGAAAGGGTTGTGGATGCACGGAATGGCCTTCCTGAGGAGGCTGGGGAGTCATAAACGGGTAATTTAAGAATGCATGGAACAGACGTACGACAGTTGTAGTGGGGGTAGGAGAAAGTAGGCTGTTGGTTAACTACGATCTGCAGCTTATACATTTAGGTAGTGAAATGGCCAGACCAGGTGGTCCAAGCAGTCCTTATCTGCATCAAATTCTGTGTTTCTATGTCTGGTGGGGGAGGGACCACTGGACACCAGGGATCTTTAATCTCTAACACCAGGCCAGTGAGCCGGGGGCAGGCACCACTGAACACTAGGAAATCTTTCAGTTATACCTTCAGGATGGTGATTGGTGGTGGGGTACTAACACCAGTGAAACATTGATGTTTCACTCGAGGATGGCAATCAGTAGGAGGGGCACAGTTAGATGGCAGGGACTACTGTGTTAGGGTCAGGGGCATGGCACGCTCCACCAACAGCTAGCGCTGAGTGGGATTAAGGCAGATTTGATCTACAGTATGTGCGCTGCACAAGGGGACCTACAGAACAGCCTTGCACATTGCAAATACCTGGATATTGGACTGCACCAATATTCGGGTCACTGCCCCTTCATTTGCAGTGTGCCCCCCTGACTATTGCCCAGGTGCAAACAGACTTTACCCACGCTAACCAGTCTTCAGTATTGCCTACCCGTGCTGAATTTGGTTTGCATGGGCAAACCTCAGTTTTGGCGCCTAGCAGAGTTTTGAATATCGGTTAGTTGGTGTCTTCATCCTGCCCTGTGTCAGTCAATGGACTGAGGAACATATCCCCCACCCCAAGAGAGATTAGTCATAGGAACACTGAATCCACCCCATGACAGCCCCCGAGTGGGTCCATTCTAAAACCCAGATCAGAGGTATGGTATCAGTCCAGCATCCCATCCCCACCAACCTCTGCAGGTCCTTCCCATCCGACCCAGCTGATAAGTATTTTTTTTTTCTTCATACTGACCCATTTTCCTTTTAACATTTACAGTTTTGACAGGAGACGGACAATGTGTAGGGGGACTCTAAGCATACATATCAGATAAGTATTGTTTATTTGTTTACCCTTCATTGCTTGTCATACTTGGTTCATAAAGAGTTGCAGATCCTTTGTGACCCAATTGCTGTTCTTATTTAACAGGTGTGACTGGCTGAGACACTCTTATCCCGGTTCCACAGGAACCAGGTAAGAGATTTCTTATCTGGGCCAGGATGTTAACCTGTAATGGTGCAAACCCAATATTATGACTCTGTAGACTTTCACTTGCTAGGTGGTTGGTGATGCAGGGTTTGAAATATTGCCACTATTCAGTTAAGATTTCACTATCACTAAAGGAGGGAGATTTACTCAAAAAAATGCACTAATGCAGACATTATGGTGGAAGAATGCAAAGTGCTCAAAATACACAAAAAGCAGAATTGGGGTTTTCAGACCTAGAAGTCTTGATGAATCAGTGGTGTGGTGGTCCTTGGTGTTGCTGAGCATAATGCCCACCCCCTCCCTTAAAAAGAATGATGATCTCTTGTGTCATATGGGGCCCTATGGGAAGAAAGTTATGACTGATTGTGTTAGCTGTGTGTGCCAAGCCATACTTCTTTTTCTTTAAAGAGTAATTGCCTATGAGGCTGTGGCTTGAGCTATACCTTTGTTCTTCAGATAGGAGGCTGGGCTTGGAGGAGTGTGTGGGCATTACAGGTTGGAAACCCTAAGGACACCGCACCATTAATTTGCCAAGATTCCTGATGCTCAAAACCCTGTTTATTTCTTTGTGCACTTTGCATTCTTCAACCCTAATGTTTGTGTTTAATTTTTTTTTTCAATGAGTACGTACTGTATGTATATATGGAAGGGACATATAATGGTTTGGGGGAACTTCATGGCCATAAGCAAGCAAGGAGTCAGTATAGCATAGTAGATAATGGCACTGAACCTCAAATCTGGAGATCTGGGTTTGAATCAGTTTAGTCCCTACTCCCCCCCAACTTATATACTTTAACACTGACTGAGCAAGTCACTTAACTTCCTTGTGCTCCCTGGTCGTACCTGGAAACAAGCCTTGCCTTAATGTGCCTTTCCTGGTTAAACTATTTCCCCTTCCCTATAGGAAAGTTATTCTGCACCAATAAAATAAGAGAAATGAAATACCGATGTCAGTATTTTTATATATATTCAATCTTTGTGATTGTCAGGTTGGGGGTGGGGTTTGGATTGTGGTTGGCATTCTGGGTCACTTACTCTGCTGTTTTGAAGTTCCTTGCTCCCAAATTGCAGCAGCATTCTTTTCTTCACCTCAGAGATTGTAGAAAGGAAGCAATTTATTTTTTACATAGCACTGTTCATGCAAAATGCATCACAAAAATGTTTTACAATGTGGTAGGAGGGAGAAGCCTAAAGTTCTTGGGAATAAGATGCTAACTAAATCAAATGTCTGAACATTTTAACAAGCCTCTAAACACTTTTTGTTTTCTGCAGTATGCAAGTCTGTCAAAATACCTGCTAACCTGCTGGAGAAGGTCCAGAGGAAGACTACAAAGATGATAGCTGGTCAGCAAGGTAAGGCATACAAGGAGAGGTTGAGGGCACTGAACATCTATGCCCTGGAAGATGGGAGAGAGAGAGAGAGAGAGAGGGGACATGATTGGGACCCTCGAGTAATTGAAGGGGATAAATAAGGTTGATAAGGAGAGTCTCTTTAAGCTGAGTGGCAGCCATAACATGAGGGGGCACAGTCTTCAACTGGAGGATGAGAGGTTTATGAGGGCGGTCAGGAAGCATTTCTTCAGAGAGAGGGCTTTGGACACTTGAAATGCGCTACTAGACAAGGTAATCTCGTTGAAGACAGTGGGCAGCTTTAAGAGAGGGAAGTGGATGCCTAGCAGGGACCTAGGAGCAAGGCCAGGTGATGGACAGGTGGGGCATCATTGAGGGAGCCGCAGCATTTTTACAAACTTTCATCCCTGGGAACAGGGCACACAGCAGCAGCGCCTGACGCTCTTTTCCCAGCCAGCCCCATGAACTTTGAAAATGGGCCAGGGAACACTGAAGCAGCCGCAGCATTCCCCCATGTTGCCTCAGTGCGCCACAAGTACTGTGCCAAGAGTATCGGGGTGGCTCGGGGGTTGGGGGCTGAGTTTACTCTGTGTGTGTGTGTGTGTGTGTGTGTGTTGTCTGTGGCATGAGTCCTGCTGAAGCACGCAAGTCAAGCAGTGACTTTATAAAGCAACTACTTTTCGTTAAAAATCGTGTGTCATATTTTTTTAAAGTACATGAGACTGCAGTTACAGTCCAAAATAAATGTTTATTTCATGATTTAAACAAATCAGTACTAAGAAAAATACTTACTACATCACGAGACACTGACAGTACTCAAAATGAAGCAACCCCCATTAATTGAAAAGCAAACTCCATGTGAAAAGTGGAGATTTGAATTTAAATACTAGACATTGATGTTTAAATTTCTCAAGTGGCCAGTACTTTTCATAATAACCCACCTTTTGGGAACTCAGTGGTATAAATGATCTCTTCCATTGCCAACTGATATGGAGAATGCCAGTGGAGCGGGAGCAAGTCCCATAGAGTGAATGTCTGATCGCCTTCTCTAGTGAGCAGGAGGCACTTGTGATTTTAGCTCCTGCTTCCACCATTGGAAACCTTCAGCTCCCCTGCACAGTGTTCACCTGACAGTAGAAGGCTGGAGGAGCACAGATGCATGTCTTTTAAAGCCACAGTGGCAAAACAAGAGTTTTCCCCTCTGCACCAGGACCTCCAGACCACCAAATTGAGGTCCAAGGACACAGACAAGGGACCTGAGAGGCCACAAAAGTTGTTTTTAAAAAGCACATGTAAATAAGCTAGCAGCTGGCTTCTGGGAACTGTAGTCCTGCCCCACTTATATTTCCTAGCCCCCAAGAGCACCAGTGCCATTATGCTTCTCAACCTTTGTCACTGAAATGAGCATCATGGACATTTTCTGGTAATCACGATGAGGGACATCAGACCCTCAGAATGAGGGGCACCTCCTCCAACCCTAAAAGTACAAGTTCTGAGCACTGTATGAATTGTGTTTACTTGTACAATGTTTATTTTTGATCCACCATGTTATAATATGATGAATATCTGCTTTGATGTCTTAATTTACATAACATTCTCTGTGTTGGCAGCAGCTTTTCTGTAATGGACAGGACACTTTTAAGGGGTAAAATGAGGGATGTACCTCATAATAACGGACACTTGAGAGATATGAATGCCATTTTTATTTATACAGAAGGGTTACTAGCCCCCACTAGTCTTCACTAGCTCACCTGAGCTAAGTAAAATATTGGCCACTTGGCCACCACTATAGACAAAGGGATTTAGTGGAGCCCTTCCCAAACCTCACTCCCTTTACTGGACTTTGTTCTTTTATTGCTTTTTATTCTAACCTATTTTTATTTTTATTTTTTAACAGGTCTTACAGGACAAGGGTTCCTAAACCTTATCAGATAAGTATATTTTTATATCTTTCCTGTCCCTTCCTCCTTTGAACACTCCCTAAAGAGCTGCAGATCCTTTGTGACCCCTTTTCTATCTTTTATTTTACAGTTAGTGTACATTACCCAAATGGACTCCTACCTATGGCTCCTAGGGCAGGTAAGTCCTATATTTTACTTATTACTAAGCTGTTGGGATGAACATATTATGGAGACTACGAGGTGTCCAATCTGCCACAGGTTAAGGAGGCTGGAGGGAAGACTGCAGTGCCTTGGTAGCGAGCTGGAGAGAGTGCTGGCAGAGAGAATGAGAAAGGGGCCATGAGGGCCTCACCAGGGGTAATGGGAGGGAGCATCAGGAGAAGGACATTAGGTGGAAAGAGGGGTCAGGGAAGGGTGCAGCTTCACATCTGATAGGATCAAGCGTTGAAGTCAGGTCAGAGACAGTGGAAGAGTCAATGCAGGACAACGTTGTGGCAGACAACAGGCTTGCAGAGCTGACAATAATGGTGGAAGAGAGGGAGTTAGGGAGCACCAGGAGAGGGAGACAGGAGGAAAGGGAATGGAGGGAACAGGGTCGGGCAGTAAGAGGAGGGTAGCAGGGGAGAGGGACACAGCTGAAAAGGAAAGTGTCAGCAGTAGGGTGTAGGGAGAGGACAGTGCTGATAAAAACATAGACTTTGATGGCAGATAAGGACCGCTTGGCCCACCTAGTCTGTCCATTTCCCTACCTAGATGATAAGCTGCAGATCCTAGTTAACCAACAGTCTATTTCTTCCTACCCCCCACAAAAATTGCCTTATGTCTGTCCCATGCATTCTTGAATTCTCCCACAGTTTTAGACCCCACAACCTCCTCAGGAAGGTTGTTCCATGCGTCCACCACCCTCTCTGTGAAAAAAAACTTCCTTGCATTGCCCCTGAGCCTCCCCATCTTCAAATTGTGTCCCCTTGTTCTTGCACATCTTTTTCTGAAAGATGCTACCCTCTTGGACTTTGTTGATTCCACTGAGGTACTTAAATGTTTCTATCATGTCCCCCTCTCCCTCCTTTCCTCAAGGGTATACATATTAAGCTCCTTTAGTCTCTCCTCGTATGGCTTCTCTTGCAGACCCTGTACATTTAGTTGCCTCCTCTGAACTGATGGTCAGACAAAGGGTACATAGCTAAAGGGGGACAGGGGACAGGGGCCAGGGGCGATGAGGGACGGTGGATGGTAACATGGGACCGGGGGCAAGAGACACAGGTCAGAGTGGAGAGTGGGGGGAGTTAGGGTGAAGCTATAGTGACATAAATGGGCAAGGAAGGGCAGATCTTAGTAATGGACAAGGAGGTTAAGGGGAGGGGTGGAATGGAGCTGAGGAAGGGTGTGTGCTAGTGGTGGGGACTCTATACTGAAAGGGATCAGATGGGGCAGCAAGGGGGGAAATACATAGTCTAATATGGGTCGGGTGGGTCTGTTCCCAGGTTGGTGGCAGGCTGGGCAGGGCTAGGCCATTCTCAGATGCACAGGGAGAAGACTGAGGAAACTGCATGTTGTGGTGCATGTAGGTAAGAATGACCTATCAGGGGAGACAGAGATAGTAAAAGGGAGATTCAAGGAACTGGGGAAGCTGTGCAAGGAGGAGGGGAAATTGGTGGCCTTCTGGGAGGTGCCCCCTGCACCCTGTGCAAGTAGGGAGAGGAAGGGAAGGATAGGGGAGCTCAACACCTGGTTGCGGGAATGGTGTCATATCAGGAGATATGGGGTAGTAGGGGGCTGGGGCAGAACCTGGGAAGTAACACCCTGTATGCAGGGACAGGTATCACTTGACCAAGGAGGGAAGGGAGTATTGAAGCAGGGCATGGAGGGGTACATAGCAACAAGGGTAGCTTTAAACTAAGAAAGGGGGGTGGCAAATGGAAAGCTGGTAGGCAGGGTTTCTAGCGAGGGAAGCCAGATGAGCCTACCCCCCAAGCTACAGGGGAGGTCATCAGGGTAGGAGCAATGGGGGGTAAATCAGGGTGGGGAAGGGCTAGGAGGAGGATGGAGAGTAGTGTCACTAAATGCGAGGAGCCTGGAAAACAAACCAGCTGAGTTGCAGGCTCTCTTTATTTTATTTACTTTATTTAGCTTTGTTAACCAGGTAAGTACACTAGACAAGCAATTTGCCTATTTTCAGGTACGACCTGTGAGAGTACAGGAAATTACATACTTACACACTTGGAACAACATGGTACATAATTAAGAACAGGTCACACATCATGAGACTACAAGGTAAGATTACACATCACATAATTAGGAACAGGTTACACATCATGAGACTACAGGTAAGATTACACATCTTGCATCAAGTTTGGGGTAGTACAGAAATACTACATTTTAAGGGCTGGTAGTTTTATATGGGTGCAAGTGCTAAACATATGTCATGGGGTTTTTGACATCTGCAGGCCGATGCACTTTAAGATGGCTCCATAGGGAAGAGCGCAGGCTGCCCTGCAAGGCATCACAGACCTGGGTTGGGAAGGTATTCCAAAGTTTAGGGCACATGCTGCAAGTCCCTTTCACCCATCTTGGTCCTAGTCACAGATACCTTGAGTGGCAGACCCCTGAGACCTAAGGTGATATGACGAGGGGTAGTTTGGGCAGCAAGCTTGCTACCCCTGGAGGGGTACCCGTGTTGAGGACCTTACCAGTGAAGCAACCAAGGACAAAATCAATGTACTTTGTAGGTGAGAGCCTGTGTAGCTTGTTGTAGAGCTCATAGTGATGAGTGAGCTGGGTGGGCCAATAGGGTGAAGTGACAAATATTGTTATAAGCCGTCGACCACCTGGAGAGATGGGCCTTAGTGGTGCTAGCAAACAACAGGAGCCCATAACACAAAGAGGGGAGAAGCATCCCTCTCACAAGGGCACACGCGGCTGGTGTGAGGTTGTTTTTTGCCCTGTAGGCCAGACCCAGTTTACAGCTGACTGTTTTACATATCCTCTGAATATGAAGGCCAAGGTCGAGCTGTGGGTCCAGCATTACTCCCAGGTATTTGAAGTTGTCCGTGATAGGGATTGGGACATCTCCCTTGCCGGATACAGAACGGCACACGGGTGGCCTTAATCTTTGCCCGGGACCCAAAGAGCAAGGCCTGGGGTTTTTTTAGGTTAAGGACAAGCTTGTGGTTCAAGATCCTTGCCTGAATGTTTATAAGGTCTTCACTCAGTTGTTGATTGACGACCACCACCTAATGGGAGTGAGACAGGATAACCAGATCATCTTTGTAGAGAATTGGTTTACAGTGGGCTGTGGTTTTGGGGAGGTTATTTATAAAATGGAGAAGAGCAATGGTTCAAGGACGGAGTCTTGGGACTCCTACCGTTACTGGATGGGACCCAAAGCTCTTGCCAAATTTGACCACTGTGTTCTACCATATAGAAGTTGTCGAACCAGCTAAGAGCAGTAGTGGAAAGACCAATTGCTCTAAGCTGAGTTGACAGCATGGCATGGTCGACCAGGTCAAATGCCTTCGAGAGGTCAATGAAGAGGGCCCCGAGAGTTTACCTTGGTCCATGGCCTCCTGATCCATGATGTAACAGTAACTAGGGCTGATGAGGTACCATGCCCTTCCTGAATCCATGCTGTACAGGAGTCATTATGTCATGCACCTGTAAGTACTTGAGAGTTGCCCTGCCACATCTTTCTCCAGTAGTTTGTTAGCTGCCAACAGGATAGATATAGGCGATAGTTCTCTGTCACCTTAGGGTTCCCTTGTTTAAGGATTGGGACTACCCTGGCAACCTTCCATATGTCTGGGATAACTCCAGTTGCCAGGGACAGATTGAAAATGTGTGCCACCAGAGGTGCCAGCCAGGGGGCACCAAGACTGAGGAGCTTGGGTTCTAAGCTGTCTTGTCCAGCACTTGAGTAGGGGGAGAGTCCTGCTAGCAGTTTCTGCACCTCTTGAACTGCCACTGCCCTGAATAGAAAAGGCAGGCAGAGTGAAGATGGTGCTGTGGGCTGTTTGCCACTGAAACCATCATCATTTGGGAACGACGAGGTGTACTCCGACAGATCCGCAAAATAATGGTTGAAGGAGTGGGCGATGGTTTCCGAGTTGTTACAGCTTGAACCATCGACAACATGTCAGTGGACTCAGTGCCTGTGTACCACTCACAACTTGTTTAATGTTCCTTCAGAACCTTTTTGGATCCCTCGCCGAGTTCAATAAAGCAGATTTGCAAAATTCACTCTTGGCAATCCTAATGCTCTTTTTGCATTCATTTCTGAGTTGTCTATATCTCAGAAAGATGGCTTGGTCAGCCGTGGCCTTGAACTTGGCCCAGCACTTATCTCTGGTGTTGAGGAGTGCCAGGAGGCTACCATGAAGCCATTTAGTAGCCATTCCCCTCACCCTCCATCTGATGAGGGGGGAATGTTTCTCCTGCAAGGCCCTTAGAGAGCAAAGAAAGTGACCAACAGCGGATGCGGGGTCCTTAGCATTCCAAACTGCCCCCCAATCTGTGTACTTGATGTCATTTTGAAAGGAGGGCAGATCAAACTTGGAGTAGTCTCTGATCTGGATAATTTTATGGGGAATTTTTTGATGTGGTACCCTCCAGACACAGTACACTGGGGAGTGATCAGAGATAGAGTCCGGTAGGATACCCGACGAGCTGATCCTATCTGGTCTATTTGTCAGGATACAGTCCTGGAGTGAGCCCTCACCACCACTAGTAGGGCATCTGGTAGGATCCTTGACAAGCTGAGTCAGAGAGAGACTGGTAAGTGAGGGTTCAAAGGCCTTGGCATTGCCACCCAACCAATTTAGGTTGAGGTCACCCAGAATGATTAGTCTCATTCTGCCGAGTTGCAGCACCAACTGCACCAAGGAGACCAGCAGTCCCTCACGCCTCCTTTTGAGGATTGTATGCAAACACAATGTGAATCTTTTTGCCATCCCTAGTAACAGTACTGTGTGCAGAGCCTCACAGGGGACTGCATGGTCTCTTGATCAGGGAGGGCGGACAGGTTTAGATGGTTCCTGTAGTAGACCAGGATGCCACCACCTCTTACTTCCCGGATGATCTCGGCGGATAAGGTCGTAACCTTGACTGTGGGGCAGGTGGACATTGCAGCCATAATAGAAACTTGTGTCTCACAGTACCAGGACTGGGATATGATGATCCCTGGATACAGGCTGTTCAGGAAGGACAGGGCAAACAGGAAAGGTGGAGGGGTGGCAATCGATGTAAGGGAAGGAATAATGTGCATAAGGGAAGAGGGGGAGGAAAGGCAGTACAGAGACCCTGTGGATGCAGTTTTATAATCCAAAGGGCAGGGTACTGAGGATGGGGGTAGTAGTGTACTCGAGGAACTGGCAGGTAGCCAGGCAACACCACTGGCTGACCTCTCCAGTACCTCTCTGCACACAGGATGTGTCCCTCAGGACTGGCGGTTAGCCCATGTGGTGCCTATTCACAGAGGTGGTCCAAGGGATGATCCAGGCAACTGCAGACTGGTGCGACTCACATCAATTGTGGGTAAGCTCATGGAGACAATCCATAAGGAGATCAAAAACAAACAGCTATCAAATATTGGTCTTGAAAGCCGCTTTATAAATAAAACTGAATTGAATTGAATTGAATCAAGAACTAGCATGCTCTAACCTTTGTATTGCTTACAAAATGTAATTCACATTTCTGCAGAGGGGTGCTACTGGTGTGTGGCATATAACAAGCAAAAACAAAATTCCAGTGCACAACCCCCCTCCCCCCAAAAAAAAACATGGCACATATTAGAATATAATAATTTTAACTGCATATTGTTTTTTCTTACTTTAAACTCTGTGAAAAAGGGGGGTCCTCTTAGTCATCAGATTGAAATTCCAATGTGAGCAAGCTAAACAACCACATCCCTACATTAGCTTTTGAGCTCTGAAGTCCTGCAGTGGCTACTTATAAATATAGAGTGCAGTGCCTAATTGACTCCTTTTAATGAAGTGCTTCCACCCAGGAAATGTCACATGTAGTAGAAAGGAGCATGCTAAAGGAGCACCAAACTCCACACAGGATGTGTCCCACAGGACTGGAGGTTAGCCCATGTAGTGCCCACTCACAAAGGTGGTCCATGGGATGATCTAGATAATACAGACTGGTGAGCCTCACATCAGTTGTGGATAAGCTCATGGAGACAATCCTAAGGAGAGGCTGGTAATTTGGAGGACACTGGGCTCCAGGACAGGCAGCAGCATGGGTTTATCTCCAGCAGGTCCTGACAAACAGACCTGATTGAGTAGTATGATTGGATGATCAGGAGCTGGACAGGGCAATGCAGTGGATGTCCTATACTTGGGGTGTATTAATAGGGGTATCACAAGTCAGAAAAGAGAGGTAATAATCCCTGTTTACAAGACACTAGTTAGGTCTCATCTGGAGTACTGCGTGCAGTACTGAGGCCACACCTTCACAAGGACATTAACTCAAATTGAGGCAGTCCAGAGAGGGGCAACCAAAATGGTACAGGGACTGCATCAGAAAAACATATGAGGACAGATTAATGGAGCTAAATATGTATACCCTAGAGCAAAGGAGGAAGAGAGGTGTTATGATCGAAACATTCAAACACCTTAAGAGCATTAACAAGGTGAAAGAGTCTAACGTGTTTTAATATAAGAAAATAGCAGGACAAGAGGTTAAAGCATGAAATTAGAGGGAGGCCTATTAAGGTGTAATGTGAGGAAGTTATTTTCCATAGAAAGTGTGGTGGATGCATGGAACGGCCTACCTCAGGAAGTGGTGGATATGAATACAGTGCAGGGCTTCAAACAGGCATGGGATAGGCACAAGGGAGCAACACAGATGATTATGAATAGATAGGCCATTGACAGAGCAAAGGCCGATGTTACATTTATAAGGTAGAAAAAGAAATAGGCAGACTGGATGGGCTTTGTGGTCCTTATCTACCATCAACTTCTGTTTCATGACCCATAGGAGATGGGTATTGAATGGAATGGAGTCAGGGAGAAAAATCGGGGCAAAGTTATTTTTTGCAGGGGGGGGGGATGAACTTCAGTCTTGAAACAAATCGGTTAGTAAATGGGTGGGTTTAAGCCCAAATGTGATGCACTGCTCCCGGGTATATACAGATGAACCCTATGCATTTGAATGTTTCTTGATTTGCATATAGAGGTGGGTGAAGTGGCCTCAATTCGCTCCGTGGAGTGATTCATGGAGTGAAGGTGGATTTATGGAGTGCTCTGCAGCACAAAGCAGAGTACTTCATGTGATAGGGCATGGATTCACAGCGGGAAGGTCATGCCAGACAAATCTGATAGATTTCTTTGACTGGGTGACCAAAGCAGTAGATCAGGGAGGGGCTGTGACATGGCCTACCTAGACTTTAGCAAGGTATTTGACACAGTCCCACACAAAGATTAATATATGTTAGCCAGCCTGGGAGTGGGTCCCAAGATGAGAGCCAGGGTAAAGAATTGGCTGGAGAATGAGAGACAGAGAGTAATAGTAAATGGAGTACACTCTGAAGAAAGGGGGGTTACTAGTGGGGTACCGCAGGGTTCAGTATTAGGACCAGTCCTCTTCAATGTCTTTATAAGTGACATTGCAGAGGGACTGGAAGGAAATGTATGTCTTTTTGCATATGACACAAAGATCTGCAACAGAGTTGATGCACAAGGTGGGGTGGAAAGGATGAGAAGGGACTTGGCAAGGTTAGAGGAATGGTCAAATGTATGGCAGCTTAGATTCAATGCTAAGAAGTGCAAGGTAATGCACCTGGGAAACAAAACCCAGGGAAGAGTACACAATGGGGGGTGAGATACTAACAACAACAGAAATGGAAAGGGACCTGGGGTAGTCATATCAGATGACATAAAGGTGGGCAAGCAATGTGAGAGGGCAGCAAGGAGGGCTGGGGGGATACTGGGATGCATAGGGAGAGGCATCACCAGTAGAAAACAGGAAGTTATTATCCCTCTGTACAGACAGTTGGTGAGACTCCATCTGGAGTACTGTGTGCAGTTCTGGAGACCCAATCTCCGCAAAGACATACACAGGATGGAGGCTGTCCAGAGGAGGGCCACTAAAATGGTGCAGGGTCTGCACCGGAAGACATATGAAGAGAGACTTAAGGAGCTGAATATGTATAGCCTCGAGGAAAGGAGGGAGAGGGGGGACATGATAGAAACTTTCAAGTATCTCAAGGGAATCAACAAAGTCCAAGAGGGTAGCATCTTTCAAAAAGAGGTGTGCAAGAACAAGGGGCACAATTTGAAGATAGAAGGGTGGCTCAGAGGTAATTTAAGGAAGTACTTTTCACAGAGAGGGTTGTGGATGCATGGAACGGCCTTCTGGAGGAGGTGTGGAGTCAAAACAGTGGTGGAATTCAAGCATGCATGGGACAGTCATAAGGCAATTTAGGGGTGGGGTAGGAAGAAGTAGGCTGCTGGTTAACTAGGATCTGCAGCTTCTCCATTAGGTAGGAAATGGGCAGACTGGGTGGGCCAAGCTGTCCTTATCTGCCATCAAAATCTATGTTTCTATGTAACAAAAGTCCATTGAAAACAATGACTTTGCATTGTTCTGCCTTCCACAAACCACTACTCCATTAAATTAAGGTGAAGTACATTGAAAACAAAGTACTTCACTTCACTTTGCCTTGTTTAAAGCTCCAAAGGCTGATTTTGCAGTGATTTATGGGATTTCAGGTCACATGGGCTCTAGATTGTTCTGCACAGCCTCGCTTAGGTAGTGTGCATAGGAGCTATTTGAGACAGTCTGCTCTGAGAGCTCTCTGTGATTCAAACCTTCTAAAAGCTGTTAAAAAGCATTTTGAGTCATTTTTTGCTGAAACTTTAGTTCATAGATTGTAGGAAACCCTCCTGTGCTCATGTCATCGAAGTGTTTATTGTTTGTATATGAATTATGAATGTAATGTACAGCATTCAGTCTGTGTACTGAGAGACAAGTGGAAGTGTGCTTTGGGGAGGGCGATCTGTGGCGTATATAGACTTTAGTAGGAGAAATAGGAGTTTGACTTTGCCGCTTTGTGCTAGGCTCTGAACTCCATTCGACTCTGTTCGCTCTGCCCTTCCCATGGGACCTTTCGCCTCCCTGTGGTCCCACCTAAACAAATGACAAGATGTGACTGCTCCTAGTCTCTGTAATGTAATACTCTGCAGTCCACTATTGTCCACTCTGAGTCCATGATGGTCTATGAAATATGTATTCAGTGATTCTAATGTCTATCTATGTCCTGTAACAATTTGTACTATGTGTGGCAGTATCTCTGCCCTTATACAAGCGTTGTTATAGCTGTTTTTTACTGTATCATGCTGTTTCTCCAATGTTGCCATGTATGTATACTGTATGTTTTGTGCTCTCCCGGGTCGTTCCTGAAAATAGGCATACTACTTGTCTAGTGTACTTACCCGGTAAACAAAAGCTAAATAAATAAATAAATAAAGTTCTTTGGTACACATAGGGTCTAATGATCTCACCAGCCGGTCAGTTGTGGAGACCAAGGAACACCTGACAAGGCTGGGTGACAAACTATCATCCATTTCACTTGACAGCTCCTTCTCTGAGATCCTGCCAGTCTGGGAGAGGGGGCAGATGGATGGAAGGTCAGAGAAGGGGAGATAGGGGAGCTAAACATGAGGATGAAGGGCTGGTGCCAGGAAAAGGACACAGATTTGTAGGAACTGGCAACAGTTCTGGGAGTGAAACTTCTTTAAATTTGATGGACTGCATTTGACTAAGGAGGGAGTCAGTGCATTGGGGCAGAAGATTGACGTCTTTGCAGAATATTTAAACTAACATACGTCGAATGGGAAGAACACCCCTCCCTCCTCAGCTAGTGGGCAAGCAGGGATTCAGCATGTTTGCAGTTCATTTGCATCAACAGGTAAGAAAAAAGGTCCTTCTCCCTATACGATGCACAGGGGAAATGCCAAACCTCACCCAACAACTAACACACTGAAATCTGGCCAATGGAAAATCATGTACACAAATGCTCACAGCCTGGGAAATAAGATCCCAGACCTGCAGGCAATAATGTCAGAGGCTAAACTGGACATAGTAGCAACTAATGAGATGTGGTTTACCAGCAACCACACTTGGGAGACTTCAGTACCTGGTCATGTACTGTTCAGAAGAGACCGAGGTGCAGACGGGGGTGGGGGTGGAGTGGCCCTGTATGTCAATGAAAATATCAAAGCTACAGAAATTCAGAATACAAATAAGGAGCCAGAAGAACTGTGGGTCACCCTGAAACAGGAAATGGGACAGCCATAAGAGCTGGGGTTGTCTATAGGCCTCAAACCAGGGGAGGACATAGACACATTAAAGTTAGAAGATATACAAAACATGACAGCTAAAGGTGAGGTTCTGATAATGGGAGACTTCAACATGCCGGATACAGATTAGTTAACACCAGCAGGAACATCTGCCAGAACTAGACACATGGTGGATTCCTGCAGGGTAGGGCCTCAAACAACTGGTACAACAACCCACAAGAGACAGGGCTATCCTAGATCTAGTACTGACTAACAGGGAAGAGATCACAGATCTCCAGGTAGAAGGTCACCTGGAGGCCAGTGACCATCACATGGTATGGTTCAATTTGGCCACTAAATCTAAATCATTCCATTCCAAGGCAAAAATATAGGACTTCAGAGGAGCTGACATTGGTAAGATGGCCAACAGAGTTAAGCTAGCCTTGGTAAAAAGAAACACAGGTGAGGGGGTACAGGCAAAGAGGGCAAGCATTAAGGAGGCAATACTTGAAGCAACATCCCATTGTGTTAGACAGAAAAGGAAGTGCAAAGAAGAAGGAAACCACTTTGTTTCTCAAATACAGTAGCAGAAAAGGTCAGAGCCAAAAGTCTGACCTTCAGGAAATATAAGGGAACACAGTGGGATGAAGATAGGAAGGCATACCAAACTGCCCTAAGGGAAGCAGGGAAGGCAGTAAGGCAGGCAAAGTCCCAAACTGAGGAAACACTAGCACAAACAGTAAAAGAAGGTGAAAAGTCTTTCTATAGATACATTAGTGAAAGGAGAAAGTCCAGAGGGGGTATTGCTAAGCTGAAAGGAGAAAGGCGCATGGAGAGGAGGACCCTGTAAAAGCATCTATCCTAAATAGATACTTTTGCTCAGTATTTACTGAAGAGAAGGTAGTGCAGGGCCCACAGCTCAGCACCATGGACACAGGGGGGAAGGGAGGTGAGCACTACTCCCTTCACAAAAGAAAGGGTCCTACAAGCACTCTCTAAGCTCAGGGTGGACAAGGTAATGGGACATGATGGTATACATCCCAGGGTACTTAAGGAGCTAAGGGTGGAACTAGCAGAGCCATTAGCAGAACTGTTTAGTGAGTCTCTGAGCACAGGAGAGGTCCCAGAAGATTGGAGAAGGGTTTGTGATCCCGCCTCCACAAGAGTGGTAGCAGGAGGAAGCAGGGAATTACAGACCAGTCAGTCTTACCTCAGTAGTGGCAAGATTATGGAGGCACCTTAAGGAAAGGATAGTGCAATACCTGGAATCCATGGGGGCACAGGATCCAAGATAGCATGGGTTTACAAAAGGAAGGTCCAGTCAAACTAATCTCATAGATTTCTTTGACTGGTTAACCAGAGTGGTGGACCAAGGGGGAGTAGTTGATGTCACCTACCCTGACTTCAGCAAAGTTTTTGACACTGTTCCACATAGAAGATTGATAAATAAGCTGGGTAGGCTCAGGTGGGTCAGTAGTTGGTCAACTGGGTGGCAAACTGGTTGACGGGCAGAAAACAGAGAGTGGTGGTAAATGGTATACAGTCAGAAGAGATGCAAGTTACAAGTGGGGTACCTCAGGAATCAGTCCTGGGGCCAGTCCTCTTCAATATCTTCATTAATGATATTGCAGATGGACTAGAGGATAAGGCTTGTCTGTTTGCAGATGACACCAAGATCTGCAACAGAGTAGATGATCTAGATGGGGTGGGAAGAATGAGAAGAGATCTGGATAAACTAGCAAAATGGTCAGAAGAGTGGCAACTGGGATTTAATGCAAAGATGTGCCAGATCATGCACATAGGGAAGAGAAACACTGAAGTCACCTATAGGCTGGGAGGGGAGTTGCTGGCAGTCACAAAGGAAGAAAGAGACTTGGGCATCATCATCACCGATGACCTGAAATCATCCAAGCATACCTCTAAAGCAGTAGGTAAGGCTAGGGTATGTTAGGGTGTATTAGTAGGGTATTACAAGTTGAAGAGGGAGATAATAACCTCTTACAAGACACTGGTTAGGCCCCATCTGGAGTACTGCGCAGTAGTGGAGGCCACACCTTCACAAGGACATTAACCAAATTGAGGCAGTCCAGAGAAGGGCAACCAAATGGTGCAGGGACTGCATCAGAAGACATATGTGGCAGATTAACAGAGATCAATATGTATACCCTTGAGCAAAGGAGGGAGAGAGGTGATATGATCTAAAGACTCAAACTCCTTAAGGGCATTAACAAGATGAAAGAGTCTAACATGTTTAAATATAAGAAAAGTAGCAGGACAAGACGACACAGCATGAGATTAAAGGGAGGCCAATTAAGGGGAATGTGAGGAAATTTTTCACAGAAAGAGTGGTGGATGCATGAACGGCCTACCCAGGAAGTGGTGGCTATGAATACAGTGCAGGGCTTCAAACAGGCATGGATAGGCATAAGGAGCAATACAGATGAGTATGAATAGATAGGCCACTGACAGAGCAAAGGCAGATGGCATATTTATAGGGTAGAAAAGAAATGGGCAGACTGGATGGGCCTTGCGGTCCTTATCTCCCATCAACCTCTATGTTTCTATGTTGTTTGGTTCTATTTTTCTTGCATAACTGACTGTGTTAATGTACACACAGTAATATTTTCAGTAATTGTTGACTTTTTTTTGCTGATTGTGTTTGTTGTGTTCTGGAGGACCTGGTGCAGTAGTGCATAATTTCAGGTTGTTTAAAATACACTGTATATTACAAGTTTTAATTTGCTATGCATCACTTGTAGACAAATTGTGAGCGTGGTGCAGTGTGTGACATCAAATAGTACATATTTTATTGTGCCATTAGTGTAACTGCAGGTGCAGCAATGTGAACCTGCTATTCACTGCACCTGTGTGATTTTGTACTGCCATTGTAGCATCTTTTCTTGGTTTTGCACTGCTGTAATCTGTGGTCAGTGCTCCCCCCAACTGGCAAAAGGTATTCTTTTCCAGATTGGATTGTTTGTGACTTGAGAGTATCACTGGTTAGTTAAGGTGTTGTTGAACTTGTTTTGACTTTGCATCTGTATTTCTTATTGAAGCCACAGTTGTTTTTTTGGCTTCACATCCAGCGCCCCCCACTTTGGCCCCCACCCAGAGCGAATGTTCCAAAATCTAAATTTGTTTGGAATAGTCTTCTTGATCCCCAAAATGCCCACAAAGAGATGTGCAAGCAAAGCTGTTTCCGCCATAGCACTGCTGCCAGTGGTAAGATTGTCCATGGCATGGTATTATGCAGTTGCAGAAGGCCACTGATGTGAGGAAATATATTTCTCCTTCAATGTTTTTTTTACAGTGCAATTAGTAACTTCATTCATAGTTAAATGAGATGATGTTGTTCCAGCTGGTGGTGTTAGTGGAGTTGCTGGTGGTGATATGAGTACTGCTGCTCAAGTTCCACTTCTGACCAGTTTACCATGTCAAAAATATAAGGGAGTGTGAAGTGCCAATGAGTGACAGTGTATATAATTACCCCTGTGACATCCCAGTAACTGAACATGAGGATTCTGATCATCATGTCAATGATAGCACACAATGTCACATTTCTTCCACCGCAGTTCAGGTCATGCATTTGCCATGCAGTGATTTACAATGTTGTGAAAAAATTTCAGGTGATGGTGGTGCTGATGATGATGATGTTGCTGTGGTTGCAACATGCAGTCCACATGCCAGCATCCAAGCAGAAGATGTGGATGATGTTGATGAATATGATGATGATGTCAGTAACTCCTGTTGGGAACTGAAGAAAAGAAATTCAAGGTGGCAGTGTCTGAGTCTGTTTGCATCCCGACCCTGTAAAAGTTGTGATTTACCAGTTTCAGTTGATGATGATGACCCAGTAATAATGATAGGTAGTCGTGGTGGTCAGTTGCAGTCCAAGTGTGTCCTGCCTGAAAAATCATGTAGCACACCCCCACTTCATGGCGAAAAATGGAGTCCAATAAGAGCATCGGGGGCATATTAAAACTAGAGCATCATGATCCCTTGTTTGGGATTTTTTGTGCAAGATGCAAATGATGAGTCAGTTGCAATCTGCCAGCTTTGCCAGGTGCGTGTGAGTCGAGGTAAAAGGGAAGCCATTCAGCAATAGCAACAGCATACACATCTTAAGAACAGGCACAAGGTATTGTGGACCCAGCACAAGATAGCAGCTATCACCTGTATCGCAGTGGGACGCTCACCCTTGTCATCAACCATAACAAGCATGTTATCCCTTTCCGTGACTGTAACATCAAGTAGAAAATTAAATGTGTGCAGTAGTGATGAAAGAACAGCAGAGGATTACTACAGGCATGATGAGATGGAGGAGCTGAATGATTTTTAAATCTTGTCCAGTGGTGGTGAGAGTAGCAGTTTTGGTGGTGTTGGTGATCAGTGCAATACATCTAGTGAAAGTGGTACATCAACCCGTGTTGGCAAATGTGGGAAAATAACTGCATTTCTAAGTTTGTCATCATCTGTGCAACCATCTTCATCATACATCCACACTCCACCCCCTGCAATTCACAGAGCAGAACCATTGGTCATCACACCCCATGTAAAATGTTTGTCAGTCCACATTACTGAGTGTTTTTGCGCATAAACTGAAGTACCCACCTAATCATACAGTGTCACATGAACTTAATGTTGCTGTAGCTGAAATGTTGGCAATTGATCTTTTGCCCTTCTCCTTTGTAGAGAATTCTGGGATCTAGCAGTTTGCTGCATATGCCTGTCCAAAATGGAAAGTCCCATCCAGGACATACTTTTCAACTGATGCTGTCCCCGAGTTGAACTGTACTGTGTCTGACTCAGTAAGACATGCCCTTCAACATTCCTCCTCTCCATTCATCAATTTAAGTATGGATATGTGAACAAGTGGCAAAATAGCAGGGAGTTCATATATGTGCATAACTGCACACTAGGTGCAGCTGCTGGGGGTTGTTTGTGCTGTTGGTAGTGTGATTAATCAGTGTAGTAAGGTGGAGTGTCATGGTAGCAATCTTCCAGGAATTCAACAGCATGCAACAATTGCTATGCACAATGTGACCTGTTCACACACTGGTGAAAACATGTTGGATATGGTACTGACTGAAATTGACAAGTGGCTGAACCCCTGTCCCAGAGTGCTGGTTTCATAGCAAGTGACAATGGGTCCAATGTGGTGAAATGCATCACGAATGGTGGTTTTTTTCGGGTTCCATGCATGGCATACTATCTAAATCTTGTGGTGCAGGAGTTTCTTCAGTACCTGATATAAGGGAAATGCTGACAGTTGCACGCCATATCTTTTTCACTTTCACACTCTGCAAAGGCCTTTGACCAGCTTCGACAGTTGCAGATCCGAAACAGCTTCCTGCAGCACCACTTGAAGCTGGAAGTTGCCACCTAGTGGAACTCCACTTTATACATGGCAGAAAGGTTGTAAGAACAGTACAAAGCCATCTCAGAATATCTTGTCTTGCACACTACCTGTGACAGTTCTGGGGCCTCCATGTCTATGACGACTGAACACTGGCACCTCATGGACTCTGTAGTAACAATCTTGAGGCCTTTTCAACATACCACACAGGCAGTGAGTGGCTAGTCTGCCTCCATTAGCCATTCAGTTCCACTGCTGTGGGTGCTGAGGCAGACATTGGTAAATGTACAGCATAGCTTTGATGTTGCCAGAGACAGTGCTAGCAGTGTGTTGCTGAAACACATGCTGACAGCATTTAACCAGAATCATCACATTTTGAGCATTCAGTGTAGAGACAACTTTGCAATAACAGCAATGCTGGATCCACGATACAAACATGGAATTGCCTTAGTACTGGAGGGCAGGCCTAAACAGGTAAAAAAATGTCAGTGGGCAACTGGTGCGCTTGGTTCTTGGGGCACAGAAGTCTTGTGCCAAGGTCAGCATACCTCAGCAGCATAATCGAGCTGAAGGTGAACCTGGAGGAGTAGTCTCAAGCATATCCTGTAAGGGAAGGGGACTGCAGTTCCAGGTGGTCTGTCATCAACAGTGGTTGACGTTAATCCACTTTGGGAGGCTTTGTCCCAAGTTGGGATTTGTGACATAAATGATTCTGGAGAAGCAGATGTTGCATCAAACACTGAACGTAGAGCAGCACAGGAATGGTTGAGTCATATGTGTCTGAAAACAGGCATCTGTCAATCACTGATGATCCCCTTTATACTGGAGGAAAGGTCAGTGTGAATGGCCAGAGCTGACCACTGTGGGACTGAAGTACCTGACATGCCCACTCTCCGTGTGAGTATCGAGAGGTATTCAGCTCAACAGGTGCAATAGCTCAGGATCATCATACAAACCTCTTTTCTGGACATGTCAATTTACTGACATTCATAAAATGAATGAGAGGCACATACCAGCTCAGACTGCAACCTCAGTATTTATATCCTGGCATAGTCATGGTTTAGCTGATGCTGTAGAAAGGACCATCCTGGTGGCCGGGCAGCATCAAATGGCCTACCACTGGCATAGATGATAACACAATGGAGAAAGAATGTCTCAGTGGTCAGAATGGACATAGAAGACTGTGAAGGCAACTTTCTTTATGAGGATGATGATGAATGATAATGAGGTTAATGTTGGCAGGTTTTAACTTAAGTGGTTTAAAGGCTGTCACATATTTTCTTTTCATAAACTTAAATCAGTGTCCCACTATAGTGACTCAAATTCCATATGTCACATCACATTTATAACATAGAGCACAGTATATCCTGGCCCCTGGACTACCATCACCATAACACAGCTGTTACCTGTTTGCCACTGCCAGCAGAGGGAATGTAACCTTGTGTCCGCCTGACTACCATCCGTCCACCACCATAAGAGATAAGACCGCTGTTCGCAACTACCAGCAAAGGGAATGTGACCGTTGTCCCTGGACTACCACCCATTCACCACCATAAGAGATAAGACCACTTCTCACAACTGCCAACACCACCACCAGATGCAGGAATATGTGAGAGGGAATGTCAACATGTGCCTTATCTATGGCCACCAGTCCATCACCAAACACCACCACCACCATTGTGACAATGTTTTCCATTACATATCTTGACCATGCCGAGGCAGAGGAAGTCAAACAGGAGACCACATCTATCAGCCACAGGCACAAGGCTTCTTACTATTAAAACTCTAAAGTGAGTATGTGCACTAATGTTTTTCATGCTATTCAACTTTCTTTAGCTGTGCTTTGTTTTCTGTTGCCTTTCTGAGCTGCAATGGTCAGAGACATACGGTCAACTTATTTTGTTTTTTTACAGGTTAACAACAAACAGCTCTCCTTTGCTGAAGGTCTGTATCAATGGTACAGCAGCAGTACTGTCTACAGGAACCTATGGGATATCCATTTCAAATCCATACTGATAAGTATATCGATTTTATTTCATCTGTTCCTTTTTTTCATAGCAGTGCAACAAATCCGATAAACTAGGTGACATGTACATCACGAAAAATATTTCTGAAACATATCATGCACTGTATTCCAAATTTGCAGCTGTGCAACCATGACAGTGTTGAAAAGTTGGACCCAGGTCGTGTATTTGGACAAGATGAGCTTTTAAAATGTAACCTAAGTTGAGACGCTGGGACACTGACAAAGTGTATTTGTTACACAGCCTGGTACTAAATTTAATTGTGATCTGATGATTGCAGGGACAGCTTGTTATCTGTGTTAATCCAGTTACCCATGGTGGAACAGCCACAGCTTAAACATAATGTCTTACTGCTGCAACTGTTGTAATAAGTCCTTCATTTCTTTTAAGAAACTTCCAGATACTTTGTGGTGTCATAGTTGCCTTTATCCATGACCCCCCAGGCTGGGGCAGACATGCAACAAGCAGAAGTCATTTCAGTTGATGACCATGACCATTATGACCAGACTGGAGAAGGATGCAGATGAAATCTGTGAAGAAGTAACCAAATAATGAACCATTGATGAGACCTACTTATTTATTTATTGAAATTGTTTCACACTGAGCAAGAAGATGCTCGTCTCGCAGTGCGACCTGGGGGGAGGGGTACAGTGGGAGATAACTGGGAGGTTATCAAGAGATATACATTTAACAAGATATACAATAGGCTGAGGTTTCAGTTATACAAGTTACAGAGGTGAACAGTTTAGCTTGTAGCACAAGGAATACACTGGTTACAGTTTAGCTATAGGCAGCAACATTGGTTGCAGTTTAGCTTGTAGCACATAGAATACACTGGTTACAGTTTAGCTTGTAGCACATAGAATTAGATATTGCTGAGGCGAAAAGACATTGAATATCAAGTGCAATTTAGGACAGGACAAGTGAACACAAGCGAAGAAGTGACGTAGTTTGTTTAGATAAGCCTGCTTCCGTAGCGTAAGCTAGGTGCCACTGGTCAGGCAGTTGGGGGCAGACCGGGGGGGGGAGGCATTTGAAAGTATCAAGTGCAGGAGCGATTTACTGTGAGGTAATTTTCCAGTGATGTAGGTAGGGAGTGGGTGGAGGAGGAGTGGCGAATTTGAGGAGGGAGACCATTCCAGAGTTTAGGGAAGCAATGTGAGAAGGCTACTTGCCCGATTGTGGTTCTTCCCATTAAGATTAGTAGTTGCCAGTAGTCAAGGGATCTGAGGGCATGAGTAGGGGTGGGAGCTGGGAAAGTAATGAAGAGAGTTAGGACAGGAGGGTGTGGAGCCAGAATTTTGAGACAAATTTAGCACAGTGCAGCAAGCAGTGGTTTTCAATGGATGGGAACGCAAGGGAATGGTAGAAGTCACAGTGATGAGTGAGGCAGTGACATTGAGAGTGAAGCAACAGAAGGTGTGGAAAAGGGGGTCCAGTCTGGATAAGGTAGATCTGGAAGCTGCACCGTTGACTGTGTTGCAGTAGTCAAAGGAGGGAAGGATCATCTTCTGCAATAGTTCATGTCTAGCAGTTAGAGGGAGGCTATAGCGGTTCCTGTGAGGCACCGAGCTTGAGGTTTAATTCATGATTGCTTCAACGTGGTCAGAGAAGGAAAGATGACGGTTGAGCCATAACCCTAGTTACTTGAAGGAAGTGGCATCCTAAGTATTATCCCACCTAGGGTGCGGAAAGGGGGGGAGGGAGCCTAGACAGACAGACATTGCCAATTGCTGAAGGTCATGGTGACAGTTTTTAGCATTGAGGACAGCTGGTGAGAGCTGAATCATAGCTGAACTTTGTTGAAGTCGGCCTGAGATTGGCTGTTACCTTATCCAGGGAGAGGCTGAAGGCGATTAGGACAGTATCATCTGCATACATATAAATAGATGTAGTTGAGCAGACTAGAGGATGCTATTGAGAAAGATGGAGAACAGAATGGGACAGAGTACCGACCCTTGGGGAACTCCGGTACTCATGGGGAGGGGGGAAAGTGGCATCTGCAATTCTAACTGATTGTGTTCTGCCTGCATTGTAGGCATTGATCCAGTTGGTGGCTGTCAGAGAGGCCAGCTTCTGAGAGACACGATAACAGCAGGGTGTGGGAGACAGTGTTGAATGTTTTTTGGCAAGGTCAATGAAGATAGCGGAGGTGATCAGCCCACTGTCTATTCCAGAGAGGACGGTGTCTATGAGCCTAATCAAGGAGGAGGCAGTGGAATGTCCCTTCCTGAATATGGACTGGAACAGCATGAAAAAATTAGAATCACAAAGAAAGGAGGTGGAGTTGGTCAAGCACTAGGTGTTCTTGTAGTTTTGCAAGAGCTGGGAGGAGAGAGATAGGCTAATAGAGGAGGAAGTGGGGCACCTTTAAGGGAAGGGGATGACAGCAGCATGCTTCCATATCTAGGGCACAGCTGCAGTGATAAAGGAGAAGTTTAGGAGATTGGCAAGGGGGGTTGCTATGGCAAAGAGGTGGAGGACTTTGTTGTCTAGACCATCGGAGTATTTACCTTTCGATGGGTTGAGAGCCCATAGGGCCTCAAGTGCTTCTTCTGGTTATATATCTTTGAAGGAAAAGGTGTGCAGCCTGTGTGTATTCTAAATTCCGGTGAGAGGACTGTGTGGCACAGGAGTGGGCAAGGAGGAGAGGAGAATAGAGTCACAGGAGGAGAAATATGTGTTGAATTCTATGGCAACAGCACGTGGATCCAAGAGGAGGGTGTTATTTACAATTAGGAGCGGAGTGGGATAAGCGGCTGGTGGGAGAAGAGGGAATGAATGACTTCCCAGAATTTGGATGGATTATTTAAGTTAGAGTGGAGGGAGGAGCTGAAGTATTCCGCTTTAGCTAGATGAGTTGGTCTGGTATACTTGTTGCGTAGAGTCTGATAAATGATGAAATCGTGTGGGAGGTGTGAAGATTTATGAGTTCTCCCTGCTTTGTCCTGGGCATTTTGGCATGCTATAAGTTCTTGGGTGAGCCAAGGCAGGTGGTTTCTGCATACATGTCCCAGACATTGATGAATGTGCTTTGGAAGTGTAGGAAGGCATTGTCGAGGAGTAGAATATAATGGGGTGCTCCCAGTTTGTGAGTGCTAGGTCTTCAAGCACAGGGCAAGGTTTAGGGATTTGTAGTGCGTTGCACTAGGAATGTCAGGGCAGATTTGGGGCAATGAGTTTTCTGGACTAGGTATATAATATGGTGATCACGCAGGGGATCAGGTAGTAGTCCTACATTGATGACCAGGTGGGGGTTGGTTGTGAGAGCCCAGTCTATATGCAAGTGGTTACCCATTTTGAGGTTTAGACATGTGGGCTTGGTAATGGTTTGTGATGGGTTTAGTGCGGATATTTTTGTCCGGGTTTTGATGAAGGATGGAGCTAGTCAATTGTGGCTGAAGTCTCCCATACTATATAGTTCTCCAGTATGGGTTAGGGAGGAGGTTTGATGCAAGGAGGTCAGTATCAGATGTTGCTGGTGTGCCAGGCCAGCAGTATACTCTGGTTATGTAAATCAGGAGTGAGAACGGCAGAGTCAGTTGTAACAGTAGTAGTTCATAGGCGGGGTTCTGTCTTGGCTAGGACTACTGAGATGCACAATTCTGAGTTTATGTAGATGGCCCACGCCACCTCTACATGACCTATCCTGGTGGGCCATTGTATAGCCTGGGATAGTAGCGAGGGATCAGAGATATTCTTGTTTAGCCACTGCTTCAGAGAGGTGTGACATCTGGGGCATAGTGAGCTTCTAGTGCCTGGAGGAATCAAGTTTGAGGGTAGACTTCTTATGTTTAGGTGCAGGAGACGAGGCCACATGGGAGATTGCCTCCAGTGAGGTTAGTGGTTGCGACTCTATTTTGGGAGGAACCCACTGCATTTGGTAAGATGGGGTGTTTAGGGGCCTGGGTTTGGTGTATGTCCCCTGCTGCAAGTAGCAGGAGGTCAATTGTAAGGTAGCGTGCAAACACATGGAAGTACCATAAAGCTTTTGAGTGCCATCTTGGTAGTGGGCATGAACGATTATGAGCAGCTGATCAGGAGGTAGTTAATTGCAGAATTAACCAAGAGTTGAGGGGCAAGGAGGAAGGGCAGGGATGCAAGGTGGAGGGACCAGATTATGCTGGGTGATGAGATGCTCACCAAGTTAGAGGGGTAATGGGGTCTATCAAGGTGTGACAGGATTGGAGAGGCAGTTTAAGGAGTATGTGGCATGTTAGAGAGTAGTGGTGAGAGGCAGGTGATTAGGGTAGTAAGAAAGAGCATGTGTCCAGGCAGGAGAGACATGGTTCCTGATCTCAAAGTGTGGCAGTGCATTATCAGCTCAAGCAGCACGGTAGTGTTTATGATATATCAGTTGGGGGGTGAGGATATAGCATGCATTAAGCAGGAAAGGGATCTTGAGGTTATCATCTCTGATGACCTCAAGGTAGAGAAACAGTGTGACAAGGGCAGCAGGTAAAACAACTAGGATGCTGGGATGCATAGGCACGGGCATCACCAGCAGGAAAAGGGAGGTCATAATTCCACTATACAAGACACTAGTGAGGCCCCACCTGGAGTACAGTGTACAGTTCTGGAGATCTTACTTACGTAGGACATAAACAGGGTATAGAAGGTTCAGAGGAGTGCAACAAAGATGGTACATGGATTGCATCACAAATACTATGAGGACAAGTTGAAGGAATTGAATATGTACTCCTGGAGGAGAGGAGGAGAGAGGGATATGATAAAACATACAAGTATCTTACAGGGAGGAACAGGGTGCAGGAATACACTTTTTTAAGCAAAAAGATGTTCCAGGACCTGAGGGCATTGGATGAAGTTGGAGGAGGATGATTCAGAAGAAACGTGAGGAAGAACTTCTTCACAGAATGGGTGGTGGACAAGTGGAGCACCCTGCCAGAGGAAGTGGTGGGGGCTGAAACAATCACTGGATTTAAAAATGCATGGGATAGACATAAAGGAATTCTGGAGGTCAGGGTTAAGGGGCAACAGACTTCTAGGAAAACATAAAGTAAACTTACAAGCTAAAATGGGCAGACTGGGTGGGCTGTAGGCCCTTATCTGCCGACACTGTCTATGTATCTATGTGTCTGTGGATAAAAGCTAAAGGATAGGCAGCCAATAAAATGATTGGATGCAGGCTGAGCTTCAGATGATCAATGGGAGGAGAGGCTTAGGTGGCCAGTGGAAAGGTGCCTGGGTTTAGGGGTGGGAAAAGTGTATCTAATGAGTGGAGGGGTGGGAGGACAGGGGCCCAAAACTGGGTTCAAGAGACTCCAGGTGCTGGCTGAGACAGTCTTTTCCTGTGGGATTAGCCCAAAGCCAATGGGGTGGAAGGAAAAGTGAGTGGCATCCAATGGGAGGCTGCAGTGCCTCCGAATGCTCCAATTGGCTTACGAATGGGTCCTGGGCTGAAGTCTGGCTGCTCACCTGGGACCGACGGCTGCACAAGTGGCTGGAGCTCCTTGGAGGATCGGTGGCTCGGTATCATGAGCTGAGTCAGTCCATCTGGGTGAGGTATGCCTGAAGAGATCTGCCTGCAGGAGGGAAGGCAGGGCAAAGAATATAAAGTAAATGGAATATTAGCAGGATTAGGTAAATTTGGGGGAGTGGCTCAACACAAAGAAAGATTATAGGAGGCATGGGTGCAGAGCTCTATGACTGGGGGGGGGTCAAATCAGCTTGCGATTCAGGCAGACAAAGAGTTGGGAGAAAGTGCACCAAAACTGGCTGAGCTCCTTGCAGATTTGAATTTAAAACAAATCAGGCTGGTGAGGGGTAGAGGGCAATAATGAGATTACTGCGGACAGCCAACCCATTCAGGACAGACAAGGGAAAAGGAGGGGAGAGAAAAAGGAAAATATAAAATAGTTTTAAGCTCTGGAGTGTAGGTTATACAAAGGTGACTCAGTTCAGGTAGGAGCAGTTAAAACAGTGTTAGCACATTAACTCCACTGACTCAGTTAGACACAATATTTCTCACTAGACTAGCTAAAACAGACTAGACATGGTACTTCTCACTAAACTAGATAAAATAGACAAACTTCCAGTTGTAGTTACAATTGGGTAGAATAAACAGGTTCAAGAGACTCCGGTCCTAGCTGAGACAGTCTTTTCCTGGGGATTAGCCCAGAGCCAATGGGGTGGAAGGAGCAGCGAGCGGCATCCAATAGGAGGCTGTAGTGCCTCCGAGTGCTCAATCAGCTCACAGAGCATGTCCCAGGCTAAAGTCTGGCTGCTTACCTGGGACTGAATGCTGCACAAGCGGCTGGAGCTCCTTGGAGGATCAGTGGTTTGGCATCACGAGCAGAGTCAGTCCATCTGGGCAAGGTATGCCCAAACTGAAGTCTGCACAAGCCTTGCAAATATGCTTCCCCAAAAAACTTACCTCCATTGGTTTGAGAGCATTCCATTTCCAATTTCAATGGCAACATTTCTCATTAAGCACTGCAATGTGCACACCAACATTATGTCACCTGTGATACAAAACAGTACTATGAGTACATGTATATATATGTCAACCCCACCTAGAAATTACACACACACACACACACACACACACACACACATATATATCTCAACTCACCAAGGCTGCTATTAGTGTACACACAAAGGGCACCCTTCCATCTGGTTGAGGTGATGGCATCGCATTCACAGGAATCGCAGCACACTTTGGACGAGCAACAGTTCTCTCATGGTCATCATTTCTGATGGAACACTGAACAGATTCATGTCATGTTATCCCTCCTTCACATGGTTTGGCAAGACACTGTGCATCATGACATCATCACCAAGGTATGTTAATTTTCTGGACACAAGACAGTTGCATTTTGGGGATGCAGAAAATTCTGGGACTCTCTGTGTCCACTGCATGAATAAGTGACTGTGCAATAAATTTGGGGACTTTGCATATGGTGTGATGCTCCCATTTCACTTCATCAGCACTTGGAATTTTCTGGACACAAGACAGTTGCATTTTGTGTGTTGTGATTGTGAGCACATAATGCCATAATTAAATGATAATTAGGCAGCAGTGCAACAACGTGATGGAAATTTTGACCTATACTTTTTATGCTATTTTAGATTGCCAGTCACTTGTTACCTTGACTTGTATGATACCCTTCTTTTCACAGTTTGTGTTCGCTTTAGTATTTTTCTCATGACTGAAAAATAAAGGAACACTCCCTTTAACATGGCTTAGACCAGGTTTTCATCACTATTTGCAGCTGTTTCTGAACAGATATTGTTCTGTGAGGTCAGAAACATTGCTCTGCCGCATAATTGTTAATTTTACTCACAAAAGAAGTGATATATAAACAACTGATGGGCAAAAGAGTGGAAAATATTGATGAAGACCTGGTTCGCACCATATTAAAAAGGAGTGCCTTTTATTATTTCAGACATGAAAGAAAGTACAAAAGCAGACTCAATACTGAAAAGAGTGGTATCATACAAGTCAGGAGGTAAGTAAAGTGGCAATGTAAAATAGCATGAAAAGTATGGTCAAAGTTTTCACCAGATTCCTGCACTTCTGCTTTAATGTCTATTTCAAAAAAGAAATATTTATGGAGCCTCACTAATGTTTACTTTGTGTCAGGACTCATGAAGTGTTTGTCAAAAAGCAGGACTGAGCAGTGCAAGTATGCTGTGCTCAACACCATGTGTGCCGTCAGTGTTCTTTCTTGTGTGTGCAGACATTGTCCAGCTCTGTGCACACATATATATGGTGTGACTTGTTGCAGTATGTAAAGAATAAAGATAAGAAAGAATATATGACATATATTTTAAATTGTACCATCAGCACCGGTGGAGTAAGTGATACGTTTCTTCAGAGATCTCGAGTCACTGTGCACCTCAGTCACTCATAGTGCACACATGACTTTGCGGAGATAATAGCACAAAAAACACATGCTCTCCTAAAAGTCATGTGTGCAGTATGTGACTAAGGTGCACTCTGGTCAGACATCTCTGAAAAAATGTCATATCACTTAGTCCATTGATGATGATGGTGACAATAAAATATATGTTATATATTCTTATCTCTATTCTTTATACCATAAACACTGCAACAAGTCAGCATATGTATGTTCACAAGAACCTGGGCAATGTCTGACATCACACACACACAGGAAACAACACTGACTGCACACATGCACTTTAGTACATTATACTTGCACTGCTCAGTCCTGCTTTTCCAAACCACTCCACAACAGAAAGTAAACATTACTGAGGCACCGGATTATAATAACTGGGCAATAATGAGCATGTATGCATGTATGTATGTATATATTTAAGGGAAGCAGTCAGTAACAGGAGCTCCTGTTCTCTGCAAGACTTACCCTCTGGTTGAGCCTTGAAGTATGTTGCAGTGTTTTTCTCATGCCACGACATTCTTTATTTTAATAAAGAAAGTCTGTGATCCAGAAGTATGGTGAATGCTATGGGGCTCCATTATATGTAAAGGTGCGGTGACACACATGCGCTTCAATACAGGGGTGGGGGCTGCTATTGCTGAATGCTTCCTTTAAACTTCTACTGTGGCCTTCCTCTGTCTGTTATTAAAAGTAAACAAAAGACAAACACTACAGCGAAGGGGGATGCTGAAAAAAGAGCTAATGGGTGACCCCTGATGGTCCAGCAGCAGATGGAGCATCAACACAATCTGTAACTGGTGTTGCTCAATCTGCTCCAACTGCTGCTGAACAGCACCCACCCTGTCATTATTCTTTCCACCGCAGCCCACAAAAGTCCTGTGTCTGCCTCCAGTTGAAGGTATTGTGGGGTCCACTGGTGGGGAACACCAAGTAGATGTGGTGGTGAGGATGGTGCTGGTGGGGGTACTGGAGCAACTGCTGCTGCTGTGGTCCTCTCCAGCTGTGATGAAGCACAAGAGCAGCACCTTCGCCACTGCCACAGAATGGCCAGCAGGTGGAGGCCTGGCCCATTCTGTGGCACTCCACCTGTGGTGGTTCAACATATGGGTGCACTGGCCCCTGGTTCCCAGATGTGTCCCCTTGGGCCACAGCACACCTTCACCCAACAAAGCAGACACACCACAAGGCTGCTGTCACCCCAACACAGTTAAAAACTGCCAAACTGGGGAGCTGCAGGGGGAGACCAAGCACAGGAGGGCAGAAGCACTGCCTGCAGCATGTTCATGGACCTGGGTCTCCACCTGCTGCTGTGGAGGCAGTGCTGCTGGAGTCCTGCAGCTGCCACTGTTGGTGGTGGTGGTGGTGGTGGCAGACTTGCTGGACGTGGTACTGGGGTCCTGCAGCTGCTGCTTCCAGAGTGGGGAGTGACCAAGCACTCTGGACCTGTCCAGCACCACCCAGCTATCCCCCAATGCTTGCACACTGCTTCTCTCCGCCACAGGCCACATACTGTCCCTGATCCCCATTACAAAAACAAACGAACACTCCTTCCCTCTCTGATGAGTCCCAACTCACACATGCTCACACAACACAGGTACACACAGCAGGCACAGTCACACACACACACACACACACACACACACACAAACATATAGAACAAAGAAATCAGTCACCAAAAGAAAACATGAACTGACAAACTACAAAAATCTGATCAACTTTCAGAACAAGCAGTCAAGAACTCTCCTCTCCACAAAATGCTTCTTCTCAACCTCTACAAAGGAGAAAGTGAAAGTATCTTCTTCTATGACTCACTTCCTTCCTGTTCAGCAGCATGTGACTTACAGTACTGTAAGCCACATGATGTGTGGAGGGCTGCCTATACTGTTGTCATTCCGCCTTACTTCGTGTTAAGGTGGAATGACAACGCAAAGTCATAATAACAAAGCACCTTACAATGGTCACTCCACATAGTTCTGGGACATCGCAAAGTGGCCACTTCGCATTCACTTCACTTGCAGAACTTAAATTTCACTGCACCTCTATTTACATATCATGTTTCAGTCAAACTAAATAAGTTGTACCTCTTAGAGATGTTACAGACATTCTAGAACTGTCTCTCAAATTCACTGACACTAAAGCGGTATGGCATGCACAGAATATCGCTGCCCCACAATAGTCAGACTTATACCACCCCCCTTCCCATGAAGCTGACTTCCACAGTCAGGCACATTATGACAAAGGGCAAAGAGACTGCAGGGTGTGTACCATTGAAATGAATGGGGTATTTTTAATTATTATTTTATACATTGTTGATGAAGAGTTGGAGATTAATGATGGCCACCACTTGACTAACAAGGGCCTTGTTAGTAGAACAGTGGCTCTCATTGTTTCCAACTCACTGTCATAACGTATAAATAGTAACAGAAAATAACTCCATATTTCAAGGGTATGCCCCAGCACTCTGACCCATGGACATCATCTCTTAAAGACTCCAGCCTCTGGCTCAATAGTACTCAAGTAGAGACTTTTACTTATACTGTATCCATACTTGGTTGGTTGCCTGTAGTAGTATGGCTGTACCCACTACAGTGTGTGTGTGTGTGTGTGTGTGTGTGTGCATAGGGGCTGGCTATGTGTGTGTGTGTGTGTGTGTGTGTGTGTGTGTGTGATAAGTTATTGCTACGTTTGTGTTTGTACCTTAAAGTCTGTTTCCATGGAAGCATTCAAAACTATGGAGAACAAATAGTTGGAGTACAGGCCAGACAGAAGTAATTAAATAGTTTTGTGGGTATGTCTGTGTATAGGTGGGGAAATAATGTCTTTACATTAGTATGTGTGCTACAGTTCAACTGTGAAATTGAGATGAAGGAGAGAAGAAAACTGAAAGCATACACTGGCTGCAAGCATGCTACATGCATGCAGATGTATTCAGATACAGTATTGTAGTACAAGCAAGCTATTTTGCAGACAGTATGGCTTAGTGGTTAAATGCACTGAACTGCAAGTCAGGAGACTTGGAGGCATAAACACCTGGGTTTGAATCTCAACAACTCCCAACTGTGTATAGTGTGCTCCTGAGCAGGACGTGTAACTTTTCCATGTGCAGTTATCAGTGACCACTTGCTTTTTTGCATGCATGCCACATGCATGCAGTCTTTCCCAATTTAACATAGAAATCATGTTTTCCACATTTGCTTGCTGCACGCATGCCATATGCATGCAATCAGTTCAAATTTAACATTGAAATCATACTTGCAGCACACATATCACTTGGATAGTTTTATGGGTGCAACATGAAAACATTTCATATAATTATTTCTGTAAGGGGTTGTTACGTTACCTCTCTATGAAGCCAACGTTTGGAATATTTTATTGGAGAAAAAGGTAGTTTAGGTGTTCTTTAATCTCCTTAGCAAATTTTAGCAGCCTACTAGAAACGCAAGCTCCCAAATCTGAGGCAACTTTATCTTGTCTGAGAGACATTGGTGTATCTCAGTGTTCCATTGTTGGTCTGCTGCCTTCTCATTTTACATTAGTGACTTGTTTTATAACTGTGCTGAGTCTAAGCTGCAGCTTTACGTGGATGATGCCATCCTTTATAGAAGCTCATCTAACCTTCCTCAAATCAATCATGACCTTGATGCTGATTTCAAGCTCCTTGTATCCTGGTTATTAAATAATAAACTTGTTCTAAATGCCCAAAAAGCTAACCCCATACTACTTTTACTATTTAGACCTAGGCACTGAGAGACAGGACCTACACAAGTTTTCCACCCTCCCTGGGTTAAAGGTGGAAGTAGTTAACTCTGTGAAATACTAAAGTGTTCATCTATTCCAGAGCCTCATCCTCAGACTACATGTGGATGCAGTCACTAGGTCTGTCCATCAGAAGATTGGCCTGCTGTATAGACTCAATGCCTAGCTAACCAAGGAGACATGATTGAGCAATGTCACCAGCATTCTCTTGCATGCCCTAACATATGTTGCTCCCCTACTGTACTCCAGGTGAGAAACCAAGCTTATTAAGTTGAGCATCCTGTACAATAGTGTCACTCAGTTTGCGATTGGGGCCCATTCCAGGAATCATCACTAAACTGTTCTTTTGAACCTGAAGTGGCCCTCCCCAAAGGATAGAGTGGTCTACCCACTACTCTGCCTTGCTTACGAACTCACAATGAATATCCCTCCCAAGTCTTAATGGGATTCTAAATCTTGTACCATTAAGACGGCTCCTTGAGCTGTCCTCCTCAATGTTTCTAGATCTAGGACATGTTCTGGAGTGATTTCATTTGCCTATCACCCTTGTCCACCTGGCACAGACATCCACTAGAAGTTCAAAACTACTTCTCTCAGGCTATGGTTAGGTCTGACCTCAAGGCTTATCTACTCAAAGGCTTCCATTGCCCCTGCAACCACTTACCTGAGCTCTGCCAACTTCACTCCCTCGGCACATGTGTCTACTAAATTAGCTGTGCTCATAGTGCTGTCATATCTTGAGGTGTATAATTTTTGACATTTTCCCTTTGTGGTATTCTATGTTATGTTATCAACCATATCATTGCTCAAGCCAGTATCTACACTGCTACCTGTAATTCCACAAATTGTGTATATCTGTCTTTATTTTGCCTGTGTGCAATAGTTAATTTGTTTGTAAACAGTTTTTTTCAGGGGCATCATGCAAACAGAACATTTTGGTGGGACACAAAATCTCAACCTCACTAGGGTGGCTGGGAGCATATATCAGTCCTCCCAGGAAGATGTTTTAAAACTGAAACCAAATTGTACATTTTGATGGCTTTTAGTGGGCAATGAAGCAGTTCCACAACATAGAACTGAGTCACATGAGGACGAGGGTCCTTCACTTCAGGAGGGCTGATTTCAGGAAATAAAGAGAATGCCTGAGGGACAGACTAGCAGGGTTAGTGAATATAATGGGAGAGAGGAACAGTGAGAAAAAATAAGAGGACATAGAAAAGGCTACAAATCTCTGTGTCAGGCAAGATAGCAAGAGTAAAAGGAAGAACAGACCGCTATGGTTCTCAAAGGAGATAGCAGAGAAAGTAAGTGCAAAAACAACAAGCATTTGTCAGTGCTGAATGTTGTCTCACTGGCATTGGTAGTGCAGGAGTTAGAGACACATAATAGGAATGGCAGTTAAATACTGAACTACCAACCCCACCCCACTTTGCAGAGACCGACAGGCATTGGGTGTGCTTTGAGTAGTCAGCTATAACGCTCATGCCATTTTACCTCATCCTACCCTGTAGACACTGAGAAGTGTTGTGGTGTGCTTTGTGTCTTTGGGCTTTATACTTACTCCATTCCATAAGGAATACACTGAAGTAGAAGCAGTATAGGAGAATGGGGTGAACTTTGGGCTGAACATTCCAAGGCACACCTTGATGCCTGTCACTGGCTGTAAGGTGGGGTGGGGTGGAATGGTGGGAGCATTGCAGCTGATTATCCCAAGTCACACCCTGATGGCTGTCAGTCTCTACAGGGTGGGGTGTTACAGTTGGAAACCCTAATACCATAGGCGTGTGTTGGTATTTTCACTCCAAATTATAAACATGGGCTTTTTGTGACCCCCACATCATGAAGAGCAGCACTATCAGTTTGTTAGCCAAAAGGTGATTTTGCACAGTGACTGTGCCATTTGGCGTAACAGGTACAGAAAAACATTTTGGGCAGGATGTTGAAAAAGACAACTATTGTTCATGAGGGGGTGTAAAAAAATGGCAACGTTGAAAATCTGGAGTTAAAATATGAAAAATTGGTGAAGTCATGAGCATGCATAGAAACTGTGTAACGCACGCCCGTAACCCAATTATTTTTGGGATTTTTTTAGCCACATTTTAAACATAGGCATTTTGGGACCTCCCCTCATGAACAGTGGCACTGTGACTTTGTTAATCTGTCCCAAAAAGTTGATTTCCCACAGCGACCACGTGATTGTATGCCACAGGTACAAAAACACATTTCGGGCAGGATGTGAAAAATGACAGCTGTACTGTTCATAAGGAGGTGTCAAAAGATGCCAGTGTTGAAAATCTGCATCAAAATATTGCAAATTGCAAAGTTAGCAGTGCGCCTGGAAACTGCCCAATGCATGCTTGTAACACAGTCATTTTATTGACATTCACCACCAAATTTTCAACATAGGCATTTTAGGACCTCTGCTAATGAACAGTGTCACTGTCATTTTGTTAATCTGTCCCTAAAATGGATTTCCCACAGCGACCATGCTGTTCTGTGCCGGAAGTGCAAAAACACATTTCGCTAGGATATGTAAAATGACAACCATACTGTTCATAAGAAGGTGTGGGAAAATGGCAATGTTGAAAGTCTGGATGAAAATATTACAAATTCATGAAGTTATGAGTGTGCATGGAAACTCATAATGCATGTTCAGAAACTGCCATTTTTAGATTTATTTCACCAAATCTGCAACATAGACTTTTGAGAGCCCCGTACGAACAGTGGCACTGTTATTTTCGACATCAGTCCCAAAAGGTGATTCCACATAGTGACCGTAAAATCACCTTTCAGGACTGAATAACACCATGACAGTGACTGAATTTTGAGGAGGGGTCCCAATAACCCCATTTTGAAAAGTTGGTGCCAAAATTCCAAAATGGCCAAGATAAGCATAAAGTTGAAAACTATTTATGCCATTATACAGCTTACTGGCATTTCCTTAGTTTGCGGTCAACTTTGAAGAGTGCAGATGTGTTCCGGTGTAGAATCAAATCATGCTACCATCAGAATTTGCTACCCTCGTAAACTGTGTATGTATTAGTGTCACATGCACACTGCAACAGTCAGAGGGTAGCAAATTCTGACAGTGACGTTCAGCGGAAAACTCTGGCAGGTGGTCATTAAAATTTGTACAAAGGTGAAACCCTGCAAGTGAGGCATGTTTTAAACAAAACCTGTATATCATCCCTGTATCTCTTGAATGATCATTGGGCATGATGGATAAGCTCAGTTTTGGTCTGCTTATATTCGATGACAGTCAAAGGACATTGTACAGTATCTTGTACTCAGATGCTAATTTAATCCTTATAGCATGCAATATATTGTAATAGTGATCTGATTTTTCAATGCAGACTCATTTGGTTTACTAAGTTTATTTATTTGGGTACTTAAGATTACTGTTTTTATGTTTGAGTATCACCTTTCTCTATAATCTGAGTTCACTGTTAAAACCCGAGTTGTGTGTGTGTGTGTGTGTGTGTGTGTGTGCTAGTCTTGTTGTAGTGTTACTCATTAAAAAAATAAAGGAAATCTGACACCTTACCCTGTGTCCCAATTAATACTTAAACGTTTCCTTAAAAGATCATGGTAATAAGTGTTCTTTTCATTCATATGTGAGTAGGATAAGAAATAAGGATACTGTACTGTACATATTGTGTACCTTATATCATTTTGCTCTATATTGAGTAAACTTGTGGTATGCACTTTATGTCTTATAGGTAGTCATAATAGCTACTGTAGTAGCTCCTGTCAAATGTCAGAACTACTACATATTATTCTGTTAAGCAGTATGGGGGAACATTGTTTAACCAGGAGTAGCACACTAAGCTGAAGTTTGTTTCAGTTGCAACCTGGGAGCAAAAAAGTTAAGTGATTTGCTGAGGATCACACAGTATGCATCTACGTGGCTGTGGGATTCAAACCCAATCTTCAAATCTGTAGTTCAGAGCCTTAACGCACTGTGCTATACTGCCTCCAATATAAACTATATACAGTGGATGCAGTGGTTATTTGAGAAACTGAGCACCTCGTTTGGTTACTATTACAATTTCTGTTGTGAAGCCTATTGAGGTATTGTGCTACAGTTGTGGTATGAGGGGGTGCCTATGGGGTACTTTACTCTATGCTCTATAATCCGTAGGTGTCAAAATATATCATAAGTTTTTATGTTCAATTTATGCCTGTTCTTGGTGCTAGCCACTGAATCCTCTGTAGTTTGTTAAAAAAAATAACTTGCTATCTCCTGTGATTTTATTCTTCATTTGCATGCCTTCCTGATCGAGAACTGTGTCCCAGTTCTGAGCTCTTTACACATTTTATTGTGCGCATCAGGGGATGCATAGTTTCCTAATGTTTACATGCTGCAGATGCTGGGCTGATGTCCATATAAATGGAGCAGCTCCATGGCTTCCCCACTCATTTCACTGAAGAGCAGTGTGTTTTCTTAGTACTGCACTCTGTCATTTTTGATTTAAAATATGTTTATTGTGCCTGTGAAAATAGTATCTTACCCCATACTGACCGTGTTGTGTTTCTAGTTGGAAAGTTTCTATTTTTCCAGCAGATGGGCTGAAGAAACCTCCCTACCCCACCAGCATACCCAGCTGTATGTGGGTACTATATGGAGCAGCTCCATGGTATCCCCACTCATTAGTGGTGCTCATAACAGTTTGTGAATTAAATCTTTTCAGTGAAGTGTTTCAACAAAGTGGCTTAACCTGTACTACCATGATGTGCTTTATTTCTGAAATCTGGACTTTGGCAGCTGATGGGCTAGGAAAACAACCCCTCTCCATTAGCATTCCAAATGACATGAGGGTCAGAAGATTATATTCTGGACTATCAGTAGTTCACGTTCTTGAACTGCAGCTATTTACAGACAGTGTAAATGATTAGGAGTTTCACATTAATATTATAGCTCTGTGTTTTACACTGTTCTGCAAGCTGCATGAGCCAGGGGCCACCACCACTGCAGCCAATATCCCTACCTACTACGCTACATGAGTAGCTTGGTGGCATCATGCTCCACATCCCTAGTTAGTTCATCCCTCTTCTTCCTCTTCCGTCCCATTGCTATTCCCTTTCCTCACCATTTTTTCCAATCCTCCCTTGCTATTCTGTCCATCGCTATCCTGCCACAGTAGCCAAACTAAATCATCACATTCCAAGGCAAAAATATTGGACTTCAGAGGAGCTGACTTTGATAAGATGGCCAAAAGATTTAAGCTATCCCTAGCAAAAAGAAATACAGGTGAAGGGAGAGGCAAAGTGGGCAAGCATTAAGGATGCAATACTTGAAGCAACAGTCCATTGTGTTAGAGAGAAAGAGAAGTGCAAAAGAAGAAGGAAAACCACCTTTGTTCTCAAAAACAGTAGCAGAAAAGGTCAGGAAATATAAGGGAATGCAGCTGGATGAAGATAGGGAGGCATACCAAACTTCTCTAATGGAAGCAGGAAGGCAAGGCAGGCAAAGGCCCTAACTGAGGAAACACTAGCACAAACAGTAAAGAAGGTGACAAGACTTTCTATAGAAACATTAGTGAAAGGAGAAAGTCCAGAGGGTATTGCTAAGATCAAGGGGATAAGGAGTCATGTGAGGAGAAGAACCATGTAAAAGCATCTATCCTAAATAGACACTTCTGCTCAGTATTTACTGAAGAGAAGGTAGGCAGGGCCCATGGCTCAGCACTATGGACATGAGGGAGGGTGCACTAGCCCTTCACAAAAGAAAGGGTCCTACAAGAGCTCAATAAGCTCTGGTGGACAAGGCAATGGGACCTGATGGCATACATCCCAGGGTACTAAAGAGCTAATGATGAAACTAGCAGAGCCATTATCAGAACTGTTTAGTGAGTCTCTGAGCACAGGAGAGGTCCCAGAAGACTGGAGAATGGTTTATGTGATCCCGCTCCACAACAGTGGTAGCAGGAGGAAGCAGGGAACTACAAACCAGTCAGTCTTACCTCAGTAATGGGCAAGATTATGGAGGCACTTAAGGAAAGGATAGTGCAACATCTGGAATCCATAGGAGCACAGGATACAAAACAGCATGGGTATACAAAAGGAGATTCCTGTCAAACTAATCTCATAGATTTCTTTAACTGGCAACCAGAGTATGGACCAAAGGGGAGCAGTTGATGTCACCTACCTTGTCTTCAGCAAAGCATTCAATACTGTTCCATATAGAAGTTTGATTAATAAGCTGGTAGGCTCCAGGTGGGGTCAGAAGTTGGTCAACTGGGTGGCAAACTGGTTGATGGGCAGAAAACAGAGTATGGTGGTACATGGTATACAGTCTGAAGAGATACAAGTCACAAGTGGGGTCTCTGGATCATTCTTGGCCAGTCCTCTCGATTCTTCATAAGTGACATTGTAGATGGACTGGAGGGTAAGGTTTGTCTGTTTGCAGATAACACCAAGATCTGCAACAGAGTAGATGATCCAGATGGGTGGACAGAATGAGAACAGATCTGGATAAACTAGCAAAATGGTCTTAAGAGTGGTAACTGGGAGTCTAGCCCAGTGGTGCTGAGGGTTAAGGCACTAGACTCATAAATCACACTACGCCGCGACCCAAGTTCTGGAATGAGCTTGGGTGCATGGGGTTGGCAGGAATGGGTGAGGCTTGAGCACCCACTGGGCTGCTCTCTCTCGGGGAGGATAGGGCATCGCCGGTGTGCCAATGGCTCCCAGTGGAGACTGGGGTGCTGTAGCTTGCAGGGCAGCATGTTCATAGTGTGGCTGATGCTTGGCAGGGTTGCTCGGCACTGTAGCTTCAGGGACATGCCCCACATGGGAGTGGGGAGTGCACACCACAACAGGGAAAACACCAGTCTGCGGGGTAGGTGATGGCACCTGCCCCCATGCCCTGCAGGGCTGTATCCTGCCTGGCCTTCCAGTGTCCTCCACCTGGGCTCTCACCCACAAGCCAGAGACTGACTGTTACAGCGCCCAAGAGGAGGGGGAGCCCACCCTGAGGGGTTGGTTGCTGGTGCCGGTTGTGTGGGCTTAGAGGGGGGAGAGAGGAGGCTCAGGTAGGAAGACTTCAGGCAGGTCAGGAACAGACAGGATGCCTGAGAGAGACCCTGCAGACTGTGACCAGGGGGAAAAGAACAGGAAGAAATAAAAAGAGTGGCAGCTGGGGTTTAATGCAAAGAAGTGCAAGATCATGCACATAGGGAAGAGAAACCCTGAAGCCACCTATAGGCTGGGAGGGGAGTTGCTGGCAGTAACAAGGGAAGAAAGAGACTTGGGCATCATAGTCACAGATGACCTGAAATCATCCGAGCAAACCACTAAAGCAGTAGGTAATTCTGGGGTGTTGGAGTGTATTAGTAGGGATATCACAAGTCATAAGAAGGAGATAATAATCGCCTTTACAAGACACTGATTAGGCCCTCATCTGGAGTACTGCATACGTGTACATGAGGCCACACCTTCATGTCAAGGACATTAACCAAATTGAGGCAGTTCAGAGAAGGGCAACAAAATGGTGCAGGGACTGCATCAGAAAACATATGAAGACTGTTTAATGGAGCTCAATATGTATACCCTAGAGCAAAGGAGGGAGAGAGGTGATATGGATCAAAACAATCAAACACCTTAAGGGCATTAACAAGATGAAAGAGTCTAACATTTTCAATATAAGAAAATTAGCAGGACAAAGGACACATCATGAGATTAGAGGGAGGCTGATTAAGGGTAATGTGAGGAACTTTTTTTTCAGCAGAAAGGGTGGTGGATGGCATGGAACGGCATACCTCAAGAAATGGTTGATATGACTACAGTGGGGCTTCAACCAGGCATAGGATAGATATATGGAGCAGTGCAGATGAGTATGAATAGGTAGGCCATTGACAGAGCAAAGGTCGATGGCACATCATAAGGTAGAATGAAGTATTGTCAATGCCGAATTTACTCACGCTGGCATTGGCTTTGGTGGGGCAGTGTAGAAACACATTTTTGGTAGGATGTGAAAAATGACAGCTGTACTGTTCATAATTAGGTGTAAAAAAATGGCAGTGGTGAAAATGTGGCATGTAAGTATTGCAAATTTGCGAAGTTACAAGGGTGCGTGGGAAATGCGCAATGCACACTTGTAACAGTCATTTTATGGAGTTTTGGCACCAAATTTTCAACTTAGGCATTTTAGCACCTCTGCTCATGTACAGTGTCACTGTCATTTCCTCAAACTGCCCCAAAAAGTTATTTCGCACAGCGACTGCGCTATTCTGCGCCGGGTGTGCGAAAACACATTTCGGGCAGGATATGTAAAATGACAGCTTTACTGTTCATCAAGAGGTGTGGAAAAATGCCAATGGTGAAAATCCAGAGTGAAAATATTACATATGTACAGCGTTACAAGTGTGCTGAGTGAACTGCATATGCGCTTGTAACACAGTCATTTTATGGAGTATCGTCACCAAATTTTAAACATAGGCATTTTAGGACCTCTGCACATAAACAGTGTCACTGTCATTTTCATAATCTGCCCCAAACACTGATTTCACACAGCGACTGCAGTATTGTGCGCCGGAAGTGCGGAAGTGCGGAAACACATTTCGGCCAAGATGTGAAAAATGACAGCTATACTGTTCACAAGGAGGTGTAGAAAAATGACAATGTTGAAAATCTGGCATGAAAATATTGTGAATTCATGAAGTTATGAGCGTGCATAGCAACCGCGCAACGCATCTGAGAACAGCCATTTTTTGATTTTGTCCACCATATTTGTAACACAGGCTTTTTGACAGCCCACCTCGTGAACACTACCATTGTCCTTGTAGCATTGGTCCCAAAAGGTGATTCCTTGTAGTGACTGCAAAATCACCTTTGGGACCGATTAAGTCATAACTGTGACAGAATTCATGAGGAGGGTCCCAAAACCATGTTGAAAATGTGGTGCAAAAATTCCAAAAATGCCCGAGATATGCATCAGGGTTAGAACCTCATGTATCCCATTACACAGCTTACAGGCATTTCTCAGTTTGCGGTCGGCTTTGAAGAGTGAAGACATGTTCCTGTCCACTGAAGATCATTGTGCCGAGCTATGGAGGCAAGTAACGGGTGGGGTTGGGAGGCAGAGTGTGCAGGGGTGGGTGCGATCAGGGTAGGGGAGACTAAGAGGACTGTTTTCGTTTATAGGTACTAACAAAAACATCACAGATGGTTTCTTTTTACAGGTGGTTTTTTTGGGGTACAGTGGCCAGCTGGGGATTGGGCACCCCATTGGCACAGAAGAAGGTGGGGGGACATCATGCCAACTGGGAGTGGGCTCTCATCAGCACATTAAAGAGGGAAAGGAGGGGTTTACCCAAGTACCTCCTTGCCACCACCTGTCTAGCCAAATTCAAAATGGACCTCAAATAACATCTAAGTACAATCTCTAAATGCTCTTGCAACTAATTTTGAGATCTTCAATCCTCTGCCATACCATGTCTGATGCAGCACTTGTCTCAATTAAAACACCCCATTGCACTTTGTTAAAGACAAAGCCCCACACAGCCTACCCTTAACAACAATCTTTAGCTTTACTACTGCCCTGACCACTTCACCTCCTTCATACTTGATGACAAGGATCCTAGGGGCTGCACTATTCTCTACCTCTGTAACTGTACATATGTTACCCACCAATTTATCTTGTATCCCACAATGTTTTTTGTGATTATGTTAAACAGGGTGGTGTTTTCTGTATGCTCTTCTCTAGATTACTATGTTGTACCTTGTCTTGTCAATGACATGGAACCTTTGTAAAAGAGCTTGGGCTCAAAGATATCTTCTGAACCAATAAAATTGAATTGAATTGAAAAGGAATACTCCAATGGTTCTGACTGTGAAGTACTATAAAGGGTATTAAAAGAATCACCCGCACCAGGTGAGTAAATACCATTGCTAAAGTCTTGAACAGATTTTCTCAAATCTAACTAAATTCAAACCACCTCTAGGGTAGCTGGTCCATTCCACTGGGGTGTCAAACAGGCCGAGGCATACTGATGAGTCCTGGTAGGACGAAACACGTGTCTATGTCTTCTGTTAGCACCCTTTGCAAACTGTGTGAGAGGCCTTTCGGCACCATGCAATTCTGCTTAAAGTTGGACCAGCATAACATTCTGTGGTGATTTGCATATGCAGCCCATCATGCTTTGCATTGTGGAGCATGTGTGATTTTGTATTTTCTTGAAACTTGGCTTCCAGCCAAATGCCCTTTGGGTAACCCTTGCCTCAGTGTTTGCACAGAGGTTCTTTGTCTTTAAATAGTTTTTTATTTTAATGGGTTCACCACAATATATCCAAGGCACACTGCCTCTAGGGTAGCTGGTCCATTCCACTGGGGTGTCAAACAGACAGAGGCATACTGATGAGTCCTGGTAGGATGAAACACGTGTCTATGTCTTCTGTTAGCACCCTTTGCAAACTGTGTGAGAGGCCTTTCGGCACCATGCAATTCTGCTTAAAGTTGGACCAGCATAACATTCTGTGGTGATTTGCATATGCAGCCCATGATGCTTTGCATTGTGGGGGCATGTGTGATTTTGTATTTTCTTGTATTAAATTCAAACCAGCCTACTTCAGGTCTCCTCCCTCTCCCACAGGTCAAGCAAAACCCAATGTCCAGCACCCCCTCATTCATCTCCAACTTGCCCAAATTTGGGAAGTGTAAACACTACTGAAATGTGATAAATCAGATGGTGCAACTGGATTTGGTAGCCTGGTGCCTAAACTACAATACTTACTCCCTGTTACCCTTCTCATTAACAGATCATTCCAGCAAGACAAAATCCCAGAAAAATGGAAGATGGAAGTAGTGGTTCCTATTCTCAATGATGGTCAAAGGAAATGTGCAGATAACTACTCCATCCTGAGCCCATTAACTAAGATACATGAAAGACTAGTCTACAACCAAGTCCAAGACTACCTGGAATTGCACTACTTCCTTACTGATCATCAGAATTGCTTTGGAAAGCACCAGAGCTCGGACACTTCCTTGATAAGTCTGACTGTAGACTTTCTGGGTGTTGTGGACAAAGAGGGCCAACTGGTGTGATTTTCATCAATTTAACCAAAGCCTTTAACCTGGCTCATCATAACCTGCTTCTCCTCAAGTAGCAATGCATGGGATTTTGCAGCCACTCAGTATAATGGTTTGGGCATTACCTAACCAATAGGCACCAGGAGATTAAATGGCTTGGTGCTCACCCCTGCTTGAGGCCCATTACTGACAGGGCACCACAGGAGTTTATCCTAATTCCCCTGCTCTTGCATAGATTTATAAATGACCTGCCCAACCATTTTAAGGGAGGGAATCTACTTCTGCATGTGGCTGATGTTCTCCACCATAGTTGCCCCAATGTACAGTAAATCAGAACAATTCCCAACTCACCTCTGATTTTGCTATGCTTAAAAATTAGTTCCAGGACAACAGACTTGTCTTTAACACTGCCAAAACCAAGGTTATACTCTTTGTTCCCAGGCACCTTGGCCCAGCCAGACAGTACCAGCTCTTGCTTGCCATCTCAACTGGTGCACAAACTGAAGTGGTGGACAAGATAAAATACTTGGGGGTCTTCATAGACCAGGAACTCTCCTTTAAACACTATGTAGATCAGATTACCAAGGTTTTGCACAGGAAAATTGGTCTGTCATGTAGCTTGGTTCATGCCATCATTCCAGAGCCTAAACTCACCATTATTGACTGTGTCCAGCTCCCAACCCTACTATACGGTACCCCTGTAATCCAATTCATCAAGAACTCAGACTAGCAGGTTCAAGGTTCTTTATAGCAAAAGAAGCTACTTTGTGGCTGGGGCCCCACCTGAGATGCATCATTGTGGAGCCCTGTCCTCCCAAAGCTGGCCCTCCCTAGAGGGGCAAATGATGTAACACCTGTTCGGCATGTCCTACAAGTTCATCTCACACATTACCCATCTAGCTTCCCTGGCTATTATTTCCTGCTGGAAATGTGCCTCCTTGGGGTCTCTAGTCATAAACTGCTAGAAATGTCCAGAATCAAAACAAATTTACAGATGTGGTGTTATGCTTATTCTGCCCCCTCCCTCTAGAACTCCCTATTTCCTGAGTTGCAAAACTCCCCCCTACTTGAGTGCTTCAAAAAAAGGCTAAAATAAACCTTCCTTCTAGACAGCTCACATTGCACTTGCTACTGTTGATTGCTTCCTTATTGCACTAAATACCTTATTGTTCCTAATTTGAGCTTTGTACTAAGCATTGTGTTTCCATCACTCTCGTTAATTGTTGCTATGTATGGTATTGTCCAGGAAACTGATCCTTTACATATAACATGTTCACATTATTTTGTTCCTTTGTTTGCAAATTGCATGTATTCAAACCCCTGCTGTAAGAAAATCTGTACTCTGTGTTCCTGCTTAATGTGTGAGTTCATGCCTGTAATTACTGTAAGTCTGGGTCACCCCCAAAAAGGGACCTCTGGTTCCAGTAGGCCCAGCAGGTTACCAAAATTCAGTAAACAAATAAATATAGAATTGCTCCCTTTCATCTCAGCTGGCACTACTAAATGATGCACATACACATCATTACGTGCTGGTGATATTGAGCTTAATCCCGGGCCCCCTTGCTCTTCACCAATTCATACCCACATTCTTACTGCATTACCCACGTGTAAAGGGCTTAAAATTGCCCACATGAATATTTGTAGTCTCCACCCCAAAATGGTGGAACTTTAGGCTTGGACCATGCAGAAGACCCCAGACATCCTATGCATTTCCAAATCCTGATACAAACCTGAAATAAAGCAAGATGAGGTGGCTCTACCGGGGTGCAATTGCTTCAGAAGGGAGAGGGTGGGAAAAGAGGAGGTGGGGTTCTAATCTACTCTAAATCTGATCTGAATGTTAGTGAACTCTGGCTCCCCCTTAGTGGAATCCTTATTCATTTCATCATATCATCATTCATCATATCAGATGACCTAAAGGTGGGCAAGCAATGTGAGAGGGCAGCAAGGAGGGCTGGGGGGATACTGGGATGTATAGTGAGAGAGGCATCACCAGTAGAAAACAGAGGAAGTTATTATCCCTCTGTACAGACAGCTGGTGAGACCCCATCTGGAGTACTGTGTGCAGTTCTGGAGACCCAATCTCCGCAAAGACATAGACAGGATGGAAGCTGTCCAGAGGAGGGCAACTAAAATGGTGCAGAGTCTGCACGGAAGACATGTAAGAGAGACTTAAGGAGCTTAATATGTATAGCCTCGAGGAAAGGAGGGAGAGGGGGGACATGATAGAAACTTTCAAGTACCTCAAGGGAATCAACAAAGTCCAAGAGGGTAGCATCTTTCAATAAAAGAGGTGTGCAAGAACAAGAGGGCACAATATGAAGATGGGGGCAGCTCAGAGGTAATTTAAGGAAGTATTTTTTCACACAGAGGGTTGTGGATGTATGGAACGGCCTTCCGGAGGAGGTTGTGGAGTCAAAATCAGTGGTGGAATTCAAGCATGCATGGGACAATCATAAGGCAATTCTGGGGGGTGGGGGTAAGAAGAAGTAGGCTGCTGGTTAACTAGGATCTGCAGCTTATCCAGTATGTAGGGAAATGGGCAGACTGGGTGGGCCAAGCAGTCCTTATCTGCCATCAAATTCTATGTTTCTATGTTTCTATCTCCCTAACCCTTGGAAATGTCAAACATTTGTCATTGGATATGCTTATCTGCCTCCCAGTAAGGCTTCCATAGGACTCCCCCCTTTCATAATCTCTCTAGTCAATCTCCCCCCACCACAACCTTATACTTTGTGGTGATTTCAATATTGACTGCCCTCACCCTGATGTGAAAAAGGACATTTGGTGCTCATTGACTCTAACCTCTAACAGCTCATTCAGGACCCAATGCATATCAATGTCAAGACAGGAAAACACACCCTGATAGACTGGATGGTCACTAACTGTCCTGTAAAGATGAAATCCATGGGTGTCCCCTCAGATTGTATCAGCGACTAATCCCTGACATTTTGTGGTTGGAGGAACGATTGTCCTAACTCTCCTCCCAAGATCTTCCTAGTTTGTGACATGTCCAAGTTTGTCATGAGTAGCTTTGTCTCCTCCATCAATAATACTGGTGCCCTATTAAGACTCTCCCTGATATTAACCAAGCCTTGGACTTCTTTGTCTCCACCCTTACTCAAATTATCAATATCTACGCCCCTCTGAAAAAATGTAGGTTCAAGGGGATTAAGGTTCCCCGGATCACCAAGGACATTAGGTCTCATGTCCCTATGAGACAAGGTTTGGTAGACCTATAAGAACAGTAAGTTGCTCTCTAATTGGCAAGTATATTGGCAACTTAGGAATAAGTGCAAAAATTCTCTCCAGAAAGCTAAGCACCACTATTATAAATACCTTCAAACTGAGCACCTCTCAAACCCAAAGGAATTCTAGAAACTGGTTAATTTTCTGATCAAAGGAAAGGCTGCTGAAGCTCCGAGCTCCATCTCAGTCAATGGTACAACCTTTACTGACCCAGTGTCCATCGCCTTGGCGTTCAATACATTTTTTACTGACCCTCAAAAATATACCTCCATCTCTGGTAACTCCTCTTCTCCCCTCTCTGCCCCACCATCATCTTGTAAGTCAGACGTCCGACCTGCCTTCCATTTGAAACAGGCATCCCTTAACGAAGACCAGATACATCTTGCCAACTTAAAAGCTAATAGGTCCACTGGCTGTGACACTCTTGAACCAAAATTTCTTGAACACAGTGCTCTGGCCCTTGGCCGCCCTGTCTGTGACCTTTTCAACAGTCCATTCCTGTCTGGTACCATACCTGACAAGTGCAAGTTGGCTGTTGTTGTTTCTGTGCATAAGGGGGAGCCCGATACTGTCATTGATAACTTTTGACCCATCTCTATTCTTTGCATCCTGGCCAAAATTCAAGAACAAATCATTTACAACCACCTGCAGAGCTACCTGGAACTTCACAATCTACTCTCTCCTTATCAACATGGCTTCAGAAGGAATCATAATACCCTTATTGCCCTTATAAAGGTTACCTCTGACATATTCCAGGCTGTGGACCTTGGCTCTGTGACTGGAGCCATCTGTGTTGACCTCCCCTATGTTGGACTCAGTATTCTGGATATTAGTATAATGAAGTGATACATTGGACTTGATCTGTTTACACTACTGTCTAGTGTCGGAGGGGTTGTTTGAGAGTTTCTTTTAATTTGTTTGCAGCATGGGTTTTAAGTAATATATTTAAAATCTGATGATAGGAGATTGTCTGAGTATGAGAGTGTGTTTGTATGAGTGTTAACTAATGTTAGTTGTATCTGATGATTGATTGTGTGTGTATATGTTGTCTGAATCATTAATAGTAAGGTGGCTGGGTGGTAAAGGGTTGTCATTGTGGGGGTCGTATTAAGTCTGAGGCTGTGTTGTGTGATTTTATTTGAATTTATTGGATGTTTAATATTTCTTTTTAGTACACTAGGTTGGGATGAGTTGGGGTGTTAGCCTTGCATGAATCACCTATGCTGCCTCCCTGCTTCACAACCTCTGCCCCTTCACCGACCTCCCAATTCCATTTACTGCCACTGGATGCTGTAGGGAGGGTTGAATTACAAGGAGGTGGGTGGATCATTGTTTGCAGGAGGCAGCTGAGGAGGGGATGGTGAGGGGACTTAAGGTTGTAAGGTTCAGAAGATGCCCTGGGTTTAAACTGGGCTGAGGGTGATGCCAGATGTGTTTGGTTCCTGTACCCAAGGGTCCCACCAGACCGAGTGGACAGGTAGTCAGAGGACCGGCTGCCTCCTCTAATTCTTTTCGTGTGGTGCTATAGAATGCCAGGTCGATAAGGAACAAGACCAGTATTTTTGCAGACTTGATTTCCTCTGTCGACCTGGGTTGCTTTATGGAGACCTAATTGGATGATGATGCTGGTCCTGTTTTAGAGGCTGCCGTTCCTGCCAGGTACTCTGTGGAGCATTGCCCGAGGAAGGATTGTGGGGAAGGGCATGGTGGTCATAATTTTTAGAGCCAATCTGGGCTTCTCAGTGCATCCAGTTGGTAATATCAGGTCTTTTGAGTGTGTCACCATATGTGTGGGTCCAGGTACAGGTTGCAGGATTCTCTTCATTTACCACCCTCGGGGTCAGGAGAAGAATTCCTGCAGGAGGTAGTGGACTTCATCATTGGCCAGATGTTGGAATTCCCTAGGTGTTTAATCCTGGGGAACTTCAATGCCTGGGTTGACTACGAATCTTCTCAATTTGTTATGACCTCCTCCATCTGATGTCTTCACTGGGCCTGGCACAAGCAGTTGCTTCTGTGACTCATCAGCATGGCCACACACTCAATCTGGTTTTCCATCTAGGTATTGGGGTTGATAACCTCATTATTGATTGGGTCTCTTGGTTTGACCATTGAGCCGTGGGGCTCACATTTGAGGCCCACCGATAGTTCTTCCCTTGTGGAGATGGTCAGCTACCACCCTTTAAGAGGTTTGTACCCAGAAGAACTTCTGGCACTGGCTGACCTATCAGGAGTTGAGGCAGCTTGTGATTTGGACTGGTGAGGTGGTAGCCACTTATAATAAGGTGGTAGCTGAGGCACTGGATGCCATCGCACTGGTCCACATACGACCAAGATCGTCTCACTTGAAATCTGCCTGGTTTGATGGTTATCACAAGGTGATGAAGATCAAGGGTTGGAAGTTGGAGCGTAACTAGTGGAAGACCCAGCTGGAGGCTGACAGGCTGGTCCTGTGTGCTCACTATGATGAGTACTAGGAGGCAATCTCCCATAAGAAGACAGAATTCCTGTCCAGGGAGATTGCAGCAGGGAGGAACAGACCATCTCAGCTTTTTTGGATTGTGGATAGGCTTCTCCATCCTACCTGTCTACAGCTGAGGAAGACTTTTTCATCCACCTTGTGTGAAGAGTTTGCTCTGTTCTTATCTGACACAGTGTCGGCTATCCAGTTGGGAATTCTGCTAGGGAGATTTGTGTCTCACAGTGGTCAGACTAGCAGAAGCAGAGGCACTCTGCCTATCTGGGAGGAGTTTAGGATGGTGGAGATGGCTGATGTGAGTGATGTGATTCTAGAGCTGAAGCACATGTTTTGTGAACTGGACCCAGCCCCGACACGTTTCTTAACAGGATGCACCGAGGCTGTTGGTCAGGTGTTAGCTAGGATTGCCAGGTGCTCGATGGTGGAGGGGGTATTCCCAGTGCCTTTGAAAGAAGCGCTGGTAAGGACCCTGCTTAAGAAGTCTTTGCTCAACCCAGACGTCTTGGCAAATTACCATCCACTCTCCAGCCTGCCTTTTTTGAGCAAGGTTGTGGAGAAATTAGTGGCACAACAACTTTAGAATTGCCTCATGTCCTTTGACATCTATGGCCCATTTCAGTTGGGTTTTCAGGCCAGACACAGTACAGAAACAGCTCTAGTTAGAGTGCATAATGATCTGCTTAGGGCTAGAGATAGAGGAGAAAGGTCTGTTCTTGTGGTCCTCAAGTCTCTTATCAGCATTTGACACTGTGGACCACATTGTGCTTCTTGATTGACTCTTTGAGATTTGTGGACTTGCCGGGGTTGTCATCAAATGGTTTGAGTCCTATCTCTCTGATAGGGTGCAGCAAGTGGTGATGGGGAATTTCTCCTCCTCCCCAATGCTGCTGCTGTGTGCAGTTCCACGGGGTTCGATCTTGTTGCTGTTGTTATTCGCAGTGTACATGCTGCCCCTGGTTGAGATCCTTCTACAATACAGCGTTGCATTTCACTGCTATGCAGATGACACCCAGCTGTATTTGTCATTTGCACCTGAATCATCTGATGCTGTTGACATGCTTAACATCTGTCTGGCTAAAATCAATGACTAGATGGGTTCCAGCTGGCTGAGACTAAACCCAGGTCATGGGTGTCGTATGAGACAACCTCCTCATGCCCTCAGATCTGCCTCCCTCCCCTCCTCTTAAAGCCAAACTTACATCTAGCCATTGCCCGTAAATCCTTCTCCTTTGCAGCAGTATCTGATTGAAACTCCATGCCTCCCTCCATCGTCTTCTGTTCCTCTCTCCCCAAGTTCCGGTTGAACTTACATGCTTTTCTCTCTGGCTCTGCTTCTTGCTTTTTCCACCGCTAATACATTACCCTGTCTCTCCCTGCCTTTCTGAACCTCTCTCTCTTCTCACTCCTTCTTCTGCTGTCCCTGTCCCCTTCCTTTAATTCTCCTTGCTCCTTCTTGCATTCTCCCTGCTCCTCTTATTACTTTGCTATTCACTTTCTTCCATGTTATTCATTTCATCTGCTCCAGGTCTAGAGCCTGGGACCATAATATAGTTGCCTGTGCATCATCTTGTACATGAGGTTGATTGTTAGTTCTGTTTTTTTTTATTATGCTTATATATTTAGTGTTCATTGTTTTTTTTTGTATGTTCCTATTATTTATTGCTAGTCTGGTATTATATTATTATTGTAACTACTACACTTATCTTCTTTTTCAGTATGTTTTGTATTCTGCCAGTCTCAGTGAACCATTCTGTAATCTCTTGTTATCCCTCTGTATCGTCCTTGAAAAAGGGATTGTAATTGTCTCAGTGGACTTACCCGGTTATCAAAACTCAAATAAATAAATAAAGTATGCATATAATTTAGAATTGGCATCAGGGAAGGTAAGGAGCAATTCCATATAGGCTGCATTCCAATTTAGAATGTTACAACACTGGAGCTAGCAGGTGTGCTTCCTCAGGAGACCGTGGACCAACAATGTGTAGGGGACTGAGCACTTTCTATGGAGTGTGTGACAGGGGCCACACTGGCTGGCTACTGCTGCAAGGGTCAATTAACTACTACAAACAACTGACTGTTGTTTAATCACTGGATGAGCTAACAGGTGTGCTTCATCCCCTCAAAGAACTGTAAGTGTGCTGTGTACATGCAGAATGCATGCCTCTTGCTTAACTGTACAATATTTGCATGCACTTCACATACACAAAGTGAATATAAGTGAACCAGGTCTGAAAAGCAAATCAGGTTCACATGCTACAAGCTTGACATGTGTGCAGCAGGTAAGCTGGTATGAATCTCATCTAAAAAAAAACATCAATTTCTATTTCTCTTACTACTGCTAGCAATTAGAGCCATTAAAATACCATATTCATTGATTTCCCATTGTGATTAGGTAAACTCCAAAAAATCTGATCCTTCTGCAAGTTGTTTAATGACTTCTGACTTTTGTCATTAAATCGCCATTCATTTGTAAAGTATTGTTTGCTTGCTGCAATAAATGTCTAGGATATAGTCAGGCAACATTCTCCATTGCAGATGTGCCAAGAGGGGCCTCTGTGTTGTGAAGCCTGACCTCTTTGTTTTGGGCTATGCAAATCCACTTATGCATATTTAGTGCTTCAGGCACCTCTGTGGGATGAGGGGGGAGGTTGCTTATCTCCAGGATGAGTTGGCTAGGATTTGTGGGACCTCCTCTTCCATCTGGGGACCACCAGGGTCACTGCCATTGCCTCAGAGGTTGCCAAGAAAGAGGAGCGGTTGGACCACAGTGGGCTCAGGGAGGGTGAGGGTGGTGGGACAGAGGCACATCCCTCCAGTTATACCTCTCCACAATTCCTATGCCATTCTGGCAAAGTGTGGTTCCTCTATGGAGACACCCACAGTGGAGACCAAAGAGGATGCTGGGAACCTCCACAAAGGAGACCCACAGGAGGGTGGCATGGGGCCCCACAGGGGAAGGAAACAACTCCTGGCTGGGGACTCCATTGTTAGGAAGGTCGAACTGGGGGAGGAAGGGGAGAGGGAGGTAAGGTGCCTGCCTGGCACCATGGCTTGGAGGGACAGGGAGCAAATCCTCATAATTGCCAGAGCAGCTACACAGGGGAGGGAGCTGGATGTCATTGTCCACCTAGGGACAAATGACCTGGCTAAGAAAGGAATCAGAGCAGTGCAGAAAGAGTTTGTGGAAATGGGGAGAGGCCTTAGTCAAGTAGCATGCACGTTAACCTTCTCGGAGGTGCTGCCTGTCTATGGCTTACAAGAGGCTAGGGTGCTCCACATCAAGGAATTCAATCAGTTGTTGAAAAACTGGTGCAGAACTCAGGGATTAGGCTTCCTTGGGGACTGAGGGTCCACCTGGAGTGATGCAAGCCTATACTGGCATGATGGACTGCATCTGTCCAGGAGGGGAACCAGGATCCTATGTGATAGGTTTAAATGCTTCATTGGCACGTATTTAAACTAGCCAGGGGAGAGGCACTGGAAAGGAGCAGGGAAATCTTAGCCCCCCCCCAAAAAAAAGTCACGGTAGTAAGTGTAGTAAACACTAACAAACAGATGTCAATAGGGAGAAGGGTAGGGGTAAATGGAGAAAGTGACAAATGCAAGAAGGACAGGGATGGGGCAAAAAGGAGTAAGGCCATCAGGAAATGGAGGAAAATGAGTACAAATGCCCATAGCCTGGGCAACAAACTCCCTGAACTGGTGGCCTTGATGGAAGAGGGATGCCTGGATATTGTAGCAGTCACAGAAACATGGTACACAGAGAACCATGACGGATGGTAGGAAGATACTGGGGATCACTGGGAAGGCAAGACGGGAGGGTGAGCTGGATGTCATTATCCACCTAGGTATTAATGACATGGCAAATGGGGAGCCAAAGGAAGTTCAGGAAGAGTTTAGGAAACTGGGGAGGGGTCTCAAGCAAGAAGCTACTTCTGTCACTTTCTCAGAAGTACTACCTGTGAGAGGCAAGGGAGAACATAGGAGTGCATGCACCAGAACTTTAACTCATGGTTGAAGAACTGGTGCTGTGAGGAAGGTTTGGATTCATTGGTGACTGGGACCCACCTGGAGGATGGAGGTTTGTTCAAGCCTGGAGACTGCATCCATCCTGGAGGAATCAAGCACTCAATGATAAGTTTAAATGCTACATTGACAAGCATTTAAACTAGCAAAGGGGGTGGCAGGCCAGCAAGGACGGTACCTACTTGCTCACCCCCCACAGCTAGTAGTGGAACCAGTGAACCAGAGGAGTGGCTATCTCTGCAAAGCAGTGTGCAAAAGATGGAGATTAGTGTCCAAAAGGTGGATAAGCAGAAAAGGGGCAAAATTCAGCAGAAGGGCAGACAGCAAGGAGAACCAGGGATAAATGACAACCAAGGAAGGGGCTGGAGTAGAACAGTGAAGCAGTCTAGGGAGGTCAAATCATGGAAAGTCATGTGTGCAAATGCCAGGAGCCTTAGCAACAAGATGGAAGATCTGGAGGCTGTCATGGTACAGTCAGACCTGGACATTGTGGCCATCACTGAAACCTGGTGTAATGATAACCATGACTGGGAGATGGCCATACCTGGCTACAACATATTCAGAAGAGACAGAGCAGGCAGGAAGGGAGGGAGGAGGAGTGGCACTGTATGTGAAAAATGACATAAGGGCCACAGAGATCCAGGAGGAACAAAATGGGGGAGAGATACTGTGGGTTAAGCTGGAAAGGAAAATGGGGCCAGCCATCCGTACAGGTGTGGTCTATAGACCACCAGCCCAGGAGGAAGAAACAGATAGGGAGTGATGCTAGCCATCCAAAGGATGGCAGACAAGGTGAGGTAGTACTGGTTGGAGACTTCAATATACCAGACGTGGACTGGAGCATCCCAGCAGCAGCATCAACTAGAGCAGATTTATCCTGGACTCCTTTCAGGGTGCCTTCCTCAAGCAACTGGTCATGGAACCAACTCGGCAGAAGACAATACTGGACCTTGTGGTCAAAAACAGGGACAGTGTGATGGGGGTAACAGTGGGGGAGCACCTGGGTAACAGTGACCACCAGTCATTGTGGTTTGAAATCACAGAAAGAGCAGAACCAAACCACACAAAACACGATCCTGGATTTTAGGGGGCAGACTTTGGGAAAATGGGGATACTTGAAAGAGGCATTAAGGGAATGGGACAGGAATCAGGGTTGAGGAACAGTGGGCAGTATTTAAAATGGGGATTATAAGAACAACAGAATTATGCATTAAGCAGGTTAGCAAGAGGAAAAGGAAGAGGAGACCATTATGGTTTTCCAAAGAGGTAGCAAAGGAAAAGCCAAAAGATTGCATTCAGGCAATACAAAAGACACAGGCAGAAGGGATAGGGAGAAGTACCAGGAGAAACAAAGGGAGGCAGGGAAGTCAGTAAGGGAAGCCAAAGCTCAGACAGAAGAACACATTGCAAAATCAGTGGGTAAAGGGGACAAAACATTTTACAGGTACATAAGTGAAAAAAGAAAGACAAAGGGAGGGATAGTGAGACTGAAGGGGGAGGATGGGAGCCGCGTGGAGGATGACAACAGTAAAGCTGACATATTGAACAGGTATTTCTGCTCAGTCTTTACTAAGGAAGAGGGGGGTATTGGGTCTGAAGGGAGTACAAGGGGTGAGAATGGCGCAGAAATGGACACAAGTCCCTTTACACGAGAAAGGGTCCTGAAGGAACTGGAAGTAATAAGAGCTGATAAAGCAATGGGGCCAGATGGGTGCACCCCAGGGTCCTTAAAGAACTAAGAGAGGTGGTGGCTGAACCTCTGGCTATCCTGTTCAGCCAATCACTGGAAACAGGGAGGTACCCAAAGACTGGAGGACAGCAGATGTAGTCCCCTTATACAAAAGTGGGAACAAAGAGGAAGCGAGTAACTTACAGACCAGTCAGCCTCCACCTCGGTAGTGGGAAAGATCATGGAAGCACTACTGAAGGAGAGATCGTGGAACATCTGGTTGTCAATGGCCTACAGGACCCAAGGCAGCATGGTTTCACCAGGGAGGTCATGTCAGACCAACCTCATTGAATTTTTGACTGGGTGACTAGGGAGGTGGATCAGGGGAGGGCAGTGGGCAGGCCTATCTGGACTTCAGCAAGGCCTTTGACACTGTGCCACATAGAAGACTATTACACAAACTGGGGAATATGGGTGTGGGCAGGACAGTAGTGTGGTGGGTAGGTAACTGGCTGGGTGGCAGGACACAGAGGGTGGTGGTAAATGGCTGTCACTCCACAGAGGAAGACTGACCAGTGGGGTACCACAGGGATCAGTGCTGGGACGGGTCCTATTCAACATCTTCATCAGTGACATTGCACAGGATCTAGAAGGCAGAATTTCACTGTTCGCTGATGACACAAAGCTCTGTAACAGAGTAGACACACCAGAGGGTGTAGACAGAATGAGAAGGGACCTGCAGAAACTTGAAGAATGGTCAAGGGTTTGGCAGTTGAAATTCAATGCAAAGAAGTGCAAGATAATGCATATGGGGCACAAAACCCAGGCACAATATATCAGTTGGGGGTGAGGATATAGCATGCATCAAGCAGGAAAGGGATCTTGGGGTTGTCATCTCTGATGACCTCAAGGTAGGGAAACAGTGTGACAAGGCATCAGGTAAAGCAAATAGGATGCTGGGATGTATAGGCAGGGGCATCACCAGCAGGAAAAGGGAGGTCAAAATTCCGCTATACAAGACACTGGTGAGGCCCCACCTGGAGTACAGTGTACAGTTCTGGAGACCATACCTACGTAAGGACATAGACAGGGTAGAGAAGGTTCAGAGGAGGGCAACAAAGATGGTGCATGGATTGCATCACAAGTCCTATGAAGACAGGTTGAAGGAACTGAACATGTACTCCCTGGAGGAGAGGAGGGAGAGAGGGGATATGATAGAGACATACAAGTATCTTACAGGGAGGAACAGGGTACAGGAAAACACTATTTTTAAGCAAAAGATGTTTCCAGGACTAGAGGGCATGGGATGAAGTTGGAGGGAGGACGATTCAGAGGAAACATGAGAAAGAATTTCTTCACAGAACAGGTGGTGGACAAGTGGAACACCCTGCAGAGGAAGTGGTGGGGCTGAAAACAATCACGGGATTTAAGAATGCATGGGATAGACATAAAGGAATTCTAGAGGTCAGGGTGGAAATAGACTTCTAGGAAAACAAACTGAACTTACAAGCTCAAATGGGCAGACTAGGTGGGCCATAGGCCCTTATCTGCTGACATTGTCTATGTATCTATGTATCTATGTATGACTGGGATGTTAACATACCAGGGTACATAACCTAGAGGAGAGACAGGGAGGGGAGAAGAGGGGGAGGAGTAGCTCTCTATGTAAAGGAAGAGATAAAAGTAACTGAACAAAAGAGTAAAGAGGGAGGAGAGGAGAGGAGGCACTGTGGGTCACCTTGGAAACTGGAAGTGGCACCACAGTCTGCACAGGGGTTGTATACAGACCCCCATTTCAGGGGGAGGGAATGGACAGGAATATGATAGAAGGCATTCTTAGGATGGCATGGAAAGGGAAGATACTGTTGTTGGGAGACCTGAATATGCCAGATGTTAACTGGAGCACACTTGCTGCAGCCACATCCAAGAGCAGGACCATTCTCGATGCCCTACAGGTGGCATGCCTCAGACAGCTAGTTTCAGAACCCACTCATGAGGGAGCAATCTTAGACCTTGTACTCTCAAATGGGGACAGTGAGAGGATCTCGAATCTAGAAGTGAGTTGCCATCTGGAAACAAATGACCATCAAACTGTGGTTCACATTAAACTCAGCTACAGACTCAAGCCATACAAAAGTGAGGGTACTGGACTTCAGGAGGGCTGACTTTGGAAAGATGGGAGAGTGCCTCAGAAAAGCACTAGCAAACAGGCTAGAAGGAGAGGTGGAGCAACAATCTGGAATCATCAAAACTGCCATCACTGAGGCAACAAGCCTTTGTGTGAAGCAAATAAACAAATCAAAATGAAAGAAAAAGCCACTATGGTTCTCAAAAGAGGTGGCAGGGAAAGTCTGGGAGAAAAAAGATAGCAGTCTGGTAGTATAAGGAAACACAGACGGAGCAGGACAGAGAGCTGTACCAGTTAAGGCAGAAGGAAGCAGGGAGGGAAGTCAGAATAGCGAAGGCCCAAACTGAGGAAAGGATAGCCAACTGGGTTAAGAAGGGGGATAAAACCTTTTATAGGTACATCAGGGAGTGTAGAAAGACAAAGGGAGGGATAGTGATTTATTTATTTAGTTGTTTAACCAGGTATAGCACACTAAACTGAAAGCTTTTTTGCAGAAACGACCTGGGAGCACAAGGAGGTTAAGTGACTTGCTCAGGGTCACACAGTATACAGGTGGAAGCTGTGAGATTCAAACCCAGGTCTGGTCTGCTTGATGTCACCAGATTTGTAGCTCAGAGCCTTAGTCCACTGCGCTATACTGCCTCATTCTATTCAGTGAGGCTGAATAGAATGAACGGTGGGTGGGCAGAGGGGGATAGTGAAAAAGCAGGGATACTGATTGAATATTTCTGCTTAGTATTCACAAAAGAGGAGGGGGAGGTGCCTAATCCAATTAACAGAAGCACTCTGGATAGGGGGGTTGATCCCAGTCCTTTCGCAGAAGAAAGGATTCTGAAAGAACTCCTAAAACTGAAGGTGGACAAAGCAATGGGGCCTGATGGAATTCACCCCAGAATTCTAGAAGAATTAAGAGGAGAACTAGTGAAACCACTGACTACCCTTTTTAACAAATCATGTGTGGTACCCGAGGACTGGTGGAACATGGATGTGATTCCCCTTTACGAAAGTTGGACCAAGACAGAGGCACTAAACTACAGACCTGTCAGTTTGACCTCTGCGGTAGGCAAAGTGATGGAATCACTTCTGAAGGAAAGAATTGTTGAGTACCTAGAGGCCAGTGGGGCACAGGACCCAAGGCAGCATGGGTTCACAGTGGTAAGGTCATGTCAGATGAATCTAATTGATTTCTTTGACTGGGTGACCAAAGTAGTAGACCAGGGAGGGGCTGTGGACATGGCCTACCTAGACTTTACCAAGGCATTTGACACAGTCCCACACAAAAGATTAATAGTTAAATTAACCAGCATGGGAGTGGGTCCCAGGGTGGTAGCCTGGGTAACACATTGGCTGGACAAGAGGACACAGAAGGTAATTGTAAATGGAGTCCAATCTGAAGAAGAGGGTTACTAGTCGGGTACCACAGGGTTCAGTCCTTGGTCCAGTCTTTTAATGTCTTTATAAGTGACATTGCAGAGGGACTGGAAGGAAAGTATCCTCTTTGCAGATGACACAAAGATCTGCAACAGGGTTGATACACAAGAGGGAGGGAAAGGATGAGAAGGGACTTGGCAAGGTTAGAGGAATGGTCAGAAGTATGGCAGCTAGGATTCAATGCAAAGAAGTGCAAAAATGCACCTGGGAAACAAAAACCCAGGGAAGATTACACAATGGGTGGGGAGGTAACAAAACCAAAAAAGTAAAGGGACCTGGGGGTAATCATATCAGATGACCTTAAGATTAGCAAGCAATGTGAGAAGGCAGTAGGGAGAGCTGGGGGTATACTGGGATGCATAGGGAGAGGCATCACCAGCAGAAAACAGGAAGTTGTTATCCCTCTGTACTGACAGTTGGTGAGTCCCCATCTGGAGTACTGTGTCCAGTTCTGGAGACCCCATCTCCACAAGGACATAGACAGGATAGAGGCAGTCCAGAGGAAAACAACTAGAATGGTGCAGGGTCTGCAAGAGAAGCCATACGAGGAGAGACTAAAAGAGCTTAATACATATACCCTTGAGGAAAGGAAGGAGAGGGGGGACATGATAGAAATGTTTAAGTACCTCAGTGGAATCAACAAAGTCCAAGAGGGTAGCATCTTTCAGAAAATGAGACATGCAAGATCAGGGGATGCAATTTAAACATGGGGGGGCGCCTAGGGCAATGTGAGGAAGTATTTTTTCACAGAGAGGGTAGTGGATGCATGGAACAGCTCCTGAGGAGGTTGTGGGGTCTAAAACTGTGGGAGAATTCAAGAATGCATGGGACAGACAAGGCAATTTTGTGGTGGGTAGGAAGAAATAGGCTGTTAGTTAACTAGGATCTCTGGCTTATCCTGTAGGTAGGAAATAGGCAGACTAGGTGGGCCAAAAGGTCCTTATCTGCTGTCAAAGTCTTTGTTTCTGTGTTTCTAAATGTGTTTCTCCATGGCTGTTTCAGCTCACTTACTTTCCGTTGTTATTCTGTATAGAGCATATACACTATGTTGTGCTTCAGCACTTTTGTGCTGAGTAGGGTCTTGGAAGAATACACAATATCTCACATTTTGTCACCAAAATGAAGGTCATGGGCACCAAATAAGGAACACAAACCCTCATGATGATCAGGACACATCCTGAAACATGGAGATACAGTACCAAAACACAGTGGAAACCATTGCATTTATTTGTACCGATGTTAGCACCTGAGAATGAATTTCTACCATAAATCAGGACTGCCATTTAGTGTAGGGGAAAGAGGAGATGTTGCCCACCCCACATTTGTACAGTTTGTTCTTACGGTGTGGCAATAATGGCAGTAAATGTGGATTTAATCTTTGCACAATAACTGTCCCCTGGCCTATGTGCACTCACACTGCAGGTACATTCCTGACTCCGACTGTGTCTGTATTGCATTATCCACTATCTCTACCTACAGTATTAGCGGCGGCATTACCACATATGACATGGAGGAGCTCCAGCCAAGGATGAGCGAAGTGCCACATTGTCTCCTGTCACAGAGAAGGCAGGCTGCACACACACTTGGAGGAGTCAGTGAGCACCGAACTCTCAATAGCAGAATTGTGGTGGCATATTTTTGTTGGTCTAATCTAGTGAGTCTCCATCTCCCTGGTGGCTAAAGGGCAGAGGGTGGGCTAAAGCTAACCAGATACTAGACTACATACTTGCACCACTAGGCTCACAAATAAAACAGCACAGGCCCCTCATGCAGCAACCACAAAAACACATCAGAAAAGCAATGCACACACAGATATATCTAAAAGCACATTCAGTTTATTGACGAACACACATAACAACAGCTCCCCAGCTGAGGGCATACACCCTCTTCATGGGGGTAAAACAGCACCGACCCCTTCAAGCAGCATGCTAGGCCTAGCAGCAGTGACAGCAGTGTGGACAGCCTTCATATGCTTGGGATCGGTGCAGTGTAGCAGCAGCCACAAGAAGCAAACAACACAGCAGGGTACTATATAAGCAAAAAAAATGATTAGCAGTTTTACATGTGAAAGTGCTAATCAGCTGTAAAAATGCATAGTGCTGGACAAAGAATGGTTATCAAAGTTTAAAATATATATAAGTTTACTATTTGTATCTAGTGTGCCATAGACTCACTGAAAAATTGTTAGCAGTCTACTATATGCATTTCTGGAAATGGTTATCATTACTCATTGTTTTGTGTAGCATTTTGCTATGCTATACCAGCTACTTCAAACTAGCCCGAGGTTGTGTGGGTTCAGTTAATGAGGTGACTTCATCACAGACCACACTGGGGACTCCAGGATGGTTGGCTCTAGCATCCAACTTCTGGCACAATAACAGAGGGGAGAGAACGAAAACTAGGCTGATACACATTGGACCTGGCTGCAAGTTCTGGCAAGATGGCCTGTAAGTAAAAGTATTATTTTTTCACAGGGAATTGAGGAAGGAGGAAGAACTGTAATATTGTTGTGTTTTTCATGTTTCTGTGCTTTTAAGCAGCTTCATGACCCATATGGGACTGGCATTGAATGGAATTGAGTTGGGAAGAGAAATTGGGACTTTTTTGGGGGGTGTCAGAACTTCAGCAGAAAAAACAATTTGTGACTAGGTATATGTAATATATATGTAATATTGTGTATATGTAGTGTATATATAAATTGTGTATATGTAATGATTAGAGTCTTTGATTAGACTATTGTCCTGATAAGAGGGTAATTGACTGCATTTTGTCCTTAAGTCAGGCCGCAGATGCTTTTTAAATTATGTTTTAGTATTTACTTATGTATAATTATTTGTATGTTTGTTGTATTATTTTTATAAAGTATTATGTTACTGTATTTATTCTGTAATGTAATTTGATACAGGTCCATCCTGAAAACGGGAATTTTCCCAATGATGTGCCACCATTTGCTACCTGTATAAAAATAAACTTTTACTACTTACTAGGTAGGTTTAAGCCAAAATCTGATGTACTGCTCCAGGGTATAGACTGATGAATCGTAGGCATTTGAATTTTTCCTGATTTGCATATCGCTTCAGCCACAACAAATATATTCTACCTTTTAGAGATGTTGCAAAACATTCTAGAGCTTATCACCTAGGTGCAACCAGCACCTGGCCTCCACTAGTTGTTAACCCTAACTACTGAAATCGGAAATGGTGCCCTGCCATCAGGTTTAAATTACAGGACATCCTCTGTGTGAGCAGGCTGTTTTCCAAGAGGGATGGATGAGGAGAAGAGCAGATTCAGGGTAAATGAGGACTGTCCCTTGCATTCAGAGACAGTTGAGTGGTATGGTATGCACAGACTATTGGAGCCCCACTGTAGTCAGGCTTCCATTCTCCCCAGTGAAACTGACCTCCACATCCCCATGCTCAGGCACATTATGACACAGGGCAAGGGAGACTGCAGGGACACGCACCATTGAAATAAATGGGGGTCTTTTTTTTATTACTAGATTTTATTACTGTTTTATTCATTATTGATGGAGGGTTGGAGATTAATTAAGACAACTTACAAGGGTCTTATTTGTAGAACAGTGGCCTTCATTACTCTCCAACTCGCCATAATAATGTATAAAATAGTAATAAAATAAAACTCCATTCATTTCAAGGGGTAACACTCCAGCACTCTGACCCATGGACATCATCTCTAAAAAACCACTGCATGTTGCTCCCTAGCACTCAGGTAAGAGTCTCACATTTTTTGAGTTTGTATTGGGGGTGGGAAGAACCACACGTGTTTCCATTGGTATGTGTGCTACAGTTCAGCTGTGCAGCTGAGATGAATGGGAACAAGAACACTAAAGTAGTACAGTGGCTATAAGCATGCCTCATGCATGTGGATGTATGCAGATTTGTATTGAAGTACAAATGAAGCCATATGTGTGCAGGCAGTATTTCTTAGTGGTCAAAGTCACTGAACTGCAAACCAGAAAACTTGGAGATCATCTGAAGATCTGGGTTGAATCTGATCACCAACTTGTACATGGCATGATCCTGAGCAAGTCACTTAACTTTATGTGTGCAGTTATCAGTGACTACTTGCTTTTTGCACACATGCCACAAGCATGCATTCTGTTCCTATTTAATATAAAAGTATGTCTCCACACTTGCTTGATGCACACATGCCACATGCATGCAATTGGTTCCAATTTAACATTTAAATCATACTTACAGCATGCAAAGCACATGGGTAGTTTTACATGAAAAAGCTGCTTCTCATAGAAACATAGAATTTGATGGCAGATAAGGACCATTTGGCCCACCTAGTATACCCAATACCCTACTTGATGGATAAGCTTGCAGATCCTAGTTAGCCAACAGCCTACTTCCCACTAGAACTGCCTTATGTCTGTCCCATGTATTCTTGAATTCCTCCACTGTTCTTGACTCCATGACCTCCTCAGGAAGGCTGTTCTATGCATCCACAACCCTCCATGAAAAAATACTTCTCACATTACCTCTAAGCCATCTCCCTGTATATTCAAATTGTGCCCCTTTTCTTGCACATTTCTTTTCTGAAAGATGTTACCTCTTGGACTTTATTGATTCCCTTGAGTGCATTGAAAGTTTCTAACATGTCCCCCTCTCCCTCATTCCTTGAGGGTATACATATTAAGTTCCTTTAGTCTCTTTGCATGTCTTCTGTTGCAGACCCTGCACCATTTTGGTTGTCATCCCACTAGACAGTCTCCACTCTGTTTATGTCTTTATGGAGATGTGGTCTCCAGAACTGGACACAGTACTCAGATGGGGTCTAACCAACTGACTGTACAAAGAGATATCAATTTTCACTTTTCTACTATTGTTGCCTCTCCCTATGCATCCCAATATCCCCACAGCCTCTTCACTGCCTCCTCATATTGCTTGTCCACCTTTAGGTCATTGATATAATTACCCCTGTCCCTTTCCATTTTTGTAGTTAGTATCTCACCACCCCATTTTGTACTCTTCCCTTGGGTTTTTGTTTCTTAGGTGCATTACCTTGCACTTCTTTGCATTAAATCTGAACTGCCATGCATCTGACCATTCCTCCAACCTTGACAAGTCCCTTCTCATTCTTTCAACCCCAGCTTGTGTAGCAATCATGTTTCAAATCTTGGTGCCATCTGCAAAGAGACATACTTTTCTTCCAGTTGCACTGCAATGTCACTTATAAAGACATTAAAGAGGACTGGTCCCAATTACAAACCTCGTGGCACCCCACTAGTAACCCTCCTTTCTTTACTGTGGACTCTGTTTATTATTATTCTTTGTGTCCTGTTGTCCAGCCAATTTCTTATCTAGGCTACCACCTTGGGATCCACTCCATGGCTGGATAACTTATATATTAATCTTTTGTGTGGGACTGTGTCAAATGCCATGCTTAAATCTAGGTAGACCATGTCCACAGGCCCTCCCTAATCTACTATTTTGGTCACCCAGTCAAAGAAATCTATTAGATTCATCTGACATGACCTTCCCACTGTGAATCCATGCTGCCTTGGGCCCTCAATCACAAAACACAACTGCAGAAATTATCTCTAGTCCCCATCACAAGAAAACCCTCCATGCCCTTACTATCACCGATAGCAATGGAGCCCTGCTGGAGCAGGTACACTGTTTCAAGTACCTGGGGTTATTATCGACAACAACCCTCTCCTTCATGCAACACGTCGACTGTGGTAAAGAAGAAATGCAAGTTCGGTGTGCTGTATAGGCACAGGCAATACCTCATAATACTAGCCCTTCATCTCTCAGTCTCCTAGTCATTTCTTTTCAGTCATTGACTACAGACATGTGGGTGTGGCACTCACTTCCAGTAATGCACTTGCATGCATTGCAATGGCCCTCAACAAGGCGTATAGGCTAAAACTTTGGGCAGACAACCTTTCGCACACATGCTCCCTCTTTGAGCAGACCAGTTGGCTTAACCTACTGAACAGAATAAAATACCAAACCTGCCTTTTGGGCAAGAAATCACTACTAGGCAAAGTGGCTCCATTCCACAGTAGCTTGCTGCCTGACTATAGATCTGGATACCAGACAAGAGGCCACCCCCAGGGCTCCCATGCTGCCCTCTTCAGAAAAATGATACTGGAACAGTGGTTATTTGTGTACCAAGCTCCTCTGTGGCTTAATGAGATCCCGTCTTACCTACTGACAAACTGAAGCCTACCTGCCTTTAAGGCCAAGCTTAAACAGTACCTCTCTGGAAGCATAGGCTATTGCTGTAGGCAGTAATTGCATTCACAGCCTTGCAAGTCTTAAGACACAATCACCTGGCTAACCAACATGGATCAACTCACCTCCCACACCCTTTTTAACAAAGCCCCCACAGAGTCGCTGCCCACATCCCGGATCCCCCACCCTCAACTCTCTATATCAATTCCACTACGTAGATGAATCTAGCTCCCAGGCTACAAAAGATTATACCTTTGTGCCTAGCCTTTGGCTGTTGTAAATTATACCTGTGTACCTGACAGTGTTTGGCCTTGTCATGTTTCTTTGCATTTACCAACTAGCTTATGTCTTTGTTAGTAATGTCTCACCCTCGTAATTTGCTTACACTGGTGCTCTACTCTCCTCTGTTTTCTTATTCTCAGTTGTTCACACTTTGTTGTACCTGACACGGAACCTTTGTAAAAGAGCTTTTGCTCAAAGGTAATGTCTGAATCTTGAAATAAATAAATACAATGTGTGCAACATAAAAACATTTCATGTAATTATTTCTGTAGGGGTCAGGAAACCGTGGACCAAAAATGTGTAAAGAATTAGGTGCTTACTATGGAGTGTGCAATGGCAGAGGAACAGGTGGGCAGGCTGACTGCTGGGGGAAGTTTGGACATCTGGAAATAACAGTGGAGGAGAGATTAAATACTGGATTACAAATGAGGGACTAAATCTAACTCAGAAATAGGACAGGACTGGTGTGATGCTCATCAGTAGACCATAACCACCAGGCCACCCTGTACTTCAAAACCTATAATATACTGTGATTCAGCAATGATCTCAACATTTGACAGGTTTATGTAAAAAAAAAACATAACCTAATGTGTATTGACAAGAATAATACACATGTTAAGTCATTATTTTGTTTATTTTTGTGAAACAATGGTAAAAAAGGGAAACACAAAGTTCCAGTTCAATACTGTAGAGTGCAGTGCAGCTCTTATCTCTTGCTCCAGTGATGTCATTATGTTGCATGTTCAGTGGCCAATCTAGGGAGCAGACATGGGAGGTTTTTTGAAATAAGAAGACTATTTAAATGTTTTAAAAGCAATGAAACTGCACTAATATTAATTATATAAATGCAGCTTTGGCATAAATGTAAACAGCCATTCCCTTACAGAAATAAAGGTGTGCTGTGTACATGCAGAATTCATGCCACATGCTTAATTGTGGGCAATGTTTGCATATGGTTCATATACACTAAGTGAACATATGTGAACCAGGTCTAAATGGCAACTCAGGTTCGCATGCTGTAAGCTGGACATGTGCACAGCAGGTAAGATGGTGTGAACATCATCTAACAATTACATCAGGTCTACATGTTGCATGCTTGACATGAGTGCAGCAGTTAAGCTTAGCGTGAATATCATTTAAACATCACATCAGGTTTACATGCTGCATGCTTGCCATGTGTGCAGCACTAAGTTGGTGCAAATCTCATCTAAAAACACATCAGTTTCTATTTAATATACTTCTGCTAGCAAATAGTCATTAAAATACATTTTTATTTGAATTTCCATAAAAATTAGGTAAACTTATTAATTCTGATTGTTTTGCAAGTTTTTTAATGGCTTTTGATTTTTGTCATTAAATTATCATTAATCTGTAAAGTATTGTTTGCCTATTGCATTAAATGCCTAGGATATAGCCAGCCAACATCTCTATTCCAGACGTATGAAGAGGGGCCTCTGTGTTGTGAACCCTATCCTTTTTGTTTTTGGACCGTGGAAATCCCTCATCCACATTTAGTGCTACAAATATATCTATCCATGACTGTTTAATCTCAGTTACTTTCTCTTTGTCATTCTATACTGAGCATAAACACTATGGCCATGCTCAGCACTCTTTGTGCTGAGTAGCGTCTTGGAAGCATGCACTATACCTCATATTCTGTTACTGAAATGAGGGACATGGACACTCAATATGAGTGACAATAAAGGACACTAACCCCCATGATGGCTCAGGACACATCAAGGAACATGGAGCTAATGTACCTCAGAACACAGTGGAAACCATTGTGTTAACACCTGAGAATGAATTTGTGCCATTAAGCAGTGGTACCATTTAGGTAGGTCAGAGGTGTGCAGTTGCCCCACCCTGGATTTCTGCCTAGGCTGTTCTTATGGTGTGGCAGTAATGGCTTAAATTTGGATTTAATCTTTTGCACAATAAGTGCTCACCTGGCCTGTGTGTGCTCACGCTGCTGGCACTCTCCAGACTTGACTATGTCTGTACTGTGTTGTCCACTCTCTCCACCTATTAACGGCGGCACAGTTACATGTGATGTGAATGAGCCCCAGCCAAAATAAGAGTGCATGAGCCCTGCAAGTTTGACACTGTCTTTCCAACCACTGAATAGATAGGCTGAACCCTACAGCTTGTTGGAGTCAGTCAGCACTGAACTCTCTATAGCAGTATTGTGGCAGCATATTTTTGCTGTTCAACTCTTAGTGAGTCTCCCCTAGTGGCTGAAGGGCAGAGGGTGAGCTAAAGCTAACTTAAGACGAGGCTACCTACTTTCTGCTATGCTTTCCTTCCCCAAAAATTACAGACCCCCACAGTAGCTAGCTAGGCTTAGTAGCAGTGGTGACAGCAGTGTGGGTGGCCTTCATAGGCCTTGACCAGCATCCAGCTTCTGGGGAAGGAAATTGGGGCAGCTGGCTATTTTGGGCTGGTGGCACACTGTGCCAGGCTGCAGGTTCTGGCCATATGGGGAAGGAGAAAGGACTGAAATATTGATGTGTTTTTCACATTTCTTCACCTTTAGGTAGC